>OX465586.1:45901295-48301295 GCA_950022655.1 Alentia gelatinosa
ACCTATATATGGATTACTTGTAAGGTGTTGCCTCCTCGACTAGGAGACTTTGGATCGACAAATAAACAAGAAAGGCAAATCTTTAGCAACACCAGACCTTTCACTTGCTATGTAGAAGGATTAAGGTTGAAGACTGATGTTGGAGTCATCGTTTACGGAATATAGGTCGCGGTTTGGGTACATGTACTACCTTCAGAGTACTCACACCTACCAATGAGTACAAAATATACATTCATATATATCAGGATATTATGGTATTTGAGCAGGGTCACCGTTGCTATGGATAGAATTAAACCATAATGGGCCCGTGTCAGATTATGTTTCCCTTTTCCTACAAAAGGTGGCACCACTAGACATTCACCATTCCATTGCCCTCAAAGAGGGCTTCCAGCTCAATCTTTAAAACGAGATTAAGTTTCATTCCGGACTGCCAGTGTTTACTAAGTAATGAAGTAGTAATGAGAATTAGTCTACAAAGTAGTTTTTTGCATGCATGTGTTTTTAAAAAGAAATCTCTAATATAATCACACTACTTGCATAAATGATCCATACATTTCATTGTTATACTTCATTGATTTCAATGAATAACTCAACCAATTTGCCATTCGAAATCTCAAATGTTGTAGATAAAGTCCTTTCTGACTTGAAGTTTGTCTTAATAAGACCTATTTGGAGACATTGTGAATATTTTCTTATCACAGCCTGCCTTAATGAAACCGCATCTATTGTTGGAGTAAATAAAACCGCGGACTCGTTGTACTTCCTATAGCATCCCCCTCTCTGAAGGTTGAATAGATGCGCAAGGGTAGACTCGACAAGGCGTAAAGGCTATAATAACATTCTCCCTACTGTGCCTATGCATACATACAAAGTCTTTGGTGAATCATAATTAGCGCTTACACAGCACACTAGACGTGGTCAATCTTTGTAGAGCTATGAATCCTTTCACAGTGAAAGAGACAAAAACGAACCTCTACATCTACAAATAGCCAAAATTATATATACCAAATGGCACCCTTGACTCTTCTGACAATCGTATTATAACTGTAGAAATAATCAAGGAATGATCAACGTGGCCCATGAGCTGGGCCCTCAATTTCTGGTCATTCGTACCATTTGATATGAATAATGTTCATTGTTTTTGGAGCACATTAAGGGCCCTTACCCACTGAGCTCTCGACATCCTTCTTCAACCGTTCTGGCATGCGTCCGACACAAACGCGCGTTTTGTGTCGGAAGGGAAGGCTGTGTCGCAGCAGTTGATCAAGCGTTATTACACAATTTACAATAGACATCGACACACAGTGGCACGCTTCCTATTCAAGCGCCGTGTCGCAAGCCCCCAGACATTGTCAAGTATGCTCAATCACAGATGCCAAACTGTTTCGTGCATTTTAGAAAATGTCAGTATTGTATCGGAGAGTACTACGTTGAAAAACTGTGGTGGAGCAGTACTTCCGTCAGAGTTCATGGCATGGTTCTGACACAAATCACTGTTGTTGATAGTCACTGTTGGGAGGCGCACAAGTAATCATGATGTGAGTTGAGATACTGCTGTAACTATATGTTTTAAGAGATAGTGATGCATGTCGTGGCATGTGTCGATACCATGATCACCTTTGTATCTTTGCAAAAACCGTCCCGACGCGCTCTGACACACTATGACACAGAATTTGTTCTAACTCCGACACGACTAAAATACGGGGAATTCCTTAAATAGCTGTATCAAAAAGTATAAGAAACATGGTAACTTATTGCAGAATTTTGATGCCTATAATATAACTTTCAAAGACAATAGGAGAAATATCATTTTATTGATAAGGGCATAAGTCTGTAGAAATAAGGTATTTGGCTTGCAGGAGTGGAATAACAGTCTGCTTTAGGTCTTTAGAATAGACCATATCAAATAAATTTACATATTTGGATTTGGACATCATGTATAATGTCTTTCTATAGGAGATTATAGACAATTACCTATAGAAAGTAAGGTTTTATGTTTTAACACGCTGGGAAAAGATACCAATGCATATGTGTCAGCAATGATATACCTTTCAACCTGTAAGGTTTAGCATCCCAATAAAAAGTCAGAATATTTCAATATCAACGCTGGGCGATTGTTAAGTTGAAGTAGGATATCTTCTCCTGCACTGGGCATCTTGCTCAATACCTTATTCATAAACACATTACATACAAATAAAGGTGAAATATTGCAGTTGTGAGAAACTGTGACATTTGATGCTTTTTGTCTTCATCATATAACACCATAATTGTAGGCAACAAACCCCTTTATTTGTGATATCTAATTGGGAAATTTCACAATGTCAGATTTAGTATTTCTCGTGCGAAAGTCATTTTCCCAGTAGAATCTTCTACCAATGCACTACACTCTTGTACGTGTAACCATTGGGGGAGAATTTTGCTTACATATAGAAGAGAATCCTCCGGATACACGCCGATTCCCCACGACATGCTACGAAAGATCGAACATCTGGAGGCCTGCGATTGAAGATTTTCATCTGGGAGTGTCGGGAGCAAATCCAAGTGCATCAGCGTGTGTCGAAAGATTTGTCGTAAGAAGTATGGTCTACTGCTAGAGTTTCGTCTGACCGCCCGATGTAAAATTCGATTAAAATCGAGAAGTCAATCGTCAGGCCAACCGCAGTCTGGCGTATAAATCTATATAGATGAAAATATACAAAAAGGTTTACCCTTTCCCCTTACAACCACACTGACCTCGCACAATCCGACCGCTCAACCGCCCGGCCGCCCCGCTGCCCATCCGCACAGTTGCCATCTCGCCGCTGGCCCACCTCTACCGCTGGCCTTGGCCGCTGGCCATATACATGGAGAAACATTGCTGATACGCCACATACGATGGCGTGAAATATAGACGTATACATATAAAAACTTGTCAATATACGTTGGATACGCGCGTTTACATGATGACATATGATTGATATATCTGTTTTTTTTTTCGCGCAGTGTCTATCATCAATTTTTATTAAAAATCTTTCTAAAACTCTATTGAGTATCTTTTGATTAAATACATATAATATAGGAGCATTTACCCAGTGGTGTATATATGAAATATACGTTTTTTTCACGTAGTGAAAGAGCTGATTATCTAACATCCATAGGCGTTAAGCGCGTTGTAAGCTGAATATTTGTGTATCGGAAAAAGGCTATTTCTAAACTATTCCTTTTATGATTTCGTACCAAGATTTTACCACAATTGCTTCTATTTCCTAATGCTAATTATTTCTCAATGGTCAGAAACGTTCGATTAGGTGGCAAGATAGAAATTTGGTGTGAAACCATCCTAAATTCAAAGTGGAATATGGTGAATATATTCATTTTCAGTCATGTGCTAAATGTAGTAGTATACGAATGTCGCTCTGCTCCGGGCGTTGTAATGGTAATATCCTGAATAGGATTTAGTTGTAGCTCCCTCATTTGATTTTTGTAACCAAGAGGTAATCTGGGATCTGATTGAAACCAGCCTACCAAATCAGGCTGACAGATCCCCAAATTATTGTAAAACTCTATAAAATGATGACCAGAAACGAAATGGGAATTTGTGTAACTCAACATGAAGATTTGCAATTAAGAAACATAAAAAAAGAGAGGTGTTTTTGACAAAAATGATCATAGAAATTTGACAGTTTCATATGATTGTTATAACAAATAGACACAGAAATAGAAACATCTAGAAGAAACAACGTGAACGTTATTAACACCCAGCTACATTTTTAAGCTAACATATTACTTTTTACTATAATTGGTCACTATTATGATAACATTTTAAAAAATTGAACATATCTTTGAAAGCCTCCTAAATTTCTTTGTTGGCATAAAAAGACATTGGTTACCTATCATACAAACAGGAGTGACAAGCAGCATAGTTACCAAAAGCTACGATCGGACATAAGTTGTGGCTTCATAGAATATATCACAGTATACAAAAGCGGTCCATTGTGTTGTAATATAGGCCTTATGTTATTGGCTAAACTATATCCGTTTACGCTTGGGACTATCATAAAATTTGGTACGAAATTTCTAGTTTACGTATCGGGTGGAGGTATGAAAAGCTCTGGTTCCCAGGTGTGAGACAAAATGTAGGAACAAGATATGCTTCTGCTAAGTGGAGGCGACTCAAATACAAACTGGAGGTCGCACATCATTTCGAAAGGTCCCTGACATAATGTACCTATCTAATATCGACATCAAGTTGAACATCAATCATATATATCTTAAAATAATCAAAAGAGGTTTTGTAATCCACAAAAAACCAGACAAGCTGATTTGGGTATTAAATCTTTATTGTGGGATTCGTTGAACATCGAAGTGGGGAGGGGTAATTTCTTGTAGATCTTTGGAATGTTTCGTCCCTATTTGACTTCATCAGGCAATTGAGTTGGTGATTAAGTGATTCATTTGTCATCCTTAAGTACATTTTTCAGATCGTCTTTGTTGTTATTTTTACAGTTTCTTGGTTTCAGTTGCTATGGTTTTTTTGATAATTCATTTGGTATAGGGTTATAGTGTCCCTTACCTTGTTGGTGATACATTTTAGAGAATTGATAACAGGTGGATCCTCTTTTGGATAGTGAATTATTGGTAAATTGGTACATGGGTTGATTATTGTTAGATTTACAAATATTTAACAAATATATATATATATATATATATATACATCTCTATATGTATACAGCGAATATCTAACGTTCTGGTTGGTTGATTGTTCTGGTTGATAGTCTCTCATCCAGTTCTGGTAAAAAATTTTGATATCATGCTAGCATGAGGGTTGGTTATTGACGAGCAAATCTATATACCTGTAGGGTTCTAAAGTAGTTGTCAGCGATTCTAGTAACAATGTCTTGTAATAATTTATACACATTAAAGAGGGTGGCCTTTTTCAACTCGTAGTGGTTGTTTCTTGGATCAGGGCGTGGTCTTCTATGGTGGTAGGTATCGTCCTGGTATTGTCTCGGAGCATTGTGTTGTCTACTTGTGGGGGGGGGGGGGCGTGGTCTTCTTTGATGGTGTTGTGTTGAGTGTTGGTGTTCCTCGGTTTTTGGTAAGCTTGGAATATATGGTTCATAGTAATCTGGGGCTTGTTTCACCTCATCCATTTTTTCTTTCATTGTTTTTTTCTGAATGTCTTTGGGATTTCTCTTGGTGGCTTTCCTGGTTTCTTCGTCGCTGGATATTTCTCCGTCTGTAGAGGAGTTGTCCGTTGAGTATGAGACTTCTAGGTCTTCTTTTACTTGTTGATTTAATTTCTCGTCTTCGGTTCGGGGTCTCATTGCCTTTTTCTCAGATTTAGTAAAGGTGGCATCTACAATTGGTATCTGTCGTTTTTCTTCTTTAGTCAATGGTGGTTTTACTGTTGGTGCACTGATTATGTTTCGTTTTTTCTTTATCGGATTTGTAGGTGGGGTGGGGTTGGTTCTTTTCCGTTGAGTCGGATTTGGAGTTGGTTCAATAAGTTGTGTAGTATGTGAGTTTTTCTTTAATGTATTCAAAGCAGTTCTGAAATTTTCGATTGAGTTCTCCATCTTGGTTGGATTGTTATCGGCATTGGTGGGCATGGTCTTTGCATTGGTGTCGGTTATCAGGTCGATTGTAGTTGCTACCTGCCTTCGCGCCGTGTTACGGGCTGAAACGAAAGGAGAGCCTTTGTATACGATCCTGAATTTCACCTTAGTTGGATCATAACTTTCTTTCCAGGTATATGGGTTCTTTTGTCATTGTTTAAATAACAATCTAGCGGTGGGGATTGATCTAATATAGTCGGTACTTAAATGTTGGTTGCGCTGGTGGCGTCTTAAATTGCTTTGATTGATACAAAAAATGTTGCAATTCTCAAAATAGCACTTGAACTTACCGTTGTTGTCGATGTATGTATCGCTGAGGGGTACCACTCCGCAGTGTACGGTCTTCAAATGTTCCTTAATTATGTCGGTTCTATTTTCTATAGTTGCTGCACATAAATAGCATGTAACTTTGCTAAAGAATGACATCTTCTTCTATGTGTTTCTTCTCGCTTGTTTTGTGGTGCTGACCTTACTTCATGGGATCGGGTTCTGGCGTGTCGGTTTTCCGTTGGTGACGTAACTTTGTATCAATTCGCGTGGTTGCTTGGGTGGTTGCTAGGTGTTGCGTTGTTGTTGACAATGTGTTGTTAGGGTAACTTTTTTGTCAAAGTTTCCCGTTGATTCCCTCAGGGCGGATCGTTCTCATTAGGCGAATGTATGTTTCTTCCAGCCTTTTGCGGATGTTGGCATTGTTTGACGAGGAATCTAGGAGTGTGAATATGATTTGGTGGGGTTCCACATTGTGGTTTTGCATGTGTTTTTGCACTTCTGTTTGTCGGCGTGCTTTTACATCGTTTTTGTGGTTAGCTATGCGGTCTGCTGCTCGGAGGCCCGTCTCCCCTATGTATTGTTCTCCACATGCTGGGCAGGAGATGCAGTATACTATTCCTCTTGTCTGGCAATTGTTGTTGCCTCTTATTTTGTATATTCTGCCTGTTGTGTGGGCCTTTATTTGGGTACATATCTTGATGTTTTCGCAGTGGTTGCAGCTGAGTATGTTGCATGGTTGGCTTTGATTTTTTGTCGGTTCATACGGGAAAGCCGATTTTGTGAGTAGATCACGTAGGTTGGGAGGGCGTTTGTAGGCCATTGTGATTTTGCTTTCTCTTATACATTGTAGTAAGGGTGAAGGTCCAATCATTGTTTTGGCTATTTTTAGGTAGGTTTGGGCTCGGGTATTGTCTGGGGTGTGTTGTAATATGTAGGGAATTACGTTTTGATTTCTCCTTTTACTTGGTTTTAATGAGTCTTTTCTTGGTACATCTTTTGCTCTTTGGATCGCTTCTTTTATTTTCTTATGTGGGTGGCCTCGTAAGGTTAGTTTTTTCAGTAGGTATTTGCATGCTTCGTTGAATTCAGTCTCTTCTGAACAAATTAGTCGGTATCTGATGGCTTGACTGTACGCTATGCTGTTCTTCTGGCTGGGGGGATGGTACGAAGTGTGGTGCAGGTAGAGTCCTGAGTCTGTTGGTTTTCGGTATACTTTGTTGTGTAGTTTCTTGTTTTTTACATATACTGTAGTGTCAAGGTAGTTCACTTGGGTGTGGCTGTATTCGAAGGTGAATTTTATACTATGATGTAGGCGATTGAGTCTGTTCATCTCGGCCTTTAATTGTTCCTCGGTGCAATAGTAGATTGCAAAGATGTCGTCGATGTATCGCTTCCATACTCTGGGTTTTGTTGGGCTGGTACTTATGATTTTTTCCTCTATGAAATGCATGAATATGTTGGCGTAGGTTGGGGCTACTTTGGTTCCCATGGCGGTCCCTTGTATTTGGTGGTAGTGTTTTCCGTTGAAGTCAAATACGTTGTTCTTCAGAACTAATTATAGTAGTCTTGTTATAGTGTCTGTATCAATTTCCTGGTTGGGAAAAGCGGTAAGAACGGTATTTACCGCCTCTATACCCTCTCTATGTGGTATTGAAGTGTACAGTGCCCTTACGTCTATGGTTACTAGAAATTCTGAGTCTTTTATTTTGTCGGTTTCTTCAATGATTGTTAAAAAGCTTTTTGTGTCTTTGAGGAGGCATGGTAGTTTCTTTAGTAGTGGTTTTAGGATCTTGTCAAGTGTTGCTGATATTTTGTCGGTTGGGCTGTTTATACCCGATACTATTGGCCTTCCTGGGTTACCCGCTTTGTGAATTTTGGGTAGAGTGTAGAATTGGGCTGTTCGGACGTTTTGTGGAATTAGGCCGGTGGATGAATTTTTGGTGAGTTTTCCGCTTGTTTCTAGGTTTTTTAATTCCTTTTTGAGTCTTAAGGTAACTACCTTTGTTCGATCATATTCGTTGGTTCTGTAGTATTTTGTGTCTTTCAGTTGGTCTTCGCATTTCTGGATGTAGTCTGTCGTATCCATTATTACAATTGCCCCGCCTTTGTCAGCTGATTTTATGGTTATTGTTGGGTCTTCTTTTAGTTCTTTGAGAGCTTTAATCTGGTTTGTAGTTAGATTTTTTCTTGATTTCTTTGGTTCTTCTTTGGCCATGTTGGTGAATATGTAGGAATTGAAGGTGATGATATCTTCATGGTATGGTGGTGCTGGTTGCCAGTGTCCATGCTCTTTTGGGTACACTGATTGTCGGGGTTTATATTCCCCTTGGTCTCTGAAGTGATATTTGAGATATATCCTACAGTTGAATAATAATGTGTCCCTGATGGTATCTACTAGGTTGGTATTTGTCGGTGTTGGTGCAAATGAAAGGCCTTTGTTTAGTAGGGTTTTATGTTCTATTGTGAGGTGCTTGGAACTGAGATTGCAGATTGCCGTTTCGTTATCGGTTTCCTGGTATTTCTTAAATCTGCGATTTTTCTGTCGGTGCTTTTGTTGCGATTGTTGCCGACTTCGGTCTGGAGGTTGTTGATCAATTTCTTGATTAGGTCTTGGATTTCTTTTGAGCATTTCTTTGATATTTCTGAGATGGTATCGTTGTAGTTTTGTTCTAGTTCTAAACGTTGTTCTGCGTAGTAATTGGTTAATAGGTCCCTTAGTTCTTTACCCCATTTGAGCTGAGCTTCTTCCCATTTTAGTTGGAAGGTCCAATTGGTAGTTGGGATTTGGGCGGTTATGTTAGGTTGTAGGCCTTTGGGCACTATGTTTTTGATTATGCATGTGCTGAGAAAATTCTCATGTTGCTGTGCCTTTGTTAGACTGATTGCGATTTTTCGCGCTAGTTTGTAGTATGGTTGTACATCGGCAGGTATTCGTATGGTTTCAATTTCTTGTTTGTTGGAATTTGAATTTGTCGGTTCCCCATCCACCTCATCTGTGTTTTGAAGATCGGTTGTGTTGTTATTGGCGGTTGCCATGGTGAATCTATTAAAGACTCTTGTGAGGTAGGTTCCCAAGGGAGGATACAAGTGACGTTGGTGGTCTCGCTGACTGGTGAAAGTTGGTTCACGTTCACAACCACCTCTTGTGGCCTATAATCAATGTGTCGGTGATCCCATCGTAGGATTCCGCTGTGTTGGTAAGATAATCAAAAGAGGTTTTGTAATCCACAAAAAAACAGACAAGCTGATTTGGGTATTAAATCTTTATTGTGGGATTCGTTGAACATCGAAGTGGGGAGGGGTAATTTCTTGTAGATCTTTGCAACGTTTCGTCCCTATTTATGGGACTTCATCAGGCAATTAAGTTGGTGATTAAGTGATTCATTTGTCATCCTTAAGTACATTTTTCAGATCGTCTTTGTTGTTATTTTTACAGTTTCTTGGTTACAGTTGCTATGGTTTTTTTGATAATTCATTTGGTATAGGGTTATAGTGTCCCTTACCTTGTTGGTGATACATTTTAGAGAATTGATAACAGGTGGATCCTCTTTTGGATAGTGAATTATTGGTAAATTGGTACATGGGTTGATTATTGTTAGATTTACAAATATGTAACAAATATATATATAAGCAAATAAATACCATCCTGAACTTTTACTTCATTTCTCCGTCTTGAGTTGTGTCTTCTCTACAAACCAAATATATATATATATACATCTCTTAAAATAACGCCTCGGAGACTGACTGAGGGGGACTCCTTGTATGGCGTTACATAGAGTATATATGTTTACAAGTGCATATATATATATTAATATATAAGTTAGGTCTATACATTTAGGTAATAGATAAGCATACGAGTGAATATAGTTTGGCGAGAATACAACCAGACCCTATGGCCATTTCTTACGTGAATACAGGATGAAGAAACCCCCAGTATTACATAAATACAGAACTGGGTAACTTAAACCTAAATTTAAAAATTAAAAATAGGTCCTGCTCATACGATTGACTAAGATAAAATGAGGAGATCCCCAACCGTGGCATCAAAAGAACTATGACGTGTGCGACAATAGGCCACGCCCCCGAGTGGCTATACCATAGATATGGGCTTAGCAAATGGGGGCCTAATTATATATGTATAAGTAATGTCCATTATACATTGATATAAGTTAGGTCTATACATTTAGGTAATAGATAAGCATACGAGTGAATATAGTTTGGCGAGAATACAACCAGACCAAAATACCGCCAAACTACAATTACGAGTAATTAGGCGTAATTCTCTAGAAAAGAGTTTACCAACTCCGATTCTTTATCTGAAACAGAATTATGTAAATATCTGTAAACCGCTGACGATTTCCAATTACCCTTTGCCCGGATTACCTCAATAGGCATACCAATTTTTTTAAGGAAGGTCGCACCCCCATGTCTCAGTGAGTGTGTCGTGACCTTTCCTATGATTCCACTCTGGAAGGCTAAGTTCTTTAGTCTGGAAATAAAATAGCCGTAAGTCATAGGTCTAGAATAAGACATAGTAATCAAGAAACAATCTGGATTACTGCAATTGATAGATTTGACCATTTCGTTGATACATAGCAGAGAACCAGGAATCGGGTGAATGTAAATATCATATGGTTGAGTTCCGAACTGGTCTGTCTTACTTGTACGAATGTGGATAATTATCGTTTTATCAGAAATTGTAACATCCCCGATCTTTAGATTGTGTGGGGATTTTGAAACATGAGACTTTCTCAATAACCCACAAAAACATAGCATTATCGCTAACCACAAGTTGAAATCGTCCAGACGAGAAAAATCTAACATTGAATGAATTTTTATCAAGTCTGTAGGTGTAAGAGGATACCTAGAATTATCCTTAGATAAATAACACCTCTGAATACCTTTTAATACCATGCGCAGTTTGAAATCGGATGAATAATCAATATAACCTTCGATTTTTTTATTCCACCAAACTGCTGATAAATAGTTTTTTATAGACGTTGGTGATAAATACTCTGACAAATATGATATATACCAACAAGCTTGATCCCTAGTACAAGGGAAAGGTGACAAATGATATTTTTCACAAAATCTTCTGTATAATTGTAACTAGTTTTTTCTTGCTTTTTTAGTAGCTTCTGAGATTGAAAATGAAAAGAATTTTTCCGATTTTTCTTCTAAATCCCTTGTCAACTCTGTAAACCAGAACAGCACATGTTGTAATCGGAGAGAGTTTTAACGCATTTTTCATACACGCCTGGATAAATTATCCTAGACAATTGACCGGCTAATATATTATTAGCGCCTTTGATATGTGTGGCCCAAATTTCAATATTGAATAAAAAACAAATAGATGACAGTTTGTACATGAATGCTTATACTTGCAGTTAGTGAATTTACATCCCTCGCTTTTGTTGAATGCGAAACATATGCTTGAATCGCTAGATCCTTTTGCTTTATTTTTGGTAATTTTACGATTTACAGCAGCTACCTGCGTGCCGTCATATGATAGATATCTAAGGATATTTGCCGGGTTTACCACTGAAAATACCTCCAAACCTTTGTTTTTCGCTTCAACCTTTTCGCTTTCGTCGTAATTAATCAAGGCCTCAGCCGTGAACATTCTAGTTTCACTTTTTTCCGCCAAAAGAATTAAATGGTCTAGAAACCCGTTAATATCATCACAATTTTCGTTAATATCTTTTAACATCTTTAGATTTACCAAGTTCATTTTCTCCACACTCACGATTTTTTCCTCTTTTTTCAGGTATTTCTTAGAAGAAAACATATTATTTTTACCTTTGTTTCTTTTATGTTTTCTGCTTGCTGAACATGATCTTGAACTTGATCGTGAAGAATCTGTATAATCTGATGAACTTGCTGTATCATGCGATTTTTGGATTCTCGATTTTCTCCTTGATCTTGAACCATGGTCACTTGATTTCTTCTCCTGAAGAATCTTCTCCATCCTACCGATAGCTCTCATGAAGGTCTCCTCCAGGTTGTCGACTCTAGTAGCTAGGGCTGCTGCATTCTCTCGATTTTCCCCTTGTGGCATCCCCGATGAAGGCCTCATCCCTCTCGTCTGGTCAATACTACTTACT
The DNA here is from genome assembly GCA_950022655.1 of Alentia gelatinosa. NCBI lineage: Eukaryota > Metazoa > Annelida > Polychaeta > Phyllodocida > Polynoidae > Alentia > Alentia gelatinosa. The sequence goes on from OX465586.1 coordinate 45,913,267, forward strand.
TCTGAGTTCGACCTGTCCCCTGGCTTAATGGGGGTGAAAGGGGCCTCCCCTTCACAACTCATTTCGGTAGTATTCGATAATCCTTTCTCCACCTTAGTTGGCGATTTCTGCTTCCTCGCCTTTCGTCCCATTTTCGGGTATATTGATTTTTCCAAGAAAATCGTTAAAACATAGTTTGTAAGCACAAAATTAGTTTGGACTATCATGGGGATAAGTAGACCATATTGAAGTAATAGTCTCTTTAATATTCTGCCTCCGTGTACATCGATATATCAATTCCAAATTCTATTTTAGGCTTTTATAATATCAAAATGATAAAGTTTCTTTGTTTGTTGTGCATAAAGAACATGTTCACCTGGGAGAAAAAAACTAAAAAAGATTACCTAGCTAATTCAATACAAATATCTATTACCAAATGTATAAAGGCTATTTTTTCCCCATAGTATGGCGTTTATCCATGAATACTGCACTTTTTTTCAAGTGCCATGAAAAATTTGAAAAAAATATGAACATGTTGATGAACATGTTCTTAACAATTGTGGTTAATCTCAAGTATCTGGAACCATTCAGTGGAGAGCTATAAAATATTGAAACGTTGTACACGGAGGCAAAAGTGTACACGGAGGCAGAAACAAAATCTTTTAACTTGATCTGTTCCCTTCCTAAATGGCTATTTATACATTATTTCTCCCATGAAATATTAAGCATCATGTGTGCAGTTTATTTATATATCATTTCAAAGCAATTTTAAACCTAAAATGACACTTTCTAGCAAGTTGTCATTTTTTTCCCACCTTAATGTTTGACCCCCTAAAAATCTCTTTCCTCCATAGATTTTTTCATCAGGTATAATGCCTGTGTACTGCTCCATGATGTCTAAGATCTCCCTTTCATTCTACCCATTTATGCTATGAAAAAATATAAACATATGTACACGGAGGCAGAAGTGTGTACACGAAGGCAGAATCTGCCTCCATGTACATTATTTAGCAGTATAACTGAATAGCATGTAGGAGGATCTTAGTTCAATTTAACACATGGACAGATGTGGTCCTATCCTACTCATATTATATCTTTTTCAAACCAGAATAGCAGATGTTATGGAAATATTGACAATTATTTCTGTACACGGAGGCAGAAGGACAATTTAGCCGTTTTCATGCCACCAACACCAATACCCATCAACACAAACACCCTTCAACACGCACACTTATTAACCAACACCCAAAGCAACACTTACCAACACTAAGACCCATAGCAGGCTGATTGTTGGTTTGAAAACAGAGAAAAACTTATGTACACGGAGGCAGAATCTGCCTCCTTGTATATTATTTAGTAATACAACTCCATAGTGTGTAAAAAAATTTAATTCAATTTCACACATGGACAAACCTGGCCATATCCTACTTATATTATATCTTTTTCTAATTGTATAAGCAGATTTTATGGAAATATTAACAATTATATGTGTACACGGAGGCAGAAGCACATTTTAGCCAAATCAATTAATTCCATGTGGCTCCTACTACACATATTTCTGGCCAATTATATTTTAGGCATGATAGAGAGGTATTTTTTTTCATATTTGATAAATACAAAAACTATGTTTTAAACCAGTGTTTAAGTCCTATTTCACTCTCCTTAGTAATGTACACGGAGGCAGAATTCCATTTTAGCCACCACAAGTCATTAATGAAAGGGATGAAAATTTCTTTCCTAAACTATTGAAATTCCCGTTTTTACTTACTCTCTAATGTTATCTCATTGAAAAACTAGTTCAGTAATGAAACTGAGTTGGTTTACTGTATAGTGTAGACAATCATAAAATAAAAATGGAAATCTTTAATAAATTGTCGCCAAATTCTGAATATCGACCATATATATATATTATATGTATATCTGTTCGTATACATATTATCTGTTTGAATACATATCTTTTTACCCCTCTGATCTCTCCATTCAATACAAGACGTCCGGTTTCTTTTTGAAAATTATGAATATTAGCAACCACATCTGCTCACCCTGATTCAGATTTCTCTCAATATATTCCTGAATGATAGGTCTGCACTGCTAAATCTGGTCATCAAATTCTGATATAGCTATATCGGGGGACGAGGCGTGTTGAGAGACCGAGTATGACTGCACTTCTGACCAGGTAAGGTGTTTGAATCACAGAATTTCGCGCATTTTTCGCTGATTTCCGGTTCTGTACTTCTTCTCATTGGATGGAACCATGGTTGTCTGTTGTTACATGTATACACTGTTGTTTGGGGATTGTGGTTGGTCGTTTTGAGGGGTGTGTCTCTTCCGAACGGCCTTGCCCTTGGGCCACTGTCATGTTGGTCTTCCTGTTTCAGGGCTTTTCCTCCAAAACATGATTTTATGTGTGCAGTTTCGCCATCGTCTGGCTCATCAGATACATTTCGGTCTGTATAGCAAGGTGAGGATATTTATATGTGTATATTTTATTGTTCTGTCAGCCTGTGACTTGTCTGACAGTTTTTTAGACACCAACAATGGAGATTTTTATCTACTATCTGGTGACCTACAAAATTTGGAAATACAAATTCTGATATAGCTGCCATATACAAAACTCTGATACTCAAGATATAGAAGATAATATCAATCAAGCTAGATTGTATTCAGTCGTAGACGTTAACGTTTGAATCGCTTTGAAGACTGGGATCGGGGAGGAAAACCACTTTTTGCTGACTCTATTGGCCGTCTATAGAATAGGACAAAGGCTATTCAACAGTTCTGGGATCGCGTCTAGGGGCATGTAATGGAAAGGAACAAGCAATAACATTTTGCCGTACCCAGGAGTGAAACTCTAGATTGAAATATTTACATCTACCATAGGAATTCAGTGTTTAATAAATCGTATATACTAAGGTTATTTAATGTATTATCGTCGGGAGCTGTCGATTGGGTTTTGCAGATCTATCCATTGCATTTTCAAGAAGTCATTTATGATACCAGAAAGTGTATAGAGGAGACCTGTTTACTCTAATCTAGTCGCCAGATATCTATCAGTCTGTTCATCTACATCAGTGTAACCATCTACCATCTATTTCTGTCCTCCTCTTTTATAAATTCATTTTCAAAACTGGAATATAGGGGTCAGCTATTAGCTGGAACCTTTGCTAGTTTAAGGTAGATTTATAATGTGTTTATCGTATTCTTATAAAAGCTAGTATCGTATTACACTGTTTGCTTGTACGAAAATTACTGATGGATTTGTAATGATTAAGAGTGTGTTATAATGTAAGGTAGTGTGAGCGGAGTTCACATTTGATGGTATGATATTAGAGTTAAAAAAAGAATGGAAAATCACAGGTATTATCTATAAGGAAGTGGTTAGTTACATGATGTTCAGAGGATTCTGGGGAATCTCATTCAGGCTATCATTAGCTCATTGTGTTTATGTTGGAGATTCAGAGATCTAGTCACTTCATGTCGCTTTGAGTGGACAACACAATTTAGATTATCAATTTTGATTATAAAATCTAAACGCTGTTGAGTATCTTTTGATTAATTACATACAATAAGCCCAGCTTTCTTTTGTATTTTACGTTTTTTTTAAATAAATTATTTTCAAAACACCATTGTTTTGTATGGTTCTTGATAGGTTTGTATATAAGTCACAAATTGACTGTATCAGAATACTGTTGTTATAGATATCAGGTCCGGGTCGGGTCGAAATTAGGAGGGAGGGCTTCAGTGTTGGTGTAGGCACACAGGTAGTGTATGGAGGGGAGGCGGGGTCCAGGCGGTTAGGTGGCTGGGTGGCTGGATGGTGGGTGGCCAGGTGGCCGGGTGACCTGGTGGCCAGATTGAAGCTCTGCACACCTGTCCATCTCCATCCTCCTTCCATATACAATGCACTGATAAGGTGTGGAGGCTACAGGGGCCTGCGGATAACCATTTATATCTTTTATATATATATATATATATATATATATATATATATATATATATATATATATATACACACACATATGTGTGTGTGTGTGTGTGTGTGTGTGTGTGTGTGTGTGTGTGTGCATACACGCTATGTTTACTATATATTCAACATGTACATGCAAGATGTCACAAAAGATAGCATGACATGTATAAGACCAGCGTATGTATACATGTCATGCAGAGAATATATTGTTCATATATATACTTTGTGGCAAACATATCCATTATGCTGACATATACAAGGAAAAACACTTGTGTACGCTGGCTTATCGTCTATTTCGACATTCATTACTAGTCTGGTGGCTCAAATGAGAAAGATAGAAAAAACTAATTCCAACAAGTGTTGCTATGTTTGGTTGAGTAAGAAACAAACTGCACTATCAACAAAAACCTTGTTCTATCAATAGAAATTGTCTGCAAAATTTCTGGAAAATTTAACCGACCACCTCCAATCCTGCATCTAAATCATTTACCTATTTGCAGCAGGTTAGGGGTATCTTAAAGTACCACCATTGGAAACTAGGTGATACCCTGTGGAACCATTTTCCCATATTTCAATATAATTGTTTTTTTGTGTGGTTTTTTTTAAAATAAAATGGGAAACATTCGATCAATACAACTCTTACACATGAGTGAGACACTGCAGTTGCGCGAAAGAAGAGGTAGCGCTGGTGTTACGTAACGAGGCAAAGTTGCAGCAGTCCAAAGCGAGGCATGGGCTATGAAATCAAACCACTAACCATAGAGCTGTACCACAGAGTAGATAGATATATACTCTCACCCGGTGTTTACACTAGACGACTAAAAACGTGGCGACTGTAGATCGTCAAGCAATAGTCGTCAGGTGGTGGCAATGTCCACCGCAAAAGCCGTCGACCTCACAATATACCCGAGCGTTTACACTGACGACTTTCAGTAGAAACGGACATCGGCGATTAATTGAGTTAACCTGGGTGTACCTGTGTATATGGCCATTCATCAGGGGCGTACCAGGGGGGGGGGGGGGGGCGGGGCAAAGGGGTACTTGCCCCCCTCGAAATTTTCCCCTGTAGATTTTTTTCGTGTATACATGGGTGTACACTGTAAAAACTATGTTTACCCCCACCATAATGATACTAAAAATCATACCCCTCTAGAGCTAAACAGAAGCAACAGAAAAATAATTTGCCTGACCCCTCCCCCCTCCACGAAATTCTTTCCTTCAAAAAGCGCCCCCCCCCTTAATAATTAGGACTCCCCCAGGAAATATATGAATAAAATATCACAATCCCATAATTAAAAAAAAAAACCATAGAAAAATAGATATAAGATACCCCCCCCCCCCCCACTGAGTTACCAATATAAATACCCCCAAAGACAATCATCCCTTGCCCCAACACAGCACCTGAAATATTTGCCCTCCCCCCCCCCCCGAAAATATTTTCTTCAAAAATCCCCATTTCTGTTTAAATCCCCACATGAAAAATTAGGCCCCCCCCCCCCTCCCCAAAGAGTTACAAAAATAAATCCTCTGCCCCCATGAATATACAACAATTCCCCCCCCCCCCCCCCAACACACAGAGGCACCTGAATAAAATTGCACCCTCCCCCCATTTTTTACTCCCCCCTCCCCGAAAATATATTATAAAAGATTAGCACCATCTCACGATTTATGAAATCATAAAGACCCCTCCTGCAGAAATGAAGATACAATAAGCACACACACCGCCCCCTCCCCCCTCAGTTCCAAATATAAATCCCTGTCAAAATGATCACTCCCTGCCCCAACACAAAAGCACCTGGAAAAATGTACCTATCCCCCCTCCACACCCCCACACCCACACGCACCTATTCCCACCCACCCCCCCCCCTAACCCCTCGATATCGTTGAAGCAAAGCACATGTTTTGTGTCGAAAGTAGAATCATAGAATCGCCGCCCGTGTAGACGACTAATTCAAGGCGGCTTGAAATAGTCGCCGGCGTCATTTGAAGCGTGTTCAATAGTCGTGAAGTGGTGCTATATTGCGTAATCAGATATAACCAGAAGATCTGCAGTCGCCACGCTCTTGGCGTTTACATGAGACGATTTCTATCATTTTACTGCTGAAAGTCGTCAGGTTCAAGAATCGCCGCCTATAATCGTCTAGTGTAAACGCCGGGTTAGGCCGTACCTGGCCAGCACTTACCTGCCATACATATACACATATATCTAAACATGGGTTGGCTGTTTTAAGACAGTTTAGAAAAAGGTATTCTTATGGACTAGATAATCAGAGGAAAACTATTGAATCAGGAACTATGAAAATGTAAGAGACATTCAGGGTATTCTTTTGTGGGATTCCCCAGACGGGGAGGTTCAGTCGGTTGGGAGCAGAGATAAGTTTAAATTAGCTATCAAGAATGTGGTTCAGTAGTATTGGTACCATCGTATCTTTCGGGGCATGTGTGCTATAGGGATTGACTGAATTTGTTTCTTGAGTGTGAAGTGGTCGGTTGCGAAGGATTATTGCTGTTGCATTATTCAATGTAAGGTAGTTTGTACGAGTCTCCTGGTGGAAACTGTATGTAATCAGTTATGTCTATGTGCTGTATTTTGCTTGTATGCTTGGTGTATATGGATCAAAATGTGTAACATACCTAAGTAGAATTCCCAATTTACTATGGGCATATTATATAAGTAATATACCGTCCAGTATGCTAATAGCTTGACTTTATGTCACGCTGTTTGTTTGTCAATACGCCGTTTCCTATGTCTTCGTAGTATGACGACAACGCTGAAAATAAATTGTACCATATTGAGTTTTTCTCATCAATAAACAGATCTTAAGAAAAAAGAATACAGATCTTCTCTGGAAACATTTGTTAAATTTTGGCGGAGTGCGCGATGTTTTCACGCCGTGTCCCAGATTACAAGGCTTTCCACTCATGTGTTAGCCTTCAGAGGGTATCACTACAGAGCAAATTGTGAAAAACACATAACTATGTTCAACCTGTTTATATTATTATAAGTTGGGCTACAGGTCGATATGATCCAGAGCACTCGAAAGCCGATTTGATTGGGACTACAGTCACTAACACTGGACAATCAAAAAGTCTTGTTGGTTGTTGGGATTCCTTGATATAGCTATCAACTTGTAACCACCTAAAGGCTAGTGCGATCAAATGTCACATATTCATATTAGGCCTCAGGTTTTGGTGTATACGCTTGGTAGGGGAGCGTGCTGGGACATTGAAGAAAGTTTTGAGTGCGCTGTTTTGACATCTCTGAAACATTTTTGATAGGTTTTCGTTTGATCCACCATATATGACGTTTGTGTAGTGCCCACTACCGCAAGTGAAGAGGGGTCCCAACCGAGAGCCCCTTGCTTGGTTATTCCAGCCTACAACCCGGGTTTTCATTGGTTTAAACAGCCCACGTGATCAGCACAATACCTCCACCGCTCTCCATGTGTATTTTGGCGTTAGCTGCTTGTAGTAGCAGGTTGTGTATAGAGACTGTTCGTGCCTAAAGTGGAATTCACAGTTGGAACCCCTGTATCGCGATGGGTGGTTGTCTGAGACAAATCCTGCTGAGATTCTCTTTTGGAACAGAATCTCCTCGTCTGAATTGTAGGGTTTTATTCCAAGGTTTCTCACATTCAGTTGTCGGCGAGAATAACACCTAACAAGGTACAGAACCACATGAGATTTTGATTTTAAGCAAGTCTAAGGTTTTCAAGGGCATTCTGGTGAAAGATGAACCCAAGTCTGCTAAGATAAACAAAAACAACAACTTACCTAGCCAATAGGATGCTAACAAGCAGGGTCACATGTCTTTCACACCATTTACCTTAAGGGTATTTGAGTCCCAGGGTGAATGTACACTGCGACTATCTCTGAGACTATGCACCAGGTGTGTCCTTCTGTGTGAATTTGATTCGCCATTTTTTCTTGAGGTGTAATATCACCTTGCCAGGAGAATTTTGTATCAAAGGAGACTATAGAAAGGTGTGAAGTAGACTCGTCTAAGTTACATTAGTCCCTACGTATGAATCCCACATTTGGGAAGTCAGACTCAGGCCTTGCATCTAGCTGAGTAATGGTTCAATTAGAATATATGAACCAAGACTGCTTTGAGCTGTCCTCTATATTCATGCTGACCGAAGGAATGGTTATATTCCTCCTCATATCAATCAAAGGTTCCAGATATATAGATTTCATGGTCGGTCATAGCTCCTTTTCTATACCAAAGTAGAAAATCTCGCTGAAGCCAGAAATAAAATTGAATTCGTCCTTTCCCGGTACATATTGATAGATAGGTCCTTTGCACTGCGGGATTAACAATGATATTCTTTAATCCACATCTCTCTCACATCGTCTACACATTGCACCCGAACGTTCCAAATTCAATCGATGTATAATTATCTAGGAATGAAAGTCCTAATCATGGCACCATGTGTAGATCTCGAGAAAAATAAGCTGGAAATCTTCTCATGGGATTTTTAGGGACGTTGATAGCTATCCGTTAGTGAGTGGTCGAGTGGTAGATGCAGTCTGCCTGCTAGATGATTGTTCAGGAATTGTCATCGTTATGCACCATGGGGGCCTTGCTCCACGTTTTGCGGATCGCAGAATAGTGACCCATCGTTGAAATCGTTGTTCGGTATTCGTTGCGGATCTCATAACTATATTTCCATGTATATTTCATTAAAAATCTAATGAACCATTCACCTATGATACTGAAAACGTTGTATTATTAAAAGTAGCGACACAACGTGATAATAACGATACCACACGACACAATCTGAGTTTACTGAAGCAACGCTATTCCCACATTTCTAGGAGCAACTATCCTCAGGGTAATCTTTCCTCTTTTCTTTAGCGCTGCAACGGCTCTGTGTTTCCATTAGCACATTATGTTTGGTCAGCAGCAGTTAAAATGTATCCATTCATGAGCTTCTAAAACTAATATTGAAAAGGGCTCATTTGAGGTACACTTTGAAATGAATCTGTTGAGTTCGGATGTTCTCACATTACCTCTTTCCTTAAGCTAGTGTATAGACTCAGTAGATGACAGAGAAAGGTTATAACAAATAAACCCTAGACCGGGCATCCACTAACGTCGATACACGCCGATACACACCAATACGAAATGACTAAATCGTAGCGTATCAGGAGGGCCATATCGTAGCGTATCGGTGTTTATCCTACCCCTAATATAAAATCCCATAGGCTTAACATTGAGATTCCGTATGCCACGCTGACTTGCATACGGACGTTTGTATGCTACTAGGGGCATACGGAATTTTGATGATTTTTATTCATGATTTTGATATTAAAATATTGTAGAGAGGGGTAGGATAAAATCAAAACCTAATTCGTTTTACGATAGTATTGATCAGTATTTATCGGTGTGCGTCGTAACCTGTTGGGAGGGTGCATGAAAAAGGTACCATGGTCCCGATACACCCCGATAAAGCACACGATTCAAACAGCGAAATCAACCATATGGCTTGTGTTATCATATGTATAATACTTTATAATTACGGAAATGATACATATTTATCAGGGATATTTTACCTGTTGATAAAAAACAATATCATATAATATTTCAGACGTTAAAACTCAATTCCAAGTTAAAGCATGAAATGATCAATTCAAGATCTTCAACTATAATCAGACTTCACCATATTTGCAGAGCGGCATTATCATTATATATTCTAGGTATTCTGAATATTCCATAGTTTTCCATTGATTATTTCATACAAATTCCCGTTCAAATTCGTCGCCGATACACACCGATACACACCGATAAGCTACGGCAATCGATACATGAGCAATTGTCATAGACCCCTACGATACGGGTTTTATTTTGATCAGGAGCCGGCCCTCGTCGATCGGTGTGTATTCGTGTATACCAGAGCGTTATTGTAGAAACCTAAACAACTGCAACGATATGCCCTACGATTTCGCTACGAATTGGTTTTTGTATCAGAAGGTCAATATCGACGTGTATCGGTGCGTATCGGGAGTACGGTGGACACCCCCGCCCCCACAATGTTTCTTCTAAAAGTCTATTTATGAGTACAGAATATCTATTGCAAAACTATGAGATGCTTTTGATTAGTTTCACAGTTTTTATTCCCGATGCAAATACTGCCTTTATGAGACAGGAATGCTTCTCATACCAACTAGAATAACATGATCTGTTACGACTCAAATAATATGTAAACAAAAGTTGTGTACAATATTGCCTGCACACAGAAATTGATATCAGCAAATTGCCAAAAAAAAACCAAAACATCATCAGTGGATAAGCACATGTACAACGCTCGAATGGATAAAGAGATCCAAGCTCATTTTGAAAGAATAATGTGATCCTCATACGATAAACAACATTCAGTGTTACTTAGGCGCTTTGTGAGTTGCGTTGTTATCTGATTTGGATTACATATTGTTTAACGTCACGTCAAGGCAGGATTTATCATACAGATCGTATTTTACCATATGATTTTTTGTCTGTTGTCACATCGCGGATGGGGGTATGTTAATATGTGTTTCTGTTTTCGAAGGTGTTTCTGTTTTATCCGAGAGATACAACTTGCTGCTACTAGCGTATTAGAGAATAACTGAGGAGGCCTCTTCAGAGCAAAAGATACAGTCTACGCTGAAACCAACTGCATATCTGAAAAGGGACTCTGGTGTAATGTAATCGGTACAAAGCAGACGACAGTAATATATACTGCAAGCGAGGGACGCCACTGTGGCGCAACGTGGCGTCCCACCCTTACTAATGAAATGTATCAGTAAAGAAGGGCGCACGCAAATACGATTGGACCTCACCAGAGGGTAGAGGCTGGGCGCTAGAGTTGGCCGGCAGCTGGACAATGAATGGACCCGTCTCTGAGCACATGATACAAACAGATAAACGTATTTGGCGCCAGGCCCGAGGCCGCTGGGTCACCGACGGGTCACTTCCGATAAGGCAAAGGTAGCGAAAATGTCGTCTGCTGAGGGCCTTCTACATTCACACTTTCCTAGCGGATTATCTTTTACACCATGGCGCAATTGTACGTTGCCTTGGCGCCAGGCAGGCCCATTGGTAGATCCGAAATCTTTGAATTTCCCTCCGATTCCGGAAAGGAGACAGGTATTTACGTGTCTTAGAACTGTGTGTTGGTAATCTAATTCTCCATCGGGGGAATTGGAATGATGTGATTTGATTGGGCTTTCTTTATAGCGCTGCCCTGTTTCCTGGTAATTCTCCATTTGCGGAACAACAGAGGACAACCTGGAGAAATTAATAACCCGGGGTTCTTAAAGACAGGGGCTTGATTATTGGGGAATCAGGAAAACACACAAAACACTCACCGAGTCCACACCGAAACCCCCGTTTTTGTTATCCCTGACTGAGTGTTGAATCGCTTTGAATTACATCCCTGGTAATCAGAGTGGCTATGAAATACACAGCTGTAGATAACCCTTAGCATTTGTAACGGCCATGTCTTGACTAGTGTATGTAGCAGGGATAATAAGAGACAGTGCCTAGGCTGCTTATCAGCCTGCAGATCTGGTGGTGGCCTTTTTCTTATCAGCACATTTAATCAGCTGGTACGAGACCTGTCTCATCATTACCCGCCTGCTAGTTTAATGACGCCGATCCTACTTAATGATAAACACATCTGCCGCCCAGTGTATGGTAATACCCAGGTCACCTGTATAAATACATGTACATAATTATTGTTAATGCACCAGACGACGTACGCCAAGGTTCATCCCTGTCCCCGACCTCGGGGGCCTGCCCCTCATCACGCTTACATATTCGGCGCCCGGGCGCGCCTGACACCGACTGCTGATGACACTTCATCATGGCCCAGCAGCTCGGGCGCAGGTCAGCGAGCAGCCACTCCGACTCCACCCACCAGAGGCCGGAATTGCTCAGTACTGCTCACAACTGCCGAGCTCGACCAGCCAAACAAAAGAAGTCGCCCTCGTGCGCAACGGGGACACGGGAGGGGGAGAAGTAGCGACAGCGACAACGACGACGCAGTGCCAAGGTGCACGGTCGATTTCCGTTGGGCTTCCGGCCGCCTTCCGGCCAACTTCCAGTCGACTTCCGGTTCCGTTGTAGTGCCGAGACGGACGCTGACGCCCTCTGTAGGCAGATACCAGAACAAGGCTACGGTGAGTTCCGGGTTCTTCTCAGTCAGGCATAGAAGAGAAATTTTTAGTCGCCGTTTTTTATTTATAGTAATTTTGTTTTCTTGACTCTTTTCTTTCGAAGAAAAGCAGCACGTTATGTTAGTGCAGTTCCATTCATCGATGTGTTCATCTCAAAATAGATTAATTAAATCAGTCGTAGTATCGCATTTTACACGGTTGTGAAATGTATTTCGAGCTAAAGCTCAGATTTTTTTCATGACTTATTATTTTCTTGGATATTGCACAATCAACGTAATGCATGTTTACACATTGACATCGAATGTGCCAGGATGAAACGAAAATATCTTTCATTAAAAGTAATTAAATAAAAACCAAATAAAACTGGCATGCGCTTCGAAATTAATCACATCTTCCTGGGCGCAGTTGAGTAATTTCAGCCTGAATTATGGAGAGCTTCATATGTGCTTGAAATAATAATTGTCTTGTCCTTCACTAACACGCAACCATAAAAAAACGCGGACAGTTAATTCTACGGACCTGGACAATTAATCATGCAAAAAAGATAAAATATTCTTCCGCTGCCAATCAATGTTTTTACTTGCCTGAGCCAATCAGGTAAATTGACTCCTGCATCATATTTCCTGAAATACCGCTCGTAAGGCATGGATCTGTTTCCTCTTGACTGATGTAAACTGCATTTTAAACTCCCCGAGTGTCACTCCGCACATCACTGAAGTAACGGCACAATAGAGCAGCAGGTTGACATAATCAAAAAAGAAAAACGAGTTGATTATTTTACCAATTTGATACTGATCTTAGCTTCAGCAGGCCGGGCTTCAGGTAGTGGCGAGAAGAACACCAATTAGATCACGCATCTGGAGAGTCCATCTAATTGGTTCCTGGACTAAAACATTGAAGAGGCCTCAGTCTCCCTCGCCGCCTTTTAAACATTGATTTTTATGGGCGTAATTTAAAGTGCCCCTGCCGTGGGGCCTCACAGCGTATCAGACCAGACATTGGTTTCTCCTGGATGTGATGCACACTTGTAGACTTCTAGCAAGATGCGAGTACGGCTTCTCAGTCGATACATCAATTATCGCCAACGTCATTCCTAACGATGGAAGCGCTGTGTATGATCTATGCAGTAAATTTCGACGACTTTAACAAGGCTCTTCTCTATATGTCCCACATCCACCGTTCATTCTACATGCACCCTGGTCTCAGTTTTATCTTCCAAATGCACGGCATAATTAACGGCGTCAAAATACTCATTTAGGCCACTTAAGAGTGGGTGACTGAGCTGCTCAGGTGGGCGATAATAGAGGCTATGAGTGCCAGACGGAGTAGCTCGCTGGGCGATTTCACGTGCGGGATTTTCCGCCTGTCGCCTCGCCTCTCAACACAATCCATCAGGAGGTGTAACGGACCCGACCCACTTTGATCATTGCCTTATTCCCTCACCAGCCCTCACCTGACATAACCCTATAAATAAAAAAAGGAGGTATCCACATAGGAGAAAGGAGAAGCGCTGCTTCAGCAGATATGGTCCTTCATTCCTGATGTGTAGATCGAGTTGATAGACGAGACATAAATACAATGAGGACTACACTATATTTGGATAATCGAGTAGCAAATAACCTGGTTTCATCAGGACATCCTCGTTGTAATTTAAAGTTTGAAAATCTGTATGTGCAACTCACGCTACAGTATTGTATATTGAATATAAATTGCTCTTCGCTCAACATTATTGGCCACCAGGTAATTTCAAGGGAATGTGAATGAAAATAAAGATACGTTGGTTATGAAGACGACCCTTAGGCACGCACGATATTTACTTCCCAAGCGAGAGCATACTTTATATATGACCATTACAATACACGACGGTACCGGGAACTAAGCCGTCAAGACAGTTTATCGGCGGTCGACGAATGGGCTGCGTAGCGTGCAGCATATCCATATCAATCTACATCCCTTACAGATAGGAGATTACGCAGATAAGAAGCATTTAATCTGATAATCTCCATAGGTACTCTAGTGCTAATAGTGAGGTATGGCGGTTGCATACATCCACCTGTATACAGAGGACATGACCATCTCTAAAGGCCGCTCCGAGATTACTTATGCCTTTATTCAGACCTATATGTATAAGTATGCGATTACTGCCTGCCATACATTCACCATATGTTTGTGCTACTTTGATAGCTGAAATTGATCGGTGGGTTCGTTTGTCGCCAGCACTGATATATCGTAATACGAAGCAAGATATGACAGCCGCTCCCAATGATAACGCTTATGTTTTACTTTTGTATATGGGAATCTATCGCAAGGTATGCTATTGCACCATTTTAAGGTCGTGTATTGTGGTCGTTTCTGTTTACCTATCTTTAACGTTATTTAACGTCTATTAAAATATTTTATGCGTTTTGACTTACTTCAACATCTAACGTTGAAGTAAGACGAAAAGCATGGAGAAACGTCAAGAGACGTTAATGCCCCAGTCACACCGTCGTACCTACAGCTTAAAATGTGATAACCCCTTGTTACATGATTCCAGTCAAACCGGTGTAAATTCGGTAGCTTTTATTACATATTTGATTCGTTTTACATTCTATTTTACGTTCTTAATGTTCATTAACGTCTATTTATGCTTCTTTACGTACTTACGTTCTTTACATTGCTTGATTCAGTTACGCATCAAAAATGCGAAGATATAAGTTAAATTTTTGAAAGACTAATCATGCAATGGGGGTTTTCCACGTTCTGTTCAGATATTTCACGCTTTCTGACGTACATTTATTTAACTCCGTGTTTTCCCCGTGTATTGTGATGTATCTGTATATTTCATAAAACCTAGACAAACGTATACATTCGTACATGGTTTTACCATGCAATGTATCATACTTGTAGATTTCATAAAACATGAAGGAAACATCATTTTTACGCCGGTGTGACTGGGGCATACTGGTTTCCTGGGCAGGCGAATATGTAAACTACTTCGTAATACACACACGCTAACGCCTGTGTATTACTACGCGTCAACCTCTCGCGGTTTCCGGCCGCCTTTAAAAAAACCATTGATTATTATCTACATGTATATATATATATATATATATATATATATATATATATATATATATATATATATATATATATATGCAACGGCCGCACGGCCGCACGGCCGCACAGCGCGCGCATCCGTAATATATTGGCAACACAATGATGAAAAATTGGGTCAAGCCCATGCTACACCGATCTTACCTCAACCGTTGTACTGTTGCCTTGAGATATGATTGTGTTACCTTTATAGGTCGACGTCTAGGCATCGATTTATATATCATAATGCTCGCGACATCTACCTATAATCTCATTCATTGTCACAGGTCTTCGGAGGTGGCGCCACCGGTCAACTGAGATGGGTCTATAGGATGACACGGAAAAAAGGGGGGAACTGGGGCCTGGTTTCTCGAGATGGTAGTTGGCCAATCAACGATTGAACCGCGCGAAATGCCGCACCCTAATTCAGTCAGCGTCAGTCGGTGGCGCCCGAGCAGGCAATCTAATACATCTCACCCCGACCCACTTGTGGTTTAGATGGCTTCCCATGATACCCGAGCCGCCCAGCGCGGGGCTTTAATTTCATAATTAAGTTCTCATTCTCTTTTGTTTTTGGTCTTAATCTCAATTGTTTGCAATCAGTGCGCATGGTTTGGCTTTAAATACTCTATCGCGGCTAGGGATCGGACGGCGACTCCATACACCCTCCCTCCCTAGTTTATACCCCAACTCCCAGCACAGTCTTAGGTATTAATAGCCAGGGCGTGGTGTGGGATTAGTCCAATTGTCATAACTGATGACGCCGCTGCCGGCGCCGGTGAAATATTAATTAGCACGGTGCCTGGGTGTTTACACAGTTTGGAGTTGCTCTCTCAAACAGTTAGGAGGTCCCACAGGGGCTGAGAACAAAGCACGACCCGTTCTGACTCAGTGCCCGCCGGCAGAGAAGAACTCTCTTAATTCGCTTAGACGTGGAAAGAAGGAGCAGGCACACGAGTAGGCCTGGTGACTTGCGATGACCCCGCATCACGGACACACCAATACGTGTCCGGCAATAATATTTAAGCAAATTGTTGAGTTTTGCTCTACATGCTAAGGCCTAGCGTCCACCTACTACGATAGAAAGTTAGACCTCCCGATATGGCACCGATACAAAAAGCAAATATCGGAGACATATCGGGAAGGTGCAAAATCGTAGACATATGTTTAGACATGCCAATCCACCACGCATTGTATGGGGTTTTTATCGGTATCTAATCGCACAAACGTAGTCAACTGCCCCGATATTAGGTGACCTTCCGACGCGATTTTGATTTTGTATCGGGAGGTGCATCGTAGAGCACATCGGAGCCATATCGTAGTAGGTGGACGCCGGGCCTAACAGACCAAAGGGTGAGATGAGAAGGTCGTATGGCCCAGGCCCCTCTTGAAGTACTGTTCAAACTTCAATCGGGTTCGCGCATTTTTATGATGAAATTTATATGCAATGAATCCATATATAGAAATAAATCTATTTGGCCTGGACGAAAGCCATCTCTTCTTTTTAAGAGATAATATTAAATTCTACTCCTTCTTCATCAAATTCTCGATAATACTCGTATGCCCCTATAGAAGGCTTCAATTTTTCCAATAAGACAATAGATCAGGGGACTGGATCCAGAGAAATTAGCTAAAATCGATATCGGTAATTAGAATAGTCGATATGCTACTGTGAGTGAGAGAAGAAAGCGAAGAGAAATTACAATGAAGGATTTGCCAAAAAGTAGTAATTGAAATGTAAATGGAAATTGTAGCTTGGTCAGAGGATAACTCGTAAGAATGCATGGATAGGAGAACTCAAATATAGATATATACGACCAGGCAAGGTTGAAAATGGGCAACAATCAGGTATTGGGTCCCTATCTTATCATCGGCCATCTTACTGAGCGTTGTAGGTATCATCATAATGTTTCAAGATACCCCAGACTTTATACCCATGTATGAATGGAATATCGACTACATACACTGACACCACAGGGAGCTGTGCAGGCAGGCTGCCTACTCAGACAGAGATGAACACAATAAATCAGAGACGTAAAGCGGCGAGGAGCGCGTAGCCGGACGTGGATTCAGCTCGCGCATGAACCGAGTGGAGTTTGCATATTTGGCAAGGATTGCCTCGCACCAACGTGAGTAAACGCAATGGACGTGACGCAGCCAGCCAGGACGCTGACACAGAACCCAATAGCCTGTTCTCATCCTGCTTTCATCAGCAGACAACGCGGCAAAGATCAAAGGACGTACGCACCGTTTGCAGGCCTCTCATCGCCCTAACCGGCCACTGCTGATTGCCTCCGAATCGTCCAAAATCCCCATGTAAATGCTGCTTTATTAGACAAAGAACATCCAGCTACTCCTTTTAGCTCTTCTCTAAATCCCTTTTCAAAACAGAAAGCAGCGAAGATATTGGCTTAATCAGAAAACTCATCCAATTATAAAAGAGGGTGGCTTTGTGTTACGGTAGAGCCCTGCAGGGGGAGTATTTATGGCAAATACACAAATAAAAGAACGGAGATAAAAAGGAAGAAGGAAATAATGAAAAGGGGAATTTGTTGAGGGGGGAGGGGTAGTGGTGCTGTTAACTCCTTGTCGCTGAGGGCCTTAAGAGCAGCTGCCTATTTTAAGGTCTAGGTAACAGGATTGATTTCGACATGCCAGACTGCTAGACTGAGGGTGGTACTAAACTAAAGTGTATACGTATAAGTAAAATACCCAGACTATATATACATATAATTGTATGGGGCTAGCCTACTTGCAAAAAATATTGACCGTATTCATAGAATTATTTGTCCTCATAAGATGTGCATTTTGCAGTGTCGAAAAAGCCCGCCGATTTATTAGCATGATTGAATTTGTCATTCTATACTTAGATTTAGGGCCATCTCATTGGAATAATATTTACTTTATACACTAAAGGCTACCTAAGTAGCATATTAGTCTATATACTCTGCTTCTGTATGGGAAAATTCATCAGTAGCATTGAATAAGAAATGACTTCCTTTCCACACATGACCCGAGGCCTCAGTTTATTTTACAATCCTTCACCTATATCAGGTCCCAGGCTGTGCGAAATACATTGTGATACGATATTGTGTTCTAATTCATCAAATTTGAAAGTCAACCATAGATGACCTATATTCGTGCAATTTGGCAACGTCTGGCATTTATTGGCGAGATAGAGTGGGTTGGTAACTGCCGTTGAATTGACGCACTCTACATTGCTGATAGACACACTTTACGTTGCTGTCCATTTTGCCATGTATACTCACATCCTCAAAATTATCTGATCGTGATTACGTACGGAGTAGGTATTTTCAAATAGAAAAAGAATCGAGACATGATGCAATTTGTCATGTGCTCACCTACAGTTATCGCTTTATTCAGAAAATTTGTAGAAATTAACAGTTGTTATTTGCTCGACACGAAATAAGAGTTTAGACTATCATAGCATGAGGCTTCAAAGAGTACATTGATTGGTAATATACTTCATCAGAAACACAAAAACTTTGGTATACAGAAAATCAAATTGGTGACAAGTAGGCTCTGTTAACATTCCTTAGGACCACTGAAGTAGGAAACCTATGCTGCGAGGCACAATCTCGGTCTACGTCTGGCAAACTGAACAAGGCTTGGCAAATAGTAACAGTCAACACATATAAGGAGGTAGGTGGCAGTTGGCACTTAAGAAGACGCCATTCGAAGGCTCGTGTGCAAGATTGAGCAAATAGCGTGAGCAACGTCCCCCCCCCCCCCCTTCCACCAACACACCATTCCCACTACCGACCCACACCTCCTGTGGACGCCTGCCGTCTTGGTAATACACCCTAATGACGCCGGCAATGCCGCGCCCCGCCTGCACGAGCTGCTCGCCCGGCTCCTGGGCCGAGCTGCCCGGGGTCGCGCAGGGTCGGCGCGTGACGACCGCCCTGCCATAGCTTGTGACGACCGTGGCGTGTCCCGTCGGCGCCTCGTCGCTCCCTCCCCGGCCGCACCATGATTGCGCTGTCGGCGCCGCTTGACTTCCCGTCCGCCGACAATGGCCGCCTGCCGCCTGACGTCCCTGCGACTTTCTTAATGCAAGCGGAACTTCCGGTTTGATACCACCTTCCCTTCTTTCTGTTCGTTCTGTCTGTTCGTGTGTTTCTAGACGTTTTTCCCATAACCGGCAGAGGATCGGACAATATCGTAATTCCTGAAACACAGTCAATACTTTATGTTTATGTTAAAGAATCGGTGCACAATGGGATTATTCCAATTGCATGGTATAATTTGTCATTGAACTTTTGATGAAACATGATGATATCCCTGATGTTCTAGCACAACTCCAATAGTCACATTTATTTACAGACAATCTCGATATTGAATCCATATTCAAACAAGATTCGGTAAAACATGACTCATTTCCCCGGCGTAATTGGTATTTACTGCTCGCTATCACTCACCATATATATCGCCTTTAAGACTTTGATTTATGAAACCTATTCAATGTGAACCAAAGAGAAAAACTTCGGTGCCTAATGTATTTTGCAGAATTCCACACGTTCAGGGACCACTGAGAATTCCTCCGTGAGTCATCCAGCAATTTAAATCGAACTCATGTAATTCAGGTCCCGTGCTTTGACTTTGGACTGTATTTGCATAGCCCAGGAATAGTTCTGGAATGTTTTAGAACTGTAGGCCTGTCACGATCAGGGCATATGGAATAATTAGTTTTCCTTTTGTGTAACCTCAGAATGTGAGATAATAACACGCGCTACATACGAGCAGCTCATAGTGACCTGATTATCAATATTCAATATAGCGTTATTTTCTTGACAATTTACAATACAATAAGGCACACGGAGTTTGGAGGTCTGGAGCCAGGATGAATTATACTATAGAGTAAGGCCCGGCGTCCACCAACTACGATATGGCACCGATATGGTCTACGATGCACCTCCCGATACAAAATCGAAATCGCGTCGGAAGGTCACCTAATATCGGGGCAGTTGACCACGTTTCTGCGAGTAGACAACGATGAAAACCCCATACAATGCGTGGTGGATTGGCATGTCTAGACATATGTCTGCGATTTTGCACCTTCCCAATATGTCTCCGATATTTGCATTTTGTATCGGTGTCATATCGGTAGGTCTAAATTTCTATCATAGTAGGTGGACACCAGGCCTAAGGACCGACAGAATAAATTGCTAAATTGTGAGCAAACTACCTTAACCCTTTAAGGGCGGATGATGCCTTAAAGCATCACCTGGCTGGGGGCGGATGATGCCTTAAGGCATCACCCGGCTGGGGGCGGATGATGCCTTAAGGCATCATTTGCTGGGTATCTATGAATTTATGTATTTTTGCTTTTGAAAAGGAAATATTTTATCAATTAACTTGAAATTTGCACTGAATGTAGGTATAACTTCATATTTTAGAATTCTAAATAATGGTAATAGTAATATTAAGGATAACAAATTTTATCATGTGATAAACCTTCGAATTTTGAGTTCAGAGAAAAATCCCCCCGTCCCCTAGAACTGTACATAGTCACTAGTTGCCGTCCCCATGTGTGTAGTTCTGCCATAGGCGGCCGTCCTTAAAGGGTTAAGCTTCTTAAAATGAAACCCAAAATGCTGCAATTCCATCTAGCCGTATCGTGATGCTAGCCTTGAAAAACCGAACCAGCCCCAATATGGTAGTTGGTCATGCAACATAATGGTAGAATAGAAGCCCGCACGACATATTCTCCACGTCGTGTTGTCGCCGTCAACGTCACTAACACGACACGTCGCCAGTGGACGCCGCACACGTTTGGCGGAGATCCAGGCCGTGCTGTGGTGGAGAGTGGCGCTGGAGGCGAGCCGTGGTTGGCATTGGTAGGAGTAGCGGTGGTGTTCGTAGTAGTCACTGTTCCCCGCAGTGCGTTGGATAGGGACGTGTGGGAAGCTACTGATCGGGCGGAACGCCAGCTGTACCGTGCAGGAGCGACGCCTGGTGAGCGCCGGCCGCCGTCAGCCCTACACAGCCCCGACACACCACCTGCACGCGCCGCCCATACACGCTAACCGTGCATATTGCGCACGCTCTAGCAACTCGTCGCCACTGAGGAGCAGCTCATACTGGAAGATGAGGAGATTTGTTTAAATCTACCCATTTGCTCGGCTTCTCGGAGGGGAAAACACTCCCGAAGGTGTGTAATGGTGGATGGTGAGTTTATGCGCCGCAGGAGTCGGGCAGAGGCATAGAGCAACTCGACCCGTCTGCAAAAACGACAGGAGCCGCTTAAAATATCATCCCTCCTTTCTCACTCCCGTCACTTTTCATAGGAAAGGATCTGCGGGTACCACTGGGACCACCGTGACCTGTGACCTGTGACCTTTTGACCTTTGGGTCAGGCCCTCTAGGACAGCAGGCCCAGGCTTATCATCATACTGAAAGTTGACTTACCGGAGACGAGCCGCGAATTCGGATACAGACGAACTGCCTTTTAGATTCTCATCCCACGGAACGTAGCACATCCACCTTTCCGGTAGGCGTGGGAGGGTGGGCGTGGTGCCACATTTCTTCAAAGACAAAGAAAGTTGTGTGACGGTAAGTACTCAAGAATCTTAATAGCACTCCGGGTGGAGAGAGTAACTGAGCTGCTCGTATTGAGCGTGTCACCTTCGTCCATGTGTTGTGTGTCATCTTCATCATACAGGCCAGACATCACCCCAGCCATCCCACTCAGTATGTAACAGGAATATGTCTGTGGTCTGCCATCTTGGCGCCAGTAATGAGCTCACCATCATCACTGCCAATCACAGATCCCGGCTTAAACCCCAGAATAAATGTGCTTAGGTAAAATTTCCCCTACGTTCGTAGACAAGAATCATATATTAGACGCAGTATTTATTGTTTTGTGGTTAAGTGTGGGAACCGGAGAAACATTAATGATTGACATTCAAGTCACTGCGATTCTATTTCTCATCTTTATTATTCACAACATTGATTCAGATTCTCAATTCCTTCACCCGGGAGCCTCCCATAAACACCCTATTATAAACAACAACCTAAAGGAGGCCCTATGTAGGATTCTGTAAAACCGTAGAAGCTTATAGAATATCATGTGGAAAGAAAGGAGCTATCTGAATCGATCATCCAGTCTCCTGTTTAAGCTCACGCCGATATTGGCTGGTTGTGTGATGATGTGCCGTCCGGGTTACATTATATTCCCACTTTCGCCCTCCCATCTGAGTGTTGCATGTCGTTAAGGTGTGCATTCCGCAGCCAAAGGAGGAAATTCTGCAATCGATGAAAACATTGGCAAGGCTAGCTGAACTGACACCTCAGAGAACGTGCACTTCCAGGTGGAGGTAGTCTCATTCCTACGAGAACAAATCCTCATTTCAAAGTGTGTAAAATAAATGGCAAGAGAAAATGCACAATTCGTCAGAAGTTTTCATATTGATATAAGGATAGATAAATGTTTTTACATACATCATTGATTGCCATATAAAAAAAGAATGAATCAGATTAATATCATTGGTTATTCTGTGATGAATATACCAGCGATAAATATGTCAATACATAGACCGCATAAAGTCTGATTCGTATATATTTTATGAAGACAGAAGTCTATAAATTTTCCTTTTGTGAAGTAATGAACGAGCTGCAGATGACACTCTATAGAAGTAAAGGACCCTTGATGCCAGACCTTGGTGATTCAGTGAATTCTTTGTTATCATTCATGCATATTACACGCTAATAGGACAAAGAGAGCGCCAGCGACATCTCCAGCCCCTTCTAACGTACTATTTCCTCAGACTCCATAGTCATTCTTGTCAGGCTAGACGACACTGTGAGGCAAAGCATTGAGGCACTTTTTCAAAGCCAATGGAGGGACGCTTCTAGTCGACTGTAGCTGAACGAGCAAAACAATGTTCGTTTCTTAATCTTTCCAATACAGAGGTCCATATTTCCGACTCAGATTCCAGGGAGTGGCGGGATTTCCGAAAGGCATGTCATGTTTCCCTTTTTTATCTCTCTTTTTAATTTTTGGCTTGAAGTGTAGAAAGGAGGCGATAAGAATGTTGTCCTGGAAAGGGTAATGTTTTGTGTAGACTGTAGTTAATCAAGGGATCAGGTTGCTCGACGTGGGCCGTCAGGCCGTGTTTTTAGTGGCCCGGTGTCGGGCGACCAAAATCTTCTGCTCGTTGACCGTCGCTCGGAGCAGATCATTCTACGGGAAGTGAAGGCAGGAGGGTCGGGATGGAAGGAAAGAGGGGGAGGGGGCACACTTGAGAAGCGGGCAGGGTGAGCGTAGTGAGCGTGGTGAGTGGTGGGGTAGAGGGACACTGTAAACCACACCGTTCACTTCCCACCAGGGGGCAGTATCAGAACTAGCTGACTAGGAGGACAGGGCAAGGCTTGATGGAAAGGCCGATGAAAGAAGATTGGAGGAAGGAGGAGAGGAATGAAAGGATGTAAAGGGATGTGGAGGAGGGGTCGTTCGCGAAGGCGGAGGAGGTGGGGAGGGAGGGTGAGATGAAACATGAGAACGAAATAAAAAATGGAGCTAAGAAATAATGCGAATGGGACATTATTACATGAGAGAGATAAGGATAAGCCAGGTGCTCGAAGGAGTAGAGATATCAGTACTGCAAAGTACCATGGCTGAAAACAATGTATTTTAATGATTGCTGATAAAAAGTATATGAAGGGAAAATATATAATTACACAATGCCACATACATATCTAATATGAGATACATGTATTACACCAGGGGTGAAAAACATTTAGGACAGGGATAAAAAGAGGCTGCCACAGGATAGAGGTGGGGTAGGTTAGATTTAGGGCAGACAGGCAGACGGTGCCTTATCACCCATTGGCCAGTCAGACAGGGGTGCAGGTGGGCTGGAAGGGGTCTGGGACCTAAGCCACGGCGTCTACCCTGGAGCACCCACACGGGAAAACCGCCGCGACGCTGACAGCCCCGTTACACTCACTGGAGCAACGGCGGCCAGGAAGTACGCCAAAGGGCTCCTTCAGAATGACCCCCTGCCGCCCACCTCTGTCGGCCGTCACGAAATCTAATTATTTCTGCCAGCCGCTGTTTCTCCCTGGGCAGGCGGCGATAATGAGAGAGGGATCAGTGGACCTGACCCGCCCCGCCCCGACCCCGCCTGGACCCCGCGACAGCTCGGTGACCAGTATCAGATTCCCCATCGCCCGTCCCAAGATTGGATCCTTGGTGTGCCACCCTAGACATAGCACACGGCCACCCCTTTTCTATCTCCTTCTATGTCTTCACAGCTCCTCTGCCAGCACCCTTTCAACCCCCAAGCACAGCAAGTGAGGGTAATGGGGTCTGAATCGATTGGATTTCGTTGACAATTTCGGCCAGTTTCGAATGCGCAAAGACGTTTTTTCATAGGGGTTAGCGTGTTGAGAAGGAGAGTGGGGGGGGGGGGGGGGCACCGTAGCATTGGGGCCAGAGAAAGGTATACGGACTGGAAGAAGGGAAACTGTTAAATGATGTGCCATGGAGGTAGCATATTGTGGAGTTCCGCCGACATGATGAAAATAGCTGA
This sequence comes from Alentia gelatinosa, assembly GCA_950022655.1. Taxonomy (NCBI): domain Eukaryota; kingdom Metazoa; phylum Annelida; class Polychaeta; order Phyllodocida; family Polynoidae; genus Alentia; species Alentia gelatinosa. The sequence goes on from OX465586.1 coordinate 45,938,002, forward strand.
GAGTATCGCATTACTGACAGGACACAAGGCTGCGGAGACAGGGGCTTCGACATTTTGGATGCTGTTTTGACGTCAAATACACTGGACCGACCACTGCGAGAAAAATGTATATATTTCATCCATACACCACCGCGTATACAAAATCAATATGTATACAATGATAATATGTATTCGCCTATATAGTGTGCCAGCTTATACGGCGTATGCATTTGTTTGTTAGTTTGGAGAGTTTGACATCAAATTGTTCAATTAGACTTTTGCGTATGCAAGTGTGTTTTCCATGTATATGTCAGCGTAATGGCTGTATTTGCCACAAAGCCTATATGAGTAGAAATATCGTGTGCATGACATGTATATATATATACACCGCTCTCTGACGTTTGGTGCATAAGTATCAAATGCATAGTAAATATGGGTATTACATGTTTATACACACCCCAAAAAACACTCCCTTACAACCAAACGGACCTGCTGGCCTAGCCCCCACCTCCCCCAGCATCCCATCGCCCTCAACCTCACCTCAACCTCCCTCCATGGTCAACCAGTGTATGTCGACGGATGCCTATATTCATTATCAGAGTATTGTCTATGGAAGGGCACACGGCTGTGCGCACGGCTGTGAGCGGTGGCAGTGGCGGTGGCAGCAGCAATGTTGTGATAGTTGCAGGGGCTGCATGGTATCTGATGAGACATTGTGCTATGTATATACAGGACTAACATTATATCCATAGAGCAATGGTGTTTACAAAGTAAAATCTATTAAAGAAAAAAAAAAACGGTATAAAGAAGGGAATGCTAGGTTTATTATGTGTGGTTAATCAGTTGATACATAATCGGACTTTAAAAAGGTTTTATTGAATACATTGGTAATATCTGAATGGATTTTTCATATTACATGGATTAGAATAATTAACGGCAAATGAGCAAAAACATAAAACAGTGGTGCAGAGATCTGAATCATTGGACAGTGGCGTAAATATCCATAAACATATCTCCAATTGGCCTAGCATGAGGTACGTCCAAAATCACACGTATATTTGATGCCGAATAGGACTGAATTATTTATTACCGAGGAGACTGATTTACGTGGAATGTAAACATACATGCGTTAACAAATTTTCATCCGAAGAGACTAAAATAAAGAGTTTAAAGAGTATATTGTAAAATAAGAGCTGGGAGATAAAAAGGTCGCTGTCCATGTCTATTTTGAGCAAATTGGACAGCAAAAGGAAAAGGAAGGAAGAGAAGGAAGGACAAGTTGGCATTGTCCTGTTAGAGCATGACCATGACAATAGAGACAGGTTGGCCAGGAATGGCGCCACTGAGGGACACCCCTCATCACCTCCCCATGCGGTCAGCCAGGGTTGGCGGCTAGTGGCGTGGCACTGAGCCCTTCCAATTACACGAGCTCATGAGTGCATTTATTTACCAGCTCAGAAAGTGCTCGATGTGAACGCGGACCCTACGCTCTACCGACCTCAACCAGTCTCACATTATTGGATTTGGCGACCCAACGATTCTTGCAGAAATTTATTTCTGCTCACTGAACTACTCGCAGTTTGGATGCAGATCGCTGTATAATGTTTGAGGGTAGTTGTTCGTGTGTAGACCTGAAAGCTAGATATTCTTCACAGATATAACATGATTTACGTCAAAAATGTATAAATTCATCAGTTTTTCCAAGACCCAATAATTTACATCAGACAAGGTAGGAGATGATAAAAAATGACGGTTTATCTGATCATTAATAATAAATTATTAATCAAAAACGCCATTTAAAAACGCAAAGCATCGGAAAAGACAATGGCCACGTGGCAATGACGAACGGACTCCGTACTCCTGGTCAGTAAATGTGTGAGTCTCGCACAAAGGTTTATTAATATATACCTTATATGTATTGTAAGTGAAAAATGCCCTTTTGTTGTTAGTATTCTTCTTGATGTTCAACAGGTCAGATAATAGAACGTTTGGACAATTGTAGGAAATCAATCTTGTAAAACCAACAGAAATTGTATTTGAAAAAATATCATAGTCTCATAGAGAAAACAATAAAACTATCTTACTTCAAATACCGAAATTATTAACATCCGTTCCCCGGCCCTCAGGTAAGAAGAACATCTTTTAACAGATATTTTTGTCAAAATTCAAATTCCAAAATTCATCGCAATTTGCTGAAGAAATTCGTGTACCTAACATAGATAAAAAACAAAAACAATTAGAATGACATTGCATTAGACACAAGGAAGAACATCATATCAGTCAGCGATTGAATTATACAAAGACATGATACGTTCGAACAATGACCTGGCAATGAATTTAAAAAGCCAACATATTGATACTGTCAGACAACAACAGGGTACCAAGTTTAATAATTTCGTCATGGATTGTTCATGTTAGTATAACCTTGTGTTTCCATCTCTCTAATAGGGAGAGGATTATTCATTGTCGCCCCCTGCGGGCAACAACAATTAGCATCACGCCTACAGAAACCCTAACTACACTACCCAAGACATACCAAGAACCCTCACCATCACCTTTTACATCCTATCCTAAATCTCCATCAAAGACGCATACCATCTTTGCGCAAGTCAAGATGATTAATCAAACATACAAAAAGGACCATTCGCAATCTCTCAATTACCGACCACAGCACACTTCCATCATAAATCTCCTGGGGTTACATTATGATGGAAGTGCAGCAAAAATCCCGGCAGCGAGGTCTGACTCTTACCACGGACCTCCTAGACCTGACTCAGACTGTCTAGGGACGAGGCGGAGGAGCGCAGATTAAAAGCGTCTCCTGCCGGTACAGAGGCAGCCATATGCGGCCGGCTCAGGAAAGGGGCGGCCCGGGCTCACGGGTCCTCTCAAGGGAAACGGAGCAACTATCACAATGGAAATCATTAGGCTTTGCGAACCTTTCCCAACCAGCTTTCTAGTCTGCGCTAGCCTCAGGTGAAGGAGATTTCTAGGTTAAGGCTGGTGATGTCTTTGGAAAATATGTGACCCGTTGGGAGCATATGACTGCGTTATATGAGGTGGAACTAGGAATATTCATAGAGGTAGGTTTTATTTTTTATATAACTATTTTCAAAATTATTGCGGCCATTCACGAATCTGCAGTGAAGCATAAACCAGAGGTATGGGGGTCATCCTTACAGATGGACTCCATTCTAACCGGATACAGTTTAGCCTTGTTTCGGGCAGACAAATGGCGAGCCCATAACCTTACCTTGGAGTGGTCTATAGGCACCGCCATTGGCTAACACAGATTGGACGGCCAATCATGGGATCTTCCATTTACGACATGACGATTTATATCCCAAGTCACTCGTGGAGGAAATGCCAGTCGGCACCAGACCTCAACCTCCCCTACGACCCATCCTCGCCATTTGCATATGAATATTAACGCGAGTAAGCCACGTGCAGACTTAGACAATAGCAGTTTTCTGAAGCTTGCTTTATGGGAGCTCTTTTGTTGTTGAGAGAGTATCCCCGGTGTAATAGCAATCTTTTAACTCCACCTCGATGATGCATCACCCAATATTGCACTTTCAGAGTCGGCCGAACTGCTCTTGAGCGAAAGCTAGAGCACTCATACCCGCACTCTAGCCTTAGCTATTTCTGAAAGGAGAAAGGTGAAGGATTGGTTTTACGAAAGCAATGTGCGTGGAGCTGAATCCACCTAGTTTCACTAAACACAGCAGACGGTCGTTTGGCGCTAGGGCTTCATAGAGTAATGTCCGATCCTTATTGGGTGTGAGAGATACAGTTAAACTATTATCTCAAAAAAGGTGAAATGAATAAAAAAAAATTAGAACTAGAGTGTGATTAGAAGGTTTGATCATGTTTAGGAATGGCACTATAAATCATAAAGTTATGATGGTTAAATTTCTCATCTGCACACTATTCTGAATAAGGCCACAATCATGTAAACTGTTATATATATGGCGTTAACATGAAGAATGGAAGAAAAATGGTCCTATTATCATGTACCTATAAAGTAGAACCTACGATTACTGCCAGATGCATACAATTCAGTATTTATAACGTATGTCAATAAGGTAACGTACAACGAGCAAGTCATACCATTGACCGTCAGGTTCAGGTATGAATGTCTTATCTTCTAAATTTCAAGGTACATAATGATATGAAAACATGGTGTCTAAATCGTATGTCGAAAATACTTGGTAGTCGGTCAGATATCTCTCTACCTTCAGAATTAGGATATCTGATCAACACCACGTATTTTGGCCGTACGTCCGCAGCAAATATATTTCCACATATCACTGATCATTGTGGTACACCGTCCTTTATGTGATTCTCTTCGATGACATTACATTATTCACATAAAAGTCATCAGGTAGTATTCGAGACTCTATACTGTTTGTAAACAATACTGGATGACAATGAGAAGGTAATATTACGAGACTATGAGTGTTTACTAACCTAAACCAGGCTAAATGAAAAACGTGTGTTTAATACATTCTTATAATACCCTGCAGGTGAAACTTTTGCCTATCATTATACAAAACAGATGATAAAATATGAAAACATGAATATGCTTTCTTCATAAATTTCTTGTGCTAGTCACACTTGCCTGACTCAGTTCCTAAATCGTCAAATTAATTGAACTCTGCATCACCCCATACGTTCTTAAAAATGAAATCTACTGGTCTCCATGACAACATGGAGGTCTGGACGTCCACAGTGCAGTTCTCACTGCTGCGCTCACGGACCCGTCATGGCCGGTGTTTTCCTTTAAGGGGAGCGGCATTCAACAGTACCTCCCTATACTACTCACAGGGATTTCAAAAGTAGTGAGTAGTATAGGAATCGTTACATAGAATCGGGACAGAGACATGAGAAGTTACTAGTTACTCGATATCAGAGAACCATATTGTTTATCAGATATCTAGATTCATTAAACGTCGATCTCGGACAGAGATCAATATTTTCGAAGAAAGTGAATCGTAAAGAATTCAAGAATGAGAGAGTTGGAGTGAATTCCAAAAATTAGATATTCGAGTAGGGATTCGATTCTGATTTAGATGATCTTAAATAATCAATAGAGTATGTCGTGAGGTATCAACAACAAACCTGTATTCTATAGATGTTGCAAATACTAGCAGCAGATTATTTTCATGATGTCCTTCCTAAATACACAACTGCAGCACACATATCTAATCATTGTTACTGCTGCAACGTAAAACAAAGACTAGCAGATTACAGTTGTTGTTCAACTGCTGCATGACATATCTGCTATATATAGGACGCATAAGTCAGAGAATAGATCTATATGGTTCGTTTTCTTTGACGATATGGTCGCATGTTCATTAATCAGAGAGTGTCTAATATCATGTATATAACCATGATTTTTTTGTTAGATACTCACTTATATCAGGGAATAACTATAGATTAATTTTAAAGAATGAAATGGTTGACAACCAGTCTTAATCTCTTATACAAAAGCATAATAATCGCTCAGAAATAAAAGATATATTTCCAACGTGCAGAACAAAGAACCAAACACAACTGTCTGAAAATGAAACACGATATAGATCTATCTCTTATACATAGAATGTGGTTGACATATATCCGAGTCGTCCTATATTAGGTATAAGTCAAGGGCCTTCAGAAGATAACCAAAGGAGAAAGTTTCACAGAAGAACAGTCCAGTCGACTTACTACTGAGACCCGCCAGTAATACCTGTCGAGGGATCATCGCTATGCAGCATCCTTTTCATGCCCACACCGTCGACCCTCCGTGAGATGCTCACGGGGAAGACGGATGGAGGTTTGATAAGAACTGTTCGTCCGCTTCCCGGCGGGCGGGGCCCAGACAACCGGACGATTACCTGACCGGCTCCGGGCAGGCGAGTTGCTCACCCCGGGAGGGGAGCTGCTCCGTCCGGGGAGGACAGCAGCTCTCCTGGCCGAGGTCCCCTGACTGGTGTCCCGCGTCCCGCGGCCCCAAACCCAATCTTTGCCTCATCATTAAGGCTGATGGGCGACATTAGGCAAGGCCTCCGGTTATTCCCCGTCCGTGCCAGCTTCATATGGCATGTGGGCTCTGGTCAAGCGGGATAAGGAGATATTGATTTCATTGTGGTGGGTTGGTCCAAGCACCTTCCCATTCAGCTATTTCCCATTCTACGCGCAACCAACCCGCCACCGACCCACCTCTACCCATACCCGCTACAATGGGATACTCTGCTGTTTGCCAAGCTGATATTACTGTTACTGTGTTAAGCGGTTGTATATTGGGCCATAAAAATCGGGGCGTGATCCTTTCATATGAATGGACGAATGAGGTGTAAGAAAGGGATACTGCCTGGATGTACAGAAGAATTGTTTTATCAGACATCGGCTGTATTTCGGGAATATATCACAGAGACCCGTGTTCTGGAAACTCATTATGATATGCTCAATATCTAGCGAGTTTCTATAAAAGAAATGAATTACTTATTGTTTTTATAACAGGACCACTATCAGCAGGCGTCAAAGTATAAAACAAAGAAGCCGTAAAGTTAAAATCACTAAAGCTAGAATTCACTGTACACTGTTTTTATCTTTTGTACGAGATCATTTATAAAGTCTATACTGTCATGACAGAAATGTAATTATGATCCGATAGACCATCAGTCTGGCTTGGTCCTCAGTTCATGACTGTTTTGACTTCATTATCAACTCATTCAGCTCAGGAAAGTAAGAAGTTGAAATCAAAATCTCCGATGAAGCCCTTAGCAGCCAAATTGAAAGCTAGACAAGTATTACCAGTCTAGTCTGGCATCCTAATGACCCCACTAGCCAAAGCCCGTTGTAGGAGCCCAGGAGATAATAGTCCTCAGAACGGGAACATATTCCCACGCGAGCACTGATGTCTAGACGATAAGAGAGAGCCACTTTAGTACCTTCAGTCTGTAATTAATTACGACGATACCGGTTGTTTCTTATAATATCTGAACGCCAGTCAAAGCTCATTATGCAACATTAAGATGTACTGTCGGGAGTGATAAATGACAGGACTTACATTATGAGCAGTTTGTAGCAGGTAGAGTATGGTTCTGTATGAGCTGCTCATTGGTGGTGACCTCACCACTGGGTGGAACACAGGAGAAGGCATTCCGAAACACCCAAACAAGGTTTCGTTGTAATCTCCATTTTAGATTATGGTTACTGGCCCAGAAACCGTCCACCCTCCAACGCGCTCACCATCCACGTTCCCGCCTGCCCACTTAAACACCCGCCCACCTACTATAAACAACCCTCCCTCCACAACTTCCGCCCACCCCTACCATTGCGCATGCCTGACAACAGGGTGCTAATCAGTGCAGATGCGATTACAGCTAACTCTCATGTCTTTAGTGTTGTCCCAGAGTCTGGTATGCACGTCGAAGGGGCTTGAGGCGCGGATCGGTGAGGTGGGGGGAATCCGATAATCTCAATTGTCCTATTTCTGTCTTATCCTCCACCCCCCCCCCCCGACACACAGAGACACACAAGCCATGGTTTGTATCGTAATAGATTAGCATGACCGTCCCTGTGTCTGCCACCGTGAGTAACCCAATCCAGTGCCTCGTTGGGAGCAACTCGAACGGTAAGCACTCAGTGGCTAAGAGCAGCTCATGGTCGTCACCTCACAGGCGGGCCTGTAGGAGCCGGGCGTTGAGCAGCCCCGTTAGGCCGGTGATAACTCTATTAGGGCATTGTGGGCGCTGTTGTGTGTGAAAATATCCTGGCCGGACTGCGCTTGCGGGACGTTAGGGGCCGTTACCAGTCAGTTGAATTGGCTGTTTGCCGCCCTCATAACGGGCGCAAAGCGGTGTCTGCGTATATATACTCGTAAAGGTAGGTAGTTTGCCTTTCCATGACCTACCCCCAACACTCCCTGCCATCCCAAGGACTAGTACTGCCACCAATAATTCAAAGCATTGGCGAGACAAAAGGTAGCCGCTGCATACAGTGACTCCATGATGGACAGACACATTGCTGGCCTCGGATATTCTCTCATGTACTGTTCTGGTGACCTCCACCAGCACTTCCCACTTCGTGCCTCAGTTCCTCCCTCCCCCATAGACATACGTCCTAACAATACCTCCTTGCGCCTCCGCTTTAGCCGGGAGTTGATCCTCACTGCCGCCTACAGCCTCTCCTCCCTCACATCGCCGAGTGGAATGGAAAATTGCCGAACCGGTAATGGCGTCGCGAGCCGAAACTATCGACCAGGAGAATAGAACAGCGGGCCCACCCGGCGACAAGAATGTGCGGCGAGCGGGCTGGAGAGAGCCAGGGGTCTTGAAAGGGTACGGGGTGAAATGTGTCAATTGGCTGTTTGGCTGGTGGGGACCCTTTCCAGGAGTGCTGGAGGGTGACGGGCGGGGTCAGCGCGGGGCCGGGCGGCGGTGCCGGCAGGGCAGCGGCAGTTGGTCTGCCCCGGGGCACTACCAAATGGTCAAGCCTCATGTGGGTCTTCTGAGGGAGGAGGAAGGAATGGAGAGTGCCTTGCAGGAGTCGCCTGCAGGCGTGACCCCTCTTCAGTCTGACTGGTTGCCATGAAATGCCTCCCTCCCCTCTGGGGGCCAAGCTTACCCCCGTACCTTATCCCAATCTGCACTAGGCTCAGATTAGCCGAGTCGATAGCAGGCGCGACTGACAATGCCATGAACCGGAGTATTCCCTGCCTGTTACCCACCAACTTTGAACCCCCTCCCACCAAAATTCCACATCTCGCTCCTTCCCACCAACATGTTCATTGCCCTGACTGTCCCACCTAATATGGCATCTTCAGTCCTCTCCGCCCTTTCCTAAGGTTAACATTTTCTCCAGTCGAAGTATGACTCGGTAAAAGGCGCGGGACACAACGCTGGGGGCGTTTAGAGTCCTGTCTATCGAGTTTTCCCTCTCGCTGCCACGCCAGCTGTCATTTAACCCCTGTATCCTCCTCAGCGAAACCTGATAAACGATCCATTTCACCCACAGACAGTCCAATCTCCAGGCATTGTAGTGTACATTGAGATTCAGCCCACTTGGTCCTTTTACACAACGTGACAGCGCCTACATGGCCTTCGTACCTCAGCGAGAACAGTGAATGGCAGTGTAGCTCTTACGACTACTACCTCCAGTCTGGTCTGAACAAATCAGGGTAGGTGCTGTTAGGTCATAGACAAACTTTTATTACCGGGAAGATGCATAGGAATGGGCGACTGGTGACCCCCGCATAGGCCTCAGGATAATAAAGGCAGGGTGCTCCGGGACCCTCCCTGATATTAGCACGAATATTGGAAATGAAAAAGTGGTTTCACTGGGCGTTGTTGTTTATAGCACAAAAAAGGATACTCATAAACATTTTATCCAAATTCATTCACTGAAGATTTCCTTATGAAATGAAAACAGGCCCAGCCTGGTAACAGATGTGTTTGCGCCAGAGATCCAATACAAACGGCCTCCTCACCGATGGCAGGAAGTCTGGTAATGCAAGATTTCAATCTCTGATTGCAAAACATTTCTGACGGTAATGGCCATCGACATAAAAATCAACATAGTTACGTAAGCAGACCATCTCATTTAATTTTTCCAGATTGATCTTCAAGTAGCCCGTTCGCTTCATTGCAAAGACTGTTGTGTGCATGACATTACTGCAGCGTCTAAGAAGTTGGGCCAAATTAAAATAAGTGTTGGTTTTGCCCCATTACCCACACCCCAGTTCTTTGAAAGCTTATGCATAATGTATCACAAATATTCATCAGTTCGGATTTTGACATTCAAAGATGCTGTGTAAAGTTAAAATTAATCAATCATTGCTGAGAAAGAAATATCTCCTCAAAGACAGAATACCGGGCATAGCTGCCTCTTATCTTTGGGTTGTGTAATTTACAACAAAGAGAAGCGACACATCAGAAATCGATGGTGGTTTGAGGAAATCAGGTTTGAGGAGCCATGGCTTCCACCTGTGTTTGTGGCGGACCTGAGAAACCTTTGTCAGGATTCCCCCTTTCTCAAAAGCTTTGGCCTGAGTCCTCCGGGTCTAAGTTTAAGCCTCTGTTTGATGGTTCAGCTGGCTGCTAAATCTCTAGGCTTAGAGTTCTTTACCCCTATAATCTGCGCACTGAGCGAGACTTCACCTAAATAGTAGTCTCTGTTATAGAGGATCTACGTAGAGAGGCCACTTATCTATCTAGGACCTTTTTAGATACCTGAATATGTAATTCACTACTTTTTCTAAATGACCTGACGACCAATTTAAATTGCCAATATGGTTTAGTCCTCATCCTTCCTTGAATAAAGTTTTAAAAATCGGGACGGAAGATCTATATCATTGACTTCGTATTGAAAATGTGTATTAGCTTATGCGATATATCAAATGCAGGGATGCGACAGAAATGTACAACGATAATGTTCCAACATGGCCTACCCGCAATTATGATGATACTATCCTCGGTCTCTTCCCCCCAGTGATACATGGTAAGGTCATTACTCTCGTCTCTGTTTGCACCCTATCCATAGGATCAATATATCTCATATCTTAAGATCCTGCACCCACAACAGATGAAGTAGCATCACGTGTTTCGTTCGTCCTAGAGGAGAGTGCAGCTCTTCTTAGTGCTACAATACTGCATGGGAAGTTAGAATCTATCGGTGGTACTTATATAAAACGAGCTGACGATACTGTATAAGCTACAGAACGATATGCTTATTTACGGTTCATACGGAACAAGGCATTTATGCCGACTTCCGTACGAACGGTAAATTTTCATCGAGTTTGTAGCTTGTACAAGCATGGCGGGTTGTTTTATCTTCAGTATATACACAAAATCAATAAAATGATTAACTGAATTTGGCTAATAACTAATATTCTAACTAATATTTTAAATGACGTGTACGGAACACTGTTCCGTATTATCCCGTATGGAACAGGGTTCCATACAGTATTTGTACGTTATGTGGCGAAACGGTGCATATTTACAGTATATACGGCATGGGTATATAGTAAGTTCATGATACTATTATGAGAACATTTTATGTGAAATCGACGGATACTTTCTTCTGATACGCCAAAACTACCTCAGAACTTCAGCAGTCCATCAAACCAGAGGATTCCATATCAAACGAATTTAGAAGTGATGTAAACGATGGGAAAATCTTGCTTATTCATCTACCGCAAACCCTGTTTGTTTGATGTTGTCTCTCAATTTTGTTTACAAAACCTTTCACTTAAAGTGTAAGACCTATTGTATAAATACAATTTCATTATAGTTAATTCTAAAGAGTGTGTGGTATACTTATGACACTAGGTTGCTACACACCATATCTTTGCGATTTTTTAAACAAGCAGAAGGAAAGCCTGTCGCTGTTCTTTTACGAAAAATAGATTATTCTTGGACAATCGATTTGATTTAGGAATTCATACTCACTGGTTATTTATGCTGTTGCTCTATCATACGGTAAAAGGGTGTACATGATAAATACGTTGTCGAATTGCCGAATACGATCAGATTAACCGATGTCAAAAGCATCAGTGCATTTGTTTGTCAATTTCACCGCATATTTACCACGTATAGACACAGTATACCTGTCTTCGTTATACATTAAAATCTCCATATATTGACCTTTGTAACTGGATGACCTGTTGGGTTTCACCGCCGTATGTACCCATTACGCCACGTACATACCCCTTACGCCATCTGTGTGGTGAACGATTCTAAAGACGATACGGGAAGGAACGTGCGGACAAACAGCCACATGTGTATTATAAAGGGTGGCGTCCACCAACCACAACAAGGCTACGACAAGAGCCGACAAGAAATTTCCAATCGGTGGTTGTCACAGCCTTGCCGTAAGAAGGGGGCTTTATGACAGCATTGTCGGGGCGTGTCTGGAAGTGCACACTCCACCAAAATTCCTATGTAGACCTCTGCGACATGCTCCCGACACGCCATGACACTCCACGACAAGGGTCCAGTCATGGGGAAAAGCGAACATTTTGTTGTAACCTTGTCAGAAGGCCCCCGACAAGCTTCCAGTCGCAGCCTGCCGTGGCTTTGTTTTAGACTCTTGTCGGGAACTGGGGTCCACCAACCACGACAAGGCTACGACATGCCTTCCAATCATAGGCCAATCGTGTCAGGAACCCATTGTCGTAGCCTTGTCGTGGTTGGTGGACGCCCCCCTTTATAGCTCTACTGTATGCATCGTTCATCATCTGCTTTATTATTAGGAACATATGCAAAATGTGATGTTATGACCAACCCAAGCCTTGTTTACCAACTACTACTTCAGACCAGAATGTATGACGTTATAAAGTCTATGTTTTACAAATCTTAAAAGCTAGTCCTAAAATCACTTTCGGGGCTCTCACTTCACACCAACCTGTTATAATAGGTACTGTACCACCACCACAATGTGTCATATATAGACACACCCACGCCTCATTGAAACTGCTCGAAGGTTAATCCCAATAATTAATTCATCTTTTTATGCTGGAGGCACATTCTTTCCACTTCGTTTACGCCAACAAAAAGATACTACACTATACTGCAAAAGACAAATGACTCTCCCAACAAAGCGTCCTGCCAACAAAGCATAAATTACGTAAAAAATATAGGATAGGATAAATAGAGTAGAGGAGTGTTATATAAACGCTAGGTGGTGTACGTCCCTAGGCGTATTGGTATTGCTGGTGCTTAAAATGGTGGTATAAACCAGTCTGGGCTGGCCACACGCGCCATAGCACAAATGGAAAAACAAGGTTCCAGGGAACAAAAGCGATTGGTGATGGGCGCCTAACCCGAGGCATTGATCACCTGGTTGTGTGTTGGCCTGTTCCCCCTCTCGCCTTCCTCCCGGCCCAGCCTTGCCGTACACGGCCCACGATTCAGACCCGCCTCCCCATACCGATGAGATCTAGCCGGGGTCCTCCCACGTACACAGCCGGTCTAATCCTCCGGTCGGCCGGGGATACTGCGTTACGGTAGTGCGGGCTCCACGTTTCAATCCCCCGTTGAGTGATCTACTACTCTTACTTGTGATTTAATTGGCCTAACTGAAGTACCCCAAATCTCCACTCCCGCCAAGGGGAAAGTCTTTAGGGTGCAGGGAAGGTACGCTCCGTTTGACCATGACAATATTGGATCTTAGTTATATGGAGAGCGTAATGTACGTCTGAACACCTGTAGAAAATACTTACTATACCCTGCTTCTTTACAGAATACACATTAGTGTTGCTGAACAAAAACATAGAGATGAGTGAAAATAGTATTGCACTGAGAATAAGATAAGTTTTCACCAATACAATTGTAGTGTTTTTATACTACATTCAATGTAAAGATGTCATATAAAATAACCCCTAGCTTCTTATAAAGAATACATCAGCTTCTCATCGTATCACTTATTACAAATCGAGTTTGCATATTCGAGCCGCCTTCTTGTGACATGAGGAATACTCCTCGGCGATTTCCAGTTAAACCAAATAGCTATACAGTGGGAATGAAATAATAGGGGTATATTCACTGCTTTCACCTTTTTAAATCAGTTTCATTAACCTTTTCCCTGCGACATGACAGTATTTCAATTCAGTAGCCTACAGACGGCTAAACGCATAGAAATTCTAAGAAATCTACACTTTTGGATAGGCCGTCGATGAATATAAGTATTTGCTTCTCATAATGTTTACGTCACCTTGCAATGGTAACCGTATCTCAGTATCAGTAATGAAATTAAAGCTGAAATTGATGTGATGTTAAAAGTAGATTGTTATGTAGAAGTAGTATCAATAAAATGCACGACATCATATCTTTTGACTTGCTATTCAATTCTGTGCTTTCATTAAAAGCCATTTCCCTTAAATGGACCACAACCTTTAACGAATTAACCTGATATACGTCCATAATCTATATTGATGCTGCTTTGCTATGGTATACAGAACCTCGGTGCTGAAAATCACTGCAGATATCAGTATCCATATAAAGCGATTCCGGAATCTTGTTGGTATGAATATCTCCTGTCATCTATGGGAGAGGCATGACCAAGTCAGATATTTCCTGACGGTTATCCTGTTCTGCCAAACGGCGGTCTTTGCGACTCGGCTTCGTCCCACCATCAACGGCGCCTGAGGGCGGCAGCCTGGAAGAATCGTCCTCTGGTATCCTGGGCCATCCCTTCCCCCCCCCCCCCTGAGGGAGGGAAGGAGGGGGTTCCTAAGGCTCCTCCTGTAGTTTAGCGTGGGGTGCCACCTGGTGACGTGCATATGGGGCGCCACCTGCCGACTGGCAGCGTCCGGGTCTGCCGTTGAGGGCTGCTGTCTTCCGTCTCATCTCTCGCACACTGCACATTGCTGAGCAGTGATAAATGAGGGCAGGGGCTGGGTCGGCTCACCCTGTTCCGCCGCCCTGTTATGTTCCCTACGAATAAACCACTATAATAAAAGCCTAATGAAGATTAACCGATTTACAAATGAAGTAATAGAGGGTTGAGTTGACATCATTGTCTGAGACCAGGTTAGTGGGAAATAACCGAAAAGAATTTGAATGGAATCAGCTTCCATGGGGTGAGTGCCGGAAAAGGTTGCACATCAGTGATATATAGGATGCGGCATTAGGAGCAGCCATAGGAATGCTCATAATGGAATATCCGATCCTATAAAAGACACATATCATGCTTAAGAGGGGCTTCAAAATTCCGCCTCCCGTCAGTCCCAAATACGAGCTGTAAATGTTTGCAAATGTAATAGATACTTGGGTTCAATTTTATGTGTGATATACGGCATAACGATGATCTAATAAGGAAGGGTATTATTTTACACTTGTTATTTGCACCTATGGTGTTTGTTATAGGATTGATGTATATGTATTTACCTCGAATGAAATATAGTTCTATCCATACTTTCGGCTCATAGACTCATAGCAAATCAATTGGATAGATATTACCGACAGGAAGCTACACATAATGACGTCTTAGAAGAAACATATCTCTCGTGGACTAGAAGATAACTCTCGATTACATTTTATGATTAGTATCAGAAATACTATAACAAACCTTCATCTCACAACAATCCGAATGAAAGGCGCTCAGTAGATGGATTTTGGTAGGAATTGTACAGTATCAATTCCCATCGGAGTTGGCAGAAATATGTCATCAAATATTGCTTTAGAACAAGTGCAATCATTATCTCAAAGCTGTGCAGGCCAAGCTCTCACTATATATTGTCTCTAAACTATCTGAATATGATCTGAGAACCTATGCAAAGCCATTATACTTTTATGTCGAAATGTAAAGCTTAGACCTTCTGTTGTTCCCCATGCTGATTATTCATCATATTACAGCAGATACGTAGACTTATCGCCCTCTCGTCCTTCTTGTCACTGCACTATCTAGACGCCAGTTATGAGATACGTAATTCAGCGAGTGTCATTTTCTTGTCATTAAACCTTTCAAAAATAGAAGTTAGAAAATCTGAACGATCGAGGATGCATCAATATACAGAAACAAAAGCTGATGTTCAAAGTTAACATATATGAAAGTTTGTCAATGGATTTTCATTCTCTGGTGAGACGATTGGTGTTTTTTTAATATTCAGCATTAATAAAGTACAAGTTATGAAAGATAAAAGGGTAAACCATGAACGGAACCGCCAACAATAATATCTCTGCATTATTCCAATCTGTGCGGTTACAGGCAAGTATCTCCTTTCAATATCACAGTTTCTAACATATAGTCATGAGAACAGCACGCTTATAAGAACGGACGATAAGACTTTCTGGCAAACTGTAACTCCTACATTATAAGAAAGCCTAATGAAAGCAATTGACTGTATACTGTTCACCTTAACGCCTTTTATCCTCAAAGCCTAAAGCGTCCCAACACATATCGGAATAAAACTCTGGAATAGAGAAAAGAGATAGTAATAGCTAAAAATATGGTTCTATACAGTTAGAAAGACTGAACATCTGTCTGAAATCAGCAAAGATCACAGAAAATACTGCATATATCGCTGTCGATGTTGCACCATGTTGCACAAACAGATTTTGCCATTTGACTCTCCCATGGTAGTGAGGACTCATTGAATATAAATTGGATGGAGGTGCTGTAGTCTCTCGAGGGCATAGTTATATGAATATCTTGAAGGAATTCATCCATTACAATAAGTACTTGTAGACATCAGTACCTACTAGATCAGGCACTGGAAAAGCATTCCACTGAAATCTAAGCTAATTCTGTCACAGAGATAATGTATAGAAAGATTTCTGTAGGTTTTCGAAAAATGGCCTTGAGCTGTAATTTCCATCCATCCTCTACA
Organism: Alentia gelatinosa; assembly: GCA_950022655.1. Classification (NCBI taxonomy): domain Eukaryota; kingdom Metazoa; phylum Annelida; class Polychaeta; order Phyllodocida; family Polynoidae; genus Alentia; species Alentia gelatinosa. The sequence goes on from OX465586.1 coordinate 45,954,296, forward strand.
TCTGGGAGAATCACTCAGCTTTACTCTTTTTAAGGAACGATGATTGCGCGAACGCATGCGTCGGACGTGCGTGCTATGGCTGTCTGAATCTCTATAGCAATACTTACTAAAATGAACCATTTTGTAAAGTGGCGGGCCTTTACAACGCTATCAACATTGGCTGAAGCTTAGAGTCCTCTGAGACCAGACTCTCGGTATGATTATATTGGGAAATATATGTTGTGACTGTACTACTCTGTAGGTTTCCTTCTCGTTGGAGGCTTCACTCCATAACAAGATAGCATTGAGAAAATGGACGGGTAATTATATAGGAGACGGGAGGGTGGGTTCTGTTCTATCATCCGGGACGCCTATGTCATAATTTATGTTTGAATTGCTTCCCATCGTCACTCCATGATATATTATATCCATTCACAAGGCTAGTGCCGCGAACTCACGAGGAATGCCGATCTGTATGTTGCACATGACAAGATTGTCACCAGGTCGAGAAGGGGAGGGCTGTCTAGTCAAACCTTTACCTTTATAGATGTGTTCCTGTGTACGTGCCTTGGGCACTGATTATGAACTCACAACCCGCAGCCAACCACCTCCTATGGGTGAGCAGCTGCGGGTCGCCGTCTCGAGCTGTTCATGTCAGGATTGAGGTCCGAGCAGCTCCATTGTGGCACTCCACTATGGAACAAGGCCAATCCTGAAATGGCAGGCGCCTTGCCAAACTCAAAGGTCAACCAACGTGCCGGGTCAATAGGGCAGAGGTCACTTGATGGGTGGCATCTATGGCAGGGAACTTTCCTAGGAGAAATTCGTTCTTCCAGTTATTTTGGAGACTTGATCATGACACATTGTTGTATCATTCTGTCGGACATACCCAAGCAATAAATTTCGTTATCACCGGTGTTATATTTTGATTTATTTACAATAGCATAATTAGTACTTCATTTAAGTTAAGCAATGCAACACTTCATGGATTCCGTCTTCCTCGACTTCTCTCTGGAGCAATATAACATAAACTCGATAATTTATCGTCACAGTTCTGATGATCTATTCCGACGTGGCCGTAGACAAATGAATTATTGATAGGATGGGTTCGGTTCATGGCATGCCAGCGCCATATCACGGTCAGTTAGAATCTCAGAAATTAGGGTAACGATGAGCAAGAAGGGAATGAATGGGACACGACCAGAGGGTCCCTGCATTATAGTCACGTATCTAGCTGTCTGACCCGACTGACTCACATACCTCCGGACCTCCACCGCAAACGTGTATGCTTCTGTTTACTAATGTCAATTATGAGGAGAAGCTATGAGTCTATCCGTCTCAATCGTCCCGAAACTTTGCTGTATTCCCACCTTTAGCATCTTGATTTCACACTCATCCTTTTCAGAGGTCCACAACACGACGCTATAGAATGAAAGGTGACAGAGATAGTTATTTATATATAAACTTTGTGATTTAAATTCACTGTTTCTGCAAAACCTGACTCAATGTTTTCACGCGAGACCTTTCCCCTGTGAACACAAATACACTGTCGCCAAGTTGTGTGATGACGCGGTGAAATGTTAATACGGCGAGCCGAGCGCCCCTGATAGTTTTATGATACGTTCTGACTGTTAAACATTTCATGCCGGCTGTCAGTATCCTGGGCCAGGACAGTCACATCATTGTTACGTGCGCCTACCGTAAAAACCAGGAAAACCACACGCTGACAGCTCCACCGTAATGCCGGTCATTAACTCGCCAATCTAAAAGCCGCCCTTGTTGCGGGTTGGTGATTTCGAGCAGCGAAGTGTCCCGCACGCGTTTTGCGCGCGACCAATAGGCCTAAAAAGATATATCATAATGGATTTGCGGAGTTTCCATAAGTGATCTGATGACAGCTTCAATTACGGGGCTGTGGTGAGTTGGCAGGCGGGTAGAGACTCTGTTGCTCATCAGGCATGCTCTCTAGAAGAATCCCCGGGCACTGCCGTGGAGGAAGGTTGACCAAGGTGTCGGGGAGTGGAGAGGTGGAGGTGTCCGCCCAGCATCCGCTAGGATTACCGGGGCGATTTGCACCCAGTCTCCTGATTGGCAGGACTCACGCGGTATGTCCCGCCAGTCTCCTTTCCGTTAACACCGATAATGCCTTCCCGGCAAGCGGCCAATTAACGGATTAGTAACGCGCCTTCTCCGATGGATTAACCAAGTGGCAACACCAGCATGGGACTCCTGTGGAATGAAGCCACATGTCCTTAGCCAGCCACTGGCGGGTGGCCTCCTCAAGGCGTTTGCTGTTGGCTTCTCCATCAGGCCATTCTTTTAGACTTGGTGGATATTTTTCCTCTTGAGTTGGAATGAACGGCACAGTCTCGAAGGCGGGAGGACACGTCTGCATCTCAGGAAAATGCCCTCAAAGGAGTTATTAGCGTAAAGAATTTGTTTATTTTAAATTCATTATAGTATTACCGATCTAGTGTGTGATAAACAGATTGATTATCAAATCATTTTTGTGGACTGATATGACATCTATCAATTACATTTCTTGTTACCTATGACTGGTAAGTGTAGTGTAAATACCCACATAGAATACAAAATTAATGAGGGCTAGAAGCGCTGGTAAACAGGTGTGAAGGAATCTTTTATAGTGGTAACAGAATATAATCTTGTGAGCGTAAGGGTAATTTCCCCTTGCTATATAACAATAACTTTCCCGACAAAAACTCTCATAAACCACAAATACCAAGGCAAGCTGCTTCGATGATATTTTATAGGTCGGATGACTAAGTGCTCCCCCTTTCCCTTACTATGTTTTTTACTTAAATTTCAGATCCGTCGGGGGTGACTAGGAGAGACTGGGCTTCTTGGCCGGCTTCCGGTGGCCGCAGCCCGGGGCTTGGGACCGGCTGCGGATTATCTACGACACCCCGTCTGCGCCTGGAGAGTGCGTGATTAAGTAGCCTCTCTGATCCCAACGTCTAAGGAGGTCCTCCAGCAGGGGGAGAGGAAAGATCCCTAGACATTGCCAGCCTTCCCAGGGCCAGTTCCTCCAGGCGCAACCCCTGCCGGCCGTCCCGCCCTCTCTCCCCGCCCCCAGTCACCACGCACCCTCTTGGCCTTTCTCCTGGCCGCCCGATGGTAAGTTATGGTTGCATTTGTTTATTTCCCCTGTTGCTTTTCATGCTTAATCGATTAGCTGTCAGTTGAGGGGAGTGTACCCTGTGTGAATTCATTACCGGCCCCACCCCGCGCCCCTCGCCAGCCACTTTTTCAACCGTCCACTACCCGCTTGAGCCACGGTCCCTGTGGGCTTGATAAACATTAAGTATGGAGTAGTATAGAGTAGATATATCGGTTATGGTATCCAGCGGGGGTGGCGAGCCAAAGATCCCTCTTTCCCTTCCCCCTCTACACGATCCCACCCCCGCAGCGGGCTCTAACCTCCCTACCCTCTTCTCCGCGTATTGACCGGCCCTCGTGGTATCCCAGAGGCCACTCCCATCACCTTCACCTGTAGGACGTCCATCTTTAATTCTCACGCCCCGGAGGAGAGGTACCAGACAGTAAACTGTCCCCCTACCCACCCCTACCAGCCCACTTCCCCGTCCACTCTGGTGGTTGTGACCGGGGACTAGATCCTCCCTAAAGACGGATGCTTTCCCCCACCACGCCTCCTGAGTCCATTCCCGCATCATTCAAATTGGCCGTGTTAGGTCTAGAGAGGGCAGGAAACTGATATGTTGGTATAGTTTACTAAGTGTGCTTCTTGACTTGCATGATGTGCACAGGCGGCGGAGCAGATCAAGCACAGCCCACACCTCTTTACGGCGGCCCACTGGTGTACACTCCGTGCTACCTCTAAGCCCCATAATGTACTCGGAAATTCTCCACTCTTTTTATGACTCGATTCTTTAAAGCAATCACCCTTGATAGTCTAAGTCTGTATATTACGTGAAATATTACTCAAGTAGTTGCTGGCATTTTAATGATCCATACCTAATCCTCTCGTCTGCGGATCTGTATGAACGCAAACCGGGGAATCGATTACGAGCAGGTTCCTGTTGAAGACATAATTGCTGCGGGGCCATTCGTCAATTAAGAGAGTAAGTGGGTCCGCCTAGTGACGCCCACATAAGGCAGCACTTTGTGTCTACGTTAGAGGTCAGGTCCACAGATAAAGATCCATTTATCGACACGCCATGCATTGATGACAGCAGCATCCAGACGCTCGCTCTTTTGTGGCATGCTATACTGATCATCTGAGATACTGAGAAGGTTAATTGCACATCGCAATGCTTTTCACTCATTTCTCTTTTAAGAGGAGAAGGGAGTGTGTCTGCTGTCTAGCAGAGCATCGTCGACACTAAATTCCCCAGACCTTCGCACGCCAACTCCTATTTCCTTGTGAGCTATCCAGACGTCCTTCTTTATCAGCCGTCCTTTTGTTTCCCCTCTATTAGATGGTATTTCCTCACATATAAGCTGTTCTGTCATACGGTAAGACTGAAGAGCCTCTTGTGGTGCCTGACTTGATGAGCAAGCTTGGATTAGAAATGGAGTCACCTTTCAGATTGTGATAAAGTCACCGTCCAAATCTTTGAAATAATTAACAAAGGGAATATTCTGGTTTATCATGAGGTATCTTCCTAAAATTTATTGTTCATGATAAAATGGTGTATTTGTTCATAGCATGGACATTATAACCATTATCACTAAATTTTTTTATTTAGAAAGATTTAGTAGATACATACATAGATACATATATATATATATATATATATATATATATATATATATATATATATATATATATATATATATATATATATATATATATATATGATATTCGTCCTAGGAGAACTAGAAATATAATAATATATATTAATTAATAAATAACAACAAGAACAGTGGAATTTGGCAGGAATAAATAATTAAAAACGGCTTTAATGATACATTGGGAACAACCCAGCCATCTAGATAACAGGTAAACTAAGGTAAGTTTTTAACACAACGTCACGCATCCAACGACCGCGCGGTTGCTTAGATACGTGACGACACAAAAGCGTGACGTGGATTAACATAGCTACTGTTACTTGGTGAGTAGCGTAGTGTTGTCTTGCGTCCTCACATATATTAATATATTGAAATATATAGACATATACATTTGTATGTAATCGGTTTAGTCACGATACATTTGGGGTATAGAATCCTCTGCACGCTTTCAACGATCAACGATTGGTTATTGGGTATTAGCTGCAGAACCGGAATTATCAGCGAGGATAATTAATGCACATTTATCAAAGAAAGAAGGAAACATGACATGTATTATAAAGTACTGCTCAATTGATTTACGTCCATGTTGAGATACCACTTCCATTGTCCACCTGACCGTGGTTGCCACTCAAGTGAATGCTTCTCTAATTGGCAGGAGTCGAATCAATCAGCCCAAACCAATGATAAATATCCCTCACGACACATTGATTGAGCATAATTATAATCTATTACGAGCAATTATGTGCAATATTTACATACCAGTGTTGTTTGCCTATTCGGTTGGTTATAAGAACACATTTGTCACCGCCACTCACCTTGCGGTATAAAAACTAAGTCAATATTCTTGACCCGAGGTTTTGTTTTCACTTTCACTTGCCATGTTCGGCATCCGGTTCTTCTCGAGTACAAATAAGTAAACCGTAGTTGTTATAGCAAGTGGTTGAACAGTTTTCCATGGCAATGGATACATCCTGCTAAGCATACACAATTATTCCTCCACAGTAAAGTAATGAGTTGTGATGACCAATTGGCTCTCCCACCAGCGGAAAAACCATGCTGGATTCCAGCTATACTATACACACAGTCTCGATGATTGCCACAGAAGTGTGATGCGCCGCCAAAATTGACAGTAGTGATTAAGAGAAGAACTGCAGGTTTATTTGTAACGACATGGGTTATAAAGAATGTAACTAAATAGATGTTATTAGATCACATTACAAATATATATATATATATATATATATATATATATATATATATATATATATATATATATATATATATATATATGTATGTATACCTTTTTCGTCCTGTTTATGTTTAGTGAATGTGACGCGGTGGTCTTGTATGTTAACTGTGTAATTCCGACCCTGGTAAGGGAGAGTGCACTATGGAAAAGGTCATTCTTGTATGTCATGGAGTTTTCGTGAATACGAAGAATTCTCGTTACTATCCCCTCTTAAGGCCAAATTTATAACGTTCAGATACATACTCGATTGAAACATATTTTATCTCTCTCTCTCTCTTTCTAACTGAGCCGACTGTACTGCTCAAGGACACCAACACTTCAAATCTATAGAGTAGTGTTTATGTATGAATATAAATATGTCCACCAATACCATCATTACATGTCAGTGTCTTTGACATTTTATCCTCTTCTTTCTAGGGATTATTTTGTGTGCAAGGTTACCCTAGCCTTTGTAAAGAACAGAGTAGATACTTTCTTTGAAGACCAGATAGATGAAAGAAAATACAACAAGCAAGAGCACCAGGCATGCAGAGGAGGAATAAGGCACATGTGGGTCACTTCAACGAATCAGGATGTTAGAAACTCATTCAAGCGATTATCATTGCAGGATTGTCCATTAAGAATATGATTGTCAGATGACTGCCTTACAATAATTGATGTAATAATATAGAGACATATACATGTGCACCGGATATATAATGCTCTGCTGAAAACAAAATCAATATTGCTGAAGAGCTACGGATAATTTACTCAGAATTAAAGCCCTATCCAGTCGCTACATAAAACACCCGAAAATTACGGAAATTGCGGAAATTACAGAAATTGCCACTAAAGGCCTTAGGAAAATGACACTAAAGGTCATGATCAATATATGACTGGCCAACAAGGTGCTGCTTTACCTGGTGCAAAGATACATTGTAAAAAAACAGTATTTGAAGATGGTTGGTGAACCTTGGTTTTGGCCACATAAGTCATAAGGTGTGTTGACTTTTTATTGTAAGCGTCTGATCTTTAGAAATGATGCACGTTAGTCAACAGTATCCTAGAAAGACTCTCTGTATGTCAGCTCGATGTAAATATTCTTTTTGTCATGAAGCAAATTTCGTTGATTACTCAAAGAGCCTAGCCTTATTATCAGATAGTATCGCGACAGTGCCCCAGTAATCAGAGTAGGAGCAATAGCGCCATTCTCGGGCAGCTGTGGAAAACAACCCCATGGTCTCAATAGACAAACCACAGGCTCACAGTAACGAAAATCTTGCGGCATGGTTAGGGGCCTAACCACGTCTCGGGTGCATCTCATCAAATGTTAATGGAGCGCAATTTGTCGTGCTGCTCCAGCTAATTCTATTTTCACTAAAAAAGGCCCTTTTTAATTTTCCTTCCTTCTTTTTGGCAAACTGAGGAGGTTGGGATTTAACAAATTTATTGAACCTCAAACAGACCTTTAGTGATCTGTTAGGAGAGGTGGTTTGCTGTAGAAAGGCGAAATAACGTCGCGGTGAAGAAATGCCTGCCGGGCTCACTCCCCAAGAACACTGTACCTCATAGTTCTCTGAATGACTATCTGAATGGAGACTATTCTATAGATTCCCGGAATGGATGACATTATGCACGTCAAAACATTGCCATGCCATTTTGTTAAGATGGAAAATAATTCTGCACTTTTCTCTTGAAAATGATATAGCAACAGGGTTGAGATGTGTTTCACCTTTACTCTTCGCCTCACCCGCAAACAGTCCTTTAGAAAGTAAACGGAATACGTTCATAGTGACATATAACTACGCAAGAAATCTTAGATTATCTCACCTTTTACATGGTTTAAGGTAGAAGAGTTGAAGTTAGGTAGAACTTTAAATGAGAATACACATATCGGCAGTGGGAGCGTTGGAATGATGACAAACGCGGAGAGAGAGTACTCTCTTTTGTATAGATTGGTACTCTCTTTTGTATAGATTTTATACCAAATATGAACCAAAAAGGTTCTCGTATCCAGTTCAAAGCTTCTACCTGTCTATATTGCCCTGACAATCTGTGTATCGTCACAATAAACATAAACCTAATCATCCTTAATGTGATTTGACCACCTCCTGACCGCCGAAAGTACGAGCCATAACTCTCTCAGATTAATCGAGTCTGGTAGTTCTAATTCTACTAGGGAATCCAATGTTCATGTCCACATTCTCCCATGTTCCGGCGAACCAATCATAATTGAAAAAACCTCCGAAACCAGACATTGATGTGTCTGTATCTATCCTATAGGTAACTGAAACCGTATGGTTAATAATTTGTTTCATCCCATAAAACACAGAGCTGACACATAACCCCCATTTTAAATCAACCCTAAACCAACCAGCTAAGGAAATGACATGAGCACTTTCGGAAAAACGTAATGAGGTTGATAATGCATTTCAGAAACGTCCTCGGTCATGGATAACACTACTGACTGCCAACATGCAGCAACATAGAGACTGAGGTTTTGTTTTTGTAGCTTTCCTTTTCCCTGAAAATTGTTCCAAGAGTGTAAGAAGATTAGACAGTTTCGATTATTGATTACTGATGGTCATCTCAATCGTATCAATAGAAAATCCTAGAAATATCAAAGAAGTTGGGAGGCCACACGATTTATCTTCATTGATGTAAAACCCACAACCTGGAAATCTATAACAAAAAGTCTGTACAACCTTCAGACATTCCTACCGTGTAGGCTCCACCCCTCTCCTCTGGTCCTGCACTCTGGTGCGGATTTGATAACCAAATAGATCTGGGATCTATTTTCCCCATGTATAGGCGAAGCTTCCGCATATGTCCATATATAGCTTCCTAAGCTGTTGGAGAGCGCCCTTAAAGGCAGCCAAATGGTTTTTTTTTGTTGGGACAGGTGTGATTGGGAGGCATTCTCAGGGGGACCTATTTAGCAGGTGAACCGGATGAGCATGCACATGCAGCATCTGGGCTGTACCCAATGCCCATCCATTACCCCAACAGCATAAAGGGAGGGGGAACAACAGACAGTGTCAGCTGCGATGAAACTCAGACAGGTTAGGAGGATGAATCCCAGACGAGCAATAACGAGAGGACTGCTGGAGATAACCCACGATGAGCAGCTCAGGCCTGGGCCTCATGAGCTGCTCAGGCGGGTGAGGTGCGGGTGAGCTGGGGGAAAGATGCCGCCTGTACAGCTACCAGACCCCGGGGAACGATAAACAGAACCCGCGAAATGCGTGATACGCAGAGTAGTAGTCATGTATGTATGTTCAGATCTGCTGAGTGGGTATCCAGAGGCTGTATCAACCTTATTCACTAACCCATTCACGCCGGGTGATGCCTTGAAGCATCAACCAGGGCTGGGCGGGTGATGCCTTGAGGCATCATCCTGGGCTGGCCGGGTGATGCCTTGAGGCATCATTTACTAATTTTTTGTGTGAATAAAATTGGAAATATTAGATCAATAAACATGAAATTTTCACAGTATGTAGGAACAACATCATGTTTAATATTTCTATGCAATCTAAAGACTAGTGCTAAGGATCATGTGTCATGTCACGTGATGCAAACATGAAATTATCACAAATAGGCCTTTATACCCGGCCTCTAGGGGTATTCACTGGCAATAGTACCCGGCTTCATGCCAGTGCTATTGCCATGGGCACCCGGCGCAATAGGGTTAAAGATGTTAGAATGGACCTTACAGCCGTTTCCACCCAACCTGATATTATCTATGTGTACATATTTTATGCCCTCGCTATGTTTTTTTCATACAGTGATTTGTGCCTTACCCTATAGCTTTAGGGTCACCTCAGATCCTAAGGCTTTCTATTTTTTCTTTGTGTGGCGTCTGCTTCTTAATGTCAATCAATATGACAGCTACACTGGTCGGAGCTTGTAAACATCTTTCTGTATCGGGTTCTTCACCACATGAGGATCGCGTTTCTTTTAAGCAATACATTATCATTAAAATCATATACAAAATTCTGGCGCAATAACGCAGCAAGCAAACAGTTGGCCTTTGAGGTGAATGTTCATGTATCGAAACCTCTCATTAGTTGCTCATGAGCAGCTCATGACACCAAAATATCATGATTTATAACATGCTCATTTCTGGGAACTATGGTTATTCATATAAAGTCACAAACATTTCCTTCAGTTTCCCGGCACACTCCAATCACTGTCTAAATAGTTTCAACAGACATTTCAGCTGGATGTGATCTGGTGGTTAATGGGGGTAAACCAGAGTTAGAAAAATACAAATGTATCAAAACATCTGATGGGTTCAAGAAATCATTTGATAATTCTCCAGATTCGTATATAATTCCTCAATGTGGCACCACTTTATGGTACACATAGGCAATTTTCAATGGTTTTCTGGACGAGAGTTTGACGTGTAGTGGTACAAGAGCGTTAGCGAATGTGTAACAAAGTGAACCTCGCGTATTTTAGAGAGCCGCCTGTCCAGAAAACTATCGTTTGTCATATCTATTGTCGATCTTCCCGAGTAAATTAAACCCATGAATTGCCATATCAAAGGGTACATCAATGGGACTATTTCTTTACTCTACAGCGCAAAGGGACAATGGCTTTGAGGTTCCATGCAGTAGAATTGAAACCTTTATCTCGCCCATGTCATTTTATCCCCATAGACTTAACACTAGGAACTTGCAATTAACACCCATTGAGTATTTAGAAGAAATACCCAATGTGGGATAATGTCACAAATGTTAAATCATTAGTCAATGTAAAGCGTAGGATAAATTCAGAAACGGTCAGAGCACGATTCCATCTCGTTTGAATCGCTACATAACTCATGTTGCTTCACCTTGTGAATTACGACGCCATTTAAACTAGATGAGATACTCGCTCTAATCCTAAACTTTCATTGGTTTCCTCTATAGTATACAGTTGATATGACATCTGTGTTCGATGTTATCATAACAGTTTTTGAACAATGGGTAGTGGTTTACTGAGTCCCAATATATTTCACATGTGGACTGGCATACATGTTGGATAATAAAACATGTGGATATTGACATACTCCAAATTCTGATACATTCCTGGAGTGTTGTAGAAGCTGCCTCTCCACAATATGCATCATAAAGGCCCGCTTCGATCTAAAGGTCGATCCTGCCCCTAGCACATACAACACGTGTTTAGTGTACCCACGACCATCCACACGTTATGTATAGGCCAGATGTAGATATCCAAATCCACCCCAGCATCATCCCCAGGGTATATCGCCTGCGGTCGGCCTCCAGTTCTTTCCCCCGTAACTTCGTTACGTCCCGGCTGGCCTCCCATTTCTATATAGGATTTGGGGGATGTGGGAACGGATCGGATGGACAATATGGACAGACGAGCCAGGCTATAATTGGCGAATAACAGGAGGAGCCAGAAGACACTACGCGGTTACAGAACAAGAGCAGACTTACAAGGCTCGGGTTTAGTCCAGCTACGCTTGCCTCTGAATATTTGTGGATGGTGTCCGCCTTGTAGGTCACACAGGCCACCTTTATATGACGTTTGTTCGACACTATATGTCTGTTCACAAAGGGCCAGATATGTCGCTTTGATTCCAAAAAGCTGGCATTCCTTTTAAAGACATGAGGGGGAGTCCCTAGGCTCCTTCAAGGTTCTTTGATACAAGGGCAAGGCGGCCAATCAGAGGGTAGTTGGTGCTGCGACTGTGGATGACCATAGGCGAAAGAGCAGGATAGAAAGAAAACCATAACCTGGAGCTTATATGTGGATGTTTAAGATCGTTCTAGGTAAATAAACATATCAGAATACCTTCAATCATGATTGATATACGTAGAGTATCTGCTGATAGAGCCCCCCATAGAAATAAAATCCTTTGTATAGATCTAAGAAGGGTATAAATGCCAGCATTTTACATTTAAATAAGAAGATACTTCGACAAAACGGTACAAATATGCAACTGCTTATTGCGCATAAGAATTCAGCGTCCAGCGAATTGAATTACAGCGCCGGGGAAGAACATTTAATGTTGGTGTCCTTACATACGCTTCCCTCCCAACCAGAGCTTTTAAACTATATCGTATCAGTTTCTCGGAAGCTGAGAGACCAAAGGAACACCGTATTTGATTACGAACAATGTTCGTGAGATGAATTTTGCATCGTATCCGATGTATTACGTGTCCCGATGCAGAAAGAGTCTGAGCGCTAGATCTACTATACAAATACCTTTCTTTACAAGCTAATATCCGACCTTTTATCTAGAAATCAAATCTCCTATACCTGTCAGGTCCATCTCCGTTTTTGACTTTTTACGTTCTTCCATGTATATGGTAATCCGCCATAACCAGTACTTATTTATTGAACAATATATTCTGGGTTGAGGCTGTTGGTAAATGTAGACTCGGACAATACGTGTTGGAGGCGCATAAATATTGGTTCAGCAGAGATCTATTCCTCTGGTAGGTCATCTCACCCCACCCCCTAACAGACACAAACGTACTTCACCCACCCACACCGATACCTTTCATATGATATTATTTCAATGATATCTTGTCAGACGTGGCTGCTACCGCGACTATCGAGCAAGTGACTGGCTTAGCGCCTCTAGAGCGCTTCCCGGGGTTAGTTGAATATCAATGATGTATAAATGATTATACAGAGGAAGACCTGCATTGGTTCATTTGACCATGTGATAATTATCAAGGTTTCTCATTGGTTGTTTTCCCAGACAAAGAGCGGCGGGAAAGCCACTGAACCAGTTTGTTATAAAGGAATAGGCCGGGTCGGCCGCAGTGGCTCCCCCTCTTCTCCCTTTCCATTATCTTGACGTTCGCGCCCTCTGGTGTGTGGTTTACGAACTATTCTGTGTATACTCACACTAGGAAACTCCTTTTTCGGAGTTTTTCCGTTCTTGCTCAATAGTTTCGACCTACCGGTCTTATCAAGCGATTGTAGCTAGCCCTTCTGGTCTTTCTTAATATATCGGGACTGATTTTCATTCCAAAATCTCGCTGTCTTGAGTTGTGAACGATTTTTCATTAATAAAAGTTGGCCTCTCTTGACTGCCATTCACTTTGTGATGGTCGCTTGGATAATGGTGAGTTTTTCAAGAAATGCTTTCCTATTCTTTCAAGAGAACAATTAACGAAAAAGTATAAAATCAATAAAAATACATACATAATTAAATTATATCAACTCACCCAACTATACCATACAATTTCAACCTTTTTCAAATTCATTCAAACTCACGTACCTTTGAGTTTTTCAGAAGTACATGAGCACTCAAGTACATGAGTGCTCCCCAATGATATGGCGGTTTATGGAAACAGCGTTCCTCATACGTTATTCGATTTAGCGGGGCACCACTCCTTGAGCATATCTACTGCCCAGGACAGATGCGAATATCATCAATCATATCGGAATTCAATAATCTGTTATACAAACTACTTGTTGGAGTAAGCCCTGACCTACACACTAGAACCGGATCTGAAACACAGCTGTGAAAATCCATCATCCAGCAAATTATGATTTGCTTAAGCTCGATGTGCAATCTGCTCGACCTATACCAAACTCTCTTCAGATTCCCATTCATTCTCTCCTGATCCTGGTGAGACCTGGTTTGCTGGGCATAATCATCCTTGTATATTCTAGGTATTGTGATAAGTTTCCGTTGGTTATTTCACATGTTTCCCCGTTCAAATGCGTCGCCGATACACAACATCGCGCACCGATAGGCTACGGCAGTCGACACCTGTTCGATTATTGTACACACCCTACGATACGTTTTTTTAATCGGGAGCGTACTACTCGCGTATCGGTGTGTATGTGTATGTACGGTAGCGTCGTCGTAGAAACCTGACATAACGCCCCGATATGAGCTTCGATTCTGCCACAATTTTGATTTTGTATTAGGAGGTTAAATCGGACCGTGTCGATATATATCGGGAAGCCAGTTGACGCCCCTCCACTTAGAAAATTCATAATTGTTATCAGCAATATAATCATACTATCTTTTATTGTGACATTCAATGGCCTATATTTCATATATCTTTGCAAACTATCAACATGTGAACAATAACGTTAACTATGATAACCATCCCAACAAAAATTAATCCTCCTCATTTTGGATACTTTTATTATGGTATTGTTCTTCTGGAAGATTGGTTCTGCTCTTTCCTTCTGTCAGCATTCCCAGATTCTTGACAAAGTGTCTTGTATATTGGTTACAATTGCTTTCCTTAGCTTTTAAAATATATGGCTTTCTACTTATTTATCTATTGATCATATGTGGGGGATTTTTTTGTACTACATAGGTTCTTCTCCCATTCTCTCAGATCCCCTTTCTAATGTAGAATCAAGTAAGAAAGCTGAACCCACCATCCACTTGTCCTGCAAGTCAAACTCCACTGCCTTTCGTTTTAGAGCAAATCTGCTGATAGTTGGTAAATGCATTTCCCTCCTACCTTTTGCCTCACCTGTTCTGGCTGTACATCTGAGGATTTGGTACCTCATGGCAGTTGGATGAGGTTGAGGATGGGGGTTGCTCAGAAAGAGTGAGGGTGTCAATAGAGCTTCTTTGGATCAAGGCCGTGTAAATTTTATAAAGGTAGACTTTGCAGATGACAGAATTGTCATTGAGGGGTGGAGTCGAAGATCACATAATAGGCAATCTTATCAGTAGATGGAACTGTCTGTTTCTTGGTTTCTGACCTTGTGTGGGGTATAAGTAAAAACCGTCTAGCGTTTAAAATCAATATTTACTTTTGTTGTTGTGTATGAAGGGGAATGTTTTATTGCACTCGAAGGAGAACGGGGTCGTAAAGCATTCATCACATCATCTCTTATTTTTGTTTTAGTTGGATAAAGTTCTCCATTTATGTATACAATTAGCAGTCTACCACAGTTCCTGTTTTATTCGCATAGTGTCTCTGCTAGCTTTCGATGTACATCTAAATTGCTAAGATGAAGTTGAAGTTCAGTTGTTTGAATTGAACAGATAGTAATTTAAAAATGTAAAATTTACATAAAGGGGTGATAGAGTGAAGTGCGAGTGAATAAGATGTGATTGTGATCACAGTTAAAGATAGTATAAGGCAATTAAGTTAAGTCAAAGAATCCAAATGAGTAAGCCCTGCCGCCGACACCCATGAGCGTGCGTACAGCGGGGATTCTAGGTCCAATTCTCAGCTGGGTGCAGCATGGGACAGTGTGTGATGGCCGCCCACATGTATAACACTGTCGACCTTAGCGACCAGGCGTCACATATGAGAGCGCTGTGTAATCCTACAGACCAGCCCTGGACCTGTTTCACTAGTTTTGTGACATGTCTAGATGGCGTCTAGATGGTGTGTCCGGTTTCATAAGAACTAGACATTAGACCTTCTTTTTTCCGTTCTTGCTTGCACTTTTGGTGCCGCTTTTCATGCCTGTCTAACACTTGTGTCACGAAACTAGTGAAACAGGTCCATGACGTGTAGATTTGTCTAATTCTTATGTTTGGGGTCTGTCTTTACCTAAGGGCAGCTACTTGTGTTGTCACGAAACTAGACAACCCCAATGTCCCAGGCTGGCTTGTCCCGAAGTCGGAACACCCTCAGCGTCCTGAGCGCATACATATAAGAGCCAGAGACTTTGCCGGGTGATCCACTCTTGCAGAGCAGGTAGGAGAGTGTGGGTTTCGGTGTGGATGGGTGGACACAGCCTTGATTGCAGGCTATAATAAGCAAGACCAGCAACGCAATGAACACAAAATGAAAACATGGCAAACTGTACAATATAAAGACTATTCATATGTATTATAGAGGAAACCCATGAAAGTTTAGGGTCTGAGCTTGTATCCCATCGAGGTTGAATCACGTAGTAATTCACAAGGTGAAGCCGCGTGAATTGCTACGTGATTCAAATGAGATGGGATCGAGCTCTGACCCTAAATTTGAATGGGTTTCTGAATTTATCTCACCCTTAATATTGACTAATGGGCTAACATTTCTGACATTATCCCCCATTGGATATATTTCCTAAATATCTAATGGGTGTTAGATACGAGATTCCAATGTTAAGTCTATGGAGAAAAAATATCTGGGGTGAGATAAAGATGTGTACCTATGTCTCTGTGCCTGTATTTTCCCCAGATAATTTTAGTGTATTGTGCATGTTATCTACAAGGCCTGGTAAGAGAAGGGTGACAGAGCAGTGAGCCATGACAGATAGACTTCAGAATATACTGGTCCTGCATGTTTTCTTTGTAATTATGTGGTGCTAGATTGAGGAAATTGAGGAGATATTTTTTTATCGTCCACTGATGTAGGGTATGCAAGCCTGTTTGATTTTGATAAATAGGTTGACCGTTTTGTTTATATCATTCATTAGGGATCTTATTTGAGGTGTCATAAAGGGTGTGTCCCTGTTAGAGGTTCAGGGTTTAACCGGGCAATAGTAATCTAAATCTCATTTAGCATATTAAGTAAAAAGGACCGAATTTCGTCGATATCATTGAGACACGTTATATTGTCCCAGTATGTAAGTTATATCCAGTCTTTTAGATTATCTGTAGTATGTTTAAAGTATGTTCGTCCTGTCATGTCTAGGTGTTGTCGTGGTCTAGAAGGATGGTTTCTAGTTAAAAAAAACAGGGATATGATCATTGTTTTCGTAGTTTAATACTTCACTTTTTTTCTGCTTATCTGGAAGATGTGGGAAAATTATTTAAACATGTCAGCTTTTGACTAAATGGTCGTGTGCACTGATTTATGTCTTTTAAGAGTATAATCTTGACAAAACCCCCCACCACCCCACGCCACCCCCAGCAAGCCTCAGTGAGAAGTCCCCCGCTGCCCGCCGCCCACCGCTCACCGCCCGCCGCCGGCCACGTTTGTACAGGTTGACTCAGTGGGAAACCCTCCCCTACCCCCCACCGCCTGCCCATGCCCGCCGCTGCCCGCCGCGAGGTGTTATGGTGTCGGATTAGCGGCCGCTCGCCTTGTGTAAGATGATTTCAGTCCTGAGGGCGGGCGGCTGGGCGGGTGGCTGTGAGGGTGGCGGCCGCATTCAAACTACTTCTAACAAGTCGGGAGGAGGACTCTGTCACCCAGAGACACTGGGGTCAGGCGATTATATAGTAAGGCTGACTGTCCACACATTGAAATGGTGTTTTAAAGTTAAATAAAATATCAGAAAAACGGTAAAAAAACAACTTAATGCAGGTTTTTTTTTATGTGTAATTAATCAATTTATACTCAATCAGGTTTTATAAAGGTTTTATAAAATAAATTGGTAATATAAGACTGCATTTTTCATATAAAACAGACTTGGATGGTTAATGGCAAATGAAATATGCTACCAGTAGTGTCCCCAAGTTGCAAAGATCGGAACTATTGGATGTTGGTGTATATGTACGTATATATGACGTATATAAGACCGCACCATGGACATGCATATACGCCACTAGATAAGGCGTCTACAAGACGGATTACAGGTCCAACTTCTAGACGCAAAATTCTACTGTTAGACGCGTTTCGGATACATATGTAAAGCGGTACTTTTCGTGCAGTGATTGTATGATATATTGTATCGGTATGGATTGCAAGATACTTGATTTTCTTTTAGTAGTCAACTTGCTATATATACGGAAAGTCCGTCTATATAAACTTTAAACGAAATACCATAACCTCTTTAGAGTTAAAACAAACAACTTATAATTGTAACTGTAACTGGGAGAATATGATAATAACCATGACAATCACTCTGGACAATGGTCATGAAGCTTAAAACAATATAATAAAGTTTTCAGATAACTTCAAGGATGTGGGAAAAAGACAACATTTTCCGCCATTTAAATGTTGGGCGCGCGTCATTTTCAGCCGTGGGGCAGTAACGCCATAAATAAGTGGCAATTGGAGTATTTTTAGCGGGCTTTGAATGATGATTGTGTGGTTTAGGTGCGGGCTGGGCCCAATGGCTCACGAGCGTAAAACACAGGGCATCAAACCAGCCCCCACACTCAGGATTCGGAAAGGGTGGAACTTTGTGATTGCTGCCTGAATTGAATGCATTACCAGTTACGATGGAATGCCGATTGAAAATAAGCCTTCTTGTTTCCTTCTTATCTTATCCTTGAATAATGTCAGGATACTCTTTAATTATATCCTTTTACCAGACTGGCTATTGTATTCTACGTCCAAGGATATCCAGGAGTACAACTTAGAACTTTCTTTGGACTGTAAGCGCATTGTATGCCAATATCATACAGACCATTATCTGTCCTGTATTTTCAGACTGACTAATCCGACTTAGTCCAGTTACTTATAAAGGGATCCTGTGGTATTACATCTGAATATTACCGCACGACATTTCTTTATACATATGATACGGTGGTCCTATGATCATGTAATTGAAGAGGTCTCTGGTCTCCAAAGAGTTATACCAGGTGCCCCAATGAGGAGGGTGGCACAGGGCTATTGGTTGTATTACTGCAGGTGCCACGAATAGGCAGATGGAGAGGTAGGGGTGCCCTACGCTCGGCAAGTGGGGTGTTTGAAAGGGAGGGGTGTAGAATTGGCGCTCTTCAGCCTCTCCCCACACACACATACTTGCTGCCTCCTCTACCAGGGCCAGGCAGACTTAGTGCTGTATTCACACCGAATGATTAATTAATCCATTTTCCGTGTGACGGCGCCGAATCAAAGGCCCAGTGATGTATACGCTCTGACAGCCCCGTGTGGAAACGGGGCGGCGCGCGCAGGTTACGCACTACTTTATTGGGCGCACCCGACGCATGCCAAACCACCCCTCCGCGTCCGGTGGCATTTACCGGGCGCACTAATTGCCGAGACGCCCGCTGAACGCTGGATACGGTGCCGCGGGGCTCGCTGCCTGCAGAGCACGGACCGGAAGTCCTTGCTTGGCGTCCAGATACAAGAGAGATAAGACGCCTTCTCGGTGTAGTACGGGCAGCGATAAGCGCTCGAAAATCACCCGATTTAAGCTTTTATGTGGGCCGAAGCGCGACCACGCGGTGAGAGGCCATCTACGCATGATCTCACTGGGCCCAGAGGGCGCCACTCTGTAGTGTGGGCTGGGCGGCTTGTTACATTGATACATCGATTGGATTGGCGTGTATTAGAGTGATTGACCTCGTTTACTGTGATACGTTCTCTGTTGGCAGGGATCCGCATAACTGCAAAAAAACGAATGTCATGTGCATGTGCAACAAGGGCCTACGGCGTAGGAGTACACCCATCAACGATCAAGTCTGGGACTACCATTTCGATGCCTCTGGAATCACTGATCGGCAACCCTCTAATAGGCTTTCACAAAGCCCTCATATCAATTATCGGCAACGCTCTAATAAGATTTCATCAAATATTTAAATTAAGATCATCACAACTCTAAAATCATTTGCCCTTGAAAATCATTCACGTTCTTTCTTTGACAAAACTAACATTTGAATAATGTTAAAGGCAGTTTCAAATAGTTCCCATAGAACTGATTTTTTTATTACAAATAGTACCTTCGATCGATCGATTGGACTTTGTTCACTTGGCAGTCAGTGTTATTTGACACGATGATGGATTTGGACAAACACACAGCGGCAATCGATGTGCGCGCATAACCGTTGAATAAGTTTGTGTGCACTCTATATTTTGTCGTACTTAACAATACATTATGTCAGAATCCACTATAAAGTCTATCGATCAGGAGAATTCCTCTAGGGACCATTGTTACTGTACGTATAGGTTTTGTGTTTCAGCGGAACGTGTATGAGCTCCAGAGGGACCGCTGGGAGTTTTTCTGAAGAGAACACATGAACCTCTACTATATTCACCTCATGAAATACGTGTTGTATACCGATAGGACGAACGCAAATATATGCAGACCGGTTTAATTTGGATCGTAGGAAATGTTTTAGGGCTTGCTCATGGTATTTGAATCTTTTTTGATAGTTTTTTATGTGAGATTTGCAGTATGACAATGCTCTTGGAATGCGATACGGAGACCAACCTGTACTTAATGGACAACAGTTAGCCATAACACACAATTTTTTTTCCTCATCAAACAAGTTATGTTCTCCAGCTGACCAATTCATGAAAAGAAATATGAACATCTGTCTTTACTCACTGTGCACGTTACTTACTGAATGATCCGTCTCGGTTTAAATGACATTTTGATCACCTAATATAAGTCTAAAGTTTGATGATTAAGTTGTTCCTCTTCATATTTTTGGAATCTACCCTTTATATTCCGAAGGAAATGCTTTGAACATTCGTGTGTAACACTTCAAATGATAACATACGAGTATGACATGGGTACTACCCTTGAGTACTGAATTCCTCGAACAAACAAAACCTATAGACAAAATATATTAATTAAAAGTATTGCTATCCTTTTACAGAAGTAAAAATTACCCAAATCATCAGAAACTGCTGTTCTCTATGTGAAAAACCTTTCGCTATGGACTAATGATGATTTTCATGTAGTTTTAATGTTGGTTTTAACATAGAGAAAGAACCATGATTACGAATCCAAATATTAGGAATTCCTTTTTCCCCTTTCGGGGCTCCCAGAATTAACGAGGTTTTGCTGTTGATGATTCACCACCAAGCTGGGGTAATCAGTTGATGAGGTGGTCAAATGAAACTTCCAATTGCTCTGCTCCTACAAAACCGTGTTGGGAGGTTTTCAGTTTAGGTGCTGGGATCGCGGGATCAAACACCTGAGAAGTGACCGTAAATAACGCGCCGTTCCCCGTGGGCCCATCACCACGAAGGCCTCCAGTTTTTTGCCTCGTGGATGATCGCAGCTGCTCTTTGACACACAAGGGCGAATCTACTTCTTCGATGTAATTCATCAAGACGTAAAAAAATATTGCTTTTAATAACTTTTATTCAGTTAAAACATGACATTCGACCGCCATGGGCACTATCCCATGATTGTTGACAGTATGTATACATGGCGATGGTTTATCATTAACAAATTGCAAACACCCGATAGTCTACATTGACAATCAAAATATACAGGATAGCCACAAGGGTGCACCATGTGGGATTCAAGTGTCAACTAAATGTCCTGATTAAAGCATATCGTTTGCACCAGAAGACTTTGACATGGGAGATGTGGCAATTTAAAAATCCTAATCAGGGGCCTGTTTAATAATCTAGGATCGTACATGAAGAACCTTTTCTGTACCTCGTACAAGGGTTATCGTCTAATAGTATTTAAGTCTGTTGGCTAAGACAATATTGGCCGTCCATAAGGTCGTCCATAAGTGTTGAATGAAGTTAACCCACATCTTTCCTTGGTCTTTATGACATACAGAAAAGGGTCTTCATGTACGATCCCAGGTTATTAAACGGGGCCCAGGGAGCTGTTCCAGTAGGCTGGTGACATTAGGCTGCGACACAGACATCAACAGCGGCACCAACAGTGCAAGCAACAGCGGAAAAAGACTAGCAAATATCAGAGAATCGGAGTGGCCAATCTTCTTCATATTTGGGACGATTATAGGTTATATGTATCCCCTACTCATGTTAAAGTGTCATTGCTTAATTCCTTCGAGAAGTGAGTGAAACTCGGCGTGTCATCGATTGCAATCTTGTGATCTGTCCGTATAGTGTCACAGACACCATCTAGACATGTCACGAAACTACTGAAACAGGTCCCTGGTTCACAAGGTGATGTATACAATTGTAGAGAAATTGACGATTTGAGTAAACGAGTTTATGTAATTTCACAGTCGGGAAGCAGTATTGGAAACAAAACGCTGAAGTGAGGGCATCTGGGACTGTTGTGGTGGTGACCTGAGGGAGGTACATTGAGGAGGATGCAGGGATGCCCAGGTGCCATGGGCACATATCTGGTCATATGGGCACCGCTTCTCCTAACGACATTGGCGTCGGTGAGAGCAGAGTGTATGAAGGAAATGTGGGGAGTAGGTGTGAGAGAAACGTGGTAGAGCATGACGAAATCATGGGCGTGAAGTTGTGCTGGCGCAGCAGAATCATATCTCTCCTATGAATCAAGCTGGCAATATGGTGGTCCCAGAATGTGTGAGATGCATCCAGCGGCGTCAAGCAGTAGGGTCGAGGTATTTGGCATTAAAGAAATTTGTAGCAACAAGTCGCAGTGGTGGCTGCGGCCATGAAAAACTTCACCCTGCGGGTGTAGAGGGGCGACCGTGGGCCTGGAATCAAAGATCCGGGAACACATTCTTCACACTGCTGCTGCATCGTGTAAGTATGGTGGTGGGGGCAGCACGAAACATGGGATGGGGTTATCAGCATGACACGTCTATGATGTCTATGATAGCTGAAGTTAGCCAGAGGTATCTTTCACAGTACCCAACGCTGTCTTTACACATGTTGCCGTAGTGTTAGTTTTTTTAATAGCCCATTTACATTTTGCGTCACCAGTGATAAGGGTCCGTCGGAAGTTCCTGACTGTATATCGGTGATGGCCAATGGAAATGAGCTATTAGTAGAACGCAAAAGAACTACATTGCTTTCGTCGGCCAATTGGAACGGGCATATAGTAGTAGTAAGGTGGCAAGGGCGGTGTTTACAGTCTCGTACTGGTAGGGCTTCTTGTGGATGCTGATGGCTTCGCTCGCGTCATGCAACCTTCGAAGAAGTTGCCTTGAAGATTTCAGCATCTGTTTAGCAGGTAGATTCTATGGCCGACGCGTGGTCATCAGAGAAGTGCACGCCAGTGCTGGCTTACGAAATCACATAACCAAGGGATGTCCGTGAGGAGGCGAATCCAAACTTTTATCATACATCGGATACAAAGCCACCATTGAAAATGTATTGAGACTCAGTAAACAACTACCCATTGTATAAAACCACAATTGTGGTATACGGATTAGAACCTGTGGTATACGGCCTCAAAACCATGGTATAAAGGGAAAATAGTCCCTTCGTGCTATAGAGCAAAGAATTATTCCCTATTGTCATACCCTTTGATATGGCAATTACTGGGTCTAATTTATTTGAAAAGATGGATAATAAATGAAACAAACGATGATTTTGTGGAAAGGCCATGTATTACTACGCGTCAACCTCTCGTGGTTTACGGCCGCCTGTCCACAAAACCATCGATTATCGCCTATTTATTACAGATGTGGTGTTTCCGGTATGCAAGGTGGTAAGACTACCCTAGATTCCATTCATGCATGATGCTATGCAGACTAGACAAGAAATTGCGGCTTGGTCATGTACCTCTTGTTCTCCCATAGTGTGGCCTGTATAATGGCGGTGAGCGACTTCTCTTTCTGGATGCTCATCCATAGCTTCTATGTTCGAACGTGGAAGCTCAGTCAGTCCTTCACTTGAGTCTTATGGTCTGGATTTGTCTTGGGCAAATTGTAGGCCAAGTTCCTCACCCAGAAAAAAAAAATATGGAAGGCTGCATGTATGCTGGTCATCTGATGACGCTACTCTAGCGATGTAATCCAGGTAGGCCAACTTGGTGTGGCCTTGTCGTGTGAAGAGGTAAACCACTGCCGCTGTTGCCCTATGCCCAATGTGCGGTATCTACATGGGGTCTACTATTGCAGAATGACGGTTATTGGACACCGATGTACGTGGAGAAGGTAGACAAAAAAGTGTCATACATTCCCACGAGATAACACCTCCAGGCCAAGAGTCTAACACCCCATATCACAGGAAGGCGAGCCCCAAGGGGCGACATGGTATACCCATGGGCATGGCTCAGGGGTAATCATTGCCTCCCCGGTGTCCCCCTCTACCGCGCCTCACGGGCGCCCCTCCTGCCCCCTCGCGGCACTCACCCAAACCACGAGGTCACGTGGTACAGCCCGGTCCAGGCCCCGGCCTCACTTCTTCTCCACCCGCTCTGCAGTACGCACGTACTACAAGCACTATTTTCGTCTTCTTGGCCACGTGCTCGCAGCCCAATACTCCACGAGTATAGGCCAGCACACCATACTACGATAAAGTGCGATAGAACGATAGAGGAGAGTGAACCATGCCGAACACGAGGAACACACCCGTGCCTAGCACGTCCCAGGAACCGCAGGCGGCCGCAGGCTCCGAGGCCACGGTCAGAGGTTCGACACAGGCGTCGAACGAACACGTGGACTCTGTGTCGGAAAATGGATCGACGGTCAAGACGTTGAGAATAACGGCCCTGGAGGGTAATGTCGCCTTGATACTCGAGGCGATAAAAGGACTTCAACGGGCAAAATCTCCATCGAGGGCATCTCAGCTGGCGACCGTTAGAGAGGCCACCGTCGCGGAGGACCGGACCAGGGACTGGGCAAACGATCAAGCATCCCGTCTCCTGGCCCCCCGTCAGCTTCGCGACCGATACCTCCCAGACGAGCTGCTACAGAAAGAACTCGACCGTGAGGGACTACGACACGACCGCACGGCCGGTAGGTTTAGTTCAGATCTTCACACCGTTAAATTGCTGTCGAAACCTTATATGTATGTGCAACGCGAGGGCCTCTTCACCGTGAATCAGAGGCTCGAGGTCAGGGGCACGCTCGGTCCGATGGAGTATGTAAGCGCGTTTCTGGTTATGATGGAGGACCACCGGGCCGTCCCAGAGGAGGACAGGAGGGACATGTATCGCCACCTGTCCCAGGTATCGATCGATGCCCAGACCCGGCCGTGGGCCGCAGTAAGGCGTTGGTCCCAGTACGTTTTCGACCAGGTCGAGGCCGGGAGGATTTACTGGTCCGACCACGTGCGCATACAGGACGAGCGTGTCCGTCTCGCGATGACGGCGACCACAACGGTGCACGACGGTCAAGACGCGGGAAAGGCCGGAGGACGGGAGCTGCCGTGCCGGGCATTCAACTCGGAGAGGGGCTGCCGCCAGCGAAACGGCCACCAAGATGGCGGAATTAAATGGGTGCACGTGTGCTCATTTTGTGATTCCGTTGGCAGGATGTGCACGCACTCCATACACGCGTGCAACAGGAAGCTGTTGTACGGTGGCGGGTATGAGAGTGCTGCACCAACACCTGCACCTGCCCCACGCCGGATGCCCCAGGCCGGACACACCCTGCGCACCACCGACCTCTCAGGAGTGCAGAAACAACAACCAACGGCTTCAAAAAACAGACCGGACGCGCCCCGCGAGTGAGTGTGGCGCGTGTAACACCCCTCGCTCCCGGTACGAGTGCACTCAGCGAGGGCGACCCGGTCAAGGAGTGCACGACCCGTGACGTAACAGCCCACGTGACCACAACACCGCGTGCCGAGCACGTGGGGGACCCACACAAGCAAACAACCCCGCCCCCTCAGGAATACACTCCCGTGTATAGAGGCGACGGCGGGGATGTGGAGCAATTGGCTCGGCAATTGCCCCGGGAGGACGGCAACGATAACCTACGAATCGACTTCGCTGCCGTTAGGGAGTTCTGCGAGACCGGAATACCCACTCCCGGGGTCCGGACCGACCCCGGCACGTTCGCCGGACATAGGCGGGCCCACTGGCCCCACTTCTCCGCCCCCGGGCCGCCGGGACACGCCGACATCTACGATCGGGTGCGGCGCACGGGAATGCCCAACGCCCTCGGGGCCCGCATCGAGATCCCCACTGATCTCAACATACCAGCTTGGACCCGATACCTCGCGGGTATCCCCGGGAAGGAGGAACTCATGGATTTCATTAGATTCGGGTTTCCCCTCGGGGACGCCGGACCGGTTACCGACACGCGGGGAGTGCCCAACCACCCCAGTGCCTTGGGATACCCGGACCAGATAGCGAGGTTCATTGACAAGGAGAAGGGGTATTCAAACCTCATGGGCCCGTTCGAGGACCCGCCCTTTCAGCCTTGGTGCCTGTCGCCGTTAATGACACGCGAAAAGAGGGGTACGTCTGATAGGCGCGTGATCACGGATATGACGTACCCCAAGGAATCCAGCGTTAACGGCTATATTGTGAAAAACTCTGTCTACGGTGAAGAGAGAGAACACGGCCTCCCGACCGTGGATGGTTTCGTCGGCCGCCTGGTGGCCTTGGGGCCGGGGAGTTATATGTCCACCATCGACATCGCACGGGCGTATAAGAACTTCCGGTGCGACCCCCTCGACTGGCCTCTGCTCTGCTTCGCGTGGGGGGAGGGGTACTACTGTGATACGGCCATGCCGTTTGGTGCCCGGGCCTCCTCCTACCACATGCAGTGCGTAGCAGATGCCATCGTCAAGATCCTTGACCGGAAGGGGGTCGATGCCGCGATGTACCTGGACGACCTTATAATCTTCTCCCCGACGGCCGAGAAGGCGGCCGCTGACTTCGAGACAGCGCGGGAGCTTTTCAGAGAGCTGGGCCTCCCCGAGGCCAGGGAAAAGGCGCAGCCCCCGAGCCGGGCTGTAACGTGGCTAGGGATAGTCATAAACTCGGTGGATATGTCCCTCAGTATCCCACGGGACAAACTACACGACGTGCGAGAACACGTGAGGGCCGTCTCAACCAAACGCTCGCTGACGAAACGCCAACTACAGTCGGTCCTCGGTCGGGTCCTCCACGTGGCGAAGTGTATATGCCCGGCCCGACCGTTCGTCAGCAAACTGCTCGAGGCCCTCCGAGGCATGGCCGGATACTCCATCAACGTCAACTCGGAGATGCGGCAGGACCTCCAGTGGTTCCTGCGGTTCGCCGAGGGATGGAACGGCCATGCCCTGATACCTCGAGGGCCTCCCACCAAATGCATCATAGTGGACGCGTGCCTCAGTGGAGTAGGGGGCACGGATGGGAGATACTACTATTGCGGTAGGGTCTGCCCCGTGGAGGACCCCGTGGACTGTATCGCCGAGCTGGAGGCCCTCAATACGGTCTACGCAATGTGTACCTTCCTCACGGATCGCGACCGAGGGACTCGTGTGGAAGTGTACTGCGATAACATGGGTACAGTCCAGGCACTCAGGTCGGGGCATGCGAGGAACCCGGTCCTCGCCGAGTGTGCCCGCCAGGCATGAACAGTACAAGCCAGACTCCAGGTGGAGTTTGTGTACACACACGTGCCGGGGGTGCTTAACACCGTGGCAGACGCCCTCAGCCGAGCCCACCTGACCTCGAGGGACTTTGTCACGGCCGTTAATTATATAAATTATCATTCTCTCGTTGAAGTGATCCCATGTACACACACCTCTTTCTACCCCGTTCTCCGTCTCGCCTGCAGATCCGGCGCTACGATCACTCCAGATGAGGGCATCTGCGCGGCAGTGCGAGGCGCGTGCCCCCGGAACGGTCGCGAACCAGCGGAGTGCCGTCGCGACCTACCTAGCCTTTTGCCGGAGAATGGGGGCGGACCCCCAGAAACCCACAGTGTCCTTCACCACGGCGTACCTAGAGTACGTCGCGGGCCACGCCCCCTCTCCCGCGACGGTCGCGAACCAGCTGTCCCACGTGCGGTCGCACCTCCGGCTGACGGGCGGCGATGTCGCGGCAACCGAGGATTTCCGGGTGAAGCGGGCACTGGATGCCATGAGACGAAACAAGGAATATCATCCCAACGTCAAGCCTCCGGTCCCGATGGACGTCTTCAGGGCGGCCCTCACGGCCCTCACAGACTCCCCGATGCACATCGGTCTGAGGGCCGCGGTTCTAATCATCTACTTTGCCGCGCTGCGGCAAAGCGAAGTAGCTCCACCATCCACGGCAAAGTACGACCCGGCGCGACACCTGTCACGCCGAGACGTGGTCGTCACGCCCAGTCAAGCATCGATCAGGGTAAAAGCGGCGAAAAACATGCAGAGAGCGGGGGAGGAAAAGACAGTGGTGATACGAGCCTCCCCCGAACCGTCCTCCTGCCCGGTCCGGGCTATACGGACCATGCTCGCGGCCGCACCTACGGCCGACCCTACGGCTCCGTTCCTCAGCCTGGCGAACGGAGAGATTCTCACGACCAGAACCCTGTCGAGGGAATGGAAATCACTCCTCCAGGGGGCAGGCCAGCCCCCCACATACACACTGCACAGCCTCCGGAAGGCTGCCGCAACGCAGGCATTCCAGGCCGGTATGCCGGAACTCGCCATACAGCGGTATGGGGGCTGGAAGTCTAATGCCCATCGGACCTACATCAAAGACACTGATGCCTCCGCTGTGAACCATGCTTTGATTAGGTCCCTTAACAATTCTTAATATTTTTTCTCCCACCCCCCCTCCTTATATTGGCTCTTGGCTATTTTATTTTCATATACAATTACCTACGTATTTTTCATACTACTGTATTGTATATCATATTTTATACTTATATTAATTGACCGTAATTATACATGTCAATTACCATTATGTAATATTACTTACCATTCATATCCATATTACATATTAATATGATCGTCCAATTCAATAAAATTCTTTACTCCCAGCTACTGCTTCTCTACTTTCATCCGGGGATAGGGTAATGGTATACCCATGGGCATGGCTCAGGGGTAATCATTGCCTCCCCGGTGTCCCCCTCTACCGCGCCTCACGGGCGCCCCTCCTGCCCCCTCGCGGCACTCACCCACACCACGAGGTCAAGTGGTACAGCCCGGTCCAGGCCCCGGCCTCACTTCTTCTCCACCCACTCTGCAGTATGCACGTACTACAAGCACTATTTTCGTCCCACCCACCCTCAACCTTCTTTCTATCTTCCTACTCACATAGGGCTATTTTATTTTCATATACAATTACCTACGTATTTTTCATACTACTGTATTGTATATCATATTTTATACTTATATTAATTGACCGTTATTATACATGTCAATTACCATTATGTAATATTACTTACCATTCATATCCATATTACATATTAATATGATCGTCCAGTAAGGTCGACATAATCTTTATTCATAGAATTCAATAAAATTCTTTACTCCCAGCTACTGCTTCTCTACTTTCATCTGGGGATAGGGTAATGAGGCAACAACAGCCATACACAAACCAGCTAACCCAGGGTGAAAATTTATGAACGGGTGTGAGCAGTGTGGGTGTGCCATGGGGAATTCTGCTGCAGTGCCTGCTGCGGGAGTACCGATAGCCTGAACGGAACCAGTGGCACTGCCAGGTGCCCAACGTGGAGAAATGGTCTCGGCACGTGTTGCTCTGGCCCGAGACAGTGCGCACATCATTCTTAATACTTGGATGAACAACTGACATTAGATCGTCAGTATATATCAGGATTGCGCAATCGTGGCATCTGACTCATAGACATCTTGGCGTGACGTGACGTGACTAGGTAGGGATCTTCGAGGTCAGGTGCTATCCATAAAGTACGTACGCACTGAGGGGGGTGGTGGGGGGGTCAGAAATCTTTTGGAAATCTTGGTTACGGTCCTTCTTTGTTCTATTGCGTACACGATTGGAAGGGGATGGGGGTCCAAGATTCCAGAATTTCTACGTACATACATTATGGATTGCCCCACAGTAGCTGGGTATTATGTTGAGTGTCCAATGGGGATATGTGGTGTAGACTTGAGGTGAAGCATAAGGCGACCTTGCCTACTACCTAAAGGCTGAGTCCAGTCTAGGCTGCTCACGGTACCCCTTCAGCAACTGAAGCAGGATGCTTGGCTGGCGTGATGAGGGGTTAAACGAAAATTATATACGACCACGATCTATATATATATATATATATATATATATATATATATATATATATATATATATATATATATATATATATATATTAGCAATTCATTGAGTTTGGGATAACATAGAGTACGGTCATTTCACAATATTTCCATCAGCAATTCATATAAATTTTGGTTACTTATGTTTGCCTTTGGGCATGTCCAGTATTTTTCCTTAATGCAAATTGCTCTATTTTAAAAAAAAGGATTAAATTACGCCTTATCTCAGAAAAAAATTAGTTTTTCCGACATTGCTACACCCTAATGTTTACCTCTTAAGGCTTTTATCTTTATCTGACCACTGCTTCTGTGTCTTCTTTACATGGTATATGATCAGCCATTAGTGATGGAACAGTATATACTGACATATCTTTATAATCGGTCTGATAAATAATCTTGGCCAATGTTGTGATAGTTCTTATTACGCTTTGAAAGTCACAATTCAGGAAAAACAAATACTTTCGAAAACTCGAGGTGATGACAGTCCAAACGCATGTTTTGTGATGACATCAGTGTGATGTTTTGAGATGCTGATTTGAAACACCAGGTGGCGTTGTGGTAGTGCTGCGCCAATGCTAAATTATGGTTGTGTATTGCCATAATTAAGCAATCTAGATAAATGTATGACACCAGATTTTTGAATTATAATAGCAATGGAACATAGACTGTAAAAATATCACTTAAAGAAAGTGAATGGTCTGATTTTCTCATATAACCCTCAAATAAGGAATCCTGAAGATTGTAATAGAAATGGTCAGTGCTAATATATAAAACTGCTACTGCAATACCAGACATCTCATTTTTCTCATATTGCAAATATTGCATTTAGGGCCAAGTTCTTGTAAATCTTGAAAATTTCTTTCTTTAAGATATATATTATCATCATAAGTATACATTGTGGCCTATGTACTCTATTATTGTCCTAGAAACAAATTGACTAATTTAAAAAACTGGGACTATAAACCTTTCAATTTCACGTTATCGGCAAACAATGTAATACTTTAATATTGACCGGTGTACAGACAAAAGAGCTTGCTAATGTTGTTAGTGGCATGATGTGCAGTGAATGTTTCATACTCCCTGCCTGATGGAAAATGTGAGAGTGATATTGGTCGAATGGTGGTGGTCAGGTAATTTTAACGTTCATCAGCCGGGTAGATGCCCTTTGGGGGCCAAATGAACTACCCCATGCATTTGTCAGCCTGCCGGTTGTAAGGCACCGGCTGGCTCAAATGTCATTATACTTCTCTTCACTATCACGTCTTTAGAGGTCCAAGTTTCCTTTAATTCTGACGCTGGAACAACTGAAAGCCGATAATGTTTGTGCTGATAGATTAAAAAGAGTGTGACCTTTCGAAACCAGCTCTCCCTACTGGTCAGACATCTGGTGAGGTAAAATTTCTAATCTAATAGTAGTGCCTGGAAACAATGCATCAAAAGTCACCCAGGCAGTATAGATACTCTGACGTATATAGAGGTGAAGAAATAATCTTGTCTAGTCTTTTCTGATAATCACAAGTAATATGAATGTTTCACTATTCCCACGAGAAGACCCCTCTGTCGATCTAAAAGCTATCAGTTTTGTTAGGCACACCAAAGCTGTTTGTTGCTAGTAAAGTTCGTCTTACAAGATATACATGGAAGTTGCCAATATCAATTGCCATGCCGAGTCATCGATGCTGGCAATGAAACGCAATAAAGCCGCTATAATCATGCCTCCCGAATGGTAACTGATATCCTACTATCTGTATCTATCATCTACGCCTGGAGGTAAAAGGAACGGCGGCCTCTGGTTTCGTGCAAGGGAGAAAAGCCTGAGGAAGTTGAATAACGTATCGTTGTTATTACAGAGATTCATTAGCCACGTGAGAGGCAGCGCCACGTATCGGCGAATAAGGCAACTAACTCGCACAAATACGCAAAAAGGAATGAGGGGTGCTGGAAGGCGGTTGAGTGGTGAGGCGGTGGTCCCTGAAAACCTAGACAATACGCCAAGAAACACTAGTCATCCATCAGTGGCCAGCGTTTGAGTTGTATGGAGAACACTCTATGCCACTCTCCTCCAGTTCTTCCTGTATGCTCCTCCAGCGGCCACCGCCCCCTCCATGCACCGCCAGGGTGACAGGGGGGAGACGCCTCTGCCGCCACTACCACCTCCGCCGTTTTCCCGCGCTCAGGTGAGCATGCCAGCAGTATTGATATTTGCCGGCGAGCAGACGACATTTGACGAGTGGTGTTAACATCGTAGCGACAAGTTACGCCCCCTGCCGGGACGCACAAAACAGGGCAGCAGGGTCGAGGCGGGAGTGGGCCGCACTAGGGGGTAGCCGGGGGGCCGTGCTTAGTGTATTTTTAATGAGCAGTTCGCTCCAGGTAACCCCATCTAGAGGCAGACCTGTCTGTTCCTTTACTTTAGGGTCCGTTCGGCAATGGGGCGCTGCCGCCGGGACAACTGGTGCAGATCTATTTGGGCTGGCTGAACTACTTCACGTTTACCCACACACGCGGTGTGCACTTGCGGTTCTGTAGTGCCATCACGATGGTGAGCCGTAAGCTGGTTGTGGGGGTGGAGGTATGGGCGGGGCTGGAAGCGTGAAAAGGGGTGGGCATGCGGGACAGGTGGGCGGGCCACAGAGAGGGGTGAAAAACATGTTTGTGTTCAGTCAGGCGTAACCGTCGATGTTCATTTGAGATGGTTTTCTCACCTGCCTCTATCGGTTAACTTTATTAATTCATAGCCATCACTCCAATGCATTTGCTGATTTGAATATGCAATCATTTACCTCACTTTTTGTTTTAGGAATCCAATGATTCATCCATTAACCTTGGCTGAAATAAATACCAAATATATGAAAATATTAAGAAAATTATTCATGTTATGTCCTATATACGAAGTCCTATTCTTATGATCTAACCAGGATCCTCTTTAGTCTAATCTAGAAATTGGTATGTAAGTCCAGATTTCGCAATTTCTTATGGTTGCTTGCTGGAAAAAGACTGAAGCTTATGCGTAGTAGTTAGTTTGTTGAACAGTTCCACAAAAAACCAGACAAGCTGACTTTTTGTTGAAAATGGCTTTATTGGGTAGAAATATACATCAATATAGGGGGTTGATATTATGGGGATGGTTGCAACGTTTCGTCTGTCTTAATCAGACTTCTTCAGGCAATATGATTATTGAAATTTGTGTTTCTCGTAACACAATCCTTCGAGTTGGCAGGCATTAGCGATGAATCAGCTATGAAAGACTAATTAAGATATTTTAATATGCCCAGAACCAGGGGGACATTCAGTATCTAAAGCAAACGGGGTGTTTTGGCTAAGAAGCCTATGAAGCTCAATTTTGCGGGGTTTTTTTTCAAATTGAACCGATTAAAGATCTGTATAATATATTTGAATGATTTATGATAATCAACTGAAATGAAGCATGTATCTTGATCAACCCTTTCCCTGCAGCTGCAGCAGCAGGTATTGCCTGCATAAACGACCCTCCTACGGCAGGCACCTTATTCGGGAAATAGCAATGTCACATAATGTGTCAGTTGATTTGAGTAATCTACCTTTGTAACTTGTGATATTTTGTTATATCAAATCAAAGGTCAATATGGCATTCATAATTTGTCCAAATTTCTTCTGATTCAAACATTCAGGCATCTTCCTGCCATAGCCAGGGGAATAACTAGAGGCATCATGCTGCAGTTAAAGGGTTAGATTAGGTGTTTTAGGCCATCACTTCTAGCCACGACACCATAAGGAATCCCGTGGGCCCTTCAATGATGTATGTAAAGAGAACGACCTTGGGACGATTTCAAAATGTCCCGTCAGCTTTAGGCTCCTAACCAACGATAATGATTTGAAACAAAAAGCACACTAAGATCCTCCTAACACCAGATAATGTTCCCTCCCATTGCCTAACTGATACTGCACCTCGGGACGTCTATTTATATGTGAGGATTCTGAATGATATTGACCAACAAGATACCATCCAATGTGCATGGAATAAATCCCTGAGCAGACAATTTCATTGTAATCCATAGTCAACAGCAATCGATTTTAAAACCCTCCAGTCACCACAGACTTAATCAAAGGGCAGCTGGCTACGCTTATATCATACATGAGTAATAGCAATGTTTGGAAACCAGAAGGGTCAGCCAGATGGCTACACTCCAGTGCTAAATACATGTGTACGTACTATTTGAGTTGCTCTTAGGGTTGGCGCTTATCTATGTGGTCACATAGAGTTGCCCGGCAGGACACTTCCCCTGGAGAGGATGCCACTCATTGTCACCATCATAGGCAATTAATTAAAAACTCTAGTATTTACAATGCTCTATATTTTGTCAAAGAAAATTAATACTATTTATAGGCTACTGAACGAATTGGAAGTAATTTGTATTTGGGGCCAGTGTGAGTAATGGTACACCTGATGTCGAGGAACGCGGCTTAGCTCAGGTACAACTGATCACAACATAAACATCTCTATACTCTACTATATCACCATCTATACTCTAATTTGCAAGTATCGATCCTGGATTCTATTAGCATATCTAAAAGTTTTAATAATAGTATTAAGCTATTTTGATTTCATGGTATCGATTTTTCATCAGAACCACATATTTTAGGATTATACTAGAATTTGGTGTATTACTTTTAAATGACATCAGGCTGGCGATTAAGGCCTTGTCTGTCCTGGGTTTATATGACTTAGGATTTTCCATTGCTCCCAGCGAAATAATACTCTCCATGTGTCGGATCTATCTGAAAAGTGAAATATTATTAGCTCCGATTTTATTATCGGCTACGACAGGGGAGGTTCTTGGATGGATATTCCTGTACAATTATAATCTGGGAAAGACATGATAAAGTTACCAAATGATACTATCAATGGTATTCAAATAAAACGACCATATACGATGGCATCCATATACAATTCTTGATATTAATGTAAATGGATAGAAACATAAGAAAAATACATGGTTAGCTGAGTTTATTGGAGGCTAAAAGACTCTTTCTTTGTGCCAGGTGCATATAAACAGATAAAGGTCATTCAGTTAACATAAGATGAAGATCAAATGAAGGCAAGGCTGGACTATCATCCTTATGAGTTCGATGGGAAGTACGTAAATTCTTTATGTAGGAGTAGTGGCCTTTTCACATTGTGCACACAATAATGCGTAGTTTTATCACTATTATGTCTATAATTGTTATGTTACCTCAAGGTTGTATGACTTTGTGGGTTCGAGTCCAACCCCCAGCAGTGGTAGATTTACTGCTATATCAAAGGCCAATCCTTCTCATACCATGTCTATATGATGTGGGAAGTATATGAACGCTCACCTCGGTAAATGTATAGGGGTGAGATTTCTACATGAATTCATCACATAGATTTGTTCACCACCTTCGTGGTGTAAAAGAACCTTGAGAAAGTCTGGTAAGGACCTAGAATGGCTGACTGGACGTTAAATCGAACCAAAGTCTTCTGTCTTCGTTAGCAATGATCCCCCCTCCCAAAAGAAAGTATATTTCAGCCAAATCTGCACATAGCAGTCCACATTCAGGTATCTGAATAGACTGATAGATTGTGAGTACAGCTGCAACCAAGATGGCTTATATCATATGAACTCTACATAAGTGATTGTAGGTTGTTTAGAATTGTCATGTTACTGCATACTTTGTTATAATATATGTAATACATACATTTCTGTATATGATTATCTGTATTCTTCATTAAGAATAGAAGATATTCCAAATTATTTTTTCTTGTCACTTTCTGAGCTAATCTATGATATTAGCCCTTGATCACTCTAGTGACAACGTTGTCTGAATCGGTAATGTCTAATCTTAAAAAGCAATGACGTATGATTGGAAGTCAGACTACAAGTATTAGATAACTTGGCGTTTATTCTCTCACATAACCTGAACTTTGACCGACCTCGCAGGTCGGTTTCTTGTAGGTCTTCAGTTGCATTATGTTTCCCAGATGAAATTAAGATATTTGTAAGGATTGGTCCTTGTATGATTTAATTTCATTGAAGTAATATACCCGTTCGGGGGAAGATCATATACATACACAATATTACCATGATTTCGATATGAGTGGCCGTATTCTCTGCGTAGTTGACGCGAAGTAAAACTCCGAGCGATAGCGAGGAGTATTACATAGTGTCAACTACAAGGAGAATACAGCCACACAGATCGAAATCATGGTATAATGTTGTATTTATTACTCACCTTTCGAGTAATTATTAGGAAAAAAGATATAATATATTATTAGAAATTCGACCCAAGTTCTCTGCTTTATTTATATGAATTAGTTCCTATAACGCCCGTCAGGTGGCCGAAAGAGCCGTATTCTCCTAGGAGATTTCGGAGGTCCGTATTCTACTCAGTAGTGATCTGTGAGCTCCATAGGCTAAGCATCGAGACTCCGTACTAGGTGGGTGATAAAATGCCAGCTACTCATCCTGAATTAGGATCTAACCTATCACTGTACAAAAATTAAACAGAATGTAAAATCCAAAATTTCTTATAATTGATATCTAGAAGTTGTTATTGGTTAACACATAGCAAATTTTTCTTTGATAAAAGTAAATGTATTTCAGGCCAATGTGTCTATATACTCGTGCCGAACCACAGTGCTAACGATCTACGTCCAACGGAAGCTGAATGATTACTAAATCTAGCCTTGAGTTGCTCCCTTGTTGAGAAGCTGTTAATTCAATATGGCGCCCCTGCTCAATCAAGTTGGATGCCAAAGGGGTAAAGTACGTTAGGACTGCGTTCAAGGAGTCAGTCTATTCAGTCTCCATGGCTGGCATGCTCTGCCCAGCCTTTACAAAAAGGAAAGACGACTTATTTTCCTACTTTGCATTTTCTAATAATTATTTATAACACTATCCTCCCTTTAGAAAACTGGAGTCGCTGGTCCTCTATTGCACAAAAGGAGTTCGATGAACGTGATAAATCTGCAATACAGTGACCTAGTCTTTGATTTGTCACCATTATTGAATCCCCAGGAATGCGTTAGCTTTGAGGACCTCTCCAATTGTCAATTGCCCTTTGAAGACATTTAAAATGTCGTGTAACTGCAGATGACGCAACTCCTGAAGAGGACCACGTGAACCAACATTTGTCGGCTTTATTACCTAACTTTAGCTCTACCGGATGACCGCGTACTCTCATCTGCGTGTCTCAGCCGTGATTTCTACGCTCTTTGTTCCTTCTGAGCTGGAACGTTGTGGTACAGTTTCAAGCTCAAGGATCGGCTGATTCATTAACAGAAAACATGGCTTTTTTATTTAACTTTTCCCGCTCTATTGATCAGGTGTTTGTGAGTGCAAATTACAACACGTAATAGTGGAATATGGAGCGCGTCTATATGACCGAATCCCAGCTGATAAAGCTGATCAGGCCTACTTCGAAATATGTTGCGCCTGCATCACTTTCATTGAATTCAAATCTTATTTATCCAATTTGCAAGTCTCTTTTTGCGACGAATACAAATGCTCATTCAAGCGCTGGCGATTTCTCATGGAATAAGTGTATTTCTTTACACAGGCTCCCTTTCTGCATCCATCGACCTGGGGCTCGTCTGCATTTCAAGGATTGTGGCCAATTCACGAATCCTTCCCTGCAGCATCTATCTTCATTCTCCTACCTATCATCTCATACTCACTTCTACTCTTCACTTAATCCTCTTCGTAATCGTGGCTTAACGTTTCCTTATTTATTTTTCTTTATTATATTTTATTATATTTTATCATATTTTCTTTTCTTTATTATATTTCTCTCGTCAGCTCCTTTTCATTACCACCCATCTCATTTCCTCTACTACTCCCGATATAACAGAATACCAGTCTATTCGCTGACATCCTTTCCCACCTCTATACTTCAATCCTTTCATTTTCTTCTGGTCCCTTCATTATCTCATATGCTCCCTCAAGCTGGATTGCTTTCCATCCTCGACCCTCCATTTCCTCTTTGCCAACCCATTACCATGCCCTGCTTCTTAACCTTTCCGTCCCCTGTCTCCTTTTCCTCCTCCTTCCTCACTCTCTCAGTTTCTCTTTGGACAACCACTGCTGGACCACCTTTCCTGTCTCACCGTCTCAAGCCGCGCCGCCACAACCGGAAGCGGAAGGCGACGGATCAATCCTGGTGGCGGCACCAGGCGGAGACTCGATAACACGGCGGTCACGTGCAAGTCACGTGCTGGACGCCCGCTGACTGTCAGACCTGGTGCCAACCTCGTTCTAGTCCGCTCTGTACTCGACGCCTTGGAAAAAGCCCGGAGGGTCGGGCAATCTGAAAGTGAGAGAGTGAGAAGGGAAGGAACTTAGAGTTGAGGCTCCACTTGTTAAACAATCATGGATATATATACTAGGAGGAGTAGGGAATTTGGTGTTATAAAACATCATTTTAGATCAACGTTAGGGTATCATAAAAAACGAATGTGTGTAGGTAAATAAGAAATACAGTATATACCCAAGCGCCCAGGGAAGAGATTATGATATGGGATTATTGTACGTGTTTAGGTGACTGTTAGTTAACTGCTGGTACAACGTATAAATTTGGAATTTTGATACCAAATGAAAGATAAAAAAACGAGTCAATTTCAATATCGATATAATACGAACAGTATACGGAAGGATATAATTACACATGCATGTGCTTGATATATGATGAGAAAGAAGAGTTGACATCTGGAGGTCGTTCACACAGATTATATTTCCTTGCATCGTGATTACTAAACATGCTAACCTGACAGCAATGAATTACCATGTATGACATCTCTTCTGTACAGTAGTGTATTTATGGTGTATTCAGTAGAAGATAGAGAAGGTATAATGTTACAATATTTGGAGCCACGATCCTATGAATACAATACATGTGATGGAAAGTGTCAAATGTTATATCTCGACTAATATCAATTCCAGTGCAGATAATTTCATAAACAATCCATTATATGATAAATCCAATGTATCAATTACAACATTCTCAGACTAGATACCACGATGGTCCGATATCAACCACTGTATTGGTGCAAAAAAAATCACGAGGGGTGAGTAACAGCAGCCATCAGCTAACAGCACCATGGAGGAGGTATCTTATCTGTGGCCCTGTTATCTCAGACCTGAACATAACCCCTAGTGCACTAGGCAGGCGGCCCCTCCGCCAGCGCGTGCCGCCCATGCCGTCATGACCGAGGCCGGACATGCTTGCCGACGCCCTCGGCCTGGCTCGCATCATTCTCAATCGCCGCCCGCCTTTCATCACGGGGTCCCCCTGCCGCCTTTCTTGGCTCTGACAGCGGCGGCCTCCTGTATATTAGCGGGAGACGCGCCAGGTCGGCCCGCCGCCCCCGCCGGGTCGACATAAAAGCCGCGTTATGTTTATTAAGGGTCCCGCGGGGACCGCGCCCGGCCCGTGCCCGCTGGGCTGGCGGCGGCTGATAGCGACTGTCCCGGTTACAGGGGCGGACTCATACGGGCCGCTTCGGGGAGGGTTGGAGGGTGCTATGAGTAGGCGTGTCTACCTATGCTGGTCACCATTGAGCGTGTAGGGGTTCGGGTTAGGGTTTGTTTAGGGTGTGTTATGTTACGTATTTACACTATCGCCCAGACCACAGACGGAAATAAAAACAGGAAACTATTAGGTATTCTGAAGGTTATCCAGAGGGCAGTAAAATAGTTAAGGCTGGTACAAAAAGACCCTCTTCTGTACCTCGTTTGAAAAATAAGGTTCTTCGCTACCCCGGCCTTTACACTATAGATGATTGATAACGTGAAGACTGTAAATCGTCTAGCCAATAGTCGTCAGGTGGTGCTCGAGTACGCAATATCGGCCACAATAGTCGTCGTCATTAGACGATGTATCATCTTTTAAATGAGGAACGAATTACTTTCTGTTGTTCATCTTAGTGCGTTTTACAGAATCCCCAGCTGTCTAGACGACTAATTCAAACCGTTTTGAAATAGTGGTCAGCTGTACAGTCATCAGTTGGTGCTAAATTGCGTAAGATTTAGGACATAATCCGACGATCTGTAGCCGTCATGTACTTGGTGTTAACCCCCGACGATTCCTAGCCATTTACAACAGAAAGTCTTCAGATTTTTGCTAATTCAAGACTCGCTGCCTATAATCGTTTAGTGTAAACGCCGCGGGAGACAATCTTAGCCGTCGATGAGGTCAGAAGTGTTGAACGTTGAGCTGGCTCATATCGTACCTGGGTCTTCTTGGCGTATAGAAAAGGGTCTTCATGTACAAGCCTAGATTATTCAATGGGCCTCAGGATTATACCTGCTGAGGAGCTGCAAGCTAAAGATGGGCGTAGTCTACCTCATGCATAAAACAGCAGTATCTGAGTTTTCCGCCGAGAGCAACAATTTGAGTGTTCAAAGTAAAACTGACCTTTTTTTCTTTTTATTTCGATATTCATTCTACATGAACTTCGGCAACAAAGCTGGTTTTAATGACCATTCAGGTTTGGCATTAGATCATACATCTGAGTATCAGACAGTCATATTAAGTTTAGGATTGACGACTTCTGGCACCAATATTAGTTCTGAGATAATAGTGGTCCAATAGTAGTGGAAAAGTTCGTGTAGTACGTGTTCCTTCAGAACAATCAAACCCAGTAACTTATAATACTTAAGGTGTTCACCTCACATACGCAATTAAAAAATGAATTCCACACTATCGATTTTTTCGTTTTCCATACCAATATCAAAACTTCAGTAAATCGGTTCATACAAAGAGTATAAGCAGTAGTTGAAAGTAAATATGGTTAACAGTCAGGTAAAAAGTACGCACCAAGCAGAAATCGGATCCATGGAGGACGGACAATGGCATGCTCTCAAGGCCTACATGCATAACGAAAGCGACCTGTGGGCTATTAGTAGCTGGTTGAGAGAAATGACTGAGCATGTATATGAAACAGAACAACGGATAATATAAGGGGACACGATAGGATTGGTGGACAGTAATTAGAAGCCATACGGAGTGTTTTCAACGTAAAATAACGCAATCTGATCAGCTGAGAGGCTGAAAGTACTAGTCTGGGCAGAAAATTAAAAAATGCCACCGCTTCGTGAATTCGAAAATATTTTATGAACTCCTTGTAAAAATATATTTACACCCATCTAAAGGTCAGTATTCATGGATTACAGATATAATTACCTAGTTCTTCTATAAAACTATATTGCTAGGTCCATTTGAATTATACTGTCAATAATCGTATAATCACAACGAAGTAGGAAGTAAACATAGGTGATAAAATGAAAGTACATCTTTTTTAAAGCAAGAAATTAATACTAGCACCATGTTTCCCTGAATGATAATCATTACAAATAGATTTTATGATCATTACAAGTTAACTTACATAAGGAATATCAAAACAGTTCTTCATGACTTTGGCTTTACATGTACCGCCCTTAGGAAGTTCTTGTGTTTCCACTATTTATTCCAGATTATTTCCCCAGTGAGCAACGATGATTCTCTGTATTCATCAGACATAGGTCTTTTTAGTTTGATTCTTTTCTTTATATCTAATCTGGTATTGTGCATTTGAAAAAGGAAATTCTTATTTTCATCCTCTAACTACCATTTAATGAATGACAATAAGTGAGACATTCTGTGATGATTGAGCGATCTGATTGTACTTTTTCATGTAGGGTCGCAATGCGCACATCTCTTGGCTTTCGTACCCTAAAATAATGCGTATGCTTTGGTTTACAACAAATTGCATTTTTTACAGTTTCTATTGTTAATTAGGTAATACACAAAACCACAGCATTCAATTACAGGAATAATCACGTGCATCACTATTATTTAGCGAGGCATCCGTTGTTAAATAGTATTTCAACCTTCTTATCTTCAAATTCCTTCATTATCTACTTCCAAATCTCGAGTGTGATCCATTTTCGAATGATGACCAACCTATATCACTTAAATTTTTTTTATGATTTACAGCCAGTCTATTTAACCTTATCCACTTGTGAGGAACATGTGAGTAGTATTGACTGAAGGGGAACGTAAGCATGAAGCCTTCTAGCGAGTAGAAGCGTCCTCACCTCTCAGTTCTCGCTCCCAGGCTGTGCAGAAGACACGTTCCTGAACTTTTGACCTCCCTCCCACCCTGCAGAAAGAAGAAAGAAATGAAGGACTCTGGCATAAAAGTTTCGATCTACAGTATTCACATTTTTATGCTATGTAGTGTAAACGCCGAGTTACATGTCGGAATCAATGAAGAACTTCAATATTTTGGAAAGAAAACGTAAAGAAAACACTCTTATTGTAATGAATGTCAATAGGACACTATGCTCATCTCCTTCTCTCACAGATTCGCATGTTTGCTGGACGTCAAAACAAAAATTGATGAACATCAACGTAGTGATAGAATAGCTAGCACTTCTTTGCTATAACATCAGGATTTGAATTAACAATTTTGGGAACTTACGGGAATATTACAATGAAAGCAATCAGATGCTTATCATCGGTAACGTAGAGTCTTTTGTAGTAGAGCTTCTAATGGCATCACATATGTTGGTAAGCATCATGTGTCTTGGACAGGGGATTCCAGAACAATCCTCCTTTGAATTGAACTAAAGTTGTATTACATTTTTTTATTAATTGGATTGTCTATCTTAAGCGCAGGTCATTCAAATATCCCAGTGGGCCTATTTCATTTTTGCAAGTAGCTGTCCCGTTTTGACCATATGTACATGCTAAATTAATTAAGTGAGCCTCTTTGCCCTCATCTGATTTATTTATTTTATACAATTTGTGCAGTTAAGTGGCAATGGTTGAAAGTTTCAGAGTTGTTCCAAGGGACTGCAGTCCCGAAAGCTACTGTTTAAGTGTTTTCTAAGGCCCGGCGTTCACCTACTACAATTGAAATTTAGACTTCCCGATATAGCTCCGATACAAAAAGTAAAGATTGCAGACCAATTAGCCACCGACATTTAATCATGATTTAGGCCTTGCACCCACTAATGCCGATCTTGGTCCCGATAGGCCTTACGATTGACTTCGCCACTGGAATAAAATTTAATCGCGAGGTCATGCAAAATCGTGGCAGTGGAACAGGTTTCTACGATTGACTTTACGATAGCCCAGGATTTGATACCTATAGGATCCGATTGAAAACGCCAATCGTAGGGCTCCCGATAAGATGCAACATGTTGGATGTTTTGTAGCCTATCGTAGCCTATTGGAGCCGATTTAACGGAAAAAAATCTCTTGTGGGTGAAATACATGGCAGACAAATTATGAAATTCCTTTTATTTCCGAAGGTGTTCCTACAACCTACGATGGATATACCCATGACCATGATTAGAATCATCGGGGACACCTCAATAGGGAACGATTTTTCCTTTTCCAATCGTAGCCCATCGGGAGGTCTAGCGAAGACCATCAGTGTTGGTGGACGTAAGGCCTAAACGGCATAGACATCCTGCAGTGCAGCTTTCACATCAGGGACCAAATGGAAGACACCTGTGGCGCTCCCACTGTCCCGACACACTACGATAAGTTTTGCGAAATCTTCCTATCGTAGAGCTATCGGGAGTGCTCTGTCGGAGTGTGTCGCAGTATGTCGGAACGGGTTTAGCGGCAATAAAAAGAAGACCACGGTTCCGAAACTACCCATTACTGATACGTATAATTCAATCTATATTGTGATCAGCATTCCAATACTTCCAACTATCAACATATCCGGTGTATCTAAACATAAAATGTGTTTCTTTGTTATATCGTGCTATCATAAGAAAACCACGTTTTTTGGTGGGTAGATGAGATCTTTCCATTTTCTATAAGGACATGTAAATGACCTTAGTTGCTTTTTAACATTTATGGTCTGCCTGCTGTTTATGCAATTTTGTAAAGCTATATCAGGTTACAGTTGTTTGTGATAAAACCTCATCGTCTGCAATAGTAAGATGTTAAGTTTACAATCGAATTTTCCGGGCCATTTATAAAATCAGCAAGTAGAGTGGGACCAAGATAAACCATTGGTGTCCTTTATTTCTAATAGGCAAATTTGAAGTGGTTGAATTATTGACA
This sequence comes from Alentia gelatinosa, assembly GCA_950022655.1. Taxonomy (NCBI): domain Eukaryota; kingdom Metazoa; phylum Annelida; class Polychaeta; order Phyllodocida; family Polynoidae; genus Alentia; species Alentia gelatinosa. The sequence continues at coordinate 45,997,910 of OX465586.1, forward strand.
GTCGTCTATAGTATATAACTTATCCTGAGATACATTAATTAATATGGCTACGTGACCAATTTACAATTTTGTTATAAATGCAAATATTTGTCATGATTTGTAGGATAATGTGCCAGTTATCAACGTCAAAAGCTTAGGTCACAACGGTTTATACAGTTATAAGATTGTTAAAATATCGTCAGTAAAATCTGCTGCAGTATGTATCGCCAACAACCTTAACGGTGTCACTTATGTCGCTGTTCTGCAGATATGCATCTATAAAAAGGGGTCGTTTACCAAAAAGCATTTCTTTTATTCCAATAATACCGATAGCCACATCAAATCACATAATTCTGCGGCCCCAAGTACTTGTTTAAGCGGAAAGCAGTTGAGATCAAAGACCTGCAGAGAACAAATAGATGGATTAGAAAGCTAATTATGCAGAGAGTATGAGTAGGCAGGTAGATATCGGCTGCAGGCCTTGCGCTACATTGAATCATGGTGTAGTTTGAATATGAGAAAGGACAATCATATTCCACAGTTTCTAGTCTCTCATTATCCATCCGATGTCCCCATTGTTAATGTATAAGGTATCAGAAAAAACAACATTACCAATTCTTTTGACCTGTCAAAACCCATAACCATTAAGTACAGACTTAGTATCCATTGATTAGGCCTGATAATGGGACCATATATGATTCTCATCACGTTTGTAGCCTTTGTATATGGAGAGCAAACAAATGATCCCTATACTAACAGACTATGTAATGGTTTTTCGATTTGTGAAGATAGATATTACATACAAACATGTAAACTACTAAAAGTTGAAGTCATATTGCACTCGTAATCAGTTGTTAACTTTAACGCGTCAATATTCCTTCGTTTACGGAAACCTGTCGGCAAAACCATGGATTATTTTCTGTAAAGTATTCACAGTGAATCAATGGACCCTATGGTACGGCAGAATTATGCACCCTCAATAGCCAACGGGTCCTCAAAGCCCAAACCAAAGGGCCACAACATACATCTACCCAGCGACTTACACTGAAGACATGGATCTTGGGGACAAAGGTTCCTAGAACTGCTCAGCCGTGGACTGGTTGTACAGCTAAAAGGGAGCAGCTATATTTTACCATTGCTTATAATTCACAGTGCCACCCATCGGATCAAATTTGGCGGCGGAATGATGATCATCTATCTTAATAGTCATACGAGTTTTGATACTGTACAGGTATATTTAACCTAATACGCCTAATAAAGAATAATATACAGTACAGTTGAGCATGCATTTGAATATATTAAGACCGAGAACATTAGTGAAAAGCAAGTTCAAAAGGGGACTGGGTCGCATGGAGAGGTAGCTGAAGATTAGTTAATTCCTACCCAACTCCTACTACCGGCATGTGAAACTCTACCCATCCCCCGTCGTCCGGCACATAAAGCTCTATCCGACCCCTGATCGGACCGGTTGCCCCGGGGATCCACACTCACCCCCTTAGCGTGGGTTGAGTCGACGCCCCTCTGAATACCGCGGTTCATTTCTCCCGGTGCCTGTTGCTGGGGGACAGTAGATAGCCCGTGTGAGACACAAAGAGCGTCAGGTACGCACATAGAATGCGTTAATCCACGGAGCTCTACTAGTGATATCTCCATCTCACTCCCATTAATCCCGCTGACCCACCCTGCGGAGTTATGTGAACTGAGGGCGACTGAACACTATAGAAAGTATGTAGACATTAATGAGGCAATTACCATTCCTTTCCTTTTACTATTTCAGGCTTTGTTTTAGACTTTGAATCGAAATTCACACCATGAACATTATATAGCTATATGAATTAGTTATTTGATTTGTGAAGATTATCTAACAAAACCTTAATTGTTCCATGAAGGTTATTCAGAAGGAAAACAAGTAGACATAGAATGTGATGGACCCGAGGTATTTGTGTTGAAGCCACTTTAGGCTTCCCATCATCAGGAAACAAGTGAGCGTGATGGCAAGATAAGAATTTGCTTAACGATGATGAAATATGCATAGATGCTTGATGGTCTAGAAACATCATGGCATGCACATCTGCAGGTGTTATATAGGGCCTCGCCTGCTTCTTCGGGGACAAAATCATCTCCATAGCGAGTCTTTACAAGTATTGCCGGCACCTACTTAGCACACCAGTCATCCTTCACGCCTCTGGCTATATTATACACGGTGGGAGGCTGTGTAAGTATGTGTGTAAGGGGGGTGATGTGGATCTGTTTGGAGGTGTGGGGTGGATGTCAGCAGAACAGGATGGAGGCGATGTCGGGTGCCAGGTGATGTGGCATTGTTGCTGTCGTCCTCTCTCTGCTCGCCAGGAGCACGAACCTGCCGTGTCCTATTCGTGTCAAAGATTGCTCCCAGGAGCACCTCATCTGAGCACGTCTCGTGACCTCTGAGCTGCTCGCCCGTCACATCACATGACCTTTGAGCTGCACACCCATCAAGTGACGTGACCAACGCCCAGGGTCCGGAGGCGCAGTGGAGTCGCCTAATGAATTCTTCACTGAACCCCACAGCTCTTTGTGTTGTATATGCCAGGAGGAGAGACGTTTAGTGCTTTGTGATATAGTACCAAAAAAAGATTTTCTGCTGAGTTTGATTAGATATTAGCCTATAATTCTCGGTATCTTGTGTCGTGGTTCCTATGGTTTAATTGATATGTACCTGGTTTCCTACCATAATATTGACGATAGCTGTGGATATAGTTAGCTCCTCAGGTTCTCATATATGCATTTACATTTGCATCCATCCATGAATCATTCTTCTTCTTTTTCTCATAAGACTGAATGACTATCCAATAAGGTAGGGTCGTATATGAAGTACAACCTGAATAGGATCTTTTTGCCGTGGAAATATACATAGTAGGCTCTCATAGATGGCTAGAAAGATACCAATCATTGAATCGGGTACCACTAGTCGAAATCCGGACGCAGTCTATTCTGATTAAAAACTTATCTTGATCACGATTTCAGTTACTATAAACATTTTCTAATTTCTGTAGGTAACACTTTCATGTTTCGTCGCTGGGTAAAACCACTTAGGTTTATTGGAGGCAGCCATACTCAGCATTAACTGCGTTCTATATATACATATATGTTATGAGACCACGTACACTTTATCCTTAGTTTAGATCTATGTATATAATATTCATGGAGATGTATAAAACATATAAAGGTGTAAATGGGAAACGGGAGAGGGCCTAGTAGTCAGCCACAACTCAATCAAAACTGCCCCTCTCCCCTGCGCACCAGTGTAGTGCAATATATTATTACCCTGCGATAATCCGTTTTTATCGCCCACTAGTATCCATGCGCATGCGCGAGAATGTGCAATGGTGAAGTCCACAATTAGAGAATGAAAAGTTCACAAAATCATGCATATCACGTCATGTGATTCTCATGTCTCACCAACAGTTTCTGTTGGTGAAATACTATTGTTTTTATCTATTTACATTAAAATCATTTAAATAGTAGTGCGTCCAAAAGTCCATGCTAGCTAAATGGAAGAACATGTCCAGACACATGCGCGTATCGAGTGGGCGATAATAACGGTTTATCGCAGGGTAACAAACTTTCGCAGCACACTGGCCATACGCCAGCAAGGGCCCGCTCGCTGCTCAAGCTTCCGAACACCCTCCCCAACCACCAAGTGGACCAGTTACCTGCTAGGAGAGAGTTCATACAGTGTTAACAGTGCTATAGCTTTATGCTTCATACAGACTGCATTACATATCCGTGTTAGTTATATAAACCTAGGTGCTTTAATTAACATCATTACATTTGTTTATCTTACATATCTTCTTTGATTAACCTCGTCATATAATCATATTATAACAAGGCTGTTTCTTATAATGTAACAACATGCACATATATGGTTTATTTAGCCTCATTATATGGTTTCTGGTCATAATATGGCTTCTATCACTTAACCCTTTAATAGCAGGAAGATGCCTCAAGGCATTCCCCTGGCTACGGCAGGAAGATGTTTCCAGGCATTTCCCTGGCTACGACAGAAAGATGCCTCAAGGCATCTTTGAGGCATCAGTGACACTTATATGCAAAATTCAATAGAAAAAAAGTCAATTGTTTGATTTAAAAGAAATTTTGACAATGTATAAGTGCCATATTGACCTTTGATTTGGTATAATAAAATATGTTTAGTCACCAAGATAGATTACTTAAATCACATGACACATCACATGACATTGCTATTTCCCCAAAAAGGTGCCTACCGCAGGAGGGTCGTTTGGGCAGGCAATGCCTGCCGTGAAATGGTGACCAGGGAAACTGGGTGCTGCAGGGAAAGGGTTAATAGTACAATCAATGGCGCTGATGATATACAAAATATACATAACCCTAATGCAGGAATAAGTACTATAATATTGACGACGATTACATCGTATCCGGACTTTTTAGTATGAGCTATTTACAACAATATTTTGTTATGTTCATATGGCATAAATGAATCACATAGGTAAGGAACCATATCAGTCATTGGGTTATAAACACCAAATACTAGCTTATTTAAGGTACTGCAGAGGATAATTTGAGTCCTCTGAGAACATCAATTGTCATCAGGGAAATACACCTGCCTGTACTGAACAATGGAATTTAATACAGCAGATATTGCATTCAGACAGGACTGGAACCCCAAAGGAGGTCATTACATATACGGGTTATTAGTGTGTAGCCCATATATGTGGATTTCCAGAAGCTTATATCAATGTTAAAACAACGCAAAACGGTTTAGGATAAAACTGGCTAAACATAGCTAGCATTCCCAGTAGTTTCTATGGCTACTGTATCATATCTATTTTCTGAGACGTCCCAAGTGTATAGAAAAAAGTATCATGAGACAGCATGCTTATACCAACCTATTCCTATGTGATCAATTAAAAATAAATCGGTTTCCTATGTTGTAAATAATGTTTTTTTACAGGTGAATGTGTTTGCTTACAGCTTCAACAAAAGTATTACTCCAAATTGGTGTCAGTGCCCCAACGGTCCAGCGTAGGCAACAGCGATATTCAGTGGCCTCCAACAGTGCTCACGTTATTATCAGCTGAGAAATACATGTACCTGTTAGCCTTTTTTCTGCACACGCCCACGAGCGTGGTGGGTGGGTCATAGTCATTAGGATTAAGACCTAAATTGCTGTAGTTCATCTTGAATTGCAATTGTTTGCCTCAACTCGTAACCCCGTAAGTGTCGGTGAAGATACGTTGTACTGAGGGCGGGAGTAAATGCTACATAGAGGTAAAACAATGCTGATTGTATGGATGTATGATACATACACAATATTGACTGGTTTCAGATACAAGCGGCCATATGCTCCGAGGAGTTGACACGTATTAAAATCTGGGCGTATGCGAGGATGTCTGCCGCTTCTATCTGAAACCGGTCTACATTGTATTTATTATCCACCTTTTCTGGGCGAGTGGCATGTCAATATCAGTTCATTTTAGTTTTTGCACTATTTTTACCGTACGCACTTTTTTTCCGTATGCGCCACCCGGGGCATACAACATATCCGTATGCGCCGGATATGTCCATACAAACTCCCTATGTGTTTCCTATGGACACTTTGTATTAGGTTTATAGTAAAACCTGAAGTTTGAGGACAATATAGCAATACTGATCCAGCAATGCTGCGTGTCGGCCTTCTCGAATCGAATATGTTATTAGCATGGTAATGCATATTAAACATTTTGATACTGACTGCATCTGTCCAGTTTATGAATTAAAAGATATATGTTGATGAAGCATTCAAAGAAAAGGAGACGTCGATATTGTCGAAAAGTAATAACTCGGATAAAACTGTTCCTGTATACAGAGATGATTTATATTTATAAATGTACGACAAAAAATGGTAGCTAAGCCATTATTCTAACATTACAGAAGCAGTTTGACACAGCGTTTACACTAGTATACCCGGTGTTTACACTAGACGACTAAAACTAAACGACTAAACGTAACGACCGATATTGTCTTGCCGTAATAGTTATCAACCAAAGTATTTCCTCAAGCGCTAGCACTTGTTAAATGTAGCGATTTCTAGCCATTGACTGCTGAAAGTAGTCAAGTGGTGTAAAGTTCAAGAATAGCCGCCTATAATCGTCCAAGATGTGAACGCTGGGTCAACGACAAACACTAGACGAATGTAGATCGTCCAGCCAATAGTCGTTAAGTGGTGCTCGATTGCGTAATAACGGCTTCAATAGTCATCAAACGAAGAATTTTCTCAAGCGTTTACACTTCTTATATGTAACGATGTCTAGCCATTGATGGCTGAAAGTCATCAGGTTGTGCAAAGTTCAAGAATCGCCGCCTATAATAGTCGGGATGACCAAAGTAAACAGACAAAGCATATTCAGAATTTTTCTTTATTTGTGAACAAATGCTTTAAATTCAAACGATAACTTTCGATACGCCGTTGATCAGAATCGTTATTCTGTTTTCATTTGGATCTGAAGCTGCACCCCGACGATACAAACACATTAGATTTGTCATGGTAAAACAGAGAAAGATGCCTGGGAGAAGCGTGTGCAATCATGACAATGAGGCACTGTCCCCATAATGCACCACTGACGGCCCTCTCTAGCAATATCAAACTCACTTTTTTAAAATAAAAACGATCACACTTCTGCAAAAAACTAAAACATGTCTCTGCATTCTATCCTCGTGTAGCAGGGCAGTTTGATTACGGAACGTTTACATATGAAAACCAAGTATCAAAAGCCATTGCATTAAAAGCGATAATGAAAGTTATGCATGTATACAGAGATGTTATCAACTTAATAAGACAATAAAGCAATTCCACCTTAGATTGACGTATCATTATGACATTTAAATGAACTGTAGCATTTGTCAAATTCCATTTAGCAGTGTTGGGTTAGCAAGTGAGTGTTAACAACAATTTATCAAAACAAAACTGAAAAAAGAGAGGCTACTTTTACATATATTATATACAGTTTAACAATACCTTTTATATAACATATCAGCTATATGTAAGGTTCACCTTGAACGAGTTAGAATTCAAGTCTTTCAACATTATATATGAATTTTTCATTTCTGAAAGATCTTTCTATTGTGATATGCCTGGAATTTATGAAAAAATAATAATTACATTGATTGACATTGTAACAAATGATCAATGGAAATCATATGGAAATACTAAAAGGAAATCTCATATTGTACTTATTTCCTAAAGCGATAATAAACTATTCCGCCATTCGCTATCGACAGATCGCTAACACACAGTATATCATGTGCTAAAGGCGCAACAGAAATACCTTGACCTATGGATAAAATCTAATGGCAATTTAATGGTATTTTCTGTGTACATAAATTTGCGATGGAAACTTATACCGCTTATCATTTATGATATTATGTCGCTGTATGCTAAATCAGTAAGTTTGCAGCAGTTTTTTAATCAAACTGTTATGTATATCGCGTCGACTATATATCATTAACCTTGACAATTTTACCCGTCAATAGATAGACCACGCTTGTTGCGGAAAACGAGCAATGCTTGCCGAAACTGTAATCTATTTCTATTTAGGAGGTGATACAGGATAACTCTATACTCTGAATTTTGATATCTCTAAAATTGAATACGGGTTTCTCATTTTACTTAGGTAAAATGTATCCAATGAAGTTCGGAATAAAGTCTTTTGAATAAATGAAATTGGATATAGACATGCTCTGAAATGTAGACGTTTCAGAACGGATGTTGAGTTGGTATGAGCTTTAAAATTGATTTTACCTGGGACAGATATGATGAGTAGGCCTCACTTATTTTGTTTAATCCTATCGCGCCGGGCACCCGCGGCTGGGCTACAGTCGTGGAGCCGGGTACTAGTGCCAGTGAATGCCGCTAGAGGCCGGGTACATAGGCCTATTGTGAAAATACTGGTTTTGAATCACGTGACATGACACGTGATACTTATCATTATTTTTCATTTCACTTGGAAAAATCAAATATCATGTTGTATCTACATTCTCCAAAAGTTTCATATTTATTAAGCCATTATTTTCAATTTTATTCAAAAAAACGTATATTTTGCAAATGATGCCTCAAGGCATCACCCGGCCAGCCCTGGTTGATGCCTCAAGACATCACCCGGCTTGAAAGGGTTAAAGAGAATGTATTTTATATGCATTTCAACCATATCAGGATAACTGACAATTAACCCGAGTGACGTCCTTGTTTGATTGTCTTCCACATCTATGTATTAATGATTTTTCTCGTTACCCTTTCCTTTGTGTTTTGTGTGTGTTACAATGATAGAGTTACTGAAGGGTACCAAGACACGGTAGAAAGACATCGGATATAGGGGGGAAAAAAGAACTTACAGGTAACAGGAAACAATGCACACAAATGGAAAGAAATCCGTTATGAAATATTTCTCATACGATACTTTAGACACGCGGAGATGCTATGGACATTAACTACAGATCGTCTTCAAATGACAAGAGTCAGTCGTTATCCTAACTAAACATGTCTCCAAATAAAATGGCACATGTATGTAGGTTACAATGTTTTCAATTGGCGCACCACTCAATACAGCAGAGAAATCTAGGGAAGTAGGCATCAGCAGGTGAAACATGCATAGAATGGGGTAATAAAGCAGTTGAGCTACCCTTGTTCTCATCCTATCAACAGCGGCGGATTCAAGGCCCCTGGTGTCCCAAAACCTCCCGTAAGACCATGCCAAACTCTCACGAATCACGTGACCCGTCGTGACTACAGAGGGCGGTCATGGAAGCATGTTTTTATAGACCGTGAAACGACTACCGGGTCTGCAGTAGGCTTCTGTTTGGTTGAATACAGACCCGTGGGAGGGTCGGAGGGAAGATGGGTGCACGTTTGCTCTCTGGATTTTTATTGCTCACGTAAAAACCACCATCAAAGGTCAGTGGTGAGTCGGACTTTTGTCGGACTGGGGATTTGATCGTGCCTGAGAACATTGTTATTGTCAAATTGACCGTGTCCTCTTCTGTTTGATCACGCCGAGTTATTAAGTACAAAGTCGTTGATCACAGGCCAAGGAACCCTCTTAAGTCTTTTTAACGCTGCCAGACACGCAGGTCTTATGCAGTTATAGACGTCCTTCAGAACAGGAATTAGAAGATTTATAAGACTGGGAAATGCGAATGGTGCGTGAGTAACCACGGGACATAAAGGATTGCAGGCAGAGGTATTGAGATGAAAAGAAGGTTAATGACACCCGTGGTCCGTGTTCAGTCACTCTTAAACCCCCAGCAGAATATGTGTATAGAATAGTTCATATGTACACTTTATTATCCATCTGTTATAAAGTCCCCATTGAAAAGTAAGCTACTTTCCATTATTTCTATGCTGTCAAGCCCATTACCATTGATCATGGATGTGAAGCCCATCTATCATGGGTCTTAAAGCAATTGATCACAGGAAATACGTTCTCAACCAGATCTGCAGTCCATGTCTGTATGAAGAGGAAACGGTAATCTCTACTGTTAGACGTAGACCATATTATTATATACCTGTGTGCGAATGTCTATGAAATACTGCCCGCTGCTAGGGGTGCAGTAATAATAATGTTCGTGCCCGCTGTGAGTGTGACTTAATAAGTCATCAAAATAACGTTTTTTCATCGATTTAAGGTATACAATAATAAGCAAACGTCCTCACTGTGAGCGAAACGTTTCTCGTTCTCAGTCAGTCTTTGATTTCATACTGCCTTCCGACTATGGCATCAGGCAGTATGAAATCGACGACTGACCTCGGACAGGAACCGTTTCGTCCACAGTAAGGACGTTTCCTATTATTATATGACCAAATTCAAAGTTTTAGTATATTCATGATAGTGGATGATAGATACAACAAAAAATATTTTCATAAACAGGAGGCTTTACAAACCATTCAAGGTTGACTTTGTAATACACTCGCTGACGCCCATGTATCAACCCCTCGTGGTAAAAACTAACAGTTGTCTGTTCATGAAACCATTGGTTATTCTCTATATGTTATATCGTATTGACGATCTTCTCCTACGTTGGCAGCAAGACCGAACGTCAGGCGTACATCTATGGGCACCAGATTAGCCCCATCGTATGCAAATCTTCTCATGGAAAGACTGGAGACAGATATCCTGAATGGAAACCAACTGAATCCAAGCGTATGGTGACATCTTCCTCAATTCGGAACGATGAGAAGATGAGCTCGCACGATGGATCGTGTCACTAGACATGAAACATCACTCGATCAAGTTCCAGTTCACTCCACCAACAAGATCTGCTTTTTGGATCAAAGGTGAAAGTGAGGGATGGTAAGCTCTATACCAGCTTTACATGAAACCGCCTGGTGTGAATACATACCTGAGGTATCACTCTTACCATAATCCCAGCTACTCCGCATAAAGAGAATGTGCAGGTGAGCAGAGGACTATTAGAAACATGCATCGGATAAAATGAAACAATTCTGAAACAAGGCTACCCTTCAGAAATTCTGAGGGACTGCAAAAACAGAGTATATTCACAAAGTAGAGCTACAACTAGCAAGTTCCAAATAGGAACTCAGTGGATTTGTAGAGCACCCCGCGAAATAGCGCTGGGTACGCCAGCAACCAGTGGGCCTGGTATTCAAAACAAAATCAAAGCGCAAAGTTTGGCTGGTTATCATAGACCACACTCCATACAGATGGATCAGAATATTTTCGACAGCGTAAGCCAACTAGAACAGAAGAAATCTGAGAGCAAGTTTTTTTAGGAAGGAACTCGGAGACAGGTAGACATTCAAGGTAGCTTATTGCTATAAGCCCGTCTTAACTTCAATATGTTTATAGATAAGGGGACCTGGAATAAGTATCAATGGGAAGAGGATTCTGCGCTTATTTGTCTGATCCCACTTTATATTTTCTCACCGGGTGGTTCCACCAGGTACATGAGGGGCAGGCGCCGACAGGGCTGACTAACCAGTCATTGTTCAGCAACCGACCTGGTAACATGCGCCAACGCCCGCTCTGTCTTTGTCAATTTTTCCTGTTTTATAAATTTTTGTTTTAGATTTTTGTTTTGATCTTATTTTTTGTGTTTACAAAATAATAGGGATAATAAAAAATTCATATGTTCCGGTTCACGTCTTTTGTTGATGTCTGTTCAATATGGGATATCACAGACCACGCACATAACCAACCATATAAATGTTACACCAGAGACGAAACGATTCTATGGCCCTCCGTTTCACATGAGTACATGTATTTTATAGTTTACTAACGACTCATCGAGAAAGATTGAATATAGATAGATAAGGAAAAACATTTAAACTTCTTTAGATTGTTCTTCAATAATAGGCGTAATCCTAATCAATGGTAAATGATATCACTAAACAGGAGACGTCACTACTTTAATAATGGATTATGTCGACACCCAAACGTTGAGTGTCACCCGAACGAAATAATCATTGAATCTGTTCTCGCTAGCTGTGTTGTAAACTTAGATGACTCAATACTGCAACCATAACCTTCTTCACTCTGGTGTCCGCAGCAGGAAAAACTTATTCCCACTGGGAACAATAAAAAGGATTTTAGAATTGCATACATTTGACGAATCCATATTTCAAATGGCTTTGCAGACTTACTGATTGGTTCAGCCGGCCCACCGGAGGGATTAACGAAACCTCTAGATCACTCCCACATGGGGCCTCTGGTCGCATTTGTCTCACACGAGCATCGTAAAAAAGAAGACGTGTCAACGATGGGTGACATTTTCCGAAGTTTTATCAACAAATCAAATAAAGCTCCGGGGAGAAAATACAAATTCAGTTTGACATTCTCGAGTTTTCAGCCGAGCCGAAAGCACAGACTTGATTTACGGGTCTGCTCGCACGTTTCATATTAATTTCAGAGAAGTTTCGGCTTTGAACAATATCTCGACAACGCGAGCACCGAGTGGCACGTGACTAGTGATTTTTGCTGAGGGATGATCGCTGCCAGCGCACAGAGACGCCTCCGCGATTCGATATGGGAGGGGTGGACTATTTTTTATGGTGAAGCATGGGTTAAGGCTGACGTTGATGGCGGATTGATACATGGTTAATTGATGGAATGTCTCCCCATTGAACACAGCGATCGGCGCGGACCGGGGACTATTTGCGATAGACGGTAATCACTGGAGGCAGGATGCTAAGTCGGCGCCTGGAAAGGCTGCAAAAAGGGGCGACTGCAGCGCCTCCACGTGGCAAGCCGTGCAATATGCTCTGTATTATCGCCCGCTGATGAATCGCAGTCCGTCGAGTGACAATCAACTCGCCAACACAAGTCAGAGATAACGGCAGGCGGCAGGCACGCATGCCCGCCACAGATAGCCTACATGCCAACTAGCAGCTGCTACTCGTGAATACCGAGAGAGACAAAAAGATCCCCATGGGAGAACAGTGCGCAAGCCAAACATGGGTATGGCTAATTCATGAGATTTGCCGAGTCTTCCGCGTTCGCTTACCTGTGCGCATGCATGCACGCCTGCGCAGTGGGCATATAGGCCGCTATACCTGTCTTTAAAAAAGTTCCCCGGCTGCTCGGACTCTTTAGGTGAGCTGCTCGCTAGACTATTGTAGAAAGCTGCCAAGACCTTACACAAGGACTCCTCAGCACACCTTCGTGAGTGCTGCTCGTTGGCCACTGAGCATGGGATGAATGAGAGGCGAAAAAACTCCTCAGTTGCGACCAATAAGATCTCGTAGAGAAGGTCTGAAAGGGGTGGCTGGCTGGGTGCTTAAAAAGGTCTGGTTGAGACATGCTGACCAGACCGTTGGGGTCCCTCGACAGGGCTCACCTATACCCCTACATGCCATGCTCATCTATTATTCACGAAATAATGAATCTGATTCTGGTTCATTTCAGGCAATTGCATGACGAGGAGAGGCCGTAGTGGGGCCTACATTAGGCGCAGCTATTAGGCTCAAGGCCCGGACCAGACCGCCCGGCAGAGTTTACGAACCGTGAATCCAATCGGTCCATGTTGAGGATGCTTAGTTGGTCAACAGGCATGCAGTATTGCGATCGAGCCTACCACCAGGTCCCACCATCCATCCATTCATCCAGCCGGCCGTCCAATCCCCGTGTTAGCCCCAGTCTCACCAAACCCCCTTCATTTATTTTTCCTTTCCTCCTTCCGTTTCACCCTTGCGTCCACGCTTTGGATGTAGACAGACGGCGGCCTATTGTACTGCCTATAAGACAAACAGAATGTGAAGCCTGTAAATATTGGATGTCGGGGGGGTTAACATGCAATCAGTGAAACGTACACCAAGCCACTGGTTGTTGGCCGAACGGAGACTGCCTCCCGCCAACAGCAATCCCGGCGACGCTCCCATGTCTAGTTGTGTTTGCTTGGTGACAAAAGAATTCTCCCAAGGTTTCAGCATGTCAACAGCTAATGACTCGTAGTCTGTGTCCGTGCCATTGTCCGCTATTGAAGGCGATAAGCGTGGGTTTCCCTCCAGTGGATCGCTAGCTCTATAAGGATCCTCAGTACGTTTAAAGGGGCGCATATATGGGAGTGATCAAAATCCAGCTATCCGTTTCAATGTATTTGTATAGATGTCGCTGATTCAGGTTATATTTAACAGAAATTGTGTATTTCAATGAATGAATGTATCAGATGATAATTGTCCATCTATGAATATTATGAGCTATCTTCCACTCCGCCATACTGTGTAAAACCTAATAATTCATATTAGTAACAGTCCATACATTGCGCTTTACACACATATAATCATTGTCATCATTATATTGGGGATTGATTCGCTAATGAATACACTTGACGGTCTTCCATCATTCCCGTTGTATACCAGTGTCTACAAGAATTCATAGGGTCAACGTATTCAGCATATTCTAAGTAGCTTTATATACATAGCGAGGTGCCATTATTTCATATAGCAGAAAGCCTTTATAGATCGTCTGTGACATCTGATATAGTGTCTGATCTGCACAATCTATACATCATATCAAAGATGCACGTTTATTTTGAACTCGCACTACGTTACCTCAGAAACTCGAGACTAGATGCTTTTCCAAGTGTAATATCCAAAACTTTATACTTTTATCCGTCGACGTACCACGCAGGTAGTATTATAACCTGATAGAGTAATCATGGGCGCTATAGCAGTTTTCATACTATTCCAATATAAATGAATAACAGAAATAACAAACATTATAGTTATATGAAATCACTCTATAAACAATATTTTCAATATCATAAAATTAAATCAGTTAAAATATAATTTGAGTATCGTTTTCGGCAAGCCCGTTGGGCCCATGGCCTGTAGCTCTCTGTCGTAAAGCCCTTCACCGTTTTACTTCCATCGAAGACTACGTGATATATCACTCATAATGTAGGTGTTTTGACACAGAAAAAACCTTAGCTCAATCTTCTGAAGTATTTCTAAATGCTGCTTGATCGATGGCGTTTCATAAGTGGTGAACTGTCACGTGATCTGTCCGTGCATGCGCAGACCTGTACGCATGCGCAGAAAGGCGGCGTAGACATGCAGTCATGAAGCCTCTGACGAAGAAGAAAAAAATGCCAATCATCTCAAAGAGTACCTTTAATGTTCCCGCTAAGGGTCAGCCCCGCGGCAAGATCAGCTCATTCAAGGATCTGTGAACAAAGTGGCGCCGAGGGAACGTGTCCGAGTGCCCGAATGTGCTTTGATTGATAGCTACAGATATTGTGCCAGGAGGCATGCCCAATATGAACGTAGGACCATTAACGTTTTCTCTAAGTAATCACCAATTCATAGATGGTGCAAAAGTGTCTGTCTAGGTGACAGTGTGGAGACCTCGGTTACCAGCAAGCATTAACTTTCACATTATATTGATTGACCTGATGAAAAACGATAAGGATCGAGAGAGTTCGCCGTTTCCCAGACTACAATTGTTAAGAGTACCCATGGCCATCTTGTTATTGCATAAAATTTAAATACTTTGTATCTAAAGCCATTTTAATTATCTGTAGCCCCTGGCCTTTAATCTTGAACACCACGTCAAATGTGTTTGACGCCTTGGTATATTTTAACGCATGCTCTCATCGATATCTGATATGAAGCACCTCTTACACCTTACTTGAAAATCCCATTAATTAGAGACCATACAATGTTGTCTAATTGAAACTTCAGATGATAACTAAGCTCAGTGTAGAATAGTAGGGCTCGGTCAGGTAATCAAAAATCTATGATGGTTGGGGGAGCAGGAGGGGGTGCTGCGGACAATGTGGCCGCCAACAAAAGGCTGTTCATTTGAAAGTCAACAACTAGCAGGTTCTATTCTTACACAAACAATATTTAACGCTGTCACGCGAACCTCGTGGAACAATTCAATGCCGAGTTTGTCGCTTAACATCCAGGCATCATGCTCCACGCTCCACGCAGTCCATTTGTGATAAAACTGAGAAGTGCTACAAAACACCCCTTTGATGAAATTGAGTCGGCGATTTATTTATTCATTTACTGATATCATTGATAGTTCTAACCGGTAAATTGATACAGCTTAAAGTTGACCGCTTGTGAGTGGTAACGTTATAATGTCTGAAGAAAACTTGGTAGTTCAGTATATGCGCATAGCAGTCTCTGTTCTCATTATTCCATCGATACATTAATGCAACATCTAGGTATTTTGAATATGTGTCCTTTTTTGTAACTGCCATTCACTGCTTACTTCGGATTATGAATACAAAATATAAAATTCATATAGGAGAATAAAATGTACACTATTTCACCAGATTCAACGGTTGGTCTATCAGAGCAACACCAGCTGCAGAATGCATTGACTGTACTGAATACAGGGATGAAATTGGGGACAGGCATTGTTCGTATTACATATACTATATCTGCAGGGAATCAGACTTAGAGGAGCTACGCATAACCTAAGTAGATACGAGACTATCGAATATACAAGTAGCGTAGATCATTGAGCTATATTAGATCTGAGGTACACCAAGCATGTTGTCATACAAAGCTCTGTGAATAATATAACAACAGACTAAGCCTATTAATGCCAGTGTCAAAACAGTCCTTCTCAACAGAACAAGGTTTCCTTTATTGATAGGCTTATTAATTAGTATGTAGAGGCGACGGCCGGCTTAGTTCTCCTTTTAGATTATCATACACTCTTGATAACAACGGTCCATGATGATTAAGGACGCTATCCTGAGACGCTGGTTCTGTCAAATGCGTTCTTGCTGCGGATTTGATGTTACACATTGATAGTTTGTTCTTCCACTACTTCCTAATAACGATGAAAAAAAAAGGATTATTGAACATGAACATAATTTAGCCCTTAATACAACATCTTTGCACATATACAGAGACACACATATTCTGATGTTATGCCGCCATACATTCGCAATTTAGTTTTTACAAAACTAGATTGCTAGATTATATCATAACTTTATTGAAATTATATAGGCCTAGAAAGGCAGTAGTTTCGGACAAGCAGGTGGCAGGTCAACATTCAAGGATAATAGACAGGGACACTATAAAGATTAGACTGCCAGAGATTCTGGTACCTGAAGCAGGGACTCCGAAATAACATACAATAATAATTTTTCCATAGGTAATATCATAAAATCATCAACATATCACATGGCTAGCAGGGAAATGATGTTGAAGCAGGTGGCAGATAGGCAGGACAGGTAGCAGGCAGATCAGGCCTAAAGTCTAAGAGACATGAAACTTATAAGGATGAGGCTGAGAGACATTGATAACAGGGGTAGAGAAGCAGGAAAGACAGACAGAAAGATCTCACTTGAAAAGATGACTCTGGAAGGGAAACTTAGAGATTGATATTGACAGACTACCTGGAAAAGAACAGTCAGAGAGCCAACATGATCCTGTCCTATTTAGACATTTGTAAACAACTCTTTCAGCTGACGTCAGGTTCCATCATGTTGGAGACCACTTTGTTTTGACGGTGTGACTGACTTTCGGCGTTTTCACGCCGTGAGTGAGCGAAAAGTTGATAATCCTATAGGCCTGTTTCAATTAGGCGACGAAAACGGTGTAGATTTTATTAGTTCTCCTATTAGCCCATTGTACCTCAGCTGTGATGAAGGTCCGTCGGTGGTTTATGACTAAGGATCGGAGACGGCCAATGGAAATGAGCTTTTACGAGAGCTCAAGAAATCTAAAACATTTTCGTTGGTCAATGGAAACGAGCCTTGTATAAGTTCTGTAATTAAAATAGGCTGTTTTTCATTACCCCTATCCCTGATGAACAAAGATGGAGGCCGTAGTGGGCTAAATAAAATTTTATTAATTTTATGAAGGCTTATTAAAATGAATAAGCGTACTACAATGTACGTATGAATATTAATAATAATATTGAAGTTTGATAATTGACAAGAATACATTGTATGTCAATTATAATAATAATAACATATGAAGTATAGTTATTATGTATTATTACATAAGAGTAATAAGATAATAATAAAGATATATAGCCAAGGAGCCATTAGAAAAAAGGGGGAGAGGTGGGAGGGAAGAAGGGAAAAAGAGAGACTAGTTCTTAGATAGAGACTGAATGAGAGACTGGTTGACATTAACAGATGTTGAGTCCTTGATATACAGTCTGTGAGAGTCTGATCTCCACCCGCCATAACGCTGAATGTTCAGTTCTGGCATACCCGCTTGGTATGCCTGTGTGGCGGCAGCCTTACGGAGGCTGTGGAGGGTGAATGACCTCGGGGGCTGGCCCGCAGCCTCGAGCAACGTCTCCCATTCCTTTGCGAGTGCGCGTGAGGTCAGTGTGGATCCGTCTGGTAACATTAGGAAGGGATCTCGCAGTGTGCCCGTAGGGATCGCCCGTAGCATCTGGCGCACGGCGTGAACAGGGCAGTACCTCGAGTCCGCTGCCGGCTGGAGGCGCATCACTTTTTGTTCCCCGATCCGCTGAAGGTTCTTGCCCGCTTTTATGACGACTGTCACGTGGTTGGCCGACACGGTCACGTCCCCACGTGAGAGGTGCCGGTCGGGGTTGTAGGCACGTGACGAGGGCGGGGCGACCTCGCTCTGTCTGAGCGCCGCGTAGTAAAGAATCAGCAGTGCAGCCCGTATGGTGATTTGGAGGGGCGTGTCCCCGAGGCCCGACAGGATCCGTTGGAATACCCCCATCGGCACGGGGGGCTTCACGTTGGGGACGTACTGCTTGTTTCTCCTCATGGCCTCGAGGGCCCGTTTCACCCTGTGATGCTCCGTCGGGGCGACGTCCCCACCTGTCAGCCGTAGATGTGACCGTATATGTGACAGGTGATTGGCCACGGTCGCCGGCGAGGGTGCGTGCTCCGCGACGTACTCGAGGTAGGCCGTCACGAAAGACACGGTCGGTGCCTGGGGGTCGGCCCCAATCCTCCTGCAGAAGGCGATGTAGGTGCCGACGGCTGACCGCTGGTTGGCGACCGTGCCGGGGGCACGAGCCTCTGATTGGCGGACAGATGCCCTCGCCTGGAGTGAGAGCAGCGCCGGATCTGCAGAACAAGCGGAGGATGGGGACATAAGATGCATGCGAACATGGTATCACGGGATACAGGCGATGCATAGACACAAGGCAGCAGCTTTATGATAATCAGAATAAGTGAGGTGTGCCCTGCTGAGAGCGTCGGCGACCGTATTCTGGACCCCGGGCACGTGAGTGTACACGAGGTCCACCTCCATCCGGGCCTGTATCATCCAGGCCTGCCGGGCACACTCCGCGAGTACTCGGTTCCGGGCACGTCCCGAGGTCAAGGCCTGTATCGTTCCCAGGTTATCGCAGTAGACCTCGATCCTCGTGCCCCTGTCTCGCTCCGTCACGAAGGTGTTGAGTGCGTAGATTGTATTTACGGCCTCGAGTTCGGAGATACACTCCACCGGGTCAGTAACAGGGCACACCTGACCGGAGTAGTAGTATTGGCCGTCGGTCCCGCCCACTCCCGACAGGCACGCGTCAACGGTGACGCACCTCGTAGGGGGGCCTCGAGGTATGAGGGAGTGTCCGTTCCAGCCCTCGGCGAAGCGGAGGAACCAATCCAGGTCCTGTCGCATGTCGGCGTTGATATTAAGATAATACCCCCGCATGCCTCGCAGCGCCTCGAGAAGCTTGCTCACAAATGCCCGGGCCGGGCAGATACACTTAGCCACGTGCAGAACCTTCCCGAGGACCGACTGCAGTTGTCTCTTGGTGAGAGATCTCTTTGTAGCTACGGCCGTCACGTGTGCCCGGACGTCGAGGAGCTTTTCCTCGGGTATCGACAGCGTCATTGTGCGGGCGTCGATCTGAATGCCCAGCCACGTGACCGTCTGACTGGGTGCCTGCGCCTTATCCCGGGCCTCGGGGAGGCCCAGTTCCGCGAAGAGGGCGCGGGCTGTCGAGAAGTCACGTTGGGCCGTGGCCGCGTCCGCCGAGAGAATGACGAGGTCGTCCAGGTACATCTCGGCGGTAATGCCTTTGTCCTCGAGGATGTTCACGATCGTGTCCGCCACGCACTGCATATGGTACGAGGAGGCGCGGGCACCAAACGGCATGGCCGTATCACAGTAGTGCCCGCCCCCCCACATGAAGCATAACAGAGGCCAATCCAGCGGATCACAGCGAAAGTTCTTGTAGGCCCGTGACACGTCGATCGAGGACATAAAAGATGTAGTGCCCGCGGCCACGAGCTTTCTGACGAACCCGTCGACCGTAGGGAGCCCGTGTTCGCGCTCGAGCCCGTAGACCGAGTTTTTTATCACGTACGAGTTGACACTCCGCTCCCTCGGGAATGTCATGTCCGTGATTACCCGGCGGGCATCGGTGCCCCGCTTCTCCCGGGTCATGAGCGGGGACACGTGGGACCACGGCGCGAAGGGAGGGTCCTCGAACGGTCCCAGCATGTTCGAGAACGCCTTTTCTTTGTCAATGAATCGTTGGACCTGATCGGGGTAGGTGTCGGCGCTGGGGTGATTCGGAATGCCTCGGGTATCACTGGCCGGCCCGAGGTAGCCGAGGGGGAACCCGTAGCGAATAAACCCCAACAGTTCGTCCTTCCCATCCATCCTCGCGAGATACCGTTCCCACGCGTCGAGTCGCAGGTCCGACGGGAGCACTATCCGGGCCCCTAGGGCGTTGGGCAGGCCCGTGTCCCTCACGGCCCGGTATATCTCCCGATGCTTGTCGGGCCCCACGGCTGTGAAGTCCGGCCACTCGCTCCTCCGGTGGGCGGCGAAGGCCGCCGGGTCGGTCCGGAGCCCGGGGTGCACTTTTCCGGTTTCGCACATGCGTCTGATGGCGTCGAAATCCGGAGTGTTTAATCCGGCGTGGATAGGTGCCTCCGCTGGCGCGGTAACACTAACACTCTCCACGCCGGGTATATCCATCCTCGTAGTGTCCACTCTATTGCCTATGGGGGCGCCCGGTATGACAGGGGGCGTGGCACGTTTGTTGATGTTTACGTCTCCCCGTCCACGTGTTGGGCCGCCCACGTGACCCATGACGTCACGTGCCGCGGCCGGCTCGGGCACATCAAAGCCCGAGCCGCCGGGAGCCGGGGGGCTGCTGTTTCGCGCCTCGCTCAGTCGCGGGGCGCGTCCTGGCCGTTTTTTGAACTCGGCGTTGTCTGAGGGTATCCGCCCTGATGCGGTGTCGGCCGAGCACCGCTTTGAAGGGGGTATCCGGCCTGGGGCATCCGGCGTGGTGTTGGTACAGGAGCCGGCGCTGTGTGGTCATAGCCGTGTCCGTACGTGAGTTTCCTGTTGCAGGCGTGTACGGAGTGACCACACTGCCTGCCGACCGAGTCGCAGAAGCTGCACACGTGCAGCCACCGGATGCCCCCCTCCTCGTGTCCGTTACGGTGGCGGCACCCCCTCTCGGTGTTATAATCCCTGCAGGGGGCCTCCCGCCCCTTGGTGCGTCCGGTCTCGTTCTTTTGATGTACGGGGGCTGCCGCCGTCATGGCGAGCCGTACCCGTTCCTCCTGGATACGCCCGTAGTCCGCCCAGTAGAGGCGGCCAGATTCAATATGGTCAAACACGAAATTTGACCACCGTCGTACTGCGGCCCACGGCCGTGCCTGGGCGTCCACGGAGACCTGCTGTAAGTGGCGAAACATGTGCTCGCGGTCCTCGGGCCGGAAGGCACGTTCATCTCCCAGCAGTGACAAAAAACAACTAATATACTCCAGGGGTTCGAGTGCTGACCGTAGCTCGAGCTTCTGGTGGAGCGTATAGATCCCATCACGTTCAATGTACATATACGGTTTAGCCGTTAATCTACGGGTGCTGAAGTCAGCGATCAATGAATGCTTACCGGCGGTACGGTCGTGCCTCATGGTTTCCCTTTCAAATTCCCGTTGGAGATGGTCCTCAGGGGCGTAGGTGTCCCGTAGTTGACGCGGGGAAGGTAGCGCCCGTTCGGCCTGGTCTCGGGCCCAGTCCCTCGTCCTAGACGCTGCTGACGACCGTGAGCCGGTGGCCTTCGATCCGGGGCGAGATATCTGCATTATCGCATCTAACATCCCGTCCATCTTCTCCGACATCTTGGTGTAGTTCGATTCGAGAGCCGTAATCCTCGATGACCGCACGCTGGTCGCTTGCTGGGATACGGAATCCACGTGGTCATCGGGCTGCTCCTGCTGGCGCACGGTCACCTCCGAATCCGTAGAGTCCTCGGCCCGTGAAGACGCTGCCTCCGGGCGCGAGGCGGCTGCACTTCGCGTAACAGGCCCGCTCATACTTGTAGAATACAATCCTACAGAGCACCAGAATTATGGAATTCCCGAGTACACGGTCAGCAGTATTCGGGGAATACGGAGACCGGAGGTACGTGGAGGGAAAAGCCAAGAAACTGGAGAGTAGAAAAATGTACGTCAGTACGGTAGAGCAGCAGAGCGAATTGTGAGGCTGAGGTGAGTGCCCCGCTCACGCAGGTCGGTTCGCGGTGCGTGGTGATAGCGACAGGGGGCGCGAGGAGTGCGCTGGTGGTGGAGTGTGTCACCAGGGGGGGCAATGACTACCCCTGACCAAAGGCCATGAGTCACCGATTATCTTGTTTTACATTATTATGTCTTATCCTTGATCTCTAGGACCCTCTCACAGCATGTTGTGTGCTCAATGGTCTCTGATATGGCAGCACCCAGGTTGGAGGCTTCTACTCTGCAAGGAGTCTGTAAAAACTGGATGATGCACATCGCGGGTTGATAGCCAAGACAGCAACCCTGTTCAGTCCTACCTCCTGAATCTGCGTCTCACAGTGTTTACAGCTGGTTGAGAGCTTTTGCCTGTCAACATGCGCTATTTCCTATCTACGTATGTGTCTTTAGGGAATCAAGCGAAGAACGCTCATATTGATATATCATACCTTGCAGTATTTGGAAGCCAGGTCTGGTGTCTAATAAAGCGAGGCGTTTATTTCAATATAAAATCCGATTATAACATTTCGCCGCTTTGTGTAACATGATTAGTTTGTGTTAGAAATGTCGACTATGATACGCCCAAGCACAACACATAATGATTTACTGCCACATACAGAACACGAGATCAGGTGTGCAACTTGCAGGTTGCACAGAAGTGCCCGCTGCTGACGTTGCCTTTCGCACGCTATCTACATATAAATCCATCAAAGAAGAAACTTAGGGAGACATTTCTTATCAAAACACGTGTAAGTTTTATGATTTCCTACTATCGGCATTATATGCGTATATGCATTAACATGCGTATGCATCACGCAGAGGAGTCATGCTAGGTTCTGTAGGAATGCTAAAATCATCGGACGTATGGAGGAAAAGGCTGTAGCCGTACACTTAAGGTCATATATACTGAAGGAGACATTGATAACAGTGTATAGAGAAAGTAACTGGTTGACCATACCGAGAGAGTAAATAATGTGAAAACTACTGAGTAATACATTGATATTGTTGTAATGTAGTCGTGCGACTATAGCTTTGTAAAGCATCCTTAATGGGTGAAAGAGATTGTCAATAAATGCAAATTAAAAAAAACAAAAAACAACAGACAACATGGGTTGTAGAAGGGCGGGTCGAGAATCATGAAATTATTGTTTGCTCCCCTATGTGATGATTTGGTGAACAATGATATATTCATATTTGTCATATTTACTGTGCCAATTTGTTTCCGGTCTTAATCTCGACTCTTTCGCTCAAAAAGAGATCAGAAAACGAAAAAGACCATTGTTAAAAAAGGACATAGAATATAACACCCAGAAATGATTGTTAACATAAAATCTAGCGTAGCTCCAAGGTACGTGTTCATCTTACAGAAATGTCGCCATAATATGAACAATATTGATACACTGCTGGACTAAAATCTGTCTCAATAAAGTTATATCCAGAAACTCCTTAAATGGATTGATGGAAGAGATATATTTTGAGAAAGCAATACTATAGTATACATATGGCAATTGCAAATACTCTTGGAACTAGATGCTAGTTTTCAAGAGAATGTTTGTCTGTGTGTATACTTGTATGTGTAAATGGATTGCCCGTAAACATGATTCAGGTATACGTATCATACGCCCGACCGTGGTCACCGGCCAGCCAGTCAAGCAAACGGGCCAACTCCCCCACCATATCACAAGTCACCGTCCGTATTGCTGATTTATTTGGCCCGCCCATTTCCGACCCCCGGCCGCTGTTCATCGTGCCCGGCCGACGTGCCCGGCTTGCCGACCGGCCTTTTTACCGGCCCCCCGACCCTTACCTCGACGCCCCATTGCAGGTCGTCGGCGCAGTGGCCCACACTACCCCACGCTGATTTCCTCACCGCGTCGACCACCTACCCGGGGTAATTGCTCGCTGGGCAGGAAGCTGGGGTCGCGAGTTGGTGGTAGGTGGGGGAGGGGAGCTGTTGCCCCTTTGGCGCCCTATCGGGTCCCGGGTGACGGCAGAGCCACTAGCAGGGCGCCGCTCTGTCTCTATGGCGCCGGACAATGCCCGGTCAACCCACGCCTGCCTGAGTGTGCCGACTTCGTGTGCCACTTCACCGCCACCTAGCGTCAATGATTTGCCTCCCGCCATTTCCGGTTCCGCCGATAGACCTCGCGAGCCACGAGGGTGCCCGAGACTTCATCCGTCGCCGGGCTTATGACTTCCTGGAAGACGTGTTCTCAGGCTGGCAGGGTTGTGCTTGGAATACATCTTTAATTTGTTCGTATTTCTCCATACCGAAATTAGGTTATGCTAACCGTTATAATGCGCTTTCGCTATATATCTCCATCAAATTAGATTTTGAGAAGGATTGAAACATCATAAATCTATCTAATTTCTAGTTTCTAAAGATAGATATAATAAGTTCATTTGGACTTCAGGAAAATCAATGTCAGACATGCTCATATATAGGGCCATGTACTAGTGTCATTACATACCGCCAGGAAACGGGTATTCACCGGCCGATTAAAGGTATCAATTCCATATGGCATATGGTCCTTGCTATATCTTAATATTGCCTAAAACTTAGATATCTTGTTAGACCTACATTCTGTGAAAGGTTCATGTTTTCTGTATCAATTACCAATCCTATCATCAAAATAATCATTTTGTAAATCTTGGAAAATGATGCCTCAAAGCATCACCCCAGCAGCCTTGGATGATGCCTCAATGGGTCAGCTGGCAGGAAAGAGATTAATGTAATACAAAAAATCTCGTCTTAGAACCATTTTGATCGCAGAGTTCTTTATTTCTTAAGAACTGGAGTATCCTACGATATCATGTTGACTGATGGAAATGAAAGAGCTAAATTTCGATGTGTTACTCAAGAATGTCTGCGAGGCCTATTTCACAGGGAGTCTCCAGCTTTCATCAAGTAGGTTCTTTTTCATTTGATGGGCAATTTTGCACTTCAGTTATGATTTTGAAGGTTGCCGGTGATTTTGCACTTGGATGAATTTTCATTTTCTGAATGATTGTCTCTACAGCCCCAAATTCTGCAGCAGAAGGGTTACATTTCACTAAGAAGGTTAATTTTGGTGATTTCTGAATAGATCTGGTGATCTTTCATAAAGGCCGTTTTTTCAGGTGATAAGTGATTTTTGCTCTCAATGGCTGATCTTTCACTTTGCGTGTGAATCTGTAGCAATCACTATAGGGTGGAATGCCCTTGGGAGGCAAGCAACATAGCTTCCATACACCAAGACTTGTCTCCTATGTAGACAGGAGATCGGCGACTGTCTTAACACTTAAAGAGAGCGTGCGTGCAAATACAAATGGGGTCGTACGTTATTGTAGACAGAAAATGATTTAGAAACACACGACAGGCAATGATATTCCTTGGCAGTTTTTAAATCCCTTCCGTGATTATTTTCTGAGGCCAGTCAGCGAAAGATAAGAAGTTTTCGAGTTTTAAAGAGAGCTCAGAAGCGGGTGAACCTGGACGGCTAAGAGATCATGAGCAACAACAGAGGGCGATCACAGTAACTGCCTTGATATCAGATTGCAGGAGAGCTGCTCTTCACGTTCATTCCTGGGGCTCAGGTAGTAGTTCCATGTGGTGTTGAATACTAATAATTAGAAAAGTCTCCGTTTATGCCCTTCAACACATCACTTTGAGAGATAAAGTTCTATGTATGAATTACTACATGCATCAGCTTAATAAAGCTCAGGTGAGATGTAATTTCTCTGTCAAGATGAATTTCAAAAGTACAGGTGCAAAGTATATCATCTCGAGGTAAACCTGATCATTGTATACCAAACTATCAGGATATGCTTATAATAATTACCACGTGCTTGTAAGTGATAATGATTCCAATTTAAATCGATATCTCCGTTTATGGTCTCATTCAAATATAATCATGACGTTATGTACTTAGGTACATGTTATCCAATCTTAAGCTATATACAACATACTCAAATTCACTTATACCAGCAGGTCACTCATGCACTGTGCAATAAACAAAATTCATTAAGAATTAAAATGTGTTGATATGTGATTCTACCACTAAAACCTTCTCTAAATCGGCTGACTATTCAACCACTTTTCGACCTTAAATGAAAAGGTGACTTGAAATATATACATCAGTGCAAAAGTGGTGGCATTGATGAAAGAATGGAAGTAAGAAAACTTCATTTCTATGAATGCGAAATTTCTGCTAAAAACTTGTATGGCATAATCACACATAAGATGTACAGGCTTCAACTAAAATAACAGTTATGAATCTACATTTGACATTATTCTATAGTTGAATAGGACTGGCTCCCCTTATCATGCTCATAAATCCGTAGAATGAATTGAAAGGTAAAAGTCAGTATCTGGCTCGGTTCAAATAATACTTACATAGAAAAACAAGTAGTAAAGTTCAGGCCAAGTAATATTGGTTTCTATGAGAAGAAGGTAATCTTCGAAATTGCAATTATCTATCGGTGAACAAATTCACTGAATTGGAATTGTCTTCTCCTCCATGATGTGTACAGTTCGGATGCCATGCTTTGAATGGCATATTCACCTCTATTATCGCTCAGCTCTAGTTCCTAACCTGTCCACACAGGGGTAGGGTACTCTAACAATGATATTCCAAGCTGCTAGCCTCATGAGTGTCCCTCCCGGCATGTACAACTGTCTGGAATGGATGTTCAACTTGAATGATCTGGTCATTTATCTTAGCCTGAAATAAACGTACGTAAGCTTAAAATTAGGAACCCATTCTTAACAGGATTGCGAGTACAGTAACTCATTCTCAACGGGTGATAAACAGATAGATATTTCTAGGCTAGGATAAAATCAAAGACATTTCCGTACTTGGTCTGAGTCCCCATTCGCCATCTCGTTCGGAGTGCTTCAGAATATTCACATTTTCTGTATAAGACAAGAAGTATAGTTATGAATAGCCGAATAGGTATAAACTACCAGATAATTTTGAACAACTGCTTGCGATCTGCGTAGAACTTTAATCTCAATACGGAATTAACTTTATACAACATGTGATCGTTATCTAACCGGCATACACTGCATCTACTGACCATTATATACTGATGGATGGGGATCGGTTTAATGTAATCACCCCTGTCAAAGTAGCTTCACGCATAAGGAATAAAACTATGATAGGAACACAAAAATGCAGAAACAGTCCGATCTATTAAGGAATTTCAATATAAAACAGTCTTTCTGAGAATACCAAAGATCTTAAAGATCATAATCATTTCAAAAAGAGAATTGTATATGTATAACTTGGTTATTCAAATATAGTAAGTGTTAGAGCCAAATGAAGTGTCACTAAGATTCTTGTTATAAGATAGAAACATAATTCCAGCAGTGGTGAGAAACACATACCTTTAGAAGAATTTAAAGGTCTCGCACGGACCTCAATGTTGAACGCAATACCAATGCTATAAAAACAATTGCTTACTATAATGTTACTGCAATCACTGCTGTAGTTATCGCTACTTTCTGTTACGCTAAATAGTACAAATTACCACCTATCCACCCTGTCAATATCTTACCTCAAACACACTATAGTAGGGATAAATATCGGGACATCGATTGATACCAGTGAACATTTCTTCCTTTTTGACAGTTAGTTATGTTGAACTTAGCAAAGATCGAAATGTATGAGACTTGAATTCAGAAAAACTAAAATGTTATAAAAAAGAATCCAATGACAGAAAAGATTGTCATCAGATATTAACTTTTGCAATGAATCCGTTTATCACCACACTGATATTGATGACAGATAGGTATAAGTAATATCCAACTCACTCATGTTTGACTATGAATAGAATGACATTTACGATGTGAACAGAAACACTGTTCATATACCTTTCTGTAAAGTAATCGGTATGTATGGACTATATGAACTATATCCGTGGGGGCTTGCGTACCTAAGGTCTCAAATTTGTACTCATAAAATTGATTGCAAGTATAAATATTATATCATAAAAGCCGTTGTTCTTGTAAAAGCTGATAACTTATTTTGATTTTAAAAGTCATTTGATGAACCAACCAATGCCTTTTCTACCAGCTGTATTCCTGAGAACTTATTCATAGAGATTATGAAAAACAAGAAAGATTTTTTGAACATGAAATAGGAAGACGGGCAATACCTGTACAGTTTTCTATTTTGAAGCAATTCGGATTTTCAGGGCTTGGAAGACATGTCCATCAGCAGATAATGTTTCCTCAAGTTTATGGATACCTAATAGTGGGTCGATTGAAGTCGACTCATTTATGACTTAGTCTTTGAAAACGTAAAGGCTTAGATATGAATCGTTGTGATCAACACGGGCAAGACAGTCGCTTTTAATAAATCTGTAGATTCCATTTACATTCAGCGATACGTCCGAACACAATAACCTGTGTTAAATCTATCATTTGCAATACATTTGTATTTGCTTGTAGCGAGTGTGTTTCCCGTTTGATTTACAGTTACAATAGGTTTTATTCCATGTGTTTTTGTCTACTCGACTGTGTTTCAAACTTTCCGGAGATGTTAAGCTTCATATCTATTCTACACTAGGTCTTCTTTCAAAAATATGGATTATCCGTGATACCTTCCTCCAACACAACTGGAAAAAATACGTCAATTCAGCACAAGAAAACTTGATTCTGTTTATACAACGGTACACGATATATAATACGGTGCCGTATCGTTATTATAGTACATAGTGTTTAAATGTTGTTATCATTTTGTCATTTTGCAGGTATTACTCAAGTGAAGTTGAAACATTTGCAATAACACGTGTCTATCTGCTTTATATTGATTCTTGTATAGTAAAAGGATCCCCTTTTTCTGTCCCTTTATGTCAACTGTCAAGTGTCCAGGGATCCTATGTCCCCAAATCTTTTCAGACACCTTATGGAAACCAACAAAAAGCCAAACATATTGCAGCTCATCTGATGTATATTTGTTCTCATGTATGTAAATACCAACTACGAGTTAAATCTTCACTCATGTACTTAGATGTCAACAGATTGTAAACAAAATGTAATCAAATAAAGCTGCTTTTGAAAAAAAACCCCAAAAAACACGTGAAGTAATGCACGCCATGTCAGAACTAAGCTCTCAAGGACACAAAAATATGACCCTCCCGCATATCGGCATCAGAGAAATTATCATAGCTAAGCATGAATTCAGTGTACATACACGCCACTCCTGGGGATGAAGTCAGTGTACCTATAATGTCATAGAACTCCGTGATTCTTTGTACCCATACACATACTGCATGTTTTGAATGGCATACTGCATGCTGCGGAGGACCTACTGCTTGCTTTGAAAAATAACGTAATCTAATTGGCTCAGCGGCAGAGAAACTTGTATCGGCGGCAAAATGGCGGACAACTACCAACTCCGACGTATAATATATTTATTCATTTATGTAAATGTATATATCATATCATCCACAGCTTCACATCATGCTTTAAAATGTTATAGCCAACATAGGAATATTTCTCCATCCGTGATAGGGAATTATTTCCTGATGCAACTAAAGGATATCAAACGTTTGATTCTTGTCACTTCCACTCACCTTTTCTGATCAGTCAGACAACGCAACATCAGCGGTTACATATTTCCTTCAGTGCATTTACGTTGCATGTCTTTCAGACGTAAGGCCGCCCGTGTTTTCTTATAGAAGATCTGAAGTCACTTACCCCAAATCAGACTTGGATCCTACATCTCAAGCTGCACGCTATCTACCAATTTATTACCAGCGCCTGAATACTCATTGGTCAGTTGATAGACCAAATATTATTCACATAGCGCCTGTTGCTGTCAAACCTTGTTTATGTCTTCCATTTCTTCCAGTAAACTAAGGTTACTGTTTGGGACTGGGCTGTGGAATGGGCTTCCAATGCACTGACGTATTGGCTTATGTTGCCTGGCTTCAACTGCACGACTTAAGGAGAGGACATCACATCTCTGACGTCAGCTGCGTCCCAGTCCGCTAGTTCCCGGGCCGCTCGTGGTTTGATACATGTGCGTGAGGTGACAGGGGAGTCAGATCGTTGGGGACAAGCGACCATCATACCACCTACTTACGTGCGCCGGTGGGGAATAAAAAAGACAATACTGAGCGCCATCCGCCTCCCGCCTGGGGTAAATCAACGAACTCCACGGGGACAATCGTGTCTTTGTCGGGCCTTATAAATCATGAGCGTGATCTTGCAGGAATAAAGTCGGCACCCAGTCTTTGGTCATTATGCTCATCGGCAAGGGCGGATACCGCATCGAGCCAACATTCAAGATAGGAAATGAAATTGATTGAGGCATCGGGTGCAATAAAACGTCTCTATCACGTCATTTCCTGATTGTAACAAGCCAATAAAAGTAGACAAAGGCAAATATCAGGCCTATCAGCACATGGTTGGAACCGACTTCCGATCATTTTCATGGCCGTCCGATAAAAAGAAACTCAATTTGTTGCTCGGGTGAGGTAAAAGCGGGTATCGGTAAAGTTACAAACCACGGAATTCCGTGCAGGAAGAATGATCTGACTGGTATATCAGTGATGAATGATGGCTAAGATTGATCGTTACTAGAAGCCATCCTATCTCCCAGCTTTAATGAAGCTGGTATAAAAATACAGCCCCTCTGTACGTCAGCGGCATGTAATTAAGCCGACGTGATTAGGCTATAATCTTTATAATTGATAGGGAATAGTGGAATGAGACCATAAATATGTTTAACCCCCGGGTCTACGGTTTGTGAGGTATAAACATCTGTGGGGAGTTTGGGATTATCTGGAAGTCATCGAATATTCTGTCCATCGCATTGTACCGCCATGAGGCCGTTGGGTAATCTGACACTACTCAGATAAATAGAGACTGAGATCGCCATTCAGTACTGAACGGATAAATATTGAATCATTTCAACAAATACAACAGCGACAAGAAGTTGAAGGGGAATTTACGATGTGCACTGCGCCTGGTAAGAACTCTGCTTTAAATGGTAATCAGGGACAAGAATTGACGTATGGAGACAAAAGCTATTGCAGAGAGGGCTCTCGTTAAATCCTCCTGTTCTCTCAAATACTTCAACAATTCATTTCATGAGATGCATAACAATATAATCATTCCTTGGTCTCCCGATATCCTCATTTCTTGATGAAAGGCATTCATATACATAGCGATAAAGAGAAACGTAGAGGTAAACTGTGCTGATATACACTTCTACGCATATTCATAAAGCAACTTCATATATGCTATTTCCATTCATTAGTTGCTTTTCTAGACTCTCAGATAGGAATAAATGACATAAAAGTTGCAATAACAATTGCTGGTGGGCAAGACATTTTTAATATTGTCTATTTGGAAAATGCAGCTGTTATGACTAGAATATGTAGTAAGTCATAAGGGTGAGGTTTAGGGTGCATCTATTTTGCTTTGGGATTGTATAAGGAAAGAGATACACAAGCTCGCAAGTCACATAATACAATAGGAACAGAGTTTTTGAGTAGGACCGGAACCCACCTGCACCTGCATCTGCAGTGCAATATGCCCATCCTATACCGATAATGGGTGAGGATGTTTTGGCGAGGCAGGTATATGGGTAGACAAGTAGATGAGTAGGAAGCTTGATGGATAGTCAGGTTGATGGGTGGGCAGCCTTATAAGTAAGCAGGTTGATAGGGAGAGCAGGGTGGGCGGGTCTATGGTTAGGCGGACAGAAGGGTAGGTAGCTTGATGGGTGGGCAGGTTGATGGGTAGGCAGATTATATGGAGGTAGATTGATGGATAGGTATGTTGATGTGTGGGAAGGTTGATGGGTAGGCAGATTTACGTGTAGGTAGGGCGATGGGTAGGCAGGTTTATTTGTAGGTAGGCTAATTGGTAGGTATGTTCTTAGGTGGGCATGTTTTTTGTTATGGTAGTTTACAGTCCAATTTGTTCAATTAGACTTGTGGGCAAGTTGATGGGTAGGCGGATTTACATGTTGGTAGGTTGACAGGGGGGCAGGTTGATGGCTGGGAAGGTTGATGGTTAAGTAGATTAGTTGGTTGCCAGGTTAATGGGTAGACATGTTGCTGGATAGACAGATTCATAGGTTGGTTGATTAATGTGTAGGCAGGTTGATGAGTAGGCAGGTCCATGGGTAGGTAGGTCCATGGGTAGGCAGGTAGATGGGTAAGCAGGTTCATTGGTAGCTACGTTGATGGGTGGGCAGGTTCATGGGTGAGCATGTTTAAGGTTAGGCAGATTTATGTGTATATACCTTGCTGGGTAGGTAGGTGGATGGGTAGGTATGTTGGTGGGTCGGCAGGCTTATGGATAGGCAGATTTACGTGTAGGTAGGTTGATGGGTAGGCAGGTTGATGGGTGGGAAAGTTGATGGCTAGGTAGATTGATGGGTGGGCAGGTTAATGGGTAAGCAGGTTGATTGATAGTCAGGTTGATGACTTGACTGATTAATGGGAAGGCAAGTTGATGAGTAGGCAGATTGATGGGTAGGTAGGTTGATGGGTGGACAGGTTCGTAGGTAGGCAGATTTATGTGTAGGTAGGTTTATAGGTATGTAGATTGATGGTAAGTATATCAGTAGTAATAGGGTGGTAGGTACGTCAGTAAGTCCAGAGGGATATAGGTAAGGAGGTTGGGTGGATAGAGAAAGATGGATCCGGCCTTAGCCCACGCAATACCGATCGCCACGATGCCCGTCCCCATCCCCAGCAGCTGCTAAATAATTATTACCTTTATATTTAGATTCATAATAGGGAATATATGATAATTTGTGGTTTTACTGTAATTCACCTTGCCACGAAAGCCAGTCAAACCCTGATTTCCCCTCAGGTCTTGCATGATAACATGACCACTTCTCTGGTGACAACATATCCAGGAATATCTTTTCCAAATACATCTATTTGCGAAATTGTTAATATCTCAGAAATAGGTGTAGGGGCTGGGTCAGTCTAGCGGTGGTTCTTTCGCTCTTCGATAGAGGGTGTGGGATGTCAGTCCCTGCTTTGTAGTGATTCGCAGTTAGTTGGCAGGCTTTCTTGTGCATTCTCTCTTACAAGTGTAAAATAATGGATCCTTATTTGCTGGGTTTTCTGAACCCTCCCGATGCTAAGGAGAGTCTTGTACTCCAGTATTTAGATAACTCTCCCTGGCTTTACTTGGTACACCTGTGCCAAGGTAATGTACTTTGGTTGTGATCCGAACCGGATGACTTCTGGAAGTGGCACTAATAGACATCCATTGTTTATCAAACTTCAGGAGTCTGGTTTCGTGCTTTATATTTGCCGAAAGCATTGCAATGGCCTATGTAACTGTATAAAGGGTGGCATATCACCGGGGAGGTATGTGTACACGATCTTTCAGAGGGTAGGCTATTTTCAATAAGGCAAAAGCCGGTGACCGCTACATAAGTATTTAAAAAGAAAGTAGCAGGCGGGCGGGTCAGAATATCGGGCCGCGATTACAGGCAGGCGGGCATTCATTACTAACAGGCCTGTACGTTTTTAGAGGGGCCGACTGCCGAGCTGGGCTGTGCCTACCTGTCTTCCCCCCTAAGGACGACACACAGACGAAAGGGAATTTACACTTTTAACTCGATATTGAGATGCCATTCATAACTCACCAGGTTCGCGGAGCCGTTCGCGCCATCAGCCGTTTTTTATCAGTATCACTTGAAAGGTTCAATCATATGATTTGTATTTTTTCTAATACATAATTATACCCAATTATATACCAGTTTGTAGCATAGACTACGGAGAAGTTGGATTTGCAAATCGTTTCCCGATATAAATGTATGACGCATTATTATATGAGAGTTATACGCATTTATAAAGATTAGGTCGTATGACATTTTGTATCATAGTATGACCTATAGAAGCTAATATTCTTCAGATCTCTTTATGGTGATACCTTGAGTATCGAGCTGAGCCCAGATAATCTCTTTGCGAGCAGAAGCCCGGTCGGTAAACGTAGGTTGGGATCATGAGGACAGGGAAGATGAGTAACTTCCAGAACACCCAACTTTTCTTATGCACTTTAGATAAACACATCTTATACACTTAATATAGATATTATCCATAAAAGTTGTTTTAACGAGAACTAAATCAATCCTTTTTTTTATCAACAGCTAAGCATACACGATGTCCCATGATACATTTGTATATACACCTGTGGTTGTGGTTGTGTTTGAATCAGGTCTGGATGATCCTAGCTGGTTAATGTTAGCTGAGATTGGTTCTATATCTAGGTTGACGGGAAGACCTTGAGGTCGGTGCCGTCCTCATCTCCCGACCTAATCCCCCCAAGAGCCGCTCAAGGAGAGCAGGCTATAAATTATCACCCCTCTCGATGATGAGTTAAAGGGGGAGAAGCGCGCCAGCAATTGCAACCACTCGGCGTAGGTGGGTGGGGAGTAAAGGGCAGTGGGGAGAGGCAGATCGGGCGAATCCTTGCGGGAGGAGATCCTCAAAAAGGAGGCTCGACGCAAAGTGCGCTGCGAGTACAGTGTCCTGTGATTATAACGGCGCGTCCTGGAGGAATATCCCTCCAGAAGGCGGAGCTGTGGGGGAGGATCAGGAGCAGGGGTTGGGGTTGTGACCGGGCGGCGCGCCCCAAAGTAAAGGTCCGGGCCCCAGGGGCCATCTCTCGCCGGGCCCGTCTTCTCAGTGCACACCCCCCATCGATCGCACAGCAGGGGCCAAGATTGACTCCTTCACGCTTGATATAATGCATACTATGTGGCGCCACTCGGAGGGTCCCAGATTTAATTTCGCCCCGATGATCGCTATTTGCTTGCGCTGGGTTGGTGGGAAATCATAAAAGCTCGTCTTATCGTTTCCTCATATTAGTGAAGGCATCCCGATAGGCCGGCGTTGCCCAGTACCACCCAGCCTGGCTACCCGCCCCTGCCCACCCCCCTGTCGAGCCTGTCAAGGCGGCCCTATAAACTCACCGGACCTGCTCATTGCGTGGAGCTGGGCGCATATTGGCGCCAGCAACTCGCGGATTCATATCTCGCGCCAGCGTGATTTGACCAAATGCAATTATAATGGACGCAGGCGGCGGCTGTAACTCGCGAGGCGGGCAGGCAGCCCAGCAGATTGTTTTGATAAGTTTGATATTGCATCCACCCGGTTAGGACTGATCCCCAGGGTAGACAGGCCAGGGACCCTGGCACGTGCAGCTTACCAAGCCGGGCCTCTTGAACCCACAACCCGCAAGTTGCTCAACTACAGCAAAACTTGGCCAGTTCACTCCGGCGTGATAACGCACTCCTCGTACCCTCTGGACCACACCCTTCTACCTCTAGCCCATTCGTTCTCCCCTCTCGCCATGTCTATTCACCTCATTGGCTTTCGTTCACCCTCTGTGTGTTATGTCCCACTTGTAAATATTATATGACCATAGAGAAACTGAATTCTTGAAGAACGCTCCATTAATTCATATATAGAATAGTATGATGTAGGCAAAATCATAAAAAGCTAATGACCATGTACTCTATATGAGAAGGCCCAACCTCTATCACTCCCACGCGTGCATATCCATTCTTGTTTCTGTGGATGATATGCTTACCGTGGATTGTTTCACCTCTATCAACCGTTCGTTAACTGCTAGACATATAGTAGTGTACAACACAGGACTTCAAAGTAGACATCATCAAGTGTGAATGTCCTATCGTTTACTTTGTCTGCGATAAAACTAAAATGTACAACATTGTTAGCAGTTCCCTCTCATCTCTCTCCCTTTAGCGCGACTCCTCTCAGTAAGACTCTTTAGTTTCCTAATCAAAAGCCTGTCGTAAATGCCTTTCTGTTCCTTACATTTGGTCTGTTACATCTCTCATCACTTCCGTTCCATTCTTAGTTACACACAGGGTATCTTTCCTATGTAGAGTGAAGTTTGCTTTTGTCTGAATTGTACGTGTGTATGTTTGTGTTGTAGTATTTACACCAGATTGTGTTCTCAATGGCAGAGCCAAGGGTAGATCTTACTCACAGGAAATTAGCGGCTACCCATAACTCATAGAAATTCAAACTGAGGTATAATGAGAATTATTTCCTAAGTCCAGGGTCCTCCTTTACATATAGAGGAGACATTTAAGTCTGTATAATACTGTCTCAAGTCAGTCCTGCTTTTCAGCATGTTAAAATCAGAGTTTTATCAGCTTCTGAATACTCGTAAGGCAGTTTATATGTGTCAACGAAGTCGCATACAGACTTTACTGGCGGCTATAAAAAATTCCATCTTACTCATACCTTATTGAGTACAATATGAACTAACCCACAACAACGCTCTATCTCCACCCAATGCCTTGGCGGTACCTTGGCACTGCTAAAACCTTGTTTCCATTGGCTGACGAAAACGGGGTAGAATCTTTGAGCTACCCTAAAAGTCTATCGGTGGTGCCACCGAGCTGAAAGTCGGTATCAATTTGTAGGTGAGGGGGCAGTGTTCATGCACTGTTTCCCCTCTATTTTCTAGGTACACAAAGATTTTCTGTGAGGAAATCTGTCGGTTTTGGCCTTTACCAACTAAGTCAATTGGTGGTTCCCGACTGCAGATCGTTACCAAATAGTCTGCCAATTCAAAATGGCTTTTTCGTGACATTTCCATGGGTCAGTTTCTTTCTACATCAGTTCACCTAGTTTTTCCCTAGCCGCCGACTACTTCCCCACAGATTGAATGTCGTAAACGTATCTCATGTCCATACGGAGTTAATGTGAACGTAGGCGTCACGGATCTTCGCCCATCCCTCGCCTCCTCATGTTCTAGGAAGAGCGCAGTGCCTTGAAAGGTTTAGCGCAGACTTAACTCAGTTAGAGGAGGCCAGTCTCGGGGGGTATCGGTGTTATTAATTACCGACAGAGTGCACGCTTTGATGTACCGATAAGAATCGGCCTATGATGAGCCGATCTCAGCAGAGCAACACCGGCCTTAACGATAGGCCGCTCAGTAATTATCACGTGGGCTAATTATTGATGCTTATTGAAACCATTAGCCCTGACGCTGGAAGCTGTAAGGGTTGAAGAAGGTCCTGCATGAAACATGAACCGTTCTCCAACCAAGAACCCCTTCTTTTTGCCCTGCTCTTCTACTTCAAACCTCATCTTTCTCCCTCTTCTTTCTTCTATTTGGTTGCTCGGGTCATTCCTTCTTGTCGCTTATCCGAGTGGATATTTTGCATAAAGGCGAACCTTCACCTTCTCTTGTCTTAAATAAGTCCATTCCTATGTTGACGTGTTGTAAGGGAATCTGAGTAGGGGACGGTGAAGATGTTTACAGCAGCATGTTTACATGTATTGATGGCGTTGTGATGGTCATGATGACACTTACGGTCATTGAAGGCAGGCAGACATGGTGATCCCTTGTTTTACCCTGTGAGGGCGAGTCAGGGAGCTATGAACTAGCTCCTCAATGACATCTAAGAAGGCTGTAATAACCATTAAGTATCATTTTCCTTTGTGTTAGTGCTGTTTTAGTGGATAGTGCGTGATAAGTTCTGATAAGCTTGGATCACGTAGCTGTGCAGTACAGTTCTCTTGACGTGTATTTGGTGGCGTATATGGTCGATGTGACGTTGGAGGTGCCGGTTTGGGTGATATGGTTAGGATCTAGCGCTACCGGTGTTTAATTGGTATGAAGATAGCACTTTGTGATAGCTCTAAAGTGTACCAACGAGTCTAGCAATAATCTAAAAGTTTTGGAATCACTCAGAGTAGCTGGAAAGGTATCGATTATCTTGTTTCGGGTCTCCTTTGTTGGGAGATGTCATTGTTGTTTACTTTTGGAATAAAACATTTTGATTTGGTGAAACTATAAGGCGATGGGTGATAATTGATGTGTACATGTTTAGAAGTTGTCGCTCCTCTGTTTCTCTCTAGTTTGGTATTAGTCACCGTTCTTTATAACTTTTTCCCCTCGGTACGGGTGACGCAAAGGTATCGGCTGGGCTAATTGAAGGAGGGAGAAGCTCTTAAGTGCAAAAGAATTACACCACTGATCTAAACATCTAAGGAGTTCCGGCCTTTGTGTCCAAGTCTTCTAATCAGTCATGAAATTTCCATCTTCACCAATTATGTTTCCTCACAAGAAGTACAGGCTGCTAAAAGTTCGTTCATATTTGCTTTCGATTCAGAACCAGACTCACATAGGGACAGATGCTGTTTCCCATCAGGAAACCTAAACAGTATTCTTTGAGGAAGGATCGTTGAAGTGATTCAAATATAACGACATACCATAACCTCATATCTGAGATAAAGTCATTACGTTATATTTATATATATATAATATATAGCCGATAATAAGTAGATGTACACATAACATACCTGGTACTTTCATGATTATACATACATTTAAGAAATACTCATACCAATTGCATACGTGGACCAGAACTATGTTGTCTCAGCTTTTTATTAGTCAATATCGTTTGGTATTGTGATATTCATGGTCCTACACTAATAAATGCTAAGATGATAGAGAATGATAATTTGATGTTCTATCTGAATGATAGCGATAGGTTGTTTAGAAACAATGATATATATAGAGGGCCTAAGATTCTAGGGTGATATATTTAATTTGTGACAATATCGTTGGTTAACACAGGTGGCTGGTGGTGCTGCTACTGCTCTGAGATTGTTCTTTCAAGAAAATAGATGGTGAGAGATAGCAACATAAAGGGAGACATTTCTAGGTATATGGGGCCCATCGTGGTATATGGTGATAGTAGTAGACAGTGATGGTCTTGGGTTCTATGTGAGAGAGCACCCTACGCGTCGTGAAGAGAACGTCAGGGTGTATACACGTACACCTGGAGCTGGTCACGTGTGATAGGTGGCGCTGTCGTCAACAGTAGCCGGCAGGATCGTGTCGCGTGCGTCGATAGGACATTACCACGTCGTGTCCTCGCGACACCTGAGGAGCGGCAGGGCGCCGAGACGTCCGCCGCCGCCCACCGCTCCTTTCCGGTACTAGACCCCTGCTGCTCCCGCAGTCATTGTCCCCTCCCCCGCCGAGTCTCGGCCTCACTCAACTCCACCTATTGAGCTACTCACCAGGGGATAGCGATTCCCATCGATTTTTTTCTGTGGTGCCTGTCACCACCTTGGCTACCATGCGATCCGAGACTCAGTGGAGACCGCGGGCACTTCATAAGAATCGCGAAGGACCAAATTAAAGAAACACTACATTCCAATTTACGCCTACGTGACGTTCTCAATGCTTGGTCGCACATGAGCCTTATTGGGGAAGTCCCAGCACTGCTTCGCCTCCCCACCTGCCAGCCAGAAGGCGAGGCCCTACGGCAGCAGGGATCCCCGGTAGGCGGCAGCCCCTCTTCCCGTACCTGGAGCCTCCATGGGGCGGAGACCCTAATGGCTAAGCAGTCGAAGCTGTACCACTGCCCGGTCTCCTTCTCCCTCTTCTCTCCTTACTCTCTCTCTCTCTCTCACCCTCCCCTACCGACCAACATTTGCCTCACAGCGCGACGCCGCTGAAAACATACGACTGACTGCCGGCTGCCAGGGCAGGAAGTTTGAGCAATTACTGCCGAGTACTCCGAGCCAAATGAGGGTCTGGGAGCGACTCGCGGCGGAGACCCGAAGCTCTGGTAGTGTCTCACAGCACGTCGCCGGAGCTGACTCCATCCCGCCCGGGACGCCCGTAGCGCGCCCATAGCACGCAGCATTTTCCCCTCGGACAGACTGGCTTTTGAAAGCGCATTTCAAACAGCAATTTGGCAATAACAACCGGCCTGAAATTCAGCCCTCAATTTGTATATTTCTACTTCTCACAATTCGCGACCCTCCACCCTACATCCCCGCCAACACCCAAGTCCCATGAAGCCCCCAACCCACCCGGTACCATGAGGGAATCGTGTGTTGCTATAAAGACCCATTGCAGCGTACTGCTGGGCAGAATTGGAAGGGATATAAACATGGTGAGGCGGGCATAAGGTGAAGGAAGTGTTAGACTTAAATACACCGAAGATGACGTTCGAATGTCATTCATTTAATGGCTGACTTCCTTATGTTAGTCACCAGCAATTATGGTTAAAAGATATAAATGTATTTGAGACAGGGTATTTTATTTGAAAAACTGTTGTCAATTCCGTGCCTGAATCTTTTATTATGGATAGACTGGTTGTGAGAAGTGGCACATGCTTTGCCAAGAAGTTTTCTTTGTATAAATAGGATACTAGCTTTTGGAGTTACTTTTGCTTAAGACGTGTCTCAAGATAAACACCTCAATCAGGCTTAATCCTAGCGGTTATCGGTCCCTTTGTGTTGATGTTTTCACACCGTCTACAAATTGAGCAGTGTCAGTGTTATGGACCTAGTACTCTGCCTTGCAGCTGACGCCACGTCGAAATCACTCAGGTAGCACGTCGGGGCTTTCCCCTTCACAGTTTAGAAATATTTGCACGCGTGCAGACGTGTGAGTGATACCACAGACCACTGAAAATGATATTTTATTGTTATTTTCATCTCAGTGGCACACCTTCTTCATGGGTTGAAAAGTATCCATATCCAACTGTTGCATGTTTGATGATTAGAACGAGGATGAACACCCAGTTTCTCTTATTGTATTTAAAGCACTGCTCTAAATCCTCGAAGTAACATTTTTGCATTAGGTTCGGTACATTGTGGAGAAAAAATTAACTATTTTATCATGATTATGTCTAGACGCACCAATGGTCGGGAGGCTCACCTAATTCTCGCTGGGTAGTGTATATTACCCCGTATTGTAGGTAAATACAAGGTAGGAATCGAGTCGAATTTGAAAATATGGGGCCCTTTTTTAAACTTGTGCGTTCTAAAGTTTCTTTGTACATGGTATACTTCATTTCTTTCCCACTGATCTGCTGAGATATAGAAGGTTATATGAGAATTCAAAATCCATAAAATGCGGTTATATTCCTATTGCAACTATGGACATAAATAATCAAAAGTAATTTTATACCTGGGATTCAATTCTGTGAGCATGAAATTTGGGATGTTAGCTTGCGTCCGAGATTTGTCACTAGAACCAATGCGGCACAAGATGTATATATGTCCTCCTTTAAAGGAAGTCTACTACTTCCTCAGGTAGAATATAGCAGTGTTAATGAGACAATTCCTTTTCAGAAAACAACTAAAGGGATTCAATGTTCCAATCTGCTCATTTTTACTGATCACACTACGAAAGAGCCTTCGCTTGAGCAGATTTGAGATCCAACCAGAAGCAACCCCAGACTGCTTTTACCCACCCATCTCTGACACAACACAACCCCCTTCAACCACCCCCACCCCACCTTGACCAGACCATACTCCTGTAGTTCCTCATGCAGCAACATTTGCCAGCGTGACCATCACTCGCGCGCGGACGGTAATCGATTAATTTGACTCACAGATGGGGCTACCCTTTACCGGGCGGCCCCCTCATAGAATAAGCAGTACACGGGAACTCGTCCGTGCCCCGGCCGGCCGCCGACAGACGGCTGGCCGGAGAGTCGCGCCCGCTGCCCTCCCCCCTCCTTGTTGTCGTTTGGCCTGGTCGTGTAATGGCCGAGCTGATTCTCATCGATTCTGTGTTTGAGGAGCAGTCTACACGTCAACGACACAGATGACGCCTTGCCAGCTATGGACACCCAGAGGCCTGCAGCATTTTAGCAGGGAATAAGGAGAAGAGGTGGGTATTTAAGGGCGTAGAACACGGGAAAGTTAAGGGGGACACGAGGCAATGTACATGTATGTGTGGGCTGGAGGTAACGCTTTTGAAAATAAAGGAATATGTGGGAAATACATTTACGTGTAAGTGTACAGATAATCGGATATTTGTGGGTACATCGGCATATGCTATATGTTATATACTTGCAAATTGAAAGGGTCATATCGGGATATGATAGAAGATATTGACCGGTAGTTGGCAATGCATGAGGACTACGTTTTAGAGGGACATTGCATAATTAACCCTTTAAGGGCGAATGATGCCTTGAGGCATCATCCAGGCCAGGGCGAATGATGCCTTGAGGCATCATTTCTCAAAAATCTACAAAATTGTTTTTAACAAAAAATAATGGAGGAACATTAATGAAATTTGCATAGAATGTTTGTATGATACCGTTATTAATATTTCTATTCAAAAGAAATAAAATATTTAAGATTAAATATCATATAACATGATTAAACAATTGAATTGTGTTTTTAACGACTATGTGCCCGTCCTCTAGCTGTATAAAGTGCCACCAGCACCCGTCCTCCAGGATGTACCTTGGCCACAAGCACCCGTCCTTATAGGGGTTAAGTCGCTCAAACTGATCGAACGTCTTCATAGACATTGCATAATTACTTATAATTTGTACAGGCGCAGATCGGTATTATCAAGAGCATTATGTTATGTGCAGGAGATATTCCTAAGAAATAATATCTCACATACACGCCAATTTGTGTCGGTGATTCAAGAGAATGGTATGGCCCTGGTATCAGCTAGATGTGGAGTGGAGAATAGTGTATCGATCACTTATCACTTTACTGATCAGCTAATCCATAGTTCTCTGCTTATAAGGCCTCACAATCAAAAGATGTGACAATCACAGAGCAGTGTCTACTGAAGGTACGCTGACAATAGATGGTTCATTTGAGTGCCAAGACATTTCAGAGGCTTTGCAGCCAGTGACAACTGGGAGAAGAGATTTAGGTCCAATCTCTGGGGCAAAAAGCAATTCATTGTTTCCTTTTCTCCCCTGTGTTATATCCGATGTGAAGAAGTAGAACAGAAAATATGCAGCCTGGTTACATGTCTTGAGATATGATCCACATATCGATGATATATTGCGGCGTTATGGCTATGGGAAACAGGGACGGGACGGAATATAAGGAATGGAGTGAGACTAGACAAATTATGAGCCAGCGTGTAATGGCACAGATGTGCTCATTTTCAAATCAGTCCCGGCAAGACTTGTGCACTGACCTGGAACCTGGGTTGGACAGATCGTCGCATCTTTATCATGAAGGTTGTTAGTGTCAGCTTTCGGCCCTGTCTTACAATGAGCTCAAACGACATCCTAAGGTTTAGTGTCCACCGTTCTTGTTAAAAGGGAAGGTATGAGTGGGAACCAGAACGATGTGCACTGAGATCTTGTAGCTAAATAAGTCAAGCAACTTTTTTTTTATTAGGGAAAAGACATCTCTCACTGAGGTGAGTTTTTCAGATGTTTTCCAAGAAACAAGTGTACAATTACTTTCGTCCATAACAGACATTCACATTACCAGCAGTTATACAATAGTACAAAAAATAAAACAAAAAGCACACAGAGGGTAAAAGACAGT
Source organism: Alentia gelatinosa (assembly GCA_950022655.1). Lineage (NCBI taxonomy): Eukaryota > Metazoa > Annelida > Polychaeta > Phyllodocida > Polynoidae > Alentia > Alentia gelatinosa. The sequence goes on from OX465586.1 coordinate 46,041,110, forward strand.
AGTGAGAATACTAAAGTACTGCTGTTATGATGGAAGCATGATCCTGATACCATGACTAGGGAATTAGACTTGCTTTATATGTAGCATCAAAACCGCATAATGGAACGTGTTAGTTACAGCTATAATAGTCATTTCTCATTCATCACGGCGGCGATGAAAAAAAAACTAGTTGAAAACTTTCTGAAATAATAATGGATGCGTGCCCTGTATACGTTTACCGATATGCTACACAACTTCTGACGCTATGGGTGCCTTATCTAGCCACTGAGGTATCCACCAGTCGGTTTATCATTCTCTACATTTATTCATCGTACATATCTCCGTATCTGTATTATTCATGTATACATAACAGACGTGTTTGACATTGATAATCTCTGGAGCACAGTAAAACGGGTGATGGTTTAGGAAGTTGTATAATGTCTTGTATAATAAAAATGGTAATATGTACTTTTTACTATGACTGACTTTGACATTTCTTGGCTAGTGAATAGAAACAGCGTAATAGGTGAACTGACGCAGTCTAATCCACTAATTTAATCATGGATTTGGTAAAGAGGAATTCGAAAGGGTGTATAATGATTGGAGGCAAGAAGTAGTTTCATAGAAATTTTATTTACTGGCAGGTAATAGGGTAGTACCCTGAAAGTATATAATTCATACTATTACATGAGTAATAAAAGTTAAGACTTATACATAGGTGGCCCTGGGTGGTCAGCAGACCTCTCGGTCCTTTACTGAACCCTGTTCTTTCCTGCATATCACCCACTCCGGCTTCCGACATCGGGTTCATAACTTCTCCCACCTCCTCCTGAGGACTTCATGCTTCACCGGTCTCTACCACGGCCACCTCGTCCCTGTCAGTAGTTTCTCCTACTCTCCAAACGGATACGACATAATTTCTGCTCATTCTTTTGCGATTTCCATTTACCAATTTTTGTATTTGTTTACAATGACGTTCACTTTTCCTCCAGTCCCATGTCAAGTTGGTCATTACACCCAATTTCACATTTAGCCTCAATTTAGACTGGGTGTAGGTATTAATAAAGGGTGGCCATTCATATAGGAGCAGCAGTGTGGACTGATATTATTGTTCCATCTAGACCTACTATGCAAGGTTTTTGATACACCTGGATTATGTCGCACATTCAAATAACCATAGGAAACTAATAACTGCAGTTCAAAAAATGATAAAAACATCCGCTCAGTAGTAGTGCTAATTTACTTTAATATTCCATGAAAAGCTAATGTGAAAGGCTGAGTCGTGCATTTCTTGTATTAAATGAAGACAGTTAAATTCCATAACCCTAAGCATAACAATCATGTGAACATCGGAAGTATGACTATTGCTATAAATTTCTGAATCAACTTATCTGATGAATGTCAATAGACACTGCAGCAAATACTAAAGGAAAGATAGACGCTTCATTCGCAAAGAACCACCACCAATACCATATGGCACTGTCTTACATCATCTGTGAGCAATAGACATGATAGGGCACGATGTGAACTGAAACATAAGAAAATGCCATCAACATTTACTGAAATCCCATAAGAACACCCGTGGACAAATGCCAAGTTGGCCACGACACTGTGCGTGAAAGAGAAGCACTTCTGATGTAACCAGGCAGCTGCATCTCAGGAGACAATCAGTGATGCCAGCCTCAATTCTTTCTTTTCAGGTACTACTCAGTATCCGTAAGAAGAAGTATATGGAAAATAGATTCTGGCTCAGGCACATTCTCATGCAATAGGGTTTGATTATATATGGCTTCTCATATCACCTTCGGGCAGTATGTCATCATTTGAACGGCTGACCTAATTACGTAGCTGTACCACTTTCTCCTAGTAAAAGAAGGGACGCGCGCGAGAGACAGAGAGCGAGAGAGAAAGAGAGAGCGACATAGAGAGAGGGGGAGAGAGAGAGAGGGAGAGAGAGAGAGCCTACCTTTTCTACAATGCTGATTAGTTACTCACTGGTCAGTAATAACCTCCTCCAAGACTGTTGGCACTTGCCACTTATTCTTCAGAGGTAAAAAAGTCGTCATAGACTAGAATCAAAACCAGCTATTTTGGGTTCTAGGGGCATTTTTGAGTAAAATTTGGTAAGAAACTTTTTTAGGTGAATTTTTGGGTGTAGATTTCGAAAAATAATTTTACCAAGCTGAAAAATCTATTTTTAGCCTTAAAACGCCAATATCTATCAGAAGATCAAAGAATCTGTTCTAAGATCCTCATTATTTCATTTATATGGTCATGTAGTAGCTCAAATTAAAGGTCTCACTGAGATACATTACCTTACACTAGTTTTGTGGTTGTCGTGGCACTTTGGTTACCATGGCAACCAAAAATCTACGAAAAGCAAATTATTTTACCATTAAATCACCACATTTCATAGCTGAACAGGTACAGAAAACATAGTTATCATGCATTTATAGAGATATACATTTATTCATAAGATAAAGTACACATTTATGCTTTTTTCTATGATAATTTGATGGTAACCATGGACACATTACATTGTATTTCAAACAAATTTGTAATCTCTAGCTTGTTCCTTTCAATCCCAGCCTACTAAGAGCTTTTTCAGCTATGAAATGTGGTGATTTAATGGTAAAAATAATTTACTTTTCGTAGATTTTTGGTAGAGACCTTTAATTTGAGCTACTACATGACCATATAAATGAAATAATGAGGATTTTAGAACAGATTCTTTGATCTTCTAATAGATATTGGCGGCCATTTTGTTTTTTGTCAGTTGGATGGCTAAAAATAGATTTTTCAGCTTGGTAAAATTATTTTTCGAAATCTACACACAAAAATTGACCTAAAAATGTTTCTTACCAAATTTTACTCAAAAATGCCTCTAGACGGGTGATGCCATATGGCATCAACCGTGCTAGGGCGGGATGATGCCATATGGCATCATCTGTGCTGGGGCGGGTGATGCCAAAAGGCATCATTTTCCTAAATTTGCATAATTTCGTTTTTGTGGAATAAAATAGGAAATATTGGATATATAGTCATGAAATTTTCACAGAATATAGATGCAACACCCAGGTAATGATTTTGGCTGAACTGGACAACAAGGTTAATGATTGCATATTTTATCATGTCCTAAACTATTGAACTATCACAATAGGCCTGATACTTCCCGCCTCCTGGCGGTATACATTAGCCCTAGTACCCGCCCTTTACCACATACTATTGCCACAGGTACCCGCCCTTAAAGGGTTAAGCACTTTTTTGGCAATATGATTCCAGTCTATCATTCCTAAGTGAAATTATAGACAATACAGGTGTGTTCTACTCATAGCCATATCTCTAAATATCTTAGTTACGCTTTACTTATTGTACTAGTCGGAAAGGGAGGGGGTGCATCGTTTGGTACCCGGCTGCTGTCTGGGGACTTATCATTAATTCTAACAGAGGCCGAGACATGTGTCACCGGTGGTGTAAGTGAAATTCTGATTTAAATCTATATTGAGAGGATAACTGTACCAGACATTCCGTGGCTTTAGCTATACATGTACTCTACAGAGAGGAGAGTATTACATAGAGATGGCAGGGGAGGATTATTTCTTCATAACCTTTCGATAATCTTGGTTTCCTGAAGGAATTTAGGAAAATTATTCCTACCATTTTGGATAATACTGTTCAGTGTTTTTATTTTATTTTTCATGAATATCTCCCTGTGTTTCGCTGGCGCCTTAGAATGTATTACAAAATGTTTCATACTCAAAGGGGTACAGGATGTACTCGTGATTTGTCGGGATGTTCATTTGTCCAGGTTCTCCTAAGTACTGGGCAGTAGTACAAAATATAAAAGCATCCCAAACCACCTTTCGCTTGTAGGTAGGTGGGTGGAACATTTTTACCCGAGTCATTGAGTCATTTGTCTGTTGTAGAGTGGGGAGCGTTGGTTAGTCCCACGTATTACCCCTGGCGAGATGCGGGAGGAGAGTGCCATTCTCTCCCATGCGCATTAAAGCTAACACGTTAGCCATAATTGAAGTTTTGCAATATAACAATGCATACAAAAATAGCTGGTCATTACCACTCAAGTATGGTGACACCTGTATTCAAGATGCTCTTTTTAGAAATCCATTTATCTATTTCCACACCAGATGATGAAGTTTGGACGTGACATTTCAGGAGAGTGAAGACACACTATTATTTCCCATTCAGTTTTATGCTCCGCAAGCATCCTGTTGAACTGTAACCTTTCGTACAGTCGCCCATTCTCTTGACCACCGACTCAAAAATACATCCCCCAGATGCTATCCCAGACTATAGCTGGATACATTTTCATGCTGCTCCCGAGGACTGAAGGTCATAACTAAAAGCAACACCTTTCACAATAATACTATGTACACGTTCATTTGACAGAATACTTCCGTATTGGCTGTTGAGCTGCTGAGATATATCGTATCTTCCTGGTGCATTAACTTCATTAAAACGGAAAGGGCAACAGTCTGGAATACTACGACTGTCTGGATATGTCAGAGGCTGAGGAGGAGAGGAGTGGGTGTCTGTAGCAATTGAATTGCTGGCGTCTGGAAGGGAGTTTATGCTGAGCCCCTCCGCCCCTGGGGGGAGCAGCTCCTCCATTAGTGCCCCGCAGGCCGTGGGCGATCCCTGCGGCCTTGGGGTACATCGATCCCTTTGCGACCTCCAGCGCGGCAGGGGCTTGCGTCACCGACCAATTTCAGATTGAGCAACAATTAGACGCCTGCCGTCTGTGTAACCCTAAGTAGCCTCCTGCCTGGTGGCCGCCCAGCCCGCGCGGCCCGGAGGACAACATTGATCACGGAGGTTATATGAGCAGGGGGATGAGCACGGGATTGATCTGGGCAGGGGTGCATGGGCTCCGGTGACAAAGCTTCATCCATCCTGTGTAGCAGGCCCTAATGATGACCGTTAAATGAGACTCTATCACCCGGAGGAAGTTCACTGATGGATGAGGGAATGTTATGGAGTTACAGAAGAAGTTGTGGTATTGAGAAAGGGTAAGGGATGGAGAGAGAATGATGAACACCAACTGAGAGGGATACAGTGGTAGAGAGGGGTATAAGAAAGGAGATAGTCATACATAGGCAAGGAAGCAGAGATGGCTGGGAGGAGAATGGGCAGGAATGAGAGAGAGCATACAGAAAGAGAAGAATGAGAAAGGCACATGAGAGTGAGAGAGAAAAAGAAAGAGAGAATGTAAGAAAGAGAGACAGAGAGAAACAAAGAGAACGACAAAGAGAAAGAGGGTGATACGGAAAATTAGTTGTGCAGAATGGGTGCATTTGGGACCAAAAATGAGATTTTAAAGAAATGTGGCGTGGAGAAAAAAGACAGACCAGGGAGTAAGTCTGGAAGACATTGGGAGGCATAGATTGAAGAATAAGTATGACAGACAGACAGCCAGCAGAGATAAAGAGAGAGGGAAAGAGAGGGAGGAAAACAGGAGACAGAGGTGTTGGTAGGGCTGCTCAATATACACAAACCTCATCGTGGTTAAGAGGTCTCATGGGACAGGTATAGCTCCTCGGCGCTCCACCTGTATGGCGTTTAGTGTCCCGCCCACTACTTACCTTCATGACACACCTGACACCGGCCAATTGCTCATACATCTTCCCTCAGTCAGGCGCGGCACCCAATAACCCGGGAGTTAGGTGTGTGGCTAGGCCATCAGGAGGTCGGGCTATCAGGCTGGTAACTGCACGTCTCCGCTGATTTACTGTGAGGTGTTATCACCCCAAACCCCATTGAGATTACTCACACGCCAACCTTTTATTTACGCATCTTATGAAGGACCGTGTAAGCCATAGCAGATAGAAATTGTATTTTCAGACTATATAGACGGTTAATATCACCATATCGTATAACTGCCAGTTGTCTTTGTTGCACAAAAAACATTTGTTCAACGGAGATATAATCATAAGGCAAAAAGAAAAATCGAAACCATCTGAAGTAATTACATTGTAATACATTAATCCACCTATCTTGACTTCGGGATCATTATAGTACATCGATAATATTAATCTACTTGTTCATTTATGGATGAACAAACGTTTAAAAGATGTAATATCGAAATACTCGTATCACATATTTTATACACTCATGACCCCCCCCCCCTTCATCATTTATATGATCGTCATCCTAATGTGATATGTATTAGACGAAGTGTATACATGAACCAGGTCATTTTACTGTGACTGCCCTAAGGCGCTAGAGGTTGTAAGAGATATTTGCTGAACGGTTCATGTAACCTTAAAACACTTAAATATCTTCAAATAGATGCCCCTTGCCAATCGCACTGATCGGCGAAAGGTCGAGTTTCTGGTGTTTCTCTTCAGTCTCTCCCCGGGCGACATTTCAGCATGCCACACTCAAATGCACTCAAATCAATCTTTACACTGATGTCCGCGGAACATGAAGAGCTCCTTATAACTTATCCGACAAAACGGAATTTACTAGCTACTAAAACATTACACTATGACTTTGAATCATATATAAATCATAAAGGAACTGGCATATATCAGGTACAACCAGATAGGCCTCCAGTTTGCGGTGGGGTATTTATTCTCCTACTCAGAATATAGTTACAAAGCATAGATAATTTCACATTTAATCATCGGGTTAAATGATATTTTATAGTTATATTCTGAATACAAATAATTCCAAGCAGTGATATTGAGAACCGCATCCAGAATCCACAAACGTGACAACACTCAGCCTACGACCAGGTGTGTGTGCAGAGACTAGACTGCAAACGATGAGCCAATCCTTGTGAAGTCTGTGCTACGATTGGCCGTGTCTCTACGGATAAAAGACGTTCTTGGAAGACAGTCACAGCTTATTCCAAGCGCTGTCTGATGATAGCAGAGTCTCACTCCGCCAGCTCTGCCCAATCACAGTAAATACTGATAACAGTCACTTGGGTGCTCTTAAATTGTTATGATTCTCAGCGAAGGCAGTGGTTAGCTGCTTGCTTTGGGCGGTCGGATCTTCAGACCTATTAAATATTAAGTTCCATTGCATGACGCGCGCAAGGTAGCCCTAGGGATGTCTATATTCGACTGTCATGGCTAAAAATGATCCCTGTATTATGCATGGCTCTCGCAATATTTGGATAGATATTTTCTTAGATGAGCATGGTTGTCCTAGCGACAAACCCATCTAAACTAGGCCATAGCCGACTGTCCCCAGCGCCCCTGCAGCATTAGGTGACAGGCGTGTATCCGGCAAGATCGGGGGGGAGAGCAGATGTCGTGTTTCCTCGCCTTTAATGCGGAAGTCGTGACCGCCCAGAGTTCTTCTCACGGGAAGTGCACCTTCTTGACGCCAGGATCCATTTCAGCCAATCAGGCTATACCCCTGGGTAGTGGGTCCCGTGATAACATCGTATCGAATCGCTAATTAAAACATCCGCCGCCATCGGGGCAGGGATTAATCACAGCTACTGCGGGTTCTAAAGCAAATATAGAGGGTTCTTTTGAAGCTGATAACGGAAGATGGTACCCCACAACAAACATTGTAACTGGCCTGGGATCAGAAAAATCAGAACTAGATACAGCCTTTTAGGTCAAAGATTATGGAAGTAATCAGTTATATTCACTAAGAAATCAATATGCCCTTATTTTCCCCCATATTTGGACACCTTTTATAGATTGAACAACCTTTATAGATAAATGTCTCATCCAAGATGTAATGTTTTGAACACAGGCAAGCGAATCCACGGTTTGCATGTACTATTAAGGTTAAGGGACATCCATGTTTAGTCTAGAAGGGAGGGCTTGTACATGATGGGATAAAATGAACGCACGGATTCGGGTTCTTGCTATGATATTTAGGCTAGGCCCAACGTTGAACCCAATTTAGTGGTTAATGAATCATTTTTATTGAACACGGTGTCACATGCCGGATATCCTTATAAATACTGGATTCACTAGTTTACAATCAGCGCATCGTTGATGCTTTATACATCATAAAAGAAGCATCGTGTATTAAGTGCGTATGAGTGATCATGGCATTTGTTTCTAAAATAATCTTGCCGATGGAAGCAGAAGATTGAGCATGTTCTTGCGAATGTTTTATGTATTTTCGGGATGCAAACGATGCAGGCTTCCCGGGGAGGCTGACTGACAAATGGTAGAATGTTTATGGCGACTAGACACGCCAGCATCCAGACTCTCTGGTCAGAGTTTAACACACGTTCCCCAAAGACCCACAGAATATTACACCCGACCCGCCCAGCCTCTCGACAGAAGGCAACTCTATGAACGTGGGAGGGACACTAGAGAAAACCTGATACCGACACATGTATGTAGGAGAAAGGGAAATGCAGTTTTACGCACACGCCAACTGTGGCTGAAGAGTCATTAATTATTTATTCAGGAAAGGATATGTCCCTAGGGTAGGAGTGTCTGGTTCTCCATCATCTCGTGTTGATGTAGGTCATTCCGCCATGTTTATATCACTAGCCCGAGAGAACCCATGCTTAGCGCGCAGTATTTTCATATACAACAATTTCCCGCGCTGCGTGGCTGGCGGTCGCGGACGTGGTCTGGGACCAGTTCGCACTTCCAAAAAGGCCATCGTCATGAAATGTCAACCAGGTCACCGTACACGCTTAATGCATTAGGTTAGTGACATACCTCTACAGGCATACGTTATCGACCCCAGAAGTAACACGGTGTTCGGAATAGTGCATTGTGTGGGCTTTGAATAAACTCACAACCCCTCCTCCAACTCCGGTATAGTTTACCTCTTTCATTACTTTCCCGGGATCATTGTACAAGATAAAGCTGTAAATTAGAATAACAGAATCTTTAGAAACATTGAACACATCTTGTGTAAAGAGTCCAGGATCAACCCTTATCAATTCCCTGATAGCTAGTTGCTGACTGAAACACTGGCCATAGGGCAATTCTTTGAAGAGCCGTACATGCAGTGTTCAAAAGAGGAATAAATATGTTTTTCACAAAGAGATTGTACGATGTTATATTTTCTTCCATATACAGACTGAATAATCTATCGACCGAGATAGGATTATCTGTATATTGTGGGTCGTACGGTAGTGACAGGACATCCTTTTAACCTTCTAAATCCTGTCCCTCTGCTGCGAGCGGATTAATTCCGCCTAATGCACATCCTACATAGAGCTGCTCGAGTGTATAACAGGTTACGAACCCTGGTCCTGCTTTGCTATAGAGAGCGTCTAGCTCGGAGCCCCGGTGTCCTGCCTTCCCTATCCCACTGCCGACAAGCAACGCTATAATAACGTTATGTCCATTGCCAATTAAGCGTCCCAGCTACCCACTTAAGGTTCTTCTCACTCACTTCATTGTATACAGGATTAAGGAGGTTGTTGTCTGTGTTGTAGATAGTACCCCCATCTCCCGCCAACCCGATGGGCTTGTTGGAAACGGGGTCCAACAGGAGTACGGGGTGAGAGGGAATATGTAGGGGATGGGATCTACTATAGAACGGACTAAAGGCCCCCGGCTTTCATTTACACAGGGATTACCAATTTCCCGTGGGTGGGCCCGTGGACGCCGGACGGTCACGTTGCAGCCAGAGCAGGCATACTCACATGATATATATGTGGGCTGTAGTGGACCAGGCACGATCAGGGAGGTGGGTGGGTTGAGGGGGAGGGGTTCAGCTGATAGATCCGCATGTCGTGTCCCACCTCCCACCCCCTCCTCCACGCACCCCTCCCCGGCTCCCAATGACCATCCCTCTACACGAGTGAGGATGTAATTCTGAGCGGGTTCACTGGAGCGAGGCTGGTCGGGCGTGACCAGCATGCTCCTTAGTACTGGATCCATGTGCAATGTGCGCAGCATGACTGGCCACTAAGGGGGTGAGATTAGGATTGGGACCATTTGACGGGGAGGTGGGCGGGTTGGTGAAGGGGTGACCGTGTAACTAGAAGGAGTAGGGTGACGGGGTGGCTGTTGTGATCGGATGGATACATTTTATGGGTGGGGGGAGTGATGGAGATGGGTGAGTGTAAGGTTGCGTGGATGCTCTTGGGGAAGTAGAAGATGGGTGGGTTGAAGGGTGGGGTGATGGTTGTGAAGGGGGTTTGGCGGTGTCGGCATGTGGACTAATGGCTGACTCGTCCATTACGGACACGGACATCCATCGGACCGATCCCCTCACTCTGGTTCCGCTCATATCTCAATTGCCTGGCCTTGTTGCCGCTCCTCCACAACTCTCCGGTAAATGCCGCCCCGCCCCGGTGTCCCAGACCCTCCGCCCGCAACTCGTCCTCCTACGCCGTGTCAATCTACACCATCTGCGCAACTCACTCGCCCGGCCTTCTCAATGCCTGTCAATACAGGCAACCCACCGCAGCCTTTCTGATGCACTATCCTCCGACTGAACACCAACAATAGTTTCACTTGTGTCCTATTGGGATCGTAATACTAGAATGTCACAGGTCATGACCCCCCCCCTCAACAAAGACCGTACTGCTTTAACGTCATTGATCCATCCTCCACACACAGAGTCTTATTAATTACCATTGTGGTTAAATTTACATCACTTCTGCCTCCATTCAACATGAGGTTAAAGTATGCAACCTGACCATAGAAATACTAAACTAATTACGCATGAGTTTATAATACTAAATAAACTATATGTCGTCTTGCCCTTACTCAAATGACCTTGAGGAAATAAGTACATACAGACAGGAGTGACATCATGGAGCCAGACAAAGTGATTTAGTCCCTCTCCGATGACAGCTGGTATTGAAAACAATTGGCAGGGTCGCTGTTGCATTATTACCGTTGGGAGAATCAATTAGGTTTTTCCAAGGGACTACGTTTCCATTTTGGTAAAACATTATAATGGACAAAACAAGCAAAGTAACAAAGATTTAAAATGTGCAATATGAAAAAAGTAGTTTTGTGAAAGTTACCATGTGGGCAGCAGTAAATAATTACTTGACTTGCGAATTCTATAAGAAGATAAAACCATGAATAATTGATATTAAGAAATAGCTATTATCTGTGAAGCCCCAAGACGATTATAATCTTGTCGATACCTAATATCAGTGCAGTAATGTATAGGTTTCTGTAAGATTTGATAATATTTATAACTTTGATGTTGGCATAGATATCTCAATTACCTTGGAGCTCGAAAGATTATTGGTTTACTCAGTTTTCACTTATACCGTCGTTTTATCACTATCAACTAGTTCGCTTGAGTAATGGTGAATACAAACTCTGAATTTCTTTTGATTGAATACCATATAGAAACACCAAGGAGACATATGGAGATCAATATTAGGTACATATGAATTCTTGCTCAGAATAATTGTCAAGTAAGAAACGTAGACCTGCTGCGGCTTTGATCCATTGTATTTTAGTCCGGACAAGTGATGAATGCACGCCTTTGTCACGGTCTTTTTTTATCTTTCGATATACCTTCCTCTAGGTCCAATTACTCGATGGAGAAGATAGATAAGGCAGTTTGAATTAATGAGCACATATTGATATAAAGCCACCATGCTCAAAATGTATCTTGATCACGAGCTCACTATGACCGCCATCAATAAAGTTTCATTAAGTACGCATATCCCAGGTTACTCATTATCCTGTGTAAATTATACGACTTGTCATATTTCTGAGATCGTCAATATATAAGGATGGAATATTTTAGCATCTCAACTGGGGCACAGGAGTATACATGTAGTTGTCAAATAAATGAAACTACAGGGAAATGTAATAAATAGGTTTAAGGAGGCAATTAAGTTATCTGTTGTTCAGTTACCCAGGTTTAGATGATATAGAAATATCAAAGTGTAAAGAGAGAATATGAATTCAATCACATTGTTCTCCTTTGTAAAGTGGAATCGAACTCGTATGTAGACATGATTTAAGTCGAATTTCGAAAAGGCCAAATGATACAGCTATTATTTCATTTGCCATGAAATAAAACAAAGGGGATTGACAGCCATATTTCAAATGAGAAAAGTGCTTGAACGAAAGTAAATGAGAGAGAAAAATGCAGATGGATATCAACCTCTATAACTAATATCAATTTGCCAACCAGATTTGCAAGCTTCTAGCTGGCGACATGGTGTCTGCCCTTCTAGGTCTGAGGCTTGTCCGCATACCCGGGAGGAAGTGGGGGTGCTGGAGGGAGCGGAGGTACGGGGGTTGGTGGGCCAGCACAATTAGAGCGACCTTAATGAGAACGGATAATTACCGAGCATTTGTTTGTGGTTGAGCAATGGTAATGAACATGTGCCAATGACGCCAGCATCTATCAGCCCTGCTTTGCCAGTCGGCAGGGCTTTGGTCGTGTGGCTAACGTAGGGCAGGATAGGGTGGGATAATCAAGCCTGCCCCTCCCCCCCCCCCCACCCACGATAAGGCATCAGGTACATAGGCCAGGCCCGACCCCCATCCTCCGCCAAGGTCAAACAAGGAGTTCATATATATACACTGTGTATTTAGCAGGCCCACCATCAGCCCTTGCCCTTATGGACCCTCCTCCCATCTATCCTACCACCCATTTCGGGCGCCACCAGTTAACACGTTCTGCCGTAGAGTGTCTAATGAACGCGCTTCGGTCGTCTATTTTCGTTTTTTGCCTCGTAACAAGGTCGTTGCATGGAAACACGACCCAGTCGGAGGGACTATGGGTGGTACGAGCCCAATATCACGGCCCTAGTGGTGATGATCAGCCGGGGCGTTTGTTCTTCCCCCCTTGATGCCTATTGGATCCCAGGACGTTATTGGATGGGTGCTTTATTAGAAGCGAGTGATCGTGGCACAACATGTGATGACTTGGCGACCAGCACTAGTATCTCCTGCCAAACCAAGCTCAAACTTTCGCCCTTGCAAAGTATAAAAGAATCTAGAATCACTCACCAATGTGTGCGTTTCCTAAAAACTAAACTCTAGGTGGTAATATCCGCACTTGATGCCTTCCTCTGAGTACATTTCATTTTCGAGCCTAGTCCTATAGGCAGTAGAGCTTTGCTTATATGGACAACACAGGGTTTGTGTAAGATATATGCTTGTAATTATGTCAGGATGGTGTCCATGGCGCCTAAACCAGTAAATGAGGTCCGGGCTAGGAATAAAAAACTATGATTGTTTTTACCGTTTTTCCCAGTTTGTTTTATCCCGACTGGCGTATTGATTAACAGGGACCAATTCTATTCATTTGAGGTCGGCCTCTCGTTATTAGGATGGGCTGGTAATATATCGCCTGTGTCGGCAGTCGTGGTCTGGCAAAGTACCAGCAGGGTGTGTCATTAAATCGTTAGTTATTGGAGAGGTTTTTATCTGGCAACCTTTTTTTGGGCCGATGGTGTGGCTTGCTCAGCAATGGTTGAGCTGAGCTCCGTGCATTCCAATAACATACCACGAATAGAAGGTACATAAAAATGAACAAATTGAGCAGTAGCAGCTCTTCCGATGGCTCTCTCCAGTGACCAAAATGCAATGCCAGAGACCTCGAAAAAGCTTACATACTACAGGAAAGAACAGGGAAGAGGGGGATGTTCAATGGTTATCAAGCAGTTTCTGTTCCTGTAAGGGTCATACATGATAAACCGGGGCCACGACGTGAGAAAACAAATTTTCGTTTTTTCCTCCCATTGCGTTGTAGAAGTCAGTTGGAGTCGTTTCCAGCTGATTGTACGTCCGTGAGCTATTGCTATCTGCTCACGGCCGGAGCCAGCGCGCAGTAACTTTACACGGGCTACGTGAGTCGTGGCTGGGTTCGTTACGCAAACGGCGGGGCGGGTAGGGGTGGTGAGGGGTAAGGGAAGGACCCTCCCTTTGCGTGATTCACACACACAAGCCGGCAGCGACGCACCCCGCACGCCCGGCGAGGCTTCTCGGCGGCTGGCTCGGCAATAATTAACTTTCGTGGCTGCCATATACAATTAGGTGTCGGCGGCCCCGGCTGTCCCCCTTCTGTAATGGAACTCATTACAGGAATGAGCAGCGACCGCTGGGAAGCCATGACAGGCCGTCACAACGCTCCATCCGTCGTGCCTGTACCTACACCCCGCCCGCCACTACTCATCCTCCTCCTCCTCCTTTGAGTGGCTCTCTGTCTGTCTGCTCACCACTGATACTGACCGCTGTCTCCTGTAGTCCCCTAACAGCCATATTGCCCCACCCTTCCCTCCCACCACGGTGACACCCTGGCCTCTATACCCCTCATCCACTCCACTCTGCCCTTACCGCCCTGGCCGCTGAGCATTGGTCAGTGATATGTGGCTCGAGCGGGAGTGGTCAAGTGCGGAGCGTCCCTTGGCCATCCCCCGACGCCCGGTACTTGCTGATGACCCCTGTCACCCTCCTAATTGTGGCCATCAGCTGCTCCAGGCAACTTGGCCCGCGGCACGCACCTCGCCACCTCCCGCCTGGCTGACTGCGTAGGGACACGGGAGATACAGGAGGTCGGGGTAAGGATGAAGTGAAGGGCTTGGTGTTAGGGTGACGCGTGCCCACAGTAGGCGTGTGACCTTGCTGGGAAGGTGGCACAGAGTAGCCTTGTGAGATCATTTCGAGGCTGGTCAAGGACGGGTCGTTAGTTCGTAGAGTCGGTTGGTTTGGTAGACAAGTCATTAACAATCCTATCTAAAGGTAATTGGTATCATAATCAAATGGATAGACAAGGATATTATATTGCCATAATTAAGGTAATATAAAGTAAGTACCGTTATCCCCTATCTGATCTGAATCTACGGACATGGTTTATCTAAAACTTTATAACTAAATATCAAAATTAAGTTTGAAATGATGAGCTCAAAACATTTCGAATCCCTTTTCCAATCAAATGTGAGAGACTGTTGTAAATCTGGTACAGCTTTCCCCTAATAGTGTTTCCATTGAACACTCAAAATTTCTATCCTTGTAGCATAAGTAACAAGAACAATGTAATTTGGCAGATGGTCAACTTATTACCTCTCATTCCCATTACATTACTGATTTGTATGGCTTTATGGAAACAACAGTGATAAATTCTTTTGGCAACAGACCTGGGTTAGAGCATAACCTCCTGTTATCTTTGCCTTCTAGTCTTCAGCATATCTTATACACCGAAAATGAACAATAGTCTAAGTACAGACCTCGGTAGGATGAAAAATTTGCTAACTCAAACATCTGATTCACTGTTAATGACTACCACCTTTGGGGATCTGTTCAAAGACCTCGGGAGCTCCAACAATATTAGCTTTTGTTGGGTAGATAGATCGTCGCTAATTCTGCAGTGCTTTGATGTTAGAAGAATATCGATAACTAGGCTACCAAACATTTGCACTAAGGTAGATCACCACTTTGAAGTGTACAGTAGGGTTTGATGGGGTTAGATCGAGGGTGCGTGGAATCACATGTATGTAGGAGCGGTAACTAAGAGACTGAAAGATGCAGGTGGTTGCTATAAGTCAAAGGATGACAAGGTAAAACTTTTTGAGAAGGTAAGATATCCGTATATTGGTAGATCATAGAACAGCATATTTGAATGTGCATATTATAATTGAGACGGCTTAGTACGCTATGGTGTTGGCCCAAACGGAGTTGCCGATACATACAGGCATACACAACCTATTATGGAAAGATGACATCATATTATTCTTGGCAATTACTTCAATTATATCATGATAGCGAGTTGGTTGGTCTTGTCTTGAATATTTGGCAGTTGTATGATGGTATAGTGCGTTAGTTGAGACGTCAATGTTTGGCTAGGCTGCGTGTGAGATGATGTGACGCAGACGTAAGACATTCCTAGATGTGCATAGATTTGTGTGGTAGAATGAGATTTTTCTAGAGGTTAGCTTCAATTTGCAGGGAGGTGATGATGCAAAGATAGCGATGAATTGCAGCATGGAGTCACTGGTTTCAAGCCTATTTAGAACCCTCAGGTTGAATGGACAGGAATTAGATTATTAGAGGTTTATTTACAGTTTTTGTTTGTTTAAACTGCATTTATTTCCTTTATTGATATATAGAAGTCAATCCATATTCCAATGCTTCCCTCTAGTGGCAGATCCGGTGTATCCTAAAATACAGAGTGGTTGTGGCTTGATATTGATATATTTATATGTAACAAATACACGTAAGTCATGTTGTCAAAGCATGCTATATGAAAAAGCTATATTGTTTGGTAGATAAAGATCATCCCCTTTTTCCTCTAAGGATATGTAATAGTTATGTATCTATCTTAATTTGTTCTAAGTGCCGACTTATATCCTAGACATTTAAGGTCAAAATACAATGTGTACAAATAATTATGATTCAATAGGCGACGAAGGGGGTGCCTGTTTTTTTTAGTAGGGATAGTAACCCCTTTCATACATAAAAGGCAGAACAGGTGTGATTCTGCGAGACTATTCTAGCAATGATAGTTATATCTCACACCAGGTTTCACATCCAAGAAATATAAGGTATATAGTATTAAAGATATGAAGTACATTAAACTAATGACTTTCATTTTACCATGGTAGTCTTCGGTATCTTCGGGACGTTCTATCCTCCTTCAGTCATTCTGGCACCTTTTTGATCGAGTACAGTTAAACATACCCGTGAGTGATAATGCAATATAAACGCACGATTTCTAATGAACGTGCAGCACAAACACCAATTCATTATATCTGATAGACAAAGTCTCAGGCTATCGGATAAAGGCACAGTATATCAGATAGAGGCACACTTCAACTTACCAAAATATTATTAACTGACATTACATGATGTCCTTCATGCAAATGTCGTGAGATAACAGAATGATATGGTTGGACAAGTAGCTCATCAAGCTTGGCGTTCAGTCGGCCTGATGTAAGCTTAGTGGTCATCACTGTGGTCGGTTAGGCCGTTACTAGATAACAGAGGGGATGCGTCATTGCCACACAAGGCCGACGCCAATGCCCTCTTACTGCATCATTGATGGCTATAAAACCGCCCAGGAATTGTTCCATAAACTGGCTTTTTCACACTGACGCCAGAGTGGAATTAATATTAATGACAAGGGACGATAAACCGTCCAAGCCTATTCTGTGATGCATTCGTTCGCACCCACTTCACAGCGTTGTTTCTCTTATTAGTTAATGTAGGTTCGTCGTGAACAATGAACGAGGTAATTATCTTAATTACGCACTTTCTTCGGAACTCTAATGAGCCATAAACAAGTGTTTTGACGAAATAATTTAGAAACGGCCTGAAGGGGTTTCTCTATACAAAAGTTGAACGGTCGATAGCCACCCCGCTTAAAGTAGCTAAAATGAGCTCTTCGGAATCAATGCTAGCCTGCCCGTCAACTGGTCGATGCTGGGCAACAGACATTGCCCATTTCATCCTCAAGGCACAATTTTTGTCACTCACTCATCAATATACGTTACTTTCTGAATTCGCTTTCAACATTTGTATCAATTTTCTCTAGAATGTGATTATTTATCAAATGTCGCTAAGGGCAATCTGTATGCATAACTGAAGAAATACCCTTTAAACAGAGTATTGCCAGTCTTTACCAAGGATAAATACTCACAAAAGCCCTTTATGATTTATTCAACACTAGCCTCATGATGGGATTTTCGGAAACTAATCATGGGTTATCTAAGGGGGTTATCTAAGGAGTATATATAGAGATATGTGTGTCTCTCTTTACATATATAGTTATCTTATAAAAACCAATGGGTTCTTGGGCTAGTCCATGTTATCTATTTAATATGTAAGATCCCAAATCATATCTGGTGGATATCCATCGGTATATAGTAACAGATGTGCACTACTTGTGGTACTGTTAAGTCTGAATATGCCATTCTTCGTGCATGATTCGAGTAGCATCTCATTGAAACTGATGCGTGACACCAGTAATGGCGACGCACCTGGGTACATTGCCAGGGTGTTGGGTTCATCAGAGCTTGCTCGTAGCCTTCTAGCCAGCTTCATGGGAATCCTGACACATAGAAAGCTTGACACGCAAGTCTCTAGCTACGAACCACCGAACAACCGTTCTCCAAATCATCTGGTTCTAATTATAGTATGTTTAGATTCACTTAGTCTGCCGTGCACATTTATTGCATTTCAAACTCTTTGCGTGTCTTGTTTCTAACATGTTTACAAGATTACTAATTACCCATGCTGAGCTACTTTTTTATATCTAACTGCTCTTCTCTAGTTGATCATTATTCACCTAGTGTAGCTCTATGTTAATCTCGCAAGACAATCTGTTCGCTCCCGTACGAAACTTTTGTACAGATACCAGCTGGAATAAACTGCCTTTACTTGAGACTGTACAACATCTATCAGTAAATGATCACAATAAAATGCCTAAAACGAACCTGTAATGCCTATCCGTGGTGAACAACAAAGATTGCTACCAACATCTATGTTTGATTAATTGGTATATGAATAGATGCTCATTACCCATTAAGAGTTGCTCATCTAGGCTTTTCTATGCCTGTACAGACTTGCTTAGAGCTCATACAGAGCTGGGCACCCTTAGTACGGCTGGCAGTTTGGGGCGCTATCAGTGGCGAGCAGTTTTCTAGTACAATCAGGGATGGCTCCATTGTGTCCACCTCCGCGGGTTAATGCGACTACCAAGAGATGAATGGCAGCTGGGAATCGCGCCCTCATGGTCAGAATATCTCCTGTGGGGCCAGTATTGATGACCATTTACTCACGGTCCTCGCTCTATCTGTCTCTATCGTAATCCGACACAATTATTATTATGCTGTTCCACAAGGGTCTTAACGGCCAGCCAAGCCGCCTCTACTGCCCCGCTTTCAAGTCGCTCACGAAGTATGCAAATTTGATTAGGACATGACGATGGCCACTGTGCACAAATGTGTCTCTCATTGTGAGCAGTTGGTTCCTAGCGAGCTGCTCGTAGGATAAACAGACTGCTGGCTGTGTATGGTGTTTGCCGTAGTGGTTAGGCCCCTGGTGGCTTTGATCTAACATGTACAAAGTCTCTATTTTCACAGATGTGAGTCCCTCAGCACATCATACGCCAATGTCTTCTCAGTGCAGGAAAGGAGTACTGAATTGTGGGGGGGGGGGGGGGGGGGGACTACTCTGTGTGTGTGTGTGGGAGGGATTGGGGGGGGGGGCTAAAACTGGGCACGAATACTGATACTACGGAAGTTGTAAGAGGAGCAATCAGAATACTCTCCTCGGGTGATTAAGAACATGAGGTGAGCTACTTATATAACATCTCACCCTGCTCCTGTTCATTTTGACTACTAGGTTACATTGAACAGCGACAGTTGAGGGATGCTTTCCCTCCACGTCCTGAGATACTAGTAACTGCCTGAGATGCAGGTATTTCGAGCTTTCGAGATATCAAACCGTTATCAGATATCATAGTGGTGTGATATTCCATACTGATATGACTTAGAGATACATTTAAGTTAGGACGGTATAAATCACTGTAGATATGCTCTATAATGAACGCTTGATACTTCATGGGAAGGATTGGAGCCTATTTGTTGTCTGGAACAAGTACCTCTGGGATCAGGCTATGTGGGAATAACACAAAGAGATGAAACAGAGATAGATTGGTGAGCCTAGGAGTGAGGAGAGAAGAGAAATTATTTCTTTTTTAATTGCCATGAACGGAATACAGAAATGATGGAGGGACCATTGTTGGGATCTTATACTACAAAAAATGGTCAATGCAAAGAATGAAGAATGAAACGCGGATATGGCAGCTGGAAGTGAATGCGGGACCCGCAGACTTCAAAAGATAATATCCATAAAGGTAACGCGACATGAAATGGATACAGCGAGCTAGAGATGCACGCGAGGAGTTCCACGGTATTTGCTGTATAAGTAGATGGATATATCATGATGGGATGCCTCCCTACACCGACATCAAAACACTGTAATATGTAGACATTTATTCAGGTTTCAAAAACAATATCAATAAGACCCAGTGTCACGGAGGTATATAGATGATATTGAATTATTTTCGGACGGGCTGTGATACAATCGGGCTACATGATAGTGTGGGAAGTATCAGTGACATCATGCTATAAATGGTGTAATCCGAGGTGGGAAGTACGAATTCGTGCTGCTCTTGGAAGAATATCAACCTTTGAAGTGTTGCGTCTATGGCGTATATAGTAGACAGAAATAGTGTGCATAGGTGTAGAGGTTGTCGGATGAACGAGATGAAATATGGGGTGATAAGTAGGAAGATGTGTCGGACAAGACTGAGATACGTCGATCTCCAATACCATGATTGCAGTGATGTCTTTGGGGAGACTCTGCAGCCTGAGATAAGAGACGTAAAAAGGGACCAGTCCCCTGCGTTCCACGACTAGGCTGGTGGTATGTAAGTCAGGGTGAAGAATTACATAGGCAGGACGTGTCTCATTAAGTAAATAGACACAGAAGGTATTTAGGTATGCGACCTATATACCTAACATATGTATGGGTTTAATGACATGCTGCTGAATCAAATCAAACTCGAAAGAGGCTGTCCATAAATGACGTCATGCTATTTTTGAACATTTTGACCTCCCCCTCCCCCTTTCCATGTTTTGTCATATAACTCTTACTATTGTTGGTCACTCCACTGCTACATGACGTCATTCATGAGAGGCCCTGAAGCTTCGGAACACCGGTATCTAGAGAAAATGTAACTTTTTTCAACGCTTGTCCGCAGTCTGCTTTACCCATTATAATGCAAATAACTACCCAGCCAGAGATATACAAGACCTTTGAGAGAAAATCTAAATCAGCGACAGGCATAAAAGAGTCACAAACGGCCCGACTTACAGACAGTCAAAGAGCATCAATTCTGACAGATAGGCGTGCAGACAGATGCGCATACTGATACATACTCGTGTAACTGGCCGGCAGAGCCGTCTGGAGCGCCTGGCCTGGATACAACCCCTCGCCGTCGCGTGTGCCAGGGTCTTTTATTAAAGGGCCGATATGTTGCGGGTCGGCGTTCACCATGGCCTCGGCCGCCCGAGCCGCCTGATTGGGCCCAGTATGGCGTGCTCCAGGCAGACACGGCCAGTAGACCCGGCCACCCACCGCCCCCATAGTTTTTTTTTATTTCGTTTGCTGTCTGTGCTTGGAGAGTGTCGATGACCATCGTGTGGTCACGGCAGCTGGTCAACACCGAGGCCCCTCCTTCTCCTGATCTATTTGTACCTCCTCTTCGTTCTCGTCTTCTCTTCGCTTCCATCCTTCACTCCAGTGCCTACTTTGTGAACCTCAGACCTCTCCCTAGATTCAATCTTGTCCTTCCTCCCTCCCGTCCGCTGCTCTCTTACATTTGGACAAGACGTCCTCAGATGCATTGGAGCTATGTCATAGCTAAATACTGAGGGAGTTTCATTTATTTTCATCCATTATTTCCAATTGTATTGTATTCAAACAACAATTTTGTAAATATCATGAAATGATGCCTCGAGGCGTCACTACTTTATCTACGGTTGATGCCTTAAGGCATCACCCAGCCAGCCCAGGATGATGCCCCAATGCCACCCCCCGCGCGAATCGGCTAATCTGTCTCCACTGCAGTAACTTTCTGCATTTCTAACTTCCTTTTCTGTCTTGTATGTTTCCCCTGTTCATCTACTTCCCTTTTACTTCTTCTTCTCCATTCCTTCCGCCATCGTTCCACATCTCTTTTACTGTTATCGCACTGTCACCGCACCATTACTATATCCTTCCTCCATCTGTCTCAGACATATTTCTATTCCCTTTTCACTTATTCTTCCCTTTTCGCTCCCCTTTTCGCGTCTTACTACATATGCGATACATTTTTCACGGCTCCTTTTCCTATACTACTCAGATTCTATAAAACTAGCTTGAAGCCCTTGCTTCCCTTAGATTTCCAAAAGGTCCTATTTCACCTTCCTTCATACCCCGTCCCTTCCTCCCATCAGGTCCCAGCCTCCAGGCTGCCCACTGACCACAGCCTCGTAGTGGACGCTGGTCCAGCATCCAGCCTCGCTTTGATGAGGCCATCTCAGGGCCCACGCCCTCTGGTGGCGCCATTCGGTTTTACGGCCATGTGGTCAGCGACTGATACACAAGGAGATAGACAGAGGGCGCTCCGGGCGGGTCTGCCGATTATTACACGTAATAGTCGCGATAAACCACACCACTATGTTTGGGCGTAACATCGTAAATCATTCCCACCGCTTTATTTACGGCAGTGTACGTAAGTAGGGAACAGAGGAAGCAGATAAGCTTTGTCACCTCCTATACAAACACCATATATCATTTTAATTAAACAAAATCTCATTTAAATCCATCATAAAATAGAGCGTGTCCCAGTGATGGAAGTTAGCAGTCGATCCAAATATTAACAACCTCGGAAAAAGTCAACATTTTCAACGAGAAATATTTGGTATTTTACATGTTTACGTCGGTTCTGGTATACATAATAATTGCAAAACTTTTGTAATGACTTTTAATTTCTTTATACTGGGAAAACACTATGTTTTGAGAACTCGTCTCAGCGTGTACCCAGCTTACTTGTCACTTGACTTGTTCACATGGTAACCACGGACGTTAGTAACTAGTATTACATGTATTCAGTGGTTTTTGATGCGATACAGATTACAGACCGTACTGCTATGATTTTTACTTGAATCCGTCGGGTGACCTTGCCTTTCCGTTGGAGGTAGTCTATTCCATCTAATACCTTGATAATCCAAAACATCTTTCTACAGCTCACATTTAACTTATGACATCAAATAATAGTGACAATTGACCTCCAGTGCTGGCCGTGGAACGATGGTCAAACGTTCGTTGTGAACTAGTTTATATACATATATAGTTTAAAAAAAAGGATCCCGAGTCTCCTAAAACCAACGCCAACAAGAGAGTCTAGACAACATGATGGACCAGTGTTTAAGACAGGAAGGCCAAACATCGAAATTTACAAACATAGCACGTTATACCGAGGTGCCCTAGACTGGAATTTATTACCATCGTACCAAAGGAATATGGAAAATAGGGATGCATTTAAACTGATGCAAAAATCTTGGCCCTCGCCCTAAACTTGCCATAACTAGCAATCATCAAATGTTGCTATGGCTAAACCAGGTCCCAATGCGTTATCTTCAAGGCTGTTTGTAACTCTCTAGCTGCAACTGTTATCTCACAGACTCATAAAAGCTGTTAGGGATTGATACAGTCATATTATCAATTGGTATACATGTTTATAATTAATTGTTTTGTAATATAACAGGATAGTAGAGTGGACATTAATTTTTGTCCCATTTTTTGTCCCATTTTTTGTCCAAACTGTTGCATAAACTGTCTGTACTTTCCCAGGGTAAATCAAATGTTTTTTTTTTTTTTTAAAGAGTAAAAGGTATGCTTCCCGTCTTCTAACAATCGACGCTGTATCGATCTATATAACATATTTATACATATATCCTCGGATATTATTATCCTAATGACTAACGCACAAGAGTACTCATAGTGCACAAAATATATTGTAGGCTAATGATGAGGTAATCAAGTCACGATCTATTGAAGAGCCCTACGCAGTAGGGTGTGAATGGTGAGTCCAGTTTTAATTGTAGGGGGTGGTGTCATTTTTCGCTAGTAATCCGAGAGAGAGTGGCCGGAGTGTGGGTTGGTACATTGGAATGTGGCATCCCCCACGTGACCTTGGGTGAATGGTCCCACGTGATCGAGAGCGTCTATGGTTACCGGCCCCCTCTCTCGCTGCGCATTACCATTAACCGGTCGATAGCCATAATTGCATTAGTCTGCAATTTTTGAAGTCTATTTCTGTCCATCATTGTATATACCTGTGAGCGAATATCTGACATTTACGGGTCGACTAAGTGAGAAATTACAAATATGATGATACCTTCTGTCTCACGCTCCTTGCTTTCAAGAATAAGAAAATGGAGTTTTAATCAAAAAGAAAATGTCCAGGCGTATGGAGATTAGAAAACAAGGTGAGACTAAATAAATGGATCCGGTTTCTTAGTGTTTATGTGAATTTAGACACTGATGGACGGAATCAAATCATCCAACCTCATCCACATATCTTCAAATAAATAATGATATAGCTCTGTAGTCTAGTAGTTGTAGTACCACTGTTTTATATGTGAGTAAGCCTGCTGATTCGGTAATATATATGCTGTTTTGCCAGAGTATTTATGTGCGGTTTATAAGAAGGTGTGTTGTGTCATCTATACGGAATAATTCTTTACATTTTAAGCTGTATTTATAGACCAGAATGGAGGGAATTCCAATACTAAGCCCATAGAGATGGCATTAGTTGTCAAACCGGTTTAACATTGGTTACTAGGCCAGACAGAAGTTCTGATGTTGTAGGCTTCCCTTCGATTGGGAACTTTAGCTTGAAGCTTTAATATTACAAGCACATAAGCCATTCCTCTGGGAGTTTTAAACTGAAGCTGTGATGTTTGTATGCACCGGACTGCCCTCCACAGGGAGCTTTTAATTGAAGCGATGCAAGACGAACCTTGCAAACCGGATGGCACGATTGATTGACTTCCGGGGTAGCATTTAACTTGTTGCTCTGGGCGGTCACGTGGCTCCGGTGCATCCTGGGATAATTTAACAGCCACTTGTTCTTGCCTGGCGCCCGCGTAAAGCCGTGGGTTTTATTATATTTTTCTTCCTGCAGTTGTTGGGCGTTTCGGGTGGGCATCCTTTCTCGGAGCAAGGTCGGTGAGTGATGAATTGAGTGGGTAACCAAAAAGGTCGCACCCTGGGGAAGTAATTGAGACTCAGTTATGGCCCTCTCGCTTCTTGTCACGCTGGGGTCGGACACAAAAAACGCGGGCACGCCTTGATGCGGGATGAATCAGCGCCCAGTCGGCCTTGTCGTCCACTTCCGGCGAACACTCATCATATCCGGGTTCCGGTAGGGCTGAGGTC
Organism: Alentia gelatinosa; assembly: GCA_950022655.1. NCBI lineage: Eukaryota > Metazoa > Annelida > Polychaeta > Phyllodocida > Polynoidae > Alentia > Alentia gelatinosa. Next base: position 46,065,970 of record OX465586.1, read on the forward strand.
AGTGGCGCCGCCCAATGGCTTAGCCTGCGATATGATTTTAACCTCTGGCCCTCTGGGCAGTGACTCGTGAGCTGCTCATTGTAGTAATACCCGCTCGTGTTTGCTCACACAACAAGGCAAGGCTCGGGCATCCGGAGGCGGGGCGGGGCGGGACGGGGCGGGGCAGGGCGGGGCAGGCGGGGAACGGGGGGGATAGAGCCCGGCAGCCAGCCTTGGTGAGATAAGGCCATCAATAACCGCTGCTTCGGTCTGTGTCCTCTCCTCCCTATGTTTATCCTGCGGAACGTTAATACGGAAATATTCAACGTGTTACGTAACATCTGGACACGACTCCACGGCCCCTGGTACCTTCGGCCACACCCGCCTCACCCCACCAATAACTGGCCCACCGAGCACACACTGTTCCACCCACCCACCCCTCCTGCCCCCACCCACCCGTCTTTGTAGACACGCAACCCACTCATTGACCCCCATCTCCGGTTGCCCTACCTCGGCTGCCCCCTCCCCCGGTGCCTACTTATCGGCACGGCCATATCTGTACATGCGGGCGGCGCGCAAGGTTGTCGGGTTGTGTAACAGTGTGAGGCTCCTGCAAGGCCCGGTCACCAATTGTGGAGAGGTAGGCGTCAGAGGTACATCCAGTAATGGCAGGCCTGGTATCGTATGAGTCGCTTCTTTTTGTCGTCCTCCTGGATACAATGAGATGACACCGATTGACGTTCACACAAAGAATTAGGACATAGCTGCAGTTGACGGTCACATAAGGAGGTATTACGTAGCCCTGATTGACGTTAAAGCAGGACTTAAACTGATAGGCGTTCACACAATAAGACAGGACCTAGCCTCACTGATCGGCGTTCACGCACACAGACGACTGGTTAGCGTAGTACCGATGTGAACGTGGCCAATTAGGACGCTAATGACGACGCAAGAATTCTTCATTAGCACAGGTCGATGAGGACCATATCGTGCCATCGATTTCGGGTGAGTGTCTATTGAGGTGATTTTCAGGGGATTGAGGAGGGACACAAGGAGCTGGTATGGCTAGATGGGGACGTGTATTCACTTATTAGAAAGTGTGTGTGAAGGGTCCTAGTACCACTACCTACTTGCTCGTCCCATCATCAGAGCTGCTCGTATCGGCCTGAGACATGGTGGGGGTGCGTGGCCATAGACTCTGCTGCACACACGCAGACGGGAAATTCATTTAGTATTCATAGTATGCCGCAGATCAGGGAAGCAATGAAGTGAGCGATGGTGTTTTGTGATATGTATTGGGCTGAGGGGCATGTCCGTCTTGCGTTGGAGAGTGTTTAATGGTGATATCCGTGCTAAGAGCTGCTCCTACCTCGTTAGAGCAGGCAATCTCTGCCAGGGATGGATGGTGCGGGGTGCAGACCTCCGCTATCAAGGAAGAGGGCAACTTATATATCAAACTGTAGATTATACCGTTTCCACACTCAGGTCAAACGTAATCCCTGAAGAGGTGAGCTAATTCAATAATGGTATACTTATGAATTATTCCTTGTGTCTTCAGATAATTAGATCAAATCTCTTAGTACTGGGAAGGAGGCCATGCATGAATCACACAATTTTCACATTTTCTGAATACAGGTCCATGTAAAGGCGGATGATTTTGGGAATGTAGTATGGTCAATATAAGAGGGCACTAAGTGCTGCGACATGGGTAGGTATTTGGAACATGAACATTGTTTTTATAAGAGGATTGAGTGGCGTCTTCGGCATCAGATTTTTATGCTTCCATCTTGCCGGTTATTACGCATCTCTACCAGACAGAGGATCACGTATATTGATATGTCAATAGGCATTACGTGAGACCTAGCTATGGTTACCTCACTGGCTCTAGCGGACATATAGTAAACACCCGGAGGCCTACCCCAGTATGGCCCTTTACAAGCCTCTACCGTTATGAAGCCTTTTTCCAGCTAACCGAAACTGACATTCAAATACAAAATTAAAGGCTGTTTATGTCGAAATGCTTGAACCCGGACAAACTACAAACCTAAATGTTTCCTCACGTACTCATTCTATAACCAGAATGAAACTCCCAATTTCATAGACTACTCATAATCTTTCAAATTATATGGATAAAAGCCATCTTCATTATTTATATACAATATTTTCAAGTGAGACGGCAGAAATTAACCTGCATTTTTGCCTTATTATAAAGATTCCCAGAACCAAATAATTTTATTTCATACAAACAGTTTCCATGCAAATAGGATGGCTGTTCTCGACGTTATTACTGTTGTTCAATGTCCCTGACTAGAATGTACTTTTCCCTACACTACTTACGCCCATTGTCCATTGAGCTGAAAAATAACACGTCTACGATATGCCTTACGATGCACCTCCCGATAGAAAATCAAAATCGCGTCGGAAAGTAAGCAATAATGATGGCATTTGATCACCTATCTGCAATGACCCTACGATATACGACAGACTTTTGATATCGAAATATACCATATAATCTTGGAGAAATTAAATGAACCAAAATCGAATGGATCGAATGGATATTAAATGAATCAAAATTGAATATCACTCTCACATGTGAGATACTGAACAGAAAATAATGAAATTTTGGAATTGGATAGAAAATACATAGCCACTTATGCACCGCTAATTTGGTTATTTTGATTAGGTTCAGTCCCGGTATCCATCTACTAGGATAGAAATTTAGAACTGCTAATCAGGCTCCGGTACAAAAAGTCGAAATCATAGACTAATCCGGAAAGGTCCATATCGTAGACAAATGTCTTGACAAGCCACTTAGCCACGCACCGTAATGGGATGTCTTTTTGAAAAAAAGGTGATCACGGTCCCGATGCACCTCATAATGTAACCTATGCATTAATGCAGATCTAGAGGTAGCATTTTTATCTTTAATCATATAATGCACTATAATTCATGAAACAATGAAGAGTCGTGGATGTTTTTTTTACCAATAAAGAAACCCTATCACGATGTGGGTGAAGTAGCTTGTCTTGACTTTTGTATACAATATGGACCTTGTATTGGCGCCCGATCTGGAGGTCTTAATTTCAATGTATTAGGTGGACGCCGGGCCTTTCAGTAGAAAACAATAAAGGATATCTATTGTATCATTGGTCATAGCAATTCCCAAAGCTGAATAGATGTGAGGTAAGTAAGCTAGAGAGGAAACTATTTTTTTTTTTTTATATATAAGCAGCTTTATTTCCGTGACTCAATACAATTCAGTTTGAAGAAGGATACATCTAGATCAACTCTCTTGATGTGATAGACAATTAATTTTCTTATGTAAGATATCCAGCCTGTTCCGCCTCAAGAATCTTGGTGTTACGTACAAACTTATTTATTTGAGGTGCCGCTTGTGGTTTTTTGTGGGAGCACCAACTCCCTTCTAGTTATATGGGGAAAGAATAAAAAGATCTCTCTTCAATACCACCAGCTTTTTTTCATGCTTACAAAACCTTAGTAGTGGTCTGTGAGGATCAGTCAGAATCATATAACAAGTGTTACTATACCTTCTGAAGAGAGACCCCATAACTGAAAAATTGAATTGAGACCTACAGGACATGACCATAAACAACAAGACGCATACAACTTGTATAACAGACGAGTGGTACACACAGCATATAAAATGGGCATTTCTAACATAACCGCATGAAGGGCACATCAAGACAAAATTCACCACTTTTTCAATAGTTTTCCCCCCCTTCCCCCTCTCTTATATCCTCCCATCTCGTGCTGCATTGCAATGTTCACATCAATCCCGTTCTCTAGACTCACAAGGACTCCCAGTTTTGGGTCAAACATCCAGCATCCCTTAACCTCTACTCACATCATCGCCTCCATGAAGGAATCCCACTTCGAAAATCTCTCCATTTTTCCCAGAAGTCCACAAATGTGTTTCTCTAAACGCAAACTGGTGCGGAATTCTCTGCTCCATTCATAGATTGAGAAATGATTATCATAGAACAAACGTTGACGATATATGTAAAATTTCACATGCAAGCAAATATAATGAAAAACATCTGCATTTCTTCCTTTCTTACATGTACCGATTACTAGATCCACTGGATCTAAACCAAGCTTGTAATTCACACAGACTTTCAGCCAATTTCTCACCTGCCCCCAAAAAAACCTAACATTGGGGCATTCCACCATAAAATGTATGAGGGTATCCCTCTCTTCGCAGTAAGTACAAACATCTGACCCAAGAATTCTATTTCCACAAAGAAACTGGTTGGTTGGGATAACATTATGAATTAACCTGAAGAAAAAGGATTGGAGTTTAGTCTCCCTAGCGGTCCTACATGCAATACCATAAATACTCTCCCAGTCCTTGACTGACAAATTCTTCTGAATAGCTTCTTTTTTCCAGAAGTTCATCCCCGGTGAAGACAACCTCTCTCTTCCCAGTAGGAAACCGTAGATCTTCTTGTTATTGCATGACATTAAATTAAAAGCTCCTCCCCCGAGATCTGGTATCAGGAGGCACATAGAATCAGTCTTGAAGTTCTCAAAAGACATATCTGTCAACCATGGGATACTTCTCCGAAGTTTTCCCCATATGTTAGCATTACATAAAACTTCATACTCCTTCTCAATTTCTTCCCTACTCATAAATTTCTTATCCCTTATCAAATCCTGAACCTGAACAATGCCCGCCCCCTTCCAGCTACGAATTAATAATATTTCAACTTCCAAATCTAGATGTATAAACATGTTATTTAGGAGGGGATCATTCTGTCTCTCCCTTTCACTGGAAGGCCGAACATTATAAAAGGTCTTCCAAATTTTGACAATTTGACTGTAAAAAAGAGGCATTTGTGGAAATTTCCTTGTCGGTGTTTTCTCTAGGAAAAATTCCCAAATGGAACCCCTTATCCCTGAGAAAGCCCTGAAGAATACCTTCCATGGGAAGAAATCTTCCCTACATAATCTGGCCACCCATTTTAGGCGTGACACCTCATACATAACCTTAAGGTCCAAGAGTTTCAAGCCTCCCCTTTCCAGAGGTTGTCTTAGTACCTTATAAGAAACCTTGCTACTTTTACTTTGCCAAATAAAGGCTGCTACAATTTTCCTAAATTCTAGGAAAACTTTTTCTGGTGTAAACAAAACTGAAGTGCAGTAGAGTAGCTGAGGTATCAGGAGGCTATTGACCACCGTCACCCTACCCTTTAGCGAAAGATTCTTGAATGACCATAAGTTTGTTATAACCTGACATTTTTCCAATTTACTCTTAAAATTGAGCTCATAATCTCTGTCCACTGAGGTACCATTCCAAAAGAAAACCCCCAAAATCTCTAGCTCAGCGACTACAGATAAAGGAAGAGCATTGTTGTAACTCCCCTGTTGCAAACCAACCGGTAAAATCTTAGATTTTTCTTCGTTAATCCTGAGCCCTGCAAGGGTCCCAAAAATCCTTATGATGTCCAAGACCCTTTGGATAGACATAACATCTCTTACTATGCAGCACAAATCGTCAGCAAAGGGGGACAACTTGACTGTCTTCCCTGAAAGATAAATTCCCTTAATGCCTGGGTTTTCCCTAAGTGCTATAGCCAGTATTTCTACTGTAAGGATGAAGAGATAGGGAGACAGGCAGCACCCCTGGCGGGTGCCCCTCTCCGGGCTGAACCAATGGGTGTGAAAGCCATTATTGGAGATGCAAACCTCAGGATCGGTATAGAGGATCTTGACCCAATCACAAAATTCCCTCCCAAAGCCAAAAAGTTTTAGAGCATTGTCGATGGCATCTTACATCTTACCGAATCAAAAGCTTTTTCGAAATCCAAACTTAGCAGGAAACCCGCTAGTCCCTTACTGTTGAGGTATGAAATAGAGTCTCTAAGCAGCGTGATGTTATTGCCAATGTATCTGCCCTTCATAAAACCTGTCTGATCCCGGTAGATAACCGAATCCAGAGCGTTCTGTACCCTCAGAGCCAACAGTTTAGTCAGGACCTTGTAATCTGTGTTCAACATAGTTATGGGTCTCCAATTCTTTATTTCTTCTCTATTTACCCTCTTCTTGGGGATGAGATTTATGACCCCTCTCCTCTGCTCCGTGCTCAATGCTTGGTTTTCTTTCGCAGAGGCAAGGGAGTGAAAAACCATGTCACCAATCTCCTCCCAGAAAAATCTATAGAACTCTGGTGTTAAGCCATCCGTTCCCGGACATTTATTATTATTAAGCTTCTTTAGAGCATCTCTTAATCCCTCTTTAGTGAGTGGTCTATCTATCTCCTCTTTGTCTACATCGCTAATTTTGGGTATGGCCTTTTCATCTAGAATGGAGTCAACACAGTCAAAAAGATTCTTTTTCTCCCCTCTTTCTGAATACAGTTGCTTATAGAAGGAAAAAATTCTTAGTGAAACAGTCTCCGGGTCGGAGGTGATTTCCCCTGACTCCGTTCTAATTTGAGAAATCAATTTGTTGTTATACTTCTGTTTCATGATGTTAAAAAAATGTTTAGTAGGTTTTTCACCGTGTTGGGCCCAATTTGCCTTCGATTTGAACATCAAATAAAGGGCCTTCCTCCTTTTCTCTTGCTCTAACTCCCCCTTGATGCTATCGTACTCATACCTGTCGGTTTCATCGATTGTTTCTATTTTTTCCTCCAACTCAGAAAGTCTTTTCATCTTTTCCTTTGTATCTTCATTATCCCTCTTCCTTTTCTTTTTCACAAATTCTATCGTAAAGTCCCTAATCTTGTACTTTATAAAATCCCATTTTAAATCGGGTCTAAAGTGAGTATGGAGGGCGTCCCACTCTGGGATAAGGTGGCGTAGCTGTGAGGAGTAATCTTTATTTCCTAGCATAAAATTATCAAACTTCCAGTACCCCGGGCCCCTGTGTTGGGAGGGCCTTTCAAGTTGCCAAAGAAGCAATGAATGGTCTGTGTGCAGGGCGGAAACTATTTCCGGGTGTTTAACCTTATTCTTGTAAGTCTCAGAAATGAACCAGTAATCTATTCTGGAGCGTTGTTTACCCCGCCGAAAGGTGAATTTTTTTTTTTCTGGATGTGTGTCCCTCCAGATATCTGCTAGATCCATAGCCTCAAGAAAGGACAGAAGCTCCTTCTTGTATTTACTTGTCACCTTATGTTTGCCGTCTTGAAGGTCTAACCTAGGGATGAGGGCTACATTAAAATCTCCTCCCAACAGCAAAGGGATGTCTGTAAATCTGGAGAGAATCTCCTTCAAGGATGCCATCAGTTCCAACTGTTGGAGAGGCTTATCTGCGGTAGGAGCGTAAACATTGGCTATGACCAATTCTTCGCCATCAACCTGAAGCCGAGCCACCAAGAGTCTTCCTTCCTTGTCCGAAAACTGATCCGTTACTAAAATTTCCGGGTCTGCTGGTAGGGCGATAGCCACCCCTTTCGATTGAGTAGACCCGTTGGAGAACAATAATCTCCCCCCCCATTCCATTTCCCACAACTTATTCGTTTCCTCTATACTGTGTGTCTCCTGCATCATAAAAACATCTAGTTTCTTCCTATATTGGGAGAAAATGGCCTTCCTTTTCGTTTTATCTCCTAGCCCATTGACGTTCAAGCATCCAAACCGTAGGTCCCTATCCCTCCTTTTTCCTGAATTCCTAGTCGCACTCATAAAAAACCAGGCTGATATTCATATTTTCCCTCACCTGGGGGAAGATTATCTCCTCCCCCCTCCCCCTCTGGTGATCGAGTCTTCGAGAAAATTCACCCGGCTCTTTCGTCACTATATTGGGAATCCCTATTCCCCTCTCTCTCTGTGCCCCCCCTTCACTTCTCGCCCATATGAAACAACTACACCACATTGAGAACCAAAGAAAAAAGGCTACTTCGCCCACATGTAACAGATAGGGTTTTAATCTGAACCCACATACAATTGTACCACCCTCACCAAGCAGCAAGCTTGGAATCTCCCTCTGCTTATAAGGCATTTCCGGGAAGAAGGACCCCCCCCAATTCCCAGAAGACCTGTATCTGGTCTTGAGTATAAGTGCCTGCAATCTCTCCGTAGCCGATGACGCACTATCCTAGCCATCGCCCGGATATTATAACGCCTCAACCTCTATGAGATCACAAGAGCAGGTTTTTTTTGGGGTTTTTTTCTGGTTTTCCCCCCCCCCCCCCCTCGTTCCCTCCCCCTTTATTTATTTATTTATTCCCACCAGACCTCTTGTGGTCATTAAAACCCTAAATCATTTCTTATTGACTCCTTCGTCAAAAGCAACCATGACCAATTGCAGCCGCAAGGGCAGCATGCTAATCAATGGTACCATCAAGTAATTGCCTCCAATACTCACTTCACCCGTAAATTCAACAACATATTTCTATGATACTACAGAAGTATTTCTACTCCTAACAATTCAACCTGGTAATAACCTTGCCCCTTGGGGTAACATCTTATCCTATTAAAAACCTACTATTACATCAGTGAAAATGAACACCCCCATAGTAGAACCGTTTCCCGTAACTTAAATCTTACTGCTATCTGTAATTACAGCTTTTTACAACCCATTGCAACTTGTAACGATCATCTGTAGACAGGAGATAATTTTATATGTTGCCCCTATACAATCGACAAACCGAGAGGTCAATTCAGCCTTCATACACTAGCCGCATTTGTTATTGGCATGCTGTTTCCTGTCATATCATGCCTTTTTCTAGCAGACATTGAACATTACAGAACAATTCACCATGCACGGTACCGTCTACCTCTTGTCCACCGTCTGTTGTCCCTAATCCGCATGCATCATCACCTGTTAACTTATGGTTTGTATGTCAACCTTATACTTTGCCCCTACACAATAGACAAAGCCAGAGTACATAGTAACCCTCCTACACCATCAGCAGTAGCCATTAACAAATAGTATCATGATATATCAGGCCCTTCTCCAGCAGACCTTGAACATTACAACACATCTCACCATACACAATACCGAACACATTTTGTCCACTATTTGTTTTCAAAGATCAGTGTGTATCACCTCCTTTCTGGCTTATAGTCTGTAAATCCATCTTACATTCTGTAAATCCATCTTACACATCCATCTTATACATTGCCTCTACACACTCGACAAACCTAGACAAACCCAGAGTACATAGTAACCTTCCTACACCATCCACCTTTGTTGTTAACAAAGAGTAACATGACTTATCAAGCACAAAACAACCCCTTCCGCCATGCACGATACCCAGCACAATTCCTCCACAGTCTGTTTTCAATAATCAATGTTTATCACCACCTGCCTGACTTCTGTTTTGTAAATCAACCTTACACCTTGCCACTACAGTATCGACAAACCTAGAGTACATCACAACCTTCCTAGACCATCGGCATCTGTTATTACCAAACAGTATCATGACATATCAAGCCCTTCTCTAGCAGACATTGAACATTCAAGAACTCTCCGTCATACACAAAACCAAACCCCCTTTTTTTTTTTTTTTTTTTTTTTTTCCACAATTTGTTATCAATAATCAGTGTGTGTCCACACCTGCCTGACTTATATTTTGTAGATAACTCAACCTATAACATCATCAACCAATCTCTGCCTTCTTTGCCTGAACCTTTAACCCACCTTTTATCACTCCATTTTAAATTTTCAACGAACAATGTGTATTTCCACAGTAATATATCCCTCTTATTGGACTTGCCTCTTGAGTTAATCCCAGACCTTCAACCCTGTACTCATACCATAAATTTTTAACCATATATTTTTTACCCTTATCAGCCACGTCTCCCCCCCCCCCCCCCCCCCCCCCCCCCGACCTATCAAACGACCGGTCACTGGGGAGGGAAACTGTCTGCCCTGAGACAATTAGTGTGGAAGTTATCCTCCCCCGACCTATCAATCGACCGGTCACTGGGAAAGCAACTGTTTGCCCTGGCTAATCTGCGTAATTTCCCCCCCCCCCCCGTACCCCCCCGTGACCTATCAAACGACCTGTCACCGGGCGGCTCAAAACACCAGCATCCTTAAAATAACTCCTAGTCCTCCACCATCTTCTGCTCACAGTTTGTTAACTAAAGCCAAAATCTTTTCTCCCCAGTCTTTGAGAATTTCCGGGCCCAGGTGTATGCCATCTGCGTGTAGGATGACATAGTAGGACTTGACTTTCTTTCCGCTGCGACGGTGTACTAACCTCTGCAACCATGGAGTGGGGACAGCATTCTTTCTGTTTATAGCCACCAGCCCTCTGTTGATGCCTGTGACTGCCTCCTCCAGCACCGCTTGGATACTCTCGACTTCCTCGTTGCCCTCCGGGTGGCCTGAACAAATCGAAAAGTTCAGGCCTATAATCGGCCCAAAGATGACTCTTGTTGAAGGCAACCGTTTCTTCCACTCTCCGTTAGCTTCTTCCGCCTGTCGCAGTACCGTTGTAATCATCTCATCCGCTGATCCCATGGCTAGCTTCAAATCCCTCTTCTTCTTACCTTTGATGGTCAAGTTGTTGACTCCTGCTACGATCAAGAAAGCACTGGTCGGAGACCTCTGTGCCAACAACATAGCATGTGTGGTCACTCGCTGTATCGTGGCCCCACTCAAGAAGCGAATTTTCACTCGGTCGTCCGTGATGTAACGGTGGAGATATCTACCTCGTGAGTCTGTCACTATAAACAATTCCGACATTTTGTAGGCTCGGAGAAAAATCAGTTTTTCCCCTCTGAAGAACTCTTTTCCTGTGCTATAAAAACGTGCTCTGATGGGTTAGTACTGACGTCCTAAGAACTTGGGGGGGTTCCCCTCGTGACGTCATCAGAATTGGGGGGAATTCCAGGCATGACGCACTCAGAGACTGACCGGGAAAGCTCCGACACTGTCCCGCGATCTGAGGAAACTCTCCGTGAGGCACCACCTTCCGACGGGGGGGTAACCTCCTTGTCAACCGGGGGGGGAACCATCTCCATGGTCCGGTCATTTGAAACTTTGTGTCGCAGCGGCCTTGACAAAATGCGTCTCAGATCTGTAAGGAGAAGGCCCAATTTGTTGCCACCTGTGACCTTTCCTCCCTCCCTCGCTTCGGAAAGAGTTGCCTCCACTAGCCTGTTGGTTCCCGTATTCAATAACTTGGCTTTAAGATCAACGTTCTGAGAGAAATTCTCCCTCAGGATGCGCGCAATAACTTGATCCTCTCGATCCTTCCAAGCCTGAGAAGGTTTCACTGCCTTGGAGATTTTCTTGATCTCGTACGGGTTATCCTGAGACATAATGAGATGGGATCTTGTACCATCTCCACAGATGTTGGCCTTAGAGGCGGCATAGGCCTGCTCCGCGGAGGAGAACAGCACACCGTCCATACGGATCCCGCATTTGTAGAAATTGGACAGGGGAGCAAAAGGCCCCTGGAAGAAGACTGTGTCGTCTTTGGTCAAAGTAAAAGTCTTATCCAGCGAAACACGTTCCGGGAGCGAATCGAGGTCATCCGCACCATAGACCCTGCCGCCGATCACCACCCCGTCTCCGCCTCGCACTACTCTAGAATCTAGGCCTTGCTTGTAGGCGTTGTCAGCCACGGCTCGCAACGTGGCCCGCTGTTGAACCACTTTTTCTGGGACATCCTCAGACAACCAGATGGCCCTAGTACTGGCATGTTTTAGCAGGTTGCGTTTGTTTTGGAGGATCTCCCATTTTGCCGACTCATGTAACAAATTAACCCTAATTTGCCTAGGCCTTCTGTTGTCTCCAAATTTGCCGACTCTGTAAACTAAGTCAAATTCTGAGTGAATTAGCCTAGTTCCTGTGGCTGCAATGACATCCATGGCTACCTCACGTGTATTCTCATATCTGTTTTCTGGAACCCCTGAAATCAGTAATGACTTGGCATTGAGCTTCTTCAATATGAACGTGTCTAGCTCGCCTACTGGCCTAACAGTCTCGCTCCCCCTTTCCAGCACCCTAACTTTGCCTTCCAACATCTCCACTTTTTTTTCCAACGTTCCCTTCGACTTTTCCACCGATATTCTCAGGTCGTCACTATCGATGTCCACTCTTCCCGTGTACTCTTTCAACATTTCTACATCATTGACTGCTACTTCCAATAAGCCCTCCAACTCTACACATCTCTCCTCCACATGCCTGAGCCTTAGAACTAACTGTCCGTTCTCTGACTCCGACCTATCAACTCTGTCACTTAGCTTTTTTAGGCTGTCTTGCAGAAACTCAAAGCTTGAAGGCTCAGTTGTCCCTGCCTCAGCTCCCTTCTTCTGGGATTTGTTCCTAGCCTGAGGACGTCCTTCCTGAAGTATATTAACGTCATGTAGAGCGGGGAAATCTTCCGAAGACAATCTTGTAGACTCGCCGCCATCTTTATCTGCATAGCTTCGCGTTTTCATACCTCTCATTTCGGACTCTGTATACCCGAAAAAAACGGGGATTTGGCATGATAAACTTAATCCCGTAAGGCTACAGTAGTTCCGTAAGGCTACAGTAGTTCATCAATCGTTATCCAAGATTAGAAGAATGGATGGCTGTATTAACCCAGGAATTGGGGGGGATCAAACCTGTGTAATTTTAAGCCTTCATCTACCGCTCAGCGCTCCGTGCGCATTCCGCTTTCTGGTTACTTTCCGAACGCCCCCACTTCTGGATAGCTCCAATATGCAGTCTATTAATAGGTCCCACCTATGTCAGTGCGGACGTTCCCGTATTATCGCCCGTTGTCAGTGTATGAGAATGTATTCAAGGGCTGTTTCTACAGAATGAAACGGTATGTATAGGCTATGATACTGACCGTTAGACTCCTGATGTCTATTGTCACATTCTTGCCTGTAATAAGTGCATGGATTGACGTTATTTTTGTCGATAATAACGTGAAAAACGGCCACCGATGTGGAGCACGTCCGTTACTCGCGGGCGCGTTCGGAAAGTCCAAGAGAAGAAACTATTATTTTGCGCATAAATACAAATAGAAATAACCTGAAGTACAACAATACACCAGACATATGAACATTTAGAAATTGCTGCAAAACCTTGATTTACTTCAAAACCCATTATTCACACCTGGACAATGCTTTTCAATGATGAAAGAAGAAATCAGCCTTTCTTTCTGCGTTCGAGTTGGACACTCTTCCGCCTTGAAACAACCACCCACTCCTGGCCACACAAGAGCCCACCAGCCTCCTCCTGCTTACTCCAGGGTCTGCGGAGAAGAGGGCACGTCCTTAGCCCTGCGTGTTTTGCCTTTGTGGCAGATGAGTAGGAGGCCACCCTCACATTAACTCAAGTGTCCGACCTATTTAATGACGCCCATCCTGACAAGCAATTTCACTCAGAGAGCCAATTGGGGTGCTTTCCGTGAAAGGCTTTGTTCCAAGGCACCTTTGTGGGAATCCAATACAAGGTCAGTTACTACACATGTAGCCTTTGGACGCGAGAGGTGTTGGTGAATTATTTATAGCTGTTGTAGAGCACATACATCAAAACCTTTTTTATACTCGAGTATTGTTTGTGATTAAAAAAAAAAAGTTTACTTCGCCGCGGCAGTAACTTTGTTCCGGGGAGTGGGTTGGGAACTGAGACGAACCCTTTGCGGAAGCCACTCGTTCCGGTTACGTTAATTATTAGACGTATAACGGCGGCTAATGCACACTTCATGGCCCAATTACGACATTAATGACGTCTCATTGCTTGGCGTATGGGAAGCGACGTTCGGTCCCAGCCAGACGAAGCCCTCTGTGGACGGCACTATTTGCCTTCATTCCGTTTGTTCGCCACTCGGCGTCACAAAAAGGGGCCTTAATGAAGATTTGTACCAGCGACGATGGACTATGACGTGGTTCCAAGCCAGGGACTCGCTGGCCCGGAACCGACGACAATGAAAGAACATATTAGGGCATGGCATGACAGTGAATGAAGGGCCCTTATTTGTTCGCCCTGAAGCGATGCCTATCCTACAGAGGGGTGGAGTTAACAACTGATAGCTCAGTGGTTGCCGAGGGTTGGGGGACGGGGTGCGGGTTGCGGGATTCCCACTGGGGGTTGTTCCGCGGGGCATGTAGATGAGCGACGGGTGGTGGGGGTTGAGGGAAAAGGGGTTATGGAAGACGGGGGCTCGGGAATGGACAGAAGAGTGATCTGCCTAGCGGCTGGATCTGATCCTGGGAAGTTGGAACTGGTTCCAGATGGTGCTGTCTTGTGGCGTGTGATGGGGAGCGGCAAAGTAAGATTGATAGACATAAGTTGTAGCTGGGTTGTTGGTAGCGAGGCTGGTGCTGGGCGGATGGTTAGGTTCAAGAAGCCCATGTCTAAAGGCGTGAACCAGCCGGCCCGTGGCGCGCCTGCTCCCGGCGCCCATATGCAACACGTGCAGTGTGCCCGTGAATGTACACCGAGCCCTGCCCGGAACACATCACAGCCCTTGTCAGAGCCGCCGCTACCGACTCAACAGCAGACCTACCATTAATCAAGGAGAACGGCAATTTGAGCGGCTCACTGGTCGGGAGCTGCTCTTTGCCGTCCCCTCTAAACTCTTCCCGGCTCCGGACGAGCTACTCCACAGGTATGTGTTAGCTTAGACCGCAGCCATCAGTCGGAGTGGCGCTGCACGGGCTGCATGGTAATGGTCCCGGAGAGTGCCTGCGACCACCTCGCGTTGAGAGGTGAGTGCAGGTTGAATTGCGTTGAGAACGAAGAAGCAGCTGAGGAAAGAGAACGGTGCACATTGAAAGACGCGGCAACGCTACAAGCAGCTTCCTCTGTCTGAGTTGCTCGGAGTAGGTACTAGTTTTGCTGTCCTGTGAGACGGCGCGTGTCAACGAGGTCTAATAGTGTATTACATAACTCTTGGGATAGGATTAAGAGGGAGATGAGGTCGGTTGGTGAATGCAGGAAACGTGTCCTTCTATGTTGGTATGTCACCGTACTGTAGACTATTGTAGGTACAAGTAGGTAGCATGCATAGCGGTGTGTTTGTTCATGGTTGTCTGCGGAGGAGGCGTTATGTTACCACAAAGAGACCAGTTACATCATCGGCCCACCATCGCTGCCCAGGGGTCAGCATTTGGGAGGGGGGAGGGTGGTAAGTGAGTGTTTCTACGCAGATCCAGCGGTGACGGGGAGAGATGATGGGGTTGGGGGAAGGGGGGGTGTTGTGGTAGAGGGAGGGGGCGGGGTGAAGCAATCAATACAGATCAATGGCTGTCCGCCCGCTGGCCCCCTGCCGGACGGAGGATCACTCCAGGACCTTCCCCGCTCCCTCCTCCTCCAAGGCCGGCGCGGCTGGCTGCCTGCTGCGGCCCCCACCCCCAACACGCCCACTCCTCGCCATCCCTGGTGAGCAGCTCGGACGAGACCGCCTCTCATGTCTCTCGCTCCTCTCTGTGCTTTCAGACGCGCCGCGCCAACGACGGACGGCCGGGGACCCGTCGTAATGGCCGTGTAGGTGTACTGACCAATGGCGCCTGTAGAGACAGCCACGTGCATCAGTGAGACCATCAACTCCTCCCACCCCGGCACCACCACCACAACCGCCACCACCGCCACCGCCGCCACCGCCGCCGCCACCGCCGCCACCGCCGCAAGCGCCAGGCGAACGGACACACCACGGAGCAGTAGGAGTAGGAAGTGTAGGTGGAGCCCGTCATTACCAATCATAGCGTCATGAGTGCAGCCAAATCTCAGCTCAAAATGGATATACTTGTACGATGTCTCCTGCTGCTTCTCTGGTCCCACTTCATCAAAGGTGAGTGTTTCTTCCCTTCTTCCTCATCCCAATCCCTCTTCCTGGTCCTGCTTTCCAAGCGCGCGCAACGGGCGACGCCTGGTTGTTGCAGCAGTCATCAAAGTTGGTGCATTACTTATGGATGGTTATGTAGAACGATTAGGAGCCTGCTCTCTCGGAGATGATTATATCAGCCCAGCCAACATGATAGATTTACATTAGATGGCACTAACACGATAGAGATTACTTTTAACGATAAATAAAAAAAACCCGTGCAGCCAGAAAGGGGTGCACAGAGGAGATGTTCGTGTGAGGGTGTGGGGAGAACGGTAGATTAAGGATTGGGTACGGGCGGTTGGGTGGCTTGGGAGATGCTTTAACAAAGCGGTCCAGCAGGAAAGTTAACGCAAATTAGATAAAGACGCTCGGCATTAATTCCGCTATTATTGTCGTAAACAGGGACCGAGGAAGAAATGGCGTGACACTCCTCATAATGAAACCAATATCGAGCGCACGGAAGTAGGAAGGGGTTCTTTTAATTAACGATGCTAGTTTTGTGGTACGGAGGGGAGTAGGGAAGGAGAGGCAGAGGGAGATTATGGGCCATGATCAGATGCCGTCTTTCCGCCGTGCAGCTGCGTGCGGATGGACGAGTGACGCCCCACACGCCGGTGTCTCCCCGTCGCCACACAGCCCGTGGGCAAGACGTGAGGAAAGCGGGCTCAAAGGAAATTGATTCTGCATACGGACGTATCCTCTGTGTGGGAAAGGCTGCGAATCAACAGTTGTCGCCGCGCAGCTAACCTCCTCCAGGGTGGAGCGCCAGGTGTTTCTCCTTTCACACCTACCCCACAGGGAGGTGGCGCCCGGGGGGTCGGGAAGGTGGGGGAGACTATCGCCCCTTTTCCTCACAACGCTTTGGGTGTTTGGGGATAGAAAGAACGTAGGGGGCAGGTCCGGCGTAAAAGAAGGCCAGAAGGGGAGAAGTGAGAGAGAGGTACTAAATGAGAAGACTGCGTCTTGCCACCGGCACCGACAACAGTAGTGGGGTAGCGCGGAGGAATGCCTGTAAGGTTCCACATATATACAGTGGTATAAATACTTGGCGAATGCGTGATGTGTGTCCGGAGTTGGCAGGGGGTTGGTAAGGAGGAGTGGGGAGGTAGCTGTTGTCTGTGTGTGGGTGTCAGAGCCATGGAGAATGTATTCTTACTGGACCTCCTCGCGCGCCTCCAGGGGCTCTGGTGTGATTACATAACTAACTGGCACGCTTTCTTATCGATCGCCCTGCCGGCAGTTTTTGTACGGCCGCCAGTTTTGTACCTATAGGCTGGACGTGCTGAAGGGTGGTAGTTCTCAGCTTTGTTGCCCACACCATGCCAGACTCGTGCAAACATTTTACCAGAAAGCCGCTCGGCCAACAAACGAGCCGCTCGGGCCGTTTGTTGATTGGAGAGCGGAGGCCTGCTAATTAGGTTACGGGCCAAGTTGATTGAACCTTTGTCGGGGAATAACTCTATTCACAAAGGCTCTAACTGGTAAAATCATATATTGATTCGTGACGCTGTTTTGCCAAACAGGAAAGGATTGTTCCAGCACATCCTGTTGGTAGACATAGACGCGCCTTAAAGTGGATTAATATATAGATGATATTTATACGGAGCATGAGTGGTGCTGGTGTGAATGGGAGTGGTAGCGTGCATGGTGCAGTTGTTTTGGCCTGGTGCTTTGTCGTCAGCCCGATGGAGACTGTTTGAGCTTGGCCAGATTGGTTATGTAGATAGGATGCGGATGTGAATTATACATGTTCCCCGCGCTAGTATTCACGCTATGCTCAACCCAACTCCATTCCCTATCACGACATCAAGATTGTCCAACTGTCCTCCTCCACCCCCAACACCACCCTCCCACTCCTGTGAACCGCCCCCTCTCCTCATCAATAAATTAGGTTTTACAACTGCCCGTTAGCACTAAAATGGAGTAAATTGAATGGATTATTGATCATTAGTCGGCCATTTACAAGCAATGGGCTGGAGGACATACCTGGGCGCTGCCAGGCCAGGTGTGCACAGGAGGGGGTATGTGAGTGGCGTTAAAAGGCAAATCCCTGTTGAGGAAGGGGAAGGAAAAGCATGGGGTGGATTCTGTTCGGGACGGTTGCTTGCTAAATCAACCTTGATTGTGAAAACAAACGCTCTTTATCCAGCCGGAAATCAGTGCCCCGCTATCAGTATCGATCATCAGGAGTTACATGCCTACTGCTAGAGGAGGGGGTATGTGAGCAGTGGGGGAGGCGCTCAAAGCGTGGTGTTGATTGATATCCGCCCCTCACCGGCCCACTGCCTGCCCGCCCGCCTGCCACACGTTACCTGTCTCGACTGCGGCCTCATCCCAGCTGGTCCTCGTCGCCTACGGTCCCGGAGCCAGCAACCACTAGCGCCACATTCATGACGTATCACTTCAGCACTGAATTAAAATGGTGCTTTTTAATTTAGCAGTGGCGATAGGTGTCATGCTGGGGGAAGGGCCCGGTTGGTGACGGTTGGGACAGGGGCGGTGTGTGATTGGTGGTGTCTGTATCTCCCGGCATTTAACGACTGCGGCCTGAGGGGCGTTAAACAGTCGTTATGTATGAGTCTCTATACATCACTTAGCGCCCACCCTGACACCTCCCATCCATCCCACCTCACCCCCCGCTGTGTAGGAATAGGGGTTGAAGTCAACGTTCTCAGATAACGGGCGATAACAGCGATAAGAAGCTGAATGGGGGCTCATCCACATGCTGCAGCAGGAAGGGGGATGGATGACTACTAACATGCTGAATATTTGATGCGTTAGATGTTCCGTCTCGCCTGTAACCGCCCGCCACACCACCGCATCACCCCACTCGCCCCGTACACCCTGGAGCAGGAATGGCGCGGAGACGTAGTGGCGTGTGTGTGGTTGCGGGAGACGGCCGGCGGATGGAGCCGTGGTTTTGGATCTCCAGGGTCTGACTGTCTTAATGGACCGTGTATACAGAGAAGCACCCAACGTGTACGGTCGACCGCGCCTCCGGGGCTTGCACGTGTCATCCTACCTGGCGGCCGGTGTATACGCGTAACAGGCGGGATCATAATCAACCTGTCATACTATATGCAGACAGCGCATTATGGTAATAAGATTCTCCACTTTAGATGCCGAAGAAGAGGGAGGAAGGGGGTGGGAGGGCTGACTCCACAACCTGTATAATCAGGTAGTGTCCATGCAGTCTGTATAGGAGGTGGGAGTTGGGGGTTAGCGTGGGAACGCCTCCTGAGATATTCTCACGGCGTGGGGGCAGTGGATAGTCATTTCTCACCTTTAAGGGACTCGCATACCACGCACGCTCAACTCACTGCCTGGTAATAATGCACGCCGCTGACCTGATCAATCATCCGTGATCCCACCAGCTCTGGGTTCCCAACGCACTAACTGCCTTCTCCCCAACCCGCTATCCTCATTCCCTTTCACACACAAAGACCCTTGTGAGCGTCGTCAACTTTATCATTGCCTTTTTACGCTTCTCTGATAGACATATAAGCGTAGATAAGTCCCCTCCCTTTCCTTATACCAAGCCTCGTTTTTGTTTTGTTTTATAATCCTCTTCCTTCAAATTAAATAATATTTTAGATTTTCTTTAAACTAGGCTTTACAGATATAGCATCTATAGGCTGTTGCGATCCCTTCCTCTCTATCCATCCCGGAAGGATGAGGCATTCTGATGGGGCGGTAACTTAACGTCTGACTTCATTGACGCCTTCCCTTTAAGGGACTCGCCTCCTAATCCACAACAACCACTGAATAACCCCCACTCCCTTCCTCTGGCTGTCGTTCTGGCAGCCACCAATTAATACTGCAGATAACGTGGACGTGGCGATGAGGGTCTCTTGTCTCTGGCGGTGGTTGGAGATCCGGCCTGATTCAATAGATCACGATCCACGGCTGTGTCTGTGGTTTCCGTCTCCTGTCCATTAAGACCGTCATGCGGCATGGCGGGGCCTTCACGAAGCCTCCACTGTTCCACAAATGACGTTGATTCCACTGGTCAGTCAGTGGCCATGGACGATTGATAACCATTGTTTAGAAGGTAGTCAGATTAAGGGACGACATAACCTATTGAATGTAACAACGTATAAGGACTGATGTTAGATTAACCTTTCTTTGAGGAGTTTCCCCAAGACACCATTGTCGAAACCAATTCAGACTTACATTGTTTTGGGAAATGCAGCATCATTACAATTGCTTGATCTGCTTTGCATTAAGTGATGATCAATAACTTATCTTTGCTTACCACATCAGTCATTAATAAGGATTCTTTCTCCGTATCTGGTAAGCATATTTTTAAGACTAAAATCAGCTAGAGTTTTCCTCTAGTTCCTGTCTCGTCTTGTGTACGTACATATAGATAAACATATTGCCGTTTCTCACTGGCTACAAGGTATGGATGCGAGTTTCTGTGATCGAACAATTTAACCTTATCTCACAAAACACGTGCAAAATAGGAAAATTGTGAAGTATGAACAAAATAGAGAAAGCAAAGTGTTACTCATTCAGTCCTACACCTGAGCAGTTGCAACACGTACTTGTCCTGAGCATAATTTTGGAGTGGCCCCTAGAGTTCTGATTCGATATGCACTGATGTCACACATTTTACAAGTACAGCCATGGAACTGAGGATACAATGTTGTAACCCATAGTGAATCAGAGCGATGATATTGTGTTCTATATACAGCGAATAACTCATAAAAATTGAAAGGGGTTTTCCATTCAAATCGCCCTTATTTCCTATTTGAAATACCACGTTAATAATGCCTGAAGGTATCTTAGAGGCCTTACATGGTACCACATCCAGGCATATTCAGGAGAAAAAGACTTAATATTACTTAAAGGTCTGGACGGATTTGTTTTACAAAGTATAAACAATGCCCAGTTTTCACCAATAGGCCTTGAGAGGATAGAGACGGTATTTTGTATTACGTTTTGTACGTAATTCTGTAACACAATTCCCTTTGAAGGTCAATGCTTTTCGGAAAATTGAATTAAATATTTTAAGCTTTCTTAGGCAAAGTCGGTCGTGGGTAAAACGATTAGTTTCTATTCAGAGAGCGATGGCTCAGACGGCAGTTTAAAGGGACCTAAAACAAACACTTGGATTCAGGACAGATGTGGCATATTCAAAGCTCTGAAATGAACTAGGGATAAGCAGCAGGATCCTGCTCGAGTTGCTCACGTCAGGGCGGGTAACAGACAAGCTGCTCATAGCAGACCAAAGGGAAATCGGAACAAGACCTATTCCCTAAGGGTGCCTGCGATCACCAACACCCTGTAAAGATAGAGTCGCTCCAGTGCCTGCTCCATGGAGTGAGTACGCGCATAGCACTAACCACACTTCGAGACAAACTCCTCCAGTAGCCGATTCCCAAAGGCTGGTCGCCTAAGGTCCTCGTTGACCAGAGCGCCACTGTCTATTGGGGTGGAAGTGGAGCAGGTCACCTCCTGACCACAGCTGTCTAAACCATGGAGAAATCCTCTCCAGGGGAGCAGAATACACATGGTCACTGCGCACTGATCCTCTCTATTTCCCATCGGAGTATGAGGGTTCCTCCTTTCGGAATCTATCATAAATATAACACCATTCATAGCTTTTGATGAAGTAGCATCCACAGAACATTTGAGCCTGACACTGTGACGATTAGATGGTTACATATATAACTGCATGCAAGGTATGTCAATGTCTTGCGATTTCTGTTTCAATAATTGCATGATATACACTGTATAGCGATCATCTAATCAAATGCCCACTCCAAGATCAAATATATTCTATAATATAAAGGGAGTCACATACGTATTGCTTTCTACATTTGAGCACCAGGCATTTCCCTTTAATAGCATTGGCTATCATATAACATAGTTTGGATGTTACAACGATGGATTATAAAGTCACACCAGAAATCTGAGTAGTTTCTAAATTCATACTATAATATCAGATTTGATTTTCACACAAGAAGTACTAATAGATTAAAGAGTAACATTTAGAGAACAAATTCTGATAAGTTCAGGAATTCTGCATTGTACTAAGTTATAAAGTATTAGGATAAATTAACAGTTGAACACCAATTGACTGAAACTATGGACAATCTCAAGAGAAGTTTCATAATGTATAAAGCCACCCGCCCAGCTGCTTCACTGCCCCATCACCTTCTGACCTGAGTTCAGGTGGTTGTGTATAGTCAGGTATATTGTTCTACTGATGTTCCACTGTCACAAAAGCCCCGGCCATCACCCGAATACCCCCTGACGAACACCCCAAACACCTCCAGACCAGCTATGAATGGCAGTTTCAGCATCTCGAGTGCACTGAGTACCTGTAGATTATGAACTGATATACGATCACTAAAAAAATCGTTGTTTACTTGCAATGCCAGTGTGATATGATTATGATTCATGCTCGCAGGTAATGATAATTATGACCACTTTATCTCAGATACGGGTATGTAAACATGAAATTGAATACATCAACTAACGTGCGATTCACACGTAGGTACTATTGTACCTAAGATGGGTGTACTTAACATCTTTTTCTCCGTTTTGGACGATTCCTCTGTGATACAAAAATCTCTTAGCAAAGTACCAATATTTTGCTTCTTCCAAGCTCATGGAAACATGGCCAATCGGATTCCCATGGTACGACACACCTGGTACAAAATCCCTTAAGTGAAACTCACCCAATGGGATTCACAAACTTAACAGAATGTGAGTCTGAGACAAAATCCTGCTGAGATTCTGCACTGGAATACAACCTCCTCGACAGAGTCTAATTTCCCTATGACAATATGTCCCCCTGCAAATGTCGGAAACAATTACCCCATAAGCAGGATCAACATGTACAGACTAATACCCGAGACAAGTGTTCTTCATACATTTCACCTAGTCTCAGTTACTTCTCCTTTAGTACAAAATTCTCATGGCAAAGTACTTTTACCAGTCTCAGATACCCTATAAGGTACTTGAATCCGACCATGTGAATTTTTGTTGAAGCGGGATTCATGCATAAAGACTAATGCACATGAAACGGGTGTTCTTCATAGTTTTCCCCTGTCTCAGACAGTTGTCCTTTGGTACAAAATTCTTATTGCAAGGTGCTTTTGGCAGTCTTAAAGGAAATTGGCGAATTTTACATAAATGGAAGTATACATCTGGTACATAGTCACAGACATAGTCCCAGTAAACAGTCACCAGGGACTAAAGTACCCTTGAAGTGAGAGGTGTGACAAACATGTGATCATGCTTGCTGGCCTCCTATTGGCTAGGTTAGGTACTTAGTTGACGACTCAGCAGTGGTCTATTTGTCTCACCGAAATGCCCCTTTAAATTCTAAACACATTTAAAATAAAAATCCTGCGTCCTTCCTTGTGAATAGTTTTCACCATCCTTCCTTGAGCTTAGAAAAAGCAAAAGTGGTGCCTTCTGCTGAGATTCCTGAACCAAAGGAATATTGACTGAGACTCGGGAAAACGACTACGGGGGATTCAGTGTACTGTCACGATTAGGTGATTGCTACGCACTTACCAGACGTATTATACCTGCGTAATGATACATCCATAACTACTCCTCCTCTTCCTCCCTGTTTTCAATGGCACCCAAACGTTGTTATAAATCTCCAGTACTATCAGTTTCTCCTCCACAGGAACATTTCTGGTAATACTCTTACCCACTATTATCAGGAAATCATAAAAGCGTAGGTGACACCATATATTCATCAGTAACCAGTCTCCCTTTATTTTTTACCATTACCCTTCTTGGCATTAAGGTGCAACCTACATCATGCTACTAAATGATTTGGGATATAAAGACCTTGCGGAAGACTATGACAGTTACCAACAGTTCCATCAGCTTAACCTTAATACTGATTTAGAAAGAGAAATGCAGTATACAGTGACATATACCTTTTATTCAAACCTGCCATGATTCAGAACCATATATTTAACGGCCTCTTGACTAATACTGTCCTCGGTCAGTGACAGCCAACCGTCACCCACACGCACCCCACTTATTGAGGATGGCAATTCGCACTATGTGAAGGCAACAGTATACACCGGTCTCGAATTCCCATCTCATTTCATTTTTTCCTCAATGATGGGTTATGATTTTTAACATTATCAACATACCGACTGGATATGGAAAGCTAACAGTACAGTTAAGTCAGGACCGAAGAATAAATAAAACGTTTATGGGAAAAAAGTAAATAGGACGATCCTGATGTAGTTCAAACAAAGAAATTACGAATCATAAGAGGAAACATAAAAGATATATAAAGAGACCTATCAGCTGAGACTCGAATTTTGTATCCTCCACTATCTTGTACACAGTTTGTACAGGCAGTGAGATGGTCACTTGACGAATACAAAGGGGTGACTGCGATTTACGCTGCGCAGTATCAGAGCTGACGTGGCGCTGAGGGCACAGCCAGTCCTGACAATGCTGTCACCTCAAGTATTCAGATATTTAAAAATGTATGACAGTTTTCTTCCTTAGTACTGTAAAGAGATAGTTTCCTTGGGATGTTTAGTGGTTTCATATCACGTTATTTGCATCATTCTGTTTCTCATATTACTCAGTAATTCTGGTACCCCCATTTCACTCAGATATCCGCCATCATTGTGTTCCACAACACCATCGGGATATTACGTGTCATCTGCGTTTCGGTCATATTTGTTTCCATCCTTTGTAATTACTTTTACGCGTGGATCAAATGTATCTTGGGACTAAGGATTTGGCACAAAATATGAGTAAGCTTACGAGAGACAAATGAATATTTTGCTCAGCTATTTGCCCCTCACTCACTTCTGCCATTTCTGAAATTTATGTTTCCAATGTAAGAATTAAAGAAAAATAGCATTCAACTGATCCCTTATCACGTACGAACTTACAGTTAGAGCTTAGAGTTAGCAAGTAGAATATTAGCACGTTCACAAAAAAGATAAAACTATCCAGGGCAACAAAAGAACGATACCGAAATCCTGCAATATCTAAGGGCATATCACGCTGTATACAAGTGTATGAATATTGTACATTACTATATACCCATGCCGTATTAAAGAAGGAACCAACCGTATTAAAGAAGGAACCAACTCGTTTGAATGCTACGTGATATTCACTCGGCTGTCACCTTGTTCATAACGCTCCGCATTAAACTCGTGGATAATGACGACTTTGACAAAAACGAGTTGCTTTCTGTTTTTATCTCACCCCTGTACACACTAAAATAATGGATGTTGCACAGGATATAGACCATGGAGAACGGACTGCAACGACTTTCCAATGTTAAGCCTATGGGACTAAAGGGGGGCGTCCACCAACCACGACAAGGCTACGACAATGGCTTTCCGACAAGGTCCACAACAGCTCTACGATTGGAAGCCTTGTCGTAGCCTTATCGTGGTTGGTGGACCCCAGTTCCCGATAAGAGGCACGACAAGGCCACAACAGGCTGCGACATGAAGCTTGTCTCGGGCCTGTCGGGGGCCTTCCGACAAGGCTACGACAATATCGAACATGTTCGATTTTTGCTACGACTAGACCTTTGTCGTGGAGTGTTGTGGTTTCCTCGATATCACTGCCGTAGTGTGTCGGAACCATGGGCGCCTTTTTTTACGGCAACCAGCAATGTCTACGACACGCCTGCGACAAGGCTGCGACAAGGCTGCGATTGGAACCTTCATGTCGGCACTTGTCGTGGACTTGTCGTGGTTGCTGGACGCCCCCTTTAAACACCAGGGGTGAAATAAATACTGTAAATACGCACCGTTTCGTCATATAAGTTGTATGTAGGCAAGAAAAGACAATGATCGTCATATCATTGTAGTTACCATACTTCAGATCGTATAGTTTCATGCACTGCGATGTTTGCTTTGGAGAGCTGTAATTACTAACGACGGCGAAAAAAACTCACTTTTTATGACAGTCTTCAGCTTCAGATGAGAAAATAGTCGCAGCCTTTACAAAAAAATACAATTACTGAATGATGGAACCTATGTAATTTTGAATACTTTAATTCAAATTTCACTTCTCTCCGCGCATTCTCCAGCAATGAAAAATGAAGGCAGACATGCCCAACACTTTGGTTTCCATTATCAAATAGTGTTTCGCCTGGTGTATAAAAACTGTCGCCAAGCAATATGGGAGAGTAAAATTGACAAATATAAAAACACAGTTGGTATGTTATTCAGATGTCACGAATGCGAGGATTAAACAGATAACATGGTGATGCTAAAGAAAATAATAAAGTCATCTTGATTTTTATTATTGACGTAGGCATCTCTTCTATCAAACATGATCACATCTCTACACACATGTGTCGCATACCTGCAACGACAACTCGGATTCCCGTTGGCAAATACATCCAAGAGAAATACAACACTATCTTAGTTACCCACACCGAAAGTTGCCGGACACTTATGTAGAAGGGCATGTCGCAATCCCAGTGTATGCTCAGGTGTGCTCCAAAGGTTACTCAACACCTCCTATTTCTCAGGAGGAAACACTGACTGTCCATAGAATCTCGGTGCTCAGATATATGGCTAAATGTCAGCTGGAGAGGGGAGGGTCATGTTCACGTTACTGAGAGAGAGAGAGAGAGAGAGAGAGAGAGAGAGAGAGAGAGAGAGAGAGAGAGAGAGAGAGAGAGAGAGAGTCTGGAAGAATCTGTAGCTGTAAAAAAAGTAATTCTTTAGCATAAAGGTGTCTGCATCATATCTCAAAACAGTCCAACTTATTTCTAACTCAAGTGCAAGTGTTCAATGACTGGCAATTATTAATGAAAGCTATAGGATAGGTGAATGTTAACATTAAGAAACTATATTCATATGCCGGTTCGCATATCCACTTGTATTAAGGTGATTGTATAAGTACGTGTTCGAAAGTTTGTAAATGCGAATGAGGCACTGTTTCTGGTTGAAACTGATGGAAGATTAAAATTACTGTGAATGCCCTCAGAACAATAAGAAGAGTACTTTGTTTATGTGATGAAGAAGCCCCGCACTTGAGCTGCGTGAGTTTCCATTGTGAACAACGATTACTGTAGCTGTCTGATATCTGCTCCAATGAAAGTTTAATATTCGAAAAGTTACAAAAACACACGAACGCAAATAAATAGCTAATTGATATCATTGATTAAAAGAGTAGATATTTAGCAAATTATATTGATACCATGATGGGAAAATAGCAAGATAATTGAACTAAAGGTTCCCGGGCCCAATTTGATATCATGAATTGAATAATGGCGTAATGAAACTGGCTTTCGCTCATTGGCTCAGTGATAAATTACAATAAAGGTGCATGACCCTGTAGGTCCTAGGTCTTTGTCACAGCACTAAAGACCTCCTCCCGTTCTCATCAATTCATTACCCTCTTAATAAAGCACGACTATAACTCACCCTCAATGCCCCAGAGTGTCATTTACTACATAAAAAGTAGAGTTCTAACAGAGAGCCTAGAAAGGATAAATAATGAGGATCCCTCGAATAGGTGTTTTAATCAATTCTAATTTTACCCTTATGAGAACATGTAAAATACAATTAGAGAAATTCCTATTTTACCCCCCGGATCCTCAATAAGAAATGTCGGAGAAGTTCCACTATGAAAACTTGTTTCCTATTCTTCAGAGATACATTGCTTTAAGGCAATCTCAAAAGGCAAACACCAACACGTGTTGAAACAGAGGGATCCTCCGACATCGGTATAGATAGTTTCATGGAAAATGCGCAGTATGCAATATTCATGCCACCTTGGACTAAAGCAGCACGTGAATCCAAGTGCGTGAAGTAAAACTTCCTGCGGCAAAAATAACACAATTGCGTGCTCGTTCACCAACCGAAAGCATAGTTGCCAGTGCCGGAAGCAAATACGGAAAATGGTTGTATCCTCTGGTACGATGGATCGCAACATATTTTAAGACGTGTCAGACGGATATGAATGTTTACACAAGACGGTTATAGGCGGCGATTCAGGAATTTTGCCCCACCTGACCACTTTTAGCAGTAAATGGCTAGGAATCGTCTAGGGTAAACGACAAGCATATAGCGACTGAAGATAATCTGATTACGACGGATTACACGATGACTACAAGAGATGCTCTGATTCCAGCGACTATTTTAATCCAGCTTGAATTAGTTGTCTAAACAGGTGGCGAATAATCGCCTGGGTTCATTTAAAAAAATAAATTTCTAGGGTAACCTGGCGTTTACACTATACGACTAAAAATGTGAGGACTGGAGATCGTCTGGCCAATAGTTTTCAGGTGGTGCTCGATTACGCAATCTTTGCCGTAGTTGTCATCAACCCCAGAATGTACTTGACGGAATGTTTATAGAATCACCAGCGGTATAGAAAACTGATTGAAGTCCGCTTGAAATAGTTGTCGGCCATCAAGTGGTTTAAATAATCACCAGGTGGTGCCAAATTGCATAATCTGATGTATTCAGAGGATCTGTAGTCGCAACGCATTTGACATTTACTCGAGACAATTTCTTGCATATTGCAGCTGAAGTCATCGGGCGGTGCTAAATTCAAGTTTCCCAAATTGTCATCTAGTGTAAACACTGGGTAAGGCCCACTGTCCACTGAGCTCCTGATGCACTCCGATATACCCTATGATGCACCTCCCGATAGAAGATTGATATTGCGTCGCAAGGCTCTGATACAATGCATACTTTGCTCAGAAACACTTATCATGAGCAGACAAAATGACAGTGTGAGCAACAACTTAGAAAGAAAATATGTTCATAACTTGCTAATCTCATTAAAAAATTCAATTTATCCTTCTATAATTTTGCAAGAGAGGTTACAAATGCTCATTCTCTCTATAAGAGACAGAACTGAATGAACTCACCGCATCGGTGCACCCCTCTCATAAGATCTCACATTCTCCAAGTGGTATTCTGTACAAGGATCTCACTAGGCCCTACGGGAGAAGAATTCTTAACGAACTAGGCTTAGAGCCTCGAGAATCCACTGGCTTGCCTCCCGTGCTAAACATCAATGCAACCCAAAGATTCCTATTATCTCAATGATGCCACCTAGCGGGAATACTGTGTACTTGGCGCCCTAGTGGCTTTATTTGGACTGGAATACAGAATACCACTTAGAGAGTGTGAGATCTTACGAGAGGGGTGCACCATGCCAGGTAATCAGACCTGATGCATGCATACACCAGCTGCCCAATGCAGATACTGTCTCTGGACAGGTCTCAGGCACTGGACACTCAGATATCTTCCCCAAATGGAAAGAAAAAGAGCAAGGATATATATACTTAACTAGCGACTTCGTCGAGTCTAAGTTATATTAGCAACCAACCCCTGTCTGTGCTGAGCTACGACTTAACATGCGTAGCAAACGTCTGCTCTGGTGGCCAGTGTAAGTCCCAGCGTGGACAGTGTAATGTCCATGGTCCCAGTTCGAGGTGAAAAATGTGAAAAATGATTTTCCCGACCGCCGATAGCGGGGTTCGAAATCCCATCACCCGCATTCCCAGCCTGACACTCTGCTGACTGCTCCACAGAGCCAGATGCTCTGAGGGGGGACAAATACTTAGGCTGGTGGTTAGTCGGAGAACCAGCAGAGTTTCGAAAGGGGTACCAGCGAAATCTTGCGATCTCATTGGTTTCTCACGAGAAAAATAGATCAGAAAACTACAATACTAAACTTTGATTTTGGCATGGCTTGAAATGAATCATAAGAGGAGAAGTTTGTCTGAGTATAGAAATACAAAAAAGAAGAACAGGTTCGAGTTTTTACCTACACGAGAATCTCACTCCCGTGGGACTTCAATCTCCCACCCTAGATCGGGTTCACTATGTCTCTATGTATGGGAGCAACTTCAAGCGGATTCGACGGAATTCTACCGTTTTAAATATAGTAGGTAAACAGCTTTATCATGACAATTTCATACATAGATTTAATGAGTGGTCGAGTACAGGATAATTTAGCCTTCCCAGATAGATGTATACACAGTTCAGCAGTGGGGGTATCCCTACACTGATGATGCCTGCCACTGGACTAGGTAGAGAGGTGGTCACACATCTTCCTGCTGAGGGTTAACAGGCTAGAGTAGATGCAGCAGTCAGGCGCGGCTGGCTAGAGCAGTTCAGGGGATACATTCAGGGATGGTCACATATCTGAACTATTACCCCGTGTGTGCACATGGTAGCTGATCGATAAGGGTTTTCTTTTCAATATATAAATAATCACTTGTCAGAGTATTAAATCGAAATATACGAATTAAAGCTACTTGAGTGCACTACAGTTTTTTGTCCTTTTTGGGACAACTTTTAAAGTCAGGTATGAGCAGCTCGTCTAGACCTATGCTTGTGATCTAGTTCTTTTTCGGCTATATTTGTGCCTAAAGAGTTCAGCATTTACAGACATTGAAAGGGGTCTAATTGTTACCTAATGTGTCAATCTTGTATGAGTGATATATACAACTGAAATATAATCGGCCTATTGCCTGAACCCATCCCCATGTGGTGGTGTTTAATGTCATATCAGTTTGAGTCATATCGAAATTATCATATATGTTTAACAAGAAAATTGAATTTATGATATCAAAATGTATTGTCATGAGTATAGTTCTGGTGTATTTTACAATCAGATAAAAGACGACGGTCTGCATAGGGCCCTGTAGGCGTCAGGTAAATATTTATAAAACAAAAGTAATGTTCGGCGGGGCAACTCTTTGGAACAACCTATCGCCTGATGTGCGAAATATTGACAATCTGGACACTTTTAAAAAGTCACAAAAATCATATTTAAAATCATACTTACAAAGATCTCATGAACAGTCCTCTACATGGTACACATAGTTGTTCTGAAAGACTCGTGCTACTCTTTAATTTTTAAACAAATGGACAATCTTTACATTTACTTTATACATATTTAACTTTCATCGGTATTTTATGTGTATGACTAGTTCCTTGATGGACTCTTCCTATATAGCCATCCTCGCCTGGTTAAGGGAATATCCTGCTTAAGGGGACAATTTGCTAGGAGCGCAGGGTGTGCCCTTAAGCTGGGTTTTACGGTACAAACGTGTTTTACATTGGCCGATTGCTCGTGCCTTGCCGATAATATGTCGTGACAAATAGCGCAGACAGATTCAAACCGGGCCCACTTTGTCGTTTCTTGTCTGTGTCACAGTGATTTGTATAACTCAAGTAGGTTCATGTTCTCCACTGTCGCCAGATAGAAACAGCCCCGGGAATGTCTGTCTCAGACATTGATTCCTAGCGTCAACATACAGTCCCAAGTATTCCAGTGCAGGCTGACTAAACATCACATAATTGCCAGACTGCTATACTAAAGCTTCAGTGAGATTGCTTTGCACAGTAAATAGGTGACAGGAAATTTTAGCATTGACGTGTTTTGTTGCCAATTGAAACCTTCCTATAGCCTATTTCTATTTCCTGACCTCTGCCACCAATAAATCTGTAAATAGAGACCAATGCTAGGAAACTTCCGAGAAAATACCATTCAATAGAAACTAGTCAACCAGAGATTCGCTTGAGTAGGATTTACATACAGGACATATGCACTTGACACGGGTGTACTTGACACATTTCCCCTATTCTCAGATAATTTTCCCTTGGTACACGAATTTCAGTTTCAGTTTTGCCGGTCTCAGGGAGAAATGGTGAATTAGAAGAACAAGGAAGGACACACCTGGTACATAGTCTCAGAGAAAGTCTCTCTGAAGACACACCCTGGGACTCTTGAGGTGGGGGGTAGGAAAAGCATGTGAGACGTTTGTTGGCGCTCTATTGGCGAGATTAGATACTTTGTCGGTGACTCAGCAGTGGGTTCGATTGTCTCACTAAATGCCCCTATAAAATTCAAACTTGTTTAAAATCAAAGTCCCTTTGGATTCTGCACCTGGTTAAGTGGGATTCGAAAGATGGGACTAGTGTACAATAGACAGGTGTACTTCGCAACTTTCCCCTCGTCTCAGAAAAAGATAAAACAATCTCATGGCAAGGGACTTAGACCAGTGTCAAGGAACAATGGCGAATTGGATTCACATGGAAGGACACATCTAATACATAATCTCAGACATAGTTACAGTGAGCATTCACTCTAGTACTTTATGCCCTTGAGGTGAGAGGTTTTACTAACATGTAATCATGCTTGCTGGTCTCCTATTGGCTAAGGCAGGTACATAGTCGGCGACTCTGCAGCAGGTCCATTTGTCTCACTAAAATGCTCTGTAACTTTTAAACATGTTCTAAATCAAAATCTCATGGGATTATGTAGTTGGTTAGGGTAACTGTCGCCGACAATTGCAGGGAAAATAACTTGTCTCATCGAATTGGATCCCTACAATTCAGTCGAGAAGATTGTGGTTCAGTACAGAATCTTGGTAGGATTTGTCTCAGACAAACACTTTGTGGGTTACTTGAATCCCACCGTGTGACTCCCACTTTAGGGGTGACAATTGCTGGGGACAAAACATATCTAACTCGGCATTTTTCTCTAGACGATAAAAACTTGACGACTGTTAATTCTAGCCAATAGTCATCAGGTGGTGTTCGACTATTCAATATTGGCTGCAATAGTCATCAACCCAAGAATGTTCTAAATTGTTTACAGTTTTTATATGTACCGATGTCTATCCATTACCAGCTGAAAGTCGTCAGGTAGTGCACAATTCATGAATCGCCGCCTATAATCGTCTAGTATAAAGGCCGGGTAAGGGAAATGGAGCCCTACCATTCCAGTTTAGAATGTCACCATAATTTGTCTCAGAGGTACATGAATCCCACTTTACCGACATGGCGCCCGTAAGGTTTGACCAGGTTTACTTTGCTGTTGAAGAAAATAGTGTTGGCTCCAAGTAACGAACAGTAGGCAAGAAGTCGCTGAACAGAAACTGACTGGCCAATTATCAGGGTCAGAGATAAACTGCGCCGACCTTTTGGGGTCCCATCCTCAACCGATTCCGCGAGGGAATGGGCCATTAGGCCCGTTTCCATTGGCCGACAAACATTGTGTAGATTCTTTGTGTTCTCCTAATAGCCTATTTCCATTGGCCTTCACCGAGATACAGTCAGGAACCACCGACAGACCTAGGCACTGCTGACCAGGAATGGAAATAGGCTATTAGAAGAACACAGAAAATCTACACCGTGTTTGTCGGCCAATGGAAAAAGGCCTATAAATCGTTCAGAATTATGTAGGTCAATGTAGATCCCGCTGCACCTTGCACTCTTCGCGTAAAGAGAGAACGAGATCATTCATTTACTTTATAACAACTTATTGAATTAAGTTACTTGCTGTGCGGATTCTTTGTTCAAGGTAACCGATCAGCAATCATTTTCAAGTTATATCACCGCAAAATATCGCTTTGTTATTACAATATATCATTGATTTAAATTCATTCATGGGATGCGGAAAAGGCTTACCGAATTGATACCTCTCCCTGGTGCTAGATTATTTTTTTCAATATCTTTTCATCCTTCTGCTTTAGGATAAAGTACAGTGACTAGTCAACTGGCTCCTTTTCATTCTTAACCCAACCACCAACATCCATAGCTAAAATCTCACAGAAATCATTTATACGTTTATATTTAGCTCTGTGTTATCATCATTTGATATAATTTCATGGCCACTATCTTATACAATTATAATATATGATTTGATCAACCTGTGATTTTGTAAATCCGGATTTGTAAATCTTATGTTTTTGTGATCTAATGTATCCCTTTTGCAGACACAT
Source organism: Alentia gelatinosa (assembly GCA_950022655.1). Classification (NCBI taxonomy): domain Eukaryota; kingdom Metazoa; phylum Annelida; class Polychaeta; order Phyllodocida; family Polynoidae; genus Alentia; species Alentia gelatinosa. The sequence continues at coordinate 46,099,425 of OX465586.1, forward strand.
TACTTTGGGTTAGCACCCCTAAGCTATGACAGATAATCTAGATTTAGGAGGAGTCATGCTCTGAGGAACTGCATAATCAGGGGGTAGGATTTACAATATGAATCTAACATATAGGTTGGTAACAGCTAATTAGGGCAATGGAAAAGGCCTGTGATGATACAACTAAGTCGGTTTTACCGGTACCTTGATAAGTGAAAGAGCACGTTACCCAGAAGGATTAGTACTGGAATCTCTACGCCTTGTGGCTTTATTTGACTGGCCTACAAGAAAGAACACGCTTAATAACTTCGCCCAGATTAGTTTATTGTCCAACACCTTTACTAGGTCTTTCACTGTGCACCCCTGCCACCGATTCATCACGATAGACCCCAAATACACGCAGGTTAGAAATATCTCACTCTATGGACAATAAATCTCCTTTCCTTTTTTGAATCGGGAAGTCAATCGTAAAGGCCAGCCCCCACCCACCAGGATGGTCTACGACATACTTCCCGATAGCTACGATTTGAAATTCCGAAATCGTGGCCCATCAGGAGGTCCTCAATAGTTCCAAATCGTGGACATGGTTTGACATCGTAGAGCGTAGAAACGCCTCGGGAGGACCAAAAACATAGACCATGGTCATGATTGACTCAGAATTCAATCGGTGATTCAATGTAGATCCCAGACATGATCTTAATATTGATATATGCTATCATTTTGGAAATGTTGATTGAATCCAAATAATTTTCGACAGGTATTTACAATATATTATGATATCATTTTCAAACATTAAAACAATCAAATTGAACAATATAACTGTGGTAGAATAATAATTCTGATATAAAACTGCTACTTTCAGACACTTAGACATCATCCAATGATATTATATTTACAGCGATCATACATCTATATGTACCCTACCTGATTCCAGAATTTCATAATTTGCTGCCAATTATCTCACCCACAAGATATATTTTCCTGTTAAATCACCTCCAATAGGCTACGACAGGCTACGAAAGATCCTCAAGACCTATCGGCGTGTATCGGGAGGGTAATGGGTGCCCGGTTTAATGGTTGAGATAAGAAAAGAAATCGATATAGATTGCTCATACTACAGGTCTGATCTGTTTTAAAGTTTTAAAATCCCTTGTTTTGGACATCCCTGCTGCCATCAAGCATTGAACTCAAAGTCAATCAATTCATGGGTCCCGTTTTATCTCGGAGATCCCCCAAATAGTATTTGAATAAATACTTATCGATGGTTTTGGCATGATGAGAACGTTGAAGCCCGTAGCATCAGAGCGAATTTAGAGCGCTGAAAATCCGCCTTTATCGACTCACATATGGAGGGATTTAGGAATTCTACCCACTCAGTCATCAATCTCATTGAGTTTTTAAATTTCAATATTCATTATAAATGTGCGCTCGAGTGGCCTGTCTAAGTTAGAGTAAATAATTCTAAAAATATCCACCTTATCTCAATTACTAAAATTTCCTTTCTTGTGGTATTGGCTGGGTGACACACCTTCCTAATTGAGAAGGATATTCCGAAGAGTGCATATACCGCTGGGACGATTACGAGGGAGATGGCACAATGAAGTCCGTTATGAGTTCTCAGGAGGAGTTGCCTAGCAGCGAACATAATTTCTAGACACTCCCTGTTCTATTGCTGCTCCTGATAGAGATTTGGTTGTCTATACCACATCCTGTGGACCATTTATCAACAAGTATATTGCATCCAATACCTGTAACTGTTTCTGTTTGGGCCAGTCTGAGGTAGTTTGCTTTAATGCAGCTTGAATATAACGTGGTGGAAAGACTAAATAAGACATTAGTACAGGAGGACTGCTCAACATAGAATCGAATAGAAAAATCTATACCACATCCTGTGCACTATTTATCAACAAGTATATTGCATCCAATACCTGTAGCTGTTTCTGTTTGGGCCAGTCTGAGGTAGTTTGCTCTAATGCAGCTTGAATATAACGTGGTGGAAAGACTAAATAAGACATTAGTACAGGAGGACTGCTCAACATAGAATCGAATAGAAAAATCTATACCACATCCTGTGGACTATCTATCAACAAGTTTATTGCATCCAATACCTGTAGCTGTTTCTGTTTGGGCCAGTCTGAGGTAGTTTGCTCTAATGCAGCTTGAATATAACGTGGTGAAAAGACTAAATAAGACATTAGTACAGGAGGACTGCTCAACATAGAATCAAATAGAAAAATTGCCACGTTAATCGGATTATTTATCATATAAGCATGATTGCTTGTCTTACATGATAAACATACAACTCTTTCTAACACGTCTGTGTTTTTGTGACTAACTTTGATCACACATGGGTACAGGTAAAATGATAAAATTTATGACAAAACACTAAACACACAAAATGAGAGGGACACCAGTTGTGATAATAGCAGTATCGAACTCAAGATGGGGCAAAGTTTAGTTGCTTAGTATAGTAGATACAACCAATAGGAGTATCAAGCAATCGTCGACGTTGTTTTTAGTTTGCATAAACAAGCTTTACGCAATGATATTACGTTGATAAGATGCAAATCATACTCAGGTATTTTACCAATTTCCCCTTTATGTCGTTTAAAACTATATGGCATGTTACAGACAACATATCTGGAAGCCACGGTGAAACATAGGAAGAGGGAGTCACATGATGCTTTATGTCTCCAATACCCTGTTGTTTTGTGATGTCATGTCGTATGACCTTTCCACCTGACACAAATGGTGGACTTCACAAGAGGACTACCTCACTTTGGTTCTCAATTTGTCGCGGATCTTTCATCAAGTGTGATTTGAGACTACTGTCCGCTTGATAGCTTGGTGGCCAGTCTCGTTCCTAGCTCATGCAAAACTAAATTGGCGGGATGGGACTTGAGCTGCGATGACATCAAATCCTAAGTACCGCCAATGCGTGGGTTGCGTGCTAGTGTTTTTATAACAGATACGCCCCCACCCTGTATGCTCGTCACTAAGATAGTCAAACTCAACAACCCCGTATGTTAATTATAGACCAGGGGTGAGATTTCAAAAGAAAGAGTGAAACTGAATCAATGATGAGCATATCTTCTATTCGTGAACTGAGACTGATCAATTTTAGAAATGAGAACGAAAAAAGACTACGATATGATCGAATCTTCAATTATACTTTACCTGTTTTCTAATAGAAATTCCAATTTCAATAGCGGACGAAAAAAAATAATTTTCTCCAAAATCGTCATCGTTTGTCGACCCATTGCTTTCGAGTGGTATATATAAAAGGAATTTATATCAAATTGTCACCTGAACCTCGTAATTAGGGTGTATTTCATGCGTTGGATAACCAAAAGCAAGAAGCGTTACTTCGATTTATATTGGTTGATTTTGAATATTTGTTTAGATTATAGATATTTTTTTATTACGAAGATGATATGATCTGGCAGGGTTAATAGATTAATACATAACTTTTACAATTGAATACCATCGTTGACCAACTTGAGTTTCAAACAATTAGTATCTTATTGTTCTACCCACCTGTGCGCGATCGTCTCTCATTTATGGTTCGGTCGTACAGATTCGGTTGAAACTGTGGATTGACGAATTATAGATATGAAATTACCCTCCATCGATCTGACTCGTTCAGATGATGAAACAGTGAGTAGTAAAAGGCGTTTTATGATTTCCAGGTATATAATGAAAAGGAAACAAAGTGATAATGACTGACTAAGAGCTGTTCCTTTTTGTTTTGGCTGTAAATACAAACCTCATTATCCCTCATCACTGCGTAAAAAAAAAGGAAACTGCCTGGATATTGAGCTGGGCAGCTGCACAGGAACACAGCCCAACTGATTGTAATGACTTATACATGATACATTGAATAGTGTTCAAGGTTAATCCTCTCCTGTCATCTGAGCTAAGCCCAGAAAAGTCTAATATTCGGCGAATCAGCATTTTCTCATCTACTTTCCATGAAACATAATCTCGTTCTCTCTTAAAATCGAATGCAGGCAAATTTTAATTTGTGTCTTAATCTTGATTCGAGATATTGATATTACGAAAAACGAAAGAGATTATCCTGACATTCCTGATGAAATATGCTGTTTATTCATAACAAAACAACAAAAACATAACATTCAATAAAAATAACTCTTGAAACAGGCACATCATATATTCAAAGTAGTTCTCGAATTTATCTAGCATTTGGTGAATTACTGGTCAGGTGAACTTGTGACAATACTCTAACACCAGGGTTAAATGGTTGTTATGACAACCAAAGGACTTAAAACCTTCTAGACTATTACCTGTAAATAGTTATGTACATGATTAAATTCTATTAAAGGTTGATGGCTTACCACTATAATTTATTTTAGAAAATCATGTACAAAATTCACTTTTTCATGAAAAATCCAAGGATCAAACAGAACATCCTGACATTCCTATTGGAACATAATTCTTTCATGTGAAAAATCATATATCATTAAAACAAAAACTCTTTAAACAGGTATGACATTTAGTTATTAAAGATAGTTTCTCATTTACATCAATCTCAGCGGTTTGTGACTAATTTATCAGGTGCACTTATGACAGTGATATTGAACAAGATTTAGAGGGTTTGGCCGCGGGCAGTAATTTTTTCGAATGATTTTTTTGACGCTTAAATTCATTCAACCACTGATTAATTAAACATAGAGACATTGTGTCAGCGGTAGAAAACATCGGTCAGTCGTCTTATATTGTGTAATGATAAAGAAAAATATCGTTGACCTTTTTTATCTCCACCTGACGACTATTGCTACAGAAGCGTAACACAATCGTGGTGCTATATGTGGTAATCGATGGTCATAATTGGCACCTGGAAATGCCACAGTACAGAGTCACGATTGTAAATGCTCCGATAGTCCTTATATACATATAACCTTTTTTAGAGCGTGCTTGCGCGCGCTAAATACATCATCTAGAGGTTAGAGGTGTCCACATAGACTTTCAGGGTACTGCATACAAACTCTCCCTTCACTATCTGTGTGCTATTAACTGTGATATTGAGAACAGAGCAGGGAGCCAGTGTCTCAGGGTCTTAGAGGCGTGCCCAGTTGACTATGACCAATCACTCAAGACCAAAATACCTCAAGACCCACTGGTGTTTGATGTGTTTGGATCCTAAATAGGCAGTTGAAGAAATGGCAAGCTGACTGGGTGAAAGTGGGTTACAGAAAACTATCCATAGACTGAATGTTACTCAAACCTGTTAATTGTTATTCATTTATAATTGCACGCTCATTCATCAATGATGAACATACTATTTGCTCCTAGTTCTTTATATGTATTTGTCTTACCGATAACCTTATCTCGAGGGGTAATACTTTCATACTAAGTGTCAAACGAACCGATGGAGGCATGGTACTCATATGGGATGCTCGTTGATGGCACATGAATAATGAATAAGAAAATACCTATGGCGATAGGGCTCTGAAAACTGTGATGCTGCTGTAGTCTATGTGCAACGCACGAGAGAATGGGGTCACCCAGAGGGTTGTGACCCTAAATCCCACTATGAAAGCTATATAATAAGCACCAAACATTTTGCGGCTTTATAAGCACTGTACATTTATGAAAAGAGGACATCTTCATGTAATATGAGTGAAAACTCCCACCCAAAACGGGAATATCTAAAATGGCTTTTGTCTGATGCCCTGAGGGATAAGATAATCTCTCTCTTCAGTTATTTTATTTCCTCGCTGAATTTGAGATTTAAGCCCTCAAATTTCAATCATAGAATACATTTAACCATAAGCAGAAGAGTGTAGAATATGAGTATAACGGCAATATGCGTGTTTATGAATTCGCATGTCAATATGATATCGTGTCGACATATGAAAACCTTCCTCGATCTTTCATGGCATTCTTTCGCTTCCAAAAAGAGATTTAGTTGTCAACAAAAACTCAATCAAACTAAATCATTGTTCAATTGCTGTAAGGATCATATTTTTAGAACGATGCCGTGGCGACCATCAACTGAGTCAGACTAACAAAGTAACGTCTGACATGTTGAATGCGTCTTGTATAGTCAGACACTGAAGAACACCGATATTATAAACCACACTCTAACGAGAAGAAGAGCTCAAAACAGCCGGATATTGTGCATTGAATATCTGAAGGGCAAAATCATTGAATATATTGCGAATATTGATAATACACCACAATCTGTTAGCCGTCAAAAAATATATATGTAGGAGCCTCTCCACAGGCCGTTGTGTTTCCCCTTCGGTAGCGGTAATATGGCATAAAATGAGTCGTGCCTTCTTTAATATATCATCCATGCCACCACGTTCTGAAAGCCGGGACTGGGGGCCAGGCAAGGGAGCAGTGCTCAACATGCGGCCGTCTCAGTAGTCCTAGGCCGGGTGGATTTAGTATGCTTGGGGGATTGCTCCACCACAGAACAAACCACCGGAGAGACACGGAACAAGCCTGCCCTGGGGATTATGCACAGAGTCTGCATGATCCTGGAACAGAGATGAAGGTCAGGCAGGAGGAGTGAGCTAGAGCTGGTGTAGTAACACGAATTTCAGACCACTAACAGGGGCGGGTATTTGGATCCATACCAAGTTATCAGCCACCATGCTATCTCTCGAAATGAATGTGGAAGCATTAAAACATATTCAGATCTCCGTCCCATGACTTGTCAGACTGGATTCCATTCGGAAAATATTACGTAATAGTTTAAAATTCCAACGCAAAGATTATCTCGAGTAGCAATTGGTTTATATCCGTCTCGGCATATGCAGAACATATTCCGTAGTACCACCTATCCTAGTTCCAGTATGAATTATAGATGTATTTTTAATGTCATTGCTATAGCGTCTGTAAGACCTATCATACATATATAATAGATTAAACTTTACTTGATTGCACTTGTATTGAAATTACCGAAGATTGCTTCTACTAGACCACGGAATTACCCTGGACAGAATAATAGCTCCAAGCATTATAGGCTTTTCCAGACCTGCCTATTATTATGTAGCAATTGGTGGAGGTTCAATGCAGAGGTGGTCTTTAACAGAAGCCAGGATCGAAGAAGGTACAAGATGATCTAACATTACTCAACCCACGTACAGATTTGGTATGCTTGTCCAGTCGTCTAGTTCTACGGGCTTGTACAGGCTAAGGAGCGCATACAAAATAACCCGAGATTAACTCGGATTTTTAAACGAAGGCGAGAAACTGGACATGAAAGAGCACCATAGCTAGTACCATAGAAATAGTGAATCAACGATTATTTAAATTACATAAAATCAGAAAGGATATTTTTGGAGAAATTAGCATGATAATAAGTAAAATCATAGGCATGACACCTCTAAGATGATACTTATTCGAGGTGTACTTGAACTCGTTCTGAAGGATTTCTGGCCTACACCAAGAATAAGTATCATCGTATTGGCGTCATTACTATGGTTTTTTTTTATTATCATATACTTGTTATACTTGTTGTACTTATTCATGAGACGATTTTATAAAAATGGTATAGTTGACATGGATACGAAAACTAGGTCCAAATATAAGAGACATATTCTGTGTAAAAATGGTGTTATAGTATTGACTATTTCACGAATTATGAGCCTAAATTGTAAAATATCAAATGATGCTATTTGGCATCATTCGCCCATGACTGGTAATGCCATATGGCTTCATTCGCCCTTGGCTGGGGAATGCCATAGTGGCATCATTAGTAAGGAAAGGGTTAAACATGTATTTATATAGAACGACCTGACCATGCAGTACAAGCTTCAAAACGAGATGACTTTTTATTTTATATATTCGAAGTGTTTACTGACAGGTGATTAACAAATTCAAACGCCCACATAGATCTCAGGGACGGACAGGAGGTGATACGTTTTCACAGATAAGTGACGCATCGTGTACACATGACCTGACATATAGCAGGCCAGATCCAGGGAGACTTTTATACATCATAGTTTATTCAGTTTGAACTTTTACGGAATTGCTGATTTATACGGAACGAGACGTTAACGCCGAGTTCCATACAAACCATCAATTATCATCGAGTATTCATATATTTATTTATATAAAAAATTGATGGAATAATTCACTTGATTTTGCCTGACAACTAATGCTTTAGTCGGAAGGGTGTTCCGTAATTTGCCCTATGGAACAGTGATGGTATGATATTTTACGTTATCTGGCGAAACGGTGCATATTTACAGAATAAGCTAATGCGTGTATAGTAAATGTAGTTCATCAATACGAGAAATAAACTAGTTCTTTAGTGTATTTTACTACAGTAGTACTACCCGTACATTAGTATTACTTCTCTGTGTACACACAACATCATTTACTATCGCGTCAGGCTGCGTAGGAACACCCTGCGTGTTAGAACGCTTGGCGCGTCAATCCATCATACACCTCACGTGATCAGTCACGCTTTGACAGGCACATTTTGTCGTCACGTCACGCCTGATCGGTTTGCTGAAAATGTTCACTGAACCAAAGCATCAGGTCAAGGAAGAAGAATCCACATCACCTTGACTGTCGAACATGAGAGTTTATGGTATGGAAGCTCGGCTCTCATCAGGGGATTCTGTTTAGTAAATGCATACACAATAGAATCATGATTTTGATCTGCCTGATCGTATACTATGAGTAGTTGCAATTGGCGCTTGGTATTAATGTGTGTGGATTTGTCTGTGGTTTCATTGTTTGTGGTGTTAATATTTATTCGAAACCTGTTGGGATGATAAATAAACAAGAGTTACTACACTGGAGAACCACCTGTCTGTGAGAATGAAAAAAAACCGGAAAAAAGGTGATATATACTGAATCATTCATTATGTTTTGAACTGAAATATATGCATTTAGGTTGTGCTGAACTATATTGACAACATATTCTAAAAGACTCGTTATAATGTTTAATCACTAATCTAGCTTATAAGACACTGAAATTTGTTCCCGATTCATCCCGACCATCGGCTCGGTGAGAGTCGGGAATAAAATTTCTGTGTCTTATACCTATAAGACACTGACATGTAGACTCTTCCCGACGACACCTCCTCCTTTTATAACCTTGTAAATTACCCGGGTTAAGATCAAAGAGAGCCGCCGGGAGCTGAGCCGGGGTGAGCCACGGGCCGCTGGTGTGGAATCATAGAAATTAATTCAAAGTTTAATAACTTCGGATCCAATTAAGATATCAGGAAACGGGTTTCAGGTTTATAATCGCATCTGTCTCCCCTACAAGTCGCTATAAGGAACCTCTAAATCGGACTAGGGGATGGGTAACATCGCTATTCAAATGGCCAACTCAGAATCGGTAACAATCGGTGAAAGTGCGTACACCGAAATCTTAAGGTCGGGGACAGTCGGTCATATCTGACATGGTAGTAATGCCCGACGCGTCGGGAAAAGCAATAAAATCGGGTCGGTGAAGTGCGTACACCGACCCGATTGATGCAGATTGTCACAGACTCGATGGATCCGTCGGGGAAAGGTAGAATCGGGCACAGCCGTCGGGTCGGTGTCTTATAGGCTAAATCCCCCTACCATGGTGATTTGCCAAAATAAAACAAAACTCCGATGCTTCCCTAAATAAGACCTTCATCTAAATCAATAACTGTCATCGTTTATGAATGACATTTACGCAGAGAGAACAACCACGGACTGTCCCAGGGGGGGCAATGACCACCCCTGACCATAGGCCATGGGTAACCCATTATAAGCAGTTCTAAGCAAGACTTATTACTTCACATGAAATGTGTGTTTTCATGTATACCAGTAGAGGAATAAAAGGATATTAAACAATGGATAATCTTTAGCCACTTTATTGATTATAATCGTCTATCACCTATATCTGATAATGCCTCAGCCATGAATATAAGCTAGTATTTACTGGATAAACCATAGGATGCTGGAAGGAGAGAAATACATGAAAAGTGGTAACTCACCTATATCTGATAATGCCTCAGACATGAATATAAGATATTATCCTACCCCTAATAAAAAACTCCATAGACTTAACATTGGGTCACTGTATTCGGTCTGGAGTTCAGAAAAATGAAACAATTGCTCTAGTGGGATACACTTGACTAATGACATCATTTATTAATGTAGAAGTAATTTAGACGGGTGGGGTAGGATAAGTTCTAAACCAAACTCGAGTTATAGTCGTGGTATTGTTCATCACACTCCGGCAAGATCGCGTATTATTATATACCTATGCACAAACTATCTATCAATACTGACTGCTCCTAGGGATATAGTAATAATATCATATAACCATGATACTCTGTGTAGCTTGGTACGCATCGTCTTTGAATTTGACATACGGAGTGCTTTGAACGACATACGGAGTGCTTTGAACGACATATGGAGTGCTTTGAAAAATAACGCAATCTGATTGGTCGAGCGGGAGAAGGACTCGGCTTAGCGGAAAATTCAAAAATGGTGGACGTCCTCGAATCGCGAGGTTTACATTGTGTTATAGGCGGGCCGGAATGAGTAAACATGCATACTGACTAGATATCGAGGCATCTAACGTGAGGCATTCACGTGATACAGTTTAGATAGCTTAGATATATGAAATCAATCGATATCAACAAGCACTGACAGTCCACTCCGATGCTCCGTGTTGTCAACGTGAAATTACGTTGGCTACCCTAGTTCCAGTGTCGGGTAGTTAAACGTAGCACAACGCTGTGTCCGCTAGCTTCACTCCCACAGTGAGGAACGAACAGAGTCGAACTATGTGTGACTAGGAAATCCCGACGATAACGTCATCGGGCCGCACCATCAAGACAGCAAGGCGAGTGATGTTATCGTTCAATATCGCATATTTTCGCCATTTAAACGGTATCAGGTTAAAGTTACACTGACAGTCCACTGCTACGCTCCGTGTTGTCAACGTCAAATTACGTTGGATACCCTAGTTCCAGTGTCGGGATACTGCGCAGATTTATTTCGTATATCTAAGCTTACTAAACTGTATCAAACTGTATTTCTAAGCTATCTAAAGTGTATCACATGATTTTCTCATGTAAGATACCTCGATATTTGGTCATTATACACTTTTAGACAAGTTCATGTTGACAATCTTCATGTGGGATCGTATAACAGAGCGTGTGTTTGGAGAGTGAGCAATGCAATCGCCATAGTAACAGATCCAGCATGTATCACAACGTACACAACGTCTTTGGCGTCACTGTCTTGTTGAGTGAGTGGTGGTCTACGGGCGATTAAGGTAGATTCTGAATGTTTTAATACATTTTAAGATATATAATAATAGAATTACGACGTTGGCGCTCGTGTATGGGAGCTGTACACCTCGGTTTGTCTCACGGCCGTACTCACCGCGGCCTACGGCCTTGGTGAGTACGGCCGTGCACCAAACCTCGGCGTACAGCTCCCATACACGAGCGACAACATAGTAATTCTATATTACTGCTCTCGGCTTCGCATCGCGCAGTAATACGCGATCTTGCCGTCGTGAGATAAACAACAACACGACTAACTCTTGTTTGCTTTCTCCATAATATTTACTGGATAAACCATAGGATGCTGGAAGGAGAGAAATACATAAAAAGTTGTAACTCACCTTCCTGTTTCTTTTTAACTTTTGGCAAAGAAAGGCAAATGCAGTATGAGAAAATATATAAATGCGTGTAATGTCACCTTCTTGCAGTAGCAATACCTAAGGAAGACGAGTCATATAACGGTGAAATGATAAATACAACAGGGAATAACCGCTTCCATCTCATTTACTTCGTGGGGAGTAAGATGTCTACTAATGATCATGTGAAAGGGCGACATGAGAAAAGGGGCAAGGCCTGATAATTAAAAGACCACAAATCAGCCGCTGATAATGAAAGAGGCCAGCATGTAAGGTTCATTAGGTGCAGATGTCAAGGACATCCTATTGGGCGAAGAGTGGGGGTGGAAGGGTTGGCCGTGGGAGGGCCCACACGATCTGGAACTACGTAAAAACAACATGACCTTCTGACCACACGGCTATCCGTCTGATACCTGCCGAATGTCGTTTCTGTCTCTGTGTATCTGCTCAGTGGGCGAGTGTAAGGCATTCCCTTAGATGATCCAGACAAAAACGAACAGCCTGCTCTTATCTGAATCCTTCAGATAAGAGTATGACTGTGATGTTTTCCATCTCGAAATCTCCATTGAGACATTATCAATCTACAGGCGAGGCGAAATAGAGTAAAACTGTGTGAGTAGTTGGGAAATTCAATTGTATTTGTTCTGATGACAATATTATAAGACAATTCAGATAATTGTGTGTATGACATATTGATAAATTTGTAAGAGAGATATTGTAGTTTTGAATATGTAATTATCAATAAGAAAACATGAAAATAAAAAGATTGAGAAGAAGATGAAATTGATGAAGGGTTGGTGGGTGGAAAGTGCTGTGCGCATTGCAGTGGGAGAAAGCAGCTGCGGCAAAGTGAATGTGTGTGAGCGGCGTAGTGTATTACATTAAGATGTGCAGTATGTGTTCGCACTGCGAAGATCAATGACCCGCCAGGGGCCATATACCTCTGCCGAATCCATCCCCTTGCCTGTTTATACACCTTTTGCAACACACTAAGCAGCATTATTCCCATGACAATACTGCATAATCATAGATTGGCCTTGGTTCACTCCACTGGAAAGTGTCATTGTAATCTGAAATATATTTCATGTTATTTTGATTTGATATTTGGCCCTGAGCTCACAACTACCCTCTCCAGACGAAAGCATTACAGTTCAGAGTTTGCCTCTTAAGATAATGAGTTGTATCATGATCATATTTGCTTGGCGGTATAACAGTCTTGACATCAAGCAATATGATATGCTAGGAAATCCTGTACACAAAAAACCCGAAAACGGCATATCTATGAGTGCGCCACCCTTTCCTTTTGGTGATTTGTTCCACGAAATACTTTAGAGGGCAACATTTGGCCGTAGCATGTAAACGGTTCAAGTAAATCAGGCCCTGCCTTGTGTCTGATTTCAGATACCAGATCAGAGAATTCTAGTTCAAAAGATGCCTTTTTAAGCCAAATTACCCCATGACCGATGACCGATTATTTTATCCATATTCATGTAATGATCTATTACACAACGTGCTACACTATAGAAACAAATACATCTTGCCGCAAAACAAGATGTTTCCCAGATGGTTTAATGAAAAAGCAGCGGATTGAGAAGCGGCATGTGTGATCAATAAGCACTGGATATTTCACACAGGTTGCGGTTCGTGTACTTTAAACGCAGTTCTTTAAGCGCCGACTCTGTTGGTATCCATCATAAAGGTCGGACTCCCTCGACGTTTACAGGCAGGGATTTTTATGGGGGATGTCCCTAAGGTCACAAGCAGAAGAAATAGATATTCAAATATCAATGGTGGCAACATCACAGAAAAACACAACCTTGGAGGGTAAAATATACTATCATTTCGTTTCCTCTATTAATGGCATTAATAAACTATTTAAGGTCTGAATCTACTTCTATGTTACCATATCGTAGCCGTATATATATTCTCTAGATCAATGGTGAAAATGTGAAAGAGCAATCCGACTAGACGTATAGGTAGAGGTAGGTATGCCTGGCCCGGAAAGCTCGGTTTTACCACATCCTTAATTAGTGTTTTTCATGTCATAAATGGTGAACACGAGCGAAGGGAAGAGGCTACGCTGCAATAAGAAATATCTGCCCAGCATTTGGCTAAAAACTTAAAGGATACTACGCAGGATGTCTTAATTAAAGCTGCTTGATCCACAGAGCATTTGTATCAACTATGTGATAGACTTGATTAATTTTACTTAAGTTGTCTTGATATAATGCATTATGACGCCCAATCAAGGCTTGCTCTAATCTAGGCTGATAATCATGCAAGGTCTCGAAATAAAACAAAATGTCCAATCGCGTCCAAGTGACCTTACCCAAACGTTGGTGCCCTTTCAGATTTCGATGGCGATTGAAATGGATAATTTGCCACCCAAAGGCACTGTGGATGACTTCGGGACACCGGATTCCGTTATGACAATTAAGATGTTAACTCAAAAGACCCAAAATCGTGGAATTCGCATTTTTACACGCTCAAAAATAGATGACATGAGTGTTAACATTATTACAAAACTTACAGGTGATGTACAGCCACTCGAACACCGTCGACAATATATATATGAGTCTCCTACAGATATGCGTAAATATGCAGCGAATATAGAGCCTGATCCTAATCCCATGACCCGGGACAGGGAATACATAATATCCGGTTACAAAGACTTCATACAGCGTTCTTTAAGAACAGTCCAATAAAACTAGGTAAAAATGACTGGAATAACCTCCCCAATGAACTTTTCTTCATTTTTTCGTTCCAATGGATTCGGCTGAAGATTCCGTGGTTGGAAAAAATTTATAACCTCCCCAAGGGAGTTCAATTTACAAAAAGAATTTTTTAAATGTAAAGGCATCAACAATTTAACCAAGATGATAATGTCTAACGACAGCCTGGTTTTATAGATGAATGAAATGGCGGTACTCCTGAGGCTGTGCGTATTTCTCATCTTACCTGAGAAATCCACCACATTCATACCTCATTTTGTAATCTACAGAGGATGCTTCTTTCCGTCTCGAAATATATTGTTATTTAGCCAGAATATCTGCTGAGGTTAAAACTTTACATGTTTCTTGTGCAAATAAAACTATAGAAAATCCCTCCAGCTCAAATTATTTCTGCCTCGTTGCATCATTTCCTCTTTTCTTTTACCGTCTCAATAGCCAGCATTTAGATTGCATAGTATCCTCTTATCCTTATAAAATATTACATAGTATAATATGTAGGCATGTAAAATCATATGAGCATATACATACTATATATATATATATATATATATATATGTATATATATATATATATATATATATATATATGTATATATATATATATATACATATACTTATATATACATATATATGTATATAATGTATATAGTATCAATTGAACAACTTGTAAACAAAAATATGCCTTTATGGTACTGGTAATTGTGGTGAATTGGAAATTCACTTGTAATTAGACAATAGGAGAACGGCTACCCCACCTTGTGTCTACGCCACGAACCATTGCCTACGCCTAGTGGTTTATACAAGAACTACTCAACCTGTACGGACGCTCTGAACGATTTTGAACCCACCCACGCACACCGATTAATAAGAAATCTAACCCTAGGACAATGTATAATCATGTCATGTCTACGGCATAATTCCTCGTCACGGAATTTGTATTATACAAATTTATTGTTTAATACTTTTTGTCTTCCAGTTCGACTTAAGTTATAATTATGACTTTTGCCTTTGTTGCAGGAACACATGGGAAGGGTTACTGCCGGTTCCCAGAATTCTTATGGACTCCGCTAGCGGACGGAAGCCACCGCAAGTGGCTGACCGAAACGGAGTACGTGCGCAACACCGATATTTGGGAAAAACAGAAGGAAGTGACCGCAACAGAAACAGAAATGGAGATCAAACATAAGGTGCAAGCTTCCTGCAAAAACAAACATGGCGAAAGAAACGTGCCATGTCATAGGAAAGGTCTCCTCTACACAATTGTTTGTGTGTCGGAGGAACAAGGGGATAAATACCGGGTGCAGATGCGCAAGGGAGAGTGAGTATATATCTTTCTTGCTACGTCTCGTTATTATTTAGTGCAGGGGATATCGTTCATCAGAAACTACTGTTATGCTTAGAAAGAGTACCGTAGGAATATATGGGGAGGATGCCTATTAAATATGCCATGGAACCTATATACAGTAGTGTACGTATACCTTCGGCTGTAAATGATTGTCCAAACTGCAGATGAACACATCAATGGTTATTTTCTCTCCCCGGACAAAATATCCTGAAGCCGAATTGAATATCGACTATACCTTTCCTCATAATATTGTTTGCGCCCTTAGCATCCCTTCACTTTATGTGGAGGTTCATCAAAAGGGAAAAATTACTTGCTGTTTTTAATCTAATCAATTAGCTAGACATGTCTCATATCTTGAGTAGGTAGACCCAGATTTGTGTAGGTGGTGGCACTATTGGCAGACCAGTGGAACTTCCAATACTAACTTCATGGCATATGCTTTTACGGTGATGTGAGGGGAGAGCCACGAGATGGCTTGTAGAGACATGGCCTTAGGAATAGATGAAAATGCAGACTGATAACCACATCATATAATTCTTAAGAAGAATACCTCCCGGGAGAACTCGAACACGTGTATCTGTCTCGCTCGGCCTCTTCATGACCTGGTCTTATTGAGTGACTTGTTTTAGCTTGTTATATGAACATGCAGAGAATTCAGACGGTTATGGTAATATCTACTCGTTAGCTTTTCATAAGAAGACCACAGAGTATGATCTTCATTAATGCATGATCGTGCAATTATAAATGAATACAAATTATAAGATTTTGATAACATTCAGTCTATGGATCGTTTCTGTAACCCACTTGCACCCAGTCAACTTGCCATTTATACAACTGCCTGGGTCTAGGATCCAAACATATCAAGCATCAGTGGATCTTGAGGTATTTAAGTCTTAAGTGATATTGGTCATGTTCAGCTTAGCACCCTCTAAGACATACACAATATAACCATGATTTCGATCTGAGTGGCCGTATTCTCCGCGTAGTTGACGCGTAGTAATATTCCGAGCGATAGCGAGGAGTATTGCGTAGCGTCAACTACAAGGAGAATACGGCCACACAGATCGAAATTATGGTAATATTGTATTTATTACTCACTTATTTTTAAGTTTAAGCAAAAAATATGATCGTTAGAAAACTTTTCAACGTAATTAATAAGTTATGTTTGGGACTACTTTCATCTCAAAAATCCGTATCCTCCTAGGAGGGTACGGAGCTCCGTATCCTCCTCAGTAGCGATCTGTTATCTCCATAGGCTTAGTATGGAGACTCCGTATCAGGTGGGTAATAAAGTGAGACACTGGCATCATGCTCCTTTCCCAATATCACAGTGAATAGCACGCAGATGGTGAGGGGATAACTTTATTGCAGTACATTGGAAGTCAATATGTGACCCCTCTAACCCTTAGGCAATGTATATAGAACGATCAATGTGAACCGTCGTTTTCGCCTCCACCGTGGAATACGGCTGTGACGTTGTCGCATAGCAGCGCGCATAGCAACCTGCATAGCAGCACGTGTTGTGGCTTGGAAATTGGCGGGAAACCGTCGGGAAGAAAACATAGCAGGTGTTCTCTCATCGCACTCCCGTTTTTAAGGTGATTGCCATGTTTAGTCACGTTTATATTATTATACTTCAATGTTTTTTCTGTAATTCGTCTATGTATTTTTGATTTCATAGTATTTCAGTGTGTTTTCTTCGTGTACCGTAACGTTAACGTTACCGATATCGATATTACCGATATCGGGACGTTTACAGCTCGGTGTAAACACCTCGCTGTAAACGTCACGTGTCACGTGTTTGGATCGAAATCTTTACGTTTACAGGAACATCGTTTTATTACTGTACCTCCCACCGCCAATAAGTCGATCTGGTTAGGGAGAAAACCAACTAAAAAAGATATAAAAGCATCCATTCATATTTGATCTTTTGTTTCGATTCAAAGGCCTGACACGTCAGATGATAGATCTTGTTACAAGTAACATTAGATACAATGGCCACTTGAAAAACATCATTAGCCGCAGCATTCCGAGTTGTGTTTCAAAACTGCAACTCTTCGGTTGCAAGCTCAAACTAAAGTGAGAGCTTTTAGATTTAACCATAAATTGCATATATATAAAGATACATTTTTGTATATATATATGTATATATCAACTCGCTCTTTTATGAATTGACCTCAATGAAAGGCATTGTCACCTATGTAGATATATCACATATCAAACTTGAAGGAAAATGCCTAGGAATGTAAACTGCATAGCGAGGTAATTAGTCAAGGTAGGGTGAATCAATATCATCACACAGAGAAGGTGGATCTTCTCTGATTGATTTACGATCTTCTTTGACCTGCACCTCTACTATATGGTACAATCCAAAAACTTGAGAGGAAAGATAAAACAAGATCTACGCCTTTGAAGCAGCATAAAACCTTTCTATCGTGATATTATATCCTGTGATGCAGGTAAAAGCTTCATTATTTAATCTAATTCTTCATGGGAAAATGGTCAAAGCGCCAGATGTCTATCAGGTACAGTCCGCCAATTATTTAAGGCAAGGCACATCAACTGTACAGCTTGGAGACACTTTTATTTACCGAAGGTATATTACAAGATAAGAGCCTGTAGAGTAGATTTAAACCGAACAGTCATGGGCTGCAGAAGTTGTAATTCACCCATAGTGCTTGTGAAATGTTTGGATGGGTGGGAGGTACATTTTCCCGGTTACTCGAAAAGTATTTGAAAAAGCCGCAAGGCCTGGCTGTTGCCCCGGAAGTTGAGCGCCTATGGCGCATCTTTTTTTAAACTTTTTTTTGGACAATTTTTATTTGGGAATATTGTGTGTACAATCACCGAATTCGGCTATTGAGTCGTTCTTCCATTTGGGCCCTTGCCCCTACTCCTCATTCTAATGGCGGGTGTTAAACCGAATGGGCAGTGGGTACCATTTTTGTGTGAGTCTTTGGTATGACCCCCCCAGGGTTTGAACCCACGACCTCCCATGCTCGAGGCGAACACCCCGACCACTTAGCCACCGAGCTTGGTAAACCCGTCTTATTGGGAGGAAGTTGGAGAGTTAGATTCAACGCCCTTACAAAGCCTGAATTTACAATTGGCCTCAGTGAGTTTTGCGAGGTAGAAGTCCTGGGGTACTTCAGGAATGCAAGGTAGATCATCTTGTGCGGGGTTTCCACTTTCTGACTGATACCTTACTGATAATTTTCACGTTGTACAAGAGTAGGTCGATGGTTCGCCTTGTGAAAGGTCGGGGGTACTTTATTGGTGACCTGCACTTCAAAAATGTGATGGACACAGACCAACTTTTGGTAACAACGACTAAATCAATTTGCTTTGATTACGTTGGTGGGCGGTGCCAAATTGCATAACGTGGGAGACAAAACTCTAGTCGGTAGTCAGCGGTGTGAAATGCCATAATCGGTGGTCATAATCGGTAGGTGAAAACGCCGCATTAAGAACGATTCGAGTTTCTTCCTAGTAGGGTAGTGAAGGGGCCCCTTATATATATATATTAATTGTCCCTAGGGAAGATGTAGCTGATTTAAATTTATTTCTGGGCTCCCGAGGAAGAGCGTCAGCAAGAAAGCTTAAAGGCCAGTCGTAATTAAGATATTTCATAATTGAATCAAAGGATTTTACCCCAAAGGATACTTCACTGTTTTTTACTCTCGCAGATTAGGCAATTGCAACCAATTCCACAATGTTATTTGATTAATCAAATTTGATGTCAACGTAGTTCTAAATGTGTCATGGTGAACAAAAGACTGGGGATATAATCCAGACATCGTATAGCAAATTGTTCACGCCAATTAAAAACGTACATAGAAGGGTAATGCATATTAAAACATACATTTGCCGCTTCTTGTGCATTTTTTACTCGGCCTAGGGCATAGATCTGTAGATTGTGACAATTCTTTAACCCCGTGTTTACACTAGACGACTAAAAACATGACGACTCTAGATCGTCTAGCCAATAGTCGTCAGGTGGTGCTCGATTACGCAATGTCGGCTGCAAGAGTCATCGATCCAAGAATTTCCTCAAGCATTTACAGTAGACAACTTTGTACCCCCTTTAAATAATCGTTGACATCGTCTGCATTATCGCCGGTTGGTGCCAGATTGCGTAATCTGATGTAACTAGATGATCGGTAGTCGTTTCTTGTTTTGTGTTTACTCTAGACGATTTTTTTAAATTTTTTTTTTTTATTGAGAAACTCTCGCCAAAGCAAGTTTTTCAGTTCCAACACGGTACAGCATCTACACATATAACTCAGAACAATCAATTTCAGATGGATATCAAAAACGTTTAACTATTAGATGCCTGAGTGGCAAGAGTTAAATATAAGTATTAGATTATGGAATGAGGATGGAATGAGATTTGTGATGAGTAGAACTACAGTCTCAGTACTTTTTTACGTGATTTTTGAAATCTTTCTCACTGTCAATGGTTGGGATTTCTGCTGGCAACTTATCCTATGCATTTACTCTGCGCCAGAATGGTGACTCTTGGACTGCGGTGGTCTTGGGGCAAGGCAACTTAAACTTAATTTTTGCACTGCTTCTTGTTCTGGATCCTACACTGTCTAGCCATGTCAGATTTTTGGTTTGCTTGTGCATCAGCATAAGTAACTGTGTTTTCCTGCGAGTCTCTGGACTGCCTAGGTCACTCTTGGCATACAACGCTTTGACTGATAGTCCGGATACTCCCCTATAGTCCTGTATTAACTTTAATCCCCTGATTATTAATTTACTTATGGCACTCAGGTCAATTTCTCGAAAGCTATCATGGATAAAAGAGCAATACTCTACTACTGCTTGGATATTCGTTATGAAGATACTTCGGGCTGCTTCTTTAGTCAGACAATATCTTAGTCTACCTAGCTTAAACAACCGGCCACTGAGGGTTTTCTACAGCGCGTTTACTTGTGATATCCATGAGAGTGATGAGTCCAGTATCAGCCCTAAGTAAGAATACGAAAGGCAGGAGTTCAGTAGGAGACCGTTGGCATAAACTTGCAATGGTTGGACATTGTTAAGCCGCTGCTGGGTGCCGAACCACATACATTTGGTCTTCTTAATGTTATGGTAAGCCTGTTTCTAGCCCTTTAATGTTAAAAGTTGTCAAGTGATGCAATGTTCAAGTATCGTCGCCCATAATCGTTTAGTGAACCCTGGGTTTTCAAGCGTATAAGGTCCTACCTTCCAGTGTTTCACTGTTGAAACTGCATATAACATATCACAGCAGAGTATCTCTGTTCATTACGTTATCCTTAAGCCCAATGCCCTTCTACCGATTTCGGAACATTTATGTACGTTTTTCGGCGACAAACGGAGGGTAATTTGTCTCAGCCAAGCCATCCTAACGGAGTCGGTAGATGTAGGACAGCTAGGCAAGGCTACCCAGCGATTAGTGAACACTCGGTTTCTTTGGTTTTTGCCCTCCCCCAGCGATTAGTGGACCATACACTGATTTTATCAGTGTGCAGGTCGAGCGAGGGGTTACGTAATTTGCCTGCGACAAGGTGACCGACTCCTATATGATTTGGGAACTAATCGTTCAACCCTAAATCGGTAGATGGGCATCCAGCTTTACTGATGATGATACTAGCTGGTGTATATTTGAATTTCCGACAAGTAGATTGAATAGTTTTCACTGCTTCTGATAATATGGTTCTCCAATCCCACATTTCTATTGAGCCTCCGATGCATGGATGATTGTCCTAATGCATGTGATGCATCCTAGTATCCAATTAGATTGCATGCTGTTGGTCCACTCCGACAAACCATTTACCCACCCATCAGTTTTATTACATGAAGATATAATGTCACGTCATGCCGTGATTACAATACACACGGCATGACTCTGTTTGCATTTAGATAACGCACATTAATAAATGTGCTATTTTGTGCATTGATCGGGCAATGTGGAGGATGCGTGATTCAGGCAGGTGCAGTGTCATCTTTCAAATGGAAAAGAGAGACTTTATAAAAGGAGCCTTCATCGCATAACTATACACTAGGCAACTGATAGGAATATTATACATATATGGAAAAAAATCATATCTGAAAGAAGGCAGAAGGGATAGAACCAGGAATATACCATTTTCTCTCATAGATATGTATCTCCTTGCCATATACCCCTCCTTTATGACCGAGAGGGAAACGAATGTGTATAAGACGACTGTTTTTGCGACAAAGCGATATTATCCTGGATCCCAAACCTCTCATGCTACGAGTCAGTGTTTCCCCTTAGAATACTTCCAATGGAATGTTTTCAGGCGGGAACTTTACTAATTACGGGACTTAACAGACAAACGGAAATGTCGAGAAGTGAGGAATATATGATCTGTGACTATAAATAATAGAAGAAATCTTTATATGAAGTTCAACCTACTAAAATATTGATACAAATACCCTGGATCTGAATCGTTTTGAAACGATATCAGATTACAAGCGAAATTGCCTTTTTAAACCCATTTTATTTACTCACAAATGTCTTCTTGAAAGATTTTCTTTTTCATAATCACAGTTAAAGACATTTAGCCAGGCTCGTAATTTTCATTACCTTTCACTGTCTTTAATTTACCCAGTTTTGTTGGGCCAAAAATTACCTACTATATATACATATATTTGTTTAAACATTCAATATTATCAGGGAGGTGATTTTAAAAGAAAGAGCGATAGTATAATCGAACTTAACGTGGTCTTTGCTGCGTTCTCGTAATAAGTCTTTATGGAAGACAGTCTTACAAGACGATCATGTATAGATGACCATATACATATACTTATATTATCTGCTATGTGTAAGCAATAAGTCTCTAGGAATGAATATGTTTTTATTTTACAAAATACTCATTTTTACTTTGGTATTGTAATGCGCAAAGAATCATCGTCCATTACAATCAGAGGGTTTCAACAGCAATATTACTTTTAGATAACGCAACCATGAGGAGATCCTTGCCAGTATCGCTTATGTAAATCTTTTAATCGTAGTCGTTTATTAATTATCGAGCTTTCTTTTAAAAACACACCAAAGATATCACTTTGAATGAAACTTACGTCAATGACATTTGCCATATATCACGTTAATGGATGTTTGTTTCCACACTTTACCCTTCCCAAAGCTCTGCGATCTTTAGATATATGTAAGTCAATATCAAGATACTATTGTTCAGACAAATGTATACACCAACAACAACTAGAGTATACCCAAACACACAGGCACCTAAAGGCTGACATTCGCTGCTTATCAAGCCTTTTGCAAAACATAATAATTTAGTTCCAGCAGGTCAGTACAAAGGCAGTGACGCATCTTTTATGGTTTGAAAGCAAAGTGTACAAACAGCTAATCAAAATAGCCAATTTAGACATCGGAAAGTCAAAGACTGCTTGGCTTCTCTAATAAACCTTGGTATGTCTACTTCAAAATGACGTTTAAATCCTAACGCACTGACGACAAATAGAAACCACGCCCAGATTTATTGCCCTTTCTGAACCATAGTCACTTTCAACCTTAGTTTCGGTCCGTCTGTTTCGTCCTCCAACCCTCAGGTCTGTGCTGGTGAAGTCACTGGTTGCGTATAGCTGTAACGTGTGTACGCGTGCCCCCCAGTGAATGGCGCCTTGTGAATGTTTTACCACAGTGAGGAGTGGTGACAGGTGTGAGGTAGGCACACCCCTCTGTCCTCCGGGCGTTAACGCGCTGCCGTGCCACGCACACGAGACAGGCTCATCTGTCGGCTGTAAACGTGGCCGGCGTGACAGTAATTACGCCAGCATGCTTTAATACCGGCTGTATTAACCAGTCAATGTCGCAGCATGCCACACCGCCGCTCATCTCACTGCGAAGTTGTTGACTGGGTAACTTATCCGTCTGGTTTTTTATCCTACCCCTAATATAAAATCCCTAGGCTTAACATTGACTTTCCGTATGCGCCCGTATGTCGCATACAGATAAAAAATCGCTCCTAGGAGCGTACAAAAAATGGATCTATCAGAGATCAGCAGCTGAAAGTAGTTCCAAGCGCCTTCAGAGCAGCAAGGAGACCTATATGGAGGACTTCAGAAAGTTTTTATCGTGTTTTTTTGTTATTATCCTCACATAAATATATCGTTCACAGGGGGTAGGATAAATTCAAAACCTCATTCGTTTTAATCTGGGCTCCCATATATGCGACTCCTGGAGTTTTGGCTCCGGATATCACTTGGCTCCGCCTCGTGATATCACTATGCCAAACTCCAGTCGTCGCATACGGGAGCCCAGATTAAAACTCATCCGGTTTTACGATAATACCTAACGTACAGCGATGAGTAGCTTGACAAGAAGAGTCAACCATAAATCATGATCTACCATGCGCAGGTATTTCATGAAGCAAATTCCGTCGCGCATACATCCACCTGTTTCTCCCCAGAATGCAATGGCGCGTTTCAGAGAGACATGACAGATGGGCCTCTTTGTGTTATGTCATATCAAAGAGGTGCCTAGGTAAAGGAGGTGTACCATGCGGAGGAGCTTGTTCATCTCCTCCTGCCTGGAGTTACTCACGGCACCATCCTGCCGCTGTATCTAACCATCACAGATCCCGCCCGTCACGCTATGCTTGTAATAGATGGGTTCAAGCCAGCTTAATGATGCCATAGTTTCCGACGCTGTCCCGTGCTACAGCATCCTACAATGCCGCAACAGTATCATTTCCCTCTGTTCTGTGTAGAGAGT
Organism: Alentia gelatinosa; assembly: GCA_950022655.1. Classification (NCBI taxonomy): domain Eukaryota; kingdom Metazoa; phylum Annelida; class Polychaeta; order Phyllodocida; family Polynoidae; genus Alentia; species Alentia gelatinosa. Next base: position 46,123,828 of record OX465586.1, read on the forward strand.
TCTTCATGAAACAGACGTCTGGATGGTCTGATGCGATGCTGGGTTTTGATCATGGAGACAGACGAGCTGAGATCACAGCCGGGCAGGGGAGTCATTATTATTAATCCCACCTGCCTGCGCCGTCATATTCATAAGCCAACCTATCTCATAATTGTATCCTCTTCCCGCTTCGCTCCCTCTCTCCTATGGGAAGGTATTTTTGAGGAAAACCAGCCACGTTGTCATGTTTAGTGATATGAATATTTATAACTGCATTAGGTCTTAGCTGTCGACATGCGTGTTATGGAGGCCTGGCATGAGTAATAGGCATTCTTGTGATGACAGTTCTCGTTAAAAAATCGGCGTTGGCAGTGAGTGGCTTCCATGCACGTGAGGACAACTTGTTGCATGCTCTACGTTCTTAAAGGTATATTTCTAAGGCTTCAAGACAATGGTGAACCTATTTGCTCATAGGGATCTTCCAGTCAAGATGCGTGTCATTGATAGCCTTTCTTTTGCTTGCTATTCCAGTATATCTTACCTTACATAATATCTCAGGTAAATGCATTCTAAATAACATAATGTTAAAGATGCTCAACAATCACTTCAATTGTATGATAGAATTTCACTATAGCTTACGTGCATCATACATACATTGTATATACGGAACCTGCCTGAATTCAAGGTTGGATCATGTTTAAATCGGACATCTTTCTGAGATAAACTGTATTATTACTATGATGGCTTACTTTGGTAGACTATTCCTACCCCTAAGCAATTCATGACTATGAGGTTTGAAGCGGATTGTTGTGTATAACTGTTACATGTCTATCATTATCATAAAAACGTCCATAGACTTAGCATGGAGTGATTGTATTGTAATTTCCTCTTTCGCTCTCTCTTTTACGATAACAGCATTAGAATTTTTTTCTATAACAGGCTTAACAAAAAGGCACCCCATATACTCACCTCTGATATACTTGGAGCAACATAAAACTAAACCAGAGGTGACAACACAACATCAAATGCAAATGTCAACAAGTTGAACCAATCGAAACACAGCTCTCCTAATAATTAATGATTTTGACCAATGGGAATAAAGGAAACGGGGTCGGACGCCAAAAGCGCGCGACTTGAAAGCGCAAGACCCAACTCTCTTTAATGTGGTCGTGTTAGCGATAGGGGTAAGTCTACTCCCGCGTTTACCTTCAATCATGGAGTGATGCCACGTTTATGTCATAAAAAATGTACATGCCAGGCATGATATATGAAGGTGGAGGAATGTGACGGGGTAGGATAAAATCTAAATATCAGTCAATTTTTCATATGATTGTAGTTACTTTCACGTAAATAGGGAACATCTTGGAACACAACCAAAGCTGAACTCAAGGCCAACACTGGAGAGAGAGCATTTATAGCTTATCAGGCCTTTGATATTTCTTGAAACATTCCTGGCTTAAATTTGGAAGATAGTCTATGGTATTTCGAAACGGAAAAGCATGATTTACACAAGTACGATACAAATGAAAGAATACTATAGCTGTAAAAGACGAAAGAGTTATTAGCATCCGCGTTCTCTTTGGTACATGTTCGGATACTTCTAAATTCCAAAGTCCCATATACATAACAGTGTCTTCCAAACATGGACTACTCATGCAATTACGGAGAGGGACTGCAGACATCTCAGCCTATTTGTCTCTGAGAGCCGGGCAAAGACAGACAGGATTTGTAGACGACATTAAGTTTCTCTTTAATATGGGTGTCCGCGGAAAAACCGTCATTTCCATATCCTTCTTGTTTTGCAGTCACAATGTATATCTGCAGACCGATCAATAGATACACACTAGGTGACTTGTAGCACGTGCAGTGTATTGTGTGGCGATATCTTAGAGCACCCCTTCATAGGGAGTGATATACTGCACAGACGATTATTATTGGATCACGCAGAAGCAGAAATCGAATCGTCACTGGTAATTGAGACGGGTGCATTCGGCACACACAGCTGGTCGTATTCTGGTACAAGGCAAGTCGTTTCATAAACACCCCTGGCGAACCTTCCGCCACTTTCTATACGTAGCTATTTCCTCCTGATCTGCTTGTTGATCTTATTTGACTAATTTTCATCTGGAGACAGGCTTTTTCCACGGCTTCTCCGTTTTCCCGTGAAGTATTTGGGCTTGTGCTGTATACCTGATAATGTTATCCCCGGTAGGCTTCCCCCAGCATCCTCTTACGCATATGAGCATCTCTGGTGGTAATTAAAAATCAAGAGATTTCGACGCCTAGGTGTCTTATTGCAGGAATACGACAAGACCATTTCTTAGAGCCAATTACATCGATGCAAATTAATGTTCTCGTTGGAAGCTAAGATGCTGAGACCAAACAAAGCAGGGCTTCTGTCATGTTCAGTCCATGGTAAAAATTGCATGGTTTTAACATTGATATTGAGTATGGCACACAAAGCGTTAAAGGATGGGGAATGGAGAGGAAGGTGGGTAGGTAGAATGGGACAGGGTGGGAAGGGCGTGGGGTGTAACGGATCACGCCGGGGTGAGGGATCGTGACGGATGTCAGCACTACCAAGCCCTGGCATTGGGGAGAGACGAGACGGCTTGCGGGGTAAAGATTTGCCAACAGAGACTAGCAGTATGAAGACATATTGATCTCCGTGTAAAAAAAAAACAGGCGCCGGCGTCGGGGGTCCGTTAGACCGATGCCCGCTGCTGAGCAGGGCGAGTCGGTCCTGGTCTCTCGGCAAGGTAAGGCCGATCCCTCAGCAAACCTCCGTCCACATCCCTTACTTCCCCCGCCCGCCCTCCCGACACCGCAAGCCCGCCTCCCGCGTCCCGCTGCCGGCCCCGGATCCAGGAGATCTAATCCTGCACCTGCAAACGCGGCGCCATCATCCCTGGCTCTATCTATGTCAGGATCAGGTGTGGTTAATACAGAGCGCGGCCGCCGCGGGGCAAACAGCGGCCCGACGACGCGCCCGCAGGCAGGAGTGTAAACACGCCCCTGCCAAACACCCAACAATCTCCGCTCAACCCTAGGCAACCCCTCCCATCCCCCCACCACCTCACGCCAGCTCACACAGAAACCATGGGCTAATCTCTCCAACCCAAGCCTATCGTTGCCCCTCTTCTCCTCGCTACCAGTGTTTTTTCACGCGGATTCATGGCTTTTAAGATGGATATCCACAATGTTCAAATCTCCAGCACTCCGTCTAAGTCGCGGTAGTGATTTTGTTGGCTCCACGCCGCCCAGGCGGGCTGGTCGGGGATGGGACAGGCCGCGAGGAGGCTGTAGATGGATGGAAGGTGTATATATTGAGCTTGGCATACGGTATATGGCTCTAAAATATGCCTTGTGAGTAAAATTACCCTGCACTAATGAAGGTGGTCGGTAGATAACTTACTCTGCCCATTAAGTATGTATGGTCTAAATGGGGAGGTGGCTGATCAAATTACTCATCTATTACTGATGCTTAGGAACAATTGCAAGGAAACATAAGTTGGATTCCGTAATCTGACACTAAATTGTAATTCACCCTACCCTTCACAATCTGTTGCGCATAGATATTTGATCTTGTTTAACTCATGAATTTTAGATGGTTATATATAGCTCTGTCGAATGATAACGCGAGACAGTGTTCAATATTAGGTTACTCGATGGAAGCCTTTCTGCACCCTGGGTTACTGCAATAAGGATAAAATTTTCAATAACATTCTCTTTATTTAGTTAATCATGACATTAAACTAGTATGGATATTAACTTTGCTATTCCTGGAAAATATCAATTTCATTGAGATGGAACAAAATATATTACGTACATTGCTCAGAGATAACGGCAGGAATAGGGCTTTAGATCTCTTTACGTCATTCTTAAATCTAAGGTATTTGGAAGCAACACTATGAATAAGGTTGCGGGGCAAAATGATTGGCATGTCGACTGATCGATTGGAAATCCGTTGAAATATCAAAATTATACCTAACGGACATCTTATATTAAAAATCAGATATTAATGATAATGACCTTTCTCCTACCTCTAAAGATCGAGCACCTTAAAACTACACATAGAAGGGCACATGAAGTTTCGCCAGCGTCGTCTGGATTTTGCAATAGAAGTGAGCACAGTAGGCCAATATAGTAGGACTACCATACAAGGTTAAAGATGATCTTAATCAATTAAGTTCTGTTAGTTAATCAATCCTATAGAGTAAGCTCCGCCTACATGGCCATCAGGCATGCGCAGAAAAGGGCTTACAGGTGCATTTCTTAATTGGGAGAAGCATGGGGTACTGTAGGTACACACTGACCGTCACTGATAGCTATACTGGACCGCGTTGAGGAAGTAGCCTTTGTGGTTTTACTGCTCTCCTATACTAAGGTATAGGGTGGGCGTCACAATAGGTGAATGGCACTGGGGTCCTACGCCACCTATAATACAGCTCTGAGCACTGTGTACAGTGCACTGACTCTCCGAGTCTCATTGTGAAAACTAACATAGCTTTGATTAGTAAAGTGAGGCTGATATACACAACTACACCAAATAACATAGTTTAAGTTCATTAACATTTATGATACAGGATAACTTTGCGTTGCATGCTTTTTGAAGGTCCTGTTTCATCAGGATGATGGCATGTATCTCATTGTCGGCCTTGTTCTGGAAGCATCGGCAATAATCGTTTGCAGATTATTGTTAAATTATTGTGTAAAAAGGCATAGCATCACCACCCGGCAGTATCTGCTATCATCTGCTCCGATTCTGACACCCAGCCGATGGTATCCAAAATTGTTAGAAATCACTGACTTCAGCAGGTTACAATCCTGTCAGAGTTTTAAAGTTCCAACCCTGTAGACTGTAATATTGCCTGAGTACAGTTAGAATCCTATTCTTTTTCAAGATACTTATAATATGCAACCTTGTTTCACCCTTACAACACAGCTGCCTTTGAATAATCACTGTTGATAAACATGCCAGGGGTCAAGGTCACAGATGTTCTAATCGGACACCAGAGGACACCACCAGAAAAAAAAACATAGCGGGAAACGGGTGTACTAAAATCGGCGTGGTTCTAGTAAATGGAATCACATTCCAGACAATGGCAGACTGCCCGATCCCCCCACCCCCGATTAGTAAGTTGTGTGCCATTCCATTACACCGATGATACCCGAATAGTAAATCAGACACTGTCAGAATCATATTTCGGCTGAGAAATTGGTCAAATGGAACAGCCCCTTCATATGTACACAATCTGAAAGAGGAGGGACAACTCGATTCGATCTGCATTATTTACATTTAAACCTGATTTCAAGATCCGATTATGTTTAATTTAGCTCTGCTTGCAACGTTTGACTGATATCCAACTTATTTTGAGATTCTAGAACAGATGTGATGATTTTCCGCCATGTGTTCACTATCCTTTTTGTACATGTACTTTGTCGTCAGACCAGTAAAAACTCTAGCACCGAGCAATTTATATGTCTGGTTCATTCCTCGCTTGATCAAGTCGGATTGGCTAGCGTGCAAGCTAGGCATTGGCAGTGTAGAAGCTAATATCAGACAGAAGATCTATTTTATAGGGATCATTAATGGGCACAATAGAATGCCTCTCTCTGAAGTCTTTCTTGATGGTTGTAACCACAGTTATCCAATACTTTTAAAGCATTTTCCTTTTAGCAAGCAGGGTGATCTGAGAAAGGGGTAACTTTTATCAATAGAATGTCAGTAAGACAATGTAGAATCATTATTATACTTTGATAGGTCCTAAATTAAGTAACGTCCACATCTCACTTATCCTTAATACTAAACGTAGTCTTAGACATAAGGACTATCGGAGGCAAGATTTACATTCATTGTACGTCAGAATATGGCGCAAAGCAACTAATTTGAACGTCATTATCTAAGACGATAGATTTCGACATTCAATATACTGTGCATCACTTTTCAATAGACGTTCCCATCTGATTTTATTGCGGCCCTCAATACGCACTTCACCGAAACGCCCACTAACATGGGTTGTGTCTTCACTTATATTTACGTTGACATTTACGTTGACATTTAATCTACTTGACCTTTACAGCATTATATCATAGGTTCATATTATATTGATGATCCCCAGGCTGCCTCCATAGAAATTCATCATGCTTCCCCCTGTATTAACTTTCTATAATTTCTTGTTAGACATATACCTTGTGCAAAAGATTATGCATACCGATTACGTTTTGGCTTATGATGTATGTCATCTGAAACTAGCAATGTTCTAGTAGATTAATCGACCTTCTCCTGTCAAATACACCGACAACCCAAATCCCCTTTAGTTTCCGTAAAAGTAAATACAATAGTAAATTGCCTTGATAACACAGCGGTAAATACTTTGCGGTCGTAAAACAGAGAACCTGAACTCATGAAGTATATATCAGTATAGTCTGACGTTATCTAACCCCTTAGCCATGGGGATAACATTAGAAAGAAGTACCCAACAATCACCCCGGTAAAGTAGCGATAATACGCCATGGTCGTGGCGTAGTGAATACGAGATGACGTCATAGGCAATTGCCCAATCGGTGGCCAGGATTTCAGAGAGAAAACAAGACAAGACTAGAGATCTAGACGTCTCTAGCAGTGAAAGGGGAGAGATAAATTCAGAACCAAACTCAAATAATAAGATAAACAATACTCCATTCGTTTGAATGGGCCGTAATCGTCACTCGGCTTTACTTCGATGACCATTGCGACACATCCAAACTCGTGGAGCATTGTGTATTTATACTATTCTCGATGCAGTTCTATACAATTATCAGGGAAGGGAATGAATTGTGGCGTTTTCAGTTGCCAGCCATTATTGGATTTAGCATAGCTGACCGAATATTTTCCACTTTTTTTGTATAGAATTATTGGCAAACTTGTGAAAACAGAAAGAGTCTATGATATTAACCGCAGATGAAATGGCTCAGGGTCTAAATCACAGCATTGTTTAAAAACAGTTTCTATGATATAAATGTAGCATGATCTCTTATTAGAAAATGTAAACTGAACAGACATTACAGAAATGTCAATGGAAGATGGTACCAAAGTATCTCCCAACGATTTAAAATTGCCGCCGGACAACACATTCTGCCTCAGATGCTGACCAGACCTTGAATCACCCCAGACCACGTCACGAACCCAACCCCTCTTCAACTTGATCAGATAACCAGAGCTCGTCGAGGGTCTACACACCCGCCATTGGACCCTCGTTAGTCATAGCGCTAACGAACGACGCAGTGCAGATGGAACCCAATTGGTTCAAATGAAAAAGACGAGATTGGGCAGAGTCTGGCTGGAATTGCCTACCAAGAAGCCCAGAACCAATGCGATTGACTCGGCCTGGAATGAGCCTTTGTGAATATACTAGGGAGCACACAGGGTGGAGGAGCAGGAGGAGCGGTAGCGGGGTGGGGTCGGGTGCCCAGGAGGAGGTATAAGTAAGCGAACGGGTACCCAGGGTGTAGCGGCCCTAACTATGTATGCTAGAGGAGAAGACCTCTGTGCCCCTACTCCAGGGTCGGAGAGGGGAACAAGCAGGATGACAATTTACATTATATCAACGGCTGCAGCCCCTCCATTTACCATCTATTAAAGCCGCCAGCATGGGTGGGGCTTCCCCACAGTCTCCTGCCCGCTCTCAAGCCCCACGACCCTCTGAGTGTTATTGAATTTGTTAAAGCCTGAGCCAATTTGCCTGGCCCTGCTTATACGCACGTTGGTCCCACCACCCTGCGCATTCTTATTTACGCTGCATAATTGAAGGAAAATCATATAAAAGCTGAAGTGGAAATGTCATTATCTTTTCTTTGTGTTTCCCTCCCGGAGCGGGTTGGTAACGTCGTTTCAGTTATTCCCCAGCCTCTGTCGTTCCCATTCAGGTATTGTTACGCCGATAATTGGCTCTATTACATTTTTCTTGAAAGCTCTTCGCCTACCTAGTGTGAAACTGCCCAGGATTTTTTTTGTCGAGCGTCTCTGTTCTTTAATTATTTTAAATCCTCTTATGATGTAGCTTCAGCTAGCCAGAGTATTGATCTTTAATGAAGCAGCAGGGAGTCTTTCTCTTAGTCTATAGATATTCCTGTCCTATTCCTTTGCGAACTGATGGCAATCTGACTACACTTATTTGGCTTTTTATGTTGGGATTGCAACGTTTTATGTTACTCGCAGAAATCAAGACAAGCCCAGAAAAATACCACATCGCACTAATGCACTAAATTGTTCGTTTATTAGCTAAATCCGGAGAGACCCTAACGGCTGCTTTGTCAAACATCTTGGGTGTGAAGTTCTTAAAAAGGATGGAGCACTAGAGTTAAACGTATCCTAAATCACCATTGTCTTAGGTTTTATAATCTTGCCAGGGACATTTCTCCGGGGAAAAGCCTATAAAGAATGAAAAAGTACCAATTTTACCGTAAGCATCACAAGGGCCATCCAAATATTTTTGACTTCTCCTTTGATTATGCTAGTAACCGACATGACAACGACTGCGAGATAAAATGCATAGATTTATTTCAGTATAGATTACTATGCAAAGCAGATTATAAAAAGGAGTATATTCACCTACCGTGCTGCAGAATCTGATTTGCCTGCATTCTCATAAATAAGACACAAGACGGTTAGACAATTTGATACATGTAGTTGAACGTAGACAGTTGTAGAAATGTTATCATGAGTAGACATGCCAAGGTAAAGTAGCAGAAACCTGTTGAGGAAAATTTGATGCTTAATAAAACCAGAGATCATTAAGTTCGGTGTAGGTCGGATAGGATGGCCAGCTTCATAATTATAACGTCTAGATCTGTTCAAATAAAATGATGTTACTGCATATTGCAGGAAGTGTTTTAGATTCTGTACATATAAGATGGTCCATTCAGGTATACACATGGAGCACGATTTATCGACGAGGTACACCTTGCAGGACTGCTCTCATTACTATACCATTAAATGGCCTATAATGTTAATTTTATTCTCATTGTAGTGCTTAAAGGTCAGGTGTAGGATGCTTCGATAAGGACGGTACTGAGCAAGTCAAGTTATAATTTCTATAGGAATCTGATAGTGATTGGCTCCTTCTAGAACTTGAGAAATTCCCTTCGATTCACAATGGCTGATCTTCCGGATGATTAAAATGCGAATAGTTTAATTACCTGAGGCAGACCAGACAAAAACGTAGAAAATAGAATCTAACAACTCTCCGTCTCTTAATGGAAAAATTATGTTATGGCAATTTATGTTCTGAAATGATTGCGTTTTAAGAGTGGGGTCAGTAATAGTGAAAGAGGAGAAGCGAGCTGTTCATGGACCAATTTGCATGCGGCTACAATCTAGAATCTCTCTACGAGATATGAGAAATACAATTAAATTCCATAGTGACACAACGCTTGGTCGACAGAGGCCTACATACACTGCAAGACGTCTCAACTCCAGTGTAGAACTATTGACTACACTAGTTAGAACTAGGGGCTAATCATATTTTCATTTATAATGGATAAGCGTGGTACTAAATTATATCATCAGATAAAAGTAATAGAAGATCATGAGGATTGACTAGGCAGTAAGACATTTGTCTTTGTAATGATAGGTTTCGATAAAAACAGAGTGTGTAACTAACATCTGTTCTCTTCTATCATTTAATGTTGAGAAGAATTCGTTGAGGAATAGATAACTAAATAAAAATGGGGTCTGATGAAAAACCTATGTCTTAAAATATCTATCTGCAATAGTCTTTTCAATGTTGCCCTATTATCACTCACCTAATACGGAGTCTCCATACTAAGCCTATGGAGCCCACAGATTGCTATTGAGTAGAATACGGAAAGACGTAATATCCTAGGAGAATACAGCCTTTTCGCCCACCTGAAACATGCCACCGGGCATTTTAGGAACATGCCACCGGGTATTTTAGGAACTATTTCATATGAACAATGCAAGGAGCTTGCATCGTATTTCTAATTATTTGCACGATTTTTTCCAAATGATTAGTCGAAAGGGGAGACATGAATCTGTATTACCAGGATTTCGATCTGAGTGACCGCATTCTCCTTGTAGATGACACTACGCAAGACTCCCCACTATCGCTGGGAGTAATAATTCGCGTCAACTATGCGGCGAATACGACCACGCAGATCAAAATCATGGTAATATTGTGCATAGACCTCAACCATCCAACTACATGATCATTGAAATAATCACGACTTTTCACAAAGTTTGGAAGCCTAGCAGCGCATCAGATTTATTGCGGGATTCTGACATGGCCATATCACCTAGGACTTAAGTGATGTAAAATAGACTGCGCATTACAGGCGATACTAACGTAGAATTTGAAATGATTGAATACAAGCGATGCATAATGAGACGATCAGCAGGCAGCCGGTGACATTCATTCTCCATCCTTGGGCTCTGGCCAGACGAAATCCAAACGAAATCCTTGTAGTCCAACTACAATATTTCAAATAGGCCTATGAAAGTACAGGATACTAGGACATTTCATACGACGGTTATCGTCGTATCGATGATAATTAACCTTCTTCGCTATGACTGTCCTACCTGATCAAAGGTTGTCCATATGTGTTGAATAAAGTTGGCCCACATCATTTCTGGGTCTCGTTGGCATAGAGAAAAGTCTTCATGTACGAGCATACATCATTCAACAGGCCCCTCATTGCTTGTGTCGCAGTTGCCGGCTATTCCCTTGTGTTACTACTCAGATATGATCAAATAGATAATACCGGCAGTTAAGTGCCATCGCATGGATTAGCTAGGATGAGGTTCCTACTCAGAAACACAACATAGTATGTTCCTTAAAAAAAAAGCTTTTATTAAGCTTACACAAGTACAGCCAGGGAAGAGCCGGGGCTCAATCCCATGTTAAACAGTACCTCAATGCTGGGCGTTCAGTAACGAGAAGAGTGAGGGAGTTGGCCCAGCTTGCCAGGGTTAGAAGTACATCTCAACCACGAGGACAATACGGAAGTCGGAACAATGACAACCCAAGTTGACCTTCTCCTAGGTGAGGCTCGAAACAAGTGCCTGCCGACCTATCAAGGGCCCAGCCTTGTATACGTAATCAGGCACAAACACATGGGACTTCTGTTAATAGGTTCAACCAACGAGTGTGGAGAAAGAGAGGGAGAGCTCTGAAGGCCCCGTTTGAGGCGGATGTCACCAGCTTATTTCGGGTTGGTCATGCTCAGTAGGTAATGACTGTCCTCTCTTGGCGAACACAAATGATTAGGGTGGGAGGAGGTTAATAGCTTAAGACAAAGCAAACATTGAAACGGAGTTCTATCGAGCTATACATGTATGTTTTAACATAACTTCTATTTACTCCTGGGCTTTACTTCGGCATTTATATGACAGGAAATCTTGGGCGGAACCTTGAATGCCTTTTGGTTTGGTCTGTCCCATCAGATTTGATAGTTTATAACATTTAGTCGTTATTGATAACTCCTAGATTTTATTTCTATTAGCATCATTTCTAGTATTCATCCCTGTTTTTATTTGAGCAAAGGCATAAAGTGATTCATATGTCCTCAATAAAACAAAACAAAAAATTCTGACCCAACTTCATTTCAAGGAACGAGATATATATATATATGTTCAAGCCATATACTAGGTACCAGACCCTTTCAACAAGTCCTCAAGGTTTGCATGTGATTAGTGAAGCTTTGGATTTCTGCAGCCAGCTCTACGTAGCCTCTCTAACTTCTAACCATTAGGCAGAGTATATAGCGCTGGGTATCCCATGCTCGATAACCGCTCTACTCCAGTTTATGCCACCATTTAGGCAATTACTACAATGGGAATTGGCAGTGTGTATGAACACCAACGAACGCTTTCTAAAACGGACCCTCTATTTCCTAACGCAAAGCTGACAGAAATGAGGGGCAAGACATATATACTGAGGAAAGGATTGCTGGCGCATGATCACCAACACCAATCCATCTTGAAACATGGGCAATAAAAGTCTATTAGACCAAAGGTTAACCATTGTTTGAAACAGAGCATATATCATTTGACTGGAAAAGTATTGATATATTCCTTAAAGCACAAAGTAGAACAGCATTCGTGTTCAAGGACTAACATTTACTGTATGATAGTTGTACAGGGAGTCTAATCGTAATATATTAGACAAATTGAGGAGAAACATATTTCTTAAAGCAAGCTTAAACTTAAAATGGAATAGTCATTTATAAGACTCCATTAGAGACACTATCCATAGAGCTAGGAAATTGACACATGATTATATCTTCTATAACAAGTATAAGTGGAAAACCAGGATGACCTCTGAAATTTAAAATCACCCTCCAACTTAGGCAGCCAAGACCTAATGAAAAGATTATGGAGACCGCTCCATGAAACCTTACACTGAATGATGGAGTTTTATACCGCTCAGTTGCTCTACTATCAGATAACTATCTATGTTGCGTATATATAAATGAAACGCAACACGCTATATCCATTTCTGTTGTCTTGTGCGACAGTCGGCATGAGCCGTATTGTAATAAAGTTGAGATAATGAAAGACGGAGACCAAAATATATGAAAAACTGTATTTTAAATCTGTCAAACTAAGAAACTAGCTTAGATAGGTCATGATTGCTGGTATGGTCTCATCTCGCGTTATTGCGTCCTGAGACGCAAAGCTTAATATGTATAATGCAAGGGATACTTAACCACTTTGCTCTTGTACTGTGTAGGAAGACTATCAGAAATATGTTGTACAACAATGTCTTATATGAGTTCAGACCCTAACGTGATGCTATTGACCTCATCGCGAAGGACTGTCGGTATATCACATTATATGTTATGTGGGCTAATACATTGAGGTCAGATGATCTGATTGGATGATATGTCTCCGTGGTATGCTGCTATCAGTCAACCTGTCCCTTAGTGTCGCCAGCATATTGACGTTCCTGATACAATTCAATGTCTTTCCTGTGATAGAACACTAGTGTTAACGACTGAAAGAGAATCCAGGATATTGTGCATAATGTTAGGAGCTGGGGATGTATTAGCGATGCTGCTTTTCATGAAAACTTTACTGTGTCAAGTAAACATACTAATGATGGGGCTATCGTGAGGAAAAGTCGCATAGTTAAGTCAGATCTTGTCCATCCTTCCCCATGTAACCATAACTGGCCATGCAAAGTGGGACATGTATATCACGAGGCTGCCAATATCGAATATATATTCGGAGAACTAGTATTCAATGAAGATGTACAACTTTCTTTAAAATGCACATTATTCAGCTTCTGTATAATACATATTCTCTAGCTATTAGCTAATAATACTTGACTGGTTGTCTAAACTAGTCACCTTATTAGAGATTGAAGAGATATTTGAGCGGAGTGAAAGACTCAGTTCTATACACTAGATGTGGAGTCGGTTGTGAATGTCCTCTTTACATGTGTTTATATGTTATAGGTAACTCTTCCAGGACCAGCTTTCTAGAACATGAACGATGGTGTGTGTCCTTAGAGTTTAATAGAAGATTAAATGTAATGTTCAAGGCACTTACGCACCATACTCCTTGGGAAATGCTCAAACCATACGTTTGAAGGTAATCCAGTTGTATGGACGTAGTATGTCAGGCTACACAAGGCTATACCCAAGGCTACACCACGTTAAGGTGTACTCTTTAAAAAGGGTATTTTGGAGTCTCTTCTGATCGGGAGTCCAGAATCATAGGTGACTCAACATATAGGGGAGGATGCAGATCCGTTCTTATTCCTAATGGGTCAAGACCACACTTAGCACGCAGACAACTCATTTGGACTCCCCTAAGTTCTGAATGATTGCATGTCGAGACCAGTTTTGTGTGTGCGGCAACTTGGCTACCCTAATAAGGCGAGCGCCACCAAAGATATATTATTGACTGTTCAGTGATGAAACCCTTCATCAAACGTCTTTAGTAACGTAAATCCTTTTTTTACTGAACCTGAAGATAAGAGAATTCACAGATAGAAAAACTCTTATTGACGCTTCTTGAAGCAGAGAACAATATCATGTAAAAAGTCTAAGCATCAGTAACTATTGGTGAGAGGCACTAATTTACCACCATCTTAGAGTTTTATCGGATCGATCTGTTTTATGCACGTTGGTGAAATGGACCAGCAAGTCTTAGCTTTGTTTACGGTGACAGTCTAATTGTTCTTTTGGCACCATTCTGTAAAATCAATGTTGTTGCTCATTGTAGGATGGCGTCAGCCTCAATGAGCACAAGTCACCAGCTCGTAGCACAAATAACACAAGATTGCGTCCTGAATACGGGCACTGCCTACTAGACGGTCGCTCATTTCATTCAGATTAGATAGCAAGGAACCCAACACTGAGCCTTGCGGAAAACCGAAATCTACAATTGCATACCGTGTATTCGTGTAGCCTGAGTCTTACCTTCCAAATAGCCCCTGGTTATGAACATCTAACCAAAGCATGGCTATACGCATGGCTAATGAGTTACAATTTGGTCGCGTTCATCGTATAACGCATGAAGCCTGTTTCCACCTCCCAACTTGGGACCTCCATTGAATCAAACGGCCACCACCTTCGGACTCTTTTAATATTTTTCCGATTCCCCCCGCCTAAGTTTTGCGTTCTTTGACACAAATTCGCGACAAATCACATTATATGATTTTGCCGAAAATGTAAGTCAGCCAGAGACTTGAAACTCGGTCAGCAGATGGAAACAGACCATCAATAAATGAAATTACCGATCTTTGGATTTTTAGTGCTTGCACCACCGTCCCCTTGTTTAGTTATTGGTTACTCATGGGCTTTGCTCAGGGGTAGTCATTGCTCCCCCCGGTGTCCCCCTCTACAGCGCCTCACGGGCGCCCCTCCTGCCCCCTCGCGGCTTTCACTCATACTACGCAGTCACGTGGTACAGCCCGGTCCAGACCCCGGTCTCACTTCTCCTTCACCCGCCCTGCAGTACGCACGTACTACAGTACCATTTTCGTCTCTTGGCCACGTGCTTCGCCTCATACTCCCCGAGTACAGGCTAGCACCCCCATACACGCGATACGGTACAGCGAAAGGAGAAATGGGTCCTACGACGAGGAATACCCCGGTGCCCAGCACATCGAAGCCGACGGAATCCACGGCGGAATCGGAGGCCACTCTCCAGGAGACGGCCGAGTCCAACGAGAACATCGAGTCGGTCTCGGACAGCGGGCGCACGGTAAAAACGGCTAGGATCTCGAAGCTCGAGTCCAACATGGAAAAGATGGGAAGGACGATGGATAGCATGTTTCAGACGATGCAGGCGATGGCACGACAACGGTCGCCGACCAGGGCTACACAACCGACGGTCCGAGAGGCACGCTCTACGGCCGAGGACCGGACAAGAGACTGGGCCCAGGACCAGACGTCGAGGCTGCCCGCACCCAGACAACTCAGGGAACGCTACCTGAGCGAGGAACTGCTCCAGCGAGAGATCGACCGCGAGGGCATTCGGCATGAGCGCACGGCCGGTAGGTTTTCATCTGACTTGACCGTACATAAACTCATTTCTAAGCCGTATATGTATGTCGAACGTGAGGGCCTGTATACCATGTCACAAAAGCTCGAGGTTAGGGGAAGCCTGGCCCCCATGGAGTATGTGAGCGCATTCTTACTGATGATGGAGGACGAGCGGGCGATACCCGAGGGCGACCGTCGAGACATGTACAGGCACCTCTCGCAGGTAACGGTGGACGCCCAGACACGGCCGTGGCCCGCGGTTAGGAGGTGGTCTAACTACATATTCGATCAGGTAGAGGCCGGCCGTGTGTACTGGTCGGACCACGTGCGCATTCAAGACGAACGCGTACGCATAGCTATGACGGCCGCCACCAGCGCCCCTAACGGTCAAGACGGAGGAAGGGACGGAGCCCGAGAGCTCCCCTGCCGGGCGTACAACTCGGAGCGAGGTTGTCGCCTACGCAACGGACATCAGGACGGGCAGATCAAATGGGTTCATGTTTGTTCGTTCTGCGACTCGGTGGGGCGGATGTGCACGCACTCTATACACGCGTGCAACAGGAAACTCGTGTATGGTGCGGGTTATGACAACGCTGCACCAACATCCGCACCCGCCCCACGAAGGACGCCGCACGCCGGACACACGGTCCGCCCCACCGAACTAGGAGTGCAGAAACAACACGGCACGGCTTCAAAAAACGGACCGGACGCGCCCCGCGAGTGAGCGTGGCGCGAGACGCACCCCTCGGCCTCGGTACGAGTGCACTCGGCGAGGGGGGCCCGATCAAAGAGTGCAGGAGTGATGACGTCACCCCCCACGTGACAACAACAGCGCGTGCCGCGCACGTGGGGGGAAGCACGGAGCGTGCAGCCCCGCCCACCGAGGAATACACTCCCGCCTGTGGTAGTGTTAGCGGGGAGGCGGAGCAATTGGCTCGGCAATTGCCCCGGGAGGACGGCCGCGAACTCAGTCCCATCGACTTCGCTGCCGTCAGAAAGTTCTGTGAGACCGGGATACCTGTCGCCGGAGTCCGGACCGACCCCGAGGCGTTCGCCGGACACAGGAGAACCAACTGGCCGCAGTTCGCGGCACACGGGCCGCCGGACCACGCCCACATCTACGATATTGTGAGGCGCACGGGCCTACCCAACGCCCTCGGGGCCCGTATCGAGATCCCCACGGACCTCAACATCCCGGTCTGGATCCGATATCTCTCCGGGATCCCCGGGAGCAAGGAACTGAGCGATTTCATCAGGTTCGGCTTCCCACTGGGTTACGCCGGGCCGATAAGCGATACCCGCGGGGTACCCAACCACCCCAGTGCTACAGGGTACCCGGAGCAGGTGGATAAGTTCATCAGGAAGGAGAAGGGGTACAGCAACCTCATGGGGCCGTTCGAGGCCCCCCCTTTCCTACCCTGGTGTCACGTGTCGCCTCTAATGACACGTGAGAAGAGAGGTACTACCGATCGCCGAGTGATAACCGATATGACGTACCCCAAGGAAGACAGCGTCAACGGCTATATCGTCAAGAACTCGGTTTACGGCGAGGAACGGGAGCATGGCCTCCCGACCGTGGATGGGTTCGTCGGCCGCCTGGTGGCCTCGGGGCCCGGGAGTTTCATGTCGACCATCGATATATCCCGGGCGTACAAGAACTTCCGCTGCGACCCCCTTGACTGGCCGTTGCTCTGTTTTGCGTGGGGGGAGGCATTCTACTGTGATACGGCGATGCCCTTTGGTGCCCGTGCCTCCTCCTACCACATGCAGTGTGTGGCAGAAGCAATAGTTAAGATCCTCAGCCAGAAAGGGGTCGAGGCCGCCATGTATCTGGACGACCTTATCATCCTCTCGCCCGACGAGGAGAAGGCGGCCTCGGACTTCGCCATCGCCCGAGCCCTCTTCGAGGAGCTGGGCCTCCCCGAGGCCCGGGAAAAGGCTCAGCCCCCCAGCCAGGTGGTCACGTGGCTCGGCATCGTGATCAATTCCATAGACATGTCGCTCTCCGTCCCCGAGGACAAACTACACGAGGTCCGAGAGCATGTCAGGGCGGTCGCACAGAAGCGGTCGCTGACGAAACGCCAGCTGCAATCAATACTGGGGCGCGTGTTACATGTAGCCAAGTGTATCCGGCCTGCGCGCCCCTTTGTGAGTAAACTGCTCGAGGCCCTCCGGGGGATGGGCGGGTACTACATTAACATCAACTCCGAGATGCGGCAGGACTTCGAATGGTTCCTGCGCTTTGCCGACGGTTGGAACGGCCACGCCCTCATCCCCCGAGGCCCCCCGACCAAGTGCCTGATCGTGGACGCGTGCTTGTCCGGCGTCGGGGGTACAGACGGGACCTACTCGTACTCCGGCCGCGTCTGTCCAGTGAACGACCCTGTTACCTGCATCGCGGAGCTCGAGGCCCTCAACACGGTATACGCGATGTGCACGTTCTTGACCGACCGTGACCGCGGCACCCGGGTGGAAGTCTACTGTGATAATATGGGCACCGTCCAGGCACTCCGGTCGGGACGCGCCCGGAACCCCGTCCTGGCCGAGTGTGCCCGTCAAGCCTGGATGGTGCAGGCTAGACTACAAGTAGACTTCGTGTACACACACGTCCCGGGTGCCCTCAATACCGTGGCCGACGCGCTCAGCCGGGCACACCTAACCTCGAGGGACTTTGATACGGCCTCTAGGTACATAAAATTCCACTCCCTAGTCGAGGTCATGCCATGTACTCATGTTTCGTTCAACCCTGTGTTACGTCTCACCTGCAGATCCGGCGCTACGATCGCTCCAGACGAGGGCATCTGCTCGGCAATGCGAGGCGCGTGCCCCCGGAACGGTCGCGAACCAGCGCTCCGCCGTCGCGACCTACCTCGCATTCTGCCGCCGGATGGGCGCCGACCCCCAGAAACCTACCGTCAGCTTTACCACGGCGTTCCTCGAATACGTCGCGGACCACGCCCCCTCGCCGGCGACGGTCGCGAACCAGCTATCACACGTGCGGTCGCACCTACGGCTGACGGGGGGCGACGTCGCGCCGACGGAGGATTTCAGGGTGAGACGTGCACTCGAGGCCATGAGACGCAACAAAACATACCAACCGAACGTCAAGCCGGCGGTGCCGATGGACGTCCTCAGGGCTGCCCTCGAGGCCCTCGACGAATCACCTCTACACATCATTCTGCGGGCCGCTATCCTGGTGATATTTTACGCGGCGCTGCGACAAAGCGAGGTCGCCCCTCCATCTGCGACCAAGTTCGATCCGATGCGACACCTGTCACGCCGAGACGTCGTGGTCACGCCCAGACAGGTCTCGATACGCGTCAAGGCGGCCAAGAACATGCAGATGGTGGGGGAGGAAAAGACAGTCACCCTGCAGGCGTCCTCCGACCCGACCTCGTGTCCGGTGCGGGCGGTCAGGAAGATGATCGCTGCCGCCCCCACGGCCAGCCCCGAGGACCCGTTCTTACTCCTGGCAGACGGCCAAGTAATAACGACCAGAACTCTGAGCAAGGAGTGGAAAGCGCTGCTACTCACCGCTAATCAGCCTACCGACTACACCCTCCACAGCCTCCGGAAGGCTGCCGCCACTCAGGCATACCAGGCGGGTATGCCAGAGCTTTCCATCCAGCGCTATGGCGGCTGGAGGTCTAATTCTCACCGAGATTACATCAAGGACACTGATGCCAAGGCCGTTAACCTTGCTCTCATCCGGTCCCTAAACAAACTTTCATAATTTTCTCCCACCCCCCCTCACCTTTTACTGGCTTCTTGGCATTTTTATTATATTATACAATTACGTATGTATTGTCTATACAACTCTATTGTATATCTTACTTTCATATTTTTATAATTGACATACATCATACCGTCAATTATCATTTATCTACTTTTACTTACCTTCATATTCACATTACATTTTAATATGTCGTCCAGTAAGGTCGCCATAAATATTTTACTGCATTTTACTACATAAAATTAAATAAAATTTTATACTCCCAGCTACTGCTTCTCTACTTTCATCCGGGGTTAGGGTAATGGGTTACTCATGGGCTTTGCTCAGGGGTAGTCATTGCTCCCCCCGGTGTCCCCCTCTACCGCGCCTCACGGGCGCCCCTCCTGCCCCCTCGCGGCTTTCACTCATACTACGCAGTCACGTGGTACAGCCCGGTCCAGACCCCGGTCTCACTTCTCCTTCACCCGCCCTGCAGTACGCACGTACTACAGTACCATTTTCGTCCCACCCACCCACAACCTCTCTCTCTTCACCTACTCACGTAGGCCATTTTTATTATATTATACAATTACGTATGTATTGTCTATACAACTCTATTGTATATCTTACTTTCATATTTTTATAATTGACATACATCATACCGTCAATTATCATTTATCTACTTTTACTTACCTTCATATTCACATTACATTTTAATATGTCGTCCAGTAAGGTCGCCATAAATATTTTACTGCATTTTACTACATAAAATTAAATAAAATTTTATACTCCCAGCTACTGCTTCTCTACTTTCATCCGGGGTTAGGGTAATGAGTACCAGTGCTTCTCATAAATCGTCGATGCCGATTTTGCGGCAGGTGGAAATAGGTCTGTAGTGTGATGTCTTTGCCTGGAGATAAGTTGAGACTCGCGCTACTTTGGCGCTGATTTGTCGCTCAGTGAGGGTAGGCCTTTAGTGTAGTGACATATGGTCTGCTGCCAACCTGGGAGATATAGGCCGTCAAAGGAGAAGACATGCGTCATTTCAGTGGCAGCTCAACCCCAATGGCTCAAAGACTTATAATGGCTGAGGGTCCTTTGTGAAGCCCTGACAACCCTGATCTCTATACATCAGCCCCATCAACGGCATAACCTCTGTGCCTCTCGAGATATCCAACTTCCACCATAGGGACTGAGTGAGTGGGTGTTCGGGTGAATGAGGGAGTGGACGAATGAATGATACTCATTGTCACAGTAAGACAAGAAGGAAATAAGCAGGGGATACAATGTGGAGGTTTAGAATTCGAGTAGTTGCAATCCCGTCATATCGGTTATCAAAGGGTAGCCCTTGTAATTCTGTGTGTAATTGGATCTCCTTCCTAATATTTCTGGACATGCTTATGATATCACATGAAACAGCTGGGTTTCTAATGAATTTTGATCCTTCTCCATTTTCATGGCAGGAATTGGTTCACTGAGAGACCTTGATATAATTTGTAAAAGCCACTTTGCCGTAAAGACTCGTCGGTGTTTCCAGATCCTTATTTAAATATTTGGATAGTCGTTTGTGCTCAAGAATACTTGGTTTTAGAAGAAATATTGAAATTAGTTTATATATTCCTTATTCCAATCAGTTGCTAGACTATATAAGTTTATTCACTCCTTATTCCAATTAGCTGCTAGGCTATACGTACAATTTATGAAGCACTGGTATAATGACCACTTAAGATAAAAATTAAAATGTCCAGCTGCCAAAATCGGGGATCGGTTGTTAAAAATAAGAGCAATAAAAAAGTGTATTTCATCATGGCCTTTATGGTGCTCAAGTTATTCAAATTAATAAATCTTGATACAAGACAGTAGTATAGGAAGTTAATGGATGGATATTTATTTTGAGTTGTGACCCGTATTGTGCCTAGGCTTATCATATCTGCAATAGTCTTAAAGGAAACTAAGGGGTCTAAACAGGGTAGTTTGGTTGCCAGAAATAAAATAATTTCCTGGAAAGAATCCATTGCAGAGGTAGAAAGAAGGTTCATCTGTATTATTGCATTGTTCCGCACATCTGTATTCATGATATAAAACATATTGCAATACCGCTAATTTATTTCAGATACTGGAAAACAGTCTTCAATTTCAATATTGCTTCTCGATCCATGCCAATACGAAGTGCAGTTTTTGCAGATCTTTCTAGGTTTTACATACATTACAAATTAAAGGTTCCGCTAGCAATTTGTGGACTAAAGCACGGTGTCTACTGAGCTCAAGATACCCGATATATCTTACGATGCGAGCATCGGGATGTATCCTCGGGTGAATCGGCTACAGATGGAAGCTGACTTTCCAATACAATATCGATTTTGTACCTGGAGATGCATCACAAGGCCTATCGTGGTGTATCCGGAGCTCAGTGGATGCTGGGCCTTACTATATCGAATTCAAGTTTATTTTTTGTTTCTCAGATATCTATTGGCTCAGATATTCCTTCATTCGGCAACTTAGTGGAAATTGCCAACAAATGACAACACTGAAGCCCACATAATTCTAGAAATTAAGATTATTGTCTTGTATTTCTGTAATTTTTTCTTCGCCGTCGAACCTACGTTCGGTCGGCGTAAACAGTTTCTTTTAGCAAAGCAAAGTAATTCTTTTAGCGAAGCAAAGTGACACCCAGACTGCACAGAAAGTGCAGTGCACCAACCGCAATATTCACAACGGTAAACGATTCTTACCACGCCTGACGAGAATTAGTAAAATTAAAAACAATACCCACGCAATCTCACGTTTTCTGAAAAAAATATAGACCAAAAGCAGTCGATATAACGTGAATATAGCTATCCTGAACACAGAGTTAACGGCGCAAAAGAAACACACTCTCCAAATGACCAGTCCGCGAACAGACTGTATACACGGAGCGGCGAGTCCGAACCTTATAGTTATATGTATTGTTCTTGACAACGCGCTAAATGCCGAAAAAGGATCAACTGGGTTACGGAACCTTATCCCTTCACAAATTCATGATCTAGCACAATGCCAGGGCAAATTAAGTTTACATTTGAATAAATCCTGCAGCCATTTCCACTCAAATGGCTGCATATATAGTTAGTAATTGGGCATTTAGCTGACGAATGGTTTTCGTTTCCTTTCTGTGTTCTGCCACTTGGTCAGAGTGTTTTGCTGATACGACACTCTGATTGGACAAAGCCTCCTTGCATCGTCTTTATTCTGACCACATACAAAATATCTACAAAAGTTTACCGCTCTGAAAATACTCGTGTTCGTGGGTCTTCAGTAATCAAAATATATCATTCTTTCTTTTTATTTCAGCACATACGAGTTTACATGTATGAAGTTTAAACAAGTTAACAAAAATATCGTGCAAATATTTCAAGGTAAGTTTGCTTTTTCATTAATACAAACATATATTGAAACTTGGCATGATTCACCTTCCTTATACATTAAGACACTATAGTCAGAAATGTTGCAGTGTATATACATGTATCAAGATACTTATGTCGGGCTCTGCAGTCTACAGAGTGATAGCCTATTGTTATCAAATAACCTATACTACATATTCCAATGAGCAAATAAGTAGCTAGCAAACCTATTGGATTATCGACAGCAATATCAATCTACTCTATAGGGCTCTATCCAAAGTTGTTTATAAACTTATAGGGCTCATCTAGTTAACGCAATGACCCAGATATTTTAGCCTGCTATGATGGTATTATGAATAAGGTCGAACATTTTCTAACTTTTCTATTTCTCCTTCAAACACATACTTGTCAGTGTAAACTGCTATTTGATAATTCTAAACACTTTACTCGAAATTCTTGGTTTCCTCGGGCATTTCCCAATGCAACCCAAGCTACTTAAACATCGCATTGACATAAACCATCCTTAGGCTTGTTGAGACAATTAAGTCCCTGGGCAATTTCACCCGCTGATAAGACTAAAGGCTGCCAACCGCCAATCCTTAGCACCCTGCTCCTCAACAAATGCCTCTAAGGGTGGCGCCTTTATTAGTTTCCCCCTAGGAGGCACTTGAGTACTTAAGCCGGTTGGAGGCGCCACCGCTGTAGCAATCATCCCGGAAATATCCGTCCGCGACGGCGTTAATAGATTTCCGTGTTTCATCCGCCATCTTATCTTGCAGCCGAGCCAAAGGGGATCAACGAAGATCGGCTCTGCTACGATGACTCGATCGTCCGTCAGTTGTGGCCGTGGATCGGTAAGTGTTCGCACCCTTCGTCTGTTGCTAGCACCACCCCTTACTTCCTCCTCCCACTTCTCACACATTCCCAGCGCGACCCGGAGGCAGGAACACAGTTTGGCATTTGGTAAAGCCTACAAAGAGGATGGATTTTAACGAGGCGATGGTGAACAGAAAGGAGGTGTAATAGTTGGGTTGAAGGTGGGGCCTTCCATTCCACAATCCCTTCCCTGATCCTTCTATTGCGCCCATCCCTCTATATGTATGTGTCTTAATGCGCTGCTTATCGTTCACCACAGTTGTACCTCACACGCACCGTGGGGACACTTTGATCGACAATATGTTAGGTTTTTGTGAGCCTTCTAAATCGGGCTGTATTAGCTGGAGTCAAGGTTGGGATTTACTGCTCTTCTGTAGCAGTCTGAGCGAGGAGGAGGTTGTAGATTTAAAGCTCTGATATCCGGATATAAAGAAAGTTCTAAAGAACATTCCCGGTGAGACTTTCATTAAACGAGAAAATCTCGAAGTTGCATTAAGTGTAAGTAAAACAGATTTCCACCGTCTATATCAGACACATCTTATACCAAATGGAAGAGTACTGAAGTGCTGTGGTAACCAATCCTGACTTTGTGATATATTCGAGGAAAGGAGCATCCTAAATGTTGTGTTTTGGGTACATATTTTGTCGTCCCTAATTGATACGTAAAGAAATATTTGTGTAACAGCTTTTGCTTAGAACGTCAGTAGAAAGAAACATAAACTTTAGATTTATTTTCGTAGTATGTCAAGTAGGTATCCTTGCCTACTTTGCATCACCTTCACAATTTACCACTCGTATTTTTTAGTTCGCCCTAGAACATTAATTGAGGATCGACAGTTTATTAGCTCTGTTGATATCTATCAGCATCCTCAAAACTGTTCTTAATAGCGTCTTGAGGTTTTCCAAAAAATACATGTTAAAATTCCAAAATCCTGGTTATGATCATAATTCAACCCTTAGGGTGATCAGCTATAATCATTCTTTACATGGGCATGGTGTATTAAGTAAGGTCGTGTTGACCTTGGTGATGATACCATTTTGATGCAAACCTCCTTGGAAGAGGTGGCGCCTAATATTCTTCAGGCTGAGCAGCTAGCTGTTATCAGATCTAATGTTAAATCATGGATGGATAAGGATTGTCTGGCAAGTAGGCCATTCTCAGATGACAGCTGATTCTCACACATTAAACGGGTCTGAGAGGAGTAACCATATTTAGGCCTCAGCTCAAGTCGGATTAGTAGGAGTTAAAGATTGGATTATAGATCTTAAGGCAGAGGTCTTGATGGACTGCTTGCGGTCGCTGTATTGGGCCCTTGAGAATCCATTCGAGATTACCATCCAGGTAGTAAATACTCTTGGTGTTGACGCCGCAATGTCCTCCTGAGTACATTGTGCACAATGGGTTTAGTATAAAACTCCGATGGATAGTGAATATTTCATATATGTTAACTAACTCCATGTTGTGTATATGGAGTGCTCAGTCTGGAGCCGTAGACTGGAGCCGTACCTGAAATCACATATACAGGGAATGTAAATCGCATTTCAAACTTGTAGCAGAGCCTAGAAATGAAATTCCGTGGAAATCATGTTAAAGAAATGGCAAGTAATGGCTGATATGAAAGAGGCCCGTCACCTCCCTAGTTAATTCATATTATCATAACTAATAATATTAGCTGTGGCAGTCATCCTGCACAGATGTTTATCCTGCTCTGAGTCCAGGGATGACCAATTTAGGAAAGACAACAGTGTGACCTCATCGCAGTCACGGTGACAGGGAAGTCCATCGGCAACAGAAACCTATGATGACAGTACCTCTCCTGGTTCACCCCCTCATAAGATCTCACATTCTCTAAGTGGTATTCTGTACAAGGTTCTCACTACGCTCCATGAGAAATTAATTCTTAACGAACTAAGCTCAGAGCCTTGAGAATCCACTGGCGCGAATTTTTCCCGCTAGGTGGCATCATTAAGATTATAGAAATCTTTGGGTTGAATTGATGTACGTCTTTAGCACGAGAGGCAGGCCAGTGGATTTTCAAGGCTCTAAGCCTAGTTCGTTGAGAGAACATAATACCATAAGAGTGTTAGATCTTATGAGAGGGTGCCTACCCAACCCCTCGATAATGACTGTTTCTGGGGCTTCAAGAGTTGCAAGCTGCATCCCTACTCCTCCTGGTGGCCAGAAAACAGGGGTAACCTTCCCCTTGCTTTATCCGTGGTGTGGAGGGTGAATGACCCCCGATCCCCAACCCAGATCTGACTCCTGGTCTAAACCATGAATTACTCACTTGGTGAAACCTACAAACAACTATACAGATGGATTATCGAATCGATGGAGTTTGCTGAACGTTATTTAGTGATTTTGCATGTGCTGGTAGTTAAAGCAGATCTTTATTGGTCAATACACTAGAAGAAACCTTCTATAATCAAATCAAACTTTATATCCTATTCTATTCAGTTAACTTCTATGAAGTTGTATGCTACCCATCGTGTTTGACTTCTTATGTGGGTGTTATGATATAATGATATGTGAATATGGTGCGGACAAGTGCGTGTTAAACCAAACAAATACCCCAATAAATTTTCTTACAACGTACCCGAACAGTTAAGCGGCAATGTAGAGGTATTTCTAAATTATTTTTACTTTCGAAAAGATCAATTAAATGAACTACTATATGAGACAATAACAGCTAAAATAACGGTAAAGGGGAAGATTAAATTATTTATTTGATGACGAGATGATAAATCTTTAATGATGTTATCTATTCCTAAACGAAATGATGTTGATAATTTTCCGAATGTTCTTCAAGTTCTTTTCTCTCTCTATCATCAAATTGTATTAATGAAAACTTAATGGACAAATCAGGGATGAAAATAAGTTTTATTATGTGATATCAGATGCTTTATGAAACTACTGATGTGAACCTGACTTGGACCATATAATCATTTAGACTTTACTGTAATAATGGATATACTTTTTAATTCATATTGTTTCTCGTCTTCTTCCCCCAGTCAACTTGCCTTTTTGCTGAATTTGCAAATACGATGAACATGCATAGTGAGAATTCAGAGTATGCAGATATTGATTGCCCGTCTACCACTTTAGCTTCATGGCCTTTGGATGTGTGTTCACTAATTCATAATGAATTAAGAAGAAGCACTGTGAAGTGAAATAACAGGAGTATTTTTTTTAGATTTCATAGACATGTTTTTATCAGAATTCAGGGAACAGGAGCAAAGCAACCTTGATTAATAAGCGCCGCCAGAATGATAAACACGAATGCATATACGTACAGAAGCGCATAAAACATGTTCACTATTGTCAATAGCTAGCAACAAAGAACATCTATTCTATAAGAAGGTGGTGCATTGAAAAAACCCATAGAATTACAGTTGAGCTAGACGACTTTGAAAATGATATTAAGGGAGGCTCATGAGGTGTCCAAAAAGAAGCCAGACAAGATGCAAAGGAGATATTACTCTAAAAAAGGACATACACTAATGGCACGAGTTCTCAGTTCTCAATAGTCTCTCGACGTTACCATTCCCTTGAAAGCCATATTCAGACAACCCACAGACAGCTAAAACAGGTATTCGGTAAGACCCTAAGGACTGACATTGCTTTAGGCAAAATAGAGCGCACAAGATTTGATGTATGAACAAAATCTAGTCAAAGAGCATTACTACTCGATACATATGACGAGGTCCCTCTTCTCATCTGAACAGTAAATAATGAATTTCGAGATTTGAATAACGGAAATATCTAGAATTTCACCGAGTACT
The DNA here is from genome assembly GCA_950022655.1 of Alentia gelatinosa. Lineage (NCBI taxonomy): Eukaryota > Metazoa > Annelida > Polychaeta > Phyllodocida > Polynoidae > Alentia > Alentia gelatinosa. Next base: position 46,151,050 of record OX465586.1, read on the forward strand.
ATGACATGAAAAGTGGATGCACTAACGCAGGGCGAAAGATCGATCGTGCTCTGAAACATGACAACCAAAATCTAATCATAAAAGAGTCATTCTCTACTCTTGGTCCTCAGAAAGAGTATTGTGTATCCTGTCAATACAGAGCTAAGAATGCAATGCATACTGTGGCTTACCTGTCGACCAAATGAAAAGTCAGCCGTGAAACATAAATGAATATCATCATGGTTCATCAAGCATATCTGGAAAATGAGTACATATTGAAAGTTACATTAAACAAAGAGGCATAATCTAGATATCAAATAGGGATCATATCATATTCTATCCTGCAGTCAATATGGATGACATGATATTTGTAATATATATGTAATGCATAACTAGTGCAAAATATTATAGAAGCAAACTAGATTATATTACCGAATTGAATATAATCTATATGCACATATTCACTGCTCCCCTTAGTCATCCCAGTCTTATCGCTCATAAGGGAGGTCGTACCTACATAAAATCACAAAAAGAAAAAAGTAAATGTAGAAATTACATTCACCATTTTCGCATTACAACCTTTCAAAGACAAGACTTGAAAAGAGAAACTCAACGAGATCGATCTTAAACCCTTTATCTTTTTCATCCAAACACTACTCGCTTCACTTAAAAGTTCTTATACTGTAGTAAACTATTTTCATCTCGATATAAAATGTTCGTGGCTAAAAATATTTCTAAGCATTTTGTCACTTAACAACACGGGAAACAGCGAAAGATCACAATAAAGTAATTAGAAAACCTAATGCCGTCGCACATTTATGCAATCGAAGGCCTAGTCTTTAGATGCTAGATATATGAAACTATCAAAGTTAACTGACATGACCAGAGGATATGTCAATTTGTATAAAATGCTGGTAACAATCCCCATCCAATATTCTGACCAGGGAATTTAAAAAGACGACCAAAGTATATAGATGAACAGGATATATAAAGAGGTCCGTGATATATCGCTTTTAATTTTTCAGTGTATTGCGCAGGAGATAAGTTTGTTGTTTTTTTTGTTGTTTTTTTAAATTCGAGCAGCACTCTCCTTTATTCATCCTCATCATACATTTATAAAATTGTCAGTTATTTCTCCATATCCAAAAATACTTTCTCATTTCCAAAATTCAATAAAACCAACTGTGTAAACATGTGAGATAAGTTATATAATATGTCTGAGAGAGCCATATCAAACACTCTAAACACTCTCGGTCTGCAACCAACTATAATCACAACACTTGTTAAGAATAAGTCAGAAAAATCAGCATATCGATGCCTCTAGAGCATTTTGTATAGAGTTTGTGGATCTGCAAGACATAATGTGCACAAACTATTCATTATACGACTGCACTGTGTGACTTTTTATTCCCCACCTATTAAGGAAATGTATAGAGGGCCTTTGAATTCGCTACCCGTAGATTTCTGGCATGTCAGAATCTACGGGAGGAGATTCTTGAAAAATGTCCGTATACCACTTTCCATTTGGAAATCGAAGATCATATTATTGTCCTTCTTGAGATATTTTTACATCTATCATCTATAATAACGAATGATCACCTTAACAAGTCAGTAGTGTATGAATCTCCCGGTATGTACCGCTTTATCTTTGTCTCCTTTATAAGGCCTCAGGTGTCCCAACAAAGCCTGCCCTGCACGTATACAGTTTCCTAGCCTCCCACCCTCATAACCACCCATCTGGGCACCTCTGTGTCCCAATATACCCCAGCCTTCTCGCCGAGGAAGGTTCAAGTAAACCCAATGCTAACTCTGGAAGGCCTCATCAGTGTCTGCCCAGCTCTATCCCTCGTGTATTGCCACGAGATGGGGAGGTGTGGGCGGGGTTGGGCGAAGGGTAGGATGGGGGCGGAGAAGAAGAGGAGAACGAGGGGTGACGGCTGATCTTTATCGCCCCGTGGATCCATTCTCACGACACTGCTGACATGGACTCGGGACTAAGTAGGACTGAGGAATACCCCTGGAGGAGTCATAAAGGAAGGGCGTGCTGGAGAGCGTTGTCGGCCGGTGTTTGGGTGTTAACCACGGCGCTGACGGATGGGCTCGACCCGGGGCTCTGGCGGCCGTCGCCCGGCTACGGTTTGGGATCAGTCGGCGAGCAGCTCACAGATCTGTGCAGGCTACATAAAGCAGGGCATGTTTATTTGCAATTGCTTTACTACTGTTTGTATGCAGGTGATCGGGCAGTTGGTGGAAGTCATAAGCACCACAGGGGAAAGCATGCATTGGTACGAAAGCTACGGGGTATGAGGAGGAATGAGGTTAACACGGTATATGCAGAGCATTAGGATCACAAGGAATATACAAAAACAATCGAATCGAGATGAATAGAATATGAAATTCAGATACTGGTAGCATATTTCTTTGCATATAAGAAAGTAAATGCTGTGTACTAAAGAAATTGATTAGAGCTCTTTATCGTTGAAGACAAATATTAGTGTTTTACATGATATGTAAAATCTATCAATATTGTTTTCAGTTGATAGCCTATAACAGTGTTATACATGATATGCCAAACGGTGGCTCGTCATTCGTGGAAAGCCTATTACCAATTAGTGTTATGTTATATCATAGTAATTTCTCTAGCGTTGTGTTCTGCTTTCAAAATTGATTATACATTATCTTAATGAAATAAATTACATATCATTATATACCTATGGCCGTATGACCCACACATACTGCCCGCTGCTACACATGACGTATGTATAGCCGTACGTCACACTGTGACGTACGGGGTATGTGATCACGTGACTAGCTAAATTTTCGTCATTTTTAGGTATATAATAATACGAAAACGGGCTGACTGTCTTAGTACTTCAAAATACGTGAATACTTCGGCATCGGGATGTATCTGATCAATAATTTTACGAAGACATTGAGCCAGTTTCCGTATACAATCAAGCTGTTCTTCACTCTCGGGAGGTTGTGATTAATCCCTCAATCCTTATAGCAAAGCTTTACTATTACATAAATCGGTTTTAACGTTGATTGTTCAGAAGTTCTTACATAAAATGGGAACCTCATATGATTCGCAATCCAAGATGCTCTCACATTTATTCTTCCCATCATGACTGAAATCGCTAGAAATGGGCGGCAACAGAGATACTTGACGGTACAGCGGGCTTTTGGGAGGCCACAGAAGGCCAGACAGAGATGGAGGGCCGTTCGGAAGCCATGTGATATTCCGGAAGAGATCCTCGAAAGTTGGCGACTTGTACGAGTGCCTCTGCAGCCGCTTACACCAGATTATTTGCCGTGCGCAGCGCGGATCGACAGGTCGTGTTTGAGTGGCGACCAACACTTTGATGACAGATGGCCCCACCGCGCTAATGCTGCCCCCTACCGGTCGGCCCGTTCCAACATCCGGGGGACCTGTAGGAGGGGCGCGACCATCCAATCAGCGCACGCGGCATAAAACGCATGGCTGCCTCCGAGATGAAGCCAGCTGTGGCTTCGGCGACGTAACGCCGCCTCCTATTGGTCCTGATTTGGGCACCGCCGCCATATTGATCCACTTCGCGTCCTTCTACACCCCACCAGGCGGCGTTGTCGTTGTCGCCTGAACACGGCCCCGAACACGGGCGAGGAAGGCGGACACGGGAAGGGGTGTGCTGGAGGGCCCCGGGTCGGGCTGGAATCGGATTGAGCCGTGACCCTAGTGGCGTTGTTATAACGCGGCGATGCACACCCACGGAGCGTGGTGGCCGTCTACCAGACATCCACACCGCTGACGATGCTGTGCAAATCTGCCAGATTTTCCGCCGGGCTGAGTATATCAGTTTCGGGATCAGTCAGTACAATCCGATTTAACGGCCCCCCACAGAGTGGTTACTAGTTATGCCATCATCTGCCAGGAAATTGTAAGATATCAAGACTGTAGTGGGGGTAGGGGGTAACCACTGTTAGCAGTTGTTATAATCTATAGATAATATTGAGAAGAGGGGCCCAAAAATTGCTCCATGGCAAGCCCAAACAAATAATTTTGAAAAAATCCATTGATAACTGGTCCAAACACCTGGTGTTATGGATGGCGTCGTTGGGAAGGGGCAATATGGACGCCTCCATTGCACAATAGTCATGTGTCCCATACATGATATGCATGCACACATCGAGGATCTAGAGGAGACCTGCAGAAATGACTGCACGTAAAAAATGCATTGATATTACACACCTCATGGAAGTCAAATGCTCACATGTATATATATATATATATATATATATATATATATATATATATATATATATATATATATATATAAATATATATATACATGTGATACCAATAGATAATACCCAATAAGTTAAATCCGTAACACAACTATATCATTTTGACCATTGAATCCAGATGGTTTCACATCCATTATTAAGAAGAAATAGATCATTTAACTATTAAAGAACAGGTGTTAAGGCTTCATCTGTTTCTTTCCATTAGCAGTAATCAATATGTTACACGGTATATATCTTGAGATTGAGAATATCATATTCGGTGGTATACCTTATGGAATTTACGACCCAACTAGCTAGTGTACCATATGTTTTTGCTTAGACTATGAATGCGGTATTACTTGTGCTAATTGTACAGAAAGCTGTGGTATTGTCAGATGGAAGAACCGAGTTTGTCTTAGAATTCGACGACCAATAAAATAGGTTTTATTTTAGTAAAACAGCAACTATCCCAACGACACTATCAGTTACAGGGGAATTCAGAAACCGGTTATGATATATCATATCAATATCAAAAGGCATACGTTGTATTAGCGACATTTTCATTCGGTATAATTATGAGGTCCGAGGAGGGCTAAGCGGCGTCTCTGAAATATGAAAGAGAAAAATTGGCTGATAAGCATGTCCTTTAACATAAAAAAGGGGTAATGTATCACTGACGGAGACAAAGTTTTACAGCTGTTGTGTGATGTCAGCAAAGAATCTCGGACAAGTAGGCACCGATGCCAGATCTATTTATAGATTTCAGCAGCGCTGGCAGAAAAAGAAAACGGGTCTACGGGCTAACTTTCACTCTGCTGGCTCAATCTCCAGCCACTTTCGTAGTCTTCAGCTTCGCGTATATCTAAGTATCGGGTCGGATTTCCCACAAATTGTAGGGAAATACTTATCTTTATATCTGATGAGTTTGAACTCCAACATTTAAGGAGAAGAAAACGTTACAAAATTAATGAACTATATTAAAGTATACAGGCTAAATTGGTAGAGTATATCATATCTACTGCAATAATTGATTCATATCGATGAAAGTATGATGTGCCACTAATGACAAGCGCTGTTCCGTCTATTGTGGGTTTGTTACTTGTTAAACAATGCTGTAACCTTGCTGATTCTCATATTAGGCAAATCGGTGAGGCAAACCATCAGTTGACGTAACACAATCGTCATCAGGCCGACTGTGTCAATACCTTTGTTTATCTATATTGCCCTATCAATAGACTGTTTCAAGGGAAGGTCGCTGATGCAGCAGCTAGTTGGATGCACTATTTGCATTAAACCATTACAAAATATTTGATTTGAACTTGAACAGCAGCTTGAATAAATCATTATCTTCATCTCGAAATACAAAATACTATGTCGTATTAAGAGGGCAATAATATAACGAACCACTTATACAGCTTCTATTTTCGGTTTCATAGGAAGGTACTATTTATTCAATAATGTTGATGTTATGGTGTGCTACTGCGTATACTGGACCTTCTTCATAGACCTTGCTTGATTTCTAGTCTTAGTATATCACCAGATGCCGAGTCCCAGATAGACTAGGAATGAATAGAATACAAAGAAAGGGTGGGGTATAGAAAGGGGAGGGGACGAAAGAGACAAAACTATTATGATATTTGGAAAATTGAACATTCCTGTTTACTCTGGTGTCACCGGCAGAATTCTTTATGTAGCATTCTCACTTTGGAGATGACTCAAGATTATCATAAAGGTTAGGCTCCGTGTCACCAAAGCTCCCGATGAATTACGTTCGGCCTTACGATGGACCTTCCGATACAAAATCGGGAGGTAAGCTTTAATCGTAGCAGTTGATTACGTTTCTACAATGTACCCCACGATGCACACCTATGTACCATGGTCCGTTCCTGATACAAAAGCAGTCATTTAAGATATCACAAACTGTCGCTGTTCATCGTAGAGCATTTGATCAGGAAAACTTCTCTCGCGTGTCATTATCAAAATTTTGAAATAGGGAGAAGCCATATAGGCAATTAAGCACATTAAGCATAACGTCATTTGATAAGTGTTTCAAATCAACCATTTCATATTTGAACTTGCAACCGAGCTCTTAATGTATTCACAACAATATAAAATCTTTGGTCGAAATACATATCAGGTTTCCTGGACAATACAATCTAAAAATGAATTTTATTTTTGATATCAACCAAATACATGCTTTAAATCACAAATTCCTAAACATAAACGCCTGACCATGTTCATGTGCATTCTTGTTTACGATTCGATTAAATTTCAACCATATGTATAGAGATACTAACTTATCACAAATACATATAAAGGAGTTGGGGGGAGAATGAGTAGGCTACACATAGCAGAGAATGCTCCCGACACATTCCGACATGGTTTGTCCTCTACGATTAAGGCGACGATGCGGCAATTTAGTATCATACTCTGGCATTCTATAAAACTGGATTTTCGTGGCAAAGGTGGAGCCATGTCACAAGCAGTGTGTGCCATGTTTAATCGATAATGATCTATTTCATCGGAACGCCTGCAACACAGTATGCCGGATTGTGTCGGAAACCACATCGGACCGCAGGGTCCAATACTATGAGAAATCTGATCGTTCCGACAGAATTTTTTTTTTGTGGCAAGGCTTGTCGAATGGATGATCGAAACCAAACCGCAGTAGTGGGAGCCCAGCTTTAAAATTCCACCGCTGTACCAAGGTTCAACGATTAACTATGATACATACCTTCCCAACGCACCACAATAGTGACATTTTACATCGTAGTGCGTCAAAGGTCCACAATTCGGATCGTAGTAGGTGGACGCAGGACCTCACTTTGACGTCCTTCCTGCTGCATTGTCTATAGGGACGATGTGGAAGATGCACTACATCCCACCGGAGCTGTGGAAACTCTCTCTCCTTCATTTGAATCACTTTGAATCACTTTAACAACACTTTAACCCTTTAACAGCAGGAAAATGCCTCCAGGCATTCCCCTGGCTACGGCAGGAAGATGCCTCCAGGCATTCCCCTGGCTACGGCAGGAAGATGCCTCCATGCATCTTTGAGGCATCAGTGAAACTTTTATACAAAATTCAATAGATAAAAAGATAATTGTTTGATTTAAAAGAAATTTAGAGAATGTATTAGAGCCATATTGACCTTTGATTTGATATAACAAAATATGTTCAGTCACCAAGGTAAATTACTTAAACCACATGACACATCACATGACATTGCTATTTCCCCAAAAATGTGCCTGGTGAACAGGGAAACTGGGTACTGCAGGGAAAGGATTAATACTACTGCAATTCTGCTGAGAAAGCATATCTCAAAGTACAAAAAGAGCCGTCATACTAATTCAATTCTAATCTTCCAATCGTATGACACTTTTATGTTTATAATCAATTTCCATGTCTATTTATTGTTATTTCCTTCTATTTTTCCATTGAGTAAATGAGCCTCCATATCTCCGATGGTCCTGACACCTTAAGCTGTTGTAACCAAGACCCCGGTCTAACGTGTACGAGTAAATACAATACGCCCACATCATCGCTTTGCCTCTGTAATGATTAAGCGTTTGCCTACCATTGATGTAGCCTATATAGAACATTGCGCTGCTATCAAACTAGCTTCTGCTAATTTTCTTTGGAGGACAAAGATGAAATAACCGTGAATGTACATCAACTGAAGGCATAGAAGTTAGAACATGTGAATTCATCTGTAGACACACTAACATCTTCAAACCGATTCCTCATAAGAGCACCGCTAATACGAATAGATCTTCTGAAAGTCGTCTTTTGTGTTGCAGCCCCCGTCCACAACGAGTGGAGTCCTTGTCCTTTTGAAGGAGGTTTCGACTATGGAGCTTTCGTAAATGACAAACGACAGGTAAGGGAAGCTGGTGTATCAACCTCGGTAGAAGCTATGAATAAAACACTATCGTAACACAAGAGAGGCTCCGGCTATCGTTATAACAAGGATCAATTCTGTAAGAGGAGATGTTTGTGTGCGAGATTACGTTGAAGATGAAATAGGGTGATAAAACAATCAGTAAGTATTAAGTGTGTAGGTAGTTCTATATGAAAATATGCCTTTAATATATGAAACGTAACACCCGCTAAGGAGGCATTCAGTTTAATAAACTTCCTATCAGTTTATTGATTGAAAATATTACCTTTCCCATTCGACAGTACATGCAAAAGTTCCATTCCAAACGTCCGACAGTATAAGGCACGCACGTTATTAGCAGAGCCATATATCTCTTTTTATTTGGGAGGGGGCATTAGAGCATTTTAGAATGTAAGTTCTCTCGATGCAAATGAAACCCAACTGATGGATGTAGTCCTTGCTTCTCTGTTGCCTTGTCCAATTCAGCACAAAACGTCCTGGTTGGAGGGGAGGTATAGCTGAATCTGTCACGGACAAAGATATGTCTACATATTGCTGGCAAGTCAGGCACGAACACGATGCTGTGATATGGGAGAAAAGTGCGGTCGCGTGGACACCGTTATCACGAATACATCGAGACACAGGCATCAGCCCCAGTGCCTCCAACCCCAGCTCCATCCACCCTTCTCCCCCTATAAAGCATATCGGTGTCCGTGTCCACGCAAACAGCAGCGCTGCTGGCGGGATATATCGAGCATGCGTGATCTACGCGTGCAGATCGCCAACCACTGCCAAACGTTTTTGGAAGGCCCCGCTTTTGCGAGCACCAAAAGATGTAGATGGAGGGGTGTAGGGGAACGTGAAGGGGTTTGTATTGAGCGCTGGGGTGGTGAGGAGAAACACCGGTCACATGATCGGGGATGTGGATGGATGGCGGAAGGTGGATGGGCTATAAGGTAGAGAAGATATAGGATTCGGCCGGTTGGAGGGGATGCCTAGGGTGGCAGGAGGAATGGAACGGGCCTGGAGGATATTTGATGAGTTACGTAGGGTGAGGTAGTGCCAGAGAGGTGATGGAGGCAGAGGGATGGAGGTAAGGACAAGGATACCAAGATCACCTGCACATGTTTGCCGGCTGCGGGCGGGGTAGGGCCGGCAAAAAGATATGGATGGTAGCCTTATTGTAGCGTAGGCTAATGCTTATTGATAGCCGGGTGGGGCTTCTCCACACAACCATCGGTCACAGGGGAGCAGCCCCATAACTAGGTTGTGAGCGTTTTTCCTTTTCCACCTATCGCTAACCATACAGGGTTCTTCTTACAGGTCTGCACAAGAATATGGAGACCGTCAAGATTAGAGAGTGAATGCATCTATGGAGAGGGGCTCATGTTTCTATTCCCCGACGCTAACTGTAATCCCTTTGGAAACAGTGAAGAATTAGGTCAGTGTGTGATAAATTATCGTCTTCATGCGTTGTTATTCATCATAATTAGACTCAATACCAACAGACATCCAATATAGTAATAGATTACTCGGGTAAAATGGTTTTTCTTAGTATTCCTTTTATATCATTTTGTGTCATGTGGTATTATATCTATAGATGGCAGTTGGAGCGTTACATTTGGCAAATGGAAGATGAAATGTCTCCGACCATAGTTGCAGTTAGATGAGAATTATTATTAGTGCTCTAAAACATAATCAATTCGATTCATAAGTAGTCACATCTAATAGCATTTGCAAATTCATTAATATTTTCATGGATGATTCTAACGAACTGTCGCACTTCCTTGCTTACGACAGAGGTGCGAATGCTATGCTGGGGAGACTGGCTGGAAGGACAATATCGTTTCGTCGTCGTCGGCGAAATAGACAGAGAACCTCAGTTTGTTCTGGTAAATAAAATCCTTCTGAATATTTCTATGTGTTTCAGTTCTTTAGAACATTTCTTATCATTTCATTCAACAAAGTTTTTATCTAAATAAAGCAACTTTCACTTTACTTGTTCTTCATCATACGATAACTTAATGTACCCCGTTTCTTATTTCAAATTGATATTGCCTTGTTATCTTAGTTATTCTGTCATTCACTAGTCCATCATTTACTACTCCTTTAATTGCGCACAAATGAGTTCCGGTTGAAAGCTTTTTGTGTACAATCATAGATGAAGTAGAAGGTCTTAAAACACGTTCAATTCCTCTTCACATCGACATTCTGTGAAACATTTTATGATAGTAAAATGCCAACATGTTGCAGAAAAAAATTAACGACAAGAAAACTACTTGATTATTTCAATTGGGGCTATGTAATGCTGCTCATACATAAGTCACACTAGTCCTATAGCATTTATAAACATATTTAGATGGCATATCTGAATGTCATGTTTTAATCAATCGAACCTAAGAATCATCGAGTGTTACGTATTGTTAGCTGATTTCTTGAACAGACACATCTGACAAGAACTTGTTGGAGACAGAAGCTAATCTGGGTGCTTTCTAAACATCTACATTTTTATGTAATGTTCCATGTTGTTTGATTATTAACTATATTAGAAAATATAGTACGGTTAAAGACAAGCACAGACCTATCCGTAGATGTGGTGCAACGGCTGCACAATACACGGAGGCGTTAGTATGATTGATGATGACAGTGTTATTGGTGCCATGCCGACCTTAAATTGTCCATTCTGACCTTCAGAGACTGCCACACAACCTTGACACACAGGAGGAGTTCCCTGCACAGCTTTACTTCTCCCCAGTGGCACCTTTGACCCTAGATGGCAGCGTCAAGGTCATCAAGGTTCGAAGGCTTCTCTTGCGGATGAAAAGAAGTGGTATGACCTGTTACCTTTGTTAACATCATTTCTTGTCTAACATTGTTCATAGCGATGACTCACTGTAGGCAAATGATGGCATAGAAACTTGTGTTCCAGAAATGGAATAGGTTTATTCGCAAATCCTTGATTTCTAGCTTAAGATCTATACGATCAAGGGGAGAGTAATAATAAAATATGCAGGTGGTAGTGCAACACAGAAGGGGGGAAACTCTCTGACTTAAATAACGATAGGATATAGTATCTTCGATTGAGGAATAGAGACTGTGAATTTAATATACATACGATACTCACAGAGTTAATTCACTGGAACCGGTATGTTTCAACCCGATAATGGGTTAGCTAATCATATGTGTGAATTCACCAATTACAGTCAAGTTCAGCAATATTCTTGTAATAGAGTAGGTAATCTGGGAATGTAATCATATGTACAGTTTATGTCTGTTGAGGATATATATTTTTTTATGTGTACTATCTGTTACCTAGAAAAATTACATTTTATTCATAAGCTCACTGAAATTGCTTGATTGGACTGTGTAATACATTCTTCTTTAGTCTAACAAGCGGTTTTCATACCGTGCACATCTGGTCTTTCCCAGCAAGGGATGCCTCCTTATTCTTCCTTTTTTTCAGGGCATCTATGTTTCAGTCATGTCCCAATCTGCATACTTCCCACCTGGGTCATAACCATGGCGTGCTCCTTCCATACACCGCCCTATCTCCTCCCACCCTATAGCATCAGTACATCCTTACTTGCCACCTCCACTACATTCTTCCCTTCTGTTTCACCGCACCCTTCCTTATACCTTTGCCATGCTGAAAACCTCCGAACCACCCGTGTCGTCTCATCGGCACGCTCGTCTCTCCCACACGCCGTCCCCACCCTCAGGCCACATCCCACAGTGGTTATACCCTGCCCGGATGATAGGCGGTTATTGGACGGTTTTATCCCTGCGGATTACATCACACATGAGGGCCTGGCTCACACCCTTTGTGTTGGGCCGGGTCTCGCCCGCTAATGGAGCAGCTCACATCGACTCAAGCATTAGTGAGCAGTTGGACGGCTGGCGGTCGCCGGTTGCCCACTGCTCTGTCTCAGAGAGCTAACATGGAGCTGATAATTGGCAGGCATTCTAATGCAAGTGGCTAACCGCCATCGCCTATGTCTGGCCGGTAATCTCATCTCCGGCTCTCCTCAGGCGGCTCGGCAGCGCCTCTAAAAGCTGAATCCATGACAGTAATTTCCTACGCGCGTCCGAAACGTGAAGGTAATCGAGAAGCTTTGTGGGCGCGGCCAGAGGAACTCTCTGGTGAGCGGCCCGTTTATGAAGCATGGCGCCTCATGCTGCAGGTCTTGTTTGTCATGTAGAGCAGCATGTCGTTTAGTCGTGCATCTCATTCGCCATCACTCACTGCGTCCTCACCCCAACCCTCCTCTCCTCCTGGGTCCCGCTCCACCCATGCTGCGACGGGATATGCAATTCCTTTACCATATTTGTTCGTCATAATTGCCTTGCTTCCATGTCAAATACACAACTGACGGCTTCGGGGTGGGCGATGGAGATGGGGAGGGAAAGTGACGGGGGCTCGATGAAATTGGCGTCCATCACAATTGGGTAACCTTAGCTGTGGCAAATGGCTGTCTTTCAGAGCCCGGTATTTGCTATGACGAGAGCGAGCAGTGTAGCGGGTTTGCTCGGGAGGGAAAGTGCACCAACAGCGCTCTTCACAAGTATGCCAACTACTGCAAGAGGTCCTGCGGCGTCTGCGGTAAGTGCTCATATCGATTGGCCCCGAAAACAAACGGCCCTCCTTTCTGTCACCACGATTTCTTTCCCTTTGCCTACTTCTTCACCAGCTTGGCTTATACATCTCCGCCGGCCGGTATATACATATATGTGTGTCTGTGTGTCCAAGGGGGATCCTCGCCAGCCGTCAACAATGGCTGCTGTAAAAATGAGAAGAATCGGATCTCTGATGTGAACAAGGCTTTGGCCGAGGGGGATCTAGCCACTAGATGACCGTCCCTTTGTTGGGGTAGAAATAGCGTCAGCGAACATAGCCCCAATGCGTCGAGACCGAGGGGGTGTTTTTGCCGATGTGTGATCTGTTCGCCATATCGCGTGCAGTTAGCTGGGTGAGATTTTGTTTCTGGTCTAAGTCTGCAGGGGCTGTTCTTTCTATATAGCACGCTTATACACCCAGAACAGTATACATGGTCCCATTGGTATTCCAGACAACACATCCTAAAGGCTTGTTGAGTCATCCTATGTTCTGCATAGTATTCCGAGCCTCCCAAGGGGCCTTAATACTCTGAGCATGTACAGGCCTTTGTTATATACCTACCCGTTCAGTAATTTTAATAGCTACATACTATGTGTATATATATATAATGCGCCGTACATATCATACGCAACACTTTCAAACATCGGGAGAGTCTAGATATTCACTTGAACGTGGTTTCTATGCTAATTTATGGTAAGATAATATTAATTAGGGGTATATGATAGATATAGAACAACATACCATGTTCGAACAATTTATAAGACTCGATTATTTAACCTTGAAGTTCATAATCTATGAAAAGCCCCTTTAATAATTTATCTTAATTGTCAAGAACATATAGATATAAGGAAGATTAAAATGAAATAACACTCTTTTAGTCACCCACGAAATCCCCTAAGTACCCTGTTCTGACTATTGAATATGAGTACTATGTCTTGCTGTATGTGTTCGTATTTGTCATTTCTATGTTATATGTTTTGCATACAATAACTTTATAGAAATACAAACGGCCATATAACAGCTTATGGACAAATAAGGGAAAATAACCTAAATTACGATACCATTCTTCATAAAATGGAAGATGATTTCACTCAAAAAAGGCATGGCATAAAGTAGGAAACTACTACAAATATGAATTTCCAATAAGTAGCATATTATGATCTAGGCTTCCGTCCTAGCAGTCTACCTCAAATGTAACATACTTTCGCTTTTCTTTCAGAATTCGTACCTTCCATTGAAGCCGAATGTCGGTTCCCCACATTTTATGAAGGAGAATGGGAATTATTTGAAACGGACAGGAAAGAGACTGTACGAATTACTACAGGGGAAGTGGAATTTGAAATCTTGGGGAAATTCATTTGTAAATCTAAGCATTGGAGCAGGGATCACTTCAAGCTTCTATCTGTCTTTTCTAATGGTTGGTGAGTATACGTTTATCCATAGTAATAGCAGAAACACGCTTGCAACCTTTACTTGAATGTCATAACAAAAGTGTCCCCTCTGGATGGTACATTCTCATAGCATATTGTAAATGTTTACGTTATTTAGAAATAACGTCCTTAAGGACTGAAGATGGCAGCGATTTATATTTCTTTTCCAGATAGGAATATCCAGATGGATACAAACACACACCCTTCTTCTTAACAAATTTATGAGTATTGTGTACAATACGCTTTACACAAAAATAATTGAAAATTAGAAAGGAAATATTTTGGTGGAAAACGGGATGTGTGATGATATTTGCAGAGAACTATACAATCAGAGACAACTGGAAAAATAGCATTAAACAGACAATTGTCCATATAGACGTTGTTAGCAACTATGCAATAATTGATCTTCAAGAAGACCTCGTATGCGACAGGTGGGATAAATGAAGGCAAACGTCGTTAATCCCCCGAAGTCATTATCTATATATTCATCTATCTATATATATACATGCACCTTATTTCACCCGTTTGAAACAAAGATAAAAGATATTGAATGATGGTATTAGCGTGAGCTGAACGATAAAATTCGATGCAGCAAAGCCATGTATATACAACTGCGACATTGTTTCATGTCTATCAGCTGTTTAATAATCCCCACAAGGCTGCAGGTCATGTTACACCAATATTCTTTTTTTGCAGCCGTCCACGGTATTCGTGCATTCATCTGGACAGTGATGGAGCCAAAATCCTGCTATTCAGACTATGTGAGTACTGGTCGCAACGCCTAATGCCATTACACACATCGATTCATTGAACATACCAGGTGAATATGGCTAGAGGGTACTAAAACAATATGCCATGGCTTGGCAAGCTAAAACAAGCAGATGAACTAGAGATAGTCACCTGATTCCCGCCATTAGCCTATAGGGGGTTATGACTATTTAATGCGGATGCCCCATAACTACTCTGGCCCTTGCCCACCAAACCCTCTCCTACACACCCCTGAATCCGTATCCTCCAACGTTGCTGGAGCATTGCGTGTCCGCAACCGACCGTTTCCATAGCCACAAAAGTTAATCAAGTCTGAGGTGTAGTACGTGTTGGATTCCTACGGTACCATCTATCTTTAGCATAAGTACTCCCCTACATTCATCCTACCCTTTCTGCCTCCTCACCTCGAAACCCTTCCAAACCACCTGCCCACTCACACTCACAACCATAAGTATCCCTTTGAAACCACCCACCGTTCCCCCCATCAGGTGTCAATGTCTAAGCCTACAGGGGAGACCATAAAGGGATGACTGTGATGTACTTTTTCATTAGCCACAGAAGCTATTCGTCTTATATTCAACCCCTTGATATTTCTTTTTGCATTTGTTCTTTCCACATTGACCTCATCCCAATTACCCACATTCCCTTCCGTTAACGTCGGCCATCACCTCCTCTCCCTTAAATGTCTTGGGACCACAAGTTGACTCAGAGAAGCTCTGGTCTTTTGACAGACATAGAGGAAAGGTTCCGCGCAATTTCCCCATTGTCCTCCTGCCGCTTGAAAGGATAAGAGGAAGTAATCAATTACATAGCCTGACAGGCCGCTGGGCAACATTAACGCCATCTTGTCCAGGCCCCATCCCTACCCCCACCATCGGCTGAAGAGGCAGTATCAAAACCAGCCTATATAAATATTCCTCTTCAGACGACAGATATCGCTCCCGTATCGCCCCCTAGTGTCCGGGAACATCCTCAAGGGACTAATATGAATATAATTTGAGTAAATATACCAATATGGCGATCATGTTAACGGGTCGGGGAGCGCGGCATCCGGGTCCGCTACAGATATGGGCGGGTGGTGGGTGGAGGAGTCGGGGGATGTTTTAATGTATTACATCTTTATTGTAGTTTATCACGCAATGTGCCACAGTCTGATACATTACTGAGCCAGTCTACACTCCGGCACTTGCGCCCCTCCACAGTGGTTTAATCTGCTTAACTTTATGGTCCACTCGCATTTAATCTTTACAATAGGCGCGATTGAAGCGCCATGTATTGGTCCCACATATCACCAGGTGAATAATATAGGGGACCTCGTTCTGAACATTTCCTGAAAATATGGCTCAGGTGCTAGCCACATATGACATGGAAAAGGTTTTTGTTTGTGGTCGACCCAGTCCTGGAACATATCAATAGGTCATATCGATCAAAGACTTCAACAGTCATTTTGCATAATACTTTGGTCCGCTGCATGAAAAAAGAGTCAATACAGTTCGAGCAGGGTTTGTATAGCATCAATGATGTATTTCAACTATTTGACGACTAATCCATTAACTCCGCTGCTTTTTGATACTTTCAGCACGGAGTAGATTCACGGACGAATCATTTGAAATGTGTCAGTTCGCAGATGACCCTATGCCAATAGGGAACAAAATTCGAAGTGCGGATATGAAAATCCTGCTAGGTATGTATCCTAGTCATTTGTCTACCATTCCAACAAGAGCTATCAAATACGATACTATATAAAAATAAGGAATGAGCCATAAGCATACATGTATCTAATTAGGGGTGTCCCACAACACTAAGTACAACTATTCTGGAAACAGACAATATTGGGAATGTGGCATATACCTTTTTAGCATATATATATATATAGTGTTGTGTGCGTATCATAATAATGAGCGCATGCATCTATGGTATACGCATAAAAAGGATTGCATTTTTATTCCATTGACACTTACACCCTATAGATCTTCATGTTTAATCCACCCCTTTGACAATGGAGATGGGAATGTTTCCCGTGACCTAGCAAATCAGAGAACTAGGTCACTGGTCAAGGTCGCTCGACCTCCTCCTCCCGTTTAGGCGTTTAGTGACGTGGCAGTTATCTATTAGTCACCTTGACCCTGGTGCTGACCTCTGGTGGTCAATGTCTGTAGCATGTTTAACGTTTTGTCAAGATTCAACGAGGTTACCACCCAGTCTCAACGTTGGC
Source organism: Alentia gelatinosa (assembly GCA_950022655.1). Lineage (NCBI taxonomy): Eukaryota > Metazoa > Annelida > Polychaeta > Phyllodocida > Polynoidae > Alentia > Alentia gelatinosa. The sequence goes on from OX465586.1 coordinate 46,168,200, forward strand.
ACCCCCGGTAGCGAAATGAGATCACGAAGGATTTACCCTAATAACAAGCAGTCGATCTCCCACAAAATAAATCTCTGATTGATTGCAGTATGTTTTTATGGATGTTTATTTTTTTTCTTTGTCTTTTTCCTGATTCTTAATGAAAAGGGATGCCCCAATTTGCTTGAGGTTTTTCAAAGAATGATTTGTAAAAAGTCTAGTCCATATCAAACATCTCAAGAACATAGTTTTTTGTTGAAAACATTACAATATTTATCTAAAATGTTTAAGTTACCCCAATTTCTTATCCCTATCGATTGCATTAACCGAGAGGATCTCATATTACCCAGTTTGTGTGGTCAGCAGGTCACGTTAAAAATGCATTTGGGAAATGTGATAAGGGAGACACCTTACGGCTCGTGTGTAAGAAGTGCATGGAGATGAACCCTTGCACCAGGCCCCTTTAACAGATACTCACAATATTCAGAATCTTCAGTTCTGACACATCTATTTGAAAATCCACTGACCCGGATGCGTCCCATGTCTAAATGGATGATTTATATACACCTCAAATCCACTTTCTTTAAGATAAATTATAAAATTTACTTGGCCAGCTCGCCCCAGCATACAGTGGGGCGCGTGCGGACTCTCGGGGGAGGTGCGAGTTAATGCCAGCTTCACTGACGGGACAAGTTGTGACGGCAAGCTCACAGACTGGAACCAATACACGTGTCAATACCGGACCAAACTCTCATTGGAGATGGAGTATTGCAGTCAGCAGAAGTCACAAGGTAAATAGGCGTTTTGAATTATAAATTCACAGATAAAGGACTTGTCTGTTATCCAACCAGTCAAAAACCAATCTATTCATGAAACATTTTGGACAACGACTGACGAGTTATGATGATACGCCAGTAAGATACAGATTACAATGCATTGCCTAGTGTCAGGTTTCCTAGGGACTGTGTACAAATCTCCGTTTTTCATCAATCACTTTCTAAAAACAAATCGATACTTATATATCATATGATGACCACCTTAGTAACCATTGCTCGGCCATATGTGTTGATCTGTATATGATATCTTTTTTTATAAGATATTAGCTGAACATTCAAAAGGGATGCTCATACGACGTTGTATCTGAAGAGTTATAAACCTATCGTTATCCTAGCGTTTGATACTTAGCTTAGGTGTGACCGTTATGGCCGCTGAATAAAAGTAACTCAAATTTCTGCCACAACAAACTTATTTGATTCAAAGACAAACCTGCTTGCATGCCTTAGGAAATGAAGAATATTTGGGGAATTAACAAACATCATGTACTGTGCTTTAAGATATTTGAATTCATCAGCCTTTCAATTAAATTGAATTGTGGCCGGGACCAACATATGAATAAAAATTCTAAGGTTTTATTGATTACCAAAGTCGATCCGTCCTACCTTCGTTGGGTTTAGGTGAAAGAAAAAAATTCATATTAGGAAAAGATATTTTTGCGGTTTACGAGATCTGTCACACAATGTCGAATTGCTGATCGTGAGCTCTTTACGATGGAGCTTCTAAATCCCTAAAAACAGAAAGGATTCATTTTGCTGGCCGGTATTTACTCAGAGGCTTTGCGGGCTGGAGGTAGACGCCCGAATCCCTCTATCTGTCGCTGCTATAGTGAAGACCCGCCGATCTGCTTAGCCCGATAGGTGGGCGATAACGGGGGCGGGTAATGGAAATGGGCGTAAGCCACTAGCTCTGCATGGTCAGATGAGGAAGGGGAACGAGTGACAGGGGCGTGAGCAGCTCGGCTGAAATTCCAATCACAGATGCGGAGCGTGTTGGTGAAATTAGACCTTGATGCAGTCTGCCGGTGCCTGTTCACAACGCCATCTGGTGATGCTGTTGCGGGATATCCCACCGAAGGGGAGGCTGGGGGGCAGATATGACAGTTTAGTGGGCGGGGAGTGATATAACCCGGTAGCGGGTATGGTGTGGGGTTGGCGCTCCGAGCGGAGGCGTATATATGCATATATGTGTGTCCGGAGATGGACGCTTGTGATAGCTGTATGAGATAAGCGAGGTAGGCGCGGCACGTTGTCGACCGCGACATGGATTAATCTACATCATTGTATCATTGGTTGTGCACATTAGGCCGGGCACCCAGTCGTGGGCCACCCGGCCGCACCCGGCTGCATCTATTATTTATCTCATCGTTATCTTTCAGAGTTTGTATGCATAGCGCACATGAGCGTCGATGACAGCTTCAGTATACTCATATCCCGGGAGGAGACAGAGGACCGAAGTTTTTCCTGCTGGGTAAGTCAGGCATGGGATACGAGACCAGTCAAGCATAACCACGGATATGAGATGGCCCGTCGCTGCCAGCCTATATATAATAACAACAACAATAACACAAGAGTGTTGCATGGCAGCCATGACTTACATCATGCATGCCTTCCCCTATTTCAGCAGGTTTTATGTCCTGAACACATTCAGAGCGTGGACACGGCTGCGCTCATCGGTGACTGAATGCCATTTTATGCAATCACAGATCAATTCCACCCACGGTAAAAATGTTATGTGATCGCCCATCCATAAAAGTCCGAAATAGTATATTTATTGCCAGTGAACAGGAACAGTGCGAATTTAATATTCAACACAACTTTGTTCCCCGTATATTATAATCCATCTATTGTTATATTCTGCTACAAACCATATTTCATCCTTCAAAGCATCGGCTACTACCATGACATTCATATTGACTCATTGTTGATTGAGATCTCGGTCAGGTTCCGGTTTTATTCAACACCATCATTTCATCGTGCCCTTCTGTATTATTTACCACTGTATACATGCGAGTGCGAGTCACATTGTCAACTTCACACAGATTTGCATTGATTGTGGAGTGGCACAATGGACGACTATTGAGGTTTCGAGGTTTATTTGCCCAACGCTAGATGTATGTATTGTAAATATCCTTTGTCGAGAATGGCATGAGAACGTTTCTAAATCATATGGCGTCCGATTGTATTCATTTTACCATCTAACCGCATTGAATAATTGAAAGTAGCATGGAAAGTATAGCCACATTAGCCGGTAAAGGTTGGTTTGGAAGCAGATTACTAAATCCGCAAACAGTTTGTCGATGATTGCTTTATTTGCAATACTGCAGATAGAATTTCCAACACATAGATTTTTGTTGGTTCTTGAGAAATAAGTCTTTCTTAACTGATGTGGATAGATTCGAAATTCCCCGAACTTACCAAAATATTGTTTTCGACATAATAAAGATCAATGCGACACTAATAATAGATCGACTTTATTGTTTATTACTAATCTCCAAAGTTGTCTTTCTCCACCACAGACAATCCACACTTATCCAGAGAGTATGTCTTATAAGCCATGGGACCTGGCGACCAAGTTACCCCGAGCCCAGTGCGGTACACAACAGGACATGCACGCAGTCGTTCCCTCTCATCACGCCCTGGCCGTCAGGACTTACAACGGTAATTTCAATAAATAAACTTCAATTCTCGAGTGGCGAAAACATTGCTTGCCGAAAGAAATGTCAGATTATCAGTCGAACATATGAAATAATAATGAGATGTCCTCAAGCAAATATGAAGAATTTTTAGTGAGATATCTAGAGTTTCTCATTAAGAGAATAGACTACATAAATGCCCTTTGATGAAATCCCTGTATGTTTTTGTTAGAAGTTAACGCTGACTGACCATCGCAATAACAGTCTTCTATACAGGGTTTTAGACGTTTACCATATTTTTATAGAATATCTGAGAAAAGATACTCAAGTGTCGCCATACACTCATATTTCTTGATAGTTCATGCAGTGAGAGCATTTAATGAATCTATGGAAGTCGATCAATTAGAAGGTATGATATCAGTTAAGTCCCAATAAAAGCAGGGAATATGAATTTAGCAATGGTTGGTAGGTCAGAGCAACCAAATCGATGGCAACCTGAATTTTGTACAAAAGTTGTTTCCTAAACTTAAGCCGATTAGGAGAGCACAACTAAATGTCTAAGCCCGCATTATTATGATTCACCACACAACATTCTAAGGAACATCTTTCTGAAGTTTAGACCTGGGACCTGTTTCACTAGTTTCGTGACATGTCTAGATGGTGTCTAGATGGTGTGTCCGGTTTCATAAGAACTAGACATTAGACTTCGTTTTGTCCGTTCTTGCTTGCACTGTTGGTGCCACTTTTAATATCTGTCTAACACTTTTGTAACGAAACTAGTGTAACAGGTCCATGATGTGTAGATTTGTTTAATTCGTGTGTTTGGTGTCTGTCTTTTCCTAAGAGGACCTATTTGTGTTGTCACGAAACTAGACATCCCCAATGTCTGTATGGTGTCAGAGACATGTCACAAAACTAGTGAAGCAGGTCCCAGATCACAAAGAGAACGCTGCATAAATCCATTGTTAAATCGTTCCCAAATGCATTTCAAACTGCTTGGGATACTTCTGACTAAAATGTTGGAGCAACACTTTCTAACAAAATGTTGTGAGAAGTACTGCATCGTATAAGAAACCTATGTATCATAAGGAAAAAATAAACAAGTTTGCTCAAAGAAAATAAAACAAAATGCTGTCATACACCAATGTCTGGTACCGGATCCCAGGCCGAAAAGATTTGCGAATGCTCACCTTTCTTAACATCCTGAATACTCCTTGAAGGTAGGCCTACTTCCTAACATCTAGACGGAACCACCGGCAAAGCAAATTAAACGCATTATCATAAAGTCATTAGAGTTATAGAACAGTTTAGTCCTACGGAGATATTTAATCGTATATAACAAAGACATGATAATGAAGACATGGAGGAAATGTAACCTTAGCGCACGCAAGCATAACCGAATGTAGATGTCTAATTGGCTTTTTGAATATTATTCTGATAACATCCATAACACTCCTCAAAGTCTAGACAGGAGATTGAATTGAAGCCACACCCGAAGCCATATATGCCTCTTTCTTCGGCTTCGTATTAAACTCTACATTGAGTCCTGGACTTTTGTGTATGAAATTAGTTGAAAGGTCGCGTTTGTGCTTTCCAAGATATTACAATAAAGTTAGAATATGCAATATAGCATTCTATTTAAGAGATGTATATAGGAAATCACAATAAGATTCACTAACAACTTGAATTCCAAACACATTTCATCATCAAGCAATCCAACAAGTTTTGCTAATTGTCAATGGATGAATGATTCACTTTCCTCAATCAACAGATAGTGTTACAATATTTCATTAAAGTTAATTCTATCCGGATGGTCTAAGAGGTTCATCTATTAGTTTAACATATGAAGAGAGCACCTAGCAGAACTTGAGAACAGTGTTATCATTCCGATGGAGGCAACATTAATTTTCGTTTGTCTGAACTATAGAGATTCCACGCTACAGAGGCGTTTGAAGCCGAGATCTATTGTTCTGTCCAACTTCCTGATCAAAGCATCATGATAAGGAAACATCTCAATCCAGAGTCAGACAGTCTGCTTTTCATGAAAACCCATGTGAATATACCCTTTTTGCCATTTGCGTTAAATCGTATTGGATATGTCTTCTATAAAAGACCTGTGAAGGGTTAAAAACTGGTTATAAACTAAAACCGGCATTATGAACGCGCAGGTATGGTTGAAGTAGTCTGTTGGCTTCGCCCTGGAGGTATTACTCTCATATCTATTGTTATGCTAGATCATTCTAAATAAAGGGCAATACAACCTCAATAATTATATCAGCCTAGGAGTATAATGTAGCCTAATTAGTTCTGTATGTGCATCACTTTTTCAAATCTAAGGCTCTACATGATATATATATATATATATATATATATATATATATATATATATATATATATATATATATATATTCCAGCCCTGTGACGAAGCCTTGATGCTTATGTCTGAGTGTATAAGAACAGTAACTTCGATTGTAAAGGTCGCTTCATGGAACATGGTGGACTCTTTTTTTCCGTATAGAACACAACACTGTCTTTTTCGTATTTAGCCAACAGTCTAAGGGTAGAAGGTGACAGAATGATGTACACGAATACAAAATAGCTGTCTCAAAAATGAAGGAACATCTGCATTTGAACTTCCAAACAAATACTATGTGTATTTCTGTTGTCAATATATTTTCGGAAGTTTTCTCTATAAGTAGGGAGACACGAAGACCTATTTAAATGAGAAAAAATGACAACGCCATTATAATAAATTAGCCACTTGATAGAACATAAAAGCGCTCTTTCTTAACCACATTTCTTCAAGTCATTACAAAATCCTTTGAGACGAACTCGATGGAACCTGTTGAATGTTGTTTTTTATTATAGTGAATTGAATCTCGGATTTTTTTAGTTATTTCCCAAATCACTCATTGTGGACATTTTTTTTCAGATCGAGTCCAACAGCCCTGCCACAAGGGTAACGGGCGCGTGGTTGTGGATGAAATTCACAGCGTGTCATCGGCGTCTACCCTTCACACGACGGCAGGGCCGCTACCTGTACGCCGAACGACAAGAACGCCCGAGTCTAAGGGGGGAGACTACACGGATACCAAGTACATCCCTCCTCCACGGGAGCGCGTCAGTAACGCCTGTTCCTCCTCCAGGGACCAAAGCTACCGGACTGTGGGTCCCCTGCTGCTCGCCCTGGTGATTTATATATCTCGGGTCGCACCTTGCTAGCAGAAGTTCCACGTGTGCCTTTTCTTGGATGGGGCTCGCGCCGGTGTCTCCGTACTATATATATATATATGAATAAAGGCAGGAGGTTTCACCCCTCCAAAAAATAAACACCACATGTTGGAGAAGGAGAGGACCCTGCCTACTAAATCTGACGCGGTGGTTACCGTATAAACACGGGGAAACCAGTTTACTGTTATGGTGCCTTATGATGCAACAACAAGGTATTATTTCCCTGCAGGACATGCAGGATCATGGCCTTTGCGCGCGGGAAACCTGGTGCCAACCCGCCCCCGGGGTCATAAATAGGGGTGTGGCGAGCACACGGGGTGGATTCCCTCTCGCCCCTACTGACGCCTTTACCCTCATAGGGCGAACGAACGACAAACACAGGTGCAATTGGCGATGGCGCACAGGTGATTAAACGCTACACCGACTGTAAATGTGCTTTGACACGCCACATCATCCTACGATACCGTCACACATGATGAGGGTGTGGGTGGGCAGGGCTACTTCTATTTCGCTCCACGGCCCCCACCCATCCTCCCTAATATCTCCCCATCACGACCTGAGTCTGTCTTACCCCGGTTTACCTCTCTCGGCGAGTGGCATCAGCGAAACACTAACAACTACCACTCGGCATTGGAGGGTGTACGTGAGTTGCTCTGAGCCCTGGATGGTAGCCGGGCGAAATCGCTACCAGCGCGCAACCTACACTGGAGCTAATACGTGCCACACGGAAATGAGACCCAGCACCCTGGCAGCTGTGTTATTGTGGTGGAAAGACCCCCTCTACTTTATTCCCTGCCAGGACCCAGAAAGGCCGGTGGATGAGGAGGGAGGTTAGCGGAGGAGAGAGGGGTAGGAGCCGTGCGTGTTCTCCACCCGGGAGTCGCACAGGGAGAGAAAGAGAGGGTCACCGCTACACTCTTACCGCTACTCGATCGGGGCTACAGGAGTCGGTCCTGTACGAGCTGCTCCTGGACGTAAGGGGCATGACTCCAGGGTCAGCTGCCTCCTCTTTCCTCCCCTCTCGGCTGACTGTCGCCGTATCAGCGGTCGCATTGCTCTTCCCGTGTGTAGGATGTTGAAAAATGGATGAAACTCGCTCCATGGGGCGAATGCCCCTGAGTGTGCCCTGACATGAGAGGAGGAGAGTGATATGACAGATGGGACACCAGGAGAGAGGAAAATCACTGACTCCAAATACAGGTTCTATAATAAATGGTCTCAGTGGTAGCCCTGAGAAATTTGTGATCGTTAAATGCCTCATTATCCATGCGAGTCCTTAAATCAAAATCAGAGAAAACGCTATGTGTATAAATGCATCTGTTATGTATATATTATATAGAGGATAATGGGGAATTTTCCAATGAAGACTTAGAGTTGAAATGTAGGTGTACGTCTTGCCAAAGCGTAGTGACCTAATCTAAACGGAACAAAATGGTTACCAATATCCAGCTCCCTCTCGTGTATATGGATTTCGCTTGGACAACACTGATGGACACCAGTCGTGGGAAACATTCGTAATATTCGTCGTACGGTAAATGTGTATTATAATTGAAACACTAGACATATTAGGTGCGGGAGTGTTCCTTACTGCTGACAGTACATAAGTAATCATAAAGCTAAAGAGAACGCGGTGAGTATAACAATATGATACCATGCGGCTTCGGTGTCCACGACTTCGGTTGCAGAGTTGGGTTTTAATATAGAACATGGTAAGAAAGTAATCAGACATGGTTATTACATGTATAAACCCCCTATTTTGAATTCGATGTTATATCTCGTTCCTGGGTATGCGTGTACTATGCAAGGCTGGTCATCTGTGTAAACAGTGACTAATATTCAAGTGTGTACCTGAGAGGCGTGTGAATGTTGGTGTGATTGCAGATTAATAAAGACTTGTCTATTTCACCCTAACTGTGGTATTTTCTTCTTTCCTACCAGCTTCACCACCGCACGTGGTCAATACGCCCACTTCAAATCAAATCCCTATTACATCCAGAATGAATTTTACATCGGCGTGTCAGTTTACCTCCGCTATCGTTTGCCGCTGTATTGCCTGACAATATTAAATTATGTATACGCCACGAAGGCCGTTATGGAACACCACCAACAGGGGAAAAACATGATGACTATAATGTTAGGCATTGCGAAGAAAGGCGAATGTGAATCTGCTATAGGAATGGGATTGCCTTATAATGTATATCTCTGTTAATCCTTAGCGGCTACTTTCTTAAGATGAAGATTGCCAGGGTCGTGCATATCACGTTAAGTATCGTCCCATTTCCCAGGACGTTCTGAGTTTCAGTGGTCAGCAAATAACACTGTAGTGTACCTACAACTCCTTTAAGAATAAAAGAGCCGTCTAGAGCCACGTGTCATTGAGCTACACACACCTGACAAGGATATGTCTTCCGTGTAAAAACAATTAACATTTATAGAGCCGATGTCCCCATGCTAGGTTGTCATTAGCTATCCTATTAGAGTTTTAGAAAACATGACTAGAGGAAATTTATAAGTTGACATTACTTAATCGCAATTTTCACATGGAAGGACTACCAGCTCCAGTAATAAACCGTGCTACTGTTACTGTATTGTACCCAAAACGAAGCAATATCTTAAATTGAAAATCGACTCTGTTGAGGTTTGATTGTCTCTTATTACGAGTAGGCGTGAACATGCACTAAGATGAAATATCGGAACTGCAATATTCTTAAGGTGATTTCTAATACTAATAATTGTCACAGTTTGACCTATCCTTAGTTTCTACTGCCTTCCATAACCATTAGCTGCCAGTCCTGGCCATTCTGTCTGACAGGCAGTTTATATAGTTACCTATCATACGACGAGGCTGTTGATAAATATGTGTACATGTAGATTCTGGTGTAGCCTAAGTGGCTACCGATCTGAAACATACGATCTGAAGATACGTCATATCATTTACTGTGAAAGGTGCCCTTCCTCATCTCAGGTTCAACTAGAACGATAGTTAATCGTAATACATAACTTCATGGGATTACGCGAGAAGTTCGCATATGTACAATGTTGTGGTATACCACATGCCCAATACATAGAAATCACATACTATAGTTGGTACTCGACAGTTCATTGATATCACCGCGTTTACAGAACATAACTCTAATTGGGAAGTATTACACGATACTGATTACAACAACGATGATGATGATGATAATAATGATAATAATGATAATAATAACATTATTAATGATATGAGTGATAATAATAATGATATGAATAGAACAATAGACATACATGAGAATTGATTGATCAGAGGATGAGGACGGACGAAGTTGCTTTACCATATGAATTCATGTCAAATTTCATGCTACTAGTGATGGTCGTTGAAATCCGATAGGTTATAATCGCGAACATAAACTTCTCTAATACTCCTTTTGAAGGCGACTTTGACTGCTGATACTTAGTACCCTCTGTAAGTTAATTACAAAGTGCTATTCCGCATCATATAGTTCGGAGCGCTTCAGGAATTTACTGTTTGGTCGGGCCGGTCGAAACAAGCCTTATTAGGTAGGCGGGTGTTCCTATAATGTCTAGCTATGGTCGTGTTGACATTAAAGCCCAATGCACATCTGACAATTTCGGAACATCGATGACTTGTGTCGGCGACAAAGGAACGGTACGAGTGCATCCTAAAATGGGATTCACACGGTGGGACAAATGGACCTGAGACTGGTGTACTTCACACCTTTGCACCAGTCGGCTACTATTTACAACTGGGAACAAAGTTTCACAGATTGGGGTGTTCTACAGTCTCAGGGGAACATGGCGGATTCAATTCACATGAGAAGATTTAACAGGTACATAGTCTCACCCCTACACCCCTACACAGGGTACACAGGGTACACAGGGTACACAGTCGCTGACTCAGGGTACTTCCCCGTGTGAATAGGTGTTATTTGAGACCGCTGAGACTCACAGATTGGGGGAGAACATGTGAAATACATTTGTCTCACCAAAATGTCCCTCTAAATTTTAAACCTGTTTAAAGTCAAAATCTCATGAGATTCTGTTCCTTGTTAGGGGCGATTGTCGCCGACAATTGCAAGAGAAAAAAGTTGTCTCAGCAAAATGAAAGCCTGTCATTCACACGAGGAGATTGTGTTCCAGTACCGAATCTCAACAGGATTTGTCTCAGACAAACGGCCTGTGAGGTACATGAATCCCACCATGTGAATCCCGTTTAACGGTAGTTGATAGGTGTGGGGCACCCTAGGCAAGGTTCAATTACTGTTCAAGAGATAAAGTACCGTTCCTTTGTCGCCGACAAAGGTACATCGATGTTCCGAAATCGGTAGATGTGCATTGGACTTAACACAGGTTTCCATTTTTTTTTCACGAATAGCACCTGCTGTCGGTGAGCTTCCTTTCTCATGTATGTTAGGACAAGTTCATCATGCCTTGTGGAATACAGCCGAACCGCTCTGCTGGCGTGGAGCTCTTCGACAAAGTACACCATGGGATCAACGCTCAGTCAGATCTGCGGTCCTCTATTATGGATCCTTTGTAGTTTGTTTAGCATTCTGTTTAGGAACACGGGCGTAAGATAATTGCAAGATAATCTATGGTGGGTGAGGTGATTTGTTTATAGATCTTCCGAGCTATGCCGGAGTTAAGCAAAAGGTGGATTTCACTCAAAAGATAGATTTTTTTGTGTCCAGCTTCTTCATTACTTATTTCATATTTTACTTAAAGATTAGATTAGAATCAATGGTTGCCCTTTGGTAAGGATAATTGGTTAACACTGATAAGATTGATCTAGATCAGGACTTTTTATTGATTGAATTCCCGCTATCCTGGTTCTCGTCACCTTTTAATGATTTTTATTGCATGACCCTTAATACCTCATTCATCCCAATGAGTCAGCCAAACCACCCAAATCTTAATATGAATTGCTCGGCGGAGCAGAGACTCCCGGATGTGTGGGCTGAGAGGTCGTTCGGCATATTAATCTATTCTTTATTATTTGTAGTCACACATGGGACATTGGCAGTTCTATGGCGGCCGTCGGAAAATGGTTGTTGTTTGAAAACGTATGTTATTTGTTATATGGCACACGTGTGACTTTTTATCTTCTTTCCCCAGCTGTGAACCTAGAGAAAGATACCTTTCCATTGTATTGTCTGCGGCGTAATGTCAGCCAGCCTTTGTGCGCGAAGCAAAATGTCTCAAGTCATGGCGATATTAGAGGATATTTCATTCATATCATTCTTACACGGAAAATTACCCCCATCATAAACGACCATCTATAAATTTCAACTCTTTAGTATTTGTTTAGAATGTTAAAAGAATTGGGAATAATATGTGGGAGATATGATACAATTATCCCTGCTGGGGCAGGCACCTTTTTTGGGAAATAGCAATGCCATGTGATGTGTCATGTGATTTAAGTAATTTACCTTTGTGACTGATCATATTTTATTATACCAAATCAAAGGTCAATATGGCTCTTATAAATTGTCAAAATTTCTTTTAAATCAAACAATTATCTTTTTATCTAGTGAATTTTGTAAATAAGTATCAATGATTCCTCTAAGATGCCTTGAGGCATCTTCCTGCCATAGCCAGGGGAATGCCTGGAGGTATCTTCCTGCTGTTAAAGGGTTAATCACAGTGCAACATAGGCATGGTATCAGGTACCAGACTCTCTACACCAACACCGACGTTTGATAAACCTAGATGGTTCTTTAAAAGGACAGTGAAAGGGACGGAGACTTGAAATGTCGTTCCAGGGAAGTGTTTTAAAACTAGGAATGATAAAAGAATTGATCTTATCGTGACCTTTGTTGCATTCTAGTTAACTAAAGTGCTTCGTCTCTATGGAGGGGGATCGTGCGAGACGATCAGGAAAATCTCTATGTTTTGAGTTCTTTTAAAAGTCACAAGTTTTACCCTTTTTTTAGTTTCTTTGCTAGGTGGTATGGTTCATTCATAACAAAACGCCTTCCACTAAGATAGGAAATATAAAAACAAAAACTGCAAAAGATATCCTGTAATTCTGTGGACCACATTCAAAAAGCAGACGTAATCGTTCATCCAATCTCGTTCTTAGCTTTGAAAACGTCTCCCAGGCTGTTTAATAAAACTGCCATTGTCCTGACCCTTTCTGAAGATAGCAGCCTTATAAACCCCTACATATTCAATGTATACTCCTAAATAGTATCCTTTACAGTTTCTAACAATCATATGTAAATAAGGAATATTTATTCATAATTGGTTTGCATTTACTCTTCTGTATCATACGTAGCCTAGATCTGGCTTTCTAACACCTTTTTCAGACTTTGACACTCATAGTCTTTCTCCGATTTCAGATCTACCTCCTCATCCAGGGTCTGTTCCTTGCCCTACGACCTTTCCTCTGTTTCTTATTGCTTTGCTGCTTTTCGTGATGAATCCTCCGGATGAGGATCCCCTACCAGAAACCTCTAATTCCCTGGGACATTGGGGGCGCTCCTGATGCCACTAATAAAGTCTCCTTGCCGACATGCGTCACGTGAGACTCTCGCGATAAGACAGGAAACAGAGCCAGACAAGCTCTCCTTCGCCGCAGACCTAGTGCGCATGCCTAGTGGGTGACATCGTTAGCGCCTTGTGCTTGGAGGTTTGTAAAGTAAACAAGGTGCCTCCACCAAGGCCCTATCGCCAGCCGACGAGCTTTAATTTTCACTGACACCCACCACGGCCACTCTCGATTAGAGACTGCATTCTTAATGACGCAATGATCATTGGAAACTTGAACAAAAATGTCTCCAACTAAGGAGGACTATGGGGAGGCTAGGATAGCCTTTTCCTGAGAGCAGAATCGAAGTCTCAAATGAATCAAAATATAGTTACTTGAGTTCATTTGAAAAAGTGCAAGCTAGGTGGTGAAAGTGTAAAAGATGGTTAACAGTCCCATCTCCCCCATATTCTGACTGACATAATCACAGACTCCTCACAGATTTTTCGATGCTGTGGTCGTTTGATCAAATTCAGCCGCACCAATAGCGGATGGCACTGAATCGCAATGTAGGACTGTGATTTCGAACTTTTCATTTGCAGTCTATTCTCAATATCTCATGGAATATCAACATTGTGATCCTATAAGTCGATTTTGGGATCGACTGGCAAACCATAGGTGCCTAAGTCAATAGCACAAGGCGGATATCTCATTTAGACTGTATATAAACGACTTTGGATGATCAGTCTAGAAGTCCTCCGACATTGTTGGACTGGTGGCACGCTACAAGTGGTCACAAATAAAGACATATGGGAGCTGTGACGTGATTTCGTCTACTGAACGAGGTATGCGCTCAAACCATAGACGGTGAATATATTCAGCAGGGGCAAACACTAGAGTCTGCCCATAGGCGAAACTCGTGAATAATACACCAACACACCAAAGTTGCCAGCGCTAGTCTCAAGATGCATTCATTCTATCAAAAATAGACTAGACAGCAGGCTTTGCCCATTAAAAAGGGATGAATCCATGCATGAGGATGGCCTTATTCTAAAACAGGACGGCCTATTTCTAGCCTAGTCTATAGTACATTCAGGAATCAACTATCATAGAGCTCACTGAGCTACTGAAATATATATATATAAATATATAATCAATACAAGAAAGAAATGCCTAATGCAAATACATGAGAGATATAACGTTGAGATGAATGTACGGAAATTAAAGAGAGTATATCTCATTTAAAAGATAATATACAGCCTCTCAAACGATGCCGGAAAATAAGGATACTTCTTGTAAAAGGGGCAATGGCCTTCTATCATTGAATCCAGGATAGTAGGGTTGTATCTGAAGTACTTGGTCAAGAAAGAAAGTTGTGGGTGAATTAGCTACCTGAGCCCCTTCTTTATAGAATTCTATAGATATTTTTATTTTTGATTGGTACCTCCTTCTCTACCAAAATCTTTCATAACCACAAAATGGTATTAAAACAAGTATCCCTTCCTAGTTTTCTCATTGATCGATGATCACAACTGTTCCTTAGGACAAAAAGCAATCGTAGTCCTATGGGATTGAGCGGGGACCTGACCAGTAGCCGCGGCAGAAACCAGATTTTAACCACGGCTCCTTGTTGAGCCGACCATCTAAAGAAAGGTCCTGCCGTATGTGTGGTCCCAGAAGCGAGGCTCAATCCTGCATGGCCACCAGGCGGGGTCCCTGCGGGGTGGGCCGGGGACCAGGAGAAAGCAGATGGGGGCTGACAAGGAGCCGACCGGGCGCTCACTAATTAATTGGCCTAGTCTGGCCAGGTGCATGTGGCCTGACGTGGCATTGCTTACCTTTCGCCTCACATCAGGAGGCACATCTTTAGCCAAGCGGCATGGCATACGGTCTCTGCTCGCCAGGTCTCAATACTGTAAACAGGATTTGTATTTCCCAGCTTTAACGCAACATATAGGAAGCCCCACTCCATACGAGTTTATTTTCCTTAGTGCTGCCGGTTCGCTATCAGGCCTCCTGATTGTGACCATCTATCCGTAAATAAGGTTCAGTACAGGTGTATAACTCATTTATTTATGTTTAAGATCAAATCTGTACAAGTTCTTTTTGATTCAGTAACATACTCTATGATAAAGAATATTATGTATTATGCATCTGGTTTACAAAATTGACATATCATTGAAGGGCCAGATGGTAATTTGCGTCCTTTATCTATAAGCATGGTTGGGTTATAGAGCAATTAAAGTTAATTCTTGAACTTTTTCATTTTGCATTTAAAAATTATTTTTTTTATATCTCTTCCTTTTTGTAAAATTCATCTTTTGTATGTATATACATCACCTGTTTTTCAGCAACTCCGTCATCTGCATTTCCCTCCATGTCCTGTTCTTCAATTTGGATTTATCGATTGAGTACCCACATTGACAAAATATCTGTTAATTTCATTATTTAGCCCCTTATCAGGTTTCTACACTGTTGTTGCAGTAAAACAGGCTTGCCCCCTTTTACCCCCACAATACGTTAGTAAGTCTCCAATACATTTTTGGGTTTGCCTTGTTCATTTCTAGATTCATTTGAATCCTGCTAGATTATACTTTTCTCAAACGTCTGTTGATCCTCTTGAGAATAATTATAATCAATACTAATACTCCATTGTCAACTCTTTTATCCATGAAATTGCACATGGTTTCAAGTTACATTACACCCAGTATTATACATAATTTTTATAGTTACAATTTTCTATTTTCCATCATTATTATGCCCAGATTCGGTTCTCTGATCATATTAGCTATATTACCCTAGGAGTCTCCCTTTTCTGTGCCACATTCCTTTCCTCATATATCATTCAGATGAGAGTACCATTTAAGCATGTTGATATTTTATTTCAATCACAACCATTATTTGATATAGAGTAGACTCTCCTATTAGGTTCTGGCGTTTGCTTTTTTCCTTCTCATTAAACAATTATATGTAAACAACCTTTAGGTCGATTACACATTTTATGATTAAGATAACTTCTTGTGTAATCTTGTTTAATCTTCTGACACGACTCAAGATCTAATAGGATATTGCTCCTGGGCCATCTTGTTTGTGTACAATGAAATATGAGCTTTACTTTTTTTCCATTTTATTTTCAAAAGCGGCTTTATTTGATTACTTTTTGTTTACAATCCATTGACATCTAAGTACATGAGTGAAGATTTAACTCGTAGTTGGCATTTACATACATGAGAACAAATATACATCAGAAGAGCTGCAATATTTTTTGGCTTTTTGTTGGTTTCATTAAGGTGTCTGAAAAGATTTGGGGACATAGGATCCCTGGACACTTGACAGTTGACATAAAGGGACAGAAAAAGGGGATCCTTTTACCATACAAGAATCAATATAAAGCAGATAGACACACATATAACATGAATACAAGAGGTTTGAGAGTAGACAGTTCAGATCATTGTTGCATATATAGTGTGACTATTTTGACATTTCTCATGCACAGGTTTGTTTGTTTTGCCATACATTTTGCTCAACTGAATACAATTGGTGATACTCCGGCTTGAAGATCAAGGACCTTATTAGTTACATTTTCCGTGTTAAATTCACCCATTTCTTGGCTTTCTCATGGATTTTTTCTAGTTCACATATATATTTTTCAATATAGAGAGATCTTCTGAATTCAAGTGACCATGAATACAGGTTTAAGTCATTGTTGTGAAATAGTTTTTGACGGTATATAAAAAATTTAGTGAAAACATAAAATTCATATAATACAATATGAGCTTTACTTTTTAAAAGATGAGAAGAAGAATTAAAGCATAACATGAGACTTTGACTTATCTTTGTTAGAAATGTCCTTGATATACTTTAGGTGTATTGCCCAATTCTAAATGAACCGGAATACTTTGTCTGACTTATGTCACATGGTTGGCAGATCCACATAGGATCTATTGATAATCCCTAAGGACATGAACTCGTCCGTCTTGCTATGTCTGGAAAAGAACAAGGACACACTGCCTCACTTACTTCACATATAAAGAAATGCCCAGGGATAAAATCGAATCAGTGGACCCTAGTGGTACTCTCTGGTTAGTGTCAACTGTCTAGTTCTGACTGTTACAAAGATATACAACCTAAGTATAGAAGGAATTACCAGATGGTAGACAGAGGAAGCAAACACCGTGGAGGTTTTGTTGTCCTCATCTCTAACACTAGAATATTCTTTTGCATTCATTAAATGGATTATTGATATCGACATTTATAACATGATCATTCCCAATTTGATTATAGAATATAAGCTAACAGTTTGAAAAAACGAGAGAACTTATCTGACTAACTTATTATAAGTTCCTCTATGAGAGATTATGATACATTGTACTGATAGCCCTAAATTAATAGCCTACTAATAGCGATGGTAATCATATATATCATATTTATCTATTTATTTCTGTATTTATACATAGTATCACTCTACAATTTTTTTTATTGTAAACCAGTGTTTAAGTGTTATTTCACTCCCCTTAGTATTGTACATGAAGGCAAAATTCAACTTCAGCCACTACAAGTCATCAATGGAAATGATAGAGATTTCTTGCCGAAACTATTTAGATTCCTTTTTTTATTTACTCTGCAATGTTATCTCATTGAATAACTAGTTCAGTAATGAAACTGAGTTGGTTTATTGTTTACAAAATATAGACAATGATATAATAAACACGGAAATCTTTAATAAATTGTCGCCAAATTCTGAATATCGACCACATATAGGTGTGGGTGACCGGGAAGGCACTATTCACACGTCGGCCGGGCGCATTTTCACGCTTGTACCCACTTTCATACGCTCCTGGCCGCATCTGGCCTGCACTGCAGGTCGGGTGGCTGGGGGTTGGGTGTTGGGGTCGGAGTAGGGAGTTGTTAGCAAGTTCTAGCAGGTGGTAATTACCTGACAGGCTCGAAGTCAGTAGAGATTAGAATTCTTACTAATATATAGGGTTGTGAGAACCCTTACAGAATACGACATATAGGGTATGAGAAGTCATGAGAGGGGTTCACCATGTGTGTATCAATGTATCTGTATTTGTATCTGTTTGTCTTTGCCTGTCTCTATATCATATTCTGTCAGTGTATGTATCTGTATATATATATCTGGGAGGGAACATGTCAGGGTGTTTGTGTCTGTGTGAGCCTGTGAATCTTTTTCTGTCTGAGTATATATATAGTCTATGTATGTATATCTTTCTGTATCTCTGTGTATCTATGTATCTAGGTCTATTTCTGTGTGAACTTGCTCCTCATACATGATATAATAACTGCACTCACTGTGTATCCATGTTATCGTGTGATTTTTAAATGGCCCACCTGCGGTGTGCAGTGCCCTAGTTCCCCACACACTAATGACCTGCAAGCCACTCAGTGAGTTGGTTATATCCCACCTGCCTGATCACGGTGCGGCCTGGGGACAGTCAGGAGTGATGTGTGACAGGTACAATGACCACGTGACACACAGCCTCCCACTGTGATAGGGTGGGCCTTATATTTTTCGATAAGATTCTCAAAGAGTAATTAAACATATCAGCTTTAACCAAGATTCCAACATAGAGGACTAGGTCAGAAAACAATGAACCACTTTGAGTCATCCATCAGTAAGTCTAAACAACCACAGAACTATGTGACAAGAGAAGTGAAAAGAGAAAAAAAACGATACTTGGCTTCCTCTCTCTAGCAGAATATCTGTGCAGATTATTCACACTGCTAGACGACACCATAACTAACCCAGTTGACAACAACATAGTAGCTCATTTACGAGATATAATAGAGGATGTGAGGGAGTATGCATGGCTGTCTGTAGGGCTTTTTCTGGAGAGGTATTTAATCAACTGGTTGAAGGCAGGCTTAGATGCGATGATGACATGGGCATGTCTTATACGGCTGCCGCAAAAGTTGCCAGGCCCACGAACCTATGTCAGCCATACAACATTCACACAGAGGGGCACTTAGTCGGTGTTAAACCAATGGGACACTACTGTAAATTCTATAAAGCCACCCTCGGCCCGTTTCACAACCAGGCCACATGCAGCATAAAACTGGGTAATACTCAGGAGAAACAATACTCCTTTTAACAATACTCCCTAATGGCCTCTGACCTCTGCAAGAAACATGAATACCAACCTGGACTCTCTCAGCCAAACCACAACTCACAAACCCCTTCCCCTTTTGTAAGGGACTCACCACTGCTGACATCTCCTGATGAGCCAATGTTGACCGGATGCCTATCCTCGACACCACTCAACTCACCACTGGCCACCTGCCAACAAAGAAACATGCCAACACAGATTACGTCACTCCCACCAGATCACAGGATGACACCTACCATCGTGAGCACCAGCTACAAGGTCATGACATACCAACATAGCCACTCCTGCCAGAGGCACCTAGTGGTGACTAAGGATGCCTAATATATATACATGACCTCATCACGGCAGGACTCAATTGGCAGCATGACACAAATGCTCCACCTCCGACTCATTCATTAATCAGAAATCAAGCAGCAATAGACTATGATAAAACTGGATAAGTTTTAATCTTGGCCACCGTATGCCACGACTGGAGTTTGGCATAGTTACTTCATGAGGCGAAGCCGATTGAAGTCCGGAGCCAAAACTCCAGGAGTGGCATGCGGTGGCCAAGATTAAAACAAATCAGGTTTTGATTTTATCCTACCCTGTCTCCTCGATTTTGAAATATTACTTGATAACAATTCTGTATGCCACTAGTGGCATATAAAACTCTGTATGCCAGTCAGCGTGGCATACGGAACTCAATGTTAAGCATATGGGATTTTATATTAGGGGTAGGATAAATATGCAGAACAACCAGCAAACAAAAACAACCACCATGCTCAGAACATGATTTGCTGCTCACCTCAGGACTATGTTCCCATTCTGATCCACTTCTGGCCCTTTGTTGGGTCGAACGAGAGTTTTCCCAAATACATAATGACATAAAACACAGTTAAGGGAAACCCTCCTGACAGGCTCACTGCCAGGATAAGCCTGCCTTCTGGCCTTGATCTGCTACATTTGCTCGCTTCATGGCCCTGCACTACTTGATGATGGTCTACACTGACAACCTCGGGGTGAAGGCAGTGCTAGAGTCCAGTCAATCTTTGGATCCCTACCTGGCACAATGCGCCCATGCTCTGTGGTACCATGTGGCTCTCGGCATTAATGATGATGAAATTATGCATGCCCTGGTCACGACCCTCATACTTGACAATGCTCTCAGCCATGCAACTTCAGACCCAAGTAAGGCCCGCCTCGCAGAATATCTAATCTCCGATCACTCTCCGATGGCCTTTGCTAGCCTCTCACATTTCCTTTTGATTTCCACAGATCTGCTACTGGTGAAGCGAGCTCTCGGATATCTCCAGGCCTCCTGGCTCCTGCAATGGCTGTCAACAGGAGAAACCTCAAATTCTGCTGATGACATGGATTCAAGCTGCTAGCCCTGACGGACGTTCTATGTATACCGCGGCTTTCTTTGCCCAACACATGACCCAAGAATACATGACTCCATGTGGTACCCAGTGCAAGCCTGAGAATCTTATTCTCGTGCCTATCCTGGTGCTGACAATCAACTGGCCTTCTACCTTCTAGATGAATGACCCCTCCTTGCTGCAAACCTGGTCACAGCGATACACCTTGCCCTCTGCTGAGTGAACCACCCTGTAACCTCAAGCTTCACCTACATTCACCTAGACGTTTGGAATCTCAAACTGCTTCGATGTGCAATGCACAACAGCAACATGTCCAGATTCAGGGCATAGGGCCAGTGCCATGTCACTGTCATGTCATTCATGTGCCCGGTTCTGGTCGATACTGACCTCATCTCCAGCTGGTAATTTAACCTTGTAATGACTGTATAGCGATAATTACCAATGTAATAGTCTCAACCTTTACTACTTGTGTAATAGTCTTAATTAGCCACTTTTGAGGGTACTGGCCTGTTTACCTGGTGGTAAATACAACTTTCTAAAGTATAAACAAATATGTGTCACCTCAAATAATTGGGAAATTTAGGTGATTGGATAATTTATAACTGATGTATAATTAACTACAAGTGTAACCATTCACAGTTGACTATAAGATAAAAAATAAATGGCTTCCCAATGATAGTAAGTAAGACAAACTTGATTGCCTAATCTAGTACTTCAGTCTACGCTTTTATGCGCTTTTATGTGCAACAAAACAATGGGTTTGGGGGTGGAGGTGGCTAGCAGGAGAGATGATCTGCCCTAGCCTTAGCCTTTGAAGGGTTAAGATGGTCCTTTTATACTCAATCTTAGTAGTGGCGCTACTGGGAATGTATGCAATCAACCATCGCAAATCCTCTGTGATTCGAATATGGATCATAAATGCACTTGCAGGGGCTCGATGCGTTTCTGTGTACTTTACAGGTCGTATAGGGACACTAGTGATACTCTCCCAGACCGTACCGTCTGGATTTCACAACTGTAGTCATTGCCACACCCGGCTTCGATCGCTGTAGGAGTCGATCCTACTTGACTGAGACCTGAGGCCTTGTGATTAGTCGACGAGAGGCTTTTTCATGTCCTCAGGGGAAACAGCCTGTACTGGGTTTTCCCCGATGGGCGAGCTTCTCTGTCAGAAAGCGGTCATTGCGGCCTGAGTGACTACTGATGAGCTGCTCACAACCAGTGGTCAGTCTGCTCAAAGCGGCGGCTGGATCTGTGGTAAAACCACAGCCTTTCACCACCAGCTTCCGCACCACGGTCCAAGGGTGGAGGACAACACAACAGGTCGGTAGATGATAATAGCCCTAGACGTGGCGGGGATTTTCCATCCTTGGGTTCCGGTGACCTGTCGTTACAGTCTCTGAGATGTGCATCTGAAAGGTGGATTACAATCACATTAGATTCCATTAGGCAGTGGTTGTTAATCATACTAATATCGAAATGGGTTTTCGACATCATCTCCGAGAATATATACTTAAAAGGTTTTAATAACCTTTAATATCACCAAGACACCTTCTTAATATTCTCTTCCTATGTTACATCCGATGCTAATGATATAGATAACTCTGATGTAGTCGGGCTAAATTCATCCTCTTTGACCATCAGTTTGTCCTATTGTGAGTAAACTAGCCAAACATAGAGTGGCTTCTCTAAACAATTTTATTATGCTAATAACTGAATACAATCAACAAACTCGACATAAAGCCGCTCTTCCAACCTGGGCCTTAACAGATTCATTATGATCCCATGAAGCCATTTTTAACTGGCCACCACCGACCGACTATTAGGAAAACTCAATTAATCGGTGCTGTTTTCACCGGTCAGTAGAGTATGGCTTATAGAATGTTTGCTTAACATCTCCACTGAATGGCACATAACCTATTAAGCCTCACTATGAGCCATTTTCCACTGGCGGACTCTTTCCCACCGATCTGCAGTCGGGAACCGACGACACTAGATCAGTGAATGGAAAAAGACATGATGAGAAGTTTCCATGGATTTATTGTGCATAGATAATCCAATAAGGCCACCACCAACTGACGTGATCATCAACTGAAAGAATCAAAGGGGATTATAATCATTGGTGATGGTCATTGAGTTTGGAGAACTATTCCATCCGAACTATGCACCCTGACTGATTCTTAGACCCAGATCCTATTTGTATGTACTAGATTTCCCTTTTTAGCAAAAGATAAGTAGCCCTGGTTACACCATACTCTTTAATTTTTCCTTGGGCTTACAGATCATATATGTAAACACACACACACACACATGGTCTTATTTGCCCAAAGTAATTGAATGTCTTTGCCCCAGTTGAAAATGTACTCTAACCTCTTCAATCCCACGGATGTTGGCTCAGAATGTATAATCTGAAATCAAATTGCCACTAACTGAATCAGATCTAATTTTGACTACGGTTGCGAGGATGCTAAAAAAAGAAATGCCACAAAAATAGTACTGCTATTTGATTCCCACTTTCCCCCGATTATACCCCCTGCAATGTATCTATTAGGGTGATAAATCCGTGTACTAACAGTTCAGAGCACAGGATCACAGAACCCCTTCAAGTGCAGCAAATGCTACAATATGAAATTGATTTTCAAACCAGTAAAATAATCAGATTTCACTGAATTCGATCAAATTGATTGTTATTGGCGGGAAAAAGAAACCAGTTTAAACACCACATAGTGTTTTCTCTCAGGAATCGCCTAATACAGCAGTTGAACAAACATTGGACGAATCAATTTTTCTATGGCCTGATGTCACTTCCATAAAGCGACCAAACAGGTCGGCAATAATACCACAATATATCGTCTTTTTAACACCCATGCCAATCGCAAACTGTACACAGGGACAGAACATATGAGAGAACAATAACCCCACCCACGTCCCCAACCACTTCTCACCTGCTGTAATGGCCATGCCTCGGGCTACCCGCCGGATATTGAGTGTCAGAGTTGGAGAGAAGATCGGGAAAGCCAGCCAGCCACCAAGCCTAATGCCTATGACAAATACCATCAATGGCTGAGTACTAGCACCACCACCGCAATTCCAACTACTCCATTGCCGTCCGGTATGTGGCGCTCCGAACGGGTGGTTTGTGAGGGGAAGGACGGCTGGTGACGAGGAGGTAGTTGGGACTATCCAGATGTGCGGAAGGGGTTGGGTGAAACGATATATCTGAACCAAGTGGGATAGGGTGGGTTGGGTAGGTTTGGGAGGGTTTAAGGGAAGGGATATAAGCCTGTGTATGAAGGGTAGGGTAGTAGAGGTGTGGGAGTGGTTGACAGGAGGAAGAAAACGTGTGTCCGGGATATCTGTATGTGTCAGGGTTAGAATAGGTGACGTCACATGATTATAGGCTCTGTAGGAGGGATGTGGTGGGGAGAGGTTAAATGTATGTGTGTATGTAGGGAGGGAGGGGGTGAAGGCATAGATCTGGTCTGTGTTGGAAGCGATGAAGTAGAGGGGAAGTGGAGGGATTAAGGGAGAAGCATATTCTTGAGATGTGTGGGAGGAGAAGGGGTCAGAGGGGTGCAGGAGGGATTGACTCATTGAGTGGGGTTGAGAAGGTTGCTATGAAAGCGGCGGGGTTGTGGCAGGAGGCGTAAAGCAGACAAACGCGATGAGATTTTAGTATTGCTCCCAGGTGGAAGGCAATCAAACCAGGTGCCATAATCCCATCCCCGGTCATTTACAGGTCCCCGCGTTATCTAGCACACAATTCCTCGTAGATCTGCTTTTTCCACCATTTATTATACGCCTCTGTTGGACAGGGAAGAATAAAACGACAGACAGAGGGGCCCAAACCCAGCTGAACTCCCATACATGGACTGATGAACTCGGCCGGATGACTATAAATATTCATTGGAAATAAATCATGTGTTGAATACAATACACAGTTTTTATTCCAGAGTCAGCGTTACCACTATTTCTTTTCCTTTTCCATAAAACGAACCGGAAGAGGAGGGGGTCAGAAGGGAATCGACTTCCCCTGTATTGTTCTGTGAAGAAATTATTTAAGCGCATCTTTTTGTTGGCGTTCAACACCCTTGGTTCAGCACGCGGCTGGTAAGTGCATCAGAGGCCTATGGTAGTGAAAACTGTGTAGGCGTATGTGTGCTTGAGGATGAGAGGGACTTATTGAAGTGTTGTAACTGCTCGTGAGCTGCTCAGCAGGATGCATACATAGCCTTACAATGTTGAATGCAATAGAGAGACGCAGAAAGACAGAGTACACTATAACGCTAATCGGTGGCACTTATTGATGTTGCAGGAATTGGAGGAACAATTAGATACATTTAGACAACTTTTTTTGAATATATCCAATAGGATATATCCAATAGGATATAAAGTTTTCTAGTCAGAGATATTTCTGTTTTTTATTTTGAACTAAAGTACTGTAGGGGCCAGTTCAGTCAAGTGGTGGTGGGCTCGCTGTTCACCAGAGGATGCGGGGTGCCAGTCCTTTGTGTGGTGATTTGGTTGAGCCCATACACGGAAGTGCCATGGGTGTGCCTGGATTACGTAACTTGGTTTGTATATAAGGCTGGCTCAGCAGCAGGATGACACTCTGTGAGTTCTCTCTGAGAAGAGAGAATCATTGGGAGCCTTACAAGGTAGTAAGCCTTTCCAAACCCTCCCGGTGGTTGAGCGAGTTCTGTATAGTGAGAGGACTGAATAAGTATCACTAACGTTTTCCATAAAATCAAGGAATTAACATTGATTTTCCAACACGACAAGAGTGCAGCAAGGTAATCCTTACATTGACAGTTGTCACTTAAGTGTATATTTGGCTCGGGAGGTGCCGTCATAGTGTTAGAGTCTGTTTTATGCCTGCATATAATGACTAACGCGGGCACGGATGTAATGGATATTGAAATGTATTGAGATATCCTGAAATACAAGTTATTTAGGTCCAGAGGCAATTGCCGGGGCAATTGCTCAATTCGAATTGTTGGAAAGCCCTCTCACCGAAAAGGGAGGTGAAGAGGAAAGTTATTGTACTTGTAGGGTGGGTGGTTGGTTCTTTACTCTCAGACGAACTGGGAGGAGTGAGGGCGAGGACTCTGTGAGCGGTGAGAGCTGCACTAGGTCGTGTGGTGCCCGGTGGGATGGGGGCGGCCCAAGTCACACGGGAGCATCCCTAGCGACCAGATAGCCCGGTCTGGCACATTGCATTACACCTAAAGCCTGGCTCCCACTAAGCGATTTTGAGGCATTCAGAAGACACCCGTCGCCGACTATCAGACAAAATTTCTGGGAATTTCATGAGTTGCCAAGTGGGAATACAAAATGGCAAAATCGTCGGCGACTATTGCTCTACCCCCGGTTGTTCGGGCTTGAGTCGGTGACTGGATCTCGCTGGGCACCAATCTATTGAAACGCAGCCAAATACTTAGGATTATTTAACAGGGTAGTTGCAGAGTTGTGGATCAGATACATTTAGCGAAGTACATGTTTCCTAGGTTCTTTGAATGGAAAAGGGGTTAAAGTTACTGTGTGACCGATCCAGTAAGTATTTACCTTTCAGAGGAGGTTGATAACTAGGGCATTTCTTTTTTCTATATTGCCGTCGTAATATTCCTATTACCTTACGAAAATCCAAGACCAAGAATATTTCTTGTAACATACAGAGAATGTAGATATCATATTAACTATTCGGAAAAATGAGACTTGGTTTCCAACTGACCAGTGTACCTTCTCAAATCATGCACATGTAAACTAGGATATATTAAGTAATTGCACTTCAGAAACTCAGCGATGAAACAAAACAACATGGAAATTAGTTCAAATAGGACTTTCAGAACACCCATGTTTGTATAAGGATGATATTCATCATTGAAACGGTAGGGACTTCACGGATTCACATCACTGCACGAAAACCACCATTTTACATATATATATACGCCATCGCGATAACGCACGTATTGGCTGAATATAGACTTGTTTTCATTTGTATACACCTCTTATCCGCGCCTGCGTTTGGGGCGTCTACGAGACGGTTTCCATATGTAGACGAGTGCGACTTGGCTGTATTTCATGCCTGGCGTATCCAAGATAAAACTTGCTCTGTGGGATATATATACGCCAGGAGTAGATATGATACAAAAAAAAATTAAAAATTGCGACCCGCGGCCCGCCCCGTCCTGTTGGTGTTGGTAGAGGATGCACCAACACTGACCCACCACCCGCGACCTCCCAACACCACCCCCTACCGCCCCCCGACACCCCACCACCCTACACTCACTCTATCCACAGTGAAGCCCTGGTACACAACCCCCGCCTCCCTGCAGTGTGTGTAGACGGATTAGCGGCTGCTCAGTGTGTGTAAGATGTTTTCAGTCCTGAGTCGGAGGCGCACAGGGCGGGCGGCTGAGCGGGCGGCTGTGGGGATGGCGGCCGCATTCACACTGGAGTCAGACTTCAGGCGCACAGAGACACTGGGGGGAGGCGATTATATAGTAAGCCTGACTGTCCACACATTGAAATGGTGTTTGAAAGTAAGATCTATTAGAAAAACAATTAAAAAAACAACATAATGCAACATAATGCAACATAATTAAGTTTTTATAAAATAAATTGGTAATATAAGATTGCAATTTTCATATAATACAGACTTGGATGGTTAATGGCAAAGGGATTTACTACCATTGATGTCCCCAAGTGGCAGAGGTCGGAATTATTGGATACTGGCGTAATTAAACTGAATCAGGCGTATATATAACGTATATAAGACCGCACCATGGACACGTATATACGCCACTAAATAAGGCGTCTACGTGATGGATAACAGGTAGAACTTCTAGACGCAAAATCCTACTGTTAGACGCATTTTGTATACATATGTAAAATAGTGGTTTTCGTGCAGTGCATCCAGCTTGTTTAAGGTTGTTACAAAAGAATTTCCTGAACATAGATCCATAGTATACAGCTTGTATCTCTAGGGGTACAGTAATTATGAGTTATGTACCAAGGCAGACTTTTTCGTTCGAGACTGAAGTTTTTGTCCCAAGCTGAATTTTTGTCCCAGGCCCAGGCCTAGACTTCTTTGGACGATATGATTGACTAATGCACTGTATATGCACTGTAACGACGGCCTTGCCCATCATTCCCTAGTTCAAGGCAAACATGATTTTCTAAATAAAAGAGAGGAATAGGAATATTCGTTGAGATTGCAATCGCTGCGATTGCGAAGACTCCAAAAAAGAAACATCATATATGAATGCCGCTATGACGTCACCGTGACGTTGTTGCATAGCAACATGCATAGTCGCAAGGAAACCAGCCGGAAATCAGCGGGACGAAAACATATGCATTGGAGTTACTCGATACGGTTTGGCATGTCTTCACGTTTGATTGGTGGTGAGCAAATCATCGAATTTATTGATATTTGAAGGTATACATATTGGAATAGGAAACCAAGTACCGGTAAGAGAAAGTCAAAGTTACTCGGTGAGGACCGGTAAAATTACTGCCCAAGGCGTAATTTTTCCGGTCCTCACCGAGTAAGTTGGACTTTCTCTCATCGGAGTTTGCCTCTGGTATATCAGATCCTTATAAAAGGACGATGCATTCACTGCCAAAACCACCAATCAAATGTTACAAATTTGAATATAAAGATAAATGTATATGCATTTACTTTTTTTCTTTATTCTTTTTGATATTTTCATTAACAGCGTTTTAAGTTTTATGAAAGGGATACTGTATGCTGATGATCTCATTCTAACAGCAAAGGGCGATACGCAACAAAATATTATTACGAGAATCCAACCAGATCCTCATATAATACAACGCTGGACTGAAAACAAAAAGCTCCTTATTAATCATAGCTAGATGAAAGTACTGTGGTTCGGTAATAAACGTGGTATAGATAGAACTCTCAATATTGTTTTCGGATACAACATAATAACTGCTGTTGAAAATTACAAATACCTAGGCATAATTATCGACTCTCAATTGAAATTCGGTAACCAGATAAAGAAAATAACTGCTGATTTCAAAAACTAATTTTTTAAGCTGAGAAAAAAACAAGATACCTATTAAAGGAAGAAACCTGTTTAAAACTCGTGAAGCATATGTTGCTACCGACCATGGAGTTCGTTGATTTGGTTTATTTTTGTACTTCTCACAGTAACAGGTGTTGATTACAAATCCTTGTTAACAAAGTCCTAAGGATAGTCTGTAAAATAAAGAATAAGTTAGATGTAACTAATGAGAAATCGTGGGAAAAGTGTAAAATCAGGCAACTAGAAACTCGTAGAAAGAGTCAATTCTTACAAATAATTTGGGGATGGGCCCTAAACGAGGACAACATCTATATTGAAGATAATAGAGCTTTACAGAGTAACAACAAAATTAAGCTAAAGGTAAAGAGGGCTAACACTGAGAAATATTATCACTCTCCACTGTGTGTAGAGAAACACTATGGGATGGGCTTGATAGCGAGGTTCAAATGATGCCACCAAACAAAATCTTTAAAGCTGAGATACAGAAATTAGTCTTGATGATAATTGTATTAAAAGATATAGACTTTTTTTTCAATCTAAAGTTATATTACATGAACTTCAGTCAATATATACTGGTTTTAGTGTCCATGCAGTGGACAATTCTCCTTGGTAGGTACAAATGATGTCTTCGGTCTAACTTCCCTGGTAACCAGGATGTACCAACGGTTACCTTACACTTAGCATTGACAACATTGTTTTGGTTTTGACACACTATATAAAGTATAAGCCATATTAGCTTAGCCACAATTCATCATAATCACCCAATGGGGATATCACCAACATACAGATGGCTCAAAGTCATGATTGATTGAGTGTACAATATTCAGTAGCCAATAAATACCCAGCTGATTTTTGTGGGCTCTTTTTAGTCGATTTTAGTACATATTGAAATCAAATTACAACCTTCATTAAGGTTTAATTCCCTGAACCTGTGTTGTATCGGGACAGTTACTTACATGAGTGGGCATTATGCGAGTCTGGTCCACTAAACCCTAATTTCTGCCTACCGGTCAAGCAGTTTTGAAAACATAATTTTTTTTTGCGACCATTTAAAGCCTGTGTACGTATTGATGTTTTTAACCTTGTTCGGGATGTTATTCCATAAAGTAGCACCCCAATACAGTGCACTCGACTAGTATTTTTCACATAGTGAGAGAACAGGCCTTTGTGCGAGGGCACCCAGTCAGGTCGCGACGAGTTAGGTCGGCAGCTGGGCTAGTCAGGGGTGTTTATAAGCCAGTTGGGAGGGGGACTACAGGCCACTTCTTGGGATTTGATATTAGGGGTAGGATAAAGAGTTATTCAGTATAATGCTCTAATCTAAATCTATAACTATAAGCTATAATTTATTATACTCACTCTAACAATATGCCATGTTGTGTAGCTGTGTACATCAGCCCCACCCTATACTAATCACATGTACAGCAGTGTGCATGTGTTCACAGTGAGATTCAGAGAGTGAGTGAAGCATACACAATGCTCAGAGGGGCTATATAGGTGGTCTAGTGCATACAGCGCAGGTAACCTCGTCGCAACGCAGACCCTATACCTCACCCGAGATATTCACCTGTCAGCACTGTTCTGCGCATGCCTGACAGCCGTGTGGGTGGGGCTTACTCTTTAGGATTAATTAACAGAGCTTAATTGGTTTATATAAGCTTTAAGGAGTATGTAAAAACTGGCCTATTGAAGGTTAGTATCAATCATAAGATCTATTATGTAATAGGCCAACCCCTAAATATTGAATTGATCATAAGATCAAACTATTTCTCTTTGTTATTATTCTGATAGCCTGTATGGTGAAACTCGTATTTTGTGAACCTCATGGAAATTCTCTAGCAATCTAGTAGCATTTAACTAAATGTAATTAAGGTTTCAGGACAATAGTTATCGGGTAGGCAGTAGTATATGCAGCCTAAAATATTTCCGACCTAAATATTTCCGACCAAAATATCTCTGACCAGATGGAATCCAGGCACATTCACTATGTCTTCTTCTTTTTCTTCTTCCTTTTCTTCATCTTTTTCCCTCTTCTTCCACCATGGGCTCATTTTTTACTGATATGGCGTTCGTGGGCCACAAATTAATTCATGCTTCAAGAATTGAAACGTGACCATAGTTAAAGGTCATATTGACTAAACTGTGCAACTTATCTAAACGGATTATGCCGTATCTGACTCATATTTCTCAGAACACATCATTAAACAAAACAAAAAAGTCTAAATATCTACAAATCGAAACATCTTATTAATAATGTTGTTGCATCTATTTTGTAACTGCTGTCTTTAGACCTGCTATCCCTGCAGTGTAGGCGGCGAGCAAAAGGCTTCTTGTGTGAAGCAATAGGTGAGTGACCGCATTGGATTATTGGAGTGGATATTGTCACCATAGGCAGTGAATAGATATAATAAGGGTGGTCAAAAGTTTAAAAAATTGTTGTCGCTGAGGGCTTTTAGAAGTAGGCAATTTTGGAAATGGCCATCTGGACATGGACGCCAAGCAAAGAGCGTCAGGGAGCAACTGACATTTAGTGTTCATTGCCCGCTGATCAGGTAATGATCATCGGGCAATGACCACCAGGTAGTGATTACTAGGCAAAGGGCATCAATCAACGGACATCGTCATTCAGCTTATGATACTTGACGGCATGCAGTGGTCACCAAGAAAAGGCAATCAAGAGATCGGACTGTGGACAACATGCCATGGTCAACAGGTATTGGTAATTCGGCAGTGTAGATAGTGCATATTCAAGATCGGGATTCAGGTAATGGGTATTGGTACATATTGCCAAGATGTCATGCCGAATTGATTCCAGACTGCAAACCAGGTCATATTAGACAATGAGGTTTAGTTAATGGACATCAGGTTCTGGGCAGCAAGTGATGGGGAACAGGCAATGTACACCGCAGGATGCAGACATCATGCAGCGTTATCTGGACATCTGCCATTAGGTAATGGGCATAAGCCAGTCGGCAGCAGACAATATAGGCAGGGAACTGTTAGCAGTTAGTGTCAAGCAGTGCGCATAAAGTAGCGGGTGTTAGGCAGTGGATGATCGGCGTACACAGTAGCCAGTACCCTTTTCTCTAGGCACATCTATAGACAGTTCCATTATGCGGATGTACATCCGCTAGCTCTCTACTGATATGCCGAAATGCGCTGAGCCGTTGGCGCCCACATTATTGCCTCCCCCGACATGCACGCACGCGTTCAAAGTATGCTTTATTCAGGCTGGCCCTTGTTGTGCATGTACATAATCTAGGTGTTGGTTAGGCCGAGCCCACCGACACGAAGCCGAGCAGCTCAGCAGACAGCCCGTCAGGTGGCAGCACGGATCCATAAAGTTGCCCCCTGCTTGGTCGCCTTACACGGTCCTCCACTTACCACCACTAGACCCCGACCCTTTGCTGTAAGAACTACACTTCTCGTATACCATCCGAGATTTCTAAGGGTAAATATCATTTTATGTACCCCCCCCCCTCCAGCTTCTATGCCACGACTCTCTACAGACTGGACTCGCAAGTGATTGGATATCATATCTTAGTCAGGGTCTTTAATGAAGAGCTACCTCTCTGTGGGATATATATATATATATATATATATATATATATATATATATATATATATAGTATCTAGCTGATTAGCGATGCAAGTTGCCTATGAAATAGACTCAGCGACTTGATAAGAATAAGAACCGTAAACGCCCACGGATTTCCCCGTTTCGTACCCTCCCCTTGCAATATTGATTGCCCCAGGCAAGAATAGGTGGCCGTTGACATAACCCAGGCTACCGTTGAAAGCTTTCACCCACACCCTCTGCTTATGCATTGGGTGACGTGAAGAGGATGGGAGTAGCGCTGGGTCGAGCGAAGGGGGACTGTTGATAGAAATCAAGGAGAGGTGTCTGTCCCCTGTGGCCTTTTATCGTCATGATTCGGCGACTTTTATTCCGGCGTTGCCGATATGGCTATTGATTGATATGAGTCTGAGACGGTCCGAAACGCCCTTAGACGGTTGGAGACGGTCTGGGACGGCCCGTGACGGCCCGTGAGACCCCATGACGGCCCGTGACCGTCAGTGACGACCCTTGACGGCCCGAGTCGGCAACCCGCCAATAACCAATTGCTAAGAGCTAAAATCCTAGCCTGAGACAACGGTTTCAGGAAGAAGGGGTTGTGCATTTTCACCCTTCCCTTACCACTACCCAACATCACCTATTCAGTGCCTTGTCATTCCGCCACGACCACCGGTCAGGGCACAACTGCACCCCCTATAAAGCGACCCCTGTCAGGCTGGCGGGCAATTACCCCAGTGGGTCCAAATTTATGGCTCAACACAAACCACCAGGGTGTCAGAATATGAAAGGGTGGGCCACAAGTGGGCCAGCTTGTTTCTGGTGGACAGGGGAGTGTGAAGTAGGCGAAGAAGCTGGGGTCAACAGGCAACTCACTGGTAAGCCCCACTCCAAACAAACCCTATTGGTGTCTTGGTAGTTCAGGCGGATTGGTCTGAGAACTTGGGCAATCGTCCTCGACAATTCAAGATTGCCTTGAGCCTCTGCGTATAATACAAAGAATATATTTGCATTCCGTTAGCATTAATGATTTGCCAGCGTGTGAACCATCTTAAATATGTTAAATGATTTAGCATAGAACGCTTTGTGCTATTTGTCTTCCAAGACTGAATTCAAAATAATTCACGTTTAGAGAATCTATCCGGCAAGTTAAATTACTATTTTGCCGAAACTCATCGTGAGAATAATAGAATTTATGTAAAAGCAAATGAACCAAATTCCTTTAATACCTTAATTAAAGATCACTTGGAATTGTCTAGTATTTATGAATTTACCAATCCACCACAATCCAAAGCCCCTCACTCTAAATATAAGGTTGAGTAAAATGGATATTTAGTTGTTCAGGCTCGATCGTAAGCAGGTAGCTTAGGGCTGACTAGCTGATACCATCTAGACTTACACTCTTTTCTCTCCAGGCACAGTAAGTTCTCCTGGCATGGATCCTAATGGCCGGCGGATTGTTAACAGTCCCTAGAGTGAGGTCCAGCTTGTAGGACTACGGCTCTGCTACGTACACTCAGACACATGGTGATGGCAGCAGGCTCCGTCCACAGCCTTGGAATCTATGGAAGTAGACCACGTTTGATCTGCACCTCAAGTATTGACCGCTGTTGAGTAGGAATAATGGATGGGCAGTATTGCTCTCTGTGTCAAAAGGTTCGCAATACCCTTGCGTCTTGAGCCTGGGCTGGGTGTAGACTCCGTCACCTCACCTCGTTGTCCACCCTCATACACTAGGATACACCCTGGTATCTCAATACCACTCACATGCCCAATCACATCTTCCCTAAAGGGTCGGCTGGAATTATGATTGTATACTCTGGTCGTAGTGTTTACGCACCAGATTTTGGAATGGGAAAGACTTTATGAAGTCTCAAAGCAACCCTATGTTTCCTTAAGTCCATAAGCAGGTTTTCAAATATCAACGAACGGGAGAATCATTTTTAGTATAGATAACAACCTTTTACTCTATAAAATAAGTTTCTGTGTTCACTCTAGAAATTACCAATGCACCTAATAGATTCATCCCACAAATCGTGTACCGCTGAATCATGGCGTGGTGCCTTTATTGGACATATGGGTCGGATTTTTGAAACCTGCTAAATTCAGCTTTGAACCTGGGATAAAACACGCAAAAAAAAATTTCTGAATAATACTTCTTTTTATATTTTATGTTACTTACCTACTAAGTACGTTCCAGAAAAATATTATTCCAACAAAATCAGATCAATGGTTTAGATTTGAGAGCCTTTTGAAGTTGTGTATAATACTGCATGTTGTCCAACCCCCTAAATATCTGAAATTTCAAGAAATGTTATAAATGCTTATAACTTAAGAATGACTAATATTATACGGTGACACACATTATATTTTATCCAAAATACCTTTTTCATATATTAGATTTAAAAGAAAAGCTCTAAACCATATTTGGGGTGTTGGGCAACACAGGGGTGTCGGACAACACGAGGGGTGTCGGACAACACGTTAATAGAAATACTCAGAACAATGAGAAAAATAATATTTGAGGCTATAATACTTTATATTTATAATGAAATGATAATAAGCTATATTTTACAAAGCACACCACTCAATTACTGATAAAAAACAACCCCAAAATCATAACTTGTAAAACAGCGTGTTGTCCGACACCCCGGGGTGTCGGACAACACGTGTTCAGTTTTTGAACAATAAAAAGTATATTTTTTTATTTAGAAAAAAACCAACCTGGGTATTCATGAGTGGTAGGGGTACTTAACATAACCAATGATATTTGTTATTCTATTATGATTATTTTTTCTTTTACACATCCTTTAGAGGTGTGTTGTCCAACAACCCATGTTTTTGGAAAAATATCATCATGGGATCATAATGTTCTGATATCAGGATGGATAATCCGATTGTGTTGAAACTTTCAGGTATCACAGTCAGGATTCTGGTCAACATTGTACAATAAAGAAAAATTAATTTCTCACTATATATCTCATTAGTATTTTCCTCTGAAAGTCGGGGTCTTGAACAACATACTCTATGGGTCTCTATGTTGGAAAATTTGAAGGTCCTGGATAGTTTTGACCATTTTAAGATTTTTTCAATCTTTTACCAATTTTCAAAATTATATTGTCTACACTTCTCATGACATATGCTTTAAACATGTTAATAAATACAATGTGCTCGAAATTGTGTCTCCCAGATTTTGAACAAAGCAAAAATCAATAGAAAAACACAGTTTTTGTTGATTTTCGGAAGGAAAAATTCCTCTGAGCTCTACAAAACCCTATGTTGGAAAGAAAGATTATCAAAAGATACACCAAATAATTTCATTTTTACATTCATGAGATACGTTTATACAACATGAACCTTGAATAAGCTTATTTTGGCAATTTAGCAGGTTTTAAAAATCCCACCCATATTAATCTAGTTTTCGGAACCTCACTACAATAGCTGCACTCCATGGATATCACATTCGATCAATTTAAAACGAGACTGGCCGTGGTTTAAATTACAGACACCGGACAATTGACAACTTTAACTGTAATTTTAGAACAGATTTCGCCCCTTTTATTTCAAGGATTTGAGAATAATTAGATAAAAGTGATTAAGATTCGAAGTGCTGCAGTTCGGACTCGAGGCTCCAGGCACCATTCGTGACTTTTCACGTAGATAATGTGATTACTGGCCTAATCTTAAGGAAAATTGGTGTCTTTTTAACTATGGAAGCCTTCCCAATAGAAGCATCTTTAACAGATTAGTCAAGCGTTGGTAATGCAATAACACCACCACTATTCTCTCTATGTCGTTACGCAGTTTTGAAACTTGGTTTGTTGCACAGTTATCCAGTCTTTACATTTCCTGACGAGGTTCTACTGAGCACTTTATTTTCACCATCATTATTTCTCGCGATCGGTGCACACTGTATTAGAGAACATGATTTTTGCGGAGCTGGTACGGACCATAAATGGTCCTCCTGGGCTTTATCCATATTATTAATGGGGCAATATGCACCATGTCTAGCATAGAGGCCCAACATTGGATCCATGTTTCCACGCATGATATTTTAAGGGGCTCTGATAACATCATACGCACATCCTGACCCTATGAAAATGGAAATGATATTATTTCCATACAACTTCAGTTTTATCAGGCATTTATCAATGACGAATGAATTTCTATGATCATATATGATGTCGTTTTCCTTTGCTGCAAAAGGGATTTGCCTTTGGTTCCTTTGCATCAATCTTAATACTTGAATCGATAGAATGATTTGGAGGTTTACTGAATAGTTCCATTATCATTCTAATCGCAATGCATGAAAACTTTCAATATATAGTCATATATGTATTTCTCTAAAAATATTTTGAAAAGTATCAGCTGTGTCGGGCTTCTGCAGACGATCTGGGAGCTCAAAAGAACACATTCTGGGTGTGGTGTGTTATAACACCTCCCGAAACCATAGCAATGAAGCCATGGATACGGTTCACTACAGAAATGAAAAAGAAAATAGCAATACAGCAACAAGAACCGAAGAAAGGCCAGGTCTAGCATATTGATTTCAAGTGGATTTTATAATATCTTGCTGACACAGCACTTTCCCTGTTGCACAGTAGGTGTCAGGTAATGTCGTAACGTTGAATATGTAACCATGGATACGTAAGGAGCTGTCAATGTGCATTGCGACAAAATAAAAATTGCTGTCACCTGAGGAAGGGGGCTTGAATTTCAGACTCACCACCTCTATCATTTACGATAATGGAGAGCATTAGATATCTGAAGTTGAGTTTTCATGACATGTATTCTCGTTGTGTACCTGGTAGTAAACTACAGCAGGTCTTGTCAATATGATAATGTGACTGTTTATATCAAATGTACGCTTTCAACCCGCTTTGAAACCGTCACGCTGCTATCAATACAAAATCCTGAATGGCCAGTCATTGAAGCATAACATCATTTCTATATATTTTATGATACTTTTGGTCATAATGAATACATATATGTTCATCCTATGAGTAATATTTCTTTACAGAACCAGAAACGTTATAAGGTATCCCAGAAATCTATCCTTGAAGGGTTAAATATGTTTCATCAATTCTTTGTTTATACTTGTACTTCTCTTCCAATGCTCATGTTTCTCTCTTCCACAAGTCATCAGGGAGTTCAAGAACATATTCAACACCTTTATCGAACGGAACCCCAAAACACTGATATAGAGCTCTGATTATAGATATAAAAGCAGAGGTCTTAAGCTGTTGAATTTGTGAACTGATCTATGATTTTCTCGTTGAGTTAAAGCCTGATTTGGCAACAAATTCTAACTGGAAAATTGTATGGATAAGAATAGAAAAGCAACTACCTAACTGCCTATACCTGATGTAGTTTGATTGCCTTACAAGTCTATGTGCAATTCTATTACTTTGGTACCATTTATAACACTTTTCATAACAGAGATAACGAATAATGTCCTATCCATGTTGTCCTGATAAAACAGCCTTTGTCCATGTATGAACAATTTAGCATAGAGTATAACGTCATTGAACATTCTGGATCTTGGGCTAAGCTTTGTTAAACCTAGAATGATATCTCTTTTATTCACTCTAAGAATGTCTTCACCTCCAGATCGTATTCGATCACCTTCCAAAGCTTAACTAGATATTTTGAACCCCATAACACTCGGTGAGGAAGTGGAATATGTCATCTTGTCTGGTACGATAGTCGTATTCCACGCCGCCCACAATTCTCCTACTGGCCAGGTATTTGTTACACATCATTGTTCTATATGTTACCCTATATTATATTGTAATGATTGTATTCTGATTTCTCTTGTAACCTGATATGGGGACTGATATATCTTCTTCCATTCTGGGCTTCTAGCTATTAGTTCTGGATTTGTTCACAATTCCTTCTGGCTTTGGCTATTAATGCAATTCTGGCTAAGATGAAATTGTAAATATATATTTCTTTCTTTCCTTAACATATCGCGTTTGTGTTATCCAGGCAACTGTAAAAATATATGGCTTCAGTCTTGCAGATCCTTACCATCTTCTAATAACCTCAGCAAGGGGTAGCCGATCTCATACTGAACATTTCTAAAAATGTAATATGTGTACCATGCTTACGATTTTCTCTTTGTGCGACATTATGCCTACTTCTTTCATTAAGTCCTTCATTCTACTCTTGTCCTGAATCTTGGTCTTACAATACAGACACCTAACTAGAGGACATGTGTGGTGAATAGACTTGACCTAGGCATCGAATAAAATACTTTTATAATATTGTCGGTAATTACAATGGAAGCTCAAACAGAATAATTGTTGTTGCCAGTGTATCGCTCTAACCCGTATATTTCTACCAGTATGTTACATCTAGACAGCCTGGGTGTTGTCACTCCTCAAGCGTACCCTGTGGTGTCTATAGTATTTTTCCTAATATATAGACAATAATCGATGGTTTTGTGGACAGGCGGCCGTAAACCACGAGAGGTTGACGCGTATTAATACACGACCGCTAGCGAGTGTATTACGAGGTCAACCGCGAGTGGTTTACAGAGCCGCCTGTCCACAAAACCATCGTTTGTTGTATTTATTATCCATCTTTTCGAATGAATTAAACCCATTAATTGCCATATTGACGGGTATAACAACAGGAACTATTTCTTTGCTCTATAGCAAAGGGGACTATTTTTCCCGTATACCATGGTTTTGAGGCCGTATACCCCAGGTTTGATTCCGTATACCACAGTTATGGTATATGACAGGTTTTATACAATAGGTCGTGGTTTACTGAGTCCCCATTCATTTCCATTGGGGGCTTTGTATACGATGGATAATAAAGTGCAGAGGAGAGTTCTTGCCGCAATTAAAGGACATATAGAGACTAGGCAAGGCGATCAAGGCGAATAACATCAGTGATACTGGTACTAGTATCCCATAAACCTGCACACCTATTACGTGGCAAGGTGCAACAAAATACAGAGATAGATGCATCAGTGCAAATAGATAAGTCCCTGTAAGAAAACTCATCAATAATGTAAGAAGTACCATTGAATATGGCAACGGAAATCTCCTACCATTCAAGGTCATCACCTGTCCAATCTGGATTTAGCATTTTCTGGTATAAAAGTTTGCTCGTAGAATTCCATTTTTTAGAGAAATATACACGTTAATGATTATTCTTGTAAATGCAGAATCGCCGCATACTATAACTAATTAAACCTCCTGGTATGTGAATATAGGCCCGTTAATTGCTGGTAGACGGAGACAGGTTTGTTTCTGTTATCTCTGAGAGCAGGCAAAGCTTCATGAATATGGAACGAATCGCAACACCTAGTAAAGCACTAAGATACCTATATCGTACAGACGAGGCGTAGCTTACACTTCTGCACCTAGCGCTTCGCGACCACGGATAGAGAGAAAAAAAATTCCAACCCAAGGATCTCAATATAGACCCTAGCGGAACGAAGAAATTCACCAAACACACTAAGATACCTATACACTACGATAGGCCTTATATCGAATCTGCAGACACCAAATCGATATCGCGCTGTAAAGTCAGCTTTAATCCGTAGCTGATACACCGGCGGATGCACACCGATGCACGCATCGTAGGGTCAATGTAAAGCTCAGTGGACGTTGGGCCTTCAGTAATACCATTGGACGGGCGAACCAGCTTCTCGGTAGCTACCCCAAACCAAAAAATATTCAGTGGGAATTCTAAGACTTCAGGGCTAAAGTACCCTCCTCTCTCGTTTGGGAATTGATCATGATATCATCAGTAAATCTGAAGACCCCCTACAAACCATACACTTGGTTGTGCTTTAGTCACACTGGCATATAAATTTCCTGTTTCTTCAACATTAACAGACAGGACACGGGTGTAAACTACGAAAATTTGACGATTGGAATTTCTTTGAACTAGGCAATCAAGTTACACTATCCTATACCTTGGAAGACTCTCATATGAAAACGGTTTTTGAATGCCCCGCTCATCTGTATTAGCAAACAGGATTTTCACATTTCATACCTCGATACTTATTTCATTACGTGTCCTTCTGTGCTTGGTATAGTATTATTTGGTTTCCCTACTCGGCAATATCCTTCTTTTCAAGTCGACGCTACTCTTGACGTCTAACATATTTATGATGGTTTTACGAAAAATCAAGCTGCTATATTACTCTCCAACTCACGAGGTGGTGCTGAGGACGCCGGAAGTGGTGTGCTCGTTGTTAACGAGCAGACAACTTGCTACCTGATACTGACAAACGGCGCGAAAGCGGGCATGCCAGCAGCGTGGCACTTACCCGCACTTGATGGCTAAATATTTGCAGGTGGGAGGCCCATATTGCCGCCCGCTGTGCCTACCGATTATTTATGGCGCAAGCGGTAGTGTGGTATGGAAATGCCAGGAATACCCGACACTGATCCTTCATCCGGAACTGCTCCATTTCTCTGCAGATTTAAACCAGCGCATACCACCAGGGGGCGGGTAGTGTATACTCTCCTAGGGCATTTAACCACGTGAACCTCCCCCCACCCCACACACTATAGCGCAAAATTGCTGGAGGCTGACAGACAAGCAGGAATGTACAGGACAATGGTCAATTAAACGGGCTACAGGTTACCCTGATCTCCCTCCTAGGGTCATAAAGTCTCCAGCGTTTCTCCATCACGACTATAGGTGGCGCTGACCGATGGTGACGTATAGCCGACATAACGTCGGTAGTTAT
This sequence comes from Alentia gelatinosa, assembly GCA_950022655.1. Taxonomy (NCBI): domain Eukaryota; kingdom Metazoa; phylum Annelida; class Polychaeta; order Phyllodocida; family Polynoidae; genus Alentia; species Alentia gelatinosa. The sequence goes on from OX465586.1 coordinate 46,209,175, forward strand.
GGGCGGGCTCCTCGGAACAAATAACATGAATCATACGCTGCCTGTCACCATTAAAGCTGTGTAAGCAAACACAAGTATCCACGCCCACCCTGCATCATGTCTTCATCTCTGTTCAGTCATTGACCATATTTCCCATCGGGTCAATCGTATCCGTGTTCCAGGCAGGAAGGTCCCTATTAATGCTGGGCGTTCTCGGGTGAATTTTGATTGAAACAGAACGGCTTTTAAAAATGAGACAATTTCAGCATTTTTAAGACGCTATAAATATTGGCGCAAAGGCAATTTCCTGCTTCAGGAAAGATTGGTGCATGCCATAAAATGTTGAGCAGACTCTATTTCCTCATTTTGGTGATAATGGATGTTTATCCCAATATAACACCGAGTTTAGAATATATATCAAGCGATGATTTTGTTGGTATTATTCAATAGAAGATTTACGACAATAGCTCACCTTCACCAGCACCCTGGCGATCTTCCACGCGGATGTCACACTCTATTTGCAGGTACAGGACTTCACATAGGAATATGTGCTTTTATATAGAACGATAGACCTGACCATGCTGTACATGCTACAAAACGAAATAATTGTTGTTTTTAAGAGACGAGGCCCTAAGCCTAGTTCGGTAAATAACATCAATTCCCATCGAGTTTTGTAGCATGTACAAGCATGCATTGCAATGATCATTCAATTGTTTTTAACAAAGACTTCTGCGTTGGATTGGCCGTTTTGCGTTCTTAAATAAAGCAAAGGGACCTCGCTGTAGATAAAAGGTTTACCATCTTTTTCTTCTGCTTTTTATAGCAACCTTTACTGACATTTAGACGGTTGAATTATGTCGGAAAGTCAATGAAAGTGCTTCTGTAAGCTTTCATTAGGATGTTAACCCTTTAAGGACGAATGATGCCTTGAGGCATCAACCGGGTCCGGCCGAATGATGCATCAAGGCATCATTTCTCAAAGATTTACAGAACTATAATTAACAAATAGATAGTGGATTGGTAAACATAATATTTTTCACAGAATATAGGTATAAAATTGTATTTAATATTTCGAAGCAAGGATAGAGTAATATCGGGGAGAGTATATCATACTACATGATTAAATAGTCAAATTAAGAGCTATGGGAACAATATGACCATCCTAAATCAATATATACCGACACTTTTTTCCGTCCGTCCAGCAAAAGACCCCTATCCTTAAATGGTTAAAGTAAGAACGGTTATTGATGATAATTGCCACATTCTATTTGAAATAATCAAAATTTATACAAAAAAGAAATCATCGCTGTTTGTTTTAGGTGGACACTTTTGTCCGTCCGTCGAGCAAAAGACCCCCATCCTTAAATGGTTAAAGTTAGAACAGTTATTGATGATAATAAGTATTGCCACATACTATTTGAAATAATCAAAATTTATACAAAAAAGAAATCATCGCTGTTTGTTTAAGGTGGACACTTTCAACTGACAGAATACAGGATCAACATTTGTCCTGCATGACTACTTCGTTCTAAATACGTGTAATGGATAGTGTAGGGCCTACATCTTCAGTGCGGTTAGAGGAGCTATGTAATTGCAAGTGAAGTATGTTCTGATCCATTAAACAGCACATTAGACCAGGGGAAAAAGGCGGGAAGAGGGGAAGTGAGGTAATTTCATTACTATTCATAATTAGGAGAACTACCTACAATTATTCCTTATACTGATATTGATGATGGTCTCCAGGTATCCAATATACCCTGATTTAATCATTTTAGAATCAATTTATAAAGGCATATCCTTTTCGTTTATAAAGAATTATTTACATGTCCACGTTGGCTTCGTCTCCTTCCAATGAGAAACGTTCCCGTATTAATCATTGAAGTGAATCCAAGCAGTTGATTGAACTTGAACACAAACACAGCCATGGGCTCCCTTTTAGTAAGACAGAGGGATATACAAGCTAGCCATCCCCTCTCCTCCTTGCAAACGCAGAGATAACTAAGTGTCCTCTTGAGAATCCATTTGTGCTGCGAACCCGCGTTAGCTCGCTACCTATTCATCTAATAACCAGGCAAGCCTACTTAAACGGTGGCCGCCTCTGGCTGTTCCCTGGATGAGTCTCGTGTCCAGCTGGCAGGTCTAAATTGGCCAGCATTGAGGTGCTCGTGGAGCCGCCCTCAGGGAACTGCTCCTGTCGGTCGTTAACGTGAGGTAGTAAACTGTTGTCATGGAAGCAGTGGTCATGATGACGGATCTTATAGGTCGTCCGCGTCAAGGAAGGCGGCAACAAGGCTCGTTCTGACCCTTTCATCGGCCACCGAACCGCCGGTGATTCCTGCCAATGGCCACCCAGAGCCGCGGGAGGCGGTGAACGACTACGATTCTGACAGTGGAGTTTTCACGGCAGGCATTCCTCTCTTAGTCACCTTTTCACTGTTTGCCGAATCGTTACGCCCCTTGAGAGAGGGAGGGAGTGAGAGAGAGAGAGAGAGAGAGAGAGAGAGAGAGAGAGAGAGAGAGAGGCAAAGAGAAATAGACAGAGAAAAAGTGTACCATATGGTCATAAAATGAAAGAAATCTTCAATATTTGAGAGGTGCTATACATAAGTTTATGATTCAATCATTATAAAAGTGTAAATAATACAGTACAAAAGGTAATACACTTACTTATGGTCATCTAATTGCTGAGATACCATTTCCAAATATCGCTATTCATTTTAATTCTGTCTGAGAAAACTATATGTATATCAGCTACAATGAGTTTAGAGCATTTGCACTATATTGAACTTTCTGTAGTATCCTAGTTTGCAAAGAACAGAGACCAGAACGCCGCTAGGTATTTCCTTACAAAATCCTCTAACACGACAGGACAACAAAAGAGAATACAAAATATTGGGGTTATGACGGCAATATCTGGAATTTAAAATATGTCTTTAAATAAACCAAGAAAACCCCTTCCCACCTAACTTGATCCTTTAAAAGATTACTTGTAACCACGTTTGATGTAGGGATGCATTCTAAAATCTTACAGATCATGGTCTAAATGCTTCGTGGAAAACATGTCCTCTCTGTCAACCAGGTGTAAATCATCTGCACGCCGATGGTCAATAATTATCCAGATTTATTTCCTTGAGAAAAGGCTTAAATATATTGAGATACAGTCAGATAGATTTCAGTGAATTATTGCCATGACCGAGCGGCATAATTCCGTCTACATAGAACAGCTCTTGAAGGAGCGCTCAACGTTGTCAAATAGATACGAACACCTGCTGGATAAACTATATCATTTGCTATTGAACTTTTATATGTAGGCAGATATATTGCAAGGCAAACGATATACACATGCCTGTTTTTTTAAAGAACAAATTCGGGTTCTGGAATCGGATATCAAATCAATTGATATTTAAGAAATTAAACAAGGAATGGAAGAAATAGATATTTTTCCACGGCTCTATCTAGAGGAACCATGTCGACAACCTTACAGACTCTCAAAATTGTGTTATTTTCCCAAAGAAATATGCCATTAAGGAAGATCATCATGACGACTGCAGCACTCTTTGGCACTGAAAGCTTAATGCATGGTAAGTAGCCTCAATGATATGCTGCCGGTAAAAGGCAAGTCAATCCTTAGCCACCACCTGGGGTGGCTTCCCTGGATATCCACTTTTGTGGACAATTTAGGAAAAAGGAACGCTACATAATCCAGTGAGTCATGCTATTGTCTGGCCGACAGGTGGGAGGCTTTTTCGCTGCGGGGATGGGGCATTCTGAGGAGGGTTAGAGATGAGGAAGGGGTCCCAAGTGTGAGAGGTAGTATTTGAGAGAGGTCAGGATAGTGGTTGGCATGTGATGCATCATGTTATTAAGGAATTACGTGCGCTTCTCCCTGTGAATGTGTACTGTGACCGTCTTTAAGGTTAATGAGGCCACCCTGTAGGGAGGACTTCGCGAAGAACTTACGTCTTATCATTGTAATGCAGCCTGCAGACCGTATCTACAAGGATCATTTAGGGAACTAACATTATCAGCATCCAGACTGTCAGATACGGATTGTATTTGGAACCAAAGCACTTAGATGCTTTCCTAACACCTTTTTACTTCATTTTGGTTACACCAGTAATATACACATTGCATTGGTCCGTCCGAAATATCGGATGGAAAAATAGATTTGGTGTGGAGGGGTGAAGCATGTTGGTTTTATCTTGCTGCTGGCCGATCTCCCCATTCCCAAAGAGCACTCATCGCTCACCACATGGCTGGGCCGCAATATTGAAGTGGCGCAGACAAGGGACTTCAAAGCGACGTTTTCAATTAACCAAGCAATCCAGACTCCTGTTACATCACAGAGACCAATTGTGTTGAAACAAGCGCCAATTAAAACCGGTAAATCATCAGAGCTAATTATGGCCGAGCCGTTTTCGGATTAAGTCGGCAGGGAGGTGCTCCTTGTCCTCATTTAACTGGGAGTAGCTCATGAGGCGTCAGTGGCTTCAGTCCCAAAATGGCTTCAATGGCAATCGCCTATCCTCGCGAGGGACGATTTGTTACAGTTTTTTGTGTAATTCAGATCTCAGCAAGTGCCGCGCACATAGAACAAATTAAATGACCGGAACGGTAACGTTATTCACACCGTTGTCTTTATCTGTGACAGTCCTGATTAATGGCTAATAAATTCCCCTAATCGCGTTTTTTTCACTGGAATATTCTGATCATTATCCTAGGAGAGATACAGAAGGCTTGGTTCATAAATATAATCACCCGCTTTAACAAAGATAACTCCGGTTATTAAGCTCCGCGTATTGGTCCCGTGGGCTACTAGTCTGCCACCTCTCCCCTGGTTCGCCTAATCTTATCTTAGATAATTCATATACAGCCCTTAGGGTCTGAATTTGACAGGGTACATCTTCAAAGGTTGACATTGATAGACTAATTTCTGTCTTTCTACACTACATTCTATGGGTTAATTTGCATTTTAAATCATTTTGATTATGTGGAATAAACAGGATATGAAATAGGAATCATTTCATCAGTGCTGGGTTTATCATCAGATAATTTTACACTTAAGCTGTTAAGCGATATCAAATTTATCTTTATGTATGACAGTTTATTAGTACTAAAATGGATTGCGTAGTACATTGCAGAGGGAGATCATTTAACCCTTTAACAGCAGCATGATGCCTCCAGGCATTCCCCTTGCTACAGCAGCATGATGCCTCGAGGCATTCCCATGGCTACCGCAGCATGATGCCTCCAGGCATCATAGAGTAATCATTGATACTTATATACAAAATTCAATAAATAAATAAATAATTGTCTGAATTGAAAGAAATTTGGACATAGTAAAAACAGCATATTGACTTTTGATTTTGTATAACAGAATATCATCAGCTACCAAGGTAAATTACTTAAATCACATGACACATCATGTGACATTGCTATTTTCCAAAAAAGGTGCCTGCTGTAGCAGGGTGGTTTATGCAGGCAATGCCTGCTGTACAATGGTGATCAGAGGAATTGGGTGCTGCAGGGAAAGGGTTAAGGGAGAGTATATAGGACTTCAGTTGCGTCGATAGAATGTCTACGATAAGCACATGGTATAATGTAATAAGAACATGGCATAGCAATCATCTTAAAAAAAAGATAAAATACGTAACTGTGATGTTCTTAGCGGCCTAGGCTTGGAAAGGTCATGCATATAAACTCGACGATAACGATGGATTACAATCTTTATTATAAACCTAATAATCAAAGACCTACTAACAGCTCCATTTTTGAAAAGGGAAAGTGCCCCATGCGCACCCCTAAGGGGAAGTAGGTAAGCCTTCTGGTAATGAAAAAGTTTTACACATCTCGATGGCGAACCATTCAGGAAAAAAATTATTATATGAAGAGAGGTTGAGGGTGGCCGACTGGATCCGTCCCGAATTGTTTAGGCGTGTTAACTTACCGAGTTCGAGGAACAAGGTATATCTAATCACACCTAACAACGGGAAACGGAATCTATTCGACCACCCTTACTATCATTATTTGCCTGAATATCATTAAAAACGTCATTTCATTACTTAGATGATAAGCCACGTGGTAGGAAGGGATGAACTTTTAAAATCCATTCGTCTTTCTAAGAGACATGATAACAGACCAATAGCCATTTGTCTTTATGTAACACCTTTCTTTTGCCGTGACTTCAAGCGGATACTTCGTCATAGATGGGAAAGACGAAGGGGACGTGGATAGGGTAGGAAAATGTTGCACTTGCAAAAGGTTTGCTGAATCCCGTATTGGCGTACCTGGTCTACTTCGGTATCAAATAGATATGAATTTCTGTGACAAAAACGTAGGGCCACTTATTTCGCCAATTTACCTTATATTGTGTTTTTGTCAAAGATATTTCTCTATTCAATAATTCAAAGTCACCCTTGATTGACAATTCTCAGTCGGCAATGTTCCCTAACTATGTTACATAATTTACCTAAATGAAATTAACTCTCTACCTTTGATTTCGGAAATCTACTTTTAAGTTTCAAAGTGTTCTGCCTCTGCTTAAAGATGAACCACGGGAATTAAGCTGGGTTAATGAATCCTAGAGACTAAGCTCTGCCCCCAACACCCAGGAGCATGCGCAGAGCGTAGCTAGCAGGTACAATTCTCAGCTGGGATCAGCGTGGATCACTGAGCGCTGGCCGCTCAAACGACCTCTGTAGCACTGGCGTCCCTCGCAACATAAAGTCACGTATGAGAGGCATGTGTAATGCTAGAGATTAGGCTGCGTTGTCGGGAGTCGGGACATGATATGTGCCCTGTGCATGGGGATATGAGATCAATGACTCAGCATGGTGATCGAATCAAGAATGGCATGTAGGAGAGTGCGCGGCTGCATGCATGTATACACACTCAGCTGTGATTACCGGCTCTGACAAGCATTACCAGTGAAATGACCACAGCAAGAAAATATAGTAATCAAAATACCATATAGGCTCTATTTCTATGTATATATGTGTACCTGTATCCGTGATTTTGTATTCACACAGGTAGGATCAAGGTGCTGTAAAGGTCATTTGTAAACATGATTTGTGTGCGGAGAGGGATTATGTATGTGTATTATGTGTTTCTCTATCTATCTATATATGTATCTGTTTCTATCGTAAAAGGTGGCATCCACCAACCAACAAGTACAGACAAGAAAGTTCCAACCGGCACTTGTCGCAGCCTTGTCATAGGAAGGGGGGCTTTACAACAGTGTTGTCTGGGTGTGTCGGGAAGTGCAGGCTCCACCAAGATTTCCTATTGTAGACCTCTGCGACATACTCCGGACATGCCACGACACTCCAAGACAAGGGTCCAGTCATGGGAAAAATCGAACATGCTCGATGTTGTTGTAGCCTTGCCAGAAGGCTACTGACAAGCTTCCAATCGTGGCCTTGTCTTGGCCTTGGCATAGACTCTTGTCAGGAACTGGGGTCCACCAACCTCAACAAGGCCTCCAATAAATGATCTTTACCTAAACAGGGACAACTCGCTCCTAACCGGAGCTGTGTTTGTGGACTTCCGCAAGGCCTTCGACAGTGTGCACCATGGGACACTTATTGAGAAATTAATAAAGTTGAACATTGCCCAATCAACTTTAATGTGGATAAAATCGTACCTCAGTGACCGTACACAGCGCACTAAACTATGTGATAACCTATCTGATTGGCAGCATACATCCTACGGAGTCCCGCAGGGCTCAGTCTTAGGACCCTTGCTTTTTATATTTTATATTAACGACATGACAGCGGTACTCAAATCACATGCACTATCATACAAACTCTATGCAGATGATCTGGTAGTTTATAAAGAAGGAAGTTCTGGTTTATAAATGTCTACCATTTTACAAAGAGGCCTGGATGACCTACATGACTGGACGTGTAAAAACCTCTTGACAATAAATAGCAAGAAAACAAAAGTGGTCTGGTTTGGATCAAAAACAAAATTAAGGAACAACACTTGTAAGACACTTTTCCTTGGCCTAACACAATTATCGAGGGTTAAGGATTATACATATCATGGGGCAGTACTAGATGAGACATTTACTATGGAAAAAAACTTGAAACTTACCATCAAAAAAGCTAACAGGAAAGTCTTTCTATTATGGAAAATTAAACCCATGATCACCTCAAGAATGGCCTGTAGAATCTTTAATCAAAGTATAACCCCGTTAATTGATTATGCCTCGTTCTTACACGATTGCAGTCCAGTTAAACATCTAGACAAACTACAACGGATACAAAATCGGGGTTTGAGAATATGTTTGGGAGTGGGCCCCAGGGTGCACACTGTCGAAGAGCTCCATCGTAAAACAAGTATTTTGATCTTGAAACGTAGGCGAGAGGAACTACTCCTGACTTACACTGAGAGGAGGATAAACACAAAACGTGGGATATTAAGTTAGTATCAGACATGGCTAATGAAAGCCGGGTAATGACAAGATCACTGACTAGCACTATGGTGCAACTGCTCAGACCTAAGACTGAATTTGTAAAAAAAATCACCAGCCTATAGAGGCTCTGTTGCATGGAACAAGTTGCCTGAAGATGTACGAAAAATTGAAAAAAAGGATGCTTTTAAGAAAGCTATTAAAAAGCTCCCGGAGCTTTCATGACAGAGAGGCAGGATTGTATTGTATAAGGAAGGGAAAAGAAGGGCATATATATAAACTCTGTTATAGATGTTTAGGCAATCATTCAGTTTACACAGTGAGAAATGTAGTCCATATCATATACTCAATGCGCAAAATGAACTGACAGATACTTGCCAAGACTAATGAGTATAAAGACATAACGGCATCGCGGAATCACGATTGACTTCCATGTGCCTTATGAAAATAAATAGTAAGGAACTCTGCATGGTTTTACCCTCCAACAAACATTATGCAAATGTGAATATTTATTTCATATTCATATGCTAAGACGAAAAAGCTGTTAATTTCTCAACCTTAAGACCATAATGAATGAACAACTGAGGAACTGCCAACAGTGAGTTAGTATAGTCGAAAGTATTGTACACCTTAGACACTATCAACCCATCAACCTTTCATCCCTAGTTATAAGATAGTTGTTAAGCTTGGATGTACACTATAACCTGTTCCCTAGTTGGATTATTGTATTGTATTATGTATTATATATAACATACTTAAATTATATTTTGTAAATTACCTGAGGTTTTACCTCGTTTTGTTACCATACATATATACATATATCATGTGGCGCAAGCAAATTACGTAAGAAGAATGCAGAACACAAAAAGCCACACAAGGTGTTATGGAAGATCGCGGACATGTACTGACGAATGATACCTGAATAAAAAAAAAATAAAAAAAATTGTAGGCTAATCGTGGACCTTGTCGAGAACCCATTATCGTAGCCTTGTCGTGGTTGGTGCATGGACGCCCTCCTTTACTTGTAACCCTTGTGCATGAGTGCAGGACGCTACAATAGCCTTCCGACATGATCTGACACGCTCTGACACGCCCCATTATTTCAGAACCCCTCCAACATGTTCCTACAATTCCAACATGTTGCAATTGTCATAAGCGTTTTGGAAGGCCTGCGACACGGCGACCGTGTCGGAGCATGTCGTAGGCCATGTCGGGCCGTGTTACAGTCCTTGTCGGAAGCAGAGGTCCACTACTGCGATAAATCCCTCGCTTCCGACACAACGTTCGATTCTGTGTCGTAAGGCCTACCGGGGCGTGTCAGTGGCGAAATCATGGCAAATGGGTGCGGGGCCTAAAGATACACTATTGATAACCTCAACAATTATATAAACAATACCAATTTGGCATTCGGAGCCCGACCCAACAATGGCAAACCTATTATCATTGTGCTAATAAAATTCCTTGAAAAATTGTGCTCACTTTTAATATTAGAACAAAAAATGAACCCTGGTTTACCCGGGATCTGGGCAGAATATTAAAAGAGAAGAATAAACTTTTGAATTAAGCGAAGAAAAATAACTCTATTCGTGAAAATCATGATTTTTTTTCTAATTATTTGCAGAATAGAAACAAAAGAATTAATGTTAATGGATATTATTTTATACCTGTGTCAGAATGTCTCTGAAAAACTGCCCGCTGCTAAATGTCATTAAAATGGGTTTTTTTTCCATAGATTTAAGGTATAATGATAAGCAAACGTCCTGACTGTAGACGAAACGGTTCTCGTTCTCGGTCAGTCGTTGATTTCATACTGCCTTCCAACTATGGCGTCAGGCAGTATGATAACGACGACTGACCTCGAACAGGATCCGTTTCGTCCACAGTAAGGACGTTTCCTAATATTATTCTGGTGAGGATGGACTGATCTGTGGTGTCCCTCAAAGACCCAACTTCGGGCCAGACACTTTTCCTTTTAAATGCGACCGATTTGATTGCTTTCCTGGGAACTGGATGTAATAAGAAGTTGTATGCTGACGACTTTCTTTTGTTTAGTTTATTACCGTTGTTCCTAAAGGAAGTTCTACCAGTAACAAAGTCCGTAACAAAGCATATTCTGCGACATTAAACTACATTGTATATTGACTACTGGGTTAGTAAATGTTTGGGTGAATGAATCTGGGGGAAGTATGGGGTATAAATGGCGTAAGCAGAGTGAATCACTGGGTACACAACACCTTAGTAATAGTTTAATCTTCTTTTATTTTACTAAGTTGCTCGTTGCACTATCAGTGGGGTTCGATTGTTTATGCATATGGCAATAGCAAAATTGCAATAGAAACACAACTGCAAGATATACTTTTATTGATTCAAAAATGGTGCGAACAAAATAAGCTCACTATTAATGCCAGTAAAACTAAGTACATGAGCTTGGAAAACCTTATCACTGTAAATTATTGGGGCACGTCAACCAAATAAGTACCTAGGTATCCATCTGGATTCAAGATTAACCTTTGAAAATCATATCAGCGAAATGCTAAAACGAATTACATTCAGGACGTACCAGGTGGCGAAGATTTGGCCATTTCTCAACCAAGCGTCTGCTTTAAAAATCGTAACAGCCTTTCTTATCCCGTACTTCGACTACGGATACATTATGTATACTTAAGGATGGCTACTATTGAGAAATAAGCTGAAACAGCTCAGATCCAATGTCTTCAGATAATTTTCAAGGCGAATCCCCAAACTAATCTATCCTTACTCCATCGAAGAACTAGAATACCCTATTTGCATGAACATCGAAGATATCACTATCTAAATGCTATTTATCTACGTTTCCGTTTGGAAATATATTGTGTGCTCGGGTATCATAAGGCAATACGATGTGCCTACTTTAAAGCTGTTCAACCCAATAGCGCTTTATATCAGAGAAGTGTTGAATATCACGGCAGTATAATGTGGAACTCATTATCACCATCACTGTGAAATACCCCAACATATCCGATGTTTAAGAAATTGGCTAAGACTATAATGCTGGAGAGTATACCCGATGCTGATTAACTGGTTTGATTAATGTTTGATGCAGTGATATCAGTCGATTCTAACCCACTTCTTCACGTATTTCCCATTCATGACTTAACCCTAACGATACCCTTCTTAGTGGACTATGCACACTATGAAATACAGCCAACTGTCAATTTGACCCCTATACATGGTACGCTGGCGCTTTCGGAGCTCTCCAATGAGACATCTTTAACAACCGTTTTTAGTCGTATATCAACGTTACTATGATGACATTTTACCCTAGCTCCTTAATGATATTAGCCATTGTACAGTTTTACATAGAGAGAATATTAGAGAGAATATTAAAAACAATTACTGAAATTTCCAAAAATGATGCCTCAAGGCATCAAAGCGTACTAGACCCGGGAATTCCTCAAGGCATCATGGCGTGCCAGAATTGGGCAATGCCTCCAGGCATCACAGCGTAGCGTATGGGTTAAAGAAAATTGTATCACGTTTATGAAACCAATAGTCACAATGATATTGATACATATAAATGCCATTTGATGATGCCATATCGTACAGAGAAAAGGAACCTGAAGAAAACCAGCAACTGCATATAGCATCGCTGACAGGTCTCCTCTAATTGGCTAAATGGTTAAAAGTGATCTCTTTATCAGATGAAAGAAATGTAACAGTTTCAGAACCAATAAATGATATTCGTCTTTGCCACAGAATGTTTTAACTTAGACAAATTGCACATCGAACTTATTATTTTTTATGAATATAGGAAGGGAAGTTGAAGCTATTTGAAGAATATTTCTTTTTATTATTGTTTTACCTCATTTCGATTTGGGTTATCGCCTTTTGGGCTATATCATGTGCAACATTTTATAGGGCTGGACTCCGATCTGTACTGATACAAGCGCACGAGCAGTGGCGTCATCTGGCGGACTATAGAGGATATTTCCATGAAAGATCTCCTACCATGATGCAACACGGTACAACATCCGGCAGGGACGGGCGGCGTCTGACCTTTGACCTCGCCCGGCTGGCACCCGCCGGCCCAAAACAGAAGACGGCACTCAGAACGATCGTTTACGAGGTCTCCAGCCATGGGCAGGTCGGCGCTGTCCCACCCATGATACCGCTATAGGGTTACGTCCAAGATCAATACCTCCCATGAAAAAGGTAGAGGGAGCAAGGGGTGGTCTGATACATATCTCAAGCATCATGGGATGTTACCCCGTGGCATTGCCCGTCTGCTGATAGACAGGCAACTAAGACTGGTGAGTGATGGTTCGTTCGATGTGTGTGACGTGAATCAAATGTTTTATTTAGGGTTGGCTGTGTCACGTCACCTTTAGGATACATATCTATGAGTATGCCGGCCACCAAGAGTTGATAACGACTCATCTTAATCGAACTCTGCGACCTGCTTGCCCTGGTATGCGGGAGGATTGTCGGTCGAAGGGGGAGACCAGTGACAGTACCTCTGGCACATTCATATCTGCTTTGGGGAGAAATGCGATACCACTGTATCCATATGTCAACCTGGCAATGGTGAATAACTTCACCTTTTTGGTGTGATGTATACTGAATTGATTCGTTTCTATATACTTCTGATTGCATTTATATGCTAAACATGAGTTACAAACTCACTAGAATCAGAAATTCTCTATGTTACTCTGATTTCGACATACTTTTCATGAGTTATTCACCCATGGACATTTGAAAGGAAGCTGTAGTCCAACGATACATGCACTAGTGTCACCTACTGAATCACATTTGGCGCGTGCATGTTGTACATTAACCGGGCAACATCCTTATTGATCAGATCTTTGAGAATCAATTTTGCCTCAGTGGAAGCTAAGGCACGAATATTTAAAATCAGTGCATCAGATTAGGCTGGATTTCATGTCAACCGTTAGTGTGTTTGAAAAGATTCCATCAGGATCCTAATTCCGCTTCCTCCAGACAGACCACAGACCCAAATGACTTAAAATATCTAATCATTTCTGTTTTAGAAACGGTTTAGTTGCTGAATACCCCGCTCAAATTCTGTTAGATCTTTCCGCACACCGCAACACAGAGGAAGAACAGATCTGACACCCACCCACTAAACCCCTCCGTCTTGTAAACGTTTTGCAGCACGCGCTCACCACCGGTTCCCATTTAAAGTCTCATCACAGACGTGGCTTCACGAGATTTAAGCGAGTGAACATCACGTGACCTATTTAGGGCGTCAGGCGCGGCTGGTTCCCGGCGTGGTTATTAGATATAAGGCGCATTTCCCGGGTGTTGTTGGATGGCGGAGACCAATCGGCCAAGTGTCCGTGCCGTTTAGTTTGCGCAGACGCAGGGTTTTGTGCACGCTAATTACAGACAATCTGCGCGTGATATCATTTGCCGCGACGCCGCTACGCCGTGTTCGACGCCATGTTTGCACCGAGACCCCCTCCTCGATTATCACTCAGCTGAGTTGGTTGGGACTCGGCACGAGATGCCTCTCCTCGCCGCTAGATGGGGTGTGTATGCAAATAATGAGATTACTACTGCCGCCCTGGTGGTCGGTGAACACGTCACAGCAGGAAATCACGCCCTCTCACGACCACTCTTGTCGCTAGCGTTTTAGTAGTGGCTTCGTGCCGCCAATGGCATGTGAGGACTGTGGTCAATTCCTCACCGTCACCCCTTTTAGTGTGCTTAAAGATGAGAGCGATGAGTCAGAACAAATCACGCAGCACCAGTCTCTCTACACCAATCAGCCAATATCACCAAAATGAGATCGATACAGCAATTTCCGTATCAATGCGATACTGTCCGTCACAATGAATGTGGTTATGGTCACAGACATTAGCATCCAGGAAACTGCTATTGAAGAATTTTCTGTCATGGTATAAGGAAGGCATTCTCTGCACAGAAGTTGTCTACTGCATATTTTGTATCCGTTTATGTTTCAATAGTATTCAAAAGAAAAGTATTCGTTGGTAAATTAGATATAGGTATCAATAGCAGAAATAAAACGCCTGTTGACAACTTCGTTAATGATACTATGATACAGTGTTTAGCAATATGTAGGTCGCTTTGGACTTACAGAAAAAGGAAGAAGGTGATCGAGGTGATCGTTTGATGCTTTACATCTTTCTTCTTCGAACCTTGGATAAAAAGGATTCTCGTTTGAAGTTGTTAAGTAAGGCTGAAGGAACATGTATCCGTTAGAGGTCTCAGTTGGCCTGTAGATAGTCTAAGCTGCCTTGGTCTCAAAGCTCCTATGTACCGGCAATGGCGGTACTTGTTTTTGGCACAGTGATTACCCTGCCCTTCTTTTATAATCTCTTTTTCTGCAGATCAACCTCTCCATTTTGACTGCTTCCTTTCAGCTCCCGTTTACCTCAATACTGTGCGTCTTGCTGGCATATATATATTCATATATATATATATATATATATATATATATATATATATATATATATATATATATATATATATATATATATATATATATATATATTGATATAGGTGCCGAAGGGGGAGGAACGATATCTCTGATTGTAGTAGGTAACAGCTTGAACATTAGAAGTTTTATGTTTTCTCGATAAATATGTCTTGCAAAGGAATACACGTTATTGTATAGTAGGAAATAATGGCATATTGCCATGATATTACAATTCAGTAAAGTAAGTAACTACGGGCCCATTGTTTAAAAACTGTCAGATACTATAACCATTGTATATGGATTCATATTTTTGTATACGGTTTCAAATCCATTGTACATATGGGAAAATAAGCCCTTTGAGCTGTGGAGCAAAAATAATTCATATTGATATACCTGTTCATATTGAAATTCCTGGATTTCATTAGTTTGATAAGATGGATAATGAATACTACAAACGATGATTTTGTGTGCAGGTGGTTCTGTAAGCCACTCGTGTCAGCTCGGGTATTGCTACGCGTCAACCTCTCGTGGATTACACCCTCCTGTCCACAAAGCAATCGGCTGTTGTCTATATAAATGTGCTCATTGTCGAGATTCTTTGATTAAAGATGGCAATATTCTATTGCTTTATCACAGAAACATGGGAATATTTTACCAAATCAATTTAGATGAGGGAACCCAATGCGCGTTTGTATGATCTATGCTAATTACATACAACAAAGACTCCATGTTGCCGAAGTTAAATGTTAAATGTGACAGAGAAAGAAACAAATACTTATAAAAAGTGTTTTTTGAAATAATTCTGAAAAAAATAGTTTCCAAGTTCTTTCAGGAGTGGCACGCCCCCTCTTTTGTCTGAAGGTGGGTGTTTCTCCGTGTATGTGGTCGCGATATCATTGAGTCTGCCTCGTGTTCTCATATGTTTTTTGAAATACTACAGGAAAAGTAACGTCGAGTATAATGGAAATACATAAATGCTACCTACAACTGCCGATAGCAACTTTCCTCAGTAGATGGCGTTTGTGTTCTCTGCAATGCCACAGGAAGAACCATGCTCCCATAGCCCCCTAGTGCCACCAAGCGCATATTCCTCCACACTATCGCCGCCTAGTGTTAGAATGTTTCACTGTAAACTATCCATACAGAAACGTTAACTATCCTTTTAGCAAAACAAGCAGCAGCAAGCAACTCATTAAACCTAAATGTTCTTTATCTACACAGTGGTGACAATTGTTGGCAAATAAACGTCTAATAGAAGTTGAGAGATACACATTGAATCCAAAGGATGTAATGGTTAAGAGAGAGTCCTCCAGGGTGCGGCACTGATTCGAGCAAGGTCCTGCAGCATTTCACACTACCATCTGACGTGGCGCCCTCTAGGTGAAGTTGTCGAGCGAAACGATGCACAGGATAGCTCTGGTATTCTGGTTGTTGTTTTGTGTTTGCTACCGGATAGAACTCTGAAGGTATAATTTGGTGCTGTTGGGTTCATTATGGCACAGAATTGTAAAGGCAACCTTATATTTCTATTCTTTAGATTATTTCACAGATTTATGATATGTCTCTCGGCTCATTTTTAATGTTAATACGATTCTATATGTGTATCCCCAATGGGGAAGGAGGCGATATGAATTACTTGTGGGACTTTAATTTCGAGAGCGATGTCTTTCACAAGTAGTTCTCTAATATTTAATTTTCCTTTTAGTATGCCCCTCACACCTCTCGGCAAGGTGCTTTAACACCCCAATATTGATAGCCTAAACATCAATATGAAAGTATTTCCTTTTCATTACTTGTATAATTTTTCTAAAGATAAAAACCTGCATGTCCAGCCGGATATGAGCCTACTCTGTGTAAAGGCCCCACCAATCATATGTCGTACATGCGTTACTAATAGTTCAAGCTAGAATGATGTTAAGTAATGCACAGGTATATACTTATCAAAACAGGAGATGATTCGGTACATATACAGTAGGCTACAGAGCAATGCATCAGTTATACAACTAGATGTAGGAAAATTAAAGTGTTAAAGACATTTCCTTTTTGGTAGCTCAGTACTGCCACTGCGAGTGTTTAATGATAGCCATATCGAGTGTGCTTGCAATATGATATTACAGAATATTATCGTAAAACTGGATGAGGTTTAATCTTGTCCACCGTATTCCACGACTGGAGTTTGACAAAGTGACTTCATGAGGCGAAGCCGAGTGAAGTCCGGAGCCAAAACTTCAGGAGTGGAATGCGGTGGCCAAGATTGAAACGAATCAGGTTTTGATTTTATCCTACCCTATCTCCTTGATTTTGGAATATTACGTGATAACAATGCTGTATGCCACTAGTGGCATATAAAACTCTGTATGCCAGTCAGCGTGGCATACGGAAACCCAATGTTAAGCCTATGGGAATTTATATTAGGGGTAGGATAATTCTACAGAATTTTAATCACAAATTAGCTCTATTTGGGTAATGGCACGATATGGCCGAAGTCATGGAGGAATTTGTAACCCAGCATTTCCTTTTAGTATGCCCCTCACACCTCTCGGCAAGGTGCTTTAACACCCCAATATTGATAGCCTAAACATCAATATACAAAATTACTGCACCTTTACTACGCCGATTATATTGGTAGTTAACAACAGATATCAAGCCCCCTTAGCTTTGTGATGCAAGGACATCAAAATGCACATCAGATTTCTTTCTCTTTAACGGGTAACCCAAAGTATGATTATGCCACTTTACTCCTGCTTCACTAGCAATAAACCCTTTCCTTGCAGCACCCAGTTCCCCTACTCACCATTACACGGCACGCATTGCCTGCATAATCGATCTTGCTATGGCAGACACCTTTTTTTTTAAATAGTAATGTCACATGATGTGTCATGTGATTTGAGTGATTTACCTCGATATTTTGTTATGCCAAATCAAAGGTTAACATGGCGTTTATAATTTGTCAAGATTTCTTTGAATTCAGACAATAACCTTTTTATTTATTGAATATTATTTGTAAATAACAATGATGCCTCAAAGATGCCTGGAGGCATCATGCTGCCGTAGCCAGGGGAATGCCTGGAGGCATCACCCTGCTGTTAAAGGGGTAAGCAGGTTGTAATGCATATGACATACTGCATGATCTTTGAGGGAGGGTTTTGGATATACCACACCAGCTGTCTAAAAAAGCGAATCATATAAGCCTTTCTCCAAGATCATTTCCATTGGCTTATTTTATAAATGACCTAATATCCTGTACTGACGCCGTCTCACACTGTGAAGTCTGGAAAGGACCTGCAATGGTTGACCGGATGTAAAATCATTCAAACAGACAACCAAACAAAACTCTCCTCCTGTACTTTTGTGTAAAACGAGGGAAGACTAAGATGAAACGTCACAAAATTTCATAAAAATGTCTATAGGTCACGAGTTGTCTTCCCATAGTGATTTCATGAGGTGTAGCCAAGTGAAATCCAGAGCAGAAGACAACGAGCGACATATAGACATTTATCAGAAATTGAGTGTCGTTAATTTTTTATCCATCCCCTCTATGTGCTTTTAAATAACTAAAAAATGAATAGAAACTCAAAGACCAACCTTAAAAATGCAGGCCGGATATCCATTTACTAATTGTTATTGTCGGAGCGAGTAGCAGTTCACCCTGTTTTGCGACCAAATTATTTACCTACACGGCAGCGCTTAGGTTTGCTCTCGGAGAAGTTGTAGTTCATGATGGTTTCATTCCAGTCACTCAAATCTTAATGTTTAGAATTGTACGAATAGCGGAATCATTTTGATATTAATGTATAAAAGTAGCGCCTCCACAGGCAAATCCAGAACTGAGTGTTCATTGCATCAGACATCATTGTAGGAGAGAACACTCCTTACATTTTGGATTTATATATCACAAACAGGATACTCTGATTTTTTGTGGACTAATCGGATTATTGATATGAATTACATTGCAAACTCCATACACTATGCTAACTGCAGAGAAATGTGGCCACTGATTTCGCCGAACTAGATCTAGGACGTAGTCTGACCAGTTTGACAAGGCACACTTCGCCGGTAGCACAGTTGGGTTTATATATTAAAAAAATGATGTGAAACTCGATAAACGTATCTGTGTGGAATATTCAGATTGTCAATATGAATGATGACGTCAAACTCCATGCACTACGCTAACGGTACATGTGGAGAACTCTGACCACTGCTTTCGTTCTGGCGATTGTGTTGGGTCCTGATGTCATCGGGACTGTGGCCCAGCCTCACGTTTTGACTGATTGTATCGGGATTTTGGTGAGTTCACATACATTTTCCGATATTCTAATGGCATGTAACATGTTTAATGTTGGAACAGGTTTTATTCTCAGACTGACTTTAAAATATAATCATTTTGCGAAGCATTGAGAATGTCAGGTCAGCTTAGTTTGACAGTGTCAACAAAGATAATGCCACGGGCATGTTTTGTCTCTCGCCGAGTGTCAACAAGATGTCAAAATGGCCAATAACACGGTTATAGCTCTATTTCTTTTAATGTATTTTTAATCATGATATAAAAATTACTTTTGGGATGGGTCTGGTTTCATAGATCACTCATAATCATCTTTGTTATGCTACAACACATTTGAACGCTTTAAGGCGCTTTTAACTTTTATCATAGTAGCTAAATTTCTGGTTACTGGCTGGTACATTCTCTGGTAACCTGATAGCAATTCCATATGCCACTATGAGCATATAATTAGGAGAAACCGAACGAGAGTGAACCTTGTCAAACTTTATCTCACGACGGCTCGTCCGACGAGATTACTACGCGAGGCGAAGCCGAGCGTGGTAATCTTGGAGGACGAGCCGGAGTGAGATAAAGTTTGACAAGGTTCACTCGAGTTCGGTTTACTATTTATCCTACCCCTTTTAGACTACTTACCAGAATTAGAAAATATGCAAACACTCACCGATATCCCGAAGAATTTGTGTAAATATCCATTTTGGTCCCCCCTACTAACTCTGCTGTCTATCGCCGCGTTCAGCGATATGCGTAGTAAATTACCGATTTTGCGTTAGTTGTTCGGTCGAGGTCAGGTCAAGAATATAACCCCCGTCGAGTTAACTGCACACGTTTAAATTTTATGGAATCTAACTAATTGACAGCTACATTTATGTTTCACTACAAGATTTAAAGACAATAACACCTTTATTTTCAACTAATAACCTTTTATTTTGTTGTTTATTCAAAATATCAACACGAGCAATTTCCTTGGTTACCGCTTCTAGGTCAGCTAGAGCATAGTCTCGAACCGAAACACAACACGTCTATTCTAGCCTTATGTACAGTATAGCCTCATAACTTTATTCTAGTGGCACATCAGTTATCTTCGACTGGCAGTCGAGGAGACAAGTTTACTTGATTCTGGGAGTGTGAGGAAGTTGTCGACGATACATTGTAATTAATATTTACACTTATGTTTCCGCTGATGTTTGCATTTTGAAACATACCGCTTACCGCACGTGTGAATCTACACTGACTCCGGTCACAACGGCCGGCACCTTCGCTGGCGGCGGAAGCAGCTCACATGTTGCGCTGGATTTATCTGGATTTACCGAAATTGCGGCAGTTGAAGGACGTTTTGTTGATAAGGTAAGTATATTACTCATTTCCTGCTGCTGCTATTTACTTGCAACTGCGTATCTGTTCAAGCTATTAACATTCTTATGGCCTGTAAGCTGGCAGATCAGGTTGGGGGGGACGTTTCGATTTTGGAGTGTCTGGCACACTGTCTTCCGCAAAGAATGGTTGGTGTACTTTCCCTTCAACCCAGCTGCTTTCGCAATATTTGGAACAACTTTCGCTAGGTAGTTGACCCCCATCACACAAGTTACATAGCATAAGGTATCATTCAGTGTGGTTTTTGGTTTTACGGTCAGGAAGAGGGCAAAGTTATCTACACATGTTAACTTAGGCCGTTTTGACACAAACAATTTGTACAAGTTAACAATGCACCGATCCCCCCCCGTCGCCCATAGCTTAGGACTAAAAGCCCGAGGTTCAGAACCTTTTACTCCTTTCCTTGTTTTTGTGGATCTTTCGTTCCACATCAGAAACTCCCTTTCGTTTTCTTCTTCTACTTTGATATCGCCAAAACAACACTGGCGTGCCTCATCGCACCCTCGCCAGCCGAATGCTTTCGTGAAATAATAAATCAACGTGAGGGGGCGCCTCCCCCCCCCAATTAGCCCCAGTTTTTTTTTCTCCACATTTTCAAGAGTCAAGTCAAGATTTATTATTCGTTAATTAGGGAATGATTATCACCTTTCAAAAGTGCAGTGAAACGATGTTAAACTGTCTGGTTCGTACTCGTCCCCGTTCACCTTTCGCACAGACAGAAGGAAGTTGGCGATATAATTAGCTAACTTCGTTGGTTCAACTGCCTCCATAGCACGATTGTCCAGGTGGGCTTCCAACATATACGTCTGGAATCGTGTTATAACCTGTAAATATATGAAAATTGTTTCATTTTATTAGTGTATCGTTATACGATTGCTTTCAAATTATCCAAAATGTCAAATCGTACTTCTCCGATATAACACAGGGCGGCGCCACCGGCTATCGCTATCCAATGTTTACATTTCTTTCGAAAACGCTTTCGCTTACCTGTTCTGTTTTCTTGGTGGTGTTCTTGTTTCGCTTGCTCCTGACATAATCCCGAAGTTCGCTGTCGTTTAGCAACTCACTTTCGCTTTCTTCTATCGTTTCAGGTTCTGCTACCCTCACTTCGGAGACATCGCTTTGATTTTGACAAGCTGGAGCAGACGTCTTTTCCTTCATGTTCACAGTGGGCCACTTGTCGAACGGATCCTCGCTAAATAGGAATTCAAGGTCTGTCGCATCGATGTTGAAGGTAGGTTCATCCCTTTCGCTAAGATTTTTCTCTTCTGTTATCACTTCTTGGGCCAATTCCGTCATTATTTCCTTGAGCGTACTACCCATAACACCGCCCAGATAGGCGTCAAACTTGCTACACGCCATGTTTGCGCCTTGTCAAACGCCAGCGCTGTCGTAACGGATCTACTTTCGCTAGCTCGCCTCTGATTGGTCCGTTTTTTTATTCACCTCGGTGCATAAATCACACATTATTCAACGCTCAGTCAAATACACTGAGTCAATGTTAAACCTATGGCGTTTTTTATTAGGGGTAGGATAAAACTATGTATGCCAGTCACTGGGCATACGTAAACTCAATGTTAAGCCTAGGGATTCTATATTAGGGGTAGGATAAATTACTGGACTTGTGGCTGTCTTCATCAATATCGCCTCCAGGTGAAGACAGTTTGATAATCACCGGTCGCCCTTTCAGAGTCAATTGCTTGTATCAGGTTCGTGTATTTCCGATCCTGCATCTTTTATTAGTATCTTATATTTTTCCTGTGGAAAGAGAGGTAGTAGGGTATACACCAGAATAAAGTGAATGGCGGGTGAGGAATGACTAGCTCTTTCATGTGTGCGTTGTCTGGAATCTGGGATGGGAGTGTGAAACAGTTGATATAACGTATGGGTTAACGAGGCTTATCTTGTAGTGTGTCTGTATCCACCGCCATGCTTGATATAACTCTTCAGAAACTCTTGATATAACTCTTCAGAAACATTTGGACCATCACGATTCCTCAGAATAAAATTCACAAAATAACCGTCATGATTAAAAAAAGGCACCTACAGTAATTATCAACCTTTTAGTATTGTTACACAACATTTGGAAAAAGAATGGTGAATGTTGGCCTCGATGGTTCTAAAGTCTAAACTAAATCGGTATATATAGTTCCACTACCGGATATTCCCATTACAAATGAATATGTATCATATGAATATGTGATGAAGTAAATCTCAAATAGTCTCAGTACACCACGTCAATTGCAAGGTATTATTATCGTCCAAATACATCAACGCCATGTTTGGACTTTTGCCTTTAAAAGCTATAGCATTACTGTATCGGATCTATAGCATTACTGTATCGGAGCATACGTGATCATGGCAATGGATCAACATGCATCAATATGCATATACGTCTATAGATATTTAGTATCAATTTTGCCAGTCTACTGAAGAAGGGATCAGAAAATATTTGAATACAGATGAAGAACGTGTGTCGCACTTTGAGAAAGTGGAATATAAGTATATGAACCATCATTTCTCGCAACAAACCCTCTTTAGTTGTTACTGAATAATAGTGAATAATAACTTGGTACAGCGTCGCTGATAGATGACTATATCAGTTGCAACCCCATATTTCCCTGTCGCCTAACCATAAAATATTATTAGAATATTCAATCTCAATTAAAACGTTAAATCAGATGTGATAGACAATCAACAACCACGGGAAGCAGACTATGACATATTCACAACTTTACGTTCTATGCCTTCATCGTTGTATGGAGGACTTAATCAATTTCGCCTCTGGCTGTTTTAAAATGGACATTTCCACTATATATGTTCAGTTGGTAGTATTTAGCGCTTTCCTATATTGCCAGATTTGCACTAGAAGGTGTTAGATAATCTACTGATCTATACGTCAAGTTGTCTTCTTATCCACTATGATGAACGACCGGCGTCACAGCCCTCATAATATAGAGGAATAAAGCATACTCTATCTGACGGCCACCGCAAGGCGGGGACAGCGACACATGGCAGGGTCAGCCCCACGTGACGTTCCTGGTGACCCGACGGTAAGGTGTGTGTCCGCGCCGCCCGCGCGTCTTTATGGGCCCAATTACACATGAAGCCACCTCCTGGCTGGCTTCCCGCTGCCAGCCCCCGCCCCCTCCCACAACCTCCCCGGCCCCAGCCCCGCTGACCCGCGGGTGAACCCGCGTCCTGCCCCGACCTGGCGCAGGAATTACTTGGCCGACGACGTAGGGGTTTGAGGGGGATTTGGTGAGGTGGGAGGTTATCTGAAGCACATAGCCGACTATATACTTTACCGGTTGGGAGGCGGTTGCCTCTATCATTAAGCCAGGTGTGTATAGCTACCAGTTGGGCAACAATGAATACACTAGAGGGACTGTTATGTTTTAGTTGGGGAATGGCGTCAGAGGAAAAGGGTGTGTGGACGACAGGCAAAGAAAGGAAGCCACATGGTTAGAAGCCAGGGATGCTCCTCCCTGAAAAAAGGAATCTTTATAGTTGCGACCCTCATGGACGTATCAAAGCAAGAGATAAATGTGTTTTAAATCTTTCTTATCAGAATACTGCATTTGGTTTTAATTAATTCACATTGTTCTTCTAGGCAAGTATTAACGATACTACTTTGTCCTGTCTTGTCCAGTATGTACCTGTCTCTATATCAGCTGTATGTGTTGTACTGACATTTTTTCTTTTGTTTTCTTATTAAATGACTAAACGGAAGGTTGACTCGATTGCGAGTCGAGTGCACATGCTTGGTGTATATGATAAATACATCTTGATAGAAAAGAATCATAATATAACGTGGCATAGTTCTATTTACAACTAGCGACAACCTCAAGATAGCTTGGGGTTGTAGTTGCTTATGGTGCAATCATTTCTTTCTGTGTTGCCTTCTCTTTACAACTTGTCCCACCCATAAGACCACATCAGAAATCCCTCCCTCCTAGCCTCTTACCATCGCCGCCTACTATTCCCTATCTCCCCCGCCACAAACCATTGCTCGTACCTCTCACGGGTGGCCGGGAGACCTGCTCAACGGGAGGCCACCGGTGCCTAATCCGCCCCCGGGAGGGCAGGGCCCCGGCCGCCGCCAGCTGATAAAACGCCCGCTTTAATCCGCTGTCCCCGAACGGCTTGCGACATTTGATCGATCAAATTTCAGCCAATGGTCAGAGCAGTTGACGTCAGCGTCGTTACAGCCTATTCGTTGCCTCACGCACCAGTCGCTGGATTGCTAAAATCCGCGGGCGTCTTTCTTTTGCCCTCGGTTGCCGAGCCAGAGAGGCTCACCAAAGTCAAAGAGACTCAAAGTGTAAACCTTAATAACCCGCGTGAGAAGCCATTGATGCCAGGAATATGCTGAGAGCAAATCGTACCTGCTTCCCTTCGGTGAACTAGAAATGATAGAGGCCTTACGACGGTGACTATCACCACAGCAAGTCAACTTTAAGGTGCACATGCACGGGATGTTCTACATGTGTAGGGTATGAACCCTGCTTTGTGATCAACCTTTATTATTCAGTTTAGGTACTATGTAATATTTCACATGTATTGAAGGGTGACAATTGAGCCCATCCGTTAGGATCTTCTTTAGCAGAAGTCCGTTTTCGTGACTTGAATGCCACATACGAGTAATTATAATCGGCAGTTGTGTAGATAGGCCTACTAGTAAATCATGGAGTAGTGTTTATCTGCGATGTAATAGCGCTCGCAGATCCTTCTGCAAGGGTTCCCTTAGGGGCAACAGGGTAAATAATGGGTCCCCTCACTCGTATCGTCGATCCTTCTCAGGTTGACTTTTGGTCAGATCGGGTGATTAAGAAAAGGGAAGGTCACGACAACAAGGTCTAACCATGCGTTGTCCATTAGGGTTGCAGTCCCGATGGACAGATTCGGTAACGTATTAAAGTATAAGGGTCTCCCAAGAGACATTAATCCCTTCGCATTCTAGTAGCCCCATATGTTCAGGTTCCATGGCTATCAGGTTTAAACATCTATTATTTAGACATTCTAGCATGTTCTTAAAGTAATAGCACACACAAGCATATGCATTGTGTAGGGAAATCTTTTGTCAGAGGAAATCCCTATTTTCATTAGATTATGAAAGCGTTCCACACAGTGTTCTTTGCAAACAAAGTGCAATTTTGATACAATACGTGATAGGAAGCTAAAGATTCAATATTCATCTCATTATCAAAATAACTCATATATATACATATATGTATATGTATATATATATGTGTGTGTGTATTTATCTTCCATCAGTTTTCAAGATGGACTGATGAGACCTCATTTCCTTCTTTCTCTCCATTGTAGTTTACATGCAAGCAATACCTCATTTATACATACTACAATTCAACCTTTCTCAGATGCTATACACAATTCATGTTTCTGTAGGGGTCAGGGTAGTCGAACAGTGGTATGATCCCTCCACACTAGGTGATGCAAGTGCCGATCCCTGCTGTGCGGTAAAGCCGGCAGACCCGTGTATGCAAATACTACGGGTTCACCCGCATTACATAACTCAGTCAGTATATATAGGCTGAGTCAACAGCGGGTTGACAGGTTACTTGCAGTGCCTCTTAGTTGAGTGAACCCTTTGAGCCTCAGAGACTGCTAGCTTTCTCCGGAAACCTTTCAGCGGTGGAGAGAACAGATCCTTTCCCATTGCGCTACTTAGCACATTCCGTGCTAGGCTACTGTACAGAGATATGCAGGTTTCAATAAAGATATTGTACCTGAAGTGGCCAGAGTCTGGTTTTGTGTTCTAGGTTAAGCTAGGTTGTAGATCCCACATCTCCCAGCTTTACTGAGGATATTCCAAACCAACCTTTGCGGAGAGTACAAGCTTGGGGTAGCGACTCGTCTCAAACTGCTGGATAGTTAGACTAGGCCTGGTTGTGAGATCACGTACCACTAACGAGTAGTCTGCTATATTCTCTTCGATGCTAGCTCTTAGATTTTTAGTGTTTTCCCTTTGTTTTATTCTAAAAAGAACTGAGCAATATCTAAGGACGAATAAAATACATGAGACTATAAATGTAGGAGACAAAGACAATATGATAGTGTGGAAGGTGTGGAGTGTCACCCAGGTTTAAGTCATACTGAGTTCCAGCATTACCGAGCTATATAAAGAGATGACGTAAGACCATCTGGCAGCGGATGACTTTATCTCTTTATATAACTATTTCAAAGTTACTTTATATCTTGTGAATCAGAGTGATATGAAATAATTCTTTACAAAATTACCTGCATTTCATCAGCTTCTCCCAGTGCACCGATTAGCATCTGAATAAAACAGATGTAACCACTTCCCAAGTCACTACTCCTTCGGAAAACCTCTCATAATCATCTATGAATTGTAGTTTTGAAATTTGGTTTGACAATCAAGTCCCGCCAGGCACCTACTTCGGCGCTGCCTTCATTATTGTGCTCGTCGCCTCGTTTACCTCAGGACTGCTCAGACCGGCGCCCAAGTCCATCAAATACTCCCAAACTAGGTCACTGAGGCTCAGCAAATACTTGGTGCAGCAGGAGATCATCACACTCTGATGAATTGAAATCTCAGCTGATGGGCAACATTATTAAAAGCACTCAGATGAATTGAAAACTTCGACAGACCGTCTCTTGTAGTTTATCAAGTGTGGATTGATGGCGGCTCATGTTTTCGTATTGAGGATATCGTCTGAGACACAAGTCATTGGCGTCCACGCCTGATTTGCATTCTCTGAATAAGGAAAAAAGAAGACTAAAGGAAAAAGTCACACAAAGTTCACCCGATTTGAGTTTTTATTCTTTGTGAAACATACATCTTATCGATATTTGTATTTCATCTTTGCTTGCAGTGAAGTCGAAGATCGTTTTACTTATATTCATATTATCATACAGTTGATTAGATATAAATTTCATTTTACGAATATAGGACCGTCGTAGTCGTACTCTTATTGCTGTTTTAATCAGGAGAGCGTGGAGGAGGGTACAGAGGATTAACTAAAGCCAGTCCGACGTGACATGAGGTTACCATGGTCGACTTTCTCAGGTACAACACCTGGTGATACATGCTATTAGATGTAGAATATTCTAATAGTATGGAAATAAATTCTGGTCAATCGATTTATCTGTTAAGGGGCAATTAATATTACTCCGGTGGTCGGTATTTAGTCCCCACTTCAACGCCATAAATGTTTCTTTTTCTGCTTTTTGGCTGCAGAATTTCCTGATCTCGAATCTGCTGGGAGCAATAAGGAATACCTTGAGTTACAATATCGGAGGACATTGGGAAATTGGACACCGTTTTATGCTTTACGCGGGCGATTCGCTTTTAATTATATCCATGCCGATATTCCTTTTTGTCTTTGGTCATGGATATGAAGTGGACACCGTGGACTCGACTGTACAGGTTGTATCTGTAATGTTTCCAGAGTAAGAACTTGGCCTACCAGGGTTGTGATATAAAGACATTATAAATTAAAAACAAAAAAACCTATATTGTATTCATACAGACGTATCTGATGGGACAGATGTGACCACATGATATTCAAACTACTTTATCTTAATAGACATAGGGGCTAAATACTATTCAATAAGCAAAGACAACATTGGTTCTGGAGGATTGTGTGAATTTTAAATCAAAGAGCATGGTGGTACCCAAGATTTCCGAGTCAGTGTATTGTATATCTGCATGCTATGTATTTTTCTTTTACCTTTTGAACATCGGTCTCTTCCATTGAAAACGGATCATTCACTTAAAATTGATTAAATCAACGGGGTACTGCAACGAGTTATCAATCATATATGGGCTGGAGTAAAATTGTACCATGCTTTAGTAGCATTCAAGTCCTTCTTAAGTAAAATGTAATCTTCATCGAAAGAGCAGTATGCGTATTGTCGATGCCCTTTTGTCACAGCGTATACGACCATTCAGCAATTGCAATGAAATAGATAATATAGAGGCAACTAAAAGCTACTATCAAATTCTGAATTGCCAAGAAATCAATTGTGCAAATATTTCGACCTCTCTATTTTCATAATAGGTTGAATAGTATTGTCTCGGTCATTGGCAGGGGCTCGGGGAGGTTCTTTCTCGGAAAAGAATTAGATACTCTGTCGTTCCTGTCGTTTCACATATTGAAATGGAACTAGAGGAATTGCTACCCTTAGGGCAAGGTTTGCTCAAGGGATACATCTCAGTGTAACTATACTATTTTATCCATCTACTAACATCACTTTTTCAAAAGGTTATTACAATGTAATATACATGCAATTTTTTTTCAAAGTGTTTAAAAACAGTGTTACAGTTGGATTTTCATGTACTCTTTGTTTAATATAAACTTAACTGAGATTATCCTCATCTACCACTAGCTTGTATATTTCTTCCTCTCGTCGACCCATTGATATACTAATTATATAAGTTAGTTCCTCTTTTGATCTCACAGCCAGTATGTTTTCCCGGTAGACTTACCATTGGGAACTCGAATCCAACTTCCGTTGAGTATTTAGGAAAAACAATAAATGGGGGATTATGTTACAAAGTTAGCACATAAATCAATTCGAAGGGTGAAATAAATCCAGAAGCGTATCAAAGTTTAGGATCAGAGCTTGGTCCCTTCTCATTTGAATCACTACATAATTCTCGTGGCTTCGCCTTGTGATTTACTTCGCGATTTGAACTCGATGGGATACCGGCTCTACCCTAAACTTTCACAGGCTTCCTTTAGAGTATTGCCAACATGTTTTTTTTTCATAAATACCTTTGCCGTTTCTCCTGAAAATGTTTAGTGCAAATAAACATTTGACACCCTGTCACAGCGTGAAAACCCCTGATTTATATATGTACACGTGAGGCATATATATCTACCATTTTTTCTTAAATAAGTAGGTCCTTCTTGCCATTGTATATACCCTTTATCTATAGACGTTTACATGAGCCCATGTTGCAGTCACATATGTATCATGTACACGCCTGATTCTGTTGTACTTATGCCACCCTTTAGTAATTCCGATTTATGCATCTAGGGGACACCACTGTTATTCTATTTCATTTGTCATTAGTCATAAGTAATCCTTAGAATATGGAAAATCCAATGTTATATTATCAATTTTGATTATGAAATCGTTCTAAAACCCTTTATATATATATATATTTTTTTCATTAAATACATATAATAAACCGAGCATTCTTTGGTTCTTTAACGGTTTTTATAAATAGATATACCTGCAAAACACCACTCTTCTATAGGATTCTGGATATAACCCTTTATAATGCTCTAAGGGGTGGAGATTATAGACATTTGGTTTGGCTCATGCTCAGGGTTGGAGTCGGAATCGGGAGCGAGGGCACACAGAGAGTGTCGGGAGAGACTTCCACCGCCACAACCTCTACCAGCACAACTTCTAACATAGGGTGGGGCACAGATGGGTGGTCAGAAATTGAAGGGGGGGGGGGACAGGGTGGCGGGGGCAGGGCGGTCACGATTTTCTTTTTCATCAGTATACATATACGCCTAACATATGTAACATGTATACGACCAGCATAAACATATCGCACACAAGATATTTCTTTTATATAGGCTTGGCAGCAAATACAACCATTGCCCTTCCGTATACATGGATAAACAGTATTGTATATGCCACATACACCAGCGCGCAATATGGACGTATGTATATATAAGCAGGTCAATGTACAATGGATACATGCATTTACGCAGTGTCGTATATATGAAATAAGTGGGGGTTTTCGAGCAGTGTGTGTAGTAATATACCTCTACCTTCTTCCCAGTAAACCTCTTAACTCGCTACAGATGTGTCAGGTACCTGGACAGTGGTATCCGCTTCCATCCCCGTCCTAATTAGACCTGCACTATGAAATACTCGCCCACTTCCCTCACTATTTTAGGGCCGCTGACTCGGAGGTATTCTATATTAGGGCTGTGATGGGAAGATCCATGACCAGAGGGAGGTCGACAACCAATCTTAAGATCCGCGAAAACATATCTCATGACATTCATCATTCCAAGAAAACAATCTTTCAAATTTATAGACCGAATATGTCAAGACTAGTTTTGTTTGGAGAATTGATTTAATGGTATCATGCTGTTCATTTCTGTCTGTGCCTATCCACATGTGGGCGTCCATTCTCTCATTTATTACTTTTAGACTGAAGGCTACCAACGCTAACATCATTCTAGAAGAGACTCCCGTGCTGAAGATTCATTTTCTTTACATGGTTCTGACTAAAACACATGTGTGATTATTATATTATACTTTATCTTCATGGTGGTGGTGGCGTGAGTGGCGGGGCTCAATGTAAGATCTCTAGATTCCATTAGTACGGGAACTACAACTGAGGCGAATAACAAAGACAGCGTAGTCACAGGGTTTGGGGTCTCTATAAAGATGAGATAAGGCAATTAGGGTAAGTTAAATAATTCAAAATAGTAAGCCCCGCCTAAGACGCCCTTGAATGTGCGCAGAGCAAGGCTAACAGGTACAATTACTGACTGGGAGTAGCGTGGGGCATGTGGGTTGCCACGAACAGCCCTGTGTGATTCTACACTGGACTTTTGAGGCAGTTGGTCGCCTATGAGAGCTCTGCTCCAATGGTAAGGTATGTGGAGGGTATTAGGGCATCACTTCATACGGCGGGTGTCGGACTGGGGCTATAAAAACCGACACTCAGAGAGCTCTGGCCAGTCAGACACGCCTGACATTCAGCAGAGCACACATAGCCGTGATTACCGACTACCACAAACCTTATAGGCAGTAAAATGACCACAACAGGAAAATGTGGTAACTAATACAATATATATGCTCAATATCTATGTATATCTGTGCACCTGTCTGTGTGTATTTGTAAAAAAGTATCTATGTAATTACATATCTGTGCACCTTTATCTGTGTATCTGTATTTACAGAGGATAGTCTAACTGCATTGTCCATGTATTCTAATTAATTTATAAGGCCAGGTGAGAGAAAGATGCCAGAGCAGTGAGCCATGATAGGGTCAAGGTTATACTGGTCATGATTAGCTCATTTGTAAACATGTATGTATGTGACTATCTTTGTCAGTGTATGACTGTATGTGTGTGTATGTGTGTCTATGTAGATATGTGTCTGTATAGTAATAAAACGATGTTCCTCTAAACGTACAAATTTCGATCCAAGCTCTGGCCCTGGGACGTTAAGTTGTAAGGGCCATTTTCAGTCGAATTTGGGCACAAAAGGGTCAAAGTCAACCCTAGCCTTCGCCTCCACCGTGGAATGCGGCTGTGACGTTGTCGCATAGCAACGCGCATAGCAACCTGCATAGCATCACTTGTTGTCGCTTGGAAATCGGCAGAAACCAGCGGAAACCCGTTTGGAAGAAAACATAGCAGTTGTTCTCTCATTGCAATCCTGTTTTAAAGGTGCTTGCAATGTTTATTCAGGTATTTATTACTGTATTTCGAGGTTTTTCTGTAATTCATTTATGTATTTTTGATTTTGCAGTATTTCAGTATGTTTTCTTTATATACTGTAACGTTAATGTTACCGATGTCGAAGCGATACACAACGTCGGCCATTTTGAAATAGTGACGCAATCCCGTTTTTTGACACTGGAAAAAATAGTGATATACTGCACAGCCGTGCAATACATTGTGGGGAGCAGCGTGTAGTATGTAAGTCACTTAGGCAGTAGGTATATAGTAAATGCATGTATTCGATGTATATTGATATGTTTATATATATATATATATATATATATATAATAAATATATATATACGTCCACATTTCATGCAAGCATATGCGGCAAATACAGAAGTGTTTAATTCCATGTATACGTAAGAATAATGCCGCAAAGTGTATGCGAGGAGAAATATCTTGTGCATGCATGTTAAATATAACGTAAACAAATAGACACGTCTATGACAAATAAAAAATTTGTCTCCACATGCCCTTGTTGCCTCCACACCTTATCGGTGCATTGTTGGAGGATGGGGGCGGGCGGGTGTGGGCGGACTGGTGTGGACGGATGGGTGTGCGGAGTAGCCCACTCTCCTCCCAGATCTTTTGCGGCACTAGCGCTTGCTAATCTCTGCCTCAACCCAACGCTGGTTCCCTGGTATCTAAATAAAGACAGGGGAACCAGCTAAAATTTCCGATTCAAAACAAGGCAACTGTCAAAGGTTTTAAAATTCAAAGAACTCATATATTATGAGTTGTGAAATGTGGGAATTGTTAAATGAGCTTAATAGACAGTCCTGCTGTTTTGTTTTCAGTTCTAAACCACTTTATTAAGTGAATCAACAGTTGATTAGACTGCCGCTTCGAGTGAGCACATGTGTCATGTTTACAAAACAAAACCCAATAACACATGAGGTGCTATCCACTGTAAAAAGTAATCCCAGAGATTCTATCTGGTTTTATACAAATGGTAACAGAAATTAGTGTATATTATTTACCAAATAAACATGTTCATCTCTATTTACAAGTAGAACACAAAATGACACCCAAATCGCTGAGAATTAAGGATATTTGAAAAAACTGGCGGATGGGACAGATTCTGTCCCAAACAGGCAGGTAGGGGCAGAGATACAAGCAGCCGCAGGAAGTAGAGCGCAGGATATCTGCTAGGAGAGTGGGAGCAGCCACCCGGCTACCTGTCTCATCAGCCGCCACTGTCGACCAGACACTCCATACACTACACTGTAGCCATCCCTCCGGATTGGGTAGATGGGCTGCTGAGGGGTGCCACAAGTCTGTGAACCTATGTCCTGCACCAACACTGAAGCTCTACTCCTGATTCTGATACTGATCCCCTGAGTATATAATCACAGTCCCTTGATACAGCCAGCCTGTGC
This sequence comes from Alentia gelatinosa, assembly GCA_950022655.1. NCBI lineage: Eukaryota > Metazoa > Annelida > Polychaeta > Phyllodocida > Polynoidae > Alentia > Alentia gelatinosa. Next base: position 46,242,511 of record OX465586.1, read on the forward strand.
CTTTTAGACCAACATGGCTAGAATGATACAGAACGGTGGAGTTTTTAAAATCAAACTTTTAACATTCAGTACAAACAAAGGAATGCTGGTTTTATTGCATGTTATTACTCAAAGGATACTCAAAATTGATAATATAACATTGTATTTTCCATATACCACAGACTTTGTTGACTAATAGCAAATTTGATAAAAAGAACAGTGGTGTCCTCAAGGCGCAGAGACCGGAGTGATTGGAAAGTAGCGTAAATATAAGAGAATCGGGCGTATATATGACATATTTATGACATGGAAACATGTATACATCTAGAAATGAAGCGTATACACAGTGGCAACTTATTTCCGCCAACTGATGGATACACGCCTCATGTATACATATATAAATCCCGTTTGAAAATCATCATAAAGAGTAAGTGCCTTATCTCAGCTTTAAGTCTAACGGCGAAATCCTAACCTATGTTTGAAGATCAACGATGCAAGAGATAGGGTGTACCAAATATGTCTTTGCTAAAAACCCACATTTTTTACCCCCATTGCCACCCAAAATAAAAAGAACAGACAAGGGAAAAGGAAAATGTATTTCTATATGTGGCGTGCAGTGAGTAGGTATTTCTTTCAGTAATATGAGAACGCTTATTGAAGTGTGTGAAAATGCAACATCACAGGGTATTCATCATGCAATCACCAGCAAATAGAGTGCACATCAAGAGGAGGAGTAAAAGGCTTTAAAGAATACGACTTATGCCCAAGAAGCACCGTCTAAGTACTTCGTAACTGAAGTCCATATAGGATTGCACTGTAACAGCACGTTACACACCATATCCGCTTGTCTACGCCACTGCACTCACGTTCACCTGAGTTGTTTGCTATCGATTGTGCTGAGTACGAGCTTCTAAACTTACCTTTGATACCACTCTGAAAAGGTTCATAAAGCATACCTTAGTACGCTTAGATTTGATAAGTTCTGTGCGCTAGCCAATTGGATATTATTTGTCACAACCTACGCCCACTATCACTACCCTCCCCTCTGTTTCGGCCACTTTGCCGGATTACTCAATGCGTACTGGGGAAAATGACGGTAGTGTGGGGGTGTGGTCAGGTTAGTAAACCTGTACGGACGGCTTTGATAGATATGTTTGTATGAACAAGGAAGAAGTCCTAAGAACTCCATTGAACGATACGGAAATATAAAGTAGATCTTGGAACGGCGTAATATTTATCTGCCGAGGTCTCTCCAGTCGTTGTATGGTACATATACCAAGGTTCGGGTGTTCTGGATTAGAGTAATATTTAGATGGTGATGTTTAGCAACAAGATTCATTCCTGGCTTACAACGTGTTTTACCATAGACTTCCGCAATAGTAATGTGTTTCTTATTGAAATAGATTTTGCGCGAAGTACCTTGAACACATCAATAGGTTGCGATAGAAATAAATCCAGTGATATCCTCCTTAAAAATGATGAAGGTAACGATATAGTTCTCTCTGAAGCTCCAAATTTTATCAATAACTACTTTTGTGCTATTGGTGAACGCTTATCAACTGACATGTATATGCCATGGCGCAGATATACCAATGTATGTGATTCAGTACTTCCTGATTTGGTAACAAACGATGCCGAGATTCTTGAAATAGGACGAAACATATGTATACACAAGCAATCGATGTTAGAGGGAATAACATCAAGGATTTTTCGTGATGCTGTTTTAATTGTTCCATATGTGTTTACAGAATTGATGAATTGTGTATTTAGTTCTGCAAATATTCCAGAATCTTGGAAAACCTCCATCATAATTCCTTTACCCAAAGGTGGAGACTCATCTCAAGTTACTAATTTGCGTCCTATCTCATTATTACCCTGTATATCGAAAATTATGGAGAAGATTGTGCATAATTGTCTATATAAATTTCTTATTAGATATAATCTGTTAAATCAAAATCAGTATGGTTTTAGGAAAAACTTTTCAACTTTCGATGCCATATCTAAATTGAGTGATGATATTCTTTTGGGGCGAAATGTAGGTAAAGACACAATAGCACTTTTCATAGATTTTATGAAAGCATTTGACACCGTGAATCACAGTGTTCTATTACAAAAATTATCTGATAATGGGGTGAAGGGAGTAAATTTAGCATGGTTTAATAATTATCTCAAAGGGAGGGTTCAACAGGTCAAAGCAAATCAAATCTTATCTACTGAAAAACCTGTGACTCATGGTGTCCCCCAATGGTCCATACTTGGGCCCCTTTTGTTCCTCATTTATATAAATGACATTAATAAGGTTGTTAAACACTCGCAAATTATTTTATATGCGGATGACACGGTTGTTTATATCCAAGGAAGACCTAATATCTTGACATACAAATACTTACAGGAAGATCTTGATGGAATTTTTACTTGGTGCCAACAAAACAAATTATCAATGAATTTGAAAAAAACGAAATGTATGGTTTTTAAATCTAAATCTAAGAAAAAAACAGATGATCACCTAAAATTATATTGTAATGATGTGGAACTAGATAAGGTAATCTCTTACAAATATCTGGGAGTTACCTTAGACATGGCTTTAGATTATCATTTACATATTAACTGCATAATCAAAAACGTCTGTTATAAATTGTATCAAATGTCAAGGATGAGGCCTTATATACCAAATAGTGCAGCGGTAAAAATTTATAAAATGGCAATTCTCCCTATTATTGATTATGGAGATATACAATATAATACAACCTATCAAAAATATTTAGAGAAACTCCAAAAAATTCAAATAGGGCCTTAAGTACATGTTTAAGATTACCTTTGTTAACACCTATAACCAATTTACATAAACTGGTTAACCTACCTTTGTTGAATGACCGTCGTCAAGCCCATACTCTTAATTACATGTATAAGAGAAGCAGGAAACATGAATTCTTAGTTAAATACCCATTAGCAACCAGATTATATAATGCTCCTGTATTGTACCAAAGTAAACCAAATTGTGATGCTTATTTACGTTCACTACACTTCTATGGTTCAAATTTATGGAATCAACAAGCTGTGATAACACGGAATACGGAATCATACAAAAGTTTCAAATCACTAACGAAAAGGAAAACAATGGACAAATTATTATCCACTCCCTATATAATTATAGATTAATTTGTTCAAAAATGTACCTCTAACTTTTCAGATTTTACGTTATTCAGAAATCAGGTTTAATGACTCCATGCACAAATGTATGGTTCTTTATCATAACACATGTATGATAGTGGATCCACTGTAATCAAATTTTATACAGATGAATGTCAAGTACAGACACTTGTAAGGCGATACCAGGAAGAACAATTGCCAAGCAATTGAGGTATAGGCCCCTTTGTTGGCCCGAAAAATGTAACACCAAATGTAAAATGAGAAACTTCTGTAATCCTCTAAATGGACCAATAAAGAAATGATGATAAAAAAAAATAGCCACCATTAGTACAGAGCGTCTAGAAAATGGCAAATTGTTCGTCTCTTCCATGAATCATTGCTTAGAAATGAAAACATCGGATAAAATAGTCTATGTATTTCCTTAAACCATCGGTTTTCCTGGCCCATGAAGTCATTTTAACATCATCTGGGGTATATTCCTGAATTAATTTCTATTTCATTTAGGTTTTCGGTTCGGGTTCCCGTGGCCGAATTTTATTTTCTTGTTTTCGACATTATTGCAAGCCAGTTCTTTATATTATGCCTAATTCCACGAAAAAAAGAAGTACATCCATGTTGTTTTTAAAAGACCTAAGAACCTTTCCTACATCGATTAATCTCGGATGGGCTTCACCATTTGCAACTTGTAATAATTTCATTGCTTCAGAATGGCATTTTTATAGGGCCACTTAAGCTCGCCCACAAAGGTCATTCATTAAAGGTTCCACGTGCTAATTGGTTTGTGATTCAGTCAGGATCGGTAAGAATCTCATTTAAGTCACGAGTAATCCTTTCAATAAAAGATCATGTTGTTTAGAGTGTTCATATTGGGAAAGCGGTACAAAGGATCTGTGTCGAATAACTTCTTCCAAGATTTTGCCTGGATGTTATTCAATGCTAAAAAGATGCATACTACTATAACTACATGGGAGACAGTGCGAAATACACACAAACTCTCGAGAGTATCATAATTGTGGATGATTAAAAATTGTCGGTAATTTACGGTGGATATTGGCGCCACCTGGTGGCTACCAGCCCATCTACGGCAGAACCACGGCTGATTCACAAAGGGAGCCACCAGTTTCTAGAACTCTCCTCGCCGGTTGTGTGTACCCTCCAACTCACACCTAAATACATGCTGTTTAGATCTATTACTATGGCTTATAGGCTTATGCCCTTTGGCATATTTCTACATATATATTATTAATCTCATTACATAAATAAAAGAGAGACAATGGGTTTGGCGGTGTAAATACAATAAACAGACTTTATTCATGTTAAATTACAATTGGTATAAAACCCATAAAACTGCCACAATAGTAATACATCATTATATATATATATTCATATATATATATATATATATATATATATATATATATATATATATATATATATATATATATATATATATTCTATTTTGGAAGAAATGATAGTTAATACAATGTTTCCCACAAAAATAATGTCCGCATCAGTTTATCATACAAAGCTTACTGTAACTAATTTTTAATGGATTATAATGTTTAGACTTAAAATGATTATCATTCAATATCGTTTAAATCTTAAAGGATTATTATTTACCATCTGTACATCATGATACAAAATTTGATATATAGTAGTAAAAAAGACACAGTGCTTACCATTGCTTATCAACAATCGCATCAAATCATCCCTCTCAGTCCTGCCCTCTCGGTCCTGCCTCTTTACCTACGCCTACATTAAGATGATTTTATACTATGCCTTTGCACGTCTATTCTACTTGTGCTGATCAAGTGGTAACTGATAAATATTTACATAGTGTGCTGGAAATTCTTTTACTTCACAGTGTGCAATACGGTGCACACATTACGGCACACTTTGACGCATATACGGTGGAAGTTCGTCAGTATGTGTGTTTGGAGAGTGTAAATGTGACGTACCTCATTGTCCATCCGTGTATTCCAATCTGAGGCCTTGTCAACCGTCAGAAGAGATTCTGCACTGTGCTAACCTGAAAAATGAAAGTCATTTTACTGCTTAACTACATTTCATAAAAATTATTTTATTAGATGATAAGGAGCTCACATTACAATCAGCGTGATCGATTTCCACAGGTTAGACGATATAATTAGTGATTGTGGTCAGGACAATATTCAATTAAATGTCATTCAAATTGATTTCTATCCATCTTGTGGGCGTCTTTTTTATTCCAATTACAAGTGAGAGGATGACAAATACAAATACGCTAACATAATAATACAGATACAATACATATCTATTCTACGGACAAATTCATGTACACATTACTCAATACAGACACATATACAGCTGCAGTTAACAGAGTGCACAGGTAGTGGTACCCGCCAGCAGCAAAGTTATTCTGAAGCATTGGAAATGACAACAAACCAGAGGTTAGCCTGCAAAATTGCGAGATCAACGCATCAGGTCAGCAAAAATTATAGTTTTAAAGTAGTCCGTAGAAGGTGTCTCTATTTGTGGCGCTGCAGGTTACACATTCGCTGTTCCAAACTACTAAATGATCCGGGTTTGCAGCCCATCAATGGATATTCGATAGTAAGTGACCTGACTACTTTAAACAGAGATCGTCCAAATTAATGCTTGTAAGCGTAGTCTCGACAGGTATATATATGATCACGTTTTTTTTACACCAGAGCCGGTGTTTACACTAGACGACTAAAACGTGACGACTGCAGATCGTCTAGCCTATAGTCGTCAGGTCGTGCTCGATTAGGAATTATCCTACCAATAATAGAAAAAAAACACAATAGGCTTAACATCGGCAAATTTCATGTGACATGTCGTGACATAAAGTGTGTTTTATGCCACAAGAAACATAAAAGATTTATCAATCAGCGAACAGTGCGCGAATTACTCCCGTTAACAGTTCCGGTTGCACTCAATGGACACAATCAACATGTTAACATGATACAGAACATTATGAGCGATTTATGAAATCAGTGCTCAACAATAGCAAGATGACATTAGTAATGTAGACTGCCACTGCTTCGCGACTAATGCTGTCTATGAATTGTTCACCAGTGGTCAACAATTTTTAGACCACATTCACAGCGGGAAAATCTGTGATTTACATATGGACACATAACGTGTATATATCTATCATTTTGTGTAAATAAGTAAGTCCTTCTTGCCATTGTGTATATGCTTTATCTCTAGATGTACAAATGCCCATGTTGCAGTCACATATAGATCATATGTCCGCCTGATTCTGTTACATTTACGCCACTGTTCAATAATTCTGATTTCTGCAACTAGGGGACACCATTGTTGTTTTATTTCATGTGCCATTAGTCATCAAAGTCTATTGTACATAAAAGATCCAATGTCATATTATCAAGTTTTTAACTAAAACTCTATTGATTATCTTTTCATTAATCACATATGATAAACCCAGCATTCTCTTGTTTTTTACCGTTTTCTAAATAGATTTTACCTTAAAAGGTCAGATCAGGTATCACCCTACCGCTGCCACTAAGCCGCAGCCAATGCAACCGCCTCTGCCACCCCCACAACCTCTGCTGCAGCTGCCGCTTTCACACCCGCCGCTTTCACATCCATCACTTCCTGTCGGCACACAGGCATGCGCTGTGTAGGCAGATTAATTAGGGTATTTCTTCTCATATACGCTCGGCGGCAAGTACAGCCAGTACGCGTCCGTACACATGGAAAAACAGTTTTGTATATGCCAAATACGTTGGCGTGAAATATGGATGTATACATATAAAAATATATTAATTTAGATCGGATACATGTAATTGGCCAGTGGCGTATATGTAAAAGCAATTTATATTAAAATGTCTGGTTCAGTTAGTTAAAATTGCTGGTTATGCATTCTTAACTGGATTTTTGTGAGTGTTTGAATATATTTCGTATATCATAAACTCGTGGGGACTTTTTGGAAAAATACAGAACCAAAATTGAGTTAGTCGGTCAAGTTTTGAAGCCTCTCAGGTCGCCCGGGTCTGCTACTTGCTATGCTTGGCTTACACCTCCCGTAGTAATTTGCGACCTGCCCGTCGTGGCATAAAATCTCGACCGGCTAACTCTCGCTCAGTTCTATTTAATTATCGGCCTCAAAAGTCATCATCTCAAGAATTCGTCAAGCGTTTGCACTTTTTATATGTATCGATTTCTACCCATTGTGTGACGTCACCTATATCTATGACGTGGCTTATTTGTTAGTTATTTGCCACCTTAACGCACAACGCGCTTCGCTGGGTGAGGTCACTAAAGTGTTGATAATGCCCGAACAAACGCGAGAGAGACGGAGGAAATGGATTTATTCAGTTCATAATTAAGGACTGTGAGCCGTCTTTGGACAGTTTAGAAGAGAGAAAATGTCGCGCCACAAAGAAAGGGGTGGGGGGTTGCGGAGAGAAACACCAGGCAGCGTGACAGTCAGCGTCCTCCCACGTGCCGCCCATTTCTTCGCATTAGTTCGGCACAATTAAGTAAAACTTACTAGTAAAAAAGCCAGAGACTGGCGTGGGCCGTCGCAGGCCCTCCTTGAGTAAATTATGTATCTGTTCTCAGTGCGTCATCAATCCCTATCTGATGTCCTGTCTGTAGGTGTCTGTAGGTATGGTAATAAAGCTGTGCTTGGAGAATATGAACATCCAGCGCAAAACCTGTGGGTAGCCAAGTTCAAAGCATACAAGGCTGTCCGATATTTTCACGTACTCAATCAATTGGACATGACTGCATTTACAAATTACAACGCATTAAGGTGGTCTTCATACATTTTATCAATAATCTTACAAACGACAGTATGGAATGAAAATGGAATTTATTTGTCTTGTTCTTATAGTAACCATTTAATGATAATTTCCAGCAAAGTTAGTTGAAGCTTAGGCTAAATGAATATGGTGAGCTAATGCCCCAAAAAATATCAAATCTGAGAGAATCATAAATTCCTTTTGCAAATATCATTACTATATATAACAAGACTAAAGTGCGAAATTGGGAACACTAGTACCATAATTAGCTTTAACACAGGGCTAAAATGACAGGCAAAACGTCACGTTACCCCCCCCCCCCCCCCCCCCACCACCTGGTTGCATTGGTTGTTATTGGAAAATATACTGGTCCATTTTATTTTGTTATACTGAGATCTCACACTCTCTAAGTGGTATTCTGTACAAGGTTGTCACTACGCTCTATGGGAGACGAATTCTTAACGAACTAGGCTTAGGGCCTTGAGAATCCATTGGCACACAGTATTCCTGCTAGGCGGCATCATTGAGATTATAGGAATCGTTGGGTTGCATCGATGTACGTCTTTAGCACGGGAGGCAGGCCAGTGGATTCTCAAGGCTCTAAGCCTAATTCATTAAGGGTTTTTCTCCTACAGAGCATAGTGAGAGTACAGAATACAACTTAGAAAGTGTGAGATCTTATGAGAGGGGTGATTGAGATTGGTATGAAGAGAGACATGTAGGTTTATCCTTTTATGGTGGGAAGATGCGTATATGTGATTTATTTTTAATTGCGATGACTATAGCCTCTGTTCCCATAGCCCTATGTGCTCATAAATAATCCATCTGAGAACAAATTCTTACTTGATGTTTCTTGGGATCATCCCTTGGCTCACTGCTATAAGTTCATATCTTTCTATCGTGGATATCTATACACAATAAACAACCTTTTTCCTATTCAGCCACAGATTACAAGCCACGTACCTTATGCTTCTAATCCATACGTGGATCTCCGACCTGGATCAGATCAGCAACCCTAAAACATCATTTTTGTCGACATCGCCAACATTAACCCACCCACCCTTGGACATTGTACCAAACAGCCCTACTGATAGCCTATGGCCTTCACCAACACTATCAATGTAATACTTTACCAGCACAGGTTGGTCCATCCACCCCAGCATGCCTACCCTCCTCCTCCTTCGCCAAACCCGCTTGAGGTCCCTTGACAGAGTGGGAAGCCCCAGCCACTTTCTTATCATCAGTCATTCCGGGCCAACACATCCTTGCTTGCTCAGTCGTCGCCTGCGTTGGGCCGCTCTAATTTCCCTGCCGTACTCTCCGGCGAAAATTTGATATTTCTCCGTGCGCTCCGCTGCGAAGTTCACCGGTTTCAATTCGGACTGCAATTTTGTTCAATTTAGTGGCGGGCTAGGCGCTTAGCCGCGGGCTAGACCCCGGTAGTTGGGTCAATTTGGGCGAGCGATGCCGACAAGCCGACGACAATACCGGGAGGCACCGACCAGGACAGCCGTGAGAACCAATGAGACGGGGTGAGGGACAGGGAGAAGGGAGCGGAGAGCTACAAATGTAAGACTTGGCGAGGCTTGAGTGTGTGCTGATTGAACACTATAGGTTGATGGGTCAGCGATTTCTGGGCGTTGGTAGATGAGGTCTAGCTTGTTCATTATGCACAAGCAACTTTAGTTTAAACAAACAACGTGATATGAAAGAAATGGAACTTCATGTTCAGATTGCAGAGACCTCAGAGATATCCTAGTCTGCTGTTTGTGCAACTTGACCATGAAGTAATCTCTTACACGACCTTTACACTGGGCGACTGAAAGAGAGACAACCGTGAATCGTGTGATCAAATGAGTTCCGTCCATTACTTCCTGTTGTTCACATATAATGATGCCACATACATATACATTTTTACTCGTGTAAGGGTTAACCCTGCACAAAATACAGCTGAATATATTTATTCTCCATTAGAAAATTGAAGGTGAAAACGGTTAAGCTAAGACCACTGTCGTGGAGTTAGAACCCTTAGCAAAAAACTAATGCGATTATTGACTGAGATTTTATAAAATAGTGGCGTTTCTCGACGATAAATTCAAGCCACTTTGAAATAGTCGTGAGCGCAAACTCGTTAGCATAACCGTTAAGTGTTGCCTTTATTGCATTTTGTGACTAACAGAAAGCGTCAGCCGTTTTTCCTCTACTACATTTTGGCCTTTATACTAAACATAATCGTCAGGTGGTGCTGAATTTATAAATCATCGCCCTTGCACACGTTTTTTGCCAATAGGCGAGCTGGTTGACGACTGAGCCATTACAAAATCATCGGATAATATGTATAATCGCAAAGAGGTCAGAAATAGAAGAAAAAGCGTAATAAACTAAACTAAACCGGTATGATAGATATTTGAAAGAAGTTAGATCTCACAATACTGTAAAGTAGCTTTAGCGAATTGTACTTGCGTTATGACAACAAATGTATAGATGTGGATCTCATGGGGGATTAAATATAGAGAGGCAATTAAAGTGAACAACTTCACGTGACAAGTACATACAGCAATGGCTGAATGCAGATATTTCCCTCAAAGCCTTTTGTATCCAATACTTTATGAATGGAATTAATTGTCCTCTGAGATCCAGCAGCGACCTATCAATGACTATTATGATCTTGTAATTAGATTTAATCATGTTTTTGCTATGTCAACCGGATATCTCTATGCTGCACCGATTAGTTTGAACGGGGTCTTGCTTGTGTACTGAAATATGAACCCCTCTGGCCTTACTGTCACTTGAATTCAATTTTTGGTTTGAAGGTCTGTTTGCCAGGTACAATAAAACCTCCGAGGGTCACCTTGATGGGTTATTGCGTGTGGGACACATAGTGGGATCTTGAATTTCTCATATACAGGAGTACTGGCGGATTACCGGTTGTGCTTTTTTCGAGGTGTAATCATTGCGTCAGAATAACTATCACGATCTGCCAGGTAATACGACCATCGTGTATGGTTACATATCCTGTTTCTTGTTGATGCAGTCACCGAATCGTGAGGGCAACGAAAAGTAATCTTAGCCACGCATGAATCGCTTGTGTATTGTTTATCAGCAGTACTTCAGTATCAACTGTTACTTTAAAGTTGGAAAGGGAAAATATGGGCAAAGGCTGATACATGTGTGGCCATAAAATGGTAACCTTGTATAAGCTAATGAGACATCCTAAGCTGGATAATTGTAATAACGAAGAAATAGATAAACATTACCGGCTGTGAAGGTTTTTCACTTTACAAAATGAAATACATTTGTTAGGATGAGGGAATCATATTCAACAAGTAGTACATAAAAAAATCAGCAAATATGATAAATTGAATTTAAAGATGATAAATCGTGCCAAATAAAAATCTTATCCTCTAATTTTATATAAGTGTTATTTCTGAGAATCACATATTTTCACATCCAGCATATGTTTTCTAAAAAGAATATTTTCTTCGTTTCTTGCTTTAGCATATACTAAGATTTGATCGGATATTCGGACAAAGATCGTCCCAGAGTTATATATCAAGATCTAAAACTATGATTTGGGTGTATGCGCTTAAATTTTGATATACACGTAAGTTTGGTTTTAGAGAAGACTGGCTGATTGATAAGTGGATTTCACATGATGGGATTCCTGCACCTCACTGGGTGATTGAAACAAATCCTGTTGAGATTCTGAGACTACTGAAACACAATCCGTTTCCCCGAGACAAGATCTTTTCCCTGAAATTGTTGGCGACAATTGCCATAACAAGGTATAGAATTGCATGAGATTTTGATTTTAAATACGTTTAAAATTCACGGGGCATTTTTGTGAGACAAATGGACTCTCTGTTGAGTCGCCGACTTAGTACCTTACCTAGCCAATAGAAGGCCAGCGGACAGGGTCACATGTTTTTCACATCATTCACCTCAAGGCTACTTGAGTCCCAGGGTGAGTGTTCACTGTGTCCTTGTCTGAGATAATGAATCAGGTGTGTCCTTCCATGTGAATCAAATTGTCCATGTTTCCTTGAGAGTGGTAAAATCATATGGCCGTAAGAATTTTATTCCAAAGGAAAATTGTCTGAGACGTGCATGGAGAAAGGTGTGAAGTGCACCTGTCTCATATTTATTGAGCGCGGGAAATCGCGCTCATATACGTCATCTAGATAGAAGTTAGAATGCTCACACAGGCTTTCAGGTTACTGCAAAGAATCTAACCCATCAGTATCCATGCACTAACTATAAAGACCTGGTGAAATGGGCAGGTGTCCAGTATGCCAGTCTGACCATATCCCTGCCACACAACTGACTTGGTTCCTTTTAATAGAACTTTCATGGCTGAGTGACCATGTGAATGTGTGTACGGTGTGGTGTAGCAAATCAACAGAAATCACATATCAATGGACAGAAATCACATATCAATGGACCATGATAATAGTGCTGAATATATGGATGTTCCAGAGGATGTATCCCCATCTGAAGATGTCAAAAGAACTCTTAGAAGTAGAAGGAAAACAGATGACAAATATGTTGGTAAGAGGACTACCAAGAGCACTAGTAGTACTCCAAATGAAGTACCCTCAAGCCAAACAAATATAAGTGCATCAAGCGCTAAGGGGCTATCAGAGAGCGAACTGAGTGGCATAGCTGACCTGTTATCCAGAAATAGAGAAATAGGGCAGTTGACCAAGCCACTCAATGAAATATTCAGTCACAACCGCCAGCTGAATGGGATCCGTGGTATGCTAGATCAGGCACAAGTCAAAATCGAAAATGGCTTACTGATCAATAATTTCCTATTATATTCTCTTAGTTTTATTTGATTAGATTTTGGTATACGGCGCTCTTCCATTATGAATGGAAATAACATTTGCTCCTAGTTTCTTCGTGTGACACTCACTCTAGCGACATCGCAACGACAATGAATTCATTACGGAAAACCGATATGATCCCTTCGGTACATCCAGATTCCCACATGCTATATAGTTGTGTAAAGATCATGCAGTTCTGCGTCTTCGTATGACTCACCTGCATTTACACTTAGACAATTACAGGCGTCGATTTTAGAATTTTGCACCACCTCACGACTTTCAGCTATCAAAGGCTAGAAATCGGTACATATAAAAAGTGTAGACGCTTGAGGAAGTTCTTGGGTTGATGCCTATTGCGACCGATGTTACGTAATCGAGCACCACCTAACAACATTGGCCAGACGATCTATAGTCGTCAAGCTTCGAGTGTAAACGCTATGATACTAAGATAACGAGTTGTTTTGTAAACTTTGAGATTGTGAATTTTCTTACTCTTCTCGGAGAATGAGTAAAATTTACATTTTCAGTAATCTCTGTACATGAAATCCATTGTCGAATATCGCAAAAGAACCATAAGAGACATCGGTTCTGTCCTTAATGTGGAATGGACCAGATACAACTAATTGTACGAGCAAGTTATTTCTGTCAGGATTTGCTTTTTTTTTTTGCATATTTGTGGATTTTTTTCTCTCCTCTGTTTGGATCTTAAATGCATGTCATCGATTGACCTGTCAGCAGTCTGATTAGCTGTCAATCGATTGTCATTCAGTATCTAGAATTATATTGCCGCAATTGAGTCCTTGCACACCCCAGGCTAGCCATAACAGGGGCCCTTGCATCGTTCTTAAGGGCCTGGTAATTATCTTCACCATAACAGGTCAAGAACACTATAGGAATGTCCCCTTTTTAACAATTTGTCTAAATTTTATGAAAGTTGCTGCTTTAAAATCTGAGTGTGAATCCTGAGTCAAGTTATATTCATAGAGCGGGATAAAACACATAGAAACATATAAACACAAGGTTGGAAAGGACAGGTACTTGAATAGGCAGTTTAGGCTGTCGGTCGCCATCAGTTATCAACTCTGTAAACACAAATCATGCACCTATACACACTATGATATTGATCTCATCTCAAGGAAGTAGATAATATACAAGAGTTGGCGGTAGTGCTAAATATAACAGACTTTCTGTATGATATAAATACGGTGGGCTGAAAGACCTGCCACAACAAACATAAATAAGATAGAGATAGCCTCTTGAAAAGGTTAGATCTTTTAAGTAACGCAATTACTCAATTGAGTTGGTCGGAGACTGCTCAGTTATTATATATATATATATATATATAAATATATATATAAATATATATATATATATATATATATATATATATATATATATATAAATATATGAAAAGTAAAATCTATTTAAAAAACGTTTACAAAAACCAAAAGAGCTGGGTTTATTATATGTGTTTAATGAAAAGATAGAGGTTTAGAACAATTTATAATAAAAATTGATAATATAACATTGGATTTTCGACTTAATGATTAATGGCAAATGAAATATGCTAACAGTGGTGTACCCAAGTGGCAGAGATCGGAACTATTGGATAATGGTATACGCCTACAGGTGAGGCGTATGTATACACACGAGGGATAGGACGACCTTGTATACGCAAAAGCATATCTATATACGCCGAGCGCATATATATGTTAAGTGGTTAGTTTCGTGCAGTGGGAGTACCGGAAGGTAGTATCCTGGGGCATCCGCTGTTTGATTGTTTCATAAATGACATACCTGCAGAGAATTTGACTTGTAATTTAAATTTCTACGTGGAACCTTAGCAATCTAAACATCTTCCTATTCATTAGAGATATTGCTACTATCCAATGTATTATATTCAACTATATTCCCTTTCCTGGGCCTCGCTGACCAGCGTGGGGGAGAACTGTTGCCCCTGGCAACATTCCCCCGGCCGCATGGTGCTCCCACGCATACGCTGCGGGAGTCAGTATGCTCTGGTCAGCCAACGAGTAGAGTCATACAATAAAACTTGTATAATGAACTTCCACAGTCTCTCTTCATTTAAAGGTACTTTCCATTAGACCACTCCTGCAGAAAGTGACAATATCAGTGATCAAGCTACAGAGTGACCAGATTCAATTCATGAAATGGTGTACCAGGAACAAAATGAAGTTCCTTGTTATAACTGTGGATGGGAGGAAATCTGCAGTGTGCAAAAGTCTCAATTTCTCAGGTATACAAATGGCCGATGAGCTAAATGTGAGAAAATGCATAGGTAGTACTAGGAAGCGAGTTAATCATCGTTTGTTCCCTCTGGCAAAGATACGGAATGATATTTTCTTGCCTATTGAAATCTATATAAACCTTAATAGCACCTTTGTTTGATTATAGTAGCAATTTCTGGAGGCATTCCTCTGGCTACGGCACTATTGGACTATGATTTGATATAACAAAACATAATCAGTTAACATGTTAAATTAGTCAAATCAAGCGATATATTATATGACCTAGCTATTTCCTAGAGGGGCTAGAGGCGCTAATGTCCAACATTTGACAAAATTACAGCGACTCCAGAACAGAAGTCACAGGATATGCACTCGAACTGCAAAAGGTCTTCAAAGTGTGATTACGTACTGGAAGATCCAGCTACTTAAATAGCGTAGAGAGTATTTGTTATTAGTCTATATGTATAAGTATTCCAAGAACTTATAAAATATTTCAAATCTACGCACTAGGGAAGATCATAAGAAGATAATAAAGCTGTGTGGGCAACGGACAAGCATTTAATTGGAAAAGTCCAATGTTATAGAAGAATGAATACATGGAATGAACTTGATCGTGGCGAACAATACAGTAAGGCCTGGCGTCCACTGAGCTCCAGATCGTGTACGATAGGCCTTACGATGTTCATAAGGACCGATTACGAAGCACGCCGATGTTCCGTGTGTTATTTCACCAAACCTGTACACTGATTGGATTTCATCTTACCGATAGTTCTCCAAATATAGCATGGCTCACAGGTCGCACTATATAATATCAGTGTCAGTGGGATGAAGCATGTGAGCAGGCCTTTATGGCACTCAAAACTGCACTAATAAAGTGTCCAGTTCTGAGACTTCCTGATTTTGATAATCAGTTCTTCATTCAAGTTGATGCCTCTGAGAGAGGAATGGGAGCTGTTCTATACCAGAAGGATGAAGGCAATGAGCATCCGGTGGCTTATGCCAGTCGGAAACTTCTACCTCGAGAGTCGCGACTGTAGAGTACTTTAGACCATATGTGTTTGGGAGGAGGTTTGTAGTTGAGACAGACCATAATTCTCTTATATGGTTACACCAAGTGAAAGATAAAAATCGCAAACTCTTCAACTGGAGTTTAACACTCCAGTCCTACGACTTCGAGGTTGTGCACCGCCCTGGAGCCCAGAACAGCAATGCTGATACTCTATCAAGGATTTAAGGTATAAGTTTCATCTTATTGTTTAATAAAGACATTTGTGTCTTTTGTAGTTAAGAAAATTTATGTTTCCTAGAGGAATTCCCTAAATTTTCTTCCTTTTGAAGGAAAGGGGTGTTACAAATCTCAAATTGGTTTTTTTTATATGAATTATATTCATTGGGATAAACCTGGTCATATGGTCTGAGAAATTGGCTTTTTTTCAGAAACTTATTATGATTTTATAGCACATATTAGTGCAGCTTTATTCTCAGTAATATATTTAATAGATTAATGGTGATCTGTCTAATATTCCTTTACCTTCACTATACTAAAGATTTGAAGGTAGTTGTGTGTACTGTATAATAGTTACTATGCTTGGAGAGTGTTATAACAAAGAATGCTGGGAGAGTGACCTGACCACTGGACTGAGTGACCTTCACCTTGCACTTTGATTGGGTTGAATCACTTGACAACCTGTTGATTGCTTTGGAGCAATTATGTTCCAGACAGACCGGCACCGACAATTCACCACAGGTGTATAAAAGACCAGCTAGAACCTGACTTCTGGAGAGATCCTCTCTCCCTGTAGAAGGTGTAGGACCGGGCTACCTCTACAGGAACCTCCCTCAGCCGGAGGCCCTGCTCCAGTGAATCCTGCTCCAGTGCTGCCACCTTCACCACCATTCTACAGAGGGGCTACACTGTACCAGATCTACCAGACACTGCCTGTTGAAAGCTGTGACAGCTCTACTTTGCTGATAGGTATACACTTTGCCTGATTTTCTTATGTATATATGGGGAGTATAGGGGTGTTATTCAGATAGCCTTTCTGGTCTTCCTTTGATATATTACTGAGATACATTTAATATTTTTCTATGATAGAGTAAAAGTTTGTTTCACATTTCACTGACCTATACCTCTTTTATTTTACAGCTTTACTTTGCTGATAGACGACCTATCCAGTCCAGTTACCCAGACCAGGGGACCAGACTATACCTAATCAATATATATATATATATTATAATATACATTTAAATAATTAAAATTCCTCAACCATCATCATTTGTCTGTTTGTTGTCACTCTTTATACTAGTAAAAGAACTTGAATTCATAACAATCAGCATCTGAAATATTTGAAGATGATCTCTTAGTAAGGCCTTCCCATATTCTGAATAGTCATAAGCAGTACGAAAATAAAACGATTGCAATAAATAGCACATTTGCCTTTGTCACAAATACAAGCATGATGGAGATTTAAAAAAAAATACATAGATATATATGCAGGTTCTGATAACTGTCAAATCTAAACTGTTCTACCGTATTAATACCTATAAAAGCAAAGTTCGTAAATGATATACGAATGCGACACCATCACATATAAGAGCACAGGCTCGGATCAGCGGAACTGTCCTGTAAACAGATGTCATAGAGAAAGAAATGTTGAACCTGATGCACGCTCAGTCGGAAATGATACACCCCGTCCTGACCGGCAGAATGTGAGAAAATGAAGCAAAAACAGCGAGTTATGTTCTTTCATTGTAATCCTTTGCAGCTGGCCACATTTCGGTTGTTAATCATCATGCTTAGCGTTAAGCACAGGAGAGGGGGATTTAGGGCCGAGCACAATGGTGGCAGTGCGGCGGGGAGGTGGCGGATGGAGGCGCTGCAGTGTTCTTCTTCTTCTTCGTCTTCGATTGACCTCGGAGGTCAAGAGAAGAGAAAACAAGTTCATGTCAAGGTCATTGTTGGGGTGACGTTTGAGGAGAGGAAATAGGGGGTCACACCACCACATGATGGCCCAAAACGCCCAAGGCGGCTGTTGACGGCCCAGCACACCTCACACGATCCGTTACTGTCCCTTTGTCGTCGCCCCGTCGCGTGTTAGCGTTGTGCGCGCGTCGCACCCAGCGACAGAGAAGCTAAGGAATAAGGCACGCCCCAAACTCGCAAATGATGCCTTTTGTTGGCCTTGCCGTTGAAGGAGAAAGGCTGTGCAGAGGTGAGCCGGCGGTCAGCTCACAACAAATCGACTGATTCGCTCCCACGCGGCCTATTCGCAAATTGTTTGGCGGTATTCGAGTGAGGAGAGCGCCAGAACAATATCGCCTGAGCAAATGACGTTGTCTTGGTCTGGGACTGAGGGGACTCCCAGTCGGGGAATTCCAACAAACTTTGAGTAGCTCTTGGCCTATGCAGAGCTGAGAGTGGAGGCTCCTGATTAAAGCCCACCTAACGATGAGCAGCTCACGGGGAATGGTTATGACTCATATCAAGGGTCAAAGGTCATCCAGAGCGCCTCGCCTCTCGCACCAGAGGGAGTGGGTATTGTGTCGGAGCCCATCCGCATTGTTCCATGGCCCGCCTTTCCCCGCCTCACACCCAACCTCCAGAGAAAAAAGAGACCACACAGACTAAATGGAATTCATCATTGCGCCAGTCCATTGAGAATCCATCTCTGTCACCACAATCCCTTTAATGTTTAAATCGCAAATTACTTAATTGTCTTTCTTTTGGTCAGGCGCCAAAAAGGTCGCACAGAATCGGTCTTCTGTATGCGAGACACAGTTTTCAAAGGCATATTATCGTAAAACTGGATGAGGTTTAATTTTGGCCAACGTATGCCACGACTGGAGTTTGGCATAGTGACTTCATGAGGCGAAGCCGAGTGAAGTCCGGAGCCAATACTTCAGGAGTGGAATGCAGTGGCCAAGATTAAAACGAATCAGGTTTTGATTTTATCCTATCCCGTCTCCTCGATTTTGGAATATTACATGATAGTAATTCTGTATGCCACTAGTGGCATATAAAACTCTGTATGCCAGTTATCGTGGCATACGGAAACTCAATGTTAGGCCTATGGGATTTTATATTAGGGGTAGGATATATGTTAATACTGGACGAACTCAATATTACCTTGCATATTACAAACGATTTGCAAAAAAAATATTTGAAATAATTCTGACTGGAAAATTACCATTTAGATTTCAAATTTCATTTACGCTGTTGATTAAGCCACCAAAGTGTAAGATTGAATTCCTATTGGCAGTATAAAGCAGTCTGAAGTTGGAGAATATTATCATCAGATAGATATTCCAAACTAACACTTGGAAGGATTTAAACAAATATCTATTCGATTATCAGTTAGTAAAGCCATGGGGCCAGTTTGTAGAAGGTGCATTTTTTCCTTCTTTTTAAAGCTTTGAATTATACTAGAGTATCATTTGGATAAAAGGAAATCCATCTTCCAATGGCCCCAGTTCAGATCTTGTGACAATTTGTTTTCCCTAGCTTATAGGCATAGAGTGGCAACTTCGTGCAAAGCATAAAGATTATATTCAAGTACAAAGTATAAAGCAACGATATCAACATTTCTTAATTGAAGCCAACCTGATATGAAACTGTACTTTGGAAATACATAGACAATTTTTGAACTATGCACGGGACCATATCGATTTGCTTCAAATTTATGGAGTTATGCATGAATTCGATCCCAGCCTGGTGTCTCGTAAGATGTTCGCTTTCAGGTCCAGATGATATGATAACTAATGTTTCGTTAGCAACAACACATTTTCACTCCGAGGCTTAAATAACTATTCATACAACAGGACCTTTTCTCTTTTGAACTTGAACCTATGACCAGCCATCGTGTTATTTGTTATTTTGTTGACAGTTGGCATTTTATATGTACTATTTCATATCTTGCCTCTTTTTACTGACCACAGATACGTTACTTGAGTGTACATCATTCCTCCAGATATGCATAGTGTTTTCGCCTTTCTGGTTTATTCATTGCCGGATCATCTGCGAGTTTACCTATTGCATTTAAACAGTGAACGCTCTTCGGTTCATGTTTCAAGAAACATGTCAGTAATAACAGACATATTAACAGGGTGATACTGTGCCGTCTGCCGAACGACAGGAGTACATTCCGATGAAGTCAACCGGCCTGCTGTTGATTCCCAGAGCTGATGACCTACAGTGACTTCGCAGAACGAAAATGTCAGTTTCCGTATCTTTAATTTCTCATGGGCGTAAATAAGGTCGTCCTATTTGGCATCAGATATGTATACGCCTGCTTCTGATAACGTATACAAATTCCACGCTCGGCTATTTGGAGTTTCATTTACACACACATTTACACTACTGTCCGAATATTCCGATCCCTGCACCGAAGGGCAGCACTGTTATTTTAATTCAATTAACCATTAATCATCCAAGTCCGTGTTGAATTGAAAATCCAATCTCATATAATCAAGTTTTTACAAAGCCTTACTAAAATCCGATTGGGTATCATTTGATGAATTATGAATAATAAATCATAATTCCTTTTGTATTCTATCCGTCTTTTAAATAGTCTTCACTTTCAAAACACCGTTGTTCTGTGTGTATAAGCAGAGCCTTTTCTATATAGCACAAGATGTCCTTGGAGTGTAGAGGGAGATTGAGAGTTAGGGATAACAGGTCGTGAAGGGTCGGAAACGGGGGAAACGGGTGTAAATCTTTCTAAATTTTGTTTTGTATCTATATATCTATATATCTATCTTCATGTGTACCGTATGTATACGCCAGTGAATACAGATAATACGCTTATATATATATATATATATATATATATATATATATATATATATATATATATATATATATAAGCTGGAAGATATAATAATGTGTAATAGTAATAGATAACAACGAGTGATTGAGTTTGGCTTAATTTAATATCAACAATGATCAAGGTAGGTTATGATTGTTGATAACCTCCTGAACAAAAAGAAAATTGTTGATGGTTGGTCTGGTCCAAGCGAGGGTTGAGGTTGGAAAGAGGGCTGGTGTGGTCCTGGCCGGCCGGACGTCACCTCCCTCACGTGGGCTGCCCTCAGCATTCCTCGCAGATACTGCGCTGTAATACTGCAGCGCCCTCTGTACTTTGGCCGAGGTAACGACTTCTTTCTCTTATATACATATAAACCTCGGGGTTGGTTTATATATATATATTACTATATAACTACGTTTATATAAATATAAATTATCAACCAATGTCCTTCACAGGTCAAGGAAGAAGGCGCCTTCTATGAAGGCTGATGATTTACACTCAGGAATGGATGTTCTTGGGGAATATTTGGAGGATATTTTCCCTTTCGAAAAAATATAATTCCTCCCTAAAAACACCCCACACGGTGTGAATGGAGATAACACCTATAATCGATAGGGTTAGAATTTTTTAGAAACAATATTTGGAGGATATGCCAAATGTTTTTGTGGGGAAAAATGCGGAATTGAGGGCTACAGCGACTTCGCGTGACGGGCAAGCCGGCGGGCAGTCAGGAGCTGCAGCGAGTTCGGAGGAGGGTGATGCGAGTTCTTCTGCAGCGGCTACAGGTGTAGCGAATTCCAAGATGGAGAAGAGGATGGATGATTTGGAATCGTCGATTTCTACCATTCTTCGCCTGGTGACGACAAATAATAGGAATTCAAGAGAAAATCGTTCCAAATCGAGACAACACAGAAGAATTTCTACAAGATCATCCCCGAGCAGCTCAAGAGACTCTAGTGCGAGTTCTGACTCCAAGTCGCGATCAAGAAGTTCTGATGATAGAAAAAAGAAAACTGGTAAATATGATACTTCCAGATACCTTGAAAAGGGGGAAAAAATAACTTCTTACGAAAGTTTGGTGTTAGTAAATCTAAAAATGCTAAAAGAAATGATAGAAAATGGGAAAGATATTTCTGGCGTAGTCGACCATCAGATTCTTCTTGCAGAAAAGGCTTAAACACGAGTTTTTCAAAGCGAAGCTCTGATTAGGTATGATAAATCCGTTAAGGAAAAAGCGAACAAAAAAGGTATAAAG
The DNA here is from genome assembly GCA_950022655.1 of Alentia gelatinosa. Lineage (NCBI taxonomy): Eukaryota > Metazoa > Annelida > Polychaeta > Phyllodocida > Polynoidae > Alentia > Alentia gelatinosa. The sequence goes on from OX465586.1 coordinate 46,264,546, forward strand.
TCATTCTCTACTATCGATCCTAGCGATATTGTTAGGCATTTGTCGTATGATGGGACAATTAACGCCAAAAATGCAAAACAGATAAAGACAAAAGCTACAAACTCTGGTTTTTCTCACACTTGTAACGCTTATAACAAACAGGAAAATGGTTGTACTTTTGTAAACTGTAGATATCGCCATTGTTGCAGTGTTTGTCACTCCAGTAGTCACAGGGCTTTCCTTTGTCAAACAAGAAGACAAATACCAAATGAAATGCATATCCGAGTAACCTAGATACTTGCGGTAAAGTTGATACAATGTCTCGTGTTATTAATAGTAACCACGTGACTGACCGCATTCCAGAAAAATCAGGTCAGGTCAGGTCAAATAACGCTAACGGTAGCGGTAATTTGAGTATTAATGACACGGATTTACCACAGGTTGCTCAAAAGGATAATAGTCAAGTATCTGATGGGGAATTGGATACGATATGTTTAGGAAAAGACTAAGGTGGTACTTTTTCGTTAAATTCTGTCGTTGATACCCAAAATGTAGTGTTTGAAAATGTTTCAGATTTGAATTTGAAAATAGGGAAAACCGTTGAGATTAACTCTGACATGCCAGTGGATTCAGAGTCCGGATTTAAACCAAACGATATTTATCTACCTATCTGGGATTCAGAGAATTCGTTAGATTTTGATATAGACTGTGTCAACAATGTTTGTGAGTGTGATCACTTTATAGGCGAGTTTGAGGCTCAACTAAAACCTTGTCGTATTAAACATTATCTCTGGGGGCCTAATAACACCAGTAGATTAACGGAGTTTGATAAGAAATTCGTTTATAACGGGTTTGTTAACGGATTTTCAATAGTTGATGATGGATGTGACCCTAACTATTGTTGTGAAAATTACAATTCCATACTAGAACCTGATATTTACCGGGAAATAATTGAAAATGAACTTACATCGAGTAAAGTAGCCTATGCCTCAGTAAGGCCGAGATGCGTTCATTCTTTAGGAGCAGTTTTAAAGGCCAATGGGAAACTAAGGCCCATAATGGATTGTTCATGTCCAGAAAAAATAAGCATCAATAATTATATGGATACCACTTACTAGTCGTTTTCTTATAATACGGTCTATGATACGGTTAAAAACTTAAAAGATAACGAGTTTATGAGTGTGGTTGATATCAAGTCGGCTTATCGTTCTGTAAATGTTAGAGCAGATCAATCCGTTTTTCAAGGTTTTTCCTGGGATTTAGGCGAGGGGCCTAGATATTTCGAGGACAAGTGCCTCTGTTTTGGCCTAAAATGCGCCCCAAACATTTTTACTAGAATTTCTAATCTAGTCGTAGATATTGCTTGTCAAAATGGGATAACGGGAGTTACCAACTATTTAGATGATTTTTTTGGTTATCGGCAAAAGCCATAACGATTGTTTGTACAAACGCAATGCACTCATTGACATTCTCAACAATATTGGGTTCGAGGTTTCAATATCTAAAGTGACAGAACCATCTAGATTGACTGTTTTTCTGGGAATTTTAATAAATTCTGAAGAATTAACCCTCTCTTTACCAGAAGGTAAAATTGAAAAGCTCAAAAAATCGATTGAAATAATCCGGGAAAATAATGTGGTATCGAAAAAAGAGTTAGAACAGATAGGGGGGTTAGTCTCCTTCTGTTCTCAGGTGGTACGTGGAGGCAGAACGTTTAGTCGCAGGATTTTCGATCTTTCTGCCTCATGCCCAAAACGTGGTAAAATCAAATTAACTGACGATTTATTGGAAGATCTAAATTGGTGGTACAAATTTTGCAGTGTATTTAATGGGAAAGAAATTATTCAATGTGAATGTAATCATTGCCCGATTATTTCAGATTCATCCATGCTAGGTTTTGGGGCTTGGGCAGGCCTCCATTTTTTCTATGGTTCTTGGAACGATGAAAAATGTGAAATTATTGAAAATTCTCATTTTGAGAAGTCTCCAGAATTGGAAATTATTGAACAGAATATTAACCTTTATGAACTCTGGCCTGTATTGGTCGGTGTTAAACGATGGTCCCATTGTTATAAAAACTGCAGAGTAAGTGTTATCACCGATAACATGCAGGTATTGGCTATGATCAATACTGGTCGTAGCAGGAACAAGCAGTGCATGGCTTGGCTACGAGAGCTGTTTTGGGTCTGTTTTTTAAATAATATAAGCCTAACAGCTTCTTATATCAGATCGGCCGAGAATGTCTTAGCTGATCAATTGTCTCGGTTAAATTACAGGGGTGTCCCAGAGAAAATCGTTAAAAACCTTTCAGACAAAGGAATGTTTGGTTTTAATTACAGATGTGATCCTGGAATCTCTGTTGGTAAAACAGGAGTTGGTGTTACGAGGGTGTGTTTCTGAAAATACTAAAAAGGTCTGGAGTAAGCAGCTATCCTGCTATTATCGTTTTTGCGATGATAGGGAATGGTCTTATTTCCCAACAAATAACTCTCATTTATCGTTATATTGTGTATTTTTGTCACAATATTTAAAACCAATTTCTATCAGAAATTTTATTTCAGCAGTCAATTCCGAGAATAAACTGAGAGGTCATAATGATATGTCATCCGATTTTCTTCTTAAGATGACCATAAAAGGTTTAACCCGTTTAGGGGATAACAGTTCTAATTCTAGGTATCCCATAACTGTTTTAGATATGAGGTCTCTGTTTTCAAAATCAAAAATGTCTTCAGATGAAGATTTGGTCCTTTGGATCTCTTTCCTCTTAGGATTTAGAGGATTATTAAGGAAATCTCATTTTACAATTTCCACTCATACTCTCAGAAGGAGAGATTTATCTTTTTCCAGTAATCACTTGGAAATTAGAATTTCATCATCTAAAGTAGACCAGTTAGGTCTAGATAAAAAAATTCTTCGTTTTGATCGAATCCCGGAGTCTATTTTTTGTCTGTATAAATTTTTCAATTTATATCTATCACGGTATAATCCTCATGCAGACAATTTTCTGCTTCAATTACCCTCGGGTAAGGTTCTATTGCCACTGAATTACCAGAAAGTTAATAATAAATTGAAATCTCTTTCAAGGTTATGTGGTTTCGGAGATGACCGGGTTTCCTGTCACTCATTGAGGCACGGAGGGGCGACCTTTCTAAAGGACATAGGGGTGGATATCAGTGATATCAAGGCCCGAGGTAATTGGTCTTCCTCGGCGGTTTATTCCTATTTGCATGAAACCTCTATGTCGGTCGCCTCCTCAGATTTAATTGCTTCAAAGTTTTTAAAATGTTTTAATTGAACTCTGTTGTGTCTGGCGGGTTTCTGCCCTGTTATTTGATATTTTCCGCCATTCACGTCTTCGTCTCAATTATTCTATCACAATAATTATAGTATTACTTATTGACTTGTTGTAATAATATTATATTACTATATAACTACGTTTATATAAATATAAATTATCAACCAATGTCCTTCACAGGTTTATTCACTGCGGGACCTCATTTGTTGTTTAAGCGTCACATAATATTTTCCAGGTTACCCGGTTACCTGATGCGGTAACCGGAGTTGACTTGGTGACGCCAGGTTATTTAAACGGCATTCCGCTTGTATCTGCTCAACCGAGCAGTCCATTTTTAATCTTACTTCGATATATAATTAGTTATTTTAATCTTAGGCTTGTATTCCTTGATGTGTAGGACTGGGGTTTGTCCCAATGTATTAATGAATAAACCCTGTTATTTGATATTTTCCGCCATTCACGTCTTCGTCTCAATTATTCTATCACAATAATTATAGTATTACTTATTGACTTGTTGTAATAATATTATATATATATATATATATATATATATATATATATATATATATATGCCGGGCGACAGATACAGTAAATATGCTTGCCTATACACGAAAAGTTGGATACACCAAATATGGATGGATTCGATCTTCTCCTAAATACACAATGTCCTACTGAATGACTTGGCCACTGGAGCCCACTATAACCAGGGTACATTCACCCAGAGGTAACTCAAGAAAAATAAAACCCTAAAAAGAAAGAAAAAATAAACAAAACACTGAATCGAGAATCGTATATGCGCCATGTGTTCGGATGTGCCGCAATCGTTATGGAGGCGAAACCGAGTGAAAAATGTATGCGCTGTATCCAAAATGAGAGGAATATTGTAAGTTTAACAGACTTTAGAATAGCACCACAATATCAGGATAATTGAAAATAATTTACGAATCCAGGAACGTATGGTTCTTCATGTTAATGTCCTGTCTGCTCTCTGAAATCCTAGCCGCTGATTGGCCAGTCGATTTAGACGTCATCTCTCATCACTCAGCCATGACCAGAGCTTACAGTATTGTTTCTTTATGTAGGCAATCGTTGCATACACTTTCATAATTTTATAACTATGAAACTTATACCAGGGGTGAAATGAAGGCTTATACGTGAATCTACGCGGAGGTGCAAAGATTAACAAACAGTCATGTTCATGCTGTGCATGGAGTGAGACTCTACTTTCAGGAGATTGGAAATCAGCCGTATATGAAAAAGTAAACTATTACACTGAAATAGACCTCTGTAATAGCTGTTAGAGATGTTTACGTCTAATAGATCAGGATTCTATCTTCATTGACAAAATAACAACGTTACTGTCCTTTAATAATGGATAATTTATGTAACGACAACAGATAATAACGACAGCAAAATACAGAAGACAATATATGACGAAAGTTTAGCCAAGTGAAAGTATGAAACAAACAACATAAGTGGGGATTCCAGACTAGCTCCCCTGAGAGCCGTTCGTAGTAAGTTTCTATAGCTTGAATCGCCAAATTACCCCTTTTGCAGTGCTGGCAAATCATGGCAGCTAATTGGCAAGTTCATTCCCGACGGCACCAACAATTACTGTATACTGTATATATATGCAACGCCTGTGGCGTAGAATTCACACTTTACCCACTAAGTCATCGGGTTTATCTCACCCCTGGAATAAATGCCCATAGGCTTAACATTGGGAACTCGTTCTCCATACCCCTTCGGTCCGTTCTCCATGGTCTTTATTCTATGTGTCATCCATTCTTTTAAAGTGTATAGGGGTGAGATAAATACAAAAAGCAACTCGTTTTGGTCAAAGAAGTCATTCTGCAATGGTATGTGAATGGTATGTGATATTCACTCGGGTGTCGCCTCGTTCATATCACTCCGCATCAAACTCGTGGAGAACGACGACTTTGACCAAAACTTGTTGGTTTCTTCTTATTATTTTCCAGATGTTAATTCAATTGCTAAAGGTATGCAAGGGGTCAGATCAATATCAATGTCCTAACGGTTATGGTGTGATTTGCCCATTTGGTTACCATCGCCTATATGAGTCGTCATTGATGGTGATTTCGTACAAACCTGCACAGCGGGCTTATAGAGACAGTTCAGCGCGGAACATCTCTTTTCGTAATTAGCTAACGACTTGACGCGTTGCTTCACCCCCGGGCGTGGCGTTAGTCAGGGAAGGACCGCACAGTTCCTGTCGGTGTGCGGTGATGCATCGGGCATGAGGCACATGTTCGCAGTCAGGTGGCCGGCTCACGGGGTGATGCATTCTCCTCGTTAATACAACCCGCCGCCCACTTTCCATCACTCCCCATGATGGCCACTACAAGAGATGCATGTCGCTTGTGATCCTGCGTTGTCGTTAGAGGCCGTCCTGTCACATGGATTTTGATGAGTCGAAAAAGACATGCAATACCGGGTTCTGCCTTGATTGTACCCCGTTCCATATGGATGGAAGATTAATGAACCACCTGCCGACATGACCTATATCCAAAACCTGCTATAATTACCAAGACCATATGTACCGAGAAGCAGTGTGTGTTCCTGAAGGCAACTAGTGAGTAAAGAAAGCTAAAGATGGATTAGATTAAGCTCGACCTACATATTATGAAACGAATATACATGTTGTATTCACATCTTATACAAACTCCTGGAAATCACGATACTTGAGATCATTTTTCATCGGCTACTCGAAAACAGCAGGTGCTTTGAGTCGCAAAAGGAAGAATAATACCACGATATAATGAGAGACGCTTGCAACATGCATGCGGTCATCGTTTTGCGTTCAATACTGGCAGAAAATGTTTTATTATCAGGAAGAGAAGCGTCGGTTGCTGGTGCTCCCGAGAAAATATCGGTAACGATACGCAGTGACGCAGCTAGTCATTGAGGCCCAGTTTACACCTACCGATTTTGACAACAGATTCTAGATTCTGGCCCCGCCGGCCGATTATGTGTTTCCGATATAAATCGGTAAGTGTAAAGAAAAGAAATACAGACCCATTCAACACCTTCTCAACCACCAATTAACTAACATGGCTCACCGACCGACTTTTCAGGCCTCTGATAGTTTCAAAGCGCTGTAAAATCGTCTGCAAAGGGAGCTCGAAGTTTGCAAAGCTCTCCATCGGGAAACACCTTTGCATTTGCAACAAAATAACCCTTGGAGTTTCTGAGTTTATCTCACCCTTAACATTGACAAATGGGCTATCATTTGTGGCATAATCCCCCATTGGATATTTTTCCTAAATATCTAATGGGCCTTAGATATGAGATCCTAATGTTAAGTCAATGGAGAAAAAATACCAGGGGTGAGATAAATGGATTATTCAATATAGGTATTACCCTTGACGACAGATTATTGGTATATGTGTATTGATTTTCGTGAGAATTGATTATATATAGAGAAAGACAATGTCTGAATATCAACCTTTTCCAGACTGCAGCTGTATGTATATAATTCCCACTGCACAATGCCAGGGCACCTCTGTGTAAAATAAGGGTTTGTGCTGGAAATGTTAACGTTGTCCGTGATGGGAAGGCCCCTTTTATCTTTGAAAAGTAGAGTTGCTGGCTAATGATTATTCCTGGAGATCAGTGTCCCGTCACCGACGTTTTCAAAGGGCTTTAAAATCGTCAGCGGCCTTAAAAGTCGGTGAAGTGAAGCCAGACTACGCAATTTGGGATTGAGAAATAGTTGAGCGGGTTTACATTTTTGTTGTTTACACTTACTAATATTCTATCGGGAAGGTGAAATAATCGGTAGGTGTAAATTAGCCTATACAGTATAGGGTTAACATCAATCTTGTTCAATGATTGATAATGGGACTCTTCTTCGGGTAAAGTAAGGTTGTATCTATAAGTGAGCAGGTGGTCCGTAAGGCATCTGCCTGACCCTCGATCCTTCCTCCCCAACCTTTGATACCACTCTACTCGTTTCTTCGAAGGAATTACTTGATGATTCAAGGAATTGGGTCACGGTGGTGTCTTCGTCACCATTTACATCAGATTTATATGTGGAAGTAATAAAAGGAAAGAAATTTCATATATTTGGGAAAGACTATGCTTTCTTTAGAATGACTTTGATTACTAGAGTATAACAAGATCGTATTCATGTAATCAGCGAGCCTCCCACTCAAGAGTGTAAACACATTTACGTTGATTAGCTAGCAAAAGGTCGGGGCGGTACCGACACAACATCCGCTTTCCCCGATTAAGAACTCTATATTGATTATAGAATTGAGAGAAATAAATGAAAGACAGAGTTATGTTTTCTACAAAAATCACGCCATTTCATCTGTACACAATATGTTTTGACCTCCATACTAGACATATTTCCAATTACTCAGTGGTGGGATTCATCTCTCAAATTCATTCTGAATTCGAAGACCTGCTTCCTAGTGAAAAACAGTGCAAACATAGAAGCTGTCACTTTATTGCAGTAATCTGACATTTCTACTATTCAAATATAGTCCGAATATAAACACTAGGATGCGAAAAATGGCAATAAAAGAAATAAAAACTGCTTTCCTGATTCCAAGCCGAATGCAAACGCTTACGGCGCTCTGAAATTTATATGAGAGCTTTTTCAAGGTGTGGCTGAATTACTTACAGATATATCCTCTTTTTCACCTCAGGGAAAAAGTACGGCAATTGATATCTATGTGAACACTTGATATTTCTCCATTCTCTAATATAGATTTTGATTTCAATTCATACAGGTTGAACCTTTTGCAGTAGTATATATATACCAAACCAAGTCTTACAGTTAGTTTCAAATGTATCTCGTACTAGCTGTGTTTTGAATAAAAAGGAAGAAATTGATTTACTTCAGAATACTTTTTGACAGAGAAGTGAAACATATTTTTTTGCTAATGACAATGAAAAAGAACTTTGGTGAATTATGCATTTTGGTAATTCTCAAATTCTAACACCACCTTTTGTTTAACCTGAAAATTCAGGAAATATTTCTAAAGTATTGAAAAATAGTAAGGTTAAGGTATATAAAAAGGTACAATGGGCCAGCTGGGAGGAAAGTATTGACACTAGAAGGTTAGCAGCTGAAAGCCGATAATAAGGGATAGGTGAACTATAGCAAGTATGCAGCTGAGAACTTTGTAATATGTGAGTATAGCGTGGGGGTGTAGGTAATCATTGGGCAGAAAAACGGAGATGGGTGCCGAGGAAATAGGAGAGTAGTCATGTTACCGTAGGTTATATGTGGGGGAATGGCTTGCCAATTTCACCACATTGGCCGTTGGTGAAGAAGCAGGTGAAAGGCCGATGATTAAGCAGGTCATGATCCTGCTACAAATGGACTGATGAAACCCTGTAGGAGTCCGAAACTGAGACTTCAGTCTAGAAAACTGAATTGGAGACAAGATCTAGGAGAGATAGTGGAAGATGCAGGCGTTGTTGGATGGACGTTGAGACCGGCTCTTTTGAGCTGTCTCTATCTAGCATACATGTCCTAAAACAGCCTACTGGGTTTTGCTGAAAAGAAAGACAGAGAGAGAGAGAGAGAAAGAGAGACAGACAGACAGACAGACAGAGAGAGATTATTTTGAAGGGTCCTGAAAGAAATATTTAGTTACTGAGACTGAGAAACTAGATCCTAGTAAGGTAAGAATGAAGAAGCTCAAATCAGAATGACGACAATGTTTCACTGAGCAAGGCAAGTATTAAGTTGGCCACCAGGCGAAAAGAAGGTTATGGGAGGACAGTAATAGCGGACAGCTGGGCCGAAGTCAGTAGAGGCAGGCAGGTGGAGGAGAGGAGAGCGGCAGGCTGATATATCGGTGGTTGATCAGGGTGAGATATAATGGATCTCTATGCGGTTTGACGTCAAGCTGGGCAAATATATGGACTTTCAGGCAAGTGGGTGAATTAGTATGGAAGATAATGAGATAAGGCCAGAAAGGAACAGGGGCGTATAGTCTTTTTCTCCGTGAATCATATGTTCATACATGTGGTTTAATAAGTTCACATTGAAATACGCAAGTGAGCAAGTACAAAAAAAATATAAAAAAATTCCACTGATATGCTCTTTTCATTTACTACTGTACATCACAAAGAAATAGAATACGTTTACATACACTAGTGAATAGGGCATTGGGAATTGCCATAAGGATTAATAGAGCCAGGGAAATTAGAAGTTTAGAATTACATGAAAAGAGAGAAAGATGAGAACTTTTGAAATTCGTAGATCAGGACACCTATTAGGACTTATTAATTGGTGGTCCAAAGACCCATTGCAGTTATTTGAGCATGATATAGATAGAACTAAGGGAGATCAGAGGGTCAAGATTAAGTTGGAAAGGCCAAAACTACAGATGTACAGACATTCGCCATTATACATTGGTTCGATCTATTGGGACAGACTAAGACAACAAATTCAACCACAAGATTATGGTGACAATTTTAAGATGAAAGTAAAGTTCAGAATGTTTTCAATTTTTGAAATTCACTATAGATGTAGCATCACATGAGAGGAGGTCAGAAGACTGGTTGTGGGTAAATGTGTGCGTAGGTGAATGTATTGTTTGTAAGTCCTGTCTCTTGTGTACGTTGTTTGTAATATGTAGTTGCCAGCGTGGAAGATCGTCTGGAAACAGATGGACGGTTGTGCCATCTTTACATGTGCTTTAATAAAAAAAAGAACTGATGAACATGGATCAGATACACCCAATGTTTTATCCTCCTTCAATGTGACGTTCTAGATATACACCGTGGTATCAGCTTCACAATCTTATCTTGCCGATGCACGGCCGGCCACTATTGGTTGGGCAATGTTGTGTTCTTTTCGGTGGAAGTACTTCGCCCTATATACCTGCCCCACCCTCGTCCTTCCTTTCCCAATTCCACTCTCTCCCCATCCCACGACCTGAACACGTGCTCACTGTTCGCTCAACTCCGCACTGCATGCCAAACGTCAATTACCTCAGAGACCAGCCCGTCCAATACGTCTTCTTCCACCCCAACCCCCTTCTTCTCCCCCACCCTCCAAGCCTGCCCAGCCGGAGAGAGGGAAAAGAAGTCATTGCCCAATAGGTAATGAACTCAAGGAGCACGGGTCGCACGGGCCCGGTCAACACACGGTGACCTGGACAACAGCAATCGCTCCGTAAAGCTCTGCTCAGACAGCGGCACTGATTTCTCTGCCTCTTCATTTTTAAGGCCAGATGCATGCACTCAGCCACCCCTCCCCGTCTCCCCATCCAGTCCAATCTCCGGCTCAGACCGTCGGACAATTGGCAACGTGCTCTCCCCAGAACACTGTGGGAGCCAAGCGTCAAGAGAATATACACACATTAAAAGATGAGAAAAATGTTGCTTCTACTTGGTGAGAAAAAGTTTTCCACCTCTTCTTTTTTTCAAAGGACTATTTCTTGGCAGAGTAACCCACCGACCACTGTGAGGTCCACCGTTTATTGCAGGTATAAAATGTCATTGTAGAGTTCAGATTATATGATTCTCTTTATATTTGAAGCTTCAATACAAACAGCCCTTTGCTCATAACCATTAGTGTCGTAAAGCTGTAGTTATCGTGTGTGTTAGTAACAATTCGAATAAACATCTTTTTACAAACGAAACCCCATGTACCAAGGTATGACATTGGGGAATGCACTACCAATCGATGTTCTGAATAGCTCTATCTATCAGTATAAGAAATATGTGAAGTTGAAGGTAAAGGCGCTGACAACAGTAACCTAATTGTAATTGTATATGTATAGTTATGTCCTGTGTCATTTCACTTACCATCTCATCTCATACCATGTACACCTTACAATCGTACTTATGTATTATTTGCATCAAGTATGCTATGTTCGACTTGTTCCCGGATTGACAAATGTAAAAGATCATAGAAGGCAAACAAAACCTGCTAAACAGCAGAATGTCTTATGTAAATAATTCCTCTTTTCTCATGAAATAACAAAAATTAAAAAAATCTGCTGAACATGTACCTGGCAGATTTTGTTCATCACTGGTGGTATCTGTGTGGACAATCTGAATCGTCGCTCAGTACTGTCTTTCGTTTGTCTTGAAAAAATGATTCTCTAGGATATCTTCGCAGATCTCAGCCCAAGACTGTCTTGACTAAATAACAGGGCCCAGATTTCAGAGTGTTTTGTATTATCAATGGACACTGCGAATACCTCTATGTTTTATGTATTTTCCATAGTCATAATATTAAATTAAATAAGTTAAATGTAATTCGGAAGCAAAAATCAGGCTATAAATATATAACGAAGGCGCGTTTCCCGCCACTACTAGATAAACTACACACACTTAAAGGCATATCCTACAATTGAAAGTGGCGCCACCTGGTGATTTTTAAATAATGTCAATTAATAGTCAAAACTGGTTTCTTTGGATTCATTCTAGTTCTACATGAATACTTTAAAATTGTGTCCAGTTTAGCCAATCTCAATAGATAAAATAGGCCAAATTCCTTTTGCTTGATTTACATAGGAAATCTACTAAAAAGTATGGTTTTCTTCAATTATTTCAAAAACAAGGACGGTGACCTATGATTTTTAAAACAGCAATCCATTTTTATATTGATCTTGATAAGCACCTAATTCAAAATCTGATTTCAACACTCGTTTTGACCTCGTAAAGGATATGATTACCAGCCCAATCATACGATCTGGAAATGTAATTTTTATAATGAAAAGGGGATGGCAACATCGGCAGCATATAACCTGAAACTGCTTCTCAGCAGTGATAGTTTGTATGCCAAGCAGGTAGTGACATTCATTAGCTGGGAGATGGTTTCTTACCCTTGGACTAAGTACTACTTAGCTGTGAGACTTATTTGTTTGGATGTATGTGTGACAAGCTTCTACCTAACTCTGCAATAACTTACTATGAAGCTGTCCAAATTTTTCAATGATGGGTCAACCAAGTGACCTGACGTGTCTCAGTCTACATTGTATTTAGTTTTCCCAATGGCCTGAATATGGATTGAATTAGCATTTGGTGGGACAAGGCAGATATTCAACGATTGCTCGAGAAAATTCTCACATAGAATATATCTGCTCTAGGTACGTAATCAGAATGAAAGACCCCATATTACGAAAAATGAGAGAGGAATTTTCATCGAATGTAGAACATATAAAATGTTGGTAATCAAAAATTCATGTTCTGTATCTATTCGACGGAAATCGCCCTTTTGGGATTATATCTGTCACCCCATGCTTGTCAAGACCTTATGCCAAATTGTGTTGAATATTTTCATTTTATTAAATATACAATCAAGTTGATAACTGAATGGGAATATATCACTATTTGTATTGCCACTCATGCAATAAGGATATTGATATTTATATCATCTCTGGTGATTTACCAGTTTCCCGTAAAAGATGTATCTGGATATGAAATAGAACATCTTCATTCTTTACTGAAAAGAGTGGCCGACGCTTAATTCTGTATTGATTTTTTTAGACTTCAACATTAGGAAATAAAGTAAAGAAAGTTTCTTGAATATAAACGAAGACTATTTGTAGTATTCATGACTTGTTTTCCTATCCAAAAAATACACTTATCTGAACTGTTTATTCTTGCTATTGAAGCTCGCCTTTGGAACAGTCTTTTGGGTTGTCATCTCGACGTTCATATAGTATCCTTGACATCATCCATGGACCGTTATCGTCAATATCTCTCTATCTCAGGCATTTTTTCTTTCTGTGGCGGGGTCCTTGTCGTCTCATAAATATGACATTTATAATAATAATTGACCTGTTATATTTTTGTTTTGTCCTTGAAGGACCCGATTGTATTTATTGTATTACGGATCCGGTGCATATATACTACTTAAAATATGGGACACGTAGATCTGCATCTGAGGACGTGAGGGAAAAGGTTTCTCTGGAATTACTTTTATATAGCGTCATAAATACAACACTGACAGATTCGCTTCTTCATCGGTATGTACCCTCATATAGCCCTTGTCTCAAGGGTCATAGCTCTCTGGTTCAATCTTCGGTGCAATCGATACGATCTCTCGATCAATTACCCGTATGTGGACCCAGGGCTTTGGACAGATTTATGTATTGACATAATTCCAATTACACCGATGAAGTAAGGGAGTTGTTGTTTACTGATCGGTGGGTATACTTTCCAATAACATTTAATTTCATTTCTCATATTGTCTTTCTCGTATTCGTAAATCCGTGTTGAATTTCTGTATTGTGTCCCGATTCCCATGAAGATGGCCGTCGTTGACGCCCTCATAGAGATATGGCGGCAGGAGGCGAGGGGTTCGGGAGAAAGAGGTGATGGAGTCTCCATTGGCCAATGGGCCTATGGCCGGTTTCTGTCTGCGCTAGTCCCCTTCCTTTCCAATTTGTCTGACTAATCTCTGGCTGACGTTGGAGACGCGTCGGAGAGATTTGCCCGTCGATTGTCGCTGCCCACCCAGGCACCACTCGCCCTCCCTACTCGGCATTATTGTATGACTCAACGCCCCCTAGAGGCAATTGGTAAAGAATCACCGGGTTGGGGGCTGTGTGGATGGCAAGGATGAGAGAGAGGATAGAGTAAGGGGTTGGGTTCAGGGGTCGGCGAGGCCCCCCTGGCTATCATTCGACATTCATATGCACCTCCTCTGGCCTCAATAACCGTTACATTATCTGCCGGCTGCTATCGTTACATCTAGCGCCCGGTCCCCTATTATCGCCCTTTTGTCAGTGATCGGCGACGCAAAATATGATTAGGTTCGTGGCTAATAGGCGCGGCGTTTACGCGGCTATGGCAGACCAGAGGGGCAACTCACCCCTCCATTCAATTTCCCATCTCTACCCTCCAAATGCTCGTAAAACCCTTACCCAGCCTAGTGCCCACACTCTGAACCCCGGGGGGTGAGTCTGGGTGTGTGGGTTGTCGCCTTGACTGATCAGCCTGTCGACCCACTGACCATACTGACCAGCCCTCCCTGATTAATGCCTGATTTGGACACACACTGACTCTTCTCAGTGGGTCTGTGTCTGCAATGCCTCCTTCTGGCAGGGTCACTGAGAGGAAGGATAGGGCACTGAGGCGCAGACGCGTCGACTAACCCCTCTGCCCCCCTGCACCCCCTCCCCGCTAACGCTCGCCGATAGAATTACCCATGTCTGGTGTGACTCCCGGCCTCAAACGGAATGCAAATATTTGACTGGTATTATCTATTGCTTTTATCCACTGAGCGTGCTGGAACGTTGTTATCAACAGTTTGTTTGGCCACAGTATGGCAGGCCACTCCTACATCTCTGATCTGTGCAAGGGGTGAACTAATGCTAAAAACCTTTTACTTTAGGCTTGAATGCGAATGAGAACTGAACTCGCTCTGTCTACTTACATCGCTCATTACACAATTATGGGGAATGTATGTTCGCTTTGATGGAATGATGGGAAATACCCATCGCCTCTACCACTCGTATGGCCTGGTTTTCTATTGCATTAGTTTAATGAATGCTTATTAAAAGCAGAGGTAAACAATGCCCTACTTCCTTTATGGCCATCATCCCGACATCGATAGCCTAACTAGGTCTCATTTTCGACAAAAAACAGTACCCATAGCCATAATGTTGCCTCATAAATATATTCTGATGGCCAAAGCAATTCATTATTCTGTCTTGACTAATAAAAACAATCGAATCATATTTCACCGCATCTTTTTGACGATTACATTTCAGACAAATATAATTGGTAGAAATAGATATGCTTTCTTCGTAATAATTTCTCTTGCAGATGTTTTAAAATATTCTAAGACCGTTTTCCTTGAAAAATAAAGCGATCTGTGGCATACCGTTTTCTGTCCGATAATGATTAAAGGTCGTATCTCAGAGCCATCCCAGTAGTAAAGAGAATGTTTATGATATACTTTCATAGCACAGTGAAAAGCAAATTCCGCAATTGTTTATTGTTCATGCAATAATTGTTGAATATTGATGTGGTGACTATTGGCTCTATATGAACTGTAAATTGGCATTGATTTCTGAGCCTCCGGATGAATCGGAATTGGTTACAGTTCAAAATGTACTTGCTGTGACAGTTGCCCTATTAGAGAATGAACGTCTTGTTTCTGCGTTTGATTTTTTAAAAAAAATTCATATTTATACTGCAGTTGGTTCAACTTAGCTAGCTGGTTTTAATACGATGGCAGCATTACAAAATATTTAACAGAAAAGTCTGATTACGCATTCTCACTCAGAAATTATGAGATTACAAATTAACCATTACATTAATGAAGTCTGTGTGCTAATACCAATTATTAGCAGTTTAACATTACACAATATACTTCAACTCTCTCTGTCAAAGATAACACCACTTTAAAGTTCGGAACATTTATGAAAAAGAATCATTACCAAAACGGTTGATTTCTTTCTAGTGAGGAACATAATCTAAACACATTTCTATCATTAGATACCCTCTTTTAGACTGGAGTTTTCTGTTAGGTCAACAATGGGCATATATCTTCCACAGGCTCCAGTTTTAATCGTTCACACAAAATCGCAATGTCCAGATTGGGGAATAATTGTCAAATTGTTTTTAATTTACCAGAGCTCAATCATGTATTTTTATCCTCTCAGAGTCACCTTTTACATTTACCGCGGGGCCGGCGGAAGGAGCAAACCGAGCACTAGCGGCATCCTACCGGGCACTAGCGGCAATACACCGAGAACTAGCGGCAACACGCGCCGGCCACCAGCGGGATCCAACTATATATACCCGGCGCTTTTCTTACCACGTCCTCACTCATTTCCGCTGCAGCTGCCACGTTTCTCCCACCCGCCGACCCCAGCATCTCCTTCTTATTCTAATTTTTAAATAAAAAAACAGCCACTGTAGGCTAAGAAATCATGTAAATAATACTATACACAGAACGCAAGAAATTACCTCGTTCTTTTAATTGCAATGATTTTACAATTACAAAGTAGAAATTAGGAATTCATACTGTAATAAATCCTATTTTATCTCCAATTGTGTCTGAGTCAATTATGGAATTCCGGGCGATATGGCTCAGTTTTCGGTGTGCATGTACTACATAGGAACTAACAATAACCCTAGCAGGCACTTGGACCTCATTGCGAGTGGGTGTTCTACAAAGAAATTTTAAATACATTGGTCATATCCACCACTAACAGTTACACAGCATAACATGCATTTATTTACCAGAAAACCCAGACAAATAATTCCTCACAAGCCCCAAATGTGTTGGGGGAAAATTGCAGGGTCTGTGTGGCTCCAACAAATGATTACCCCTCAAAAGCTTTAGTCTATTCTTCAAGGTTGCCTTAAATGAGTCTATACCAGTTGACAATTCTCCTCAGATTTGCATCCTCACTGTTCCAAAGGTGATCGGTTTTGAATTCCACTAATGTATTATATTGACTCAGTCGAATCTGCCCAGTGATCCTGAGGATTGGAGCATCATACAGGCGGATGTTTCTTTCTCCAGCAGTTATAGATCGATTTTGCATAGACCTCAGATAGGCCGGAGAGAGTAGGTCAGGTTTCCTCCACTCATCATGCATATTCAGTTTAGCAATTTCACGCAGCTGAGCTGTTGAGCAGTCTAATTGCGATCTTGTACAGATATGCAGCCTCCTATTCGAACACCTTTGAAGCTTAGTTATCAGAACAGAGTTTGTGTTTTTAAATAGGACATCCCAATATTCCATGTAGGGCAAATTTTTTGTTTAATGAATTAGAATAGCTTGTTTACAGTTGAAATATTTTGAAATATAGGCAAACATATATAATTTGAGTTCTGTCCCATTCTCATTTATTTGAGCATGGTTTTTGAGGCTGAGCTTCTCATCAAGAGTCACCCCTAGGTTGTTAAGTACTTTTATTTGTTCTAAGCATGAGTCATGTAGCATCGGGGGGGACCGTTTTCAAAGCTTTCGGTTTGTGAGCAGTCCCAAGCCCATGGGTTTTATTTTGGAAGCGTTAGCATTGGTGATCGTGACCCCATACTACTTATCCATTTAACTTAGGTTAGGCTTCAACCATATACTCCTCAACAATAACCTTTTTATTTCCAAAGCTCCTCTATAATGCTTCACTTACGCCTTCCGAAGTACGGGGACATAAAACATAGAGTACAGTCGCATTTTATTTTTTGGTGTGTCTTAGGTTGAGTGCAATAAGCGAAACATTCGTTTGTTGATGATACATATAATTTAAAAGTTGGACTTTTTTTTCTGTCTATCAAAAAAGGAGTTTCTGCATCTCGGTGAAGGTCTGCTTCATTCGACTTTACATCTCTTTTAAAACAAACAAGTAAAGAATTATAACAGGAATAACGTGGTTTAAAACGGAAAGTATATATATGTATATCATTTGCATGAATATTACATCAAAAGTACCCATAAGAATTCAAGTGCTCGAATAAATTCAGATACATGTTCCGATTAGGACTAATTAGATGCAGTTTTCTAAGTGTGTTGTTCTTGAGACTGATCTGACCAAACGATATGTTTTGAAATATGTAAGCCATCACTCTAACCGGTTGAGACTATATTCTACGAAAGAAAAATACCATTTACCAAAATAGCAGATCACCCGTTCTTATTTTGAGTAAAAGAAACAATTAGTTCTAAAATATTTCAGCTTTATATCATCAAAGGTAAGTTAAAACAACATCATAAACCTGAAGGTTGCGATGGAATAAGAGGAAGGCGATATTTACCATGTCGTATTGACTTTTCCAAAACATTCCGAATCAAGAGAACCTGACACTCTAACACCGAAGGTCACGCGCCAATTAGTCAGTGACGTTATGCAATCGAACATCCGTTGCGCATTTTCATTGATATAATATCTAGACATATCACGTTGAAGTGTTTCTCCGAATCATTACTAAAATCAAATACTGTTTCTCATAAGATAGAGACATTTACGGTTTAATGTCATCGATTTCATATTTCTATCACGTCTCATTGTCCCAGGATGGACACAAAAGGGAAGGCATTCAACATCCATGTATACAGTCTATGGTTGAACGTGCTCGCTCAGGATGAAATAAATAGATACTACCTTGTTACTGCGAGTAACGTACATAATACTGTTGGGGTAAAAATATAAACTACTTACCTTGTGGGGATTATTGCCTTTGACCAGTAACTAGGCCCATATCGCTCTTTCTGATTTAATTGAAGGGATGAATTAATCATTCCTCCCAAGTCTCGTTAAGATGACTAAATACAAAAAATGGAATAAGTATATAAGCATGGAGTATTAAAGCATGTCCTATTATTATCTCTATAAATAGTTACATTCTCGCGAATCTTGTTATCATACTTGTTAATTGAATTATCCATATCTATATACCATGGTATTTGATGACTGATGACAAATGAAATAAAGACAACAGTGGGGTCCACTGGGTGCAGAGATCGGGATGATCGGACAGTGGCGTAAATTTGCATAAACGTAACTCCAATTGGCCTTGTAGGGGCTACATCCAAATCTGGCGTATATATGACACCAAATCATTTACGACCGAGGACACTCGTATACGCGAAATGTAAACATTGATTTGCATGCTGTGTTCAGACCGTCAAATTTATAGATTGTGCCGAGCCATGCATAAAGCAATTGCCTACGGGTTCTTTGATTACGGGTTCAATTTCTCGATTAATTTGCAATATAAATGGCTCCAATATTAGATGAACAAGTTGGTTTTGTTACCCCACGAGTCTAACAGCTCACGCCTATTTCCCGATGAATGTGTCTTTTTGTGATCAGTTCGGGACTTTCAGTTCTGTTTTTAATTACCTAGCTGGCCTAGACGGATTGACCCGGAGAGAGCCATCCCCTACCCTCTCTACTCCTGGTTGGTCAGCCTAGCCAACACCTCCACCTCTCTCCCCTTGTGTCGTCACTGACCATCATATAAGTTGACTTTGGTGGTGGGCACCTGGTTTTGGTAAGAAGGCGCATGCGCAGTACCGTCCCGCTGAGATCTCCATCAATACACATCGACGTCGCCCCTTTGTCGCTCTAGCCGTGATCGATCTTCAGACCGACACATCACAATAGAGCTCGCGAAAGGAGGCGCTACAGTCGGCGACAAACGACTCAGTATATCTGAGGGGCCCGCGACCCCATTCCCTCCGGTATTGGACATTTAACCATCCCAGGTTCCCCGCCTCCCGGTCCCGGTCACTCCGCCGCACCCGTCGAGCAGTAATTGATCGAGCGACTCAACTGGACACGACCACGGCGCCTAACGACTGCGTCTTCAATTACATACGCCTGAGACGGTTGGGCGCTGGGCGGAGAGGGGGCGGAACCGGCGCGCCAATGACCAGCGACCACTACATAACACTTAATGACTCGCAGAATTATTTCCGTCTCCGCGACAGATTAGCGCTTACGGCGGCGACGACAGCATCGCGTCCTGGGAACGCCCGTGTAAACGGCCTGACGTGAGCGAAATGCATGAGTGCCTTCCGCTAGATATGTGCGGTGTAATGGGGAGTAGAGTTTAAGGGTGGCTGGTCGGGTGACAGAGGGCAGAAGAAAGAAGTTGGGCTGACAGGGGTGGAAACTAAAGAGTGTACCTGGTAGTTTGTATGTTGGAAGGCGAGATGAAAAATATTAGTTTGCTTCCACATATCTTTCCAGATGTATATATTCACATAAACAGTGGCTGCTATATATCATTTATTATGTTTTAAGGGAGATTGGATCTCGTGAGTAAACAGGTAAAACAATATAAACCCAGATCCGAGTTTATCTTGTACATCATTCCCCTAATGCTTCCCCGCCATCCTACATTCCACTCCTTGCTATCCAAACCCCAGTGGGACACAGCACGGGCGGGCAGACAACTCAAATACGAATATCTCCATTAGCGGGAATTTAATCGCCATAATCGAATAGACATTGCAAACACCATGTCGTTCCGCCGCTAAATTAGCACTGCCTATAGCCAGATCTGTCCCCAGAGAGTGTCGAAGAACTCAGCGAACTCAACGCCTAATTACATCAGTATTTATCGCTGGTAGGGCGGGGAATACCTCCCTGGTGGATTTAGAGGGGATGTCTTACAATAGGAAGTCTGCATTCCAAGTCTGATCAGGAAGGGTTGTAACGACCACTAATATCGGTAAGGAACGTGTTCTGGGCCCATGTGGAAGGAAGCGCCCGCGTAGGCGCCCCGTCTTCATATACTTCTCACGTTTTGTCAGTCTGATTCAGTGGGTGTGAAATCGCCAGCAGTTGTAGAGACCCCTATACTAGCGAAACGCCTACCACGGTTTGCTAACAAAGCCCGCGTAAAACATTTATCTATTCTTAAGTGCGGCGCTTGCGTGCGTTGAAATGGCCAGCCGGAACAATACTTTATGATGGCTGAACAAGGCTGCTTGTGTGTGCCCCTTCTACCTCCCACTAAACATGTCAGTAGCAGCCTGCGCCTCTTGACAATTGCGGGACACGATAGTGTTTTTGCTTCCTTGCACACGATGTCTTACAGGACCCCAAGGATTCGTAGCAAGGCTCATGTTTCTCTCGACATGTCCACAACAATGACGGTAGAGGGGTCAAATAGCTTCTCTTAAAGGGGAAAAACTTCTCTGCAGGATTGGAATTGAGCGGTACTGAAAGGCATGATTGCAGTATCCCCTTGTGGCTATCTTAACGGAGAGCCGGTGAATAGCATCTGGGTCCGTCATTCTAATCTGTTTTCCAGCAGTATTCTTCCTCAAAAACAACTATGCATGGGTTTCTTTTAAATGTAAAAGAAAACAGTGTTGAGGGGTTGGTATCTAGCTTGCTGAGATATTATGGTAAGATATTGTCGATACATACACGTTGAATGGGGAACAAATGTTAAGCAAAAACATTAACAATGGCAACGATCATGCACTTATGTTAATGTGAAATTTGGGCAGATTCCTGTTCGTTGGATGGTATAGATATCTTACATGTCTCGTTACATATATAATTTTGTTATTTCCATCCAGCAGTCGTTTAATGTTCTGGGGTTTCATACTCTATTCAGGGCAGCGCCTGGAGTGGGGCCACTTTTGAAGCCGTAGAGAGGGCTAAATCTGAAAGTAGTATTGCGGCATGTCAGTATCTGATGCACTCCGATGGGTTTGAGCAGGGTACTGTACACCTATGCTGTCTGTATGTGTCTGTCAGCATTTCAGCCAAAGATAATACATGGAAGACCACCACCCCATCCTTCCTATTATTCTGTGGAATGGCGTGGGTTTAGTTAGTGGAAGGGCTGTTGGAGAGGGCATGGCAGTATTGTTGAGTGAAAGGTTGGTTTCGGATGACACGGATCTTCTAACATGTGCAGTGTGTAGGGGTGGATGAGAATGAGAACCTTTAGGTGGGCCGGCTGCGGCGTGAAACTCCGGGAGATTGTTTGCCCGGTTGGCATGGGCGGCCGCGGCTGATACCAGGATGTGGGAATGGGTAGGCGTGAGTTGCGTGCAACGGTGCTCGAGTGTGGGCTGTAGGCTGACAAGATGTCAAGTCATATGGAAGGCTCTGAGCGAGTGCAGCGATGCATGGGATAAATAGAAACCCTTGAGGGAGTAAGTACGACTAAGATGTAACAGCTTATGCGTTGCAGATCAGGTAGGCTCGTATGTGAGCAGTTTTTTCGGCAGTGGTTATGCAGATTGTTTCGTATTACTATGATACTCACTTGCATACGTTGGTGTAACGTAGTGCATTTGAATGATCAGCATGATATCCTTTTATCATACAGGTCTAGAAAAGTTCTAAAATGTAAACTTTTGTATTCTTATGTGTACTGCGAAAACCCTTTGTCCTGTGAATGCTAAGGTATCATATGTAACAGCTTTTATATCATTGCACCTGTTGTATTTATATTCTAGCTATGCCATCTGATCAAGGATTAAGCGATTTTCATTCTCAACTTTATCAGGACGATATCCAGGACACTCACTGTTGCGCTTAATCGAGAAGATGTACAGTTCTCATGTATGCACTATGGTCATGCAGGCACTATAACAAATAAAAGTTGTGTCGCGTGCCAGGGTGATATACCTGACGAAAGCGTGTTTTCCTCCAGTCATTGTAGTGGTTGCTTTATAGGAGATAATTGTGTCAATGATCACTGAGGCACGTACGCAAACTGTACGTATATGGGTGTAAGCCGGCGGAGCGCTGGCAGAGAGCTGCCTCCCGCAGGCGTCTTAGTCAAGATGATGGATTAGACAGAAGGAGAATGCGACTGAGGTGGAGACTACACGGTCACAGGTGAGACAGTGCCTCAAAACAGGCAATGCCGGATGTGTAGGCGGTGATGTTCTACGACTTGCCGGCTCAGTGAATAGGAGATAAGGTGGGCGTGAAACGGGGCATGTCCGTATTGTGGCTGAGTAATATCTTCTCGGATGAGATTGCTTGTTGTTCCGCAGAAACTGGGGGAAGTTGTTGATGACGCCTGAGGTAGGAGTTACAAGTGTGTGCCTATAGATATCGTGGCTGCAGAGCTTACCACTTTGTCATACGGCGAAAATGATGGGTTTCCAATGGGAATGCTCCTTGCACTTCAATTTATTGCAAATTCTAAATAAATATAACAATTCTGATTACGGCCAGCGGCGCCGGATAGATGGCATCGAAGGTTATAGGTCTCCTCCGTTAGAGTAACACTGATGCCGGAAAACAGCTCTTTTCATTATCCACAACTCAGTGTAAAAAAACACTAGATAAGTTATCATCAATGTGCCTCATGATTCTAGATAGAACAATATCCTGATACTTAGTCTTACGTTGGAACGTTTAATTTACTGAAGCTGATATCAAAATTAGCTTTGATACCAAATAATTAAGAGCATAAATGTCTAAATTTCATTCATAGTACAATTGATGTGAGTAAATAGTGGAAACATCGGTTGCATAATACGGGAGTTCATATGGGGCGGCATATCAGCACCTGCTGCTATATAATCAACTATATTATATAGCTTAGTGAATACGTGCCATGTTAGTGTTCACATTAACGACGCTATGCGGCAAACATCATCATATATATAATGGTATAAGTCTCCGACCCTGTTTGCACTCTTGAACTCCGTCTTGGATAACCACCTCAGAAGCAAATATCTTTAGCCTTTATATCGCCAAGTACAATAACACAATGCCAAGCCGAACAGGGTATATTACATAACTAAATAATGTAATGGTCTTACTACAACACGTGATTCTTTCACCATTGCTGGGATTGCAGATATATTGCACGACCAATCGACTGCTACCTAAGGAGTTAAGACCCAATAGACCTGCATTGTTCGGGCGAATATACTACTACCTTGAATAATTTACATCGGTATTGACTTATATTGAGAGAGGATATTGGTGATAAAGAGAGTGCACTGCTTGAGGAATACGTTAGTTAAGTACAGTGTGGACACTGCCATGTGCAGGTTAGAGCTACTCGTTGTTTAGCCAATAAAATGCACGCAGATACAGCTTGCTTGGCTGAAATGACGTTTGTAAGGATTTTATAGTCAGTCTGGGAAGCTGCACAGCTGCGTTATGCATAGAATGTAGGCGGGATTCCATCATTTGCACGCAATATGGGCGGGAATTTTGTTTGCCTTTGATATTTGAACACGACAGTCATGATCCCCGAAGTGTTTATATCAGGTAAACACTCCCCTTGTGCTGCCCGATATAGGACAGCCCACGCTTCCGATGATATGCCTTCTGGGCGGTCCATTAAGCAAACAACACCCCACAACCAACACCTTATCTACCCAGTGTGTACGGTAACCGAGATACAATCTTAGAATATACTCACGTTGACATAGGATGAGTGTAAGAAAACATCACTCGGAAAGGAAAATATAAAGAAATCCGTTCAGGCGTGTAGACCTACTATTTCCGTTGAATATCGTATCAAAAATAAAAGGGGTCTATTTCAGAGGCCATATATATATATATATATATATATATATATATATATATATATATATATATATATATATATATATATGTGTGTGTGTGTGTGTAAACGAATCAATTGTTGGTGAATGGCACTACAAGGAAGCAAGTAAATTATTACACTCGAGGATTATAGGCGAAGATTCGTGTATATCGAACCACCTGACGACTTTCAGCTGTCTATGGCTCGAAATCGTCTAGTGTAAACGCTAAACGATTGGCAACTACAGATCATCTGCTTACATAAGATTAGGTGTGTTATGTGTCAACGGCCACAATTTTCTTAACCCTTTTTTACTTGCAATTTTCTAAAGGGAAATAAATACATGTAGTTAACCTTTAAGAATAAACACATAACAGTCTAGTGTAAAGGCAAGGTGACCAGAAAGAAGTACTACACTTAATAGAATGGGGATAAATTGCATAGCGTTAATGCTTGAGGAAGTCTTTGCTCGACGACTACTGCTGACGATTCTCTCAACTAGGGCACCACCTAAAGACTTTTGGCCAGACGATCTACATTTATCACTTTTTCAGTCGTCTAGTGCATTGTATAGGGTTGCCTGACGTTCACGATTAAAAATGTGATGACTGTAGATTGTCTATCCAAAAGTCGTCAGGTGATGCCCGATTATACAATATCGGCAGCAGTAGTCGTCGGGCCAAGAATTTCCTCAAGCATTAAGAGTTAACCCTGTTTGAACTACTGGTAAATATATCAATTTCCTATTAGAAAATCGCAGGTGAAAAAGGTTTAAGTGAAGAGTTTTGGTCATCAACACAGAACACACGTTTATAGCAAAAACAAAAGGTGGTCGGCGGCTAATTTTTACAGAATGGCCGGCTGTTTAGACAACTAATTCAAGCTGGTGTGAAATATTTGTTGGCCATCAAGTGGTCTACATAATTCCCAGGTGGTACCAAATGCATAATTTGATGTAATCAGATATAATCGGACGACTTGTAGTCGCACGTGCTTGGCGTTTACAGTATACGATTTATAGCCTTTTATTTCAAGAATCTCTGACTATAATCTTCTAGCGTAAACGCTGGTTTAGGCGACTAGTTCATAGGAAATATGAATATTTTCAGGAGCCGATCACGTGCAGAAACATATATCATATATAGACGGCTAGAATTGTTCATATAGCTATGGCTCTATCCAACACCCAATCCTTCTCCAAATGTTCGACTGGATGTTAGTTTACTTATTGTTTACTAGACGGAGTCACACTCAGTCACACTCAGAATGTAATAGAATTTCACAATAGCACTAGCATGTAAGACATATTGAAGGCCTCAATCCGTAACAAACTCGACCCATTTTAAATCTTCCCAACTCAAATATATCATTACAACTGTGAATACATACTATCTTTAGTAGTAGTATGTATTTTATCTTGGCGTCAGATTTGGTATCTTTTGGGATAGAAAACAAATAGAAAACCCTTACCCTGACCCTAACCCTTTCCCTATTCCTAACCTTGACCCTTTCCCTAACCCTAGCCATACACCAAAACATAACTGGACTTATTTGCTAAGTCCAGTAGATCTTTCCTTCTATATTAAACTGTCTTATCCATAAGTATCTGAAACGGGTCGAGTTCTCGAATCGATTTCCCTAAAACGGATCGATTCTCCTGACAACTACGGGTCGAGATCGTTTCGGGTCGAGTCCTCCAGTAACCTTCCTTACAGCTTGTAGAAAATAACATAAAAATATCAGGCCTCTTTCTATTCGTTATTCACTACCAACATTGACGGTTTTCCTCCGTAACTGCCTTATAGCGAATCCCTTTACGCATCCACCCACCCCCAGTAAACAAACATTGCTATATACCCTTTCCGACCAATGGTATCGGTGAGTTGTTGTAGGCGTCGGGAACCTGCCCTCAAAACACACTTCAGTCCTAATTTACCCACAGCGAACGCCAACTCTCCCATAACTCACATCTATTATCATCGCTGCTCCTGGTTTCCTGCCCACCTCGAGCGCCCTACAGCCGTGAGCAAGCTGGTCCATGCGGGCAGAGCAGCTCACCGAGCAGCTCGCCAAGCCGTCCACAGCGCGCGGGGCTGGCGGCCATTTGTTAGTCGGTGTGACGGCGTCGCCCGATCGGCCATCTATTAGTGACCACCGTCTTGGCCGGCAAATTGGGGCTCGCTATTCCGTCCCAGCTTGTAGATCACAGCCGGCGACCCGCCATGCCGCCAGCCAATAAATATTTAACATCCAATTTCAGCGCTGGGTAATATTGATACGGTGTTTCATTTGGACTAGCACTGCCATGCAGGGAAGTGGCCGGGCGAGGGATTGAACCCCGGGGATCCTTAAGACAGCGGGCGGGCTCGGACTATACCCGTCCAACATGCATGTTCCGGGAGATGAATGAGGCCGGGCCGAGCATGTGTCTGACTGAGGAAGTGATATCTGTCTTTCCTCTTGGATCTCATATTCATAGATGTCTTCTTATCTATACATAATTATACCTGCACCAAGGAGATGGAATTGCATACGCTAACATATGCTAGACGTCTTAAGGGACATTTCTTTTCGTCTTTTCTATAGTTTCAATTGTTCTACACGTGTAAATGCTCAACTATCTCTGATATATATATATATAAAAGAATTATATAAGAAATTTGGTTGGATTGGTTTATTTAGCAGGCGGTTATTGGACCCATGTGTATACATATATGTATATGCCTCAAGGCATCTTAGAGGAATCATTGATCAATACTTATATACAAAATTCAATAGATAAAAAGATAATTGTTTGATTTAAAAGAAATTTTGACAATTTATAATAGGCATATTGACCTTTGATATGGTATAATAAAATATGATCAGTCACCAAGGTAAATTATTTAATCACATGACACATCACATGACATTGCTATTTTCCAAAAAAAGGTGCCTGCCGTAGCAGGGTCATTTGGGGAGGCAATGCCTGCCGTGTAGAGGTGAACAGGGGAACTAGGTGCTGCAGGGAAAGGGTTAAATCATCGTTCATTGCCTCATAGATACTATACTGACAATATATACATATATAGAACATATGAAGTGGGAAAGAAGACTCTGCATGGCTTTTAGATAATTTATTCATGAATTTTTACATCATGGCCCTATCGTCTGTTAGAATTTGTAATTAATCTGGCAAAATAGCGCCAAGGGCCCGTGACCCATGTCCACACGAGTCTCGTAAAAGACACTTTAACGCTGGTCACTTGCTGTTCATACAAGTCTGAGATTTATATACTCGCTACAGTAACATTGTATTAAAGGCAAAGGAAGAGGTGTACCATCGTTCTTCCATCAGAAACAGCTATAGTGTCACACTCCATCAATATTAAATTGGATCCTCTCACGTATTCTTTGGGGTTCAATGGAAATAATTTTCTTGGCATTGAAAATAGTGAATCTTTCTCTCGAACTTGTTAGATGGACTAGAAAAAAATGAGATGCCTTTTATGGGTGAATACAATCAATATATGTACGACATAAGGCCAATATTGGGCATAATTTCCGCATGACAAAGACCCCAGTATAGATTCTACAGACAAAGCATAAAGACCCTATCTACACTGTTTCATCAAAGGGCTGTACATCGAGAATCTAATGGGCATAAAATGAAATTATCATGTACATCACGTCCTGTATCAATCTCATCCAAACTCAAAATACAACTGGGGAAAAGCAAATGACTCCGGTAAACCTGCTTGCAACCAGGAAAGGATAATTTTCGTATATATCTCTAGGTATCCAGTACCTTCCTGTACTAGTCAACACTTTCAATCAGTATATCAGGGGAAAAATAACGTCATGATTATCATATAACTATGGTGTACAACCTCATAACAATATACATCTTTTATATACCAGTATCGACCGACCCACGCAGTCATCGTCTGACAAACCCCAAAAACACTTGAACATATAAAAGACTTTTGAGTTGCTTCATGATTGTTTTTTTTAGAATAATGATAACCTGTCATCACAGCATTTATATGAAGGCCAACAGCACACAGCAAAGTGGCCACCCCTTTGGCCGTATAGGTACATGAAGAAAGGGGGAGGACTGGAACGGTTATCGTACTATCATCTTGCCAGAGCACCGTCGGTTTGGGGGAGGCTGCCAATGAGAAGGGTACCACGATGATTTTGTTGTCTTCAACTTATTACAGTAGGTAACTTACTTTACCACACCTGTCCAGTCAATATTCAGGCGCTGAGCATTTAGTCCCTCTCCTGGGGGACGATATGGCAGCTCGGTATATTAAATAACTCTTCCAATGAGTCGTCACACAACACCTGATGGAAGTACGTATATATATATTAATATATTTATTTATATGTATATAGATATGGCTATATGTACATTTGGTTCGGTAGAATCATTATACGTACACCAAGAGGGTAAAGCTCCTGTGGAAAAGGAGGTGGCAACGGAGACGTTTCGCTTCATCTCTGATAGCCCGCCAACCTTTGGTCAACCACATGAACCTAATAAGCCAGGTGTGGTCCTTGGACAAAACGAGCTTCTTTCAATCAGGGCTCCCTGTATAGACTCCATGAACATGAGGGCTGAGGATATCGTGAGTCCGTCCATGTAATCGCTACACTCAACTGCCAGACCTGCTTCCATAGCAGCTATATACCCGCATGGAGACCTGAGCAACTCACCATTAGCTCACCTTTTGGCCAGACATGTTCTCCCTTTTCAACAACGTAGAAATCTGAAGTGTCCCAAACCCTCCCCAAAACCTCATTAGCATCAATTGTTATCCCTCTCTCGGTGGCTCTGACCCCGGCCTGTGTTAGGGACGACAAAGCCACGACGATATAGCACACAACACCATCTTCTCACTGAAGTTTCCATCGTGGTGTCAGGTTCGGCGTGAGTCAGGTTGTTGCCAGTTCCCATGTTCAAGTATGACTCTGTAAAGTAGTTCCTCCTTGGTGCAAACATTCTTGTGAGAATAAGTGATTGTACAACAAATATTATATTTCAGCAGATGTTTTATCGTGTGCTTTTATACAACTCAATACGACTTCAAGCTGGAAGACACCCCGAGTAGATTCCTCGTCGCTTGCCTTGTTTTGTTTTTTTCGTCATGGACAAAATAAAAAATCCAGTACATATAGAAATTTACCGGGTTTCAGTTCATACTTCATCTTTCTGTTTGGTATTATTTTTCAAAGTCAAATAACTGTCGAGTTCGCACTTGAACTTATTATTAAAACGCTGACGACGTGGTTGAAGATTCACCATTGAGCGACCGTAGATCGTCCAGTGCCACCAGTGATGTCTCCTCAGTAAGCGACATTAAGGGACATACCACACAACTCCTCCTCTGCTGTAAGGTCAAAGAGGCGAAGATGGCAGAGACCCCGATAGTTCGCTGGTCGCAGCAACCATTTCCATTCTTCTTCCAATAGAGGGCGGATCATTCACACGCATGCGCACAAGAGGGAGGGCTAGACAAAAGTCATCCAAACTCCTTTTCCCGTTCCCCTATCATCTGGTATTGGCGCAATGTATCAATAATTGTCCCAGAAGTAGGGCGAGCAATGTGAGCTGCTCATCTGAGCAGGTCGTACTGATTCCACCACTCTTACGCTCCCGAGGCTTGATGTACTCCTGTTCCTCGGCCTCGTAGCCTTTCAGGTCTTTGGTAGTTTTGTACTGCACTATGGGGTGGCGCGGGGTGGTGGCTCCACTCGTGGTAACCTCTATAGGCTGCTCGTACACTACTCCATCGTTACTGTTCCTACATGACTGGTGCATCCGCTCTGCAAGTAAATACAAACGTATCCAGTAAGTCAGCTCATTTATAAGTCAGGGAAATATATGTCCATTGATGGGTTGTATGCCATACCGAATACATTTTGCAAAAGGGTTACTTAACGAGTATTGCTATAATGGTATCGCATAAACTCTCAACAATATTATTTATTTTACTGTCAATATATTCCTGAAATATGGGTAATTATCTAGATATTCACTGAAACATGACATCAAACTGCTATCCAGATTGCGCTTGGAGGACGGAAGTCACCGTGTACCTTGCAGTATATATACACAGCTATTTCATATTTTATGAGTATCATTTTATATAAAAATATACTCTGCATAGTATGCTAGTATGCCAAGAGTATCGATACAATAGCAGAAGGACGTCTCGTTGATACTTGCTAGTACATGTATTTAATGATCAAGCATACTTATTTTCCAATGGCATACAGAATATTTTGAAAGCTGAACATTTGCATTATACAGATACAGCATCGATGAGGGTGTCAACATATTCAGATACTATTCAATCTTATGACCTTAGTTGACACAAAATGCAAATCACAATTAATTGTATAGGTACGTATTCTTTTGTGGAGTTTTATCGATCTTTTGGGCAGTGTGTCTCCTATAATTGGTTGCAATTGTATTCAAGATAAACTTTCAGCTATTTTACAATTCAATGACATGTATCAACCATAATGTAGCATTCTGGTATCGGGGTTACGTTGAAAATATAACTAGCATTCCATTTTTGAGATTAAAGAACATGTACTTTGCCATCACGTCTTTGCCTCGCAGCCTTTTATGTTACGGTCTGATCTTGAAGGTCATGTTGATACAAGGCCTACTAGCATGCACATATTTCTTTCAGCCCGGGCAGTCCTTGCTTTTCAGCTTTAGATGGTGAAACAGAATATGTCTCAAAACATGCAATATTTCATATGTTGACATGCTACCAAAACCTTATTATGATCAACGCAGAACTCGGCGGGAAAATGTCACCCACGTAAAGAAAGGATCTGTGATGGAGCACCTGTCAGAAGATGTAGGACTTACTTATAGAATAAACCTGAGGCCAAAACTAATGCTTACGTTTTATGGACCACATTTCATTCCTCATTGCGTATGCATCTCGGAATTAACTCGTTCTTTCTACTCGCCCTATATCGCTAATTAAAAAGAGGTGCGATGTTTATCACTATCATTATGTTTTCCAACGGCTCACGAGGAGGTCACGGAAAATATCCAACACCACACCTTATTGCATTACTGTTATGATTATACATGTATGATAAAATAAGATTTTCATTATTTACTGAGATTGTGTTATGATATAGCAAGGCGATCCTGGTGTTTATTAGGAACTCATGCTTACACGTGTCACGCAACACCTAGCAACCCACACCTCTCCTCTTGCTACACCTTCCCCATTTCAATCTTTTTAACTGTTACATTTCTACTCCCACACTTCGAGGAGGTGAAAATCATTAATAATTCCCTCACAGATAAGTCCAATAAAAGTTGGGTATTTCTTTTTGTACCGGGGAGCCGCTGACCGGGGAGGGAATTAATCCACTTTGCACGGACCTAGCGAACAGACGAACCCCTCGGGAGGTGAAGTCGACATGGTGTACACCGAACATGAGAGTGTTTGATTGATTGTGAAGAGTGCGGGGTGAAGGGAGCCGCCACACTTGTACGCAACTCACCGTTGTAAGTGCGGACCTCTATTGTAGGTGTCGCTGCGGATTGGTACTGGAGGTCGTTGAGCGTTCGGCAGTGGGCATCGCGCCACAGTAGCGCCCTCTGCCAGGGTTTGTGGAAGCGCTGTGTCGGATATTTAACGATGCTCTGCAAATAGGAGAAGGGAGTGGAAGAGGGAATCAGCGTTGAGAATCAAAACCAATGATGAGCCACGATGAATGCTCACCGAGTCTGCCAATTTGCTCTCAATTAAAACACTCATTATGCTGCCTCCTTTGAAAGGGGAATTCGGAGTGGGTCCCTTTGTTTTCTTAGATAATGAATTTTAGAAAGATTAAGCAAAATCAAGCGATTATTTCACTGTAGCGCTTATAGCTTGGCACTTTCACAGTACTTTATGAAGAAACAGCGTATCCTTTGATCATCTCGAACTGTTAATATCTATTCAAATATCACATTCTCTTGTATATTCTAGTGGTTATTCCATCTTGAAGAAACTCTCTGCAATGAAATTGCTATGATAACCAATATTTCAGATACATTTGACCCACCGTATAAATATCCGACCGAAATCTCGGCAAAGTATGCAAGCCCCTGCCAAGCAATCGACACACCGTTCTCTCTATCTAATATTCCTGGCTTAGTGGAGTTTGTGTTTAATTGCAGTTTGATTCTCAGTTCACTGAGGGCTGACAAATCGCCAAGTTGGCGTAATCATCACATCCAACGGCTTCATCAGCACGGGCCCATCTCTACACCACATATTTGTCTTCATTTTGTAGAAAGGGCAAAAATAGGCAAATCGATTGCTTAGAAAATCGATGGGCATCACTCATGAAGGAATGCGTGTTTTCTACCCTCCATTGCATGCTTAAATGAATGGAAAACAATCAATTGTCTCAGGCCCTTGTGTTTTAGGCGCGTGGGAAGCGTTAAGTGTTGTGTACTTACCCAGCACGAAAAATAGCGCTGCTCATCTTGGGTGATTAAGAGGTTGAATTCATCGTTAACAGCCATCGAAGCAATGCAGAGGAATTCTGGAATAAATGAACTCAAAAACGTTAGCACACCATTGTCAATCACTCCCAGTCGTTACCAACACAACGAGGCAATTTTGGCGACAATTCCAAACGAAATATTATCCAAGACAGTGCCAGACGTTCCCACTTTAGCTGGCCGATTTGAATCGAGTATCCAGCGGAGAGTGGTTTGGAGATTGGTTTCATGGTGTTTTTTTGTAGTTCCGGTGGAGATTCAAGATGGTTACTAGAAAGTCCAAAGGAGCAAGTCTTAGTCTATCCTGATAGAGATCACGGTACTATGAATGAAAGACAGAAATCAGGATCTAGTCAACCCGTAAGGTTTTCCCGTCATTCTGTAACTTTGCCATTGATCATAGTGGTCTAAGTGACGAGTTGACTCATCACAGTAATCCTATATATATTCTTATCCAAACCATTAAGATACATTGAAAAACTATTACCTTTGATAAAGTATGTTTTTTCTTGTATCTTATTCGTCCCGACCCATGATCATTAAAATCTTGGATTTTCAGAATAATTTCTACCGTTAGGTCAACCGTGGACACAATATAGCCATTGACATGACATTACGTGATTATATTGTCAACGAAATATACGATAGTTGAAATATTCAAAGATTGCTAAGATGTAGAAAAAGAGCCGGAATGCATGACCATATAATATTAATGTGTTCCTCAGTAACGTAGATTTTATCGTCACTTCAGTCATCCGCGCAAGCCGAACCTCTAACGCGGCATTTTCGAAAGGGATGAGACGAAGATAAATCAGTAGTTCAATATCCTCTATGAGGTTGTCCCTCTTCACTATGCTCAACCATGACATTATCAGAGGTTGATAAGTGCAAGCAAGGAATAGCAAAGTAGACCGTTAAGATTTGAATAATGTCTTTGTGGAAATACGACCTGCACTGTGAAATGCGGGATATCCTTAGGCATTGGCTTATTCTAAAAACCATACAGGCATCTATCGGCTGTTGAGAACCTCTAGTAGAACAATCTTTTAATAAAATGCATGGTTCCTGTAGTGTCTGAAATAATTTAT
This sequence comes from Alentia gelatinosa, assembly GCA_950022655.1. Classification (NCBI taxonomy): domain Eukaryota; kingdom Metazoa; phylum Annelida; class Polychaeta; order Phyllodocida; family Polynoidae; genus Alentia; species Alentia gelatinosa. The sequence continues at coordinate 46,298,373 of OX465586.1, forward strand.
TCGAAGTTATAGACAACATCGGTTTAAAGCCGTATAGATATACACAGAGCTGATCAACAAAATAGGCAACAGGCTATAGACTATCCGTACGCTGCCCTTCTTAATCCCAACGAATTTTTTAAATGAAAGACATTTAGGATGTTTACAAAATAGTACTAAATTGCAAAGTTTCCGAGCTGATAAATCACTGGGACACCTAGATTCAATATGATTCGTTATCATGTATTATCATATTTAAACAAATCATGCTTTAAAAAAATTGTGATTGAATGAACGTGATTAAACATGGGACACGCCTTGGCTGCCAGCTGCTTTATATCATGATGTCAAATATCTCTTAGACCAGACTCCAACAGATCCACATCGAGCCGTGAACACGCCGTCTGGTGAAAGTTGGCTCCATTATAGGCTAGAACAAATTCTTACCCTCTGCACTGTTTTCCATTTATCCCATCCCATCAACTCTTTCCTAGTCTATTACCAAAGGAAGGATATAGTATTATACCAAAAGGGGAAATTCAGCTTTGAATAGTTTTGCCGTGATTAATAGCATCCTTAACATTCATAATGTCCCGAATAGCTGCGATGCTTCTTGAAGGGCCAACTCCACGAATATGAGGAACTGGAATATTTTCCCATGCTAGAAGTTTAACATACTTGGCAGGATAATGAGGTATTACATTATTTCCCTAAATTCCTCAAAAGAAAGGATAAGTCACCTACAACTACTTATAACAGGAATCAATAATGCATTATCAGCCTTTCAGAGTTAATTGATATCGATAACAGCAACACCTTCAGGGGGTATGATCCCATTCCATTACTGGATAAAGATAAATTCTCTTTTAGTATCTACTTGATTCATGTATACATGATAAGATCGTCTCCCGTTAATCCTAAAACACACTGAGGCATTACCCACTTGTGAAACATGCCATGTGAGGTGACTTTTAAAAGAAGAATGTGGTAACAAGAGACAGAAACAATTCCTTGTTAGGTTTTTACATTCCTGCCATTGTTTGGATGCCCACACCAGAGTGGAGATTATTGAGATTGGCAAAGGACCGAGGATGAACTAAATTTGAAGCGAAGAAAAACCTTTTGTTATCCCACGCCTTAATCCGTTTTGAACCAGTTCATTCACGATACAGAGTGCTGTATTGGAGATTGGATTAGGATAATAAAACCCGCATTCAAAGACGGCAAGTACTGGGGAATTGACAACAACACCGCAAGAAATGTTGGCAATTTTCCTCAGAATGGGGAATGTTTTGGATAAGGTGACTTGTGAAAGATTTCAGATATGAACTGTCTTCGGAAAACCAATACCATACAATAATATATTTAGGGATACTAGTTTAGTGTACCAAGATGAAGGAGCCGAATCAGTTAGTTTACTAAACCTGTACTAAACGAGCCGATAGGCGAGTTTAGTACAGGTTTTAGTAAACTAAGGTGAACGAGTCCGCAATCTTGGCACACTATATTAGTATTCCCTTTATTATATATATACCTAATATTTTTTAAATAATGTATAAATTTCACCTTCACAGAGGGTAGTGCTTACTGCACACTGTGCAGTATGTGATTTTACTGCACAGTCTCTACAACATGTGATACCCTGGTCTAGGTAAGATATTCTGGCAATATAGTGTAATAAGAATGTGCTGTAGAAATACCTAGAAAGGCTCCTTGTATCACCTATTAACATATTCCCCGTGAGTATCCATTTGTTCGCTTAATACAATAAGTATGTTTAAGTACTCACCATCCTTATAATATACACGACAGTGATCCGACCACAACATGAGTTTGGACCTGGCGCTGCACGTCCGCGGGTTCCAGTCGGTCAGGGTACCGTCACAACCCTTCGGCGTACCAGCAGTGAAGTTCACTCTCATCTCGCCAGACAGCCCACAGCTACCCCACTGGATCTGCGGCGTGGCTGTAGGGTGAAGAAACAGCTTGCGATAAGGTATCAAACACTGGCCGGCATTCAGACATCAAAAGGAGGATCGCCCAGAGGCAACGTACGGACAGTAGCAGGGACATAGGGTGTGGACGGCCCCAGGGGCTTGGCTCTGGTTGGGGTGTTGTAGGTGAAGGTAGAGGAGCAGTGGGGAGTGAGTGCATTAACAGTTTGTGTGGATAGGGTTTAAAGTGTGGGGTATACGGGGGTTGCGATAGAATATAACACTAGAATATTCTATATGGGATTAGAACAGAGACGCGCCGGATTCCCAGAAGGTCGACGATACCTATTGCCCGCTTGGGCCTTTCTCAGAATCCCCGTGTATATATATATATTTCATATAGACTTGAAGGCATATCCTACAATTCACAGCAGCGCTGGTAACCTGATAATATTTATATATCAACAATTATCAGTACAAACTTGTTTGTTGTAACTAATTTACCGTTTTTTCCTTTTCATGTTTCCTTGATTCGTGAGGAAATCTTTTGAAATGTATGGTTTTTTTTCATTTATCTGAAGACCAAGTTTGGTGACCTGTAGGGAGTATCTGATATTTAATGTGTAGTAATACACATTTCCCATGTTTTTTGTTAAAGTAAGATTAGATTGTAGGTTAGAAATTTGTTCTACAACACTTGAAGATCACCATATTTACCTTTTTAAAGAAAATTACATAGGTTTCAAATTGAAGGTGAATTATCCGATATGCCTTTAGATACATATTCTCCCGTGTGCTTTATAAGAGGTGTAGGTTACGTTTAGATTGCTATTGTTCTGAGACTGTGAGAATATTTGAAATTTAAGTTGGGAAAAGCAAAAGGTCTGTGATTCAGAATTACTGTCTCTCTCGAAGTCCTAGAATGATACTGAAAGGGGAAGAAGTTGTTTTGCAAGAACAATGTACCATTATATGAAAGAAAGACTGGATGTGCATTAGGCTAATGGCAACGAGTAACATTAACCTTACTTTTGCATTAAGGATATTAGATTGCTTCTAACTAAAGGGCGAAACAAAGAAAGTGGGTGGTAATCGGGAGTAAACTTAGGCTAATTTGCCCTCAGAGGTCATTCACCAGGTTCATCGACTCTAAAATGTAGGGATAGAGGAGACTGATCAAAATACCATTGTAACGTATCTGTTTCATATAAGTATGTAATCATATAGATATATGATACACATGTATCAGCATATTTACCTGTTTGTACAAGGCCGGCCATATCAAACAGGCTCATTCTTAAGGAATATTGGGTATGATTGTGAAAGTGGCTATGAGAGGGATATAACCTATCTATGCTACCCATACACTTCTATAGCCAGGAGAGATTATCAAAGAACTACACATCAGCTACAACTTGCGAGGTGACAAATGTCACAAGCTCTGTGAGTTCAAATTGAAATCATAGGGTGGCTCCCCTAAAGCAAAAGTAAATAGACATTTAGATAGCTTGATATCACCTTTCCTTATAAAAATATCTTTTGTTAAAACCAGGGAAAATATCCGTTTTTCCTTGACCTTTTAAAGTTGTTGGTTATGGGAATGTGATTCCCCGATGTTCCGAGAAGATAAGTACACTTTTCAACATTACATATTTTAGTTGGTGCTATTCCTTATGGATGCTTTTCAAAGACATGCAAGAGATTCACACTTCCTGATGTATTTACGGGAAAATGTCTCATCACGTTGCAGTTATTCGTAAAAATGTGGTACACTGCTACGATTGTGTCTGACGTCCCGATGAAATTTTGATTCCAACCGGGAAGTCAATCGTATGGCATTTCAGCGACAGAATCGGCTTACAGGCGGGTTTCCCCTGACCTCCGACACACTATGTACAAAAAGTGTCCAAACATGGTTCCACAACAGAATCCTTACTGAACAGGGACCTGTTTCAGTAGTTTCGTGACATGTCTAGATGGTGTCTGTGACACTATACGGACAGATCACAAGATTGCAATTGATGACACGCCGAGTTTCACTCACTTCTCGAAGGAATTAAGCAATGACACTTTAACATGAGTAGGGGATACATATAACCTATAATCGTCCCAAATATGAAGCAGATTGGCCACTTCGATCTTCTGATATTTGCTAGTCTTTTTCCGCTGTTGCTTGCACTGTTGGTGCCGCTGTTGATGTCTATCTCGGTCTAATGTCACGAGCCTACTGAAACAGGTCCCTGGTTTCTTGCAGCAGTGAACTTGGTATTCTGATGCTGTTTCCGACACACATCGACTCACTCCGACATCGTTCTGAGAGAACGGCCGTGTCGCAGGCATTCCGACAAAATCGATCAGGATTGATTCATCATAGGGACTAGACTGTGTCGGAGGCATTCTCTACTATGTGTAAACTATGTATCCCCTCCCCCACCCCGGGACACGTGTACCTTCATATCATTTGCGTTGGTTCACTTCAGGATTATGTCATGGCTTGTTCCAATATACTGCGACTCAGCCCTTCCAACACTACCCATTTTCTACATCATCTCATATTACATAGGAAAAAAGCTAAAACATGGACTTGTTTCAACTGCTGATGCGAAAAGTGGATGATCAGCAACTTTTGTGAATTCAAGGTCCAGGAGAACAGAGGTCAATCCATCCACTCCCCAAAAAGGATGCCGTACCAGTAGACGTCGGGCATTGCATACTTCATAGGATCCATTAACGACACAAATCAAGCCAATAATCTCATCAAAGGCAATCACCCCCGTGTCAACATCAGTTTTGACTCTCTGCAAAGGTCCTTCTTAAAATAAGACGGCTCATGAAATTGACATTGGTGACTCCCAGGAGTATTTGCCTTTCAAATTTCATAAACAAAGGCTATAAGTGAGTTTCGGTGTCATGTCCCCTGAAAGGCATTTAAGTTATGTCCTGGCTCTGTTTGCATGTCTGGTGCCGTCAGCGTGGTTAGTGGCCATGGATTCCTGCATCAATATTTGAGCATGTTTATTGATATGTGGTGGTGGTACCTAATACTCTGGATTAAAGTATGATCTCTAATACCAGTATTAAATCATTCAAACCGTTGGACCGAGTTAGCTGCATGTAGACAGGCTAGGTTCCTCATACTCTGTACAGTAATATTCCATATCTAGACAAGAAAGGGGAAACGAGTATATATATATATATATATATATATATATATATATATTTATATATATATATATATATGAAAATTATGCATACAGTGAAAATTACAATCTATGTTGTGCTTTAAAATCTAACTGCTATGCTAATTTCAAACTTGAGTATGTCCGAATACATTTGCAGATATCAAAGAAAATTCGATGTGAACGAAGGCAGGAGGCGGATTTAGGGTGCATTATAAGCCTAATATTTGTCAGAAGCCGCTGTAAATCAATCAGGATTGTTGTAGATGACGGTGATGCAATAAATCAATCACGGTCGGTACACGTTTATAACACGTGTATTGTAGGGCGGGACGCCGGCCCCGGTGGCTGTTGTCCGTGTTAAGTCGATGTGTGTCGTGCCGTCATTAGGAACCGTCACTAGCTGAAAATCACCCTCATCGCGCCACCTAGTGGGGGCCGCCCCCACCGCACCAAGCGGCCACCGGTCTGAATCAATCTTATACAGCACAGCAGCGACCGAAATATGCCATCAAATTCAGTCATTAGTCCCCAGCCATCATATAATCGGCGCCGCCATTGTGAAATATTTAATGGCTGCATTGAGAGTGAAACAATGCCAAATCAATGCTCTCCTGGTCGCCATAGACAAAAAGGTGCAGACACAGAGACGAGTGGTTGAATGGTTGAATAGGGACAACTATTTATCCCCATTCCAGACTGTCTATATCTATATCTAATCCACTTCATACTAATTAAGCCACTTTGAGGTGGTGCGTTTCACGAAATTTTGAAATGGCCGTCCAGAGGCTTTTACCAACAGCCTGATTTCCCTCCGGGTTTTGCTTTGGTGGTTTCGGTTCAGTGAATCTGATATACTGGCTTCACATAAAAGGCGTAATACATGGATGAATAGTCTATCGCAACGGCTGGGTTAAATATAGTACCGGTAGGAGCCTACCCCGCATCTCCAGACTACCCTAACTCCGGTCGACTGATCTCTCCTGTAATATCAAAGAACAAAGGGGCACCGCAGCCATGTAGGGCAGTCATTGTTTTGGCTGGCTGGCCGGAAAAGCTATCATAGAGAGGCATATCCGCTCGTGACAATGGCATATTACAGACACTCTCACGCTCCCCTGAGTTGCTCTATCGACTCAAACCCCCCTCCTCCCTAGAGCGGCTCACACAAGTGGTGTATTTTTTCCAGCCTGTCGCCAGGTTGTATGGTGCAGGCTATCGGCGCCGGAGACGTCAGTGTCGTTCAGCGCCCGATTCACAGTCTCTTGTTTCCGTTGACAGCGAATTCTCGCGTGGGCACAGACGGAGAAGAAGGACCGTGTTGAAAAAGAGGGGAAAATGTAAATGAGAAAAAAGAAATATGCAAAATGTGGGAAGGAATATTTTGCGGCATGGGAAGTACGTTGAAAGTAGTGCCGGCAGTATATGGTATTCTTCTGCCGAGCTGGCGGAGGGATACGTCTTTCAGACGGGGTGCAGTGCGGCCGGCGGCCAACCGCGACGCCCCTCACCGCGGGGTATATCCAATAATTTGCAATCAGGCGGGTGTCGGGGACTGACCGCGTGCCCATCCGTCTGACTAGATTATCGCCCGGCGCCTAGCGGACGGAGGAGCGGGCGAATAATGCGTTTACTTTTCTATTATTTAGGCCCCCTTGCCTCGCTCCCTCTCTTACTCAGCCCCTTTAACACAGGCGCCGTCCAAGGGAAGCTGTTGACTCCGGAATCAATAGAACCTGACCCGTTTCCTTCTGGGCCGCGGAGCCGATATTTGAAATGAATAAAATAACTCATAAGTCCTCGGTGACGGGAAGAAAGTGACCCCTTCTGGTGAGTTTAGAGTCAGTCGCCTCTCAATGCGTCCTCCCGGAATACCGCCGTGACACAGTAAATGGAGATAAATGGCAAATAAAGATGGATAAGGCCGATATTCCAAAGACCTATTTCATGTATTATGGGGGCCGTGGTATGCAGAAAAAGATGGATCATGTTAAACGTAAGATCAAGGATAGTCTCAGATTGTATAGATCTGTGGGTGCAAACCTAAACAAATTCACGACCACGCGTTCTATCAATAAGGCATTTGTATCTAAATCTTATTTCAATTTGCTGAAACGCCTCAGTGAACCTCATGGATCAATGATTCATATGGTTCATACCGATGACATTGGTTCTAATTTCAATTATCATATATAGGTGAGTGTGTATAGAGGCATATCTGAAGGTGCACGTAATCTAAAATAAAAGAATCTTATCGAGAATGGATAGGGTTAAGTGAATACCTACGCAACAAAAGCTTCAAGTCTGCACTCCTGAACTTGTCCGTCAGAGGAGCGGGATCATCTATAAACTTGCACATGTGAAATGACTCGTCCGTCTGACGGCTGCGAGCTGAAAATGAGCAGTGTATCATGGCTCCATACAATAAAACAGATATTCACATATCATATATCTATAGATGAAAGGATTGGGTTACTGCTAGTCTACAGAGATCGCGAGTCATACTAATGAAAGTGGTACTATTATCCCCTGATGAACGACAAATGTTGGCGTATCTCTTATTTTCCCAACAGGAAAAGGATTTCCTTTCCTGAAAAGCATTTCGGCGTCAATGTTTCCAATACAACTTTATCATTTTCCTTACCTAAAAGGGCAAAGACATACTAATAAATGTATAGTATCGTGTATTTGAGACCTATCATAAAAGTGATGTATGGAAATAATTTTGAGGCGGTAATCATCCTTGCCGAAATGATTGTTTCTCAGCGTGCTCCAATTCAATCTTCTTCATAATTTCTATACTGAAGTTTACAGGAAATGAGATACCATAAAGACACGCACTCCATCCGAAGTGCATGACACTTATTTCATTGTATGGATATGGACCAACATCACAAATATCACGACATAGATCTATACGACACAACAATTTATATATATATATGAAATAGGACAATATGTTTCCACGTTTATAGAGGAACCCATAAGTCATAAATGCTAGGATTAATGGAACAAAGTATGGCATTGCTTTACAAGATTTGTCAGTATAAAGTGAACAGAGAAATGATTGATGCGAAGAAGAGATAATAGATCACCTACTTATCTGAAATTTGAGGACGTGCTCGCCTTCCTCTGAGAAGTGAATGCACGTATACCTTGGACGGCTGTAGAGAATAAAACAATGACATTTATTACATTCTTTGTCTTTGGGCGATACTATAGCACAGAAATATACAATGGAGAAGAATCTGCTTAGTGTCTTTCCGTTTTCCCAATAAAGCTCTGTATATATGATTTATGAAGCCAGTAATCTGTATAGAACAAGGGTAGGAGGGTGCTGCCTACATGACAAAAAACAGCGTGTAGAATAATAGGACGGCGTGGCTCGAGTGACTTGTGCGTTTGTGGTAGGAAGTACCTGTCACGAAGAAAGAGGGAGGGGAGTAAAGGGGGCGGGCGTGGCTGGTTGGGAGGTAGTATACGAAGGGTGGAGTAGAGCAGCTCCACCTCTTGCTAAACGCCAACGTCACGTCCCCAGGAAGGATGGCTGACGTTAAACACACAGGCGGATGGCGGTCATGCACGGGCCCACAACCACGGGACGTATTATCCCCGCGCTGACCGCCTCTTAACCTTTGCTTTCCAGACAAGCGCCCGGCGCCGGCACGTTCCGCGCCGACGCCCGGAGTCGGGGGTCACGCCGGGGCCCATGAGCGAGGCACAGGGGGTCAAACCGTGTCAGCACCGGCAGCCACGTGACATTTCATGATTACTGCGCGTCGTGATGCGGTTAGGTTAGTGGTCAGGAGGCAGGCACGGCACGTGCGACCGGCCGCTTGACCAATCTACGGTCCAGACTGATGGTCATTCCCCGCCCCAGTGGCCCTACATCCAGCCGCCTCCTCAGCACTGAGTGACGTCCTTCGTTATGCCCTGAGCGGGCTATAGGCTGTCCTTCTACTCCAGTATAGGCGTATTTTTGTTATGTGGGTATGATATCCTTCAGGCTAATAACAGCCGACTAGACCAAAGGCCTGGTGTCTAACTCCAACACAAGGCAGCTACTCTTAACGGAGCAACATGTGCATAATGCAGGCGTTACGTGCATTATATATATGCAGGCCTTCTTGGTATTTGAGTGATGTGACGTGAACATATGGCGATATAAGTACATGTCCTTATCCAATAGGCATGTATTATAAATGTAATATGCTTGGATGCTTTACATATGAAATACCACGTATCGAATAGATATTATAGTTAAAAGCCAATTATTAGCCCTGGCGTCGTAAAGCCAACTTACTGAAACCATCCAAAATGATTTACTATGAATGAGCACATATTATAGGGTTATGCGTCATCAGCCTACGTGCTATGGGCGGTGGTGTGTGAGCTGCACTGAGCAGCTCAAACATCTCATGACCGGCCGAGCTGCCCCATGGCCGTCTGTGTCTCTGGTGGCTTGGAGCAGTTCACCCTTTGTTATGCGCTGACCTGCAGCTTAACGCTGGGACACCCGAGTAGGCCCATATGAAGGCCCATTGAGTGGCTGTAGATTATACGCCATCAGTTTATGATCAATTAGTAGCCGACTGAGGTCAGAGGAAGGGGCCAAGGGCAGCCATTGGTCTTGTTACAGAAGCAAAAGGATTCAGCAATGAGCGGAGTGGTGGCCTTTGATAAAGACTATCTAGAATTTTGCGGCTCCGAGTCACTCCACTTTGCTCAGCTCATCCACCTCCTGACAATCTGTGTCCACCATAAGTTACATGAGGGTATCATTCGTAATAAATGTAAATGAAATGTATAATCCTGAAATTGAAGTAGACCTGCATTTCATACTGCTTCCACCAAAAAAAACACTAAACATAGGACAACGAACACCACATGTTAACCATATATGCCATCTTATACCCATACTAATTTTGACATCTAATATTTGGCAAAAGTACAGATATTTCAATAACATTGAATAGGTAATTTAATTTCTTTGATAAATCCGTATATATATATAATATCATAATCTCGCTATATCTTAACAAATTATAGGGCGCCAAAGTTAACCCTTGTTTACTCATTCTGGTACTTTACCATGGTTGTTATGGTAACCTTCATAACCGTTGATTAATCTCTATATTCCTCCACAACAGACGTACTTTGGTTTCAAAGATCTTGATGTATTTTTGATGATTGTGACTAGGATTACTTTTAAGCTTTGTATATTAGGTTCGATAAACCCGGTTTGAGTATGTATTGCCTCCATATACTGGGTCTGTTCAATATTTATATGATATCGACGACTATATATTCATATTTACTTATATCCCACTTTCCTGTTATCATATCTAATACTTATCAAATCCTGATTGATAAATGTTTATTGCATTGGGGCTCAAAGAATACCAATATTAGAACTGTATAATGTTGCACATGAATGTACACACTAAGCTTAGGTCAAACTGCCAAGAACTCGCTAATCTGTGAGTCATATGCACTGCCTTCCAACTGTATAACAAGTGTCCACAATATAACTCCTTCTTACGTTGCATATTCAGCTTGCTTAGCAGCACTCCTCCTGCACCCAACCTCTAAAATGCACATCATAGCACTCGCCACCCACACACGGTCATTCATGCATACCCTCCACAAAACCCCAGTGCTTTCAACTACTGCTTTCCCGCTGCCATAGCCAAAAGCCCATACGCATATATACATGCAAGTGGGCTTCCACTCACCAGCCATTGGTAAAGACCGACAAAAGCTTGTAGCGGTTGATGGACCAGTGCTTGGACTTGCAGATGAAGTGGCCGAGGTGTGAGAAGGTGATCTCCCCAGCGCCGATGGTGACCGAGTCCTTCCTGTCCGTCTCAAAAAGCATCCACTCCCCTCGGTACTCGGCGGGGAAACGGCACTCTGTGCGTGGCGCCGGCATGAAGTCTACAGGCGAGAAAACAAGGGCAGACACACCCATGAGAGCAGCAACGTTTGGCAAAAACACAGCAGAAAACCAAGCAAATTTCCAACAGACCACAACAGCCTAAGAAACAGCCAGAACAGAACAGCAATGAAAAGGTGGACGAGAGGTTAGGAGGCGGATGGTGGGTCTGGGGGATGGTGGGGGAAGAAGGGAAAAAGGCAGCAGGAAGAGTTGCAAAGAAAACAGTCGAGAGTGGCTGGTGAAAATTACATGTTGTGAATTCATGATGTTTATTGAGCAATCCCCGGGTCTCGACGCGTTAAGCCACAGAGGAGCAGCTCAGGACGAGGGGGAACGTTGGTCGGGCGGCTTTAAAAGCAAGCCGACGTGCGGGGAGCGCTTGGTTTACATTGGCAGTCAATAGGGGTAATGGGTGGACATTCAACCGTTGAGTCACTTTATTGCACGGTTATACTATAAACACGTTGGGCGAGAGAAACCCACACATTCAGCACGAACTGGTAGAGCAGGTTTTGCACCTTAAGCACCAGAACAACCAGTTGTTTTACGGGTACAATGACCCGTTTGTAATGGATTTCAATAGCTTCGATTTAAGACCAAAAACTTGAATACGGAAACTTTGTATTAAAAGTTTCATGAAAAATAGTTGGCATGAAGGGGAAGTTTTTTTTTAAATATTTTGTATTCAAGTTGTAATATAATACGTGTTTGATATTCTGTAAATCCAAAAAAGGCTTATAGGACAAACCTCATGCATACAGGTATTGCTTTAATTTTGATATTTCAAATTTATTTACGTTTCAATCAGTGAATGACATTACATTGTAGATAGCATTATAGAATTAAAAAAATATTAAGTGACCATAGACCTTAGAATTACATTGTTACAAAAGTCTTTTGGGGTTAAAGAATACCTTCCCATATTAGAAATTGGTATTCAAATCGAAATTTTTGTATCATAAAAATGCAGAGTTTACTTCATTTCTCTATTTTCCTGTAGAACTTGAGTCTTATATAAACCAATTAGGCTCTTTTAATGAATCCAAAAGAGTGAGTCCCGCCCTCCATACCATTGAGCTTACCAAGAGCATTTATTCACTGGGAGAGAAAGGTGGCAGGGCACTGAGGCATGACAGGTGGGGGTCAAGGTTGTACTAGAGTGAGTGTGTCTGTATGTGCGAGAGGTATCTATGAAACTCTGTGTATCAAATGTATCTATATATCTGTATGTGTATCTCCGTATCCTTACCTGTCTGTCTATCTGGTTATCTGGTTTATATCCCACCATTCCTCACACTAAATGAAACAACTGCACTTACAGGGAATCCATGTTCTTTTGGAGTTACCTTCAATAGCCCACCTGACTTGTTGCGATCCCTGCATATATTTGACCTGTAGACCCCCTCCCACCTGGCTTATTTACCCCCTGACTGGCTCTGCTGCCGACCTAACTGGTCGCAACTGCTGCTACACACAGACCTGAACTCTCACTGTGTGAGAGGCGGGTCTATTTTTTAATGAATTTATCATCAGGATTAATTTCTTGATCTCAGCTTTAAACAATCGTCAGCTACCCATCAGCATTAAAAAGAACACTTCTATCATTAAACTTTAAAAATGCTAACAAAGTAAAGATCATTACTTAATAAAAGAGATAACGCAGTAGCCACCATATTGAACTATGTTAATTACTGATCGACAAGATTATGGCGTAAACCCTCTCTAAACATACACTTTTAGATAACAAAATAAACTTCATCATACTGGAATTGAATCTATTTCTATGGCTTTCTGATGTCTTATGCAATAGGCCTTCAACAAAATCGGCTGATATATTTATATACATTGCTGCATTTTTAGAAAAGATAAGGATATAGCTGAGAAATCATATACAAGAGCCATTTAACGAAATCCCGATGGATATCTCATGAATATCTTTAAAAGTACCTTATAAAGCTTGTTCTAAGCATATTCAAGTAACTACCGTAGACTGGTACCAAATATTAATTTGACATATACTACACTTTTTATCAACACTAATATTTACAATGTGGATAACAATCATAGTTCATGCAACACTTATGGACGGCTATGACTGTCTTAGCAAACGAAGTTAATCGTTATTAAACGGTAACCTTTGTAGGAGGTACAGAAAAGGGTCGTTATGTATAAGCCTAGATTATTCAACAGGACACTGGTGCTTTGGAGAACTATTTTATAACGTCCTTTGAATGCTTTTAAGCTTACATCTATGCGTGAAACTCCGCTTCCGTGTTTCTATTAGCCTCAATATCAAGCTTTTAAAGGACATTGTCCTTTGACATGTATTGCCTTTAGAAGGCCACCTATTAAGGATCTTTGCCATTCCTTCCCATAAACACACATCCTAAATGGAAATCCCTGCTCCCTACTATTTCCTTTTCAGTTAGATATTATCGTAAAACTGGATGAGTTTTAATCTTGGCCACCGTATGCCACGACTGGAGTTTGGCATAGTGACTTCATGAGGCGAAGCCCGGAGCCAAAACTCCAGGACTGGCATACGGAAACTCCAGCGTGGCATACAGAAACTCATGTTAGGCCTATGGGATTTTATATTAGGGGTAGGATAAAGACACATAATTAACATTAGGTTATATGATGAGGGTCATGGCATTCATCGAACAGAAATCGCAGCCACTGTTACTACCAATCACCAAAAAGGAAGAGGATAAAATCAAATTGGGGAACATGAGCACCAAGTGATTTGAACCTCAGGCGATGTATGATGTTCTTTCCTTATGCGTGTGCTTGAGTGTCATTTATTACTGCCATTAAGAAAACCAGTCTGTCACAATATAATTTGAAATAATTGCAATAACCAATTCAGTGCATTATTCGATTGTAGTAAAATTAGTGTACGAACCGGAAAAGGTCCCGTTACTTATTTAATTGATTAATCAATTATAATATGTTGAATAAATAAAATTGCATGCGAATCAGGAAAGGTAAAGAATGTTTGTCCAGGAAAAGAAAGTTGAATAACAAGAAAGTATGGACCTCAGTGTGCAGGTTAAGTACCTACGAATGTGTGCCATACTGTATCTGGATTTGCATCTTTTTAGTCTCATCTCTGTATGTATAAATACGTACCACAAAGTCTGCAGCTCTTCTTGCAGTAGTTGGCGTATTGGTGGAGAGCACTGTTTGTACATTTTCCCTCCAGAGCGAACTCAATACACTTCTCACTCTCGTCGTAGCACACCCCGGGGTCTAAACACACAAGTAGACAGAGGATTAATATCACACAAAAAAACACCGAACCACCCCACGTCCTGTAGAGTCGGTGGAAGCGCAACGATAAGCAGTAATTCGTAAGGACACGCTGGTAGTATTGGGTGTCAGGTTAGGTTCTTATCCCACCCTGCGAGCATTAATCTGGAGTCTGTTAGTGCGCCCCGCGGGGTGCTGGCCCAGGGCAGAAGCAATCCGCCACATAGCTGTGTTTTATTGTCAAACAAGGCAAGCCCCTTGCCCACATTTGTCTCCGGCACACCGTATTGTCGCAGAGGCATCTATTACCTGCGGGTAATAAATAAGATGAACGACGGACACGGAAATGAGAATAAACCGATGCTTGCTGACTCCATTGTACCACTCCACAATCGTTCTCCATTTCCTCTCCGCTCCTCAATCAGCTATGATGAATACATGCAGTGAAGGGGTCATATACATATTGAAAAGCCGGTTGAACAAAATATCAGCTTACAATGTATTAACGAACAGTCAACGAACTTGCTTCTTCCCTCCTATTCCAAAGTAAGGCATGGTTATATATTTTACAAATATTATGCTAGTCTATAGCTTGATGTATTCAAGGAATCCTTAGACGAAATATTATTCACGTCAAAGAGTCCGCTTTTATTTAAAACGAAGGAATACAAAATAGTCAGTTATCTAGGATATTGGTTCCCGAACTTCTACTGTCCGACGAATTAATACTTGTGGACTTAAATAAGAATTCCAGCAAAATTGTTTCCGAAAAACGAAAGTTGAGATTACGAAAAACCTAGAATCCCATTTCACTCCCTTTCGGTCACCCGAACCTCAGACGAAAAAAAATCAGGCAACAATCTCATTTCGCATAGAAGAAATCCGTAGAATGTGTCAGCATAGATTTAGAAAATGAATGGTGAAACTGTGGAGAATTCTCAATGCCCCCATGCTTGATGTCCTCGAACAAAGCCCTGTAGGCCGAGTGCCAAAAGGTGGGCTGCTCGCTAATGGAATTGCCGAGATGGGGAAGCGGGGGAAATAAGCGGACGCGTTGAGGGATTGCTCAGTGGCCTACCGTGCGGCTCCCCGCTGCGCTTGACGTGCAGTTTCATGTACTTGATTTTGCCGGGCGGCTCGCCTTGTCCTGAAATGGGCGTCACGGGGCTGAAGTACAGGTGGGCCGTGAACTCCGCCAACAGGTCCACCTCCTTTGGGAATCGCTGCAGAGAAAGCAAACAAATCTCATCAATACTTTGTGAATGCACACAGCCATTTTAGTATGCACGACCTATTCCTATTTGGGTTTATATGATTCCTAAATGTAATTTCTCCAATGTTCACCTGATAAAATATTTCGTGTGCCTTGGTGCAGGAAGGGTTCTCCCACTCATGATAATTTGACGCATTTCCAACGTCAGTTTTTATGTAATAACATGGCCTAGAATATGTACATAAAACATTTGCTATTAGAAATGAAAATATTGTTATTGGTGATACAATGAATGCATGGAAACACCAAAGACTAAAAGGGATTACAGGTTGTTCTTTTAGTGTGTGGCAACAGTAGTGCTTTTATGTTTCGTCTATTAACTGTATACTTTTATATATATATATATATATATATATATATATATATATATATATATATATATATATATATTAATAGAGAAGGTTATATGTTTATGTCATTATAAATATTGGTCTCTCTGTCGGATGTCTTAATGATTAAGGCTACTCTGTAATACAATTAGGATTGTGACTGTATAAGGTGACTAGAACGTTGATATGACGACTTGTACTACCGATTTGTCCCGCAACAGAGCTCATATTAGGAAGCGCGTGTTCAGAATATGTATTGCTCATGTGAGCTGTTCATGTGGCCCCGGAATGCGACAAGATGTCGATTGATGTGCATACCCTCCACACCCCACCCCTACACCAAATAAGGCTTGCAGGGCACATGTAACGCCACCTCACGCATGCTCATCGGTTACCGAGCTCCATCATATAATCCGTGCACGGACACCTTTAGACGATATTTTTGTCGGAGATCGCCGCCAATTACCAGTATGTTTCTTCCTTAAATTGCTAAGGGAGCGGAACGCATTAGCAGCAAGGTGTTACCCTTTGATATATTATCGGCCCGAGCAGCGTGACAGACTTGAGTGCACCTGGGCTCTGTCTCATGAAGGTGTACCTCTTAAGTACACTAGACTATTCTACAGGTACTACGCATTTACTGAGATTGATGTGTTGAGATTTGATTTATGAATAACTGGGTGTAGATGTTAAAAACGTATCAGTCCAATATATTTATTGGCGATTTTTATCTGATGTCCAATGGAAAATCCCTAATATCCGGATCATCTCAGTTTTTTCAAAACACATCTAATCCATATAAGTAGGTGCCAGAGATATAACACAGTTAAGAATAGGTAATTTGTATCAGAGGATCTAGAGTCTGTTCTCAGAATACGACTGAGTCTAGGAGCTTCTTGAAACAAGGTACAATGCGACAGTAAAGCCGGATGCCCATCTACTGATTTAGAGTTGAACGATTAGTTCCCAAATCATATTGGAGTCGGTCACTTTGTCACAGGCAAATTACGTAACCCCTCGCTCGACCCGCACACTGATAAAATCGGTGTATGCTCCACTAATCGCTGGTGGAGGGCAAAAACAAAGAAACCGAGTGTTCACTAATCGCTGAGTAGCCTTGCCTAGCTCTCCTACATCTACCGACTCCGTTAGGATGGCTTGGCTCAGACAAATTACCCTCCGTTTGTCGCCGACAAACGTACATAAATGTTCCGAAATCGGTAGATGGGCATTGGGCTTGAACATAAAAGTAGGGGCATGCGACAGAGTCATTTGTTCTTTCGAGTGCGCCTGTTAGAAGAGCTACATGAAAGATCTAAAGCTGTCTATAGGACTTCAGACAAGGTATCTTATATCCTGGAGTCTCATTTACCCTACCACCTGCATGTCAGTGGGAGTCTGACGTGTAACATGAAGCCCACCACAAATACAGGCGAATCGGCCCGTGACAACCATCAGAAGCCTATTGAACAATGGTTTTTTTGGTTGCCATGGAAGTACGAAGTAACCTGAAAGGTTATGCTCCATTAAAGCTTACAAAGGTTCTGCTTGTTAATTATGTGTATGTTATCACATTTCTTTTGATAACTAATCAATGTTCGAGTATACATTTAGGAGTCAGGTGAGCCGCCCATTACCAACATCTGGCTGATTCTACCTAATATGTTAATTTTGTTGTTATCATCGAGGCTAACTCTTAAGGAAGAAACCCCACGACATAAACAAATATAATTAGGTATATTATGAGCGTCCATTGTGTCAAATTCTGTGATTAAAAAGTATGACTTTTATGTGGCTCTATTGATATAGGAACACAGTCAGGCGTCGAACCTGGTAAAAACTTGGTGAATGCTGTGTTTCTTTTAATCAGCTAATCAGAATGCATAGTCCATACAAGGCCTTTATATATTAGAGATCGGGCTATTCTTTTTCTATTAAAATACAGGCGGTTCAATATATGCATACCTGGAACGAAGTACGTTTTAGATATGATATTGCAAGCAGATGTTAGTAAGCGTAAGGCAGATCTAGACAAGTGTATAACAAACTTCAAGGTCAACTGGTTGCTACGACGTATGACATAGGTAATTAGCTAATACGTGACTCGTCAATAATTTCAGTGCCATAAATTTATATCACACATACAACACTATTCATATAACTCGTAAAGCAGAATAATGAAGAGAGAGCGAGTTTTGTACCCAGCAATACCTAGGCTCAACATAAGGCTACGGCAAATATCTTAATTAGATTTAACTTTAGTCATGGTATAGGATATATCTATCAAGGGGAGACTTTATATAGATTCGATCTATTATGCCTCTACGGACTTCTTTAGTGTCTGACTGCATCCCTTACGCTTTAGCCTCATAAGAAGTGCCAGGCCAAGGCCCCAATCGCCGTCCTGCTGGGACCAGACCCATTTTCAAACGCGCCTATCATCCGACAACCTAGATCCTTGTTATTGCAATCGGCATCTATCCGAAAGGCAAACACTGATCCACCAAGCTTCAAAGTCCAGGCTTTTTGTATTAATACAAGACTCAAATGCGCCATTATTTCCTCGCCAGCTGCCTCAACCCTACAGGAGAGGGGCGCCTCTGTGTAGCCTGCTCAGTTGGTGGAATGAATCCGGGTGTTTGTCTACATTGTAAAAGTTCTTGGAAGGCGCTCAAACTGGCTGCAGAGGCACAGGAGACAATTGAATTGAATTCAAGCATCGCCTGGGGCTAGGATTTCTGTGTGGATGGGTGTGAGGTGGTTTCGGGAACGATGGGTGAGGGGGGGAGGTAAATGGGGGAGGGCGTAGGATGGGCGTAGGTGGGTAGACGGAAAGGGGGTAGAGTGTTGATGAGGATTCCGCCGATGTTGGGTGGTATTGGGTGTTGTTGGGCGAAGACCGACAAGGAGGAAGGAAGCAGGAGGTGGCTGGAGGCGGGCGTAGGGCTGGCGGTTGGTTGGCGGGACGGGTTGGAGGATGGGGCGGGAGGCTGGCAGCTGGCTTCGATCCCTGCCCAACACCAACAGAGCAATCTGTCACAAGCTATTACCTCGACTCAGTGATTCCCCATAAAAGATTCACGGTCCGCGCGTATAATTAGCGGGATCGAGGGGACCTGCCGGCCCAGCCGAAAGCACCTGTGTGTGAAAAATTAATTTCACTACCATGTCAGAAAGGGCATGGTTATCGAGCTAATAACACGGCGGGGACAAGCACTGCCGTCTAGGAGCAGCTCAGCAGGGCCGATAACGGGGCGCCGAGTTAATGCGAGCAGGTCGCGAGTTATTCCTAATAGAGGCCCCAAAACACCCAGGTGCAGGCGGTACTTATTAGTCTGGGCTCATTACCTTTGGAAGAAGAGATGCAGCAAGAAACTGTACTGTGAAGCACGATCGAAAGCATACACTGTTCTAAGGTTGCGAACGACTCTGAACCGAACATTCTGCTTTTCACCCTCACCAATATTAGACTCTGCTCTCTCTCTCTCTATTCAGTGGCTCCCAGTCGCGTTATGTATAACTGAATTAACCCAATCGTGGCCGGTCCTAATGTGACTGTCTATCTGCCTTTCCCGAACTAGCACAGAATTTCACATAGAGCTCTAGTGTTTCTCCTTTTTGCACAAGGTACTTTCACGAATCTGCCCCCATATCGCATTGCTTTATCGATGAATCTTATTTTTCTTGAGAAGATAAATGGGCACAGTGTGACGAGATTCCACTGATTATCAATTATGGGTGAATTAAAGAACTTACATCGACAATCATACTAAAGTATACCATCCTCTACTTCTGATTGCTCTTTGGAATAGTATGCAAATATATTCCATATTGAATGGATAAAATGTACACGCCAAAAGTAGCAATCTTAAATAATAGTGGCGCTATATTCGGCAAACCATAACAACATTTACCCAAAATGAGGTATGCCTTATCAGGGCACCTAGTAATATGACTTAAAGGTTTCTTGTTAGCAATATCTATATATGGACAATCTCGTATCACAAATTACATGTGGTAGTCTTCCGATGTAAATGCATGAAATATCATCTCACAATAAATCTATTGAAATGATCTACAAAAGGCATTGGCAGTATTGTTAGCAACAGCATATGAATGATGCCTGAACAGAATCCTGCCACAAAGCTTCTCTGTAAACCTACCCCTGACTATACCTAATCATCCTGAGAGACCCATCTGGAATGTATAATGGGGTTATTGTTGCCATTACAGGGTATGGTAACTACAATGTGCAGAGGTAAGAGTGATTGTTCTGGTCATGCAACAACGTCTCGACCGTGAGCTGCTTTAACCAATCAGTTCGTGAGACTCACCATCACATACTGTGCCTGGTGCTCCGGTTTGCTTAGAACGACGAACTTGTAATGGTCATCGTCCCACGTCCCCCAGCACATCAGATTCATCTCTAAAACGAACAAAGAAAGGGATTTGTATAAAGGTTTAAAACAAATGAAAATCATTCACTAGTCCACAGGAGGATCTCTTTCAGTCGAAAGAAAACATGTTTTTATGACTTACCCTAATACTTTAGTAATTAAAAAAAATACTTATCATATTTCATATGGCCGAAAAAGAAGTTGCCTTTTCTAAAACCAACTAAGGTGCTGCATTTGGTGATCATAAAATAAATAGAGGGCACATGTCAGCTATATGGTTTGAGAGGGTGGGTTATATGTGTCTTTTATTGAAAAAAAGAATAATGTGGGTGGTGGGCAAAAATCAATGAATGTGTAAATTACCAATGATACCAACCTCAAACAGAAGAAAACAGAAAATCTAAAATACATCATGATACCTATTACATATAACGTCCTGATATCTAAATAGGAACTCAACGGGCAATACAATGTGTTGATATGATACAAACGGTATATCTTATTTTTTAAATGCCATATCACTATTCTTGAACTCAGTATTGTTTTAGGGCCGTTAATTAAGTATATTTCCAACCGCTTGGCTTGAGGATATAGAAATGTTCTTTAGAACCCACCTTCGTTCTGTGGGCTAAAGGGACTACAGTCCTTCTCTGGAAAGTACAGATTGATGCCCTCTCCGTAGATGCACTCACTTTCCAACCTCGAAGGCCTCCAGACACTTGCACATTGCTGCAAAGAAGGAGGAAAATAGGACACCGATGGATGAGGTAGGGAAGTAAATGCAGTTATAGAATTACCTGGTCGACTGGCAATCGTCCTTCCGTCTCTGAGAGGATACGATCCTCTGCAGAACAATTTAAGTTACCTTTGTGGTGATGGATAAAGTGAAGTATATGCACTGACAAAGGCGAGACGGATATGTCTAAGTAGAGATAATTGAGCAACATCCATAATACATTATTTTGGAGATGACGTATGCTTTCAAGCGACATACGCATTTACAGACTGAGCATTCTACAAATGCTAGGATACTATATCTATGCATACAAATTGAGAAAAAAAAAGAGAAAAAAACATATATCCAAATATATCAGCCAAATATCTCATGTGTATCTCTTGAATTTCAATGCCTCTCTATACTGCCACTCAAGACCGTGGGCTGTGTTGCCGTTCGTTTCTAATGGGAACTACTAAATGAACTTCTGTACAATATGAGAAGGGTTGTGTTGAAACTATCGGCATCTGGCTATTTAACATAAACATGAAGTCATTATAGCTTTTCCTCTTTGTTTTCAAGTTTGTCAATCCTTAGCCGACATATGAAGTGACATTATGCTTCTGACTACTTCAATAAACTTGCCTTCTTCATTGGAACACCTATAGACATTGACAAAATCCCCCAACCCGTAGGGTCTACTCTAAGTGGTAGGAAGGAAATGCAATGGCTACGATCAGCCAGACTGGAAGCGATATTGTCCAGCTGTATTTAGAAGCTCCTTTTCAGTCGGCCAAGAGGGCTGTGGTTCGCAATTCTGTCTACACTGCCCCTACATATAATCCGAGCTACTAGTTTCTAGGTGTCTAAAAACAATATTCTGTTCATAAGATTTAGGTATAGCAGGTATATATATATATATATATATATATATATATATATATATATACATATATATATATATATATATATATATATATATATATATATATATATATATATATATCTATATATATATATATATTAACCTAATACTATTTTATTGGAAAACTAGTTCAGTAATGAAATTGAAGTGGGTTTTTTTTGTAAAACGTAGACACTGATATAATAACAACGGAAGTTTTCATAGAAAAATTGGCTTTTGTATATGTTTTTTTTGGTCAGAATAGCCAGTTTTTGCTGGCAGACCATATGTATATGCAATCCGGCCATCTTGCCTAGTAACTTAACTTCTACAAATATAGCAGTATATCTTTGTATACAAACCTGTGAACTGTCAGGATTAAAAAGACGAAAATCGAATCCTCCAACAATTGGACATGGACTCCATTCTACTTGCTTGGGTGCTGGTAAAGAGAAAAATAGATGATGAATAATTGAAATGTGGTGGGGTTAAGAAGAAACAGATTTACTCTGGGAATTATCCAAGCTGTTCATTCTAGATGTATTAAATCTTTAAATAGATAACATAAGAATAATCGACAAAGAGAGTCATATCTCAGAAACGAGCATGGATAATATTTATGATTCTACATACAGTTGTCAGGCAGGTGGTTGTATGACGCATGTGGGTCTCCATACAGTGTGAGATTACCAACAGGGAAACACTCCTGGACTCGATGAAAGGAGATCAAATGGTCGAATGACACATTACGCTCTATACCGGCAGGTGGGGCTTTGAATAATACCCTTGCTCTCTCGCACGAGCAACAAATGTAAGATTTTACTCTCCGGCTCCCAAGATATATTATCTAGTTCTTTAAATCACGAAGCTCTTCCGGGGTCTGTTCATATATCATACCATATAACACGTATATCTTCATATGTATCTTGTCACCTTTATTAGCCTACTGCCAAGGTGTCATTTTCTACCGACGTGGCTGCTGCTATGGTGATTTGTATTGAGTTCGGGTGTACCTTCAAATGTATCAGGCATCATAAAATCACCAAATCTAGAGGACGCAGTTAGGGGTAGGTATCAATCCATTATCTCCGCATGCACCCTGCTTAGAACACCTGATTTCTGATGGAAGTTGAGGGATGATGGACTTACCTTTATGTATAGACTTTGTTCTTCACAGGTTTTATGATAACACAATCTATTCCCACTATTTCTAATTGCTTTCTTAAATTGCCTGCAAATAAATGCCAAGCAAGCGTGTGGTCTACACAAATCTCTCGTGACAATCTTCACAATTTCATGCTCGTATCATACATATGGCATTACCTCTTGGTAGCATTTAAATGTACTCGTCTGATACCCATTTAGAGAGGGACCTACCTATAGTAATTATCCTTGCGGAATTGAAATTCTTCCAAGTGTATTCCGGTCGCTTTGAAATTCCTACCGCCCATTAATCGAAAGTTAATAACTGTCCCCCCACCATCGGCTGCTATAATCAAAAATAAACATTTCCCACTGTCAAATCCTATTTGTGTTTTTTATGGAACCTGCCCCTGGTAGGCTCGGTATTGTCAGTAAAAACAGGAGAAATGAGTTGGATGGGACGAAACCTCTTCATATTGCTTCGGCGAGGTATGGAAGCAATTACTGCAAGTTCGAAAAAGGGGCTTACCAAGCCAGGGCCATTCTTCTTTGTGAAAGGACTCATCATAGCAAAGCCGATCCTCATTCACGTCCTTAGGAGTCGCTGAAAATGTGAAAAGAAAAGCTCGTTATTGATGAACTTCGAAAATGTTTCAAATCAGATACAAATCACTTTAGATGATCTCTGTTATAGATTTAAAGGTTCAGTTGGCTTCTGAGGTTTCAGTTGCAATTTCTTATTTAGATCAACCAATCCGCGGCTTAGAACCAGTGCCTACCAGACGAGGACGACTAATTAAATTGTCAATATTCTTGACTGGCGGATCTCCGTCAATTTTAATGGACAATTGAATTGTCCCATTTCATGAGCTATTCCGATTTCAATTTGACATGGCCTTTCCAATGCATATTGGGTTTCAAGGAGAGTTCAAAAACCAAGTCGCATTCAATTTCAATGAACAAATATAAAAATGCTGCAGTTATTACCCCCCACCCCACAGCCGCCCTTGCATTGAGTTAGTATTTGGAGGTGCCTTTGAGTTGGGCGCCACTGGTTTTGAAGCAATGATGACGGATGGCCATCCAGTGTGAGCGAATTCCGAGAAATAAAATGGAATTGTGTGGGCAGAATGATTAAAGAACCATTGGATCTGACCGTTAGTATTTGTAGTAGTCAACCAAAGTGAGTGATCAAATGGAGAAAAAAAAACTTATGTATTAGTCATTGTTGATATATCTGATTCAAATGCCAAGGATAGTTACTAACGATATTGTAGATTCTGGGGTAAAACACACCTGTTTCTTATAAATGATGGTCTCTTTCACGTTGACCTTTATGTCTACCGACCCCTGGTCGTTTATATGCCAGCTTTACGGACAATCATAATGTGAAGGCTATAGTCAATGTTCTCCCATAGTGATTCCCCTGTTGCAGCTCATATTAGGACCTAACGATACGGCGAGCCGACCTCATATCCTTCCTAGTTCCCCGGCTCAATGATGAGTCCCCAATCGGTGCTTCCTGCTTATAACTGAGATACATCGTTACGCATTGGCACTCTGGGGCGGGAAACACACGGTGAACAAAAGTGTAGCGCTCTATGCGTTCATTTTGGCCATAGAAGATATATGTTAAACACGTGGAAGAGTTGCTACATATACTCTCTGATATTATCTCTCTGACCTTGTACTGAATGTGAGTTGAATTATCTCTAATTAGATCAACTGTGCAATAATGAGACAAGGACCTCTATCTTGATGTAGGGATTTATTCTCGGGTGCAACCTTTTCACCATAATATATGTGTGTTAACTCTTTTCAACTAAAAACTTTTAATAATATACAGGCCCGTCCACTACCTATGAAGAAAGAAAACCTAACCAACAAAGAAAGTATTAGTTTATGCCATTGTCGTTGAGGGAGTGAATTCCTATTAGCGTTGTCAGCTATAAACACCCAAGTGTAATCCCATTTGTCGGAATTCAATCCGATTTTATCAAATCTTCTCAATGTGGGCGTGTATTGTGTTAAGTGTTTGTGGATCTCTGCTGTAAAATTTGCGCATAAACGTACTGTCTTTTTATTACAAGACTAATCCCCCCCCCTTCCTCACACGTTCCCGCAATCAATCATCTTTACTCTACATCTCGCACTTTTCTCCTACCACTTCTTTATACCTGCTTTACGACCTCCCTCGTACCTTCGCATGTGTCCTATCCTGCTCTCTTTGCCCTGATGATGGCTTAGAAGATATTTTTTTCACCTGTGGCAGGTTGTGTCATAGTGGCAAACCCATGTAGACAAATGTGAGACTACCCTCCTATTTTGTGCTGCATGCTTGTGAATATGCTTCACAAAACCAGTGCAATGTAGTACAATTAATTTTGTCATGAGAGTCGCAAGATACAAACACATTTAAGAACGACCTTTCTTTCGTGATTTGCTATTGCTATCCACTGCTGTTCTACATACAATTCTGAGTTTTATTCAAGTTTTCATAGGATGGCCCCTGGAGCTAGGATTTGAAGTCAAAACTATTTGGTTTACGCCATAACAACAACTAGGATTATATCACTGTGAACCTATGAGAATCTATGAGAAGAAAATGACAGACAAGCAGGAAACACAGTGAGAAAGCTGAACATTGAGCTGCGAATTCCATGGTCCAAATGACTGATCACCATGTCTAAGCTATTACGCCTCTCTCGATACTTTAAGATACCAGGCTTTGCCGCGGTCACATTTGACATATATCTCCTGTGTCTCCCGAAATAGGATCAAAAGTTTGTTCATGCCAGCGTAGTGCAGAGTGTAAGCATGAACCAAATGATAATTTAGAGCATGCTGTGCCACTTGATATTTCTTATTCCTTAAAATAATATTAAATGTACGTGAAAAATTACTAATTCAAAGAAAGCATCTATATTTCTCCGAAAGATCTGTCAACTAACTATTTAGAAATAAAAGCCTTTAAAGAAATTGAAACATAGACGTATATGTATTGTATATATTCTTTTCTTAAAGAGCCTTTACCTATTCTAGAGAATATGCTTGAGATCGAAGGCTCAATCAGATTTGCAACTGAAATTCAGACAGAGCAATACACTATAAAATTCATTTGACTACTAATATTTATACTCTTGCCTTCCTTTGGCACTAGACATGTGACTGATAGTTTGATATCAGCTCACATAGAGCCTCTGCTTACCCCAGCCTAGTTTGCCCATCGCACATCGGTCGCCATCAATCGCACCATGTGGCAATACACGGCGACATGACGCGACCGGCGCTCAATCAGTCGGGGCTAGCCAGGCAGACCGCTTTTTGTGGCGCCGGGCAGTGAGCGATGGCGGCGGCTACGACCGGTCGCCCCGACCCCCCGTTTGTCAGAAGGCGCGCGGACGACAGGAATTTATCGCTCCCCGCGGTCGTGGGCTAGGGGCGGATTAACTACACGTAAACACGTGCAGTGCGCAGGCGCCTGGAACAAATGCCCTGTTGCCGGCGACTAGAAGCATAGTGCGCAAATTACCCCGATGTCCCCAAAGACCAGGCGCAGCGCGGCGGGAAGGGACGGGGTGGGGCACGCAGGAGGCTGCTCAGTACAGGGTGGATACGCGCAGGACGGGATACTTACTTTGCAGATTATCTATATATACCCTATCCTACCCTGTGACATAGGTGTATTAGGAAAATTATGGAAATTTAGGGGGGAAAGACCAGATATATTGAACATAAAGAGACAAGACAGATATCACATGTATGTGTATCTGAGAAAAAGGAGCCAGCAAGTCTTCTGACACAGTTCCTCGTGTTCTTCCACATGGCTGGCGCATATTCTTATCAGTGAAGTGCTGACGATGTCCCTGCCCTACCGATGTCAACCTTGACTCTAGCGTAAATCTATAAAAAAACCATTACATTTGAAAAATCATTCACTCAAGTATCTCGTTGGACAGAATACTTCAATGCTAAAGTATATTTAAGAGTTTGTTTATGTCTTTTTGGAAGCGTTACTTATTGGACCATAATAGAATGTGTGCAAAAAGGCAGAGCCTACCTTAACTGGGATTCACGGGTAGAGACTAATGTATCTGAGAAGAGTGTACATAGACAATAATCGATGGTTTTGTGGACGGGCGGCCGTAAACCACGAGAGGTTGACGCGTAGTAATACACGAGCGCCAGTGGTTTGCAGAGCCGCCTGTCCACAAAATCATCGTTTGTTGCATTTATTATCCATCTTTTCGAATAAATTAGACCCAGTTGGATTCATGTACCGCACAGGGGGTCTGTCTGAGATAAATCCTGCTGAGATTCTGTACTCGAACACAATCTAATCGTCTAGATTTTAGGGTTTCATTTCCCTTATGAATGTTTTCCCCAGGACTGCTATTGTTGGTGACATTTACCCCTAACAAGGAACAAACACAGCGCGAATAACCCTGATCTACATATATTTACGTCCGGCATATATCGCTCTGACTTTGCACAAATAAGTTGGTCCTATAGTCCATCGTGTATATGCTTCATCTGATAGATAGAGTATAAAATTGTCCCTGTTGCAGTCATATATATGTCATATGTACAGCTGATTCTGTTGTATTAACGACACTATCCAATGTTTCTATAGGACACAACTGTTGTTGTTATTTCATTTGCCTAGTCATTGAGTCCTTGGTATATGAACAATCTAATGTTATATTATCAATTGATTATAAATCGTTCTAAAACCCTATTCATTATCTTTTCATTAAAAACATAAAACAAACCCAGGATTCTTAGTTTTTTTAATGTTTTTTTCAAATAGATTTTACTTTCAAAACAGCACTATTCTGTAGGGTTCTGGATATCTCCCTTTATAGGACTTTAAGAGACTGTGATTATAGACCCTGGGTCGGGCTCGTACTCGGGGTCGGAGTCAGAATCAGGAGTGACAGCCTCAGTATAGGTGCAGGCGCATAGAGAGGGAGGGGAGAGACAGCAGGGAGACACTGAACCAGCAACAGTTAGCCACAAACTATACCAACACCACCGAGCGTCCGGGTGTTCAGGTGGCTGCTTCGGATAGGGTTCAAAATCTCTTCTGTTCCTTTTTAGGGGGTAATGTCTTTAACAATTACGGGAGGAAAAACATGTCTCAGGGAAATGAAACCCTATGATTTAGACAAAGAAATTGTATTCGAGTACAGAATCTCAGCAGGATTTGTCTCAGACAAACACCCTATGAGGTACATGAATCCCAGGGTGTGAATCCCACTTTAAGGTGAATGGCGTGAAAAACATGTCACCGTCTTTGCTGGCTTCTTATTGGATATGTACGGTACTTAGGCGGCAACTGAACTGTGAGTCTATTTGTCTCACATAGGGTACACAGTCGCTGACTCAGGGCACTTCCCCGTGTGAATAGGTGATACTTGGGAATACTGAGACTCAGAGACTGGGGAAGCAGGTGTGAAGTACATTTGTCTCACCAAAATGTCCCTCTAAATTTTAAACCTGTTTAAAGTCAAAATTCCATGAGATTCTGTTCCTTATTAGAGGTGATTGTCACCAACATTTGCAAGGAAAGAAATGTGTCTCAGCAAATTGGAACCATACAATAAAGACGAGGAGATTGTGTTCCAGTATCAAATCTCAGCAAGATTTATTTCAGACAAACGCTCTGTGAGGTACAGGGAACCCATCGTATGAATCCCACTTTAGGAGACCCATTTTGGATTTTGAATGAGTTTAAGATTTATAGGGGTATTTTGTTGAGAGAAATAGACTAACTGCTTAGTCGCCGGCTAAGTATCCAACACAGCCATGTAAGGAAGCTGGCAAGAAGGATCATATATGTTTTTCACACCCCCATCTCAATGGGAATTTTAGTCCCACTGTGAGAGTTTACTGGAACGATATCTCGGACTATGCATCAGGTGTGTCCTCCAATGTGAATCCGATTCGCCGGTTTCTTTTAGTTACATTGGTCCCTACGTGTGAATTCCAGTGTAGCATCAGATTTCGAAAACTATCTTCTATACTCTAATTGTTTGGATATCGGAGGTACTCTTACATATGTATCATACGTCCAATATCTTTTGATATTGAAACTCGATTGAAGGTTAGGCAATTTACAGCTTTAAGGATTTCAGGAGCTGTCAACTTATGTAGGTACACATTAAGTTACCGATGAGAATTTATTTGAAAAATGTGTGGGTTGATGAAAAGGAAATGCACGCCTTAGGGTCTCATATCAGTTGACTTTTTGCCCGGGATGGTGTTAGGGCCTGAGGATAGAGTTTGATGCCGCTAAACACTCGGAGGCATCAGAGGAGAGGAAAAGGGTTGATTAAACGTAATCCCTCGCAGTCCGGGACTATTACTCTGAATTATGAAGAACTTGTTCTTACGTTTTACATTCGTGGATAAAAGGATGTCGATCATCCTGTGATTTTCGAGATGGATTTGACTTTTAATCATTCAAATTATCAGTCTATACTTCACTTAGCCACAGGTGGGCGTGTTTTGTCATCTGCTATCCGTTTAGCAACTGTCCCCAAATAACAAAGTAATTATTTGTATATGGCTTAATCATGGCTACTCTGTCAAGATGAAGAGTGTGTCTATGTTTATTGGCATCCACAGAAATGAGACATTAGTGAAAAAGGAAGACACTGTAGAGAGATTGAAAAACTACAATTCGAGAATGAGTGGGATGTTCAAGACGTTATTACAAAATGCACTTTGGATGGAACGCCTGAAGCAAGTGTCATAATGGCAATGTGACTTAGAAACCCAACCCCGATTAAAAAGAATTCAAAACTCCAGTTTCTCATAGAAAAAACACAATGTACAATGGATCAATGGAAATGTAAATGGGCGTTTTCCAAGAAGTCTGAAACTACTAAATATTGTTAAATGCATCTTCCAACTATTTTCAAACTGACAGATTTCATCGAAAAACTTCATCATAAGAAACCCATCGGTCTAGCAGCTTTCTTTAGTCATTTCATTTGATAAAATCTTACGTTTTTCTCATAGAATTCGTTTAGAAATTAACATAGAGATTCTGGGTCAATGGAATCATATATATATCACCGCATGAAAGACGCGTTACATTCATCTCTACGCATACGTAAATACACAGATAGCTTGTATGAATTAATGTTTACATATGTTTACGCCTGCGTATGGGGCACATACAACACTGTTTTTATGTGTATACACGGACGTAATGGCTGTATTTGCCCCCAAGCGTATGTGAATAAAAAGATATATGTGTGCGATATATATACACGTGTGTAAACGCATCACATACATGTTGCTTACGTTTTGCATATATACGTATAGATAAAAAATAAAAAGGGTTACTCACACCCCTGCAATAACATTGACCTTCCCGCCCTGGCGTCCAGCCGCCCAGTCGTCCAGCCCAGCTTATCAGTCACTCCCTACACTCAAATGCTTGAAAAATGTAGATATTCCATCTATACAGCAGCGCATAAACAGATCGATACAATGCCCCCCATAATGGCTAAAAGTGCATGATGATCAAATATTGGGGTATATAACATGGGGTATTAACTTGATACAGTTTAGAAAGTTTAGATATATAAAATGAATTGATATCAACAAGTTCGCATGCGCTCCCGTTACGCCGACTGACAGTCTACCTGTGTCACCAGCTGCAGACCTGGGGTTGCCGTGGCTGCTGTGCATATTTCCTTGACACATCTAAACTTTACCCAACAGTTCCCCGGCAGCCCAGTTGACTTACGATTCCCAAGTACAATGATTTAAGGCATCCCAGGACAGAACCGGCAGAACCCAGCTTCTGTGGCTGCCGGGACTGCCGGGTTGATGGTGTAACGTAGCATTACATGTCATTGAAACCCTATATATCGCAGCCGTTTTGGTCAGCATGTGAATTTGAAACCACTCTGTTTGTTCTGTGAAACTTGTGAATTTGTACTGTCCGGGGTCCCGGTCACCCATCCATGTCTCGGCCGCCCACCTGGCCACACGCCCGCTGACCTAGTAAGTTAGTTCTACCCTACCTATACCTCCTATTTTTTAATCTTTTCATTCAAAACTTTGAAACTGAAAACCCTATCCCTACACCTACCACAAAACCTAACCCTACCCTATCCCTAACCCTAACCCTAACGTAAGGTGTGTAAACGGGGCGTTGAAGTCTATACCATAACACTGCATGACCACGTATTTGAATAGAGAGAGTCAGGTTGGAATGCTTATAATTTCGTGCGCTGTCCCACTAGCTCGTGTTGATGCACTGCACGAAACCTACCGCTTTACATATGTATCCGAAACGTGTCTAACAGTAGGATTTTGCGTCTAGAAGTTTGACCTGTTATCCGTCTCGTAGACGCCTTATATAGTGGCGTATATACATGTCCATGGTGCGGTCTTATGTATGTCATATATACGCCTGATTCCGTTGTATATACACCACCATCCAATAGTTCCGATCTTTGCAACTTGGGGACACCACTGGTAGCATATTTCATTTTCCATTAACCATCCAAGTCTGTATTATATGAAAAATACAATCTTATATTACCAATTTATTTTATAAAACATTTATAAAACCGGATTGAGTATAAATTGATTAATTAAACATAATAAACCCTGTATTTTTATTTATTTTTACCGTTTTTCTAATAGATTTGACTTTAAAACACCATGCCTATGTGTGGTCAGTCTTGGCCTAGCATATAAGGACCCTCTTCAAGGTTATAGCTGACTACTGAAATCATCTAACCCCCGTGTGAATGCGGCCGCACACGTGTGAATGGGGCCACACACGTGTGAATGCGGCTGCACATGTGTACCCGGCCCCCACCCGACACCATAACACCTCGCGGCGGGCAGCGGCTGGCATGGGCGGCAGTGGGATGTGGGGGAGGGTTTCCCACTGAGTCAACCTGGCGGGCGGTGGGCAGCGGGCAGTGGGCAGCAGGGGGCTTCTCACTGAGGCTGGCTGGGGGTGGCGTGGGGTGGTGGGGGGGAGTCAGGGGGTGAGGGGGGGTGGCAGGAGACGGGGGTCAACAACGGGCATGGTAGAGGTAGCGGACTTTTTAAATTTTCGGTACACATACACATACACATACGCCTGGCATATATATATATAGTGCAGAGTATGTTTCATCTTGGATACGCCTGGTGTGAAATACAGCCAAGTCGCGCGCGTCTACATATGGAAACCGTTTCGTAGTAGCTCCAAACGCAGGCGCGGATAAGAGCGATGGCGTATATATATATATGTAAAATGGTGGTTTTCGTGCAGTGATGGTTTTTGATTGGCTGTGCGAGTCACATGTTTAGTGAGCTCCTGTGTGATTGGAGGACTGCTCCCGCCATTCTAGATCATGTCATTAATCGTGCTTTTTCGCCGTTCATTTTCTATGTGCAATGTCTCCATCAGAGGAAATAAGTGCTTGATTTTCTGTAGCCTCAATTCTATTTCATCAGCTTTCTTTTCAGAGGTTTTTGTTCAAACTCCGGCAAGAAAGACTGGAAATCTAGATCATTATTGCCAAATACTGCTACCTGCGGATTAACAATTTCATGTGAAGTATAAAAAGGTTAATTAGGCTGGCGCGAACAGCCATTCTGGCTCACACGGAAGAAGTTATCTATATCTGTCAACAGATGAATTGAGATGTTCATATTTACTAATAGCCATGAGTTCAAGTGCGTCCAGAATCTCGTCATATCATGGCATTTCAAAAGCAAATGAAAAGGTCATCCTCCTCAGAGCAGTAATGACACTGAGCTGATAGCAATAACTGTTTAGTTCTCAAGTATCTGATACATATGATAACATTATTGACAATTAGAAAGTGCAAAGAAATGAGTTTTGTGTCTCTCGAACACTCATACACATTAATGTAAATACCATCAGACATACTAGGGTTCTCCTTCAGCACCTGCTGCTTTTTATTCAACTCCATTCAGGAAATGGGGTGTTTTGTAGCCCACAATAACAGTACTCATAGTACTCTCAAAAATGTTAATTAGTTCCTCTCCTGGCCTTTGTGCACAATAATGTTCAATTTACAAAGGAAATCTCCATCTTTCGGCCCCATATACCTCAGACCTAGTAGGAGATGTTGAATGTGTTAGACGCGGTATATGATCTACACCATCCCGCAGTACGACCACGAATAGAGAGAAATGGGTTTGGGTGAGCACTTTTCCGCGCGCTCCCGCCTTCTGTCCCTAGTACGATGTCAGGACGCCTACGTTGGTTGTAAGTCGGCCTGTGATTGGTTTAGACCCAATCTGTGGTGATGTCTTGTGTACCTCCATATGAATTCTTGTTTGGTAGTGCCTTTCACTTATTGTGTGGTTGGTTTTGTCATTCCATGGTGTGTATGGTAGCGAACTGGTATTTTCTGAGTTGATCTATATGTTTTTTAGAGTTGGTTTTATTAGGGTTGAGGGCTTATCTGCCTCTGTTCCCTGTTTTGTTAGTTTTCCTTCTAATTTTGACCGACTGAGTGTCTATACTCTGTGTTGGTCTTAGTTCGCTCTTGTTTCTCCCATCTTTTAATTTTTATTTTGTTTTCAAAAGAGCACTACCTTAATTTTATTTATATGGGGAATTTTTTATTTATTTTTAGGGAAAAGCATCCTAGTAGGAGATGTTGAATAAAGTACAGACGGTAATCTAAATGGTCATAGAAGGTCGTTACGTCACATAATATTGCATACAAATAAAAATCGTTCGTATAACCCTTTTCTACGAGACGATTTTTCAATTTGATTATTTTAGTGTCTGAAAAATAATGTCATAATGTGTTGCAAATACCTTTAAAATATTATTCAGATTCATCAAATATTTCTAAAATCATAGTATATTTCAATGTTTAAACTCTGTCCAAGATCTAAATTGGTTGTGATTTGGTATAACTTTTTTCGTTCCGTTAGTCCCTAGGTGGGGCTTTGGTTGGAAAAAAAATTTTTTGGTTGTGATTTGACTGAATAGTGAGCCAATCGTGACCATGGTTTATGTTTTGGTCCTCCAAATGCGTTTATATGGTCTACGTTTTGAATTATCAGGGACCTCCCGATAGGCTACGATTTTGCCATTTCAAATCGTAGCCTAACGGGAAGTATATCGTAGAACATCGGCGTTGGTGGGTGCAGGGCTTCAGTTGAAAGTTCTGGTTGCCAATGCAGAACAGACAGTTTTTTCCGCCAGAACGAGAGGTGGTCGATGATTGAGATTTTACAGAATCGCAAGCTGCCTAGACTGAAATAGTCATCAGGGATCAAGTGATCTTCTTATTTGCCAAGTGTTGTCCAATTGCCTAATCTGACACAATCAGACGGTCTTGCAATGCACTTTTCGTTTACACTAGACGATTTCTAGCCTTGTACGACTGAAAGTCGTCAGGCAGTGCTAAATTCAAAAATCGCCGCCTAAAATAGTCTGGTGTAAACGCCGGGTTAGTTGTTCTGTGGAAACTGCTTCTATGAGCAATACCTGCCTTGTCTTGTAGTGAACAATAGAGGTAAGTAATCGGATTCCTCGCATTCAGGTACTTGGAAATACTTGAGAACACCAACTTTCCCTGGGCGTAGCCGCTAGTTTCTGAGAGAAGAATTGATTCAACAAAAGAAGTTGTATGACCTTAAAACGTCTTCCAAAAGTTGAATACATGAACAAAGTGATGTGTGATATACAATAGATATGGAGTTCCTTTTGTAAACAGTTTATCGAACATTACCGCTCCAGATATTTGGCAAATTATTCTAATCCTGCAACTATGCACATGGTGTCGGGGTAAACATGAGGAGGCCGAGTTTTGATCTAATGCAAAGGAATCGCTACCGAAGCGAAGTTAAATTAATTTAGATGATGGCCTTGAGAAAAGCGTACAGCATCAATATGTTCGCCACCCACCGCACTACAGCAGGGATGTTTGTCATCGAGACATTTCTACAAGGATGTTTACCATCTCTACATCAATCCCGAAGGCAATTCTCACCTCGGTGATTGACGCCAGATCTAAATATTTATAATCTAAAACTAGATCTACTTCAATCAGAAATGTGATCCAAAATAAGTTGCAAAGACGTACTGTATAGTCTGCCAAATTAATCAATTTTGTTTCAAGTGATTAAAATGACTTTACAGACTTATGCCGCTGTTGAAATTCAATATAGGAAATGAGAATAAACACAAAGGGGAGGTGTTTCAAGCCATTGAAGTAAAACCATCTAATTCCCACTGCACCCATGCAATATGACGGTACATAGGTGCAAATAACATGTTAGAGCTTGCCCTTATCAACTCAGTTTCTTATGCAACGTTTTAACCTCACAGTTTTGGCCACCGATTATTTTTTTTTTTTTTTTCAGAACTTTTATTTCGTTGTCAACAATGTCAGCTTCAATTACATAGTCTCAATTTACAGTACAGGGAAACTTATTCGTTCTGCTTTAATCCAGTAGGCAAAGGTGTACAAATATAGTAATTAAGTTTACCAGATGTCATCCTGTGTTGTTGACAACAAAATCAGGGTGGTTATCAAGTCTTGTATGGCTTGATTTTCATAACCTGCCCCACTCCAGGTTGTACAAAAATTACTGAGGTGGGAAACACAAGTACATACAATTTTCGAAGTCACATAATAAATCAAGAAATATTGAGCTTGTATGGTGCATTACAATAACATAAAGTTCTTACATGGTTGGATCAAACATTAGGCTTGCCTTAGTTATGTTATAAGCACATCAGGCATTTGTTGTTTCAGGGAATACTACGCAGCATGTTCGTTTTGGTAAGATTTTTAAAGGATTTATATGTCTCAGTGTTCCTTACGACTGGTGTTAAAGCGTTCCATTTGACAGCACCATAATGGCCAACTGAGCGTGCATATGCTTCACAGTTAGGAGTTATCGTTTTTAAAATCGGGGCCGTCTGCGCCCGGGTATAAGCTGTTTGTTGTTGACAGTATTCCTGTTGTCTGGATCGCAGATACATTTGGTTTAAAACATGACAATTCATTCGTTCTGACAGGTAAGGAATTCTGGCTACATTGTGAAGAGTTTTTAAGGATGTATATATTGTAGCTCTTAGACAAATTCGTAGGCATTTGTTTTGCAGTTTTTGAAGTTTCTTTACATGATTAAAGTCAGCTGTCACAAAAAGTATATTTCCATAATCGAAGTATGGCAAGATGGTAGCTTTGTAAACTTTAAGCGCACTTTCGACATCTAGATACGAGCGCATCTTACATAGTTGGTACATCCTGTACGATACCTTTTTTATAATATTTTTTATGTGAGAGTGGTAATTTAAGTGTGTATCGAGGATCACTCCCAAGTAGCGATATTCAAATACCTTTTGTAGCTGGTTACCATTAAGTACTATGTTTGGTGTTTGTTTTTCTTTTTTTCGTTTAGAGGTGAAGTGTAATATTTTAGTTTTAGCTGAATTTACTGTTAGCTTATTCTGTTCGCACCAAGTGGCTAGGTTATTCATGGATAATTGTAGTGATTTGCCAATAATGGTCATGTCTGTTCCCGAATTAAATAAAACTGTGTCATCCGCGTATAGGCAGGTATCTGAGTCTTTAATCGCTTCAGTTAAATCATTTATGTATAATATAAACATCAAAGGCCCGAGAATGGAACCTTGAGGCACTCCACAGCCAACCTCATGTGGGGGTGAGTTACAGTTGTTCACTCTGGTAGTCTGATTTCTATTGGTTAAGTAATTTTGAATCCAGTTTAAATTTTGATCGCGAATTCCATAATGGTTAAGTTTTTGCAATAAAATTGTGTGGTTTACCGTATCAAAAGCTTTTTTAAAATCTACGAAAATTGCTATTGTGTCTTGGCCTATATTTCTTTTAAGTAAGATGTTATCAGTTAGTGTGGCTATGGAGTTGACTGTGGAGTAGCCCTTTCTGAAACCTGTCTGTCGATGAGTTAGTATGTTATGTTGTTCAATAAAGTTTGTGGTTTGTGTGTGAACTATTGACTCAATAAATTTGGAAGGAAGTGGTTCAAGAGTTATAGGACGAAGATTGGTAACTAGTTTTTCGTCCCCTCCTTTCGGGATTGGAATCACACATGTTTCTTTCCATGATTGAGGAATTTTCTGGTGTAAAAAGGAAGTGTTTATGAGGTCTTGAATTATGTTGGGAATTGCTACGAAGGTATCTTTTAGGATTCGTGCGTTTACACCCTCCACCATAGATTGCTTATTGATATTTATTTGTTTAGCTAGATTAATTATTTGGTCCTTAGTGGCTCTAAAATTTTCCAGTTGGTTGGGGTTTCTTTTGTCATAATGTTTGAAGGGAGTATACATTGTTTTAGAAAGATTGTGACCAATGTTTGAGAAAAATTGGTTTATATATTGAGGAATATCAGGATCTTGAAGCGGGTTTCCGTCGAGGTCATTTAGTAGGATGGTGTTTGAGAGTTGGGTGTTGGTACCTGGGAGAATACTGTTTATTGTTCGCCAAAACTTCTTATGGTCACCTTTGGCTATATTAATTTGATTTAGTGGTCCATTCTCAGTTAAGTCTTGCAATTCCATGGGGTAAAAATCAAAAAAATCAAATTACTGATATGCATATGGTAATCATATTTCCTTAAACTATAACCCTTATTTGGCCTTGGTCAAAAAAATTGAAACGTCAAGTCTATAAGTTACAATTTTATTGCAGTCTGAATAAGATATCAATTTTTTGGGTTTTCCCCCTTTTTTCAACCTCCAAGAACAGCATATTGTCACATAGTACTGCAGCTAATGATGAACAGAATAAGTATTTTAGGATTTATTTCAGAACCCTGATTCACTAGACAAATCATATAATAGAATTAAAATAAATATGTAGCTAGTTAAATAATTTCTTCTTATTTTTTATTTGTGTATAATATTTTAGCAATTTCGGTTTCCATGGCAACCTTTCAAATTGGAAGGAAATCACATGAAATTAGCTTTTTTGTGATAACTTTGTTGCTTTTGCAAATTCTCTCTTCATATTTGGTATCATTTGAGGTCTAGGGGAGGCACATCTATTATGACCAAAATATTTCGAAATGGAACTTGTCTGCGTTTCCATAGCAACCAGATTTCTTTTTAGAGTACACCTTCCCCAATTGGTAAAGATATGCAGTAAACCCTCATCCAAATAACATTTGACTACTTTGACCATCCTTTGATTATGAACAATTTTGGTGAGTCCCAACAATTTTCCCTCTATTTCATGTTTACAATACATTCAGCCCCATTGGCATTTACGGGGAAAATATAATGTGAAGAATTTTATTAAAGTCTTAATGAAATTTTATTGATTTTCAATCTCCCCATTTTTAATAATGGTCCCCTCCAATTTATAGGGTAAGTTATACTGGCTGAATATATGGTTTTGTACAGATGATTTTTCTGTATGGCTGTTTTTGCCTATAAACATAAGAAAAGATGAAAAAACAATTGTAAATGAGCTGAGATCAAGGTTGATTTATTTGAGGCACATACAAATACCCTCATGCAAATTTGCAAAGTCTAGAATACTTGTCCTCCATTTAGCACTGTCAAACTGCATCAAATAACATGATGTTTGTATTCTCATTTATTAGATTACAAAACACCAAATCTGTTGTTCTGGCCTTAGATTTACAATTAAACCACATTGAACCAACTGTTGTGAATGTGAAGAATAACCATCTCAAAAAGTAATGATCTACTTCCCAAACCTTATAGTTTGTTATAAATGCACTGGTGTTCAAGTTAAATGTTTGTCACTCAGATAAGTGACTCCTAGGCAAAGTGTCCATCTGCCTACAGCTTCAGTAAGTGACTTCCCTGTGTAGTGCTGTTACCTAATTTAAATGATCACAACAAACTGGCTATGTTCTATGTAATATTATATACATTGTTTTTATACATATCTCTGTCAAATATTGTAGATCATTTCTGGTCCAGAAAGCATGTCACCATTGTCTTAACACTAAGATACATTTAATTGTTTGCACACATATCAATGGTGCAATTCAATTCCATAGAACAATTCATCATATATTATTCAGGATCAAACAACTATAAGTGTTTCATGTGAAAAAGGCAGATATACACATAAACCTTTTTTTATGACTATGTACAATACAACATAGTTTGAGTATACTCAGATATTTTTACCATTAGCTTGTATTTCATGATCTCCATGCTCCAGATTGTTCTACACACTTATCTGCTCTGATTTGATATTTCTGTGATATTTTGATAATCTATAAACATACAGATTTGCATGTTCATCTATTTCAAGTTTTGGCCCCTCACCTACCTACGTAGACACATTTTGGTATTTGGAACTGATGCACCTAGCAACCATCATGTTAATGCCTTTTCAACTTCATTTAGTTTTATTCTATTTATTTAATGTTGTGTGCCTCAAAGAGTTGTTCCATCTCCTGAAGTGATGATAATTTGATCACTTCAACACAGGTGTTTCTGAGTTTCAGACTGTCTAAATAGACATTACATAAAAGGTCATCATATGGAATCTCAAGGACTTCAGGATTGTTTGGCCACCTGAAAAGCTGGGGATCTTTTGTACTGTGTTGCATAAAAACTACTTTGCAGGTCTCTGTCTTTTTGAGGACTCTTTCTATACGTCCAACATGATAGTTCTTGTTGTAAATAGCAGCAACCATTTTTCCAACTGTGATGTCAACCTCTGACCTTGTCTCTTGCCCCTGGGTACTGACCTCTTTCAGCACTTGGACTTCCTCCCATCCAGAGCAGAAGTCTCCGGATCGGCAGCCAAGACAAAAGCAGGAAGTTGTTCGTACCATCAGGTTACCAGGCGACACACCTACCACACAATGCAAGCTCATGGTGTTTGGCACTGGCTTGATGTGGATTTTTTGAAGCTTTAGGGCTTCTGTTGTGACTTCTGTGGCAGTGTATTCTATTACTTCCACAGAAGTCTTCCTTTCAGGGCTCGAGAGAAATGTTGCTGCTTCATGAGCATTTCCAATGACAACTCTACCTTGTTTAATTGCCTCATTGATCTGCCTTTTGACGGTGCCCCCAAGACCATCACATGGCCCTTTTCCATGGCCTACTTCATGGTAAGACCATGATGCTGATCTCCCAAAGCGTAGCATATGATTAGCAACAATATGAAATATAGATCTATTCCTATATTGACTGGTGGGTCCATCAGTGAAATAATGCACATTGTTTATTTGTCTGCCAAACTCATCCAACTTCTGGTTGATCTTTCTGAGAATGGTTATTACAGAAGAAGCATTATGAGCCAAGCAGTCTGAGATGAAGACTGTGCTGGTATGGTTTAGGATTTGACCATCTTGGTTATGGTAGATGATGGTAGGATGTAGAGAAATCTGGGGCTGACACCAGTATGCACTCTGAATGTCCTGTTGTCCTTGTATGGACAAGTTTTCAGAGAAGTCCATACAAATTAAGGCTTCATCTTCTTTGAGGGTCTTCTTCAGCTGAGTTATTGCCTCATACTGGGCCTTGATACGACCTATGTGCTCCTTCAACTCCTGCATCTCACACTTGAGTTTTGAAAAGAAATTAGAACGAGTCTGTTTTTGCACAATGCATTTGTAGATGATGTTGTTGTTTTTTCCAAGAACTCTGTCCCAGGTGTGGAATGTGATTTCTGGGTCAGATGTCTTTGCTTGCTCCATAAGTTCTTCAAATTCTCCTTTAGCCATTACATCAGGGGATGATGAAATCCCTATTGCCTTTAGTTTTAAAGCAAAATTTTGGTGGTATCTACAAAGGCACTGCTCCTTGCTAGTGAATTTGGTCAAGAGGACATTCTTAGGCCTTCTCTTGCAAAATGTGGAGTATCCGATGTTTACTTCTGGATGTTCTCCAACAAACTTTCTCCAGTTATTCTCTTGGTAGTCTAATAACACTCGGGTCTGGACTTTGTTCCCCTTTTTGATTCGTACAAAGTCTTTTTGTCCAGGTCTTACTTGAGATACATCGTCTCTGGAGTAGAAAGTGTGCAACTTCTTTGTCAGGAGTGCTCTTTGATCTGGCGCACGCTGTTTTTTTGCACTCTTCTTGAGCTTTTTCCTTGACAGGTTGTTCCTGTTGATTGCCATTCCCTTTGCCAAGCAGGCAAGGGACCTGTACTTTCGTGTAATCTGACCAGCAACTATGTGCTCCAGGCTTTTTTTCTGTCTCTTATTTTTCAATTTGCTTTTCTTCTTCAGATGTTCGAGAAGGGAATAATGGCTCTTTAATTTGCGCAGCAATTGGGGATTTCTCCTAGGTGTTATTCCCGAGGAACGTATATCAAGTGCAGCTCTTGCTCTGGGAGAAGGGTCCACATTCACTCTGATATGACCTGATGTTTTCTTTGTTCTATATATTCGTTTTTGAAGGCGCCAGATCTTCCTGTCCTTCAGGGCATTGCTTTCCATTAGTTTATTGATGTTTCTGTTTGCCTTTGATAAGGCTCTTGAAGTTCTTTTTCGAGTTGCATTTCTTGCCTTTGTAAAGGAGGATGAAAGGTCGACTCTGATTAGTTCATTTTTCTTTTTTTCCTGTCTTCTTCGATTCTTTTCACGATTTATTTCCCTTCTTTTTTCTTTTTCTGCTGCTGAGCATTCTGAGATACTTTTATAGGTTAGTCTTTTCCGTGCTGCTTCTTTACAATTGAAATAAGGATC
This sequence comes from Alentia gelatinosa, assembly GCA_950022655.1. Taxonomy (NCBI): domain Eukaryota; kingdom Metazoa; phylum Annelida; class Polychaeta; order Phyllodocida; family Polynoidae; genus Alentia; species Alentia gelatinosa. The sequence continues at coordinate 46,340,106 of OX465586.1, forward strand.
TAATGATTTTCTATTTTCCCGCCAGTCGTGACATGCAGTGCTGTGTGGTTTGTGAGCCATCTAAAATGAAAATATAAATATCAAGAAACTTTATGTCAGATATTTCAGTAACGTTATATTCTGAAATATTTTTATTATGATTAAACCAATCAGATTCAGTTCTAATTATCTGTTCTTAAATTCAACGGATAAATGGAAAATGTATGAATATATAATTAAAACTAAAACTGAATCAAAAGGAAATTGACAGAAGATTAAAGAGTGAATAGAGAATAGATGAATCGGTCTGTAAGCTACTTAAATACTCCCTCACCTTATCCACTGCACAAAAACCACCAATTTATTCACAAATATGCCATTGTATAAGTAAGTAATGACAATGATTTGATATTTTCTTTTTGTACTTACCAAGTCTAGTTTTCCTCAGTTTGCAAGGCCCACCGTAAATTACGTTGCCCTAGTTCCCTATAAGCCGGGTGCGGACTCGCCTGTATTGGGCTCTGGAAATAGATGACACAAATAAGTCATATAAATGACAGTGTTTTGTAAATGATGCATCTATCATATCCACTGATACATTTAGTCAGTTATTGAAGTGAGTATCATTTTGAGAAGTAATGACAATGATTTGATATTTTCTTTTTGTACTTACCAAGTCTAGTTTTCCTCAGTTTGCAAGGCCCACCGTAAGTTACGTTGCCCTAGTTCCCTATAAGCTGGGTGCGGACTCGCCTGTATTGGGCTCTGGAAATAGATGACACAAATAAGTCATATAAATGACAGTGTTTTGTAAATGATGCATCTATCATATCCACTGATACATTTAGTCAGTTATTGAAGTGAGTATCATTTTCAGAAGTAATGACAATGATTTGATATTTTCTTTTTGAACTTACCAAGTCTAGTTTTCCTCAGTTTGCAAGGCCCACCGTAAGTTACGTTGCCCTAGTTCCCTATAAGCTGGGTGCGGACTCGCCTGTATTGGGCTCTGGAAATAGATGACACAAATAAGTCATATAAATGACAGTGTTTTGTAAATGATGCATCTATCATATCCACTGATACATTTAGTCAGTTATTGAAGTGAGTATCATTTTGATATGTAATGACAATGATTTGATATTTTCTTTTTGAACTTACCAAGTCTAGTTTTCCTCAGAAATATCAAGAACATATATTACACAATATTATACACAAAATGAGACAATGTTCAAAGATAAAGTACATGGTATTATGTACAATATAGCACAGTGTTTAGTGACAAGTATAGCATACCAATACCAATACAAAAGTTAATCAGCTCCTGCAAGCATTGCTTGGGTAACCCTCAGTTTGTTATATTACATTCTGCATGATATGTCTATATAATTATACTTAACCCATTCACGCTGGGTGATGCTTTGAGGCATCAACCAGGTTAAATCTGGCTATCTTATGTTATTCAACTATCATGACCTAGTTTTTCAATTTAAGTAGGTCGTGGCACAGAAAAACTCAATTTGAAATCAAAACCAATGTCAAACATCAAATAATGTATGAATGGACTGACATTTGTTAGGTATCTTAATTAAGGCAAACAATATTATCCGAACCATTTTGATCTTTTGATTAAACTATTATCTTTTTACTATTATTTTTCAAACGCATATAATTTGCGTTTGCCAAACATTTTAGCATTGCACCTGGCAGATTTGAAATCAGGAGATTCCTGAAATTAAGAATCATATCTAATAATTATCTGAATGGCAATTAAGGCATGGTATACCCGTTATGCCGCCAGACCGTAGACAAAATCTGATGTGATGGTTCTGATGTATTTATTTAGGGCTGGAGAGTAGAGAGCTGCATAGTGTAGTGGTTAGGGTGTAAACCTCAAGCACCGAGCATAGTCATGCTGCGCGGGTTCGAACCCCGGCACGGTTTCCGTTTTTACAAAATATTGGGGGTGTATATAGAACGTGAGTTGTTTTATAATTAGATATAACTTCAGATCTAATGATCGGAATAGATTAATTCGGGTACCATTAGAATCACAGGTTAAAACTACCCATGAATCAATACCCTCCAATAAAGCTATCAAAAACTGCAGCGAGCTGAAAATGAAAAAACGATCAACTCTGTGGTAAGAAAAAACTGGTTTTCCCATTCTCGGGACAGCCCATAAACATTATTTCCTATTTATTAGACTTTCACCCAAGGTAGAGTCTGACTTGAAGTTTCAGAATCTGTTTCACTTTTAGTTTAACACCAGACATTTCTTTAGTTTCATTAAGTTTTAAGACCTATTTCATTGCAGATCACAGGGAATAATAGAGTAGGCTAGTGCTATCCTACATAGCCAATGGGACGCTTGGACATCTAGGTTTGTTTTGCTGCTAACACTTTAACTACAGGGTTGAAACTTTGCAAATTACTACATGGGAAAGAAATCTAATTAGTTGACATTTTGGGAAATTTCACAATTTTTCTGTGGATAAGATATATATTTATACTTACTTTTTGTAGATGTGTTTACTGCAACTGTCGTAGTAGCTTTGCTGGCGATGTCATTCTCTTCTTCCTCACTAGGTGGCACATTGACTAGTGCAGCAACTGCAGCGCCATCTTTTGCATTTAAATGACAAATAACTATCTCGGAGGTGTAGTCTCGGAGGTGTAAATCTCGGAGGTGTAATTTTGGGTGTTTGACTATCTAGGGGTTTATAAAGCTAACATCTGGGAAAGATGACATCACAGTTATTCTCTATCTTAGTGGATCTTACTAAGGGCAGTTTTTTTTTGTTGAATAGGCAGCTATAATTCCTATTTTGATGCAGTCTCGGAGGTTAGTCCTTAAATAATCTCTTAAAAAATGAAAATTCATTTGCTCATCATTAATAGCACAATCTGCTTAGAAACGTCAACTAAGAAGTTACAAATAGCATGTTTTGAGTGCTTCCATTTCGTATAGAGCAGAGGCTTATTTACTTAGTTGATAATTTGCTATCTACTCATATATGGCAAAATCTCGGAGGTTAGTGAAAACTGTGGACATTTACATGTGGACTAAATTTTTTATTTTTTATAAACAAATAGCATTATGATATATTCCTTTGTTAAGGAGGGATGATATTCTTTGGATGGGATATCATATTGTATGCCTCTTGTTGATATTTGAGAAAATATTTCACATTGAACATAAAAAATTCAATAAAAGACATGCCATTTCTAAGGGGTATGTAATATCACAAACATAAAAAATATATGTAATATGCCTTCACCAGGGGCATGTAATACATGAATAAAATTGCCAAAACCTCAGGAATAAACTACAACTGATAATTATTGAAAGAAAATATCTATGAAGTACCAAGGACACACTTAATGGCAAAGACATGCTTTCTCTCTAATTGCAAGACTTAACTGAGAATGCACCTAGTATGTACGCCTGTCTGGATGACTTTATTAGCTGGTTTGTTCTATTTCTATTTTCTCTAGCAATCACCCAATCATCAGGTTTGCCCGTTTTTTTAGCTTTCTTAAGTAGTCGGTTCTTAGCTTGTATTATTTCTAGGATTTCTCGAGTTATCCAAGGCTCTTGTTTTTCATTTATGTAAAATTCCTTATATGGACACATTTTATCTAGTATCATTTTGATTTTAGCAAGTATTAAGTTCCATTTTTCATCAACCGTATTTAATGTATGATACTCTTCCCACTTTTCATTTTGGATTAGTTGGGTAAAGATATCTGCATCATATCTTTGATAGTTTCTGCCATAGATCTTTTTCTTGTTGTTGGGAGCACAAGTTTTCTTTTTTATACAGAAAATACATTGGTGGTCACTTAACGTTGTTTCGAGTACTCCAGTCTTTCGTATGTGGTTAATGTCAGAAAATATTAAGTCGAGTATAGAATTATTTTCAGAATATCTAGTAATGTCTTCAATGTGCTGAGGTAGGTTTAGGGATACCATTGTATCAATAAACTCAGTTACTCTATTATCCTCAGTATTTGCAGCATTGATGTTTACATCTCCCATTATTAGTAGTTCACATTTGTAAATATTTCTTATTTCATGAATAGTTTCAGTTAAATAATCTAGGCACTGTTTCAGATCACCATGTCTTGGCCTGTAAACATTCAAAAATACCAGGTCCTTATCAAAAGTTTTTTTTAGCATAAGGCATTGTAGTTCTAAGTATTTGGTACTAGAGTTATAATTTTTCAAGATGTTAACATCACAACTAACACTTTTGTTAACGAACGTACATAGGCCACCTCCAACCTTGGGCTCCGAGTCATTTGGCTGATTTTTCCAAGATCTATCTACCCTATGACAGTTATAATCGGCTAGCTTATAACTCGAGAGATCGTCATTTTTGGTAAACCAAGTTTCAGATACGGATATAATATCACAGGAGATATTCGAGAAGTGGGCTATAAAAGAATCGAATTTAGATTTTAAGCTTCTTGTATTGGTATGCACGTATAATGATCCTTTCAGTTGTCTTACTTCAGTAAGACTATAAAGCTTAGTCATTATAAGTGAATAATCCCATATGCAATATTAATAGCAATGTAATGCACATTCTACTCGTGTCAAGTATGTAATCCATGTACAAAAGAACTTACCCATGGTAACCCCATCTCAGATTCGTGTAAATAGTTTTGATATCAGAGGTTTTACACAACTGTGTCTTCTTAATACTAAGAACAAAACATAAATGGAGTTCAAAAACTGCAACAATGGCAAATGAACTCCAAAAAGTAACATTAATAGGTATGTGAGTCATGTACATACCAGAAGGCTTACGTGGTACATCTTCTCGGGATCCCGGTTTATATAAGTTATCGCAATTTTAATATTTGTTGACTAAAGTTAGGTTAAGAAAAAAAAACCTGGTTACAGTGAGGAACTGTAAGTAACAAGTTCCTCCAACGTAAACAGGTTCCGTGATCTATTATTTCTCAATCATTTTGGAGTAAACTTTTATCCATAGTAAAGAAGGTAGCTTCAGCCCTGGATAAGCATTATGGGCTGCTGTAAGTAACAAGCATCCCACATGTACTGATACAGGCATAGCCTAAAATATATAGCTATCTGAAATGTATATCTAAACCTTTCTACCAGCAGTAAGCTCGGGGGTTAATATTCCTTTCGAATGCAGTAAGGAAGTCTTTGGCCCATAGTTCAACTAGTTTAGGAGACAGATGGATACCATCCCTTGATGACATGTAGTCAGGACTGAAGTGGTATTTGTTTTTTCTCCATCTATGGGTGTGATTTGCTATCCAAGGTGAGATCAGGTTCTGCTTTGCATTTAGTTCAATCAAAAATTTGTTATAATCACAGATTGCAGAGTTGGCCATTTGTTGCTGTTTCGACGTCGAGCTGCTAATACAGTACTTGAGAGTAGGGGCTGCTAGTGGACAAAATATCAATTTTGCTTCCGGTCGATTTTGTAGTATCCAATCTCTTCCTACGTCCGTATAGATAACCAGCTCAGTTGCGAGTTCATTTGCGGTTTGCCAGTTAAATGAGATTTGATGCGTGGAGAGGTCTTTTGTAGTAACATTACATACTCCGCCACAGATATAGATTATGGATTGAGGATTATGCGAAATGAAAGTATCGGCGAGCACAATTAGATCTTGAATTTTGGCCCCCTTAAATGTGTAAACCGTAAAACGATTAGCATTGGCATTTTGCAGAGTTATGGCTTCCTGTAAGTGAGCAACACGCGAATCACCCATAACAACATGGTTCGGGCATGGTTCCCAGTTTCGAGTTAACACCCGTTCAAGCTTGCTTAGTTCGGCATCTAATTTGGTAGGGAAAGTTACTCCTCGCATAGAGTACATGGTAACAACTTACTGTGATACTGTTAGGAGTGTGCGTAATTCCTGTAATAGTTCACCGTGCTTGTTGTCGCCAGTGATCCTACCTGCAGAGATTTTAGTTGCTTCCCCTAGGTGGAAGCCACAACCCCATGCGGCGTCCTTCGTCGCTTCGTATAAGTTAAGATCTTTCGTGTCGATAAGCATCTGTGCCAGTCCCGGGTTTTGGGAAAACTTTTCCTTGAGTATGTCACGCATTACATCATACTTTTTGTCATCCCATTCCTTACTCTTCTTTAAGGTCTTAGCCAGGTATTTTGCTTTGAATGGATCGTTCGTGTTGACAATAAGTTCTGCTGCGCGATTGTCATTTACTGCCAGCGCCGCTCTATGCTGGAAGCATTGTTCTGCACTGATGTATTTCTGGTTGTCGAAAACAAATTCACTCTCGAACAAGTTGGAGAAAGGGGCTCTAGGACCTTGATAGGCTAACCCATCTTGTGTGTTAATCGTCTTAAGTTTAGTTATTGACAGGTCATACGGGAGGTTGTCAATATCGTCATAGCTGTACGTACGGTTATCGATCCGAAGTGTTACGCCGCGTAGTGTGCAGTTCACTTTTTTCGATCGTGCGACCGATTGTATCACGCGTAGTTCCTTGACTCTAGCTCTGTCTTCTGTATTAATTGGTAGACAATCGTCAGATGGATCGAGGGATAGAAATGTCATTAAATCATTACGCAATTCAAAACCACCTAACAATTATTTGACTCACCACATTTGTCTATGGGTACATTTCATCGCTGGCAGAATGAAATTTGGCCTTGAGCCTATAATCAGTAATACTCAGTCGTAAAATTCAGATGGAACAATGTGGGTGCTTTTAGGGTCAATGATAAAGGGCAAGGATATTCTCGGAGAGAACCACTTACCGATTTTTGTACAAGGAAAAATAATCTGTGCCTAGTTTGGAAACACCACAGTATTTGCTGGCAGTAATTTACAGGTAAACTTTCATTGCAGCGTTTCCAACGAAATGGGCACTAATTATTTGGGCAGGGAGCAAAAGGTTATCAGGTGATGGACATGGGAATGTATTCTTTCATACAATCGGTGAACTTCAAACCACACACTGTTTCCAGCTAGTGAAAAATTGTAACTGATTATCTTCCTCTAGATCAGTTCCATTCTGCAATCAATTAAATGTACCAGGCGACATTCAATTGTTGAACCAATAACATGTATGGTGGTGCCGAATTGCGTAATATTTGGGATAAAAATTGTTGTCCTTCAATTTCTATCCCCTTGTTTTACACCCTGTTACAACGGCAAATCCTCTGCGGGTGGTGCCAAAAATATGTTCATTGTTTTCCTCAAAGAATCGAAAATATCTATTATGACTTACCTGAATACACTTCGACGATATTATTGTTGATGCGTTTGAATCGTAAGCAGGTAAATGGAGAACCACTGAAAGTAGATTAAACAGAATTAATACCTATATTGCAAAATTCTAGCCCAATAGAACGCTTTCATGATATGACTATCTACTGATAAAATGATATTCGTTAATCCGGCTAAAATGTGCTGGACATTTATAGCGATTGAGGGTTCGGATACTTAGGAAGCATGAGGAAATATCCCAATAATTGCTACAATTGTTGTTTACCGAATTCTAACAAATAGAAAAGCGAATTGATGCGGCTGTTGTTCTAGTCAGTATATATGTTCGCGGAACACATATTGGGCCACTGTCTTTCCATTTTCACATATTTCCAATTCAGTATCTTGGGTACAGGCAATTAAGATTGCCAGCCTCCCTTAATTAGATAATAATCATATGGAACCGGGTTACGCTTTACCAAGTAGATTACTTGTAATAAGCTATTTGAAGGCCAATGTACTCACTATACCAATTCATTGCTATATACATAGTTACATGATAGAAATAGGAATAGAAAGAAAAGACATAGTGATCTTCACATTTCCATATCATGATATTCAAGTTAAACAAACAGGCAATCCCATATCTAACAAGCGTTGATATTGTTTTATATCACAAATAGCAGAAGAGGGACTCGCGACCTTTTGATCTTTACAAATGCCAAGACTCTGGCTTAGAGTAGATGAATCCAGTTTCACATATCATGCGTCTGCTATCATACGCCGTACCGCAGCTCACAATGTACAATCCCTGCATATGATAATAGATTTAGTGCATGTGATAGACTGCCCTGTCCATATTGAACGTTGGGATACAAGGAGCATTCCGACGTTCCTTTGGCCCCCCGGGTATCTGCCGCTGAATACAAGACCGGCAAAGAATGTCCCATTAGGCCGCGTTTCTATACAAGATATTGAGCGCTGGTCTGAGATGGGGGTGGATGGATGTATGTGTGTGTGGGGTGGGGGGGGGGGGGATAGAGAAGTTGGGAGGATGAGCCTCTATACTGTAGAGGTCGCCTATAGTTCCTGCCGTCTAAATTCCTTCTGAAGGAACAGGTCGGAGAGCGTGTGGCTAAGTGTTGGAATCGATACCGGGGCAGACAGACACTAGAGACCAAGGAAGACTATAACATTGATGTTAAAATACCAACACTTCCTAACAATGTATTTTGAAATCAAAATGTTTTGCGTGAATTCCAATAGAAGATCTGAAGAGCAATAATTATGATTAGTAGAACCATACCGCTGCTTCCTATTCAAGCAGTATTCTACTAAAAATTAGCCAGTCAATGCCGTTAGTTTGGTATAAAGAGTCTCAAATAATGTATATATATGGTCGGAGGAAGTTACATATGTAGTGGCCGCTGGTTCTGGCCTCCTATGGCTTAGTTACCCACCTTGGGATAGATTGTATCTATACCAGCAATGTGCAATGTTACCCTATGAGATCCACATAGTTTGGTTCGGTATGTTTTCGGTGCATAAGCTGGATGGCCATATAACCTAGCAACACAAAACCAGACACATCAACTTGAATAAACAGTTTTGTTTATTATTTAAAGTTTTTGGTGATCCAGATGGATCATCATTCCTTACACTTACTTGACACCGGATTGCCAAGTAAAGATGAGGGAACTTATCTATGAGCCGAAACACATACTTGTCCAACCACCAGAAGGGTTCGAAGAAACTTACTACCTGTGAGGTTCTAAATGATATATTCTTCACTGAGAGAATGTACAGAGTAACTTGGCCGCCTACTGCATACTCGGCATTATATACAAGCCGAGTTCCATGAGCGCCCATAGCACTTGTGTGCACTGGCTCACCCAAACTTCCACACAGCAGGGACTAGCATCCCAAAGAGCGAACACACCACCGGTCGACCGACCCGATCCCTAGACGTTATGAACGAATTAACCATTATTATTAAAATGAAATAAAGGTCATAAAAATCATAAAAATCAACAATGACCTGTATATCGCACAACGACTTTAGAATATGCGGTCGTAGACAATATGGATAGATACGATGAATCCACTATTGACCACAAATCTATAGTAGTTATACAGGTGGCTATTTCCGTAACTATGAATATTCGCCTAAAGTGTGCTTATACGCTATTTTTACAATGACTTATTTTTGGGGATAATTAGAGATTGTCAGACTAGGATTTGGTTACTCTTTTCTGCATATTCTACTGCAAAGACATGACCTCTAGGTGCTAACCGCCGTCATAATGAGCCACCTAATTTACCGGAACTGGCCTACCACCTCGGGGTTAGACTTGTATGCCAGACAATAACGGTAATAATTGTTTGCCTGATGGTTAAATCCCAAATGGACGTTCCCTTCCCCGTACACGGAGAAAGCCCGCCGAGGGAGGAGGAGGAGGGATCAGCGCGAGGGAGGTGTATTGTGAGCGCCAATAAACCAACTCTAATTGGGCTAAATGGAAACAGGGGGCCTAGGTACACCCAGAAGGCAACAGTAGGCCAGACCACTATGAACCACACGTAACAAGGCCCCCCTGAGAGACCCTGGGGGTGACTGGTATCTACCCGTCCTACTCAAGGCACTGCTCCGGAATTGCTATACCTTAGAAATGATATTATCCTCAAGAGTCTTCGATGATCTGCTCTAACGACCATTGACATTTGACATGAATCTATATGATCGTATCTAAATCCGCTGGTATTTTCACTCTCTAGATCATGCCTGTTGATCAGCACCGCATCGATAACTGTGATCTGTGAGTTGGATAAAATCGGGACTGAGAGAATACATGATCAATAAGGAGCTTATTCATGCCTCGATATAACACACTCCAGTCTGTTTAATCGCATTCATAAGCAACCATCAACTAATAAGTTTACTAGGCCGACCTCTATACAACCTAGCTTATTATCATATCCATATGGCCGAAAACCTGTCGGAATATTCGCCGTTTACCATGTCGTCAATATATCATGGTTAGGATCTTGATCACATCAATTATCCAAACAGAAGCAAATTTTATACGTCTCCTTTATGACATTTTTGTCGATTAGCTGAAATTTGGAAAGCGCCATAACGAACCGTCATCTCACTCTCTAGTTCAAATTGCTTACATAAGTTCAGGTCAACACAAAACTACCTAGTCGATAGATGCGTCAATATACTCGACGCCTCCCAGACCTGAGCAGTGACACGCTTCTGCAGTTAATTATTCAAATGCCTTTGGAAAATATCTAAACATCTGGCCGGCATTTCTATGCCTGTGAGACGGCATGACAGAAAGAAATCACGGAATGTGTGGCATGGCATCGATCAACTGAAAAACGGGCGAGCGAGGCCTTTAACGCCAGACAATTTGCCCGGCGCATGCGCATACATGCTGTGGTCGATACGTGTTATACAAGGCGAAGCAGGGAACGGCGACAAATTGTGTTTTAAAGGTGCCCAAGAAGACGGGGAGCGGAGTGCATCGGGCCCCTATTAGAGTCTTGATTCGCTCTGTTTGCGGCCCGGAAAGCTGGGACTGTGTGTGCAGGAGAGACGTGGGGAGAATGCCGGGTGTTTTAGGCAGTAACACACTCGACAAGAGCCACTTCAAGAGGGATGGTGCCCAATACCTATAACTGCTAGAGAGGTGTACACTTGCACCGGGATCAGGTGGAAGAAGTGTTGAAATAAGGGGTGGATTGGAATAGGTAACATTTTTCGAGTGGGTGTGGCCGTGATGGTTGAAAGAGTTGGGTCGGCTAAAACTAAAAAAAGTAGCTGCTGTGAGCAGTACAACCACGCGAGAAAAAGAGTAGGAGAATCCATAACAAAGGTGCATAAGAAATCGAGGAGAAATCTCAAATGTATGTTGCGGGTAGACTATCAAATACGGTTCTCGGGAGATACCGAACAACGCTATTGTAGCGGGAAAGATATGAAACACGCATGTAGCGATCAAAGGTTTTAAAGTGAAACCCTGTGTTCTTTGTGTTGGCACACCCAGCCTTCAGGTCATTTCTGATGAGTAGTGAATTGCTTTTATTGAAGAGTCACTCGCTGTAAAGATGTTTTTCATCACACAAACTAGGTTCTCTGCCTACACACATATGTCACATAATTCCCATCATATTCTCAACTTCAGTGCTTTTTGCCTCTTAGTTTGATCCCCATTATAGAGGGCATTCCCTATAGCCACATCGACCATCAAAAGTTCAATCCATTAAAACCTACATTTACACAAAACCGTTTTGACACTAGATTTTAGAGCTTTTTTAAATCTCCTCTTTCAAATGCCATTAAGTGATAATACAGTCGACAACAGTTTGATGTCGGGAACCTTGTAAAGCAATTGTCGAATAATTAATGTAAGTCAAATATAGTATGAGAAAACAAAGCAAAACGGCTGAAAGGTAAACAAAATATTTGTTTGAAAAGAAAATTGCCGATGATACACCATTCTTCAGCAGTATGGAAATACAATCACATAGATGCAAATAGAAAAAGCTTCTTTCAGAAGAAATACATCGGAGAAACAAGCTCTTATTAAAAAGAGTAATAAGTCTCCTGATATTATATGTGTTCTAATAAGAATTTAGTGTCCCCACTGACATCAATAATGCTTCCTCTCGGTTAATTACAGCAACTGATTTGTAAAGGAAAAGGACCGAGGTGCGACTGAGTACAGAAAACAAGCTGTGTCTTTATCTTCCGCGTCCAACAAGAACAAATCTTGTGTTTTAATGTACTTCTTCCTGTTTGCCTGTGATGTTATCTCTCCGAGACCATTAAAAAGAGTAATATCCTAACAACCTCAAAATAAAATTCTAATTGTACTTCCTTGACCAACGGCAAATCAAAGGATATTATATTCACATTTCCGAAAAGGAAGCACAATAGAGCAGTATATAACACAGGTGTTTGAATTTGGCTTCTACACACACGCCCGTCTAGGTCAGATTTGGGCCGTCGGTTGCTGTTAAGCTGTGAAAGCCCGAGTCAGACTTAATGTTAATGACCAGGGACGTGTCGCGGTCTCGGAGTACTCAAGTAAAGAGCATCACTCCAAACTAATTATGAATAAAAGATGAAAACTTCAGCGACTATTATGGTGATGTCATGCTTCATGTAAGGCGGGAATATTCCTCGGGGATGTGCTTGGTCAATGAGCAGTCTTCATGACTATGATGTACATACAACCTATAGGTATTTCATTTCTACTTATTCTTTGTTCTCCTTGACTGTTTGCTATATACACACGATTCTTCTGGAGTTACATTTTCTCATAATTGTCTTCTCGTATTTCTCTATTCTTTATATTATCAGCTGTTTGATTTAGGTATCTATAATTTCAAGATGCCATTCAATAGAGTTCTGAAGACATCAGCTATTAACTCGATATCTAAATTACGTTCTAAAATCTGCGCACAATACATTTCAGGTATGAGTATTCGATGTACACTAATCGATGATGATGGAATTGTTGGTCACTTTACGATAATTATCTGGACGACCTTTCAAGGCAGAAATGGGAGAAGTGCTCAGGTACTTCCCGACAGCGAGGAGCTGTTCAATTAACATTGCATGTTTATCCTTAAAGGGAGGTTATTGGGCCTATGTTTAAGTAGGTCCATGACGAAAATATCCAACATTCACCGCCATAAGTCTTAAAGGTGCATTTGTGCTGCAATGAATTCCAGACACCTCACACAGTCCGAGGACATTACACTATCTTTTCCGTATCGGCAATGAAATTCGATAGTTTATAAAAGTAAGCTGAACTTGGGGGATCTTTATTCTCTAATCAAAAACCGGAAATGTCAAGGGGGTTCCCTCATTTATTGATGTACTAAAACATGATAATGAAGGAATAGGAGAGCTTGACTCCGGTTCACCTCGTATGATATTTCCCGACACTCAGTACCAAAAAGAGAAGAGCGGTGAGACTTACAGTATTTGGCATATTGTTACCGTGCATGAAACAGGACTGCCGTATGTTTATGTTTTGGGATTCAGTTTATATAAATCTTGCAGGATTAGAAACCATGGCACAGCGTTTAAGGTACAGGCACATACATTTTGTAATATAAAAAGTCAGATAAACTTGAATTTTGTAACACATTCCATAAACTGGCACGGGTAAACCAGAGATTATTACACACATTGATGTGTTACCTTGCATCAAGACCTCATTAAAGATCCAACAGTGACCTATATCTCTGAATGTATGTTGCATTAATCATTTAACTTACTTGTGATAACCTTCTACTTTCATTTGTTCAAAGACATAAACGGATCGGAATCCCATGTGCGATCTTTGCCTCTGCCGATGATATGAGGATCGATTAAGTTGAGAATATATCCCTGCCAATAATCGTTGACCCTAAAGCCGGGCCCCCACCTACCACGATTCTGGTCCCAATTGGCCTTAAGACGGCCTTTCCGACACCATTCCGTTTCTATCGTGAGGTCAGCCAAAATCGTGGTAGGTGGGACAGGGTTCTGCGATTTTGTCTACGAGAGCTCATGATAGGTTGCAATTGAAAACGCCAATCGTAGAGGTCCCGATAACTTCCAACATGTTGGAAATTTCGTAGCCTGTCGTAGGGTATCGTAGGGAAGATATCGTGGTCAGCGAGTATGATTCACAGCTCTCCGATTTCAAACCATGTCTACGATTTGAAGCTATCGGGGACCTCCCGATAGGCCACGATTTGGGCATTTCAAATCGTGGCCATCGGAAAGAATGTCGTAGACCATAGTGGTAGGTGGGGGCCCGGCTTATAAGCACACACACCGACGACGCAAAATTTGTGACTATTGGCTATAGGCCCCTCTTATTGTGTCACCGATTATTTGTACCTGGAGACATTTCGGTCGCTGATGAGCCAATGCGTCGGTCGGTGGTGCAGTATTATAAAAAGAATTTGTTGACTTTTATCTCTTATCCCCATGATTATTGAACGAAAAGGACCAAATAGTCGGTGGGTGGTGCTATAAACGCCACAATCAGCGACAACTATTGACAGGTGGAAAGCCTGCAAAAGATACTCTATCCTAAAACTACTTATAAATCGGTGGATTTATGCCTGAAGCGAAAAGTGATGGTTCCTGTCTGGTCTCAGCACTTACATAATTAAAAAAAACTAGGATGCTGATGAACTTTGTAGTATGAAATCTGACGGTAATGGATCCCCCTTTGTCGTCAAGTGCCACATTTAGAGTAAATAAATCCCAGAGTGCTATCCTGATGTTACAACCTTAATAATGTACTTAAGATAGATTTCGTACAGTTAATGTTTCACAGATTAACAGGGCTAAAGTAATAGGGAATCTAAAAGTTGATAGTAAATATTGCAAGTGGAGATAAAAAGGGTTGCACAGTATGTATGTGCCATTTCGTGGGAATATGTATAATACATTTATCGCACGACCCTTGCATTGGATCGTGTTAAAAAGGAGTAGAGGATAATTATAAACTATATACATACTTCTGCTCTCCCAACTGATCTTTCGTGGTGCTAGAGCTTACCAATTTCTGCCCAGTGATGACACATAGAGAAACTGTATTTCGTTTTCACAAACAGTGAACCTCAACCACATATTATGAGTAGGGAAATACCTGAATTGTAAAAAGAAATCACAGACAATACAACTACTGCTATTTCATTTTTAAACCATGCAATGTATGATGTAAAACCACAGTTGATTAGACTACACCCTTTCGAATGAGCACATGTGTCATGTTAAAGAACAAAACCTTACAACATATCTGATGCTTTCCACTGAAGAAAGTAATCTATAATACTATGTCTGATCTAACATAACAAATAACAGAAGTTAGGGTATATCATCCTCCATATCATTATGCGCATCGCTATTTACAAGTAGAACACAAAATACTCACAAAACACTAATATTCAGGGATATTTGAAAAAAGAACCATGGGGAAGCAAAGCACAAGCAGAATCTATGCTAGCTAAGATATATATATGAACTCCGTCTTTTCATATACTCTGTATTAATATCCGGAATCTGGTATTACTATTGGGAATGATAACAGCGCCTGTGTAGACGTGCGTTAAGTCGACATGGACCTTACACCAGAATAGCATACTGAATTAAACCTACATTAAATCATGAATAAATGGGAGTATATACGCCTAATAACGTATAAGAGGGGGTGTCCACCCACTACAATTTCCTCCTGATGTACTACGATTCACTCTGCGACGCACAAACCAAAATTGTGGTGGAATCATAGAGTTCGGCGTCAAATAGTAAGGTTTTCGTGGCGCGCTCTACGACAAATATCGACGTGCTACGACATACTACGATAAGAAAACCCGTAATGTAGGGTGTTTATATAATCCAAACAAAATTCCATAGTGCGTCAGTGTGCGTCGGCAACGCAATCGGCCAGTAGAATCTCTCTATAATCATAATATTGCACAGCAAATTTGTTATGATTTTATGAAGGCTAGGGGTATCAAATAAACTATTTATAGTTGAGCTTGGAACTCTTTTTTTTATCTCAAACTCAATCATTATTATTTCCAAACGATTCG
Organism: Alentia gelatinosa; assembly: GCA_950022655.1. Taxonomy (NCBI): domain Eukaryota; kingdom Metazoa; phylum Annelida; class Polychaeta; order Phyllodocida; family Polynoidae; genus Alentia; species Alentia gelatinosa. Next base: position 46,355,922 of record OX465586.1, read on the forward strand.
CCAAATGGGCGGACTTCCATTATTTGATCAAAGTGAGGAATTGCATCTTTTGTTGTGCATAGCTCCTTGTTTCAAACAGTCAGCATATAGATACAAAGTTACGAGTACCCACCACCAATAAAAAAGTAATGATAAGAATGCGATGAGATATACATCACACATCGAAGGGGTTATAATCCGCATTGGATAAACCTAGTCCTTTCACTTCAATCCCATACCAAGACCAGGTTCTCATTTGGATACGAACGCATATGGGAGATTTGTTATGCACTGCTTAAAACGACTTAAGGGAGACAACTTTATATCAAATTCCAGTTCATTTCATGCCCTCTTCCCTCTATATTCAGGGTTTTTTTGTCTTTCTGTGCGCAGTCTTGGTAGTTTGAAATTGGCTTGGGACTGAGACCGTAATGCCATTGATTGATGATTATCAAGATGCAGATCATGAGCAGGTTCAGGCTATCCATACTATGATAAATATGTACCTCCCGATAGGCTACAATTTGGTCATTTTGTATCGGCCTGTATCGGGAGGTCTATATACTATGGGCGTGTATCGATGTGTATCAGCATTGGTGGGTGCCGGGCCTAATGATGCATTATTTCTGGAATTAAAACAGATTTTATATATGCTACCTCAAGCCCTGTATCAATGCACTGGCTGGATCGTGACGAACCCCGAAACCTACCGACGCACGCTTAACTCAAAATCCAGCATCGTAGTGTGTCTATACGAAATTTGCACATGTAAATTCAAATTTATGTGTGTCGGTGTGCGTCGTAATAGAGTATCACAAACTTGGTTTCAAATACCAATAACAAAACAATTCTAACAATATATTATTTCCGGAATCATAAAGGTTTATGTACCTGCTACCTCTAGCTCTGTACTGATGCACTGGCTGAATGGTGAATTGCATCGGGACCATAATAAACTTGTTTCCCCGCCGAAGGCGTTACGACGCATAATACCATGTGCTATCAAAGACCTTTCGACGCGCTATACGATAGGACCATTTTACGTCGGCGGTAGTAGGTGGGTGTGGGATATAAAGATATAATTATATCAACAAGCAATGAGAGTGGGATATGATATATTTATTCCGTCCTTAGTATAGAAGGATGGCTTAGACTGAATACCAAAACTAAACAAAAAAGGTAAATACCAATGTAAAGCACAGCATGTTTTATCCAGCGAAGCAGTAGTTGATAAGACTGGGTGCACAAAGTTTTGCTTCCCACCACCCAACCCCCTACCACCACCAGCACGAACACACGCCACCCTGCATCGCAGCACAATATTGGTCAGTCACCTGTGACCGGACATCATCCATCAGCAGTGATTCAGCTTACCTATTACTGAACTGCTGGTCGATCCGCCACGCGTTTATTGTCGGAGGAAGCCGGAATGATAACATCTGAATACCGACAACCGTTCATTCGCAGAATAAAATATTCAGACTCGCCAGATTGCCCTGTCTAGCCGTCATACAATGAATCGCGTCTGGGAAAATACAAGTCTGTGCAATACTATGAGAGAGGATTGTTACGATCCAAACGGATGAGCCTCTGTAAACAATGCTGTTTTCCGAGACATTAAATATGTATAGGTAGGATGCAAATATTCAACGGTTTTTCTGTTGCAATCTTTTATGAGTAGTCATCGTGTGGTGATACTGGCGGCTGTATCATTTCATGCGTGTAATTGGTGATGATACCGTACTGCCGATGAGGATATCAAATCATATCCCTGATAAATTAGTAGAACACGGTGTATTCATGACGAGGAGTTTATGGTTTGATCCACAATATTGAATTGCAGTCATGCTTTATGTACATATCTCGATAGTTTTAGATATTTAAAACTTTCAAATATGTGTTCCGCATGCCTTTCTTACCCGGCGATTACGCCGGCGGCGATGGTTGAATTTTGGACCACCTGATTTACCACAAAGTGTAAACGCTTGAGGAAATTCTTGGGTTGATAACTATTGCGGCCAATACTTCACAACCGACCACAACCTGACGACTACAGGCTAGACGATCTACAGTTGTCACATATTAGTCGTCTAGTGTAAACGCCGGGTAGGAGATAGGGAGGTTCACGAAGAGCAAAGGGTATCACTGCGTTATAGTGTCCGTTCGATTGATCCACATCCGTGGCCCATTAGCTATATAATATATACCTTACTAATTACAATAACCGAAGCCTATATATATACAGATAAAGTTTCTTCTAACCTTTGATAATTTGTTCATTGTATTCACCCGTCTGTCATTGGATATCAGAATGAATTGTTCAATTTGTCTAAATATCTTGGGACATTCCTCAGTCGAACCAAAGAGATACTGTTTTCATTAACGTTTCCATCTATTGTCAGTGGAAGTAGAGGACGGTGAGCATGCTCCACTGTCTCTTCTCTACTACAATTTGTCATGTGGCATGGCGTGTTCAGTAAGGAAATGACAGGACTGTCAAGTCCTTGTCAAGGGAAATATGCAATTACATCACGTTTCAGTCACCAGGCTACAGAAACTAATCTTTCTATATTTGAAAGTATCTTCGCATCTATGGAAGGCTGCATTCTCAGAAGGCACTATTGACAAGGAAGGCTTATTTTGGGACTGGAATAATTTCCTATGAATGGTTTGGTATCGGACTAGAGCATAAATTTATATATATCTCAATCATCCGCTTAAGATTATTGAACTTTTTAAGCACCTAACAAGGTGACCTATCTTTGGTTAATGTCTGTATTGTTGTCATCTTTGTCTGCGTTATATGCTTGTTGATTGTCGAACTATTGCTTGAGCGTTGGATATGCTACAAATGCTATCTATATGAAGAAATTTTGCTCATATGATCTTCCAATGTTTTGGTCTTCTTTTCACGGTGAATTTGTGCAAGGAGAAAGTCAAATGACCTAGTTGAATTGTACTTCTAATTTTCTTTTTTTTAATATTTTAGTCAGATTTTGTATGCGCATGTATTTTTTGCGAAATTAATGCAGTAAACCCCGCTTTTGGGACACCTCGCTTATGTGGGCAGTTTGTTGGGAACGGAGGGTGTCCCCTTAAGCGGGGTTTTACTATATGTAATGATTTGGAATGCAAAAGACCATATTTGGGTCCCTGGTAAGACTTAAGCTTTCAAATCCTGAACATACACGGAACTGAAAATTAGAAGAAAATCTGAATTTACATGTAGATACTCACTCGTCGCTCTGTGACTGCACCCGGAATTTCTCGCCTGGTTCCTCGGCAATACAAATAATGGTAGACAGGATGTCCATGCGGAAACAGGGCACGTCCTGGCCGGCCTGGTACTCCGTACAGGACGCATGCACCTTGTGCTTCACCACCAGCTCGGTAGGGCGCGCCACGATCTCTTTCTGCCGGTCCCACGTCACCGTGTTCTCCAGGTACTGCGTCTTAGAAATCCATTTCCGGTTAGCGCCATCTGGCAGCGGCGTCCACAGGTAGTCCGGGAAGTTACAGTAACCGACCTCCTGTGACTCTATAAGATAAAAGAAGGATACGTCAATGGGATGATAATTTGTCATATAGTTCGCTTTTAGTATTGTGTTGTTGGCGTAATTGATTATCTCCGTATGTCTGTGATAATATGGTCAAATGGCGCGGGAAATTTAAAGTTAATGTCTTCCGGACATGGATTAGCTAAGAGGAAGCAGTTGAAGATTAGAGGTAGTCTCTAGCATCATGTGGCAGATTGGAAGGGTTGATTACAATGGAACTATGACCGTTCTTAGCTGATTCAAGCCCTTGCAATTCATAAGATTTAAAAAGTCTATAGCATCATATTTTGCGTTATTGCTATAGGTTCTAAAATGTGTAAAGCTGACCTATTTTGCAAACATTCAACCGTTATAAAGTTCTCGGGACCATTGTTGTCCCTGGAACGCGTGCCCTTGTTAAACTCTCATCGTGTTTATTTTCTTATATCTGGGAAATTTGTATTTTATCAAGACTTGTTCTACACAGGTCCACAAAATTTAGTAAAATGATTTTACGAACATTAGGTTCAAATAGAAAGTTGCCTCATATAAACAAAAAAACGTTTTGTGAGGAAAAATACAGAACTGGATCTGGTTCCCTTTTAAACAGAAAATATTCACTACATGCAGAATCTCTTACGCGTTACAAATGCCATGAATATCTCCTTAAAGCCTGAGTTGGCGCTATCAACATATTACTAGGGTCAGAAGCTGGTGCATCACATTGGCCACTTCGGAAAAACAATTGCGAGGACTTTGCTATACGTTATATATCAACTTCGGGTTTGGATTACGACAATTTTAGTAAAGTGCACAAACACTGCAGCCCGTCACCTGATGGTATCGTGTATCTCCATCCAATTTCTTTATTGGTCAAGCGAACCACAGGTATCAACAGCATATTGGCAGGGTTGCAATGTAACGCACCTATTCTGCATGAAAAATTGTCACCCATAGAAATCCAAAGATTTAAGATATTGTTACCAGTATCCATTGCAATCTGATGCACTGATCACAAACAAACAAATGGTTTGGCAAATGCGTGGAATACAGTACTATGAGAAAACTGTATTCCTGTTGGTGAATTAATATTTTACTGATCCCTTGTCCCCGGATATTTAATAGGAGGTCGCTAGACCGAGTTTTAAATGTCCGGGGGCTGGGGTGAGGTAAAGGGGTAATTCAATCAAAGGTATATATATACAGTGTTCTTATTATATACATGTATCTCAAAATGATTAGAATAATGACAATAATGAAGCCCTTTAGAAAATTGCTTTGGTGTGCGATGGGCTATTCCATAACGCTCGTCGACAACACAATTCGTGAGATCAGAGATATTTTACAAACTGCCTATACGGAGCAAGAATGCGAGAGGATAAAATATCGAGGTAAAGAAGGTGGGGCTTTCACGTAATTTTAGTTCAAATAGCTCAAATATGTGAAAGCAATCAGTGATGTGAAAGAAGTTAAACTCACTAATGTCCGCAACGGCTGTCAAGTGTTAGCCGATTGACAGTCTGTGTGTGTGTGTACCCTGCTGTAGACAGCGGTGAGTGAACTTGTTGATATTGATTGTTTTTGCATATTTCAGCCATTTAAACTGTTTTATGTGAATGCCCCACGTTATATACCTTAATATTTGGCCATTACTAACTTTCATACAATGTGATTCACACCCCGTTCCTTTACAAAGCCACTGACATTCACTATGGCCAGCTCTGTCTGACGTAACACTCATGCGATCTATGAATTGTTGATGACAGTTGGCCTAACTTGGTCATGCGGTAGCGCGAGATTGGTTTCGATATTATTCATGTTGTTTATCTTTCGTTCTATCTGTTTCTGTAATTGATATGTGTAATACGTATTTTAATGATGTACATGCCACCGTTCACCTTAAATCTACCGTACATAATATGGAAATCAAAGCGACGCAATCTGTCCTCTATTTCTGAAAAGATAGGATGCCATGGAGTGTGCTCGACATGTTGCGAAGCTGTCAATATGCTGCCGTTGTCATAGGATATTTGATGGAGACACAAGACGCTTTAAGATCATGTACCTACACATTGCTAAGGCGCTACAGACCTTTTGCTAGCTCGTAAAGTATTACGCACCACTGTGTCCTAACCTCCCACAATGTATAATAATAGAGCATAGAGAAATAAGATGAGATGTAACGCTTTAATGTTCTCATGTATGACGTTTTGTATATAGTCGCCGAAAGTTTCACCTTTGCTTTTGCCGTTGGTTTGACATTTTATGGGTTCTTCTTGTTTCAATGGATGGCCGCCTAAATCCAGTGTACGAGGCTTGCAGGTAATTACATGTGTATTGTATTTTTATTGTCTGTAGAGCAATAAAAACGACAAAGAACAACAAGTGCACGAATAAATCTTATACACTCTAATTTAACTACAGATACACCCAATCTGCTATTTTGCATTAACCCTAAGTAATAACAGACCTGATCTTTATTCTGCATGTTGACTGTTTTCATTTCGCTTTGTGTCTATTAACTTGGTCTCCTCATACTAAAACAACAATTAACTGGACTGTTTTAGAATATCTAAACACCGCTGGACATGGAGTGGATGGCATAATAAATCTCTGCATATATGTCAATTCAAACACTCATAAACTAACTGAGGCCCGGTGTCCACTGATCGCCAAATCGTCTACGATAGGACTTACGATGTACCTAAAATCAATTACGATCCAAACCGATGTTCCTATAGTCTAGACGTTTATGTAAGATTACGAGGTTCCCAATCGTCTATGATTTTTGACATAATGTATCGTAGTGTATCGGGAGGCCTTATACATTTTAATAGTAGTAGGCGGTCCATGTGGGCAGCAATCCCTTTCATAGTATATAAAATTGGCTGTGGAACATTACAAATCAATCAGTAGCGCTATTGAACCTTTTCTCCAAATAGAATTAGATACGTATCCAGTTGATTATGGAAATGAGTTGCGAGCTGCTAAGGTTTCATCTTCGTCTATGTTCCATCTCCGATATAATAACCTCCGCGATAGGATAACAGGTCAATTACCTAGACTGATGGAGACTGCATGGGTATTAGGCGGGTAGGAGATTTTACTGTAGCTTACAGTTATCAGTCTCCTTACCCAGCCAGCACAACACTGCGAATTCCCACGACCGTATACACCACTACAGATATGATTTTAAAAAAGGCATCTTAACAAGAACGTCAAACTCCCCGAGAACGTACTGTTGATGAAGAAACGAAGCACTAAAATATAGCCAGATGTCCCTTGCGAGCTGCTCAAGCAGAAGCAGTATTGGAGAACAGCTGAACTGTACTGGCCCTCTGAATCTCCCCCACCCCTTCCTGCGCACCCCTCACCCCCGCCCAAACAAAGCATGTGATATTGACGCTAACCGTAGGCGGTCGGCGCCGATCTCAGCGGCGTGCAGGCAATAACCATGGAGGAGAAAAGGCAAGTGTTTGTTCGTTTTCACGTCGGAGGGCGACGTGGACCGGCACGCCCAGCGGACATATTCCTCATCGGTGTTTTTGTAGCCGCCCACTCTTCCTTCCCCCTTCTTCCCCTGCCTGTAACACCCACCACCCCCCTTCCCATTCTAGTTCGTCGCGTCGACAATGCCCCGAACCCAGTAACGTGTCCTCCTCTCCCCGACAAGTGAGGTGCTCTTGGCTTCCATGCCACCTGCTCACTGTAACTCACTCTCACTCATGTCTTTTAATTTCCCCGATCAATGCTCGCAGGGTGTTGGTCGTCGGGGGTAGACATGTCATTGATTCCTCGGCCTTTTTTTGCCCGGGCTTCTCAACCTGGGGACACTGTGGTAGGCAGGGAGGACTCCAAGCCTAACAAGCTCGCTTCATCAGAGCTTCCCTTCATTACCGCCGGTGACGACACGGAATTTCAGGCTACGACAAGGCTGTGAATAATTCCCAAAGTGTACTGAAGGATTCAGTGAAAATATTCGCCAATAAAATGCTTCATTTAGATGCTGAGACGCCCATGCCAGGGTATCTGAAGCGTGTGGTTTCCACAGCCATAGGTGTGAGGCGTTGTTACGACGTCTTCAATGCCCACCATTCAATGCCAGAGATTTATTCAGATTGCAAATATTCCAATCAGGTTCCATTCAGACTGGAAATTATCAGGACATTCAACGGTACTCCCTGTGGATAATTACAAATATGATTACATTTGACTGGAACACGGAAAGAATGGTTGGACCCCTTCTCCCTCCAATTCACGGGACAAGATGGAAAGACTATTTCATAATACCCGTCGGGTCTTCTCCACATTCGGGCACCTGTGCTGGCAGGAGCTGAGATGGAGGAGAGGTAGGGGGTGAAGGTGAGGTTTCATTGCTGGGGCTTCAGCTCATCTTCTCCGTTAGTGGTTTCCTCCGACCGCAGATTGCGTTCGTCCTCAGGTTGTATAGGAGTGCGGAGGGCAGCGGCCGTGGGAGGGAAATTTGGATCGTACCCAGGTCTGCGGACAAATGACTCCCCCAGGTCGGGGTGCGCCGATGGTGGCCGCCCGGGGGCACCAGCGGCGCGTTCGCCATTAGAGCCGGTCGTGTCGGACGGCGCCCCACCGTCCCACCCCCTCCTCCCAAATCCCCACCCGTCGCCTCTAGGGTAGTCGCCTGCTGCTATCTGATTTCCTAGACAACTGATGATATGTCCTGATACCCGCAGACCCCTGCAGGGCAGGCATTCCCACCATATACTAACCTACCTTCCCTCTCTATACCACCTATCCAATCCAGTGCACTCCTCCCATGTCCCACGTCCCGACCCTATCACCCTCTGGAATACTTAGGGCTAGGGGGCGTATTTGGAACTGGGGGTCTGCCTTCCCTCCAGCCGTGCACCTTGCCCCAGCCAGTCATCCAGTGCCGGCCCGGTCCGGCCCGACCACCAAAGCCCCACTCTGGGCGCAGTTCCGATCATGATCCCAGGCCACCTTCCTCTGGCCCTTGATAATCATCGCTAGCGGCGCCCACTGGTAGACTCTGGGGGCTTTCCTCGTCCGTGAAGCGCATCTAGCCAAGTAACGTGCGATCCTCACGAGAGGTAAAGGTAAATAAGTGGCGTCTCTATTGCAAACCCCGCTTTCCCTAAGGACCACGTGATTTATCTTTCTAATGCATAGGCTTTGTTACTTGGACGGTACCTTTTTTGTGGGTACCTGACTTGCCCCTACTTATCCTCTGAATGTAGATCATTATATAAAAACCTAATGGCCAACACTGTAAAATATGGCATAATGGAGTCTTCGTATGATTATGGGAGACGAGAGTAAAAAACATAGGGTCGCCCGTGCAATATATATATCACTCATACCATATCTACGGAAATGCTAAAGAATTATTTCCAGAGTGGTAACTCTGATATGGTCCGTAGTGACCGAAAGAACTGTAGCAAATGTGTTTTGCCAGCAAATGGTGTAACTTCCTGTGGTTTGATGGGTAGCTCATCCCTTCTATAGGTAATAACTGGCGATGGTAGATTAACCCTGTATATTGGAATATATATCCTGCATCATAAAAGAATAACCACTACCTAGCTTTTTAGTTCATAAATAGCAGATGAAACTATAATAGGTACGGTAAATTGGACGTAAGAGATAGAGATAAAACGTTGTCTGTGAGCCACTTAAAAAAAGATTTATCTCATTAATCGTAAAATACTGAATTGAAATGGATTATTGAGTGATTGTGCATTTATATAATCCTATCTGATCATACATCGGCGTGTGCTTCTCATATTGGCTGATTATGATGGAGTGATTCGCTTTACGTACCTTCTACCATAATGGGTAGGATTGAATCTATATTACATTCATCCACCCCAGAACAATGCCATGTGACTTCCTTGCTAGATACCTGACGACGTAGCAAAATATAATCGCAGAAACATATATGTAAAAACCTCTGTAATTCTAAATTGTTTCAAAATATACCATTGCTAGTATCTTTCAAATTCGGAAGTGCATACAACTCGCGATCAATATATCAGTCTATGTTGGCCATTGGCCAAGGGTCAATGAAAATGGGCTATTAAAGGCAAACACACAAAAAGCTACACGTTCTCGCGCTAAAACCAATCAACAGGTACTCATTTCGGTCCGGTTTTGAGAACACAATTCAGAATGATCTTGCGATTTGAGACACCTATGAGCGGAGGTCTCACTTTAACTGACCAGGATTCTAGACATTTTCTATATACTTTTAAAGACTACCGCGGTAATGGTTTAAATATACGTTTGAATATACATTTTTCATCAAATACATACTACAAAACATGAAGAAACGTGATTGACTTGTCTTTCAAAGTATCGGACCTCATACACTTTCATCATTCGACAACAGAATCACCCAAGGGCTATTTTTAATAAACATGGTTCCTCTGATTTCAATACACATTCGAAAATGGGTCAGATCTTTACAATTGCGGCATAGTAGTTTCTTGATAATCCCGAAAAATTTATAGGCAGAGGTTGGATAATCGTCAGTCGTTTGATTGATGTTTTGGGTGCTCGATATCAAGCATATGTATAGCTTGTATGATGGGTAAACTAGAGAAAGAATAAAATTTGGGGTCGATAGAGTTTATAATTCAGTGTTCAACAACTGTGCTACCTCATCTGCCATAACAATCTGTACTTCAGTATAAATAACATAATACTAGACAAATAACCGAAATCATTCATGGGACAATATTCTTGTCATGCAGCCTCATATCAGTTGGGAGATGATGTAAATACATATACAGCAACCCCTGACGTAACAGTAATAGTGTCGTATTGTTAAAGCTTTAGCTTCCCCCCTAGAGGACACCAAGGCTGCTTCATCCCAACTACACCAGGGGGAGAAACGGGTGGTTTCTGCAACCCGTCATGCTTGTCACGTGACCGTGAGCCCGCTGTTTCCTGCGCGTTCATTGGTCAGTTTCCGCCGGCTGAGTGGAAGATAAAAGTCCAAAGGCTCATTGGCAAGCCAATAGTCGACAGCCTTTCCTGTTAGTGTTGGGGCTCACAGAGCGGTCGGCCTTTAACGGCGGCCGGTTACGTCAGTTGTGGTCATTTGTCAAATGGAGGCCCCATGAGTCTGGACGATCTGGGAATACGGTCTCCTAGTAATGACCAGCATTCATATGTAACGCTATCCTGTGTAGATCCTAGTCCATGGATTAAAACCACACAGTCAGCTCTGTCTTCAGTGGACGAGTGCTGAGAAGGGCGTCATCTCCCTTCTACACGACTTTCAATTGAAGACGAAGAGAATTAGCATATAAACTTAAAAGTAAGGTTGCCTGCAATGGGAATAGTGATCCTTGTAAACAGCTATTAGCTGAACTAGGCAATGTGGACAGGAAACTAGTTAATGCAGTAATGGCTTGTCAGCCTGCTGTACTATAGGAAAACTAAGTGATTCTATCTGTATGGAATGATAACTGACTTTTAGATCGGTGTAAATACACACCTTCGTCGAAGACGGAGTTCTGGATTTACACCGATCAGACAAATTCTGTTATTTATTTTTATCTTTTATTATAGATAAAAGATTCAGTAGCTTTTATGGCCAAGAGATAACATATAACATCAGGATCAGTTGTCAATTGCCGTGGGTTCTATTCAATCGTGATAATAAATATACTTGTTATACTTGTTTCGATACATAATTGAGACTAATTGCTTTTTACTGCGTTTCCAAAGCGGGTCAATCGTATGCAATGCAAATTGCTTCGATTCGTCCCGGATTCGTTGGTGTCTTGCTAGATTATTGAATATTATCCTAAGACCTCTATATATTAGAAATATTCAAGAAATTATTGATCACATTTTCCGAAGCTCTCATAAACAAAAGAACAATATTCAAAAAGCTGTTCACAAGCGTAAATGTCACAGATTAGAGAAAACTACTTGAAATAATGCCAGGTGTGCCCTCTGAAGTTGGTCTTGTGACGCTCTGTGCAAAAGTACATTGATTAATGTCAAACAGTTTTAAAGAGATAATGTGTTTGTCGGTCCTATGTTGGGTCTGCCTCCGACTTTTCGTTGTGGTATTTGCCCGTGATATGTGTACGCTATTAGAGAAGCAGGTGACATCCATGCAAAACTTCCTTATGATATTTCTGGGAAACTCATCCAAAAAACACATCAAGAAGAGGTGTTGTGTCTTCATAAAAAAAGTTGGAATACTAGGAACTCTCTGTTCTAAAACGTTTCTTGGAAAATATTGATAAGAAGGGGAAATCCTTATGAGTATTTTGAAGACATCAAATCTCATAGCAACCATAGGAATTACCTGAAAATCGCGTGTTAAAATATGGCAATATTGTTTCTAAGTGTAAAGTGCTCCTAACACAGCTTGTTTGTAACTGATAATTTCAACTCATAATGATTTAAGTCACTCTTGGAAAAATAAGTAATTTTGTGAGAAGCATCTCGACTCACCTATGAATTGCCAGGCCGCTTTATCTTAGTATGGATTATACTGGCTAAAAGGTGACGGATAAAAATATATTGCAAATGCCATAGTGTATAATATATCAACTTCTGCTACAAAGTTTCCAAACCAATTAGTAGTGATATAGTATTGGATACAATGTAATGTGTTTAGTCAACGCATTTATCGCATGTCATTCAAATCGTATTTTGATGTCTTGAGTACGGCACACCTCATGACTGCCCTGCATACTGCATGGATGAAATACTAGTTGAAAAATGATTCTGCAAAGGAACCCGGAGAAAGACGCGCTGCTACACTTCATTAATCTACTCTTTCGGGCAAAATTTCGGACGTTAATGGAATGACATTATACTACTGAGAATATGAATGTACTTCATTAACTTTGTATTTCCATGATAATTCAATTAAGGTAACGAAATAACTTGTGAGTCCTCAACGCGACCCTACCTTTAGTAACGGCATTTGTTTAAACAACTAGTAGTAGGACTCTAGCTGACATGCATGGTTAAATAAGGAGACAGTAGTTGGAGATACAAGGTTTATCGAAAACTAGTAGGGCACGTAAAGCGCAGGTATGAGTTCATGAGATAGGTTGACGGTAACCTAAATAAGACAAGGGTAAAAATTGTGAAAATGAAATGAAAACCACTAGGTTATAAGGATTAACTAGCGGGAGACAAAGATAGGATAAACAACCAGTTATAAGATAAACCGTTAAGCGGTATTTGAGTCCTAGTTGGTTGTTGAAGCACTGAGGCGCAAGTATTCAAAAAATGTAGAACTATAAAATCTGAATATTGTTACGAATATAAATGTGCCCTTGGTCTAAATAAATGTTCCATCGTAAAAATTCGCTGTTTTGATATGTCTAAGCCATATATGCAACGATTGACCTAACACTGTACGAAAATTGTATAAATTCCATCCATACACCACCACCTAAACAGATGTATAAAATGTATATTGATATGTTTATAGATGTATATATGCCTATATTGTATACGGTGTATACAACTGAGTTTTTACTTGCATATATGTCTGCGTAATGGCTGTATTTGCCGCAAAACTTATCTGAATAGAAATATCCTGAGCATGACAGGTATACGCTGGTCGTATGCATGTTACTTACATTTGGCGAATACATGTATATAGATAAAAACAAATGAAAAGTGTTTACCCACTCCCCTTACAACAACAGCAATCTACCCGCCCTGACGCCAGCCGGCCATCGGCCACCCGGCCACCCAGCCCCTGCCTACTTGTCTCCCCATGCAGCCACCCCAGCCACTACCGCTGCCATCGGCACCTTGACCATACAGAACAATTGGCTTTTGAAAGTATATTCTATTTCGAAAAAGTGGTGAAAAAACAAAAGACTGCTAGGTTTATTGTACATAATTAATCAAAAGATACTCAACAGAGTTTTAGAAAGATTTTATAATCAAAATTGATAATGTTATATTGGATTTTCCATTTACCACGGCCTTCGATGACTAATGACAAATACAATTTAAAAAGAAACAGTGGTGTACAGGTACAGATATCGGAACGATTCGAAACTGGCGTAAATATGCATAAACATAACTCCATCTGACCTGGCACAGGATACATACTGGATCAGGCATAAATATGATGCCAAATAGGACCAAAATATTTACGCCCGAGGAGACAAAGAACCAAGACATGGTGATGTGGTAAGCAATGGGGTTAACTAGATGAAGCCCGGGAGCTACTTACAGGGTCATTAGTCAGTTTACTTCTTCTGAGTTATAATTATCAGCATGGGGAATACTGCCGTTTTCATTAGCCTAAGTCCTATTTTTGTCATCAACAGGAATTCAATTACCAGCTTGAAATGATAAATCCCGCCGTCAGGTCTCTAGACCCTCAGCATCCTCCCGCCGCTTCCCCTCTCATGACCTCACTCCCATCCTCCACTATACACAGACTACACCCCCAAGCCCCAAGCTCCACCCCACCCCCTCCCAACCTGCAGCGCCCACAAAAAGGAGATAACCACCATGTAGATACATAGAAAGCGCCGCTGATCCTCTCCCACAGGCCCCCTTGGTAAATCTGATTTCAGATGAATTCCAAGCTAAATCCCATTTAATCTCCATAAGCCGGGAGCAGGAAACCTCTCTAGTCCCGTGAGCTGGCGGTGGGGTGGAGGATGTGGAGCAGTGTGTACAGAATGGTGCCTGGTGTTTGGTAATGCAGGTGAGAGTAGCTCACACACATGCCGTGTACTAGAACACAGATATGGTCACGTACGGGAAAGTGGTGGTGAATAAAGGAGAACATAGCGACTGCACATAAAACACCTAGAAGTGAGAGAAGGGTGTGGGTAGGGGGGGGGGGGGCTTTGTTAAAAGAATAATGGATGATAGAATACGTAATATACACACGGATATTGAAGTCTTTGCTCTGGTTAAAGGACAGACCATCTGAGTGATATATTTTCAGTAATGTTATAGGGGACAGAGCCATTGTTAGTTCATGAAGCAGTCACTAGGTGGTCGGGGGACAAAACCTGTATTCTGGCTCTTTGTTCTTACGAAATTCAGATGCCTCTCAATGTTCTACCAAGGTTCCTTTGACTCTCTACACCAATCCCAGAGCAGGAAGATATAATGCTAAAACCCAGGACATGGTGTTTTTTAAATGGAACACTTTATTTACATATGTGAGCAAGGCAAGAAAAGTGACATTTCCCAATCATCACTCACTTTTTTGCACCTCCATTAGTGAAGAACAGCTACTTTTTCACCCCCTTTGGTGAAGAACACCTACTCAGGGGGGCGTCATGGCGGCGCCTATGGATCATAGGCTATATGCCGTATACTTTCGTAGGTTGACATCTTGCTCGACGGTTTTGTTTTTTTTTTTTAAATAATGGTATTATTGAATTCATATTTTACAACAATGAATGAAAATATTCGTTCAAGTATTCTTTCGCTTTGGAACGTAATAAACATGATCACTATCTTATATTTTCTATATAATTATATCCTACATGCTTCACTCAGTCTTGCGGAAGAGCGATATTCAGTCGAGGCACCAACTATCGTGGTAGTAGGGATAAGGCCTTTTTACATTGGCCGACAAACACGGTGGAGATTTTCTGTGATCTCCTAATAGCCTATTTTCATTTTGTGTCAGCAGTGCTAAGGTCCGTCTGTGGTTTCATCATCGAACCAGTGGTATTGTTCAAACTTTGGATAAAGGTATGATGGTTTTGATAGAAAGTAAGGAAAGGTCATTGACATTTCTTTAAGGCCCATTTCCAATGGCCGACAGAAATTTTGTAGATCATCTTAGTTCTCCTAAAAGCCCATTTCAATCGGCGATCTACAGTCAGGATCCACCCATGTGGACCCTTAGCACTCCTGATGCAAAATGGAAATGGGCTATTAAGAGAACTAAAAAATTCTATACCGTTTTCGTCGGTCAATGGAAACGGGCCTATAGTGTGATTATACGAGAGCAGATGTTAACTGTTGCATTGGCGGTATGGGGGGTATAGTCTGAGGCTTTTTTAGTATTATACATTTTCATTTGAAAATATGGTAAAGCTCATGAGGAAACAAACAGTGCATTTCAAATTACATTTATCATAGGAACACCAATATCATTTGTCATTGCAGTATAAAGTTATTTTAGATAACCGTCCGGAAGTGACAGACAGATAATATCAACCAGGAAAAGCTTGTATTGGCGATTGAATAATATCACTTATGTAAAATGAAATGTTAACATCTATCGGCAGATTCATGCAAGCTACAGTTGCATATATGACCATACATCCAAGGAGACAAAATTTTAGGACAATGTCGATCAGCTGTTACTCAAAAAGGTAATTATTAAGAATTTGCAAAGGGCCAGGGGATACAATAGCAATCATATCAAAATGAATAAGTTAATTTAGGACTAATGAACCCTCTAATATCGTATTACAGCTAAGGGAAATCACAGACATGGCAAAGATTATGCTCATAGAGAATTTAACAATAATTGAGTCTTCTGTCTGTACAGAGCTAGCTTTATAAGCGCATTACCTTTTTTTAATCTAGATTCCTCCGCCCTCACTACGACCTACAATGATAATGTATGAAATCACCAGACGCCATTGGATATGCACGGTGTAATGGTCAACCTATCAACAGACCGAAACACTTGGATTCGATGGCGAAGAAGATATGGAAAGGAGTAGCGATTGGGTTGCGGGATTTTGGTAGAAATGTGAAACCGATTGTATCTGGGCTACCAATTGAATAAACATGTTGCTGACATTCTGGGTTGGTAGAAAGGACGTGAATACGCGGGTTTATGATAGGTCACCGTCAAGGGCTCACCACATACTACTGGAGGATGATTTGGGTCTCTGGACCATTATATGCGCGACTTGCCAGATGCACGAAGCCTGATAAAAGGCGGTGGGCGCAGAAAAGAGGCTCTACGTAAGACTCTTCTGTCCTCATCTCAGGTCTTGGAACTCAGCCAAGCCCATACAACAATGACCGGGCGAGAAATGATGCCGAACGCCGCGAGCCCGCCGTACACGTGCTCCATAGACCAACATTGCTGCCTGAGCAACTCACGCCGCGTTAAGTCCTCGTCCGAGTAGCTCAAAGACTACATTGTAGACCGTGAGTCACGGCCTTATCGATTTACCGAGGGCACTGGTTGACAGAGGTCGCTACAGAAAATGTCCATTCTGGATATCTTGGTATTTTATCAGAGCTGAGAAAGGACCCATATACTGATAATGCTACTACGTAAAACATGGGCTGTATGCGTAATCTTCGTTTTACTACAGATAATGAAGATTCAGTAAGTGTCACCAGCGAGTTCATAATCCCTTCTAGTCCTTCTCGTTAGTATTATTAATGATGATTTCCGGAATTCGCGTTAGCTCGGGGAATGAAGTCACCGACTCATTCCTTTCGCTGGGTGCCTTGGGGTGCGCCCATTGGTGCTAGTGTTTATTCCTGCAGCGAGCTGCTCGTTAAAACAGTTATCATCCGCGGTGATTATTTCCCAAGACAGCGATCGTTATTGTTAATCTACCTAAAGTATTTAGTGCGGATTGAGCGCCGGCTTGGCCATTAAAAGTGAGGACGTCTCTTGCAGCGATGTGGTTGAAAGGATGCGTCTAATTAATCCCACAGGTGAATGGTATTTACCTGAAAAAGTCCCAACAGGGCCGTCCACCGGGTATTACCATCCACTAACGGCGGCGAGCAGTCGTTATTTCCGCTCCGATTCCTTGAGGTCTGGATGTGTCACACTACGATAGACGGAGATGTTTAATTATGACAACCAGGGTTTTCTGAAATACGGCTACTTCACCCAAACGTCCATTGGTATTCGGAGTCGCATGGTAAGAGGAAAGCATTGCTCGGGAAGAATGAGGACTGAACAGGGGCAATTCCACTTAATCATTATATGTAATAAAACGAATAATTAGGTGCTCAACAAAAGGCTACGAATCCACCGAATGAAATGTTTTTATCATTGTTAGTGGGATGTGACAAAGCTAGTATAGGACTTCAGATACCCAACATTTCTGCTTTTCTAGCCTTCATCAGGAACAATTGTCCATGGAATGAGATAGCTAATTATCTACATTGAGTCGTGTTATACTAGATCTGTTCACTCACTAAAACTTTCAGATTCTGACTACTAAGGTTGCCACCTTGGATTGCCTAACCATCCTTTGACACATTTCTTTCTTGTTGCCTTTGAATAAGTGCATAGAATTTCTTCTGAACAGACTCGGACATGACTCCCTGTTGGTAGACACTTGTCCTCAAGTATCACTTGATATAAATTATTAAATATTAAAGTAGTGAAGGTTGATTGGATGCTCTTTGTTCCCCTTTTAAAAAATGAATTCGGGTTTAAGTCGCTCGGATATAATCATGCGTAAATTACTCTTAGAATACGACCACTCCTCCACAAAACCAGCAGTATTTCGGATTTGATCATAAGGTACCACCCCATGAAATATAATATCTTATGAGATGTTTAACTATTCCATTTCCCTTTACACACCTTTTCTGGCTCTTTACTATTGGTCATATCTCCCTAACCTTAATACCAATAAATCAATGATCTCACACACAAATAAATGTTTTACTTATTTCTCTGAGTTCAACCAACTACTAAGAAGAAAACGTTTCCACTTGTCACATTACTTGTAATGAATGCTATAAATGCAGGAAGACGTATTGTATCGAATCCTAGAAGACAATTGCCTTCCTCATACTCGTAATATACTCCTACTTTTATACTTGGCAATTACAGATCGAATGAGCATGCATTTATATATTGCGCTCTCTGGTAACGAGCGATACGGATTTTCTAATTATGCCACTGTGGTACCGAACCCCTTATCAGATATGCGTTTCTCAACGGTAAGCGGGTTACTCTATAATTTAGAGAGTAATCGGTCAAAAGGACCCTGTTCCGGGTGTAACAACCTATCGTCTATACTTCTATTCTGATTCATCTTGCTTTGGATGACACCTTGAAAGGTAATGGATCATATATCACAAAGATCTATACGTATAGCATTACAGCACATTCACTCAAATATTGATTCCGGCAGGTGCGTCTAATGGACTATTGCTATCTCAGACCCGATATTCATTAAGCATGCGGACGTGCCAATTAGCTTCTTTGAAAGCCCTCCTCTGCCATTGTCAATACATATACATTCCTATGATCTGTTGGGTACAAAGGAATCCGAAACCTTTTTCAATTTCCGATAATAGCAGCAGGTAATTTCCATTTGTACGTTATTGAAATCAATTCGTCTATCCTTGCTAATTTTCCAATCAATCCGAACAAAGGAATTCTTTTTATTCTTTGTTACATGCATTAAGTCTGAGTGGTTTTTCCTCTTATTTATTGAATTTCCTGTTGTACACTTGGAGGGACACCACAAAAGAGCCTATGGCAGTATTACTGAGCTTAATATGTATAATGTGCTTAGTGGCCAGCATGTGGCTTGGCCGGGTATTTTCCCACAGATGTGAGGGATGTTCCACAGTCCGTAGTGCGAGCGCCAGTCTTCTATATCCAGGAAATGGAGGGTGTGATTCTCTGTGAATATTGCCAACTTCTGTCCCTGATTAGCAAACGCCGAGATTTAGGGACATCTGTTTTACTGATGCTCTAGTTTTAACACCCCTTTCCCAATCAATACATGTATATATATATATATATATATATATATATATATATATATATATATATATATATATATATTTATATATATATATATATAGTATATCAATTTGAGGGACAGTGATTGCCATTGGAAGAATCAAATCTGGCTTTAGATCGGTGAAGGTCACATCGGTTATTGGCAGTGTTCATGCCATTAGACTTCACATCATATTCGTCGTAAGAAGGTTGTTCTCGGCCGAATGTCATTATCTAATATAAGTAAGCCTATTAGTCTATAGATCTCAAAGGGTCAGCAGTCATATATTGTCAAGAAGATATTTACTGCTTTCCCTACAGCAAAGATCTGAACGTCTGGAAGGAGACAAAAGAAATGAGAGTCGTAAGAATCGATTCTTATTTCAGACGAACAGCTCCTACGAGGTTTGTTTGCTGGTTACCGTTTGATACCACAACAATTACATATTCTGTTTACATACCCAATACTTTTTCAAGCATTAGAGAGAAAATAAGTTTATAAGGTACAAAATGTGACAAAAGACATCCTTATTTAAATTACAATGAGGGGATGACAACTGATAGCAGCGAAAATAAGATTATGGGTGTAGGGCTGTGTGAATATAACGATTCATAAATATGTCAAACTATATTCCAACTGTTGACTGATTCACGAGCATAACATCAGTAACATGGCTTTAATGGAGGGAGAATAGCCTATACTATAGCCTTGACTCTCTGAGTTAAGAGAAAAAAGACGAGGATGTAGAGTAGGAAGTCATTTAATGCTACCAAGGGGATTGAGAGTGTACTCCATACATCCTGAATGCCACTACGCACATTAAAGAAACGAATCCTAACTATAGAAGAGAGTACCATACATCATTGTCACGTGTATAGGACACGACATTAACTTTAATCATGCGCTCGGTTGTGACCATTTTGTTTCAGATTTTACATCTGGGGGCCAGTGGCAGTCAATGTAGGTAGGAGGGGGCCGCTGACGTCCCCATATGAGGGATGCAATCCCGTCGCACAGCCGATCGTCACTCAAGAGAAATTCTATCCTTCATTAGCAGTTCTTTATAAGTCAGTAGAAACCTGGCATTGCCGAGCTCCATTAAGAGACAGTAATGAACTATCGGGGACAATACCTTCAATTAAGACATCCAGCTGTACTTTTACTTCTATCAGACCACCTAGACATGAACCAAGTGACGACTAATACACTCTCCTTTGTGTGATCGTCCCGCGACCAATAATCAATACAGGCAGATAGCCTTGGTTATCCGCTTAGATACCCTGTCGTCTCTCCCGTCCCTTTCCTTTCACAAAATACACCCTACCCCCATCGGCTGATAAGCTATCGCGATGTTGGCAAGTGGCGCGATGAAGTAGGGTAAGGCGTAGACTTCTACAAACATCGGAAAGGGAAAGAATGGGGGAAAGCTGAGTTGCTTCCTGTAGTTCTAGGCTTTGGGAGTTCCCATGGAAACAAACATCTATATATTACTCGTATTCCTCTTCAGCAAAATCCTCTGCTTCAAACTCCACGCGTTAAATCTTCCAGTAATCATTCCCAACTATTAAATTGGATCGATGGTGTTAAGGTATGGCATTATGGGGTGAAAATAACATCCAAAACATACCTTGTATAAACAAAGGAAATCAGTAGGAGACTGATAGAGGTCATGGTAACGCTTAAAGGCGTATGGAAGGACTGCGAATTCATACCAAAATAGTTAAATATGCTTGTCACAGCCGGGAACGGATAGATGAATAAGGACACTTTGACATAGAGGTCTCATGAACAAGTGGAATGAGGCGAGAGTGAATTAATGAAACCTCGTGTCAAAGGTTGGACACAAGATTCCAGCAGTATCCCTTATACCCCTTATTAGTGTTGAGCAATATGCGAATGCGCGTAGGGTTCAGGTACGGTCAGAGCTATTCGTTAGAGAATCTGGGGACATGTACCAGTCCTAAACTATCACTGTTGTCATTACGCATGTATATGTATAAGACTGTTATTCTCCCCAAATATAAGCGTTGTGATGAATCGATGCATGCGATTATTAGAGATCCGTTCGCTCCCGGTTTGGGTAAATGACCTCTGCATTTTCGAGTAGCAGAGAAGAATATAATAGATCATCAAAAGGTACTAAGGTATGACACAAATATATTTATTCCAATTCAAACATAAAATTGTAGTTCAATTTTGTGATTCACTGGGGAAATACTCTTGAGGATAATCTGATGAATTCTGACGAGGTTCCAAGTGCCATTTCCCCTCATTGTCCCTCAAAACCCTAGTGGCATGTGGAAATAAGCTTCAGGAAGCTACATTTGCTTAATCTACCCACACCAGAAGCCACCAATTGTCGTACCCAACCGTCGTTCTCTACGCTACCAATTCACCTTTGATCTGGTCATCAAATGTCACCGTTTGATTAACTTACCGCCCGTGTCACCATGACGACTGTCAAAAGTCGTCTGCTCTCCCTTTCTCCACGCGTACTGTAATTACCTGTGATAATTAGCCCAAGAAGGGAGTTAGTTTGGGGCGTCGCTCATTGTTTGTTCCGACTGATTGCCTTGCAGTCCGTTTGAGGGCAGTAAGCACGATCCTCGCTGTCTTTAATATCCTTTTTTTCATTGTTAGATTTTTGTTGCAGCTGCCTTTCTGGGCGTGACGCCCCGCCTTTTTGCCGCCATTGATTTGACAGCGGGAGCTGACTTTGGCGAGTCAGATGAAAGTGAACGTTAAAATATCATTTTACACATCGGGAAGACATAGCTATTTCATTGTTCACTTCCGTATGGCTGCGCCCGTCACATTGATGGGACACTGCGGCGGCGAGGGGCGGCGGGCCCCCTGATTGCCTGTGGCCGCTACACGACTAGCCAATAAACATATGGCCTAGCGGTCTCCTCGCCCCTCGCCTCTTCCTGAACCCCGCCAACCTCACTGCTGATTCACTCACCAGCTCGGCCTTCCCACCATCACAAATAGAGCTCAAAGTACCTTCACTCCCGAACTACCGGCGCCCGCATCATGAACTACTTCCATAGAACTTGCAGAGTAAAGCTTCATCTACTTTTTTACGATTATGGTGTGGTGTAATTCTAAGAGTACTTGAGCTCAGACTGACCTGGGGAGATCTTAGAAGTGGTGATTTGAATAACTTATGTGTCCTTCGGGTATCATTCGATCTTTGTTATCCATCAAATACATTGCCACCATTAAAGATGTATGGGGACTCAGTAAACCACTACCCTTTGTTTAAAACTGTCAGATACCATAATGGTATACCGATTCAAATTCATTTCATACGGGGAAATAGTCCAGTAAGGGTATAGAGTAAAAATAGTCCAAATTGATATACCTTAAGTATGGCGATTCCTCGGTTATTTGAGAAGATGGATGATGAAAACAACAAACATGGTTTTGTGGAGAGACGGTCGTAAACCACGAGAGGTTGACGCGTATTAATACACAAGCATTACCTATATCCACGACACGATACACATTTAGACATTCAGCAGTTGATTGTGTTCATTTGGGTAAACCTTTAAGCCCGTATAATTTACTTGGCGCAGTTTCTGCCATCTGGGTAAGTAGGGAGGCCGGGGCAGGGGGGGGGGGGGGTTCTCTGGACAATGCAGCAAAGATGTAGTTCCTGAAATATAGCCCTGGTTAAAAAGGTATAGGAATGATACACTGTCATGAATATGGATTAGAGGCTGGCTAGCCTTAATTCAATACATCAATGCCAAATCATTCTATTGCTCCCTCACATTACTGAACCTTAATAATTCAACGCAGCAAAAACGGACAGTAGCTGCTATCTACAATTTGAATTTGCCATGACTAAGTATTCTTTCATCTGATCGAACCGCCTGATAAATCTTTTTTTTTTTAAATCTTGTCATGGGATACATGAACTAGGAATGAAGTGGCTCACAAGAGTGGCCAATAAAGCTGTTGTCTACTTTCTTTCATTCCAAATACAATCCTCGCGGTGAAGTTAACTCTGTATACATAGTTCTCCACCTCACGATTGAGCGCTGCCGCAGCATTCCATTGACTACGGTTGAACATACGTTTCTGGTCATAGGTGACTTTGTTTAGGGATTCCAACGAGTATAGAAAATATACTCGTTGGTGATTCCTATGCTTGGACGCGAAGAGGTAAGATGGGTGACACCCATTAAAGGGTGTAATGAGAGCAAAGAATATTAGGTAGGATCTGAACCAGTCATAGGAAACCTGAGCTCAATAAAGGCAGACCTTGGCGTATGCATCATCAGATGGGGACAGGAATACAATTACCAAGTGAGGACAGACTATATCGGTGAAGACAGCATGATAGATGGGAAGATGCGAAACTAACTGAGCTAGAACAGAAGCTATTGAAGAACATAGAATGTCTATCAGTGGAAAAGGGTTGAGAGGATGAATATCCAGATGGTGAGACAGAGGTGGCTGCTTGGCATTGGAAATTATGACCATGTTGAGGGAAACGTTATATTGAGAATGAGGCAGATGATAAAGAAGATGATTGGGATATGATAGTAGTACAGTTATCGACGTAAGATTTCGTTGGGAGGGGTGACTTTTAGAAAGTGTCCATGGGATTAGCTCATTCATACTTTCATACATTCGAATAGCATATACAATGTACTTTCATGTGCGTACTGTCGGGGTTTGGTCTAGCAGCATTGACACAAATATCCCATTTTCGTTTGGTGGCTAAGTCTATCGCCTTGAATAGAATTATGGTTAGAATCAGAAAGAATAATAGAGGGGTAGTAGTGAAGGTATATAAATGGGCGAAATTATTTCGTTGGAACCGGAATGCATAGAAGTCGTGTTATGATGAGAATGATGAAAAGAGCTCTAATGTCGCGGTGGTTTTAAGCTAGAGTAATCGAGGTAGAAATTTGTTTTTTGATATTTAGAGTGAGTTATATGGCATGGGAAGGATGCCGATAAAGGTGATGTCATTGTCAAGATTTGGACATAGTGTTGGGGTAGATGTCCTTGTAAGTATAATGGTAAAGAAGGTGTCGTTATAATGATGAGATTAAGGATGGTGTTCAAGGAATTCCACTCAATTTAAGGGGGATGGGGCAATGTTAAATCGTAATAAGGGAGAGATCGTTGTACTATGGAAGATACTGGATTAGAGAGATAGTATTATAAATATGTCAAAGCTATATCGTATATGTTATACGGCCCAGCTGCACTGGAGGACACTATATAGATATGATTCAGCCGCTTATGTTCTCACTATTCAAAGATCTTGACCTTCACCATTATTTCATGTTGAACTCAGGACGTCATACAGAGATGCGATAATCATCAGCTACGTTAATATTTGAATGTATCTACATACAAAATGTCACGCACCACAGTCAAGGTGGTCTAAATTGGCTATTGGTCTAATTAAATATAGATATTGTTTTTATTATACTACTTGCAAAATGCATATGTTCTTCCTACTCCCACTCTATCTTGCCTCGTCAGCCTTCGCTTCGTACTAATATGTACACGCTTTATGACGTTTTATGACGTTGCCATCACGTGACGTACATCTCAGCGAGTCCCCATGGCGTCTACAGCACTTGCCTAGTCGCCTCCAGCGGCACCAGTCCCATTAGATATTTGTATTTGTCAGCGTAGGAAAGAACAAGAGGGGACAAAAAAGGGGTGCTGGACAGAACGAAGAGTGAAAAAGTGGCGCCAAACCTGTCGAACTGTCGGTGCTATTGATTTTCTTTCGTCAAATAGCCGCTCTCTGCGCGCAAGTGATTGTATTATGCATTCCGAGTGGCGCACGCCGTCCGCGCCGCCGGCCCGCCAGGCGCATGCCTCACACTGATGTGTTTTACCCGTCGCCGAGTGGCGGCTAACTTTGTGGAGCTGTGTGATATGCCGGTCAGCGTCCCCGCACCCGGGCGTCTGCGTCCGGGGGATGTTTTGCGGCGCCACGCCTTGTTTACGTGTTCCACCAAAACTTGGCATTTTACGCTACATATGGTCCCACCTGCTCTCTGGGGGAAAAATAACTCTTATTTGGAACTTCGTTAACAAAAAAGAGGTGGTTTGTACTTGTGATGGGTAGGGTTCGCATGTATACGATATATGCAATTGGTACGACTGAAGAAACCAAAACCAGCAGGGCGGTTAAGTGTATGTTTCTGCAGTATTGAAATATAGCATGATTAAAAGGTAAGGTGTTCCTAAAAATACATACATCTCTCCGCCTACTTGCAGGGAACCCCGTAGGTATTTACATACACTAGACTATAAGCCTCTGGCTAACATTTTTATATAGTAGAACCCCGCGTGAGCGGACATCCTCCGTTTACGCGGGGTGTCCCTTATGCAGGTTTATACTGTACTTCTTATAACTATTTTAATGTTACTTCATCTAATCCCGCCCTCCTGATGCGATGCCAGTACGTATAGCTATGAGTATTCGACTTCGCTTGGATTAAATGCTGGTATGTGATTGGAATTCCTTCTTTCCACCTCAAGTCGGGAGTTGATTAGTACGTGCTACTCTGAACCCTCGATTCCCTGTTGGTATCACTCCCACTGCATCTCCATGTTCAGAAGAGAGAATAACAGCGCTGTAAATGAACATGTTTTAGATATCAATATAGTGTCGCTATTCCTAACGCAATCGAACGTGGACATGATGGCTACCCTCCCGTTCCTCCCGCGAACATTTTGTCATTCCTCCCTTGTTTTTCTAAGTCGTTGTGTCTTGCACTCATTGCAGACACCTGCCGCATAGTGCGCCACATGTTCGTCTGACGGCCGTCCGCCTACCAAGTCCCTAACAGGCTTTGCCGGTTGACGGGACGGCAACGTTTAGCGGCCAATCTCATTGGTCGTCCTTCAGAACCAATTTATGGCATCTATCCTTGCTGGGAAAGGAAGGAAAAAAACTCAAAAACAAATACCATGCATGCAGTCAACTCTGCCAGCCAGGGCAGATGAAAAGAGATAGTCATTTTCTCTTTTTCTCTCCTCCTCTGTTTTTTCATTCCCCTCCCTCTCCTTTCTCTACTTCTCCCTCGTCCCAATACTCTTTTGAGGTATCTATGCCCCCTCAGATGTTTTTCTTCATTACGCGTTATTTGGAATTCGTGTTATTAAAGAAGATAGAGGCGGCCGGGGCGAGTTTATACATATGCTCTTACATTCAAGCTCTAATTGGTTTCCCTAGTTGGCCGCTGGGCGGGGTGTCGACGGCACAAACGGCAGCATTCAGTGCGTCATCAACACGTGTTTAACTCGTGGCTCCCTCTCCTGGTCTCTATCCTCTATCCCCTATCCCCTTTCCCGTGGCCACGTCCCGCGTACACCCCCTGAAGGTAATTTCTTGCTCGCTATATCTGCTGTGGCGGTTTCGGGAACCAGGTCATGGCACGTTATGATTCGAGGCTCGTGCCGGTTCAAACCTCCCGATGCATGCGCCGGGGCCCTAGCCATGCGTGGTATACCCTCCCTGGCCCCGGCTACATGCTCTCCGTCCGCCCCCTACCCTACTCCCAGCAGTCATCAGGGCGGCATTTCGACGCATAATCGCATGCAAAATTGATGTTGCCGATTCGTCGCTGCCGTGATCATATTGCCTGGCTTGTCGTGATCCCCTACCGATCTCAACTAACAAAGTACTACTCAAATAAAGAGAGCCGCACGGCTGGTGCATGTAAACTTCCCAAACCTCCAGTAAAACTCTGTACCGGTAGACTAGCCTATTGATGAAATACCTCTAGCCCTTCATGATCCACTTTCTATTGATGTGACCAGTTTTACTGTAACTCCAAGCAAATTGACAACAGGTAAAGGCCGCACTACATAAAATTCTAATATACTCGCTAGGTATATTTGCAAAAAAATGTGTATACATCCAGCCTCACAAAAACGAATCAAGGTGAAAGGAACACGCCCCTTAACCAGTATCTGTTTCTAATACCATTATTTTTGAAGCCTTATACAGGATATTCGTTTAATGTTTCGTTCGTGAGCAGGCATTTGGTGTTTGTGATATATAATATTGTTCCCGCTTTTTTCTGTCGAGCTCTGACTGTTGGTGGAACTAGATATAAAGGAAAAGGCAAATTAATGAGACAACAAACTGCACTGAATCCTCAAATTTCCTTTAGATCTTACCCAAAATGACTATGGTCCATCTCCAGCTATGTATATTGTTGGATCTGGGATATATTTCAATATCATGGAGAGATTTATAGAAATCGAGATACAAACAAAGTTATTAATGATATATAGTCTTTTTATTAGTGAACGCCCATCAAATTTCAATCATATATATTTGTTGCACGCTGTACATAGTTTGACTGTACCTCTTTCAACTACACCATACACTGTTCACCTGTAAGTAGTGCTGAATAGATTCTGGAATGATAAATCGGATGTAACACATGAAGCTGCATCTACAATTTACCAGGGCGAATATTGATGTTGAGAGCGAAATTTATGCGTTGGATATCTAAACCAGACTGGGCTGAATAAGGAAAGAACAAATGACGAAGGCATCTCGCTAGAAATAGGTCTCAGTTCTCAGAATTTAAGTGACATTTCCAAGAAGACACCGACACTGAGACACAGTGCACTGCGAGGTAGACGCGACAAGCGCTGAACAGACCGCATAGTGATACTGGGTGGAGGCGTTATCATAGAGTACCGAACCTCGTATGATGAATAGATAATATGATCATCAAACACGAGAGGTATACTGGAGGCGGGATTGCTTCCAATAGGCTACCTGTGTACCTAATTATCCGCTAGGAGCGGAACGCGCTGCCCCCGTGTTTCCCCAACACCACCGCCCTGCCCGGCTAATCCCCTACCCCCTACACCGCGCTGCTTGTGCCTCTCTAATTCCGTTGTCCATTAAACAAATCGTCCTGGATTACCCATCTTAACACCGGACCCATAACAATAGAGCGACAGAGGCGACACCACACCGCAACAGCGACGCACAGCGTATCCCACATCACTGAGACGTCCACCCAACTGATGTTTCCCATTTATGGGACTCCATTTAATTTACCCCCACCCCTATCTCAATCCAGCTAACGGGTGGCTGGGATATGAATATATGTGACGTTAAAGGCGATTAGAACGGATTATAAAGTTTTAATGAAAACGTGCGCACGAGATTATGTCATATTTGATTACGGTCCTTCAGACTGTACATCTTTCGTGGTCGAATTCAAAGCCGCTCTGGATCACGTTTCTATTCATATATGAAGATGGAAATGGAGGTCCATAGAGAGAGTGGCCGATGGGCCGCCAAGATAGACAAACACAAGGCTGTTGTGGATCGGTCGACAAATGAAATGAAAGTTGGGTTTGTATAAGATGAAGACAGGCAACTGAAATTTCATTCTCAATGGGTCACTTATATAGTGGTGTTTTTCGTAATCAAATATTCTATAAACGCATTACGACCAAATAACCATATATTTTGCTAGTGCTCTACATATAGACTTATTATTTGATCAATACAGGACCTTATTTTTCATAGTGATATAATGAGGCCTCAAATAAGCCTGTGATGAGGAATACACTTCATGGCTTGACCAATTCACTTGGGTCATTTAGTGTAACTGTCATGGATATTATTTCCTCACGGTGCACATACACATATAACTTACACCATGTGTGCGGTCCGGAAGGGAATCCATCGAGGGTTTGGGGTTTATGGGACAATAAGGAATATGTGGACAGACGCTGTGTGAGGACCATGCTTTCAACAAAAGGAGGCTGTACAGGAGTGGTGGCGCGTGCAAAGCACCCATGTTCCGTCGACAAAGAAGTGTCCCCGAGCAGTGGGTGGCACCCGCCAGACTCCCCTCCCTCCCCAACCCCCTACTTGGCGGCCGTCCCTGCTCTCTGGTGCCCACTCGCTGATTGAATAGGAGATCAGCACGGGGACAGAGAGCAGTGTTTGCAAACCTTGCCTGACCGCTTTGTTTGCTCGGCCAAAGGCTCTCAATTGCCTATCAGCGCGTCTAAGTGGGCCTGACGCCGCCAGGAGACCTACCCGGGAGACTGGGCTGAGACGAAGACACTGGGAGGTAAGGATGGCCACATATTACTGGGCTTGAAGTTGAGGATAGTCACATTTAACTGTACAGTGTGTGCGTTGGAGGGATCAAGAACCTCCCCTCGATCAATCATGGATAGGAATTTATTTATTAAAAGGATGTTCACGTCATACGCCAAAAAGTTTAAACACAGGGAAAGGCTATTTCGTCTTATGATCTCGATGTAATGATGTTTACAAGGGATTGAGGCAGTACATTTTAACAGAGTAAAATTATACGTACGCATCTTGGACAGATGCACAGGTTAAAGTTTCTGAATAGGTTGTACTAAAGGATCTAAAAATTAAAACATTACTGGGGTGTGGAAGTAACATCGTGGAGATACAGTATCAAGCAGGGGATGAATTAGAGTGGCAATAGGCAACAGGCGGTAGGGGAATAGCCGTTGGAAACAGGTATAGAGGTAGAAGCGTGCAAATACGCCCGAAATTTCTAGGAGCTCATGTACAAAATTTCCTAAAATTGTTCGAAATATTACGAATATTCCCGAAACTTTTTGCGGTGGAATTCCCACTCATCAATACTTCATGGAATTTTCTATTTTGCACACCGATAGTCTATAACATTAACACAGTGCTCACGCTGCCGGCAATTCTCCACGATAGATCTCCCGATACACTACGACAAGGAATATCAAAATCGTGTTGTATTGGGAGGTTCCCGCAAATTCTAATTGTAGGCTATCGGTGTGTATCCTGTGGTAGAATCATAATTCTCATCCAATACTATTGATTTCAGACCATTAGATTGAATTGAATGAGACCGTTCCTACAAAGACAACTGATCTATATATTTCATACCTGATTTCGAAATTTCTTAATATTTTGTCACGTATTGCACATGTGAGAGAGATTTGTCCGGTAATAGTGTCCCGATGCACACCGATACGCTACGAAAAGTCGAACATGTTCGAACTTATTAGGAGACCTACGATTCATGATTTTGATCATGGCGTGTTGGGAGCCAATCGTGGGATGATGGTGTACATCGTAGGGTGCATCGTAGAAGTGTGGTAAACTGATACGACTTTGTCTGACCTACTGATGACATTTCTTGTTTTATTCAGGAAATCAACCGCAAGGTCAATCACCGTGTATCGGGAGCGCAGTGGATAATTGCCCTTTACAAGATTAAATGTCATAGACACCCAACGATACACTATTTTCGACGGGAACAGATCTTAGATAGGCGACGTGCATCCAATGGTCATCATAGACATACAATCCACTGCCAGGATTTCAGCGGGCCGCCCAATTTTTTATTTTGTGTCAGGAAGTGCATTTTAATTCCTATTGTATACGATTTGGAGCTTAGTGGACGCCATAGTTGATACCATACAACCGAAATCTATTTAAGGAAGAAACTATTACTTCAACCTTAGTGTAAATATGAAACCTATTGCTTTGATATCTTGCATGTTGGGTTTCTAAAATCCAGTTATTACAGCTTACAAAGAAAATACGTCACACAGATATATTATCCATCTATTATGAAGTTCTCTTTGAGAATGTATACAACAGTAAAGCACTGCCCATTCTTTCTAAGCTTGCAAGTTTTAGCTAGTCCCACGGATTTAATATCTATCGATTATATGACTCAAAACCATTTATTACGGGAAAATGCACTCCCAGACGTATGTAGTCCCTTTGTGCATAGAATATGACAATTCCTGATTTTAATTTATGTGTGATGATGGATGATCTATACAAGAAACGGTGGTTCTATTTCCAGGCGGATCTGTAACCCACACGAGGTTCAGGAGCTAACACTCTTTCTTGTATTACTACATATCAAACCCTCGTGTTACAAAACCATCGATTATTGTTCATGTAAAACAAGATATTTAGGTTCTTTAGATCTGTCGTCAAGTGTAGCATAACATCAAAGGATTACACAGGGTTTAAATAAACATCTTATAGAGGTAATTGTTCCGAGCGAAGGCGTCCATTAACGCGGGGTGCCCTCTTACACGGGGTGTCCGTTAGTGGGATTCTTCTGTATTCATGTACTGCTAACAGTAAGGATCGGGAAACCAATATGATATGCCTAGTCTTTTGAAAATAGTTATAAAATTGTTGTTAATTGCATTGTTAATGCGACATACACAGAAAGAAAGTATCTCCTAGCAATCTTTTTTATAAGTTGAGATCCCTCTGGAATATTATATATCACATAGGCATACTTTCAAGTCACATTATCAGTAACTCCAATAACCTAAAAAAGATATTTCTTTGTAAGAAATCACTCTTCTTCAAAACACCATTTGGGTAAACTACTAGGATAATATACCCAGTAGTATAGGGAAAGCGCCGTTTTCCCCCGGCAAAGTAGAGACCTGTGAATACTGTATGAGGATTAAAATTCTTCAAACTCATTTTGTTGAAAATTCATGAAACTAGATGAAAACCTAACTTACCATAGATGGTAATATAACATTATGTATCTTATGAAATAGTTTAAGTTGGTCACATTGAGGTTATGTCGAGAAAGTGCCGTCTTGGTGAGAAGCGAGAGGCCACATTCCCGATACCACCTTCCTATGAGAACACCTACGTGCAATCCTAGTGTGCAGTAGCCTTTCCACTTCACTGTCTACCTACAATAGTTACTTATACAAAATGACCATGATTTTGATCTGCGCTACCGTATTCTCCACGTTTTTGATATTAAGTGGAGAATACGACCACGCAGATTATGGTAATGCTGTATTTATCATTCACCATTGGAAATTTAAGTTATCAAAGGAAAAACAAAATTGCTGCTGAACTTCTCACGCACTATTTTGCATGCTATGATCTATTTTCCCGTATCATCCCAAAATACCACCTTCAGTATTCTACTCAGCAGTGATCTGTAGGCTCTGTGCGTTTATTGTGGACAATAAAATAAGACAATAGCACCTATCATAAAGAGGTATTTTATCGTTGGAACACCTGACTCATATCTGATAACTATTTTTATAGCACGCAAATTGGTATAATGCGTTAAGATTTCAAATGAAGATGATGAATTCATATCTGCATGTTTCAGTCTTCAGAGAATTGGCTATGATGTTATGAACAAATGTCGTACGATACAATATAGTATAAGGAATCCATTAAAGATGAAAATGATATGATTATATAGTGTTACTCAGATAGCAACACTGTGCTATCAATTGAGAAAATGCTTAGGTACTGTTGCTGATAATTATAATAGAATAGGATAGCAATACCATTCAAGGGTGTTATTTGATACCTTTCTGAAAGATGTTTTTTTTATTCCTAAGGGTGAGTAACTGCCCTTCAGATGATGTAATGTATCAGTTGACTCATATAATGAATAGAACGCCTACCTAAGAATCTTTATATTGAGAGAAATGTAAAAAGAAATATCGATTTGCACGAAATTTGATCCTCTATATCATCGGCGCATAGACCAATAATTAACTCGTGATATTTCAAATGAACATTTTAACAGTTCGAAGTACCTGTACTCTTCGTATTCAGATAAAGATAGATATCACTTAACCGTTTAGTTCTATATAGAGAACCGTCGCGTCGTGGTATATCACTTAGCCGTTTAGTTCTATATAGAGAACAGTCGCGTCGTGGGCAGCGAGTTAGGCCTTACTCTTCTCTTCCATTCAAGATGGAATTTGTTACTCGTTTTTTTGGACATTCAATACTGCCTGTTCCGAAAATAATATGATGTGAAAGGATACTGGAGGTAATCACGGAGAATGCCCCACGGTAACATAAGCATACCACCTGTGCTAAGGGCTAGATATGTGGGCGTTGGATGATGTTCGCGGATGTGGCAGGGAATATGCTGTCCAGAAATGGCATTTTGCTCCGAGCATTGCCTTCATCTAATTGTTGTATTAGTGATACGGATGAACTCTGCTCTGCTGTCTGCTGTGAATGGTACCTTAGCGCTCGCATCGCTGTAGGTCCTATGAGTCGCGTGGTCAACATCTCCACTCCCACCCTAGTTACCCGCCTGCCTTGAATGAAGACGACGGGAAGCATAGTGTCAATAGGAGATCAGATAACCCTGTATGTATTGTAAGGCTGTCATTGCCCGAGGATACGCGCGAGAAACCGAGTGGCACCACGAAACTGCCGGTGGTATCCTCCTAGCGCAGTCTGTTGGTGCATTGGTGCAGTATAATGACTGCCACAACAGCGAACTCCAACTTAGATCTGACTACCACAATGTGTATCTAGATGATTGTAATATCTTCTATATTTGAGCACAGAATACATAAGATGAGTAATATTTATTTATGCAGTAATCAATAAATCAGTATCGATGATTCAAAATTATTCCAGGTTTTATGATTATAAGATCTGATCAATAAGCTGATACCCTTTGAATATAATAGTGTACCATATCGTAACGGTAAATTTACTCATCGTACGGTTGCATCACTCTGTAACCAGGGGAAATCAGATGCGAGATCTTTGAAGTATTGGTCTAACCCGGCATTTATACTAAAATTTGAAGAAAAATAAAGAGTAAAAAAAGTAATGCAATATGGCTTCAATAAAAGCTTGTGAACATTTGTTTAGAAACAGGTCAGGTGCTGCTCATTTCACTTAAAGCTTCGTTATAGAAAGTTCACTTTTAAATGAGAGGTTATTCGAGCTGACCGGTAATACATCGACATAAAAAAGCAAAGCAGCATTCAACACGTACTCATGAGAGCGTGGTCAATTTCTTTCATCACGTATAATGCCTCAGTGCACTAATCATCCCTAGATCTGTTAAGTATTTAACTGATTGAATAATATATGAGCTTGAAAGCAGAATAACCCATTAGCGTAATTAGTTTACCCGTTTCGGGAAGCGCAATCTTGGATAAACCCGGGTTATAGAGAAGTTACATTAGCATACACTTAAGCTGCAGTCCTACAAGTAGGTCATAAAAAGTACGTCACCTCCAATTAAAGTCTCAGGAGTCATTCTTTAACAACCCCAAAGGCCTACTCCGCCAATATCTTGTACGCCCAGGCTCTGACTATACTTTCTTACTGTAAAGACATACGATTATAAGGATATTATGTTGTCACGCACACTTTCCTGATACGATTCCGGGATGGTGGTATTGTAAAAATAGATATTTAAACAGAGGTCTATATATAGATAGATTTCACTATACGAAATCAATGGCACCAGTTCGGAGCGATATATCTCATTTTATCCATCTTAGTCTTAATATGGTCCAGAATAATTGAAAAACTCTCGAAAAAAAAATTACGTTTCACAGGTTCAATCTAATGTATCTATCAGCTGTCTTAAAGGATGCTCTCATGGTTATGGATTCAATTGTCCAGTAGCAGGTGAAAATGCGCACCTCTGGTATTCTCCTGTGAAGTAGTACTTCGCCACCAGGAGTGCATTTGTAGTCTGTAGGCAGTGAGTCGGACAGGCAAACTAGCCGTCTTTGATCTCAGAATATGGCCGCCAATGTCTACGTGATCCAGATGGACCCAACGGTGGACATAGAAGGCAGGCAAAGGATAGGGCAACATCACAGGGAGTTCAGACAAATACTTCAATGGTGAATAGCACCATGTATGCCAGAGGAGCTACAGAATCGCCGCAACAACGGTGTATTCATCGTGCTTAGTGCCGCTTACCGCTAGGTACGGGTGCAAATTCGATAAGTAGACTCAGAGGGCTTGTACTGAAAATATGCACCTAGTGTCCGAAAGCTATAGAAGTATACCAATACAAGAAATCTTTCGTAGCAGTTCTCTCTATACCTGTTGTATATCGCATATTGGAAAATCACTGTAATTAATCAATATAAGGAATGATGATGCTAGTTTCTAAGAAGGGGGTGTAAATCAAGAACTAGATTACAAAAAAGAGAACAGTTAGATTGAAAAGACCTCGTACTGCCTTTTTTAAACGCAATCCATTATATAAAGGAATGACCTGTTGGAATGCCCTACCGCTAGAAGTGCAGAACACGGATTCTCTCTATATGTATAAAAAAAAGTCCTTATTAGAAGTAGAAACTATGTACATCAAGAAACTGACAATACTTAATGATATTTATAACAATTTCTATGTTTGTAGAAACTGAGTGATAAGAGTTTCCGGTGTTACTAATGAGGTACTTTGCTCATATGTCGTAGTGAAGGTATAATGTATACATCTCATCTCATTACATGCCTTTACTGATCACCCGACCTCACTGTCGGAAAATAATGTATGTGACGAAAATTGTTTACGATGTTGGTGACTAAAGATGCCCCGCAGCAGCATACAAATCCTGCTACACAGCAGACTGCCCTGTACAAGATTTTTATGAAATAAAAAAATTTAAAAAAATGAATAAAAAATCTGCAGCTGAATTTTACTTAATGCAAAGTTTTTAAAGTATCTACTCACAATTTGTTTTTTTCACATTCTCATGAAGTTAAAACAAAAAAAGAAATTATACAAAACAAATGCAAACTTGATACATATATGTATTCGCAACGGAAAAAACTTATGCTATATGAATCCATATCATACAAACAGAACCTTTTCATCATTTCAAGCACGCATGGTCGAGTCAATCGGAAGCTCCCCAGAGAAATTAGGTACCTTGTGGGCTATTGGTGCAGGCTGAAGGGTTCACGATCTCACAGCCTATGCATTCATTCCACAGGTTCGATCATGCTCGACACTGACAATCGCCGGTGGTAATGCCAAACATTTAGATGTAAAAGGAGACGGGGCGGCAGGCGTTGGGCGTGAGGGCCCTTGTATATTAGCCAGGCGTGAATTCGCGTCGGGGATACCGTCAGTAGGAACTACCGAGAGACCTACCCCAAAGTCGTCCTACCTCGCCACCCCTTCCCAGAGCCACAACTCCCTAGCGAGACGGGGCACAGATGAAAGGCAGTACACAGTGGGTGCTTGGCCTTCTTGTTAACAGCGTCTGACTTTAAGACTGGCCACCGCGGGCGCCGGGAGGAAAGACGGGGAGGTGGCCGGCGGGGCAGGCCCCTTGATGCCGGACGCCGGAGACTGTACGTGGTACTCACCAAAGCCGCCCTCATGTGGGCCGACACCAGCCGCCGGCCTCAGATCCTGGGCCCTTGACGGCTGCGACCTCAGGCCGCCATTGACTAGTGCCAAGTCACACGGAGACCCAACGACTGGCGGAAAGTGGCCTGAAATCCTCAGCGGTGTTGCCGCAGTAGAGTGGATGTGAAAGGACTTGTAATATGGTCCCCAGCGCCCCTTTTCCAGCTGAAGACGCCACACTCACTACTATTTAAACTATAAACATTGCCTGACATATGGATTTATATTCCGTAGGTTGAATGTTGCAGTTAAATTAGCTTTTAACATCCCCTAAATGTCTTTCGCGGTTAATATTGACCGCTATGTAATTTGAATGTTTGAACCTGTTATTAATGAAAAATTAAAGGTACTGGCATCTAACAGAGTAAACGCATATTAGGTAAATTTGATTAGTTCTAAGAATGTGACGTAGAGAGATTGACATGAAATATATATTTACATTGAGCCCCTCTAAGGTAAAGGTTCGCAGTTAAGATACGAACCTATATGTAGAACGTCGTCAACTATTCTTAAATGTCGTCCACAAGGTCACGTATTATATAGATGGCATTCAATACATTCATCTTATATTTCCACCCACCTCTCTCCTTACCGGCTATGAATATTGCTGCTACCTGGAAGAGGCAACGCCGCTCGTACTTTTACAATACTACTTATGTATCGAAAATTGATAGCCCCGAGCTCGTTACCATCCATATTTCTCGTTGACACCAAGGCCTTCACACCTATTTTAATTACCCAGAGTCTCTGACTGTAAATTGTCACGCGCTGAAATAATTGAAACCTTTTGAGTAACTCAAATGACTTTTGGTGGCCAAGCAGCTGCTGGGTGTGCAGATGTCAGAGCAGCTTTGTCGTTGGGCGATTCACCGTTATCTTGAGGGACTTCAATGACGCCAGTGACGTTGGCAAACGTAGCCCTGTATGAATAATTAATTACGGGAAGAAGTAGACACTTTTGAGTTTCTTATCTCGGGAGGGAAACACCTACAGGCTGGTGAGGCGTGTCTTTGTGGGAGAACGCTTATCGAGTTGAAGCCGGCGTCCCAGGACTATGAGGAGCAGCTCAGCGTTGGCTTCCCCTCCTCCCGACTCATCCATGAATCTTAGACAAGATATTCATGTGCGTAGAGGTGTCAAGTTCCCGCTTTTAATGGCCGCTTCACAGAAAGGCCGTCCCCAGAGAGGGTGAGTGATGTAAGACGCCTTGACGCTGTCGGCGTCGATGAGCGTACCAAAAACGTTATTGAATGCGGGCGGTGTCAGTGTTGGTCAGCGCGGCGGGCGTGGGGACATCGGGCGGCCGGCGCTAACCTGGTTAGGCCCGTGAATAATGCAGCCGAGGTTTGTGCCGTCCGCCGCCGGTGGTGGACGCCGAATAGGCACCGAGAGAAACAAACAGGGGCCGGACGGCTGACACGAAGATCACCCGATAAGAAAGGTCAACTGGGATCAGCATGCCGCTAAAACAATGATTGGAAGGGGCGCTGTCCCCATTCCTGCACGGCGACAGGCTGAATATGATTTTTTTCTTTAAGCGTGAACAGCAGGTAGCACCTATGTCCTAATGTGAATATGCACATGTTCATGGCATATTTGATTGCATATAATGGTCCCGAAGTGTTGAAAGAAACAAAAACTTAAAAAGGGATATACCTTCAACAGGTAACGGATCTATATGTGACCACTACCTACGACTTTCTACAATCAGATACCAGACAACGGTCAGCATAAGCCACTGTAGGAGCATTTCCGGGGTGTAGATCCGCTCAAAAATGACCCAATTATTATCCAATTATGCTTACTTCAGCACCATGTCTATGCTACAGAGGCACGCCCATTATATATTATATATATATATATATATATATATATATATATATATATATATATATATGCATATATTGATAGCATAATCGCACATGCAACTGCCTAGAAAATAATAGATAGGATCAGCCCAGCCAGATAAATAGAGAGACTAGATAAAGCGAGCTATGGCATTTCCAAGTGATTAAGCAAGTTGTGGGGGTTCTTGGGTATCTACCATGGTACCTTTCTCTCCATTTCTGTAATTTATCCCGTACACAGACAGTCTTTTAATCACGTGTGGCCTTATAATGGCCTGAACTCACTGTTCCATTGCTTACTGTAAGTTGTTGGCATGTCGATATGTCGGATATCTCAGAAAAAATCAACAATATGAATATATGACCGTTGCCCGTGATGCTAGTCGATAATGTGGCTAAACTTTACTTATGCACATCGCCAATGTGCATCCCCGGAATCCCCGGAATCAATCGTATACTAGGAGACTTGCAATCGGTTTGCGGCCGTCGCGACTCACTACGTTAACTTTGTAAACATTGCGATATGCATATACATGTATGTACATGTATTTGCGATGACAGGTCGAATAGTGGATGTATCCATTTTTAGTCAGTTCTCATTAGAGGCTGCGACAGGACAATACTGTATTCTGTGTTGTCAGATTGTTACATCCGGACAACTATTACGGGATAAGTGGAATTGAGAGGAGGAGACAGCCACTTTACGCTATTCAACATGTTGAGATCATCTCCTATTAGATATCTGGTAAAAATATGGAGTATTTTACCGTTTCAAGACTAACGGAAACATTGTCAATATTTGTACAGATGAGATGTGTCTACTATTTTTAATATCGATATGACTACATTAGAATTAAACAAAGAATGTTTATAACCCCGGGAAAGCCTTTGCATTGATGAATGATATTCATTCAATACTGATTATGAGGAAGTTTTCACATGTCATCAGATTTGTTTGAAGTTGCAGAGTGCCTCGGTTATCAGTCTCATACTATTAGATAGCAGTTATAATTTAGATTGA
Organism: Alentia gelatinosa; assembly: GCA_950022655.1. Lineage (NCBI taxonomy): Eukaryota > Metazoa > Annelida > Polychaeta > Phyllodocida > Polynoidae > Alentia > Alentia gelatinosa. The sequence continues at coordinate 46,395,204 of OX465586.1, forward strand.
ACCTAAACAGATGTCGGAAGCTTCCCTAGAAGAAGCCCATGTTTATCACTAGAGAAAGAGAATGACATAGGACCCGTTACTAGTCGACCATTTTATATTATGTACGGAAGTTGTGATGTTAAAACCATTTAATGTGTACTCAGTAATCTGATTTCTCTGATATTGGTCAAGATCAACAAGACTCATACTTCTATGGGTAAAAGAAGTATTGCTGAGACCTGACCTCATGGGAGGTTTTATGATTTAAAGTCTATTTCCATATCGGAGCTACGTTTTGAGCGATGCTAGGTATTTTAAAAAATATATATACACCAAAAAAAAACACCAGGTTTTTGTCTACTACCTGAAGCACCAGGTGGTAGCTTACCTTCAAGGAAGAAACTCCAGAGGAGCAGAATGATGACCTCAACGTCGAGTTTCATGGCGAGTCCTTGGAACAGAGTTGACTAATCCACGGCAGGCGGCAGTCCACGCCAGGCCTGTCCAGTCGATCATCTCCGCACGCAACTGGCACATGCGCAGTGGCCACTCCGCCCAGCGTCCATCTGCAACCAAGCGATCCCAACAACATTAAAGAGAGTCAATCTAAAAAGGTATCAGGCGGGGGTTGGGGGTTGGGAGGCGTTGAAGGATGATGATAGTTAACAGAGGCGGTGTGTAGGCGGAACAGAGAACGGGAGAGACCTGAAAAAAGCGAATGAAATGCTGCTCGATTTAGTAGGTATCCTATGCACAGCCTCGATGGGGTTGAGATGAGCGTCGGACTGAAAATGAGTTATCTTCATTAATTAAGTTGGCGGTGATCACGGCAGGACCAGCGTGTAACCGTCTGGTACCCAGCCGAAAACATGCCATTTGGTCGTCATTATAACAGGACCACATTCCACCGACCCGACACCAGCGGGAATACACCACGTGGGGTGGTGCTATGAACACGACGTGACGTCACCAAGCAATCAGCATGCGGAGTGTAGGGAACGCTGTGTAATGTGTTCAGTAAAGGAGAGTCTGGTGAGCTCTGAAGAATAACTGTGATAGCTGAGAGTTAACTTTTGCTAATTGCTTTTTATGTTTATACCATTGTTTCCTCAGAGTTCGAATTCCATCAAATTAGTTGTCCATATATATGGGGTTACTATATCAAACCAAACTAAAGATAGTATAATAGAGGGAATTTGATTCTGTCAACAATTGTCTCGTTCAAATAGATTTAGCAAGGATGAGTACGGTGTCTACTTTGCCTAAAACGCCAACGCATGCGAAATAGAAGTAAGAAGGTACATATCAGCAGTAGAGGAGTGCTTGGGCGATTGAAATACGATAATGTGATATATCAAAATACTATTCTTTCCATCGTACAGAATTTCATTGAATATATTCAAGAGAGCTTGCTATTAACAGAATGCAACACTTTTTCGAAGCTGTATTACTGTGCATCTAAATTCATTGTGTTTTACCTTGTATTTTCAGACAAGTATAAAAATGTTATGCCATATCAAAATTAATTCTGCCGGTTCAACAGCGCCCTGCCAGGTATCCTCTCCTACTGATATATTCTAGGTTTCTGTAGCTTTTCAATAATTAATAGCAAAATATGGATTTTATAATAGTAGGATATAATTATTTCAGATTTTCCTTGAAGGCAAAGAGAGAGAATCCGTCTTATAAGGGGAGTTCCCAGTTAATAACTGGAGGCAAACTGACGACCTATAACAAATCAGCTATACTAAGCCTATCTAAGTTGTCTACCTGACATATTTATGGGGTATAAACAGTCTACAAAGACACCTATAGAACAGCACTCGCGTTACCCATCCACCGCGCGGATTGTGAACCAAATCACAGATCACCCAACACACAAAGGCGACTTTCAAACAAATCTTCTTAGACGGCAACTGTGTACCTGCCTAAAATAGAGCGTCACCTGAATCCCGGCTTAATTTGAAGTTGCCCGCTAGAATTACCTTCGATGGAATAGGCAGGATGGGCTCGTGTGCGAAGGGAGAGGGTTGTGGAGAGCGGGGATGAGTGTGAAAGGGTCGCTGGGAGGAGATGATCCAGGATCAGACTGTCTGCTAATCTGTGTAGCTGGATCATCACCTTAAAAGGCCGTCACGATAATTATCACTTTACTTGTACAGCAGAAGCCACCATAAGGTGTCTATCAGCCTCCTCCTCCCTCCCTCCTCCCCACAACACACCCATACAGCTTCTGCTCGTGTAGATATATAGGTCTAAGGAGGGGAGCCGCACTTTTCAGTATCTCTGCGTTTCAATACTCTACGGTCCCGTGAACCACCTAATACACAGCCAGTTGCACTCGCACTCAGTGAGCTATCGATCGAGATGGCAGGTAGAGAAGAGGGTTTCTTAAAGATCCTTGCAGAGAAGACGCATAAGGAACCCTTATACGCATGCTAACATATCTGTGTACTGCTTGAGCGGGCCAATCTGAGAAGCCATAAATCAGCCCTAGCTTCAATATTACATGGCTTCAGCGCCACAAGTCCACTGCTAGCCGCATTAATTGACTCCTGACGACGATGCCTGGCTGTCGCCCCGCATGACGGCATCGTAGGTGACGATAACTGTGCACATACAATGCAGGCGGGTGTGGAGAGGTACTGTAAGGGAATTCATAAAAGGGGATAGGGAGCTGCTGGGAAGGGGGAGGAGGAGGGTGATAAAAGAAAAAAACCCAGCTACGGTGACTATCGGGGTCAAGGCCCAGTGTACATTTTTTTCTTTGTGTCACTAACACACCATTTTGTGGGTAGGAGTCTCTGTATCCGGTTCCGGTATGGATGAGAGCATGCGCAACTAAGAAAACTGTCACCAGGTGGCGGACCGAGTCTACGACAGACGCCATATTGTTGTCAAGTTGTGTGTGTGTGTGTGTGTGTGTGTGGATTCAATAAAAGCCCGTTTGGTGACGGCGCCCGTAGAGACCCGTCTGAGCATGGAGGCCGGGAGGGAGGAGGTGGGGGCGGGGTGTTAACTGTAGACGGGCAACTGATGCATCCCTCCCCGTCACCCACCGTCTCCGTGAGCCGGGCCCCGGGTGATAAGCTCAGAGACAGCCGGCTTTCACACCCTATCGCCGTCCTCACCATGATTTGTATAGTGCCCTGAGATATCATGAATATCGCCCCCGTCCTCTGCCGTGTTCTCGCCGCCATCACTAAGGCGACTGGGTGGTCTCGCGACGGGCTCGAGATTGCACGAGGTTCGGGCCTATTCTTCGGGTCTGCGCTGTATCACTGAGCCGGTGATTATTTCATTATATCTGATTCATATCTCTCCCCGGACAATATCATATCGTAGTGTCTTCATGAGATGAATTCACTGCCCGCCCGGCTCCCGTCTCTTATTCCTCCATGGGCAGGACTACCGAGGGAGCAAGTCTGTGACTCGCCTTTGCCGATAGTCCTTCACTTGGGACCCAGGGCTATTGTATTAGCTGTGACGCCTCTGCTTAATGATAGGAATCAAGTCCCGAGCTGATATTCTATTTGAAAGGAGGTGCTTAATGTAAGTAGTTGCGCGTGCCGATATGGGTTTTATCACATTGCGTCATCCTTCATTTAATTTCTTCTAAAACCTTTCTCATCAGATAGAAAGTAAACGTCAGCAAAGAACGTCTGCGAGAAAGTAGTAAATTGCTTAAATGCAGACTTAAGTAGATTAATATAGAACGTTATTAAGCTAACATCATTTTATACATTTAAACGTTTTACACGAACACTGAATTTTCAAGAATGGATCCTATGGTTTTCTAAATGTGGCATATTCGTGCAAGTGTTGTACGTTTTGTGATTCATATGACTGGTTCCCTGTATGTTCACATTATTGAAGCTATCGGTATTTCAGAGTAGGGATAATTCATTTTTACCTTTCCTAGGCAACAGAACTACTCTTTCTGTACAAGGCCTCACTCTTGGATTCTTTACTTTCGGTTTTTGCTATGTTGGTGCCAAGCGCTATGCCACACTTAGTTGTCCGGTTGTCACTCCTCCTTTAGCTATCTACGTGACAATTTGCATCTTCAAATCTTAACCTGCTGAACGGTGTTAGAGAGTCGGGTGCCGGAAGCCCAGCCCTTCTCCTAAGTCAGCGCTGTATCTTTCACCAGGTAATGACCACGAACGGTACTGGTAGTTGTAGGCCCCTAAAACGCCGACGTTAAAAGAAACCTGTTCTAGGCGGCAAATTGCCCAGGGTACTATTATGTGTTCTCTGGCAGATTGAGCCGTGTTAGCAGAGAAGTCGCGAAGTGAAGGCAATTGCGACAAGAGTCACTGCCAGGCCATAAAAGAGGTTTGCTGCTTCTAACAACAATAGCTGGAGATGCAGGTTTCCAGCTTTTCAGATCCACCTTTACAAGACACCACCACTGGTGCAAATTTTAAATGAAAAGGTAACTTCACCATATTGACGTTTATCACCATCTAGTGCCTTCGTGATCTGGCTTATACATTTCTATTGTTTTTATTTTGCGTCAGCATACTGCATAGTCTGTCACAATAGAGAAGCATTCGTGTGAAATTAACATTCACCAACAGCTTAATTCTGATAAAAGTCCCACTTTGCAGATTATATTGTAGATTTATTTCAAGATTATATAGAAGCTAGCATGTCTGTTTCTTGAAATATATTGAAGTGGTGATATAACATTTTGACATTCGTTGACATTCTATTCTACCTGAAGTGAGTAGCTGGAAGCAAGGTTAACATATTTCATGAGCAGACATTCCAGAGTAGTAGGCCTGGTATCCATCTACTATGATATGAATTTAGCAACGATCGGGAACCTCTTTATCTTTCACAAATGATTAGACCAGAATCATCAGCGTACATTGTAATCGGTTTTTAGATACATCGTATGGCCTATCGTAGACAATTTGGAGCTAAGTTGGCGCCGTGCCCTACTGGCCCTGGTGTTGAACTATATTATGTGGAATATATTCGTTTCAATTTCATTTTTGAAGGTATAATTAAAGATCTTCCAAACAAAAGTCACTAGTGATAAATGCAATGTTACTTCTATTATCAGCCTATCATATACAGCGGACATATCTTATATTTTGCAGCATTTATAACGTAAGCACCATGGGAATATCAGCTTCTCTTAAAAGAGATCTCACATTACAACTCTTCCTTATATCTATAGAGATAACGGAGTAAAATTTTATTTAGTCATTAGCATAACATATATCATTTATTTCTACCAATATATTTACTGGGGAGAGAAATATAATTTAAACATAGAACCTCGTCTTAAAAATACTTCAATCTGAATTTATTTCAAACTTAAGGTCTTTCAAACTAGAGGCGTTTAACTGCGCTTGCCAAGTTAAAGGCCCACCTGAAACCGACATGTCAACGATTTGTAGACGATAGCTTACTATCCTCAGCAAAGGAAATACATGAGCGCGAGTGTGAGGGATATACAACAGAAATGCCCCTTTAGGATTGCTATCGCTTAGGAATGAACAGTTTTTTCTTCAATTAATTCTTATCCGAGCACATTTTAGAACATCATAATCAATAGACACTCCCTTAGATTGGTCCCACATTCCTGTCATGTTTTCAAATTTATTGGACGGTTTGAGAAGAAGAAAGTTGAGTGTTGCTTATTCTTCCAGCTAGAAATCAGTCACGACTGCGCTTATTGCCTTTCTTCGTACTTTTTATTACTATAAAACAACTCCAGTTTAATCTGCTGCGGATTACGTTCACTGATACCCGCCCACTAGTGTGTGAGCAATTCTTATTAGGTAGACAAAAGCCATGCGCCTGGATTCGGCCTCCTGTTAATTACGGTTACCGTACTAAACATGGTCAACGCGAAGCCACCAGCCTCCCTGTTAAAGGAGAACTCTCTAAGTCTTCGGAGTTCTCCCATTATTTATACATAAAGTCCAACGAAGCCTTACAAAAACTGAGACTTGTGCCTTGTGATAAGAATATGACTAACTGCAAACATGTGGTGAAAGTAACCTACGTCCCCATTCTGACAGCCATCGCAGCCTCGACACATTACTCATTTTCTAAGTGGCCTAATGTGACATACTACAAATGGTGTCGCCTGACAATTAGGCCTGATTCACTGACCTGGCAATTAGCCACCCACAACCTCCTCTCGTATAGTGGTAAAGAGATGCCTCAAGACCAAGACCAAAATGGCTTTATGCAAACGATCTAATTAGGAAAGCTGTTCCTCGGGAGAAGAACGTAATCCCTGTGATATAAGGCTGAGGCGATGGAAATGAGATAGCAGACCAAAAACAATTAAGTTTTATTTTCAAAGGGAGGAGTATTTTATCCTTAAACCTAGGTAAACAATAATACTAAATACTTGGTTAATGTATCAATAAAACTTCGACATATAGGTCTCCTGGCAACAAATCGTGTCTTATGATATGTGTGCACGTAATTAAGTTGGCAATGATTCACAGAGACGGAAAATCTTAATGACTTGTTCTCTGATTGAAAGAAAGTGGTTACTATACTACAAATAAAATCCGCTAGAATGCTAGTAGTATGAAAAGGTTGAATTTAACGAAGGAGTGCTTGATAGTGTACAGTAAGCGTATAGTTGTGGTATAAATGAAGGAGTAGACTGTCAATTCACCCATCTCGGGAATATTAAAATGAGACTTTCTGAGTTTGCTATCAACGTATCAGAACCCTAGCTCTGGTATGAAATAAGGCAGGGGACTCTCAGCACATAGTGACTGATATGCCGCTGGATGGAACTCATCATATCTGCCCAATTATCACCACAATACCACGGAACATATGATATGTTACGTCGTAGAAGCTTTATCGTAAGTCTACCGTCTAATAATAGAGTTCCATCATACAATACGGGTTGGTATTTCATTCAGAATGACTGGATTACGAGGCATTGTCGTTATGTATGCCATCAATGGTTAGGTAGGAGTGCGTATGGGAAGCGTTAAAATCCGCCAAATCTGTTACATCTTATATCACGACAATAAGGTATCGGCCTATATTTGGCAACCGGTCGCCCACTCATTTCAGAGTAAAGTATGTAAAGTGAAATTCACACGGCGGGATTGCTGTACCTCAAAGGGTTCAAAATTTCATGAGATTCTGTTCCTTTCTAGGGGTAATTATCGCCAACCATTGCAGGGGAAAAACATGTCTCAGAGAAATTGAACCCTATAATTTAGACGAAGAGATTGTGTTCGAGTACAGAATCTAAGAAGGATTTGTCTCAAACAAACGCCATGAGAGGTTTGTGAATGTATATGTACATTCAGACGGGAAATACATATTGTAGGTAACATAGGCGCGTGCATTCAACTGCATAAATTGTACTGAATCAAGAAACATTGGATTTCATATATAGTTACCTGTTGTTTTTCTTATATCAGATCTTTACAATGCCTTTTGCTTTGCACTGAAATTATCCGTGACATCCGCACCACTTGTGAGGCATTTGTCAATGATCATTCTAGCATCCCTTTGTTAAAAATACGTCCACCTTTTATCGGTGTTAACAACAAATCTACATAATCATATTAACAAGAGTATGGTGTATCAGCGTCACTTAGATGAATCTAACCTACCGCTTTGTACATATATGGATCTAGATATAATATAAGCATTTGATGTACATTGTCTTCCTTCGGCAGCTGTACGCTCTTGAGTGTCCATCCTTAGATCAGAAACCGAAGAAGATTTCCAATGATGCCACCTGTAATATATCTATGTCTATAGGGGTAGGTGTGGCTTTCTTTATGTTCCGTGTGTGACCCATACATCTGTGGATATCTATACGCCTTGTCTGTACCATCCTCCTCTGCCTCCTGTAACAGAGTCCGGTATATATGTATGTGGGTGTATCTATAGGCGTAGGCAGAGAGATAGAGGTAGGCAGGGTGGCCACGCACCTCACGCCCTACAGTTGCAGTGTCTCGTTTTAATTGAATCCAGTCTATAGCGGCTGGGGGAGTCGTGATGTCGGGCCCGTGAGAGACACGCCGCCTGCAGCAACATGGCCGGGGTCCCCGACCCGGACCCGGTGCGCCCGCCACCAGCCGGCATAAATCGGGGCGTACTCAATTTCAGATATGCAAATGGCAAACAGCACGGCTCATTACGCTGGCCGTGATGACTGCGGCGCGATAGCGGCGGGTGGCAATGAGATAGGGCGTGCGCGTGGTGGTCCATGAGACCAGCAGCGTCAATACATCACAGCCACCAGTGAGAACAGCCCTAAAAACACAGCCCAAGAACGGTTATATTGGCGCGTTGGGCTCTCTTTTTGTTTCTCTCTTTAGTGGCTACTTTTCAAGGGAGACGCCCTTCTGAAAATGTCACATTTGAGGCTTTCCCTCTTTATTATTTTGTTTCATTTCGTTTTTGATGTTTTTTCCCTCCCCTGTCCTTTCTTTTCTTAAAACACTACCAGCCCAAGATATAAAGAGAGGAATTGTCACTGCCCAACAGCCCCCACCATCTCCTGCCCATACGGCACCAAATTCTTTTTGTTAATGATTTTTGCCCACATAAAAGCGGAAGTGAGCCAATAGCGCGCCACCTCGTGGTGCCACCGGCGGGGCAGTGGGCCCGGGTGGGCTTATGGTTTCCGGTGAGGCTAAAGTGACGACGTGGCGTTTGGGGAAGGAGGATATAACGGGCGGGTGGGCCTCACTGAGGAGTGGGTGCAGGGGCACTAGATGTCTTCGTTAACAGACGGCGCTAGTTCAGGGAGCAGGCACTGGGTGAAAGGCGGGCCTGCATCTCCTTAAGGGCCCCGCCTAGCGGACAAAGGCCGTCGACCGTTGACGTGTCGCCGCTAATAGAAAGCGAGTCAGCGGTGGAACGTCGACGCGAGAACTGGCCCGCCGATATGCAGGAGGCGGTCACTAGACGGCGCCAGCTGACAAGTGTGGTAATGGAGCCCGTCTCTGTGGCCAATCATCGCTCAGCCTGTAGGATACAAAGACGGCCACTTACATTAACTCCTAATGAAAACTTCATTGACCTGCTGGCCGACAGGTCGATAATCTCTGCCACTGAGTGAGCATGGTTTATTGAGTAGGAATAAAACTGCATATATGCTATTTTTCTACATGTAAAATCCAGTACTGTGTTTATCATAACCAACCACTCAACCCTAACATAGTGCCTTGACCGTCGCGCCTCGCGCCCGAGGAAATGAGCGGTGCCCCTGACAGGCCACGTGACACCTGGAAACTGCATGGAGCGGAAGTGGCGGTGCACAGCCTTGATTTGCAGTCGGCGCGCGTTGTCGGGCGGGGACTTCATATTGAATCGGACAAGTGGCGCCGGCAATATTGAGCGCGACGCCTTTTAGGGATGCTGCACGTGAGGAAGGAGACCGATTCCGGTAATATACGACAAACTGATAGACCGTGGGGGAGGGCACTGGTGACTGGTCAGCGAAAATGGAAGGCAAGCCAGTCACCCATTTTCTGCTTTGTTATCACGTGCGATTGTAGGCAATCCAGAAACCATATATATCACATCGAGACACCGCTAAACGCCGGAGATACTATTTGTTTTAGATGGTTACGCACTCATTTAATATAAAGATGAATGCATGGAGGTTTACATATATCTGAACATAAAACGGAACCTATATATTCTCTCAAAGTAAATCAATCTGCCTCTGATAAATAAAGATCAGGCCAATGATAAACCAATCAATTATTCTTTATTGATCAGAGGATCAGAGTACACGCCAATGGACAGAAGGTTGATATTAGTGTCCTACTGGTTTCTCAGTTAACGGTTTGCATCGAAGATAACATAATGCCAAAAGGAATCCAAAGAAATCCAAAGAAATCCAAGCTGTAAATGCACATAAATTGTGCACATTGATAAATGCAAGTTACTTTGGACAGGATTACTGAAATTGTATCAAAAATATCTGGACGACAGTTCTCAGTTGAGGCAGAGTTCTAAGTGTAGAAAAAGTGCGTCGATAATGAAGAAGGGGAATTAGTTTTTTAGTAATGGTGTTAATTCGTTTTTAACCATCGGATAAGACGTGATGCTCCCTCAGTAGATTTATGTACCTCATCTTTGGATGAGTAGAGGAGGAAATTTAAAAAAAAGACCTTACTGAAGAGGCGACTTCAAAATGATGCTGCATCTCCTGTCACCCAGCAAGGATCCCAATTTAAACCAATCACTCACATCAGAAATGATAGCAATTATTGCAATTAGCAAGATATTGGAACGGCTTTACATCTATGTTTAACTTGTTTTGTCAGGATGTAAACGTAGGATAACTGTAACAGGACTTCAGTATACTTGAGTCCTCTGATTGAGATTACTTAACAATGCAATGTATAACTAAAGTCTTTTCAGAAATAGAAGAACAATATTGCATCAGTTCTCGGGAGATTCTTTACACAAAATATCTTAAAAATTGTGGTCAACCTTTGATATTGTAGGCTTTAATGTCAACTAGCGGTTCATCGTGTGAAGACTTTCTTCATAGTATTGAAAGGAAATACGGCCCCCACCTTGCAGAGGTACAACGACAAAATAATGGAAATTCCGATTATCATAATTTAGATCTCTAATAGTATAGGTTTGCCACATAAAAAACACTATAACGACTAGTAGAATTGAATAATATTTCAGTACTTACTCATCCTATAAATAAGATTGATCTAAAATGAAAAAATATCAAATTCTTTATGTGACATTCCAAAACTGCAGTTTCTTTTATGTAGTAGTAGTCTCCCTCTTTAACAGCATGTACATATTTGCCAGTTTTCAGTTGCTCTCATTTACTTGGAATCGAGTCTGCATCCTTGACTCACATATACCACAGGACACCACTCTGCGTGTTCTTCAACGTCTAGTATACAGGCATCTTGGTAGAAAAACCCAACCATTGGCTCAAAGGGGACTAGTTTATATATACAGGGTAGTTGGGGTAGGCCCTTGTTTCTTGGGCTTTATCAGCTATTCGCTCCAGGTGACGATGTGAGGCATCAAACGGAAATGGCAGGCTATTGTATTGAGGCATCATCTACACATGAATTGTTTTATTGAATAGCATGAACCTTGCACAGAATGTAGCTTTCCAATATTTAAGGTGAAATACAAGATGATATTCTGAATCACGGCAATTTGAATATGTGAAGATAAAACCATAGATTTGCATTTATTTGAGAGGATCTGTTTCTGCACTGTAGGTTTTCATATGAGCTAGGTATTCCATGTGTCTGAATGCAATATCATGGAAAAACTCCATATCATGGCAAATAGCCAAGTCGAACCTAGGTAATAATGTTTCATTCACTTGGATTTTCTGAAGTTTGTTAATATGAGAATTTTATCACGAGCCGGCAGTATGACCTAATGCTAGGTTTCCACTAGCATCCCGGCAGCCCCAACAGCTCATACAGTACTCATGGAACCTTTTTCGGCATTTTTCTGGTTTTTACTCCTCTCAGTCCAAAATAGGAATTTTTTTGCGAATATCTAAAAGACACTTCATACCAGAATCAACAACCTATCTTACATGTTATTCCCATTACAAAAATGAATGCGAATGTTTCAAGAAATGTACTGTAATTCGTAACAAGAAAGGATTCGGAATACATTATTAAAAGTACTTTTCACTTTTGTCCAAAACTTTTTCTGATATGACAAAGTGATCCTTCAATATATTCGTATATACATATATACAAATATATATTGGAAAAATAATGTGTCGTCTATTAAAAATTCACCATCATCTAAAAGAAAAGATATATATTAACTATAAAAAAGAAGAAAGAAATCAGGCTAATCTCAAACTGCGTGTATATATGAAAACTGATGTAACATGCACATTGTTATAATTTCGCAGTATCACAGGAATCACTGAATGGTGAGGGTTACTTTGCCATAGGGTTTATGCTTTTAGACCTCTCCAACAGGTGCCGAACAAGGGAGTTTCTGGTATTAGGGACGGACACCCTGGAGCGAAGGAGGCCGCATCGTGATTATAACAGGCCAGTGGCTGTTTTCTGTATCCTTGACAGATTGAACATTTAATGTTTGATGAGCCTGTTTGGGCAGGAAAAAGGTGGGGATGGAGACTAAAAGTCGAACTGGGAAAAAGATCGGAATCGATCCTCAGCAGAGCGAGTGCTCAGTTTGACTATGAGCTGCTCCTCCATGGCATTCTCTGGGGAAACGAGCTGGCAACGAGCGCATTGCTCCATTTCTTACCAACACCCCGGGATTATTTTTTCAAAAGAAATGTCTGTTAACGACATAAAAATTGGATGTGAGGGATTGCGTGTAGACTGGCCTGATTGAGGAGAATATTAAACATCACTTGTCTGTATTCACAGGCCTGGGATGGGACGTGATTTGCTGGTGATAACAACAATATGTTGCCGAGAATTAGACTCCAGTCCAGCGATGTGCCACAATGTCCTCTTATATCCACTTCCTTCTGAGCCGTTGCATTGAACAAACGAATTCTATATACTATGTTTCTTAGTATACATGCTAATAAGTTATTGTTTTCTACATTTTAGCTAGCATCAATTAACCTATAAGAATAAATACTGAAGCATTGCTGTGTTGCTATTGAAATTTCTTACCATTGAACGGTTTATCTCCCCAGTAAAATTGATATGATACTGACGAATTTGTCTAATAAACCCCGTAACTATATTCATAACGTCTAAAGATGAACAGGTTATTCTAAAAACTGTCTACGATTTCAAGCCTCTACATTATGAGTATATGATAATCTAGTCGCCCTGATAAGATAAATGCTTTCTGTTGTATCTTTGTAGGTGTATTACCATAACATTAAAGGATTGCTAACATTGTGTTCAGTACCACCAATTTGATAATATCACATTATACATATTTTACAAGAAAGAACAAAGCATTTCGCATACAAATTAGCATTATCTGAGACACTGATGGAAGCTAAGTTATAAAGTCTATCCAAATAAATAATGCATTAACCGTATAATAGAGATTTGATATCAACTAAAAAGAAAACAAAGTGAGATAATTGGGCTAATTCGAATTATATCCTTCGAATTATCCTTCAGTAAGTTGGTACGATGTAGACGCACGTCCATTGATCTCAGCACTCGCAATTCCAGGTCGACCAACGCACTGGACACATTACGATTTGTCATACTGCTGCTTGTGAAAACTGAGAGCTTCTTAAAAGGGTATCATTATACCTATGCACAAACTCACTGTAAATACCCACCGCTCTTAGGGGTCGATCAAGTGTAGTTATATTGCTACAGTGTACCGTGTTGCTTGGTACCCATATACATGTATATGTATACTATGAACCGCATACGGCGTGCTTTGAACAAAAATATAATGCAATCCCATTTGCTGAAGCACTCGTCAGGGCAGTAAATTTAAAATGGCATAATAACTATGATTTCGTTGGGCTGCTGATTTTGTACAAAACTCGGTCTAAAGACCTCGTTGTATACGAATTCATCGGATCCAGTCCGGTAATGATTCTGTATTGGCATAATAAACCTGTTTATGCATAATGTTTTAAGGCAATGTCGAGGGTGATCTCAGACATTGGTTAAAATAAAGTCCTCTATCGGGGGGTATTTAGTCATTGAGCTTTACCAAATTATTATTATGACTAATTTCTATCCTAAAGATTGACTGATGGAATAATGCGAAAGAAGGTTGGGACACACCATAGACTTACAGTTTGAGTTTTAAAAAGCACATACGTTCACAATGGTTGACAGGGGATTTTATTCCCTCAGAAACAATTTGATCTGAAACTACAGGGAAACCACCTTTTAGGCTGAAGTGGGAGACAACCTTTCGGGTTCATCGTTAATGAGAGATTAATTGGCCGTAGAACCAAAGACACCCACACACCCTTAACAAGCTTCTGACCTTTTGCACTTCATTAATACAAAGCCCCTGTTTTTGAAGACGGTGCTCGGTACTTGCCGAGATCAAACGATAAGACCTCACTTAACTGAGTCTATAGATCAGTTCTTTTGTCGGGTAAGTGCGCAATTACATAACGGTAATCATGTAAGAAACACTCGTTATAATGACTGATTTTTTTTTTATAGTTCACCATTAAAAGGTCATTCGTCATAAGTTCTACCGGTCATAACTTCTACCACGAGGTTTGGGGTATAATCATAGTCATTTTCTCATGATTATTATGAATTGCTCAAAATCAATCCTAACGTATATGAGGAAAGAAAATCAATGACCGTTAAGAGCCCAGAAATTTGAATTAGATTTCCCTTTTACTCAAAACCCCCATCCACGTTGTGTTATGCATGTTCATGTAATAGGCCCAAGTAGATTTGTATTCAACTTGGTACAGGCTGTTTCCTTTTCTATTTGCTGAATGTGATATATTGTCTAGGGACTGCACATTCATTTACCGTATTTGTTTTCTGAAGTCTCAAAGACCAGAAACATTCTGACAAGAATGAAGCAGGAGTATTCTCCAGGTAATATATATCATAAATGCGTCTTCCGAGACAAAAGAAGCGCGGTGCGGCTGTGTTTTTCCAAGGCATACATCAAGTGACAGAGAGAGTAATGAGCAGCGCACAGATGCATTATATGAATATACACACGCATTCACACGTATATATATATCGCCATAAAGCTAAGGATAAAGTGCTCAACCACATACACACGCCTATGAAATATATGACTCGCATCATTCTCCTACGGAAGGCATTGACTTTTATTGCGACTGTTCCGATCGGAGGCAAGACAGGTGCAACAGTGTGACATATACAGCTAGACCTGCAGGTGTCCTCTGGTTAAGTAATGCCTCTGTCGTGCAAACTCTCCTCGAGGTGTAGGATGAAGGACATATGTTTATATATATATATATATATATATATATATATATATATATATATATATATATATATATATATATATATATATATATCCCATTACTAGACTGACACTCCGGCAACATTTATCCCACACCATGTCTGCCAGCAACACCTCTATTCTTCTTCCCGATGGAGATTTTGAATTATTCCAGGACAAGCTATAAACCACTGTATATTGTGATAGGTCTTTCATATCTTGTTATGACCATATATACAGAACTAGTAAATTTTTGTTCGTTCTGTTCGTTCTTATGGCGAGGCACTGTTTGAATTCCTCACGTTCATATTGCGGGGCTATAGGATGTAAAACATCTAGTCCTATGTCAGAGAGGCAGGAAACACTAGCGTTTCTTCCATTATTCATTACCAGGTATACCATACCCCTCTCACTACACAAGTGGATTACTGGACAGTAATTGTTTACTGGTGCGCGGTGACAGGGACTTGGTGGCAGACGATGATGAACAGCTAATGAAATAGGATCAAGATTGGTGATAGGTGGAGGTAGAGAGAGAAACATAGAGTATGGGAGATAGAAGATGTAATACTACTCTAAACTTGAATGTACTGAGCATAGAACAATAAACCATTCGTAATATCAGCTTCGTTAGACTTAGAAAATGTGGGTTCTGAACGCTCTATACAAGTATGACCGTTAGAAGCAGTAACATAAGAGTTTTCGGTGAAATAAAAGATTATGTAATGGTGGTAGGCAATTTCCTATTTCTATATCCCTATTTACCTGTACACCTATAGTGCTTGACATTTGGAAAGACACTATAACACAGTAGTTTACTAGGCTACTTGTATATATATGTTATCAACAATAACATAATGTTTTGTATCTATCTTTAGGAGTGGAAGCGTCGCTACAGACGACTGGGATTGTCGAGAAAACTCATGTTACCTGGTAAAGGTATTTCACTTTATCAGAGCTTACATTGATTTATTATTATTCTAACTTAAATTATCTCAAATGGAAGATCTGAAATTGGGCGTCGTTACTAATTAACCCATTTGACACGAATGCCAAAATGCAAGTCTTCTTAGATGTTGATCGTGCAACAGCTGCGTTCATGCTTGATATAACTAACAAGTATCTGAAGCAATAGCGTCTGTGGTCGGACGCGCGCTTTGCATAGGACAGTTAAAGCAAGATCAGTCACAGATAAGTCATTGCAAGAAAGAGATTGCAATGTGCGATCTCGAGGATACTATCTTGAGGCTATTGGCTGACCTCCCCTATATATATACACATATATATTTATATATATACAGGCAACTGCATGATATAGACACATAATTTGACTCCCAATACCCACCCCGAAAAAAACCCTGTATATACCTGTATGTATATAAAAGGAACCAAGCTCCCGCCAAACCCGCGTGAGTGTGTCGCAACAGGCTGTGTCTTGTGTGACCAGTTCAGATCTGAGATTCATAGGATCCACATTATGACCTTTCCCTGCTAATGTCTCTCCATTGTCCGTATACCGACGTATCATTTACTTTCTCTTCTTTTGATCCTGATAGAATCACTATAACATTCCGATAATGGCCCGAGGAATATGATCATATGTCGTGTCTTGATGAGACCTGGTGAAACTGAGTTGTGTTCGGAATATGCCAGATCGTCTATACTACATCAAATCAATATGTTTATGTTATCTTTTTTCTGATGCGGGAGAAGGCTATGTTGGGCTGAAATGGATACATACTTGATTCCCTCAAACAATAACGATATGGAAATAATCAAGTTGATTGATTTGTTCTCTCAGTATAAAAACGAATATATATATATAATATATATGCAATATATATATGCAATATATATATATATATATATATATATATATATATATATATATATATATATATATATATATATATATATATATATATATCGGAATATAACTCGTTATATTTATATGAATTCAAACCTTCTATGTCTCATATATCATAATGCATTGTCATCCATTACTATGAAACTGAAATTGCTTCTGGAGCAGAGTGGCAACACGCTTGGTAACTGTGAACGCAGTCGTCAAACACTTATCAGTCACATTGATAAGTGAGATGAGAAGACCAACGCCCACTAACGTCACCGTCCGTCTTCCTCTCACATGGCCTGCTTGCCTCACCACGTAGCAGTCTGCTGTGCGGTGGCGCTAACTAGCAAGGTACTTTCTCATGATGATTAAGTTCCCATCCCCCCGGCAGTAACGTCTGGCTGAGGACTTTCCCAGAGGGTGAGAACACCATTAACCAGAGCATACCCACATTACCTGTCGGTAACGCCACCCATCTGCCCCGATCTACAACAGGCGGCTGCAGGTTAAAACTAAAGCTACACCAGCAAACTGCATGTTAAAGTAGTCAGCTTTTGGCTACACCAGCATGCTGAAGAATAGAGAGACTGAGACCAACATACCGCAGGTTAAATCAAACTACCTTTGGGTATACCAAGATGCTGGAAGTTAAGGAAATCGGGTGAAATCGGCCTGATACAGGCTACACCAACATAACCGAGGTTAAAGGAAACCTATTACTAGCTACAGTATATATGTCCACTGGTTAAATCAGCATGATGTTGGTTACACCAACAAAACAGAGGTGTAAATACCCTGTTGCTGGTGACTTCATGACAGAACAGGATACCTGAACATGGTGGAGGCTACACTATTGAGATGTGCTTTCCATATACTACTATGGGTCAGATACCTGCACGCTACACAAGCCTGATGCAGATTATGCAGGGCTATAAATTTCCATTTGCAGTCTATCTGTATCTTGCGCTTTACTTTGATTTTCTTTAACCGTAGGCCATTTATATGTGCATAAAAATTCAAGGATTATCTGTCTAAGGTATCTCATACTGTAATCCAGTTCGCTTCATTCCACACAATAGAAAGGGTAAGGAACTTGATTCACAGTTCCATACTGTTTGTTTAGTTTGATTGGTTTAACGTCCGATAATTGCTATTATCGGACGTCAAATCAACCATTTCTAACCCAGTACTGAACTCCGAAATCCTAATGTTAGCTTGTCGTTGGTTATAACATGGTGCTTCTCATTTAATCTAGATTTTGATACGATCTTGCCCTGCTATATACCATGCTTCTCTGTCAGCAAATGATACTGCGCATAATGAAGTTCGTGTGTGGAGAACTACCAAAACATATCCATTGATGATATAAAACTTAAATTATCCTTTGTACTGGTGTTAAAAAAACGTAGCTATCCCTATAAGCACTACTTCAGTAAACTGGTTTCAATCAGCTACATTAACTATTTTCAAACCCTTGACCTATCCTTGACCGACCACCCCTTGAAGTAATCACTCAGCTCTGACTAAGCTAAGGCAGGTTTGCCCTTGCAGGTCATCTATCTCTAAGTGGCTCACCCGAACCCACTGGAAGAACTCGGTCTGTTGTCAGGTGTCCATGTCTTTATGGTAATGGCCAATCTAGAGTGTCCTATTTTTGTGATCGGATCCTGGTTTTTCATTTTGCAATCATTAATTTTTTTTCTTATAAGATATGCGTTATCCTAACCAATATGTAACCTACTTATATTGTGGAAGTTAAGTAATCCATATATGTATTTCAAGCTGATATTGGTTCACTTTGACTGCACACAATATTGATAATTGTTATCAATTTTACGAGGCTCAAAGACAAATGGTGCAAATTGGCATAACCTATTAATATTAATCGACAGAACGAATTGACAATAAATGGATCAGATCGGAAATAATTCCTTTGAAACTATAATTTATCCATATAAAATGGCCTCAATGGACGTACATACTCACAGAGAAACTGAGAGAAACTGTTAACAGAGTATGTACATATGAAACGTTTCAGTACGAGTTTAATGGTTAAGAACCCTCGAATATGGATGACTTTTAAATCTTCATCGCTGTCTTATGAAAAGTAGTGTAAAACCAACAGATGCATGCCGTTACAACAACAAACAATATATCAGCCCTATCCAAGTGTGCACAGCCTTGTATACACAAAAATGGCAAATGACCACGTACATTCGCATTATATTAGCACCCACCCGTATCTCTCAAATATCACTTTGAATAATGTGACTTGAATATTACATATCTTGATAACACATTACCATATCGCTATGCAACAAAATGATATCACAGATATACCTTCATACTACATCTACACACAACGGCACGAGAACCCCATGCCGCAACACACTTGGACCTATCACCTTGATATCGCGTACGGATAACAATTTCTCATCACACGTGCCATTGAGAAAAGAAAGAATCACAAGTGAAACCTGTATAAACACCCGCAAACATACTTTCATCCGTGGCTCCATTTCCCTCCGGCAGTAAGTTACTCTCTAGCCTGCCTGCGGCTGCGGTTTCATCACCACTCAATAAGGTTATCGCTTGTTTCCCCTGTGATCGACCGCGCCATTTAGTCACCGACAAAAAGGCGTCTATCCCCACCACAGGGCGCTGATTGCCAAGTTAGTTCTCCACCGTGTGCCCGTGATATCAAACAGGTTATTAGGGCCACAAGCGCCAGGCGTAAAACTGCCCTCACCCGAACGAGCTCAGTCCTGTGGCAGCACAAACAGCTATGGCACATCGACTGGGTCACATTTTAGTGGGGCAGTTTTGATGGTAGTACTGTTCACGTCGTAGCAGCCGTCAGAGTCATATCGTTGGCAAATGGCCCGTGTGAGATGCGAATAAGAGGAAACGCCTCAGGCGCTGTAGCTGAAACCTGAATATAGTTCTCGCACCTCTGCCTTGGGCAAAACTAACGCATTATATATGTATCATAACTCATTGTATTTTCTTATAAAACTGATGTATGTGTATTTGTCAATAAACGTAGACATGGGTTTAGATAGAAAATAAATTTACATTAATACAAAAAATTGTCAGATTGCATTAGCGGTGCTATCTTACTACAGCACACTAATATATGGATATATATTATTGAAAATGATATTCAATGTGTGAAAGTCAGTGTGCTGATCAATGTAGTATCAAAATGGCTGTAGGGTGGTTATTCCCATTCCAAGAAGGTTGGCACGTAAATATTCCACAAATTTGATCCACATGGCGTTCCATAGACCCTACTGTTATATGGTGTTACTGGTCTCAGTTGGCGGCAGTAACATTTACTACCCAGTTACTGCATGCGTGTCTAGACCCATGCGGCTCCTTCCGTTCCTATTTCCTCCCAGGACATCAGTAATCTGGACGCTGGGAAGGTGGCGGTGACCGCCAGGGAGGGAATGGTTAGCTTTGGTGTCTTGTATCTCATTATCATAGTGTTTACTTATATCAGTGTTTGAGTTAATTTGCGGTCTACATCTCACTTCAGGAACCAGTTACCTCATTCCATGTTGAGTTGAGTTGCTAGAAAACTGGGGGTGGTGATGGATCCATAATTCTTCATTGACAAATTGTCGGCATTGTGTGTCAGCCTGGAAACCTGACTGAACACTTTTTAGGCCAGGTTGTGCCAGCTATTTTGTCAGGTACACTTTGGGATAGCGCTGGCTCAGAGCACTGCTCAACACAATGTATATGTTTTTGTATCAAACAATAGATCAGATGACATAGTTTCTTCTGTCAAGGGGGAAAAAGAAGTGGGATGGTTAAAAAGACTTATAAATGACTTTGTGCTTCTCACACATACTGCTTGAATATGTGGTGAGTTTTAAGTAGTGATACTTCTGCCTAATTCTGACCGTATTTAATGGAACATTTTGATAAACTATGTGTATTTTATTTTCAACGGTTAACATTAATTCATATTGTTTTGCCATTTCAAATGCAATTTTTACGTTATTTTGGGGGTCTCGTGACGGAAAAAAGTTTATTTGAAAAGTTCAAGGTCGCATAGAATATCCCTGTACATATCTTGATATGTACCTCGACATATCCTAATATGTATTTGGCCAGGAAACCAGTTAAATTGTGTGTGAGTGACTTGTGTTCGCTTTCGATCTCCTTTTCCGTACACAACGCTCACCTGTCTGTCTCATAGCCTCAAGCCTGGGCTATATTGGGAATACGTATTAGGCACGGAACTGGTCATAATTCTATGAAATAAACCGTTGGGAAGCTTATAGGTTTATATTAGGTTTTATATTGACGAACTGAAGTAGGTTAGCAAATTTTCTCTTCGTTCAATCAGCTGATTTTTGTATCTCAAATTAGACAAAATATCACAATTTCTCGTGTAGAATTGTGATAGGAGTGGGCAGTATAAAAAGGTGTCTGAACTTGTCACTTGTCAGCAGAGCGACTTGCACTAATAAGTTTTACAGTGGGCACTTTGAAAGCCTACATTATTACATCTTGGAGGATTGGGATTATTTCTATTGGATTCCCATTCATTTCAAACAAATATAAACAAGATAGTTTGGAGATCCTAGAAATGTGGAAAATGTGCTGCTCCAGTGATATCGGATCGAGTAATGTATCGCTATTATCATGTTGTATCACTACTTTTTACAACACCACATTTCCAGTGACTTAGGTAAAAGTCAGTTTTATTTTCAATTGAGTATAGATGGTGACACAGTTATGGTGCGATCTGCAAAGAATCTGGAGGAATGGTTTGTCAGTGTCATTGATATGGGTACACTTTGTATCAAGTGAAAACATAGTGATGACGCCTTTAATACTCATTCTAGGAATCGGCGATAAATCGTTCTGAACGCGTTCTACGAACACGTTCTGAACGATTTAGCGCTGACACAGAGAATAAGTGTCAGCGTATTGGCGTCATTACTATGTTTTTATTATATACCTTAAATTGTTTATAAAACGCCAAAACTGACCGAAACTTGACTCCGTTGCACTGTCGCTCTCACCCAGTGTGGGAAGTACTCTAAGCCAATCAGAATGCGTTATTTTCAAAGCTCGCAATATGACGGTCAAAGCTCGCAATATGACGGTCAAAGCAGGCAATATGACGGTCAAAGAACGCAATATGTACGTCAGAGTACGCAATATGAAATTGGGTACAAAGGTACACGTCTTATCACGCAATATGTACAGAATTACTTTACCCCAAGCAGCAGTGTGTATTTACACTGAGTTTGTGCATAGGCATATACAATTACATGTTTTATCAATTCTAATATTTTCGTAACATTTTATGATATGTGAAAACAATATTATTTTCGCTTGGTTTTAAATTACTCAGTCTGGTAAGCTGGTAAGTCAAGTGTTCAACCGAAACTGATGCCTTAGGTACTTTGACCCTACAGGTTATCTATCTACTAAATTTGGGGTACTAGGTAGGCATATGACCATATATCTGTGCTTGTATATTTAATAGTACCCACTCCTGGGGGTAAATTATTAATAATGCCCTGGCGCACTGTGGTAAACATTTGGCGCACTGACAAAAATGAAAGCTAGGCTCTGAATGACCTAAGACTTTCCGGTGTCACTGCTTCAGCGATTCCGAGGGTCCGTTTTAATAGTGTTTCATCGTATTTTTAGGTATGTAATAAAAAGTAAACGCAGTTACTGACCGCGTATGGATAATCCAATTGATTGTTTACCTTATGGTGGCGAAAGTTTCACTCGTAAATTGCATTCAGTGAAAGTTTTGAATTCAGCATAATTCTGAATATTCCTCGTTTCTGGTGGTAGTGCGTTCCTTGCGTTAGTTTCATATTCAACCGATCTTTATGATTCTTCGTTCTTATTACGAGTTCCTGTTTCAAGTACAGCTTTTTCATTTGGTCTAGTCTTATGGTTCCCACGGGGAGAGTGTCAATAAGCGTTTTACTCTATCAATACAAGACTATTTGTGTTTGCTCTCAAACTGTGCTATCCAATGTGCACACTTTCTGAGCGTCGACCATCAAGATACGGTGCATAGAGTAGGACGAGGAGTAGTGCCGACTTGTGGCTTGCTGTCTATACTGTATAACCTTTCAATATCTATGGGCCATGAATTGATAATGTGTCGGAGGACTTCTATGTCTCAGAGCGTCTTAGAAGGGTACCCAGAATGATCAATCTCTACAGACAGAGGTACCTCATTGACCCACTTGACATCTTCTCTCCTGCAAGTGCAGCTGCAGGATAAACATATAGTCCTGAGGCAGGCGAGCAGAAGTGTGTTTTGGAGTACATACAATGTTTTTTTATTGAATCTGGAGCTCCTTAATCTTCTGATTTCAAATCTGCTTCGTGCCAGTTTGTACAGAGTCAGCATTTTGAGATATGAGCGTTTTAAATAAAAATATGAAAAAATAAAGAACAATTAAAGAAAATATCTATTTCAACTCAACTTCATAGCAAATCATATTTTATAAGCTATTCTCAAAAGGAAACCCATATTTGATTAGCAAAATTATATATAGGAAGATTGATAGTAAATTTGACCTTGAAACATCAGGTGAAAGTCAAATTAAGGTAAATTTTGTCTTTTAATATAAAACTATAGAATTTATGAGATGAAATGCAATAGGTTTGCAGAACAGAATAGTTCTACATCATTCCTTTAAATGTAGACATCTTACATTCCATACTTGTGAGAGCCTTGGTTGATAGGCATTTATAAGGCTAGGCCTCCTAAGGCTAAATATCAACAGACTTGGGATGTTTACCCGGTTTTGAATTGACAGTAAAAGTGGTTTTCTTTAGAGTAGTTTGATCTTAGGATGATTAAGTGCAGGACACTTAAGTCTTATTAAATTAATCAACTATTGATCAATTATTTCTCTAGTTTAAAAGGATAAGACCGCAGTTGCCTGCATTGCCACTAAAGAGGGCCCAAGTGGAAGAAGGCAATCCTGTCGGAGCTGGTACATAAGTGAATAAAGGTCTGATTCCACCAACACGATGGATTTGCCGTGGTATATCTTGGTATGTCTTGTAGTGTCTTACAGTGTCGCAATGTGTCGTACCTCCGTTGTCACAAGACGTAGCCGTGAGGTGTCGGGTGTATGTTTTGGTGCTCCACCACCGCGACACATCGTGACAAATGGGCATGCGACTATTCATACCTAGCCCGACTTAGCACGACACCCAAATCGTGACCAATCTGGCTATGTGTTGGTGGAATCAGCACTTAGGCCATTTCACTAATAAAACTTGTTGAATAAGGAGAATGAAGTGGAGATAATCAAGGTTTATTAAAACAAGTAAGGTGCACACAGCCCTTGTATGAGATCATACAAGGTTGAAATTCAGTTGACGTAACCTAATTAAGATAAGGATTATAATCCGTAATGAAATTAATGCTAATTTAAACCACTAGATGAGAAGCATAAGCACCTAGTGGGAGGTAAAGATAGGATAAACAACTACATGTATTGACAAGATAAGCCTAAAATTAAGACAGCTCATGGAAGTGCAGAGGTGCAAGTCACTGAATCCTTAAGGGATATTCAAGTCAGGAGAGGAGATCTCCCATAACTGTGGATGGTTCTTTCTCTGTGTTGCTTCTTGATCTTGTAATAACTTTTTGATGCCATAAGGGCAGAAATTCTTTACCCTATAATTTTAGCAACACTCAGTTATATCAAGGCTTGTCCTTCCTTAGTCTGTATAATTATACTAAGGAAGGACAGGCCTTTTTTATACATCGTATACAAACACCCCATTGAAAATGTATGGGGATTCAGTAAACCATGACCCATTATATAAAACCTTTCAGATACCATAATTGGATTCAAATCTGTGGTATACATAGACAATAATCGATTATTTTGTGGACAGGCGGCCGTAAACCATGAGTAGTTAATGTGTAGTAATACACGAGCGCTAGCGAGTGTATTACGAGGTCAACCCTGAGTGGTTTACATCCATCTTTTCGAATTAATTAAACCCAGTAATTGCCATATTAACTGGTATAACAATAGGAACTATTTCTTTGCCCTATAGCAAAATAGACTGTTTTTCCCGTATACCATGGTTTTGAGGCCGTATACCACAGGTTTGAATCCGTATACCACAGTTATGGTATCTGACAGGTTTTATACAATGGGTTGTGGTTTACTGTGTCCCCATACATTTTCAATGAGGTCTTTGTATACGATGGATAATAAAGTCTCAAAGCCACAGTATTTATATAGAACGTCCTGACCATGCTGTACAAGTCACAGAACGAGATGCTAATTTACGGTTTGTATGGACCTAGGCATTTATGCCAAGTTCCGTACAAACGGTAAATTATCAACGAGTTCTGTGACTTGTACAGGCATGGTTGGATGTTATATATTTACTATATCTCCGAAATTAAAAAAAAAATCAATTTCATTTGGTTTAACAACCAATTTCTTAATAAACGTGTATGGCAAGGTGGTCCGTATTTTAGTGTATGGACCAGCGGTCCGTACAGTATTTTTACGTCATATGCCGAAACGGTGCGTATTTACAGTAAATGGCATGGGTATATAGTAAATGAGAAAAATAGTCCCTTTGTGTTATAGAGCAAAGAAGTAGTCCCTATTGTTATACCATTTAATATGGCAACTGTCAGTTTTAATTTATTCAAAAAGATGGATGATAAATGCAACAAATGATGGTTTGTGGATAGGTGGCTGTGTCAACCACTGAAGGTTGATGTCGTAAAACACTCGCTAGCTCTCATGTATTACTATGCATCAACCACTTGTGGATAACAGTGCCTGTCCACAAAACCATTGTTTATTGTCTATTAATACAATACAGGTTTCTATCTCAGTGTCTGGTAGGATTCACATTGTAAAATGCACATTGAAACAATGATTATGATTGTTTAATTATGTTCATGAAATAATTGAAATAACACTCTAGTTGAATAATTTGTTCTTAGATATTATCACTACTCTGTTCTGTGCTTAATAAGCCTAGAGTGAGTAAATAATCATAGATTTGACAGATTGTACCATAGGCACAATTTCTTTCTTAATTTTCTTAGAATTAAATCATTTTTTATTTTCAAATAGTTATAACTTACAAACTGGCACGAAGCAGATTCGGAATCAGAAGATTCAGGAGATTTAGGAACAATCATCAAACATCGTATGTACTCCAAAACACACCTGACCCTTCAGACTGACTCTGACTGCAGGACTAATACAATTTGTTCCTGGTATTCAAAATAACTTATTTAATTGTACAGGACATGTGTATTGAACATAACATGGTACAGCGCCAACAAGAACCTGGTTACACTTGTGAAAAACAGAATGAAGCCGAGAATGCATGGGTATTCTACTCCGTGATATACATATTGTGTATAAAGGCGATCATATTTGTCTAGACCTCCAATATACTGCACAGAAACGTGCCTACAGAAGAGTATTAGAATGCCTAGATATAGGAGATTTGATCTATAATGATGGGGAGGAGAAACCGGCAGTTGCAAGCCTATACAAGAACAGCATAACTTCTTTTCTACTTCTGTGTCTTATGTTTTCCATTAATCACCATGCGTTCTAATAATAAAAGTACAGTTTCCACAACACAGTGGATTCGACATCTTGCTTTCTTTACTATTGGCGGTGATTTATTTGTGTCGAAGGTTCAGGCCTTCCCTGTGTGATGTATAATCTCATGGTTACACTTCCTTGGAAATTGTCCATTAGACTGAACGTGTTTTTCTCTTCCTCAGAGCCCTTCTACGTGTGATTCCCCGTACCGCCCATTTCTCATCGTGTACGTTCGATGCCTATATTTTTTGTATTTCTCTTTTTTATCTGTGAACGTCATGTCATGACGGGGCAGGTGACGTGGTGGGGGTGGTCAGCGCTGTCGGCCGCGGGGCGCGTAAAGCCCGCTAATAAGGCGGGTTGGCAAGAGCCCAGGCCCCGGCGTCGGGCTTTATATCCGGCCCGGTCAGCAGTGGGCAGTAAATTTGGACGGGCGGGGCCGTGTGCCGGCCACCGATAACTACCCCGAGACAAATGGCGGCGGACAGTTGAAACGAGCTCTGGCTGTCGGTGTTTATCTTTGTGTAGCACTGAGCGCGGCGCGCCGCCCGCCCGACTCTGCCCCGGCCTACTTAGCATGGGCGGCGGCCGGCGAGCCGTCCCCCGACGGGACGTCCACCTGCGGCCGCCCGCCCGCCGTGCCCCGCCCCTGCCCCGGACACAGCTAACATATGGGGCCCGCTTCCTCGGAGCTGCTCAATGCACACTGAGCTAAGTCGACGAGCTGCTCTCAGGTCACAGACCTCATCGCTACACACTTTAGAGCAGTACGGCGACAGGTCAGAATTTGTGTGTGACAGAGAGAATAAGCCGAGCTGTTCACTCACTGTTGTCTGCTCGTATATTGTAAGCCCTTCCCCTACAACACCTCTCAACGGCCAACCGGTAAAATATAACCAAGCACAAAAAAACGATCCCCCACGCCACACCCCCGCACTGCCCCTCAACGCCGCCTGGTGGCGGCCGCCTAGGAGCAGTCACGTGGTGTGGGCATTAGCAGCATCCCGCCTAATCCGGGCCTTGAAGTCGGCGGCGGGTCGATGAGGCTTGCCGCATATCCTGGCTCATACCTGGCCAGATCAAAGGCCTGCCCCTCCCCTTTCCTCCATCCTACCCCCACCCCACCTAACCACCCTCTCCACCTCCATGGCTATTACACCCACTACTCCAGCTCACCCCCGACCCGTGGCCGCTCCAGGCATTCGCTATATTGGCCCGTGGGGAGCGGGGATGGTCCGCTGAAGTTTCCTCCCTGGGCGGGCTTGATAAGGCGACGTCAACGGCTGAAACTGCGCCGTTCAGGTGACAGTCAGGTTCGGTGGTTAGGATGTTTGCGTCCTAGATTCCTTAACATGGTGTTGGGAAGGGGGATTTACTCCTCTGACCAAGGGTGCTCTATACGTCTCAGATCAGTCACCTTACCGGCACAGAAGAGCAGCTCCTATTAACATGAGGAGCTCGGGGTGCACACCCCAGCTCGCATACTGAGCCTCTCTAGAGTGGCATTTCATGAGCTATGTTAATAGGGTCATAGGGGCCAGGGCGTATCTCATGCTGAGGGGATAGGGGTCAGTCAGGTCATACTTATCTCATGTCTACAGGGTCAAATAGACTCATATTTCAGAGTCGGTCTAGGGAAATACTCATATCATTCTTGTCCTGTGTCAGTTACAGTGGATCTGGAATAGCATATATCTAATGAATAATCACGAATCATAACTGTCTCGTAGACGGGAGGGCAGGAGAGGTCATGGGGTCATGTAACGTCCATCTATCCTTACCTTATACCATGATCGAATGCTATGTGTAGACATTGGTATTGATATTGAATACAATTCACATGGATGCACAAAGCCATAGAGACCCACTCTGAACATCATAGTGGATTGCTATACCCTATTCTCTACAGGAGAATAGAGTATGGTGAAATGAGACTAGTCGTTCGGTATGTGGTAGTATAGCTTTGCCATGCGTTAATATCACAGTATCATAGAAATATATTAGAGATGAAAATGATAAAAGCTATGTGTGTGTCTGATCCCAGTAACTGTCTACATTAACGGCACATCTCTTATAGCTTCATAGAATATAATTTTATGAAATGGCATTTTAAGAATAGGTCGATCGACCGGAATTTTACTAACACACAGGTTTTCACAGTATTCCGTTGAAAAATGGCTGTACTGTGGTGATTGGAGAACAGTTTTTTTTCCCAAAGGAAGTACGAATCGTAATGATAAGAAGTCGAGGGCCTGATAATTTAATTCAAAACTTGAGGTCGATTGATCTGTTATTGTCATCAGTTTACTATAAGAATAAACCAAAAGAATGCCAGTGAAAGAATCGATGATTATTTACTACCAACAAGAGACCGATTAACATACTGTTTACTTCGCCGCCTTCCAACTTCGTAGCTGACATCCCAAATTCATAAGGTGAAAAATACAAATGAGCTTGTTGTATGTTTTAATGACTTTCTTCATCAGAATTCAGGGGTCGGTTAAAAGTACGGAGCCACCTATTCGGCAAGTTAATATTGCGTTCACAGGAACACTGTTTTGTTTTAGCACCTTCTAGCTCTCCCGTTCGATACTCTATGTGAAGGAAAACGTTTGTTTCTATCATATCCATGATGATTTGATTCCGAAAATAGATTGATGACTCCGGAAGAGTTTTACTTCACTATCATCTTAAGCTTGAATGTCATCTTAACAGGATCCCTACAGAAACTTTTAACCTTTTATCAATTTTGATTGTCTATGGTCCAAGTTGCCTTTTACTAGTGACCGTAATGTATTTCTGACCGTAAATCCAAACTGGAAATATGAACTAAGCATGTACAATATTCTGTGAAAGTTTGAAGAAAAATGACATAGGTTTTACTATGTGAAAAACAATTTTTTAGAATTTCTATATATTTAATTATAAAATGATCATAATATTGATTTCTAAATCAAAAGCAAGCACGGTGCAACCTGGTTTCTAGGTTAGATAGAAGCCCTACAACACTTCAAGCTCATCATATTCAATTATCAGGAGAATGATATGGGTTTTAATTTTCAGGCCAAATTGTTCGATATGCCTTTAATGCGATTATCAATGAAGCTCCTCGTCTGTCATGAAATGTCTCCCCATTAACACATATAGCTAGGGTTAACAGAGACAACATTTGTAGTGAATAATTCTTCAGTAGATATCAAATTTGACAGAACCACGTTCCACATTCAAGGTAAATAAACGTAAGGGTATTAATCTATATAAAAAAAGTTTTCGTCTGCACATAAGGCTCTCTTGGGGACAACGTGATTCAGAATTCAGAAACCTTCAAAGCGAGAATGACAAGCACAGATTTAAAACATCAACATCATTTATTTACAATGCTTTACCTATTAAAACAAAAATTCAAAGGACAATTCACACTTCAAACCTCGCACTCCACCAAATACATGTACCATTATGACCTAGCCATAGGTGGGGCAGGAATCTTCCTCACTGGATGGTAGGGAATGGCTTCAAATGCGTCTTTCAGAATTATTTTGCTTCTTCAAAGGGACACTAATGTCTACTTGTCTTAGCATTAGTAAAAGTATTAGTAAAATGCAATTTATTTAGAAATATGGGGGAACTATTTTTGAAAGTCACATGGGAACTATGACTTCCTCCTGAAAGAGCAACACGCACAGTAAAAGTCCTGTGCTGGGAAAGGTTTTGAGTCGGTGCTGCTGAAAAAAATGTGTATCCTAATAAAAGAAATTGGTTGGATGAAAAAGTGAGAGCAGAAAAAAGGCAGTGGAGCTGAGCTAAGCCATTCCTCCCCAACTAACCTTTAATGTTGCCAACCGACCACATCCCGTGCGTTGAACGTGATGGCAATCCCTGCTCATACGCTAAACACTGCCATTCCTCGCAGCCTGACGCCAAACCGGCAAACACTGTAGTCCCACCAGCCCCGCACGTATATTCTCGTCCGTCCACCTCACTCCTTTTACAGTGTGTGTAGTCGTACCTTGGTGCCGGTGTTAGGTCTGCGCCGCCGCCCAACACTGAAGCCAACTAATATTTGCGGTTCAGCAAAGAAAAGAGGCCCAGGTTCCCTCCGATCCCCGTCCGAGCGGACATGAGTGATTTCATCCGTCAAGGCGTCGGTCACCACCACCGTAAATAAAAGTTGGTCTTTTGCGAAAAAGACGGGTAGAAAAGCCCCCAAAAAGAAAATGGGAGAAAGATGAATCGGTCGGCAGGAGACATCAACAAGGCATCCGCTCCTTCTCCCCCGCACCTCGCCTCCACACACTTCTCCTGGCTGACGGAGGTGGGAAATAACTGGTGATAAATGTTGGCCGGGTGAGGGCGTTGTTTGAGTGGGTGGGTGTGGGGCTGGGCAGGGCGCGGAAGGTGCGTGGTGTGGGGGGAGAGGAAGGCAGTGGTGCTGGTGGTGTCGGGCCGATGGCGCTGGTGAGAGGTGGCAGTGGCGCGCCGCGATTCAAACGCGAAAGATCGAAGCCAGCTGTCAATATCATTAGCAAATTGGCCTTCATTCCACGTGGCCACTTTCGCCGCAGTTCAATAACTATTTCGACATGTTCGATGGGTGGGTGGGGGTTGGAGTGGGTATGCGTGTTTGGGAGGAGCAGAATTGTTCCGTGCTAAGAGTACCGGGCGAATAGTACACGAAGATCAGAAGGCGCGTGAAGGTGCGAGAAGGCCTAATATTTTCTGGCAGGTGAAGAAGGAGGACGAATAGCGGGTTGTCGGGAGGGGACTGCTTTGTTGGCATGTTGACGGGATTCCGTTTAACCAGAGATTTTGAGCTTATGCCTAACTTGACTTGAACCATGTAATCTCATAATATCCCGGTTATTTCAGGCGCACCTTGCCTTTTGGGACGTAGCTGGCCTTTAATTGTCTTTGGTGTAACAAGCGTCATATAGGACTCAGACATACTGGATGTTCAACTTGAAGCAGTGCTTGCGGCTTGTACGTCTAAGGCATTGCAGACATCATGAGCGTCCCGAGCATCTTGGAATCATTGGACTCCCAGACGTACCTGCTGAACTGCGAATTGCGGGCACATCAGATGATCATGATGTCCCTATAGTACCTCGGTTATCCTAACAGGTTTGGTCCTCAGAATTATGTCGCCTATCAAGCATCTGGGTTCTCATGCGTTCTTGCGGAACCATGTTCCGTAAGCGTAACATTGTACTGGAACATCTTGAGTGCCCCTGTAGTAAACAATCATATTGAGAGTTATGAGATCATAAACCTGCAAGCGTCTCTGGTACCCTGAATATCTTGGGCGCCTCAACCAACCTCAAGATCTCAGACGCTACGATGCACCATATATCCCAGCCATCTAGTGTGTAATGGCGCCTCTGGAGTCCCTTGGAGGTATCCCACCCCCACAAGCGTCAAGAGCCTCTCAGGTGCCCATACTTGCGTTCATGTTCTCAGGCACCCGGTCACATCAGGGTGCCACTGGCTTTTCTGGCGTTTCAGACGGCGAACTAGACACTCATATGCATCTATACAAGTCGGTTATTACAGTGTTCAGCGTCAGTAAACCAGCTCTTTAGTGACACAGGTTAGGCTGCATCCCATTTACATTTACCGTATCAATAAGCATTATGCACTGATCAATAAGACGCCTAGGCCTCTGCGTGCCTCGACCTGTTGATCGACTGATCAAAGAAACCGGAAAGGAGGACACAGAGGCACACACGGTGTCTTCACAACGCAGCGCCGCGCCGCGCTGCACATGATCCATACGTCTTGATCCACAGAGGGATGATTCACAATCACTTTGCGCTTTGTACGTATGAAATGAATATTACAAGAGGCCAGAATGGTTGTTAACACTTTGGTGAACGTCCAGTTTGTGTAGATACTAGGAATAAAGATGATATCCTTGATACTGGTGACGGTTTGTTTGAATGTTTAATTTCCTTGCGCTTTGAATAGAAAAATATTAGTTTTTTTCAACCTTGGTTTGAGATTCAACTCTCCTTAGGCTACTTTTACAGCTTCAACATGACAATCCCGACATCCACGTCAGCGTGTCATTGTATCTCGACTGGTCTGTCCTTGGACCCCTTAAGTTGTCGGGCTTGCGAATTGTAAGTCAACTGGACTGTTGGGGAGTTGTTGGAGAAAGTTTAGTTCTGTCAAAAAAAACCAGCACGATAGTCCTGGGGCTAATGGGAACCAGGGTTTGACTAAAACCGACTTGGGCTACTGCCACAGACATCAACTCATCTCAACTCGCCTTAAATCAATAGGCTCTGTGATCGTAAATTGACGGGTTTTCAGCTGGGAATGTCTTCGTGAGTTCAGGCGAGTTACAGTTGCTGTTCACGTTCACTCGAGTTGTAGTATGATGAGTTAAGTTTAGTTATGGCAGACTGCGGTTATTGCCGTTAAGTTGCGGTCTGTGCTGGATAGTATGTAAGAAGTATTTAGTGTTACTGGTGACATTATACATGTATATTATAGAAGTTTTAGGTGAGGTAAAATTTGCATTAGTTGATATTCCATATTCCTTGGAATTGTCACATACATTGTATCAATGTCCATGATATATCACCCACCAAATACGAAGCGTTCATAAAAAATGCATGGATGGATCACCTGGAATCAGCCACCCAGATATTCTGGTACGTCAGAATCCCCTGCAGGAGATTCCGTAAAAAATAGTCCCACCCATTATTAGGTAAATCACCATGTACTTCGAAATGAGTTTCTCCAGTATTCATTGAATATAAGTCAATTATATTAAATGATTATGTCCTTGACTTTCAAAATCATCCCATGAAAGGTTTGCATGCTCAAAACATGGAAAAATGGTGATCAATTTAACTTGAGTAAGTATACAACAAATAACTACCAGGCTTGACAGTGCTGTAGCATTGACAACGTGATATTCGAGCGAAAATGAGGATATTACTACGTGTCAACTACTCGGAGATTATGGCCATTCGTTCACATATAGTGTATGCATCTGCATATAAATTATGCAGCATCAGTATGAAAGGCCAAGTGTGAACTAAAAACTATAAGCCACAGAGTGTATGCTAGTGCCATGGTAATCCACCAGTAAAGTGGGGTAGTTTCTTTACGACCCATGAAGAAGGCACCCCTACAATTGGGTGCCAGCCACTAACATAAGCCATTATAAATAGTTGGGTTTGACAAGATTCTCACCTTGTGGCCGCCGGGAAAGCAGAATGAACAGCCCCTCTGGCCGTGTTGATCGCATGCCACGTTCTGCTCATACCTTCTCACAGAGGCCATCGAGTGGATGTTGTGAGCAGTTTCCATAGCGTTTACCGTTTTGTACAAGACCACGTACATAGAGAGGAATACATTGCAAAGTGCGAACGCCAGCTATGGTATATAGCAGCTTTCAGGGACTGCGACATCAAGCTCCAATCAGGTGCCTTTGCTTCTCCTCACGTACCCCTTGCAAACATTGTACGCCCCTTTTTTCATGAATGAATCTGTGAATTATTTCAGACATAGACATGATACTACACCCAGAGATGATAACATAGCTGGGAGCAGCACAAGCGCCCAATTCTGTGAAGAACAACCCTACGCAAGCGAATAGGTATCTCGCGTTCCCAACGGGCAACCTCGTGTCTCCTACAGCGCCGACGACACTTGAAGCCTGCATGTACATACAGGCCTTGGCCTCTTCCCTAGCATTTCCTGACACTGTTAAAAATTACATTGCGGGAGGAAGAGCATGGATCTTGGATCAAGGAGGATCCAAGCAAGCTCCCAACTCCCCACAAGCTCTCACTTTCACGAGAGGCGCTACAATTCGTTCCGGCCACATCATTGAACAGGTCCGTCCTATCATCTAAGACATACTACGCAAGTTGTGTGACCTCTCACAGCATCTAACTCACGGCCTGAAGTTTAAGATGGCCGCCCTCCCCGCATGTGCGATGCTCCTTAGTTTGTCAAATCTCTTTTTGTCTCCAATGCAGTCTTCAAACTTGTTCCATACACTCACTAGAGGGGATATTGTTTAAGCCGATGGTTTCCTTTTCGTGACCGTCTACTCGACAAAATCATACAATATTTTGTCGCAACCCACGTTTTAACTAGTTCTCCTTCAATGGCTGCCTGGTACCTGGTTAGAGAATGGGGATCATATAAAGGGACCACTTCTGATGGTCTGCTGGACCCCATTTTCTTGGTTTGCCCCAGCATCACACAGACAACTAACCACTTCTCCTCTATCTTTAGGTTCCTTTTCTCTCGTGCTGCGGTCCGTGACCCTTCTTCCTACTCAATCCACTCCTTTAGGAGAGGAGGAACTCATTCGGTCCTTGAGTCTGGTCTCACCTCGGACAAAGTCTGCACTTGATCCACTCAAAAATCCATGGTCCCATACCTACCATGAACCTAACATTCTCAAGGTTCACTCTGCTATGAGTTTTCTAATGATAATTTCTTGTTGAAAATAAACTTGATAACTCAATTTACTAATAAAGTATACATTAAATGTTGTATTACGCCTAAACACTTACACCACTCAGGTCTTCATATTAGGTAATAACTACAAAACACCTCGCAATCAACTCAAATTACAACAGGTAACATTATTCTTCCTTTAAACTCATACTAACCTGGTATTCCACCTCGAACTTCAATGTATGTTACATCAATTTTGTCGAACGATATACCACTTCCAAGGGTATAGCCTTCATACTACACCTCATAACAAAACTTATTCTGTGTACACATATTCTACTGTATATCGTATTTTCGCATATAGAATTCTCTCCAGCTCACATTGGATGTTGTGTCGTCATTATCAACTGCACCTACCATCTTGTTTTTGGTGTTGATGGCAAAATGGTCACCCCGATGACTGAAAAACGATATACCCTGTTGGGTGAATTTGAGCCAAATCCATGAAGGGGCAAGCGGTCAAATGATAATGGCCACAGTACACTTGGTAGGCTTTGACCCATGGCTTGGATTAATAAGTAGCTTGAAGCCAAGCGTGTCTAGACGGGCTAACGAAATAACGAGGGCTACTTCCTCCACTCAGAAGAAAACCCCACAGGAGGTGAGTAGGCTATTGGCTCTTACCCCTTGCGATAATAGGTTCAGTTGCTACTTGAGATTGTCGTCTGTACATATTTGAATGATTTTAATGATTGCGTTCATAGGTTTCATTTCATATTCACTATACTTATAATGAGGTTGACGCGCAAGGTAAAAAAGTACATTTGTGTATGAAGATCATTCATAGGGATAAATGTTGGCACTGTAGCAGACAAAAAGGCCAGTTGACGTCATGGTAATATCTAGTGTCTCATAAAGTTTAGCGCCACCTGCGCTCTCATATTGCTGATGGTAGTTGGGAGGAGAATACAGGTGTGTTATTTTTTTTTTTTTCTTTTTATTGATGTACAAAAAGTACAGCAGGTTTGTCCTCTATGACCTATTTACATAAGTCTCTGACAGAAACAGAACCGCCATGTATTATACAAAAAATGTACAAAAAGGAGCAAGTGAAGGATGGAATAATGAATGAGATGGTAAATATACAACATATACATATATCCACATACAATTGCCTTTACATGTATAGTTTCTCCTTTAATATCTTTTTATATGGTCCTATATTACAACGTTGTGTGGCGTAATCAAGATAATCCCAAGCAGTCATGCCACGATAAATTGGGCTTTTTCAAAAGAAATTAGTACGTGGCCTATGAAGTTTTATATTC
The DNA here is from genome assembly GCA_950022655.1 of Alentia gelatinosa. Classification (NCBI taxonomy): domain Eukaryota; kingdom Metazoa; phylum Annelida; class Polychaeta; order Phyllodocida; family Polynoidae; genus Alentia; species Alentia gelatinosa. Next base: position 46,431,284 of record OX465586.1, read on the forward strand.
CTCTTGTGATCCCCTCGAGTTCTGGGGTTCGGTACCTCTTGTAAATCCCTGGTATATTTACGCATATAAACTAGTAGAAGAAACTGTCTACGTTTTTCCAGTAATTGTACATTACAGTCCTTATGTAAAGATATTACACTTTTTGCTCCCTTTACTGTACGTGTGCATATCCTGAGACCTCTATTTTGTAGTCGCTGTAATTTTGTTAATTGGGAGGTGTTAGACCCTTTAATAAAATAACTGCTATAATCAAACAATGGCGCCACTAATTTTTTGTAGATCTCAATTGAAACTCTAAAGGAGATATACTTACGTATCCTAGCTAGGCGGAACAGTCGGTGATTCACTCGCTTCAAAGTGTTTGAGATACATTTATCCCATGTTAACTCGTCATCAATTTGTATACCCAAATACTTAAAACTTTTACATATTGGTAAAGTGGCATTATATACCTTTATAACTGGTAATATATCTGGCTGTCTCAGTGAAGCTTTTGATCCATACAAACAGACTTTAGTTTTATTTACATTAATCTTCATCATATTTCTAGTGCACCAGTTTTCTAACTTAGTAACATCACTTTGTAACATCACTTCTGAGCGTATTACTCACAGCGCCCGTGTGCTGTTACCGGACGGGCCGGGCCGTGAGCCCTCACTGCCCAGTATGGCCTATTCGCCGGGAGGAGCCACTGAAGCGGAACCTTATTCGTCCTGACGTTTTGTTCTAAACTCGCCTCCACGACAGCCCCACCTCAAACAACTAGCAATCGATCTAAGGGCGGGCAACGAACGATCGCTGCAGCCAAATGCACCATCGTCATTCTTTCAGCTAGCTCTGCCTACCCCCTTCCCCCACCACCACCCCTAATCTAGCATCACCCCTATAGTGCTCACCTGCCTACCTTCCAAGCTTCCTACCAACCTCCCACCACACCTTCTACCAACTACCGACCCACCGACCCAATTGCCTGGCGCCAGCAGCCGATGACGGGGCAACAATACCCCCAGTTGGTGCCCGTTGAGTGCGCTAAATCGGCCGGCGGACCAATGTGCCGTGTCAAATGAGTGGTAATGACACGGGCTCCACCGTGGCCGACACCCGCCCAGCTCGCCGCCACATCGCCCTACCCCCCACCTCAACCAGGGCGAGAGTGTGGAACGGCAGGGGTGAACTTGTTTAGAAAGGTTAGGGTTGGCTTCGGTCGACGGCTTGGTCTATGAGCGTGTACCGATGTATCGTTGCATGAGACTCTGTTGTTGGGTTTGGCGTTGGTACAGTGTTGATATAGAAAAGGGTCCAAACATTGCATGTCAGTTGGGTGGGTATGTTGACTATCTATAGGTTCATTGATCTCCTCAGGTATCCCATACAGTGCGGCTGGAATTACGATGCATGCGCTCTCAATAAAAGAGTGAAACTTTCAGTAGCTAATGTGGTATGCGCATATCTTGCAATGTGTATGTGGTATAGAGCTGGACCTATATAGCAACTCGAAAGGGAATGCATCATTATTTCGTTAATTTCTACTAAAATCTATACCATGAAAATCAATATGCGAACAGTACTCGGCAACAGAGCAACTTCTAGCAATTTAGATATTTTACTTCTACCTTCATATGGAACCTTCGTTTTCATATTGGAATCCCAAATGATCAATATAGGCTAGAATATGATATCCCCTGCAGCTTTACTGTTGACTATGATAACAATTTTGACCTTCCCAGATATTTTAAGTAATCTTTTTGTCTGGAATTATAACATCAGCCATGTTGTTATTTGGATACTTCCCATCGGACTGGTGGCTTAGGATGTCTCTGCTATCAATTACTTGAATCCTCTTTCATATCTCTGATCACCTAATCATAAATAGCTGTACATATATCGAGAGTAATTGAAGGCCTCTCCTCGGAAATAGAGCTCGAGGCATTTTATCAATAATTGCAAACGTCTTATAATATGAGCTTTCAATTATATGGAACCTACAACGTTTACAGTATGGTTCGGTTCTAGAGTTCGTAGCTTGATATTTCAAATCAACATTAAACGTAAGTTACGTTCATTTCTAGAAAGGTAACAAAACACCAGTTAATCCGGAGTGCTAAATTAAAGTCCTACATAATCCACCAGATCTTGATTGATTTGAAGGTTGAAATGTCATTTCACACAAGTATGTTGAGATCTAGTGGCAGTGTCTTTTGTTGTTTCACATCATTTCTCGCTAAATCGGTTTATGCCGTGACACTCAGCGCAGAACGCGGATTTCTCCCGATAAAACAAAGTACCTTTGAATTTGAGATTCTGTGACTGCCACCTCTCTGATACAGCCCGGCGCCTTATCTGTGTCCCACAGTTGTGGCATATTATCACCAAGTATGCTTCGTATGTGTGTATGGTAATATAAAGCCAGGGCTATGCTACCGTATCTGCTGCTTTGTATTCCAACGTCTCCAAAACATGATGATATCTGACGAGATAACTAGGTTTCACACCAACAGAACTCATAGATATTGCAACGTTAGAATTCGATTAATTGTATTCATTATTGCTATACTTATGTATAAACCCAAGGAACCTTCGGTAATGATAGATCAGTGCCTTGGGGAGTCCCGTTTTCTCTGGACATAAATATTAGAAAATATCAGCGCCGGCCGGCTAATTATACAAAAGCTTTAGAACATCTAATGTCCTGATCTCTACCATATTCCTTCTTACAACATCGCATTCTTTCCTCAACGACGTCCCTTTTTTAAGTGAAGGTATGTCCCATGAGATATAAACGTTATGAAATTCATGTTTTCCAATTATTTCATATTTTCAAAAATGGGAAATACAAGAATATAACCATTTTAGAAATAATGTTCTATTTCAAATGTTCTGCGAAATGAAATGGATTGAATTAGTTTTGGTGACCGCCTCAAGGCATCAGTACTGTCAACACAGGGTTATAACCGAAAAGGCAAATAAGATGGGAAACATGCCAGAGGCAGTCATATTGCCGCTTCTCATATTCGCGGGACTGCAGTTAAGGCTCACGAGTTCTAAGAATCGTGACTGCAGTGGGTATATTAACTGTGCCTCCTACTCGTCATTGTATTCATATTAACTCGCGGCCTGCTGTGTTTAACGGCAGTACGTGGGACCGGTGCCTCGTGGAAGGCCTAGGATCGATGCCCTACACTGCAGACACCACCCTCCTCGTGTGTGCCCGGAGGCAGATATCACTATCTCCCAAATTGATTCTCTCCCTACTCCCCATCATCCTCCAATAGTTCCTCCAATTCCTTATTTCTAGTTTTCCTCCAGCACCATTCACCCCTTCACCCTTACCCCATCCTCCCTCTTTCCTCGACCTCGACGACCTGGGCTGACTTATCAAAGCCACTCTGTGCAGGGCAAATATAAATATTCACCACACAGGGTCGGGGTGAACAACGGGACCTGCCTGGCATTCTAATTGGCGGTTGAGCGGGTTCTGGGAATGTGGGGGAGAGGGTTGTAAGACAAAGGCCCTTTCTCCTGGGCGTGCAAGATGCCTGCCTGCCCAGGATGATCGGCGGTGCGTGGCATTAGGCAGCGCGCCTAGGCGAGAGTGTTAATTACAATATGCTGTTCATCGATAATCACTGCATGGTAATACAAATTAGTATCAGACCTAGGGCGCCCGTCATATTGGAGGAGATGTGCTGAACAAGGGGAAGGAGGGGCGTGGTGATTTAAGTGGGGCTATGGGATCGGGATGTGTGGGTGGGTGTGTGGTGGGGTGTAATCGCGTGGGCGTGATCTCTCTCGAAAAGTGATATATATATATATATATATATATATATATATATATATATATATATATATATATATATACATATATGGTTTAAGCAAACGAGTCTCAATGTGTTTTTGTATTGTTTGGATGTTCGGTTCAGGTTTATATGTCTTCTTTGTTAGATGAAACGTCTATAAATGATATTTATGAAAGGAATATGATATAAGCAGATAGCCAAAAAGGAGCCCAAGTAACGTACCTTTGAACAAAGAGGGTGTAATTTTACCCTCTTTTCTTTGAGGAAAGCTAGGGGAATGCAAGTTAGGGAATGTGTCGGGTATATATATACGATGATATTTATATAAGTTTATAGTTTCTTAGTTTAATAAGTATGAAGTTAAGTTATAAATCTATCAAAAGAATGATGAAATATGTTATGATAAATTGGGCTATCTATGTGACGGAAGACCAGAAGTAGTATATGAAAATATTAAAGCTGCTTGAACTGGAACTGGTGTCTAAGAGAAGTTTGAGGGAGTCTACAGAAGGGGGGAGAGATAGAGGACCATTGATAGGAAACTAGTTGTAGGCAGGAAGAAACTGATCAATCCTGATTCTTAGAATTAGATGAAAATCTACGATCCCCTGCTAAAATTGATATATATGGAAGATAATTCAATTACGCTGTTAGACTAGACATTCAATTGTTTAGTATAAAAGCAGCACTGTTGGCCCTCTCTACCAGTAGAAGGATTAGAAAGGGAAGCCCTATCAGGTACTTCTCTATTCTGAAAGCTTTGCTCAACTGGGGTTGTCATCTCCACCGCCATGAGGACAAAACTTACTCTCCGCTTCTAGACATCAGAACTCTGATGTGGGATTGGTACGGGTGCTATTCAAATAGATTATAGATAATAATCATTTAGTAAGTCACTGACGATCTTAAATGTTCATATCCATCCACAGAATCACACCTGGCTAACTTAATTTTACCCCTACATGCTCCAGTATTACTTCGCTGCACTAAGCTCCTAATCAGAGTAGTTACTCAGACTAGTAGAGGTATGAGAACCTGAAGTATGTCACAGCAGATGTGATATGATTTAGGGAACGCCAGGGCTACTTTCCTTTAGAATATATTATTCTGTTATTGGTCCCCCGTGCTAAGATCTAAAGCGGTTCGGGCGTTGAAGTATGCTAGTCACAACACAACTATAGAGTCTATACAGCCAAGGTTGGACGTCTGTGAATGGACTTTGATATAATATAGATAACAAGACTCCAGATAAAGAGAGCCTTATAGCATCGTAAGATCTGGAGAGGTGGAACTAAATGTGCATAAGTCTATTTCTGACCAGGACACGAAGGGGTTGTTATATTCTTTCCTTTGTGATTGTTTTGGCGCAATTGTCGAATACAGTGGGCATGGAAGGTGGCCGGGGTATTTGAGTGCGTGTTTTTCGTGGAGTGTATGCTGATGAGAACGTGTACTGGGTAGGCGCGGTAGTTGTGCGGAGGTGGTAGAGTGGGAGGGCGTTAAAGGGATTAGAACGGAGGGGGTGGGAACGTGGTGGTATGTGTGGTGTAGGACTTGGGTGGCTTCATGGAGCTTGATCAGAGTGGAGTTTAAAGCCCCTGCTCGTCCATCACTAACGCAATGAGCCAGGCTTGGTTACCCCTCCCCGGCACCACTAACGGTCCACCATTAGCTGGTCGACGGGGTTGCCTGGACGAGTGCTGTATCACCGCCATTCGATCGTCAGGCTCCAAGATGTTTATCTCCACTACAATTACAGTACTACCATAACATCGCATTTGTACCACAAATGACATTTTATAGATCTATATCTACTAGTCTTGTATCTAAAATCAGAGTGTTTTCGGTTTTACTTTGTTTCTCTTCATAATTAAATCGACCCGTACAAGTAAAGAGGGAACATTTTTCAGGCGGTTACATACGGTAATGATTTGCATAGGAGACAGATACGTGAGCCATTTATGTCAAAGGTGCTTTCCGAGAAGATTCAAGTAATGAATATGAATAGAGTTCCCCTAACCGGGTTAAATTGGGGATTTTAGGAGTCAATTACCAGAATAGGTTCATCTTAGTTAAGGGATTAAAAATGGTCCATGGTTCAAGCTGTTAAAGTATATGTTAAAAAATAGTACAAAAAAGACAAAACCTTTTACTTCCTCTGATGATACGAATAATCATGGTGCACGCTGTCTGCGAATCTGATAAGGCTTATTGATAATGGAGAGTGGTTGATGTGGCTATGGAATACTGATGAGAATAAAAAAAACTCCCTAGCTTAAGAGAGCTGCTCAGAAGAGCCCGGGGAAAAACTATACACCCTGGGCCGCATACGTCTTTTTCTCTGCTTCAACAGCTAGTCCCCATAACCTGCTCCTAGAAGCAAATATAACGCTGAATGTATCATAGAGAACTCCCATTCGGGAGGCGAAGCCACTAAAATGACTGTCTGATCCCCCTTCTTAAACACTGCTGAAAAATGACGGCCGGGCGGTTGGTGAAAAAGCCGGTTGGGCAGTCAGATTAGTACAAGGGTATAGCGTGTTTTGGGATAGGTTCGACTGTCAGTCTGTGCTTATCGCCAAATAGACATGGCCACATTCTGCTAAGACACATGTTTAATCTTTAAACACGCTAAATTGTCCCCCCTTTGCAGGTAATCGCTTCTTTCATCGACACGCAATTCAACATATAAATTAATGGAGGCAGTAAATGTCCTCGAGGCAATTGCAAATATGAAGATCACTCCTGAGTGTGTTGTGTTTTGTTAGTATCTGTCTCTCTGCTTCATTCTGTAATCCATACTTCACCTTGTACATAATTCAAATAATTTCCTTTGAAAAGGCATAGTGTTTCTGTACAGTCATATCAAATATCTGATTGAAGGAATAACACTCTATATGTAAGTCGTACAGTAGTTAGTACTTGGAAATACGCTGATGGTGATTCAGTGGCGTCCAATGACATCTCATCTTAGCTGTTTTTCCTCCCTCAAACTACAATGCGTCGTTGAGGATTGTGTCTGAGCTACAGCTACTAAAGCGCAAATCATTTTCTACTATAGTTTGACATATACATATATATGACATCTGCATATATATCTATCTATATCTATCCATCTATCTATCTGCATCTAACTATCTCTCTCTCTCTCTCTCTCTCTCTATATATATATATATATATATATATATATATATATATATATATATGATCTATATATATATGTGTGTGTGTGTATGCATATGGTTGTATTCTTAATCTATATTGGCCATACTCCTTTCTATGCGTTATCATTCTTTGTTTTTATTATCATCTATCTTTATGTGACTGTATTCGCAATATAGGCTGTCATTAAATTTTCTTAATCCGTGTACTGTAGTATATTAATTGTTCTAGTGAAAATCTACTAATCATATTAAATACGGCGCACTCAGTATACTACTTCGCATCACCTGAGTTAAAAGGCACAATCAAAGGTACTATTTCCTCATCGGCACGATTGCGATACCTTAATGCCTTATACATACAGAGTGCAGCCCTTATGTATATACTTGTGTGCACTGCTAGGTTTAAATCCTACACAGAGACACATTGCAATAAGAGAAGAGTAGATGATTTTTACCGGGGGCGTCCATTTAGCGTGATATCGTCCTGAGGCAAAGGAAGACGGGATGGGTGTTGGCGAGGTGGCTTGAGGCTCTCAGTATCTGAGTGTTGATTGCTACCAAGTAAACATGGTACCAGTGAATCCCGCTCTTAAACCCTGTCTCGCTGGGCCTCCCCCAGGGGCTCAGGTGGTGCTGCACTGACCTTCCACTCTACTGGCCCCTCCCCCGGTTCACTCCCGGCCGAACTGCAGTCTCACAACTCCCACCGCCCACCGGCCACTTCATCATCCTGACTCCTCAGTCTACGTTGAGCCCAGCCGAGTCCAGTGTGAATAAATAATAGGCACTGTTCATTCGGTAAACGTATTGTACGCATTGGTTCTGACAGAGCTGCCTTTTGTTTTATATGATTTGACCAGAATTAGATAGTCTGCAGGGGTATCGGGGTGATTGGCGTCTCCATCTGTTCTCATAAAACTACTCAAACACCCAGGATGGGAACAGCATGGGGTGACGGCAATTCTCGATCTGACGCTCGATCGCTGGCCCAATACACAAGACATGTGCTGAGGCCCTCCTCTAAAATCTACCCTGTGTACATTGTGTAGGTAGGTGTCTGTAGTTAGTGGCAAGAAGGAGACACGAAGGCAGCCAACAGTTGCGAAGTTGCCGTGGCCATCAGGCCGTATTTTGGGTAACTCGGTGAGAAGCTCGCCAGGCACTGAGCTGCTCGCCAGCCCTGTTGTGTGAGCAGAATCTGGCTAGCCGCCATTCAGCCCCGGACCAGATATTACCTCCCGCAGAGAGCGGCGCACAGCTACTTCAACAGTGTGGAATTACCCACATTGGCGGTAACATTGTCTGACTATATGCCGTGTGCCTACTAACAGCAGGCTACATATGGGTATAGTAATGGCCAACACGCCATCCGTTTTAGAGAAATATACAGGAAATTTACACTTTCTTACTTTTTGTCCCTTACTGTTTGGGATTTTTGCAATGTTTGACTAAAACAAATCCTCTTCTATATTCAAAAATACACATTATATGATCGTTCCATATATTCTTTGTCATATTTATATATTATTGATTTTCTTTTCTGAGAGCATTGATGTATTTGTCATTATGCATGTTACTGAGAATGCAACGATATTCAATTCCCCATTTTCAACATCATTGAACAAAAGTGATTCATACACAAGTATGATTATATACACCTGAAAATAAACATTAAGCAAGGTTGGTATTAAATTTAATGGAACAAAGAGGATGTACTTCGCTATGGGAACAATTTTCTTCCTGCAATAAGCTATCAGGGACGGTTTTAATACTTCTTCTTGGCTGCAGGATGTTTGTCTAAATATGTGCTTATCAAAAATATATTCCTCAAAGATGTATCTAATTCAAACTTAATACACTCCTTCTCAACCAAAGCCAGAAAGAAACACTTTTGCCGTCTTTTCAATACTGACAAAAGGCAGTTTCCGATGTCAGCCGACGGCTGGATTCTACCCTTCACTTCCGGTTCGAACCAGCGCTAGTCGAACCACCTGGTGGGCGTTTTGCAAACGAGGCAGTGCTGTCGGGTATTATAATTGATCTCGGACGGCTAGCAGTTCCGACTCCCTCGTGGCTTAACCTTTTTAGCGCCGACACTAGGGGTGCCTAGCCGGGCGCGACGCCAGAGTCACCTCCTTCTATGACACTAAGAAAGCGCCCTCAATGGTGCCCGGGTCCGGCTCTATGAAACGCTGGGCCTTCTGAGGCCCCGGGCTTATTGGCCGGCCTCCTGGGGCAGGCCAGTGGAGGGCACTAAGCGACCGGCCGTTAGGTGGATAGGGGATTGGGGACTGGTGAATTCTAACTGTGTTCAAATATTACAGCTGGCCATGAGGAAATATGAAAGAAAGTCAGAAAGATTAAATAAAACCCAGAGAAGACTGTGTTACTTTACTACGCATCTGAAATCATGAGGCTGAAACGGGTAAAATATGAACATTAATTTCTTTTTCATGTCGACCTCATTGTGTTTCTTTCGTTATGGAATTTTCGGTATGAGGCAATAGGAGCGAACTGCCATTTATTCAGACTGATCCTTTATTCAAGAATGCTGTCCTGGGACATCGGTGAAATATTCAGTTGCAAGGGATTCGCTAAGCTATTTAAAGATGATAAATAGTTTAATCAATTTTGAGGCACACATTTAATTTGATTATTTTCAAGTGGAAAGTGGATGGTGAAATACTACACTGGTGAAGGAGCTTGAAAATTCCATGAACCTTCCATCCCCCCCCCCCCCCCCCCCCACCACACACACAGAGAGTTGTTTTTCAATGTGATCGATGTATGTCATATATTGCATCTTGGAGAGTAGAAGAGAAAACCGCATGAAATATCTTTGCTGGTCAGCAAAACTGACTTAGATGACCGATGGTGTCACCCAAAGCTTACAAAGGCACGCTGGCGGATTGTGAAACTGCATACTGTCCAGACACGTACGATAAAAGCGTCAAACCAGGTCCGGAAGGAGGCTGATGAAGGAATGACGGGAAGAACACGCGTTCCCCGTGATTGATGACGTCAGCGTCCTGGGTGGCCAATGATGGAACAGACCTGGAAATCATGCGACCCACAGTAACCCACCGAGCAGCAGACTCAGACGACAAAAAAAAGAGAGAAGCGCAGATTTTCCCGCACTTTCTTTTCCATTTTGGGTCTGGATGTTGTCTAGGTGTTAGTTCAGGAGATTGGCGCAGTTGCAAAAGCAAAGATACCGAGAAGAGATGCCCTGCTGGTTATGGCCCTCAACGCTCGACCCTAGGGTTAATATTTTATCAAGGTGAAAATTTATGGCTGTCTAATACACTAAAAGCACTGGCCAAGAGCTAGCAGCGACTCTGACGCCAGGCTTTATGTCTGTGTGCCCGGCTCATTCAATCAATCGACATGCTAGATAGGAAAAAAACGTATTTTGCAATTGAAAAGGTGAGGTCGGGGAAAAGTGAATGTTGGATGCCAGTAGACAGGCCATTAACGGTAATACGACATGCACTGGAGTCTGGACACCCACCAGCTACCCTTTAAATGATGCGCGGACCAATCCACGTATCGGCCGACCATGCGAGTCAGCGGAAACTATTCTAATCAACTCGGCATGTCCAGGTCGTGCTTGTTATGGGCAACTCACCTATGCATTTCTATGAGTCTGCTACCTTAGCCGTAGCTCTAGTGGAATCTGTATTATATGTATTAAGTAGTTCGTATTTAGTGACTTATTGGTCGGCTACTAATGTATCGTATTCATTACCATTAAAACGTCCATACATACTAGGGCAATCCTGTAGACTCATTTGTCCAGGTATAAATAGAACCACGTTCCGTTCGCACCTATTTTGAATATTAAAGGTACGAGCAGCCGTAGAGATATTATTTACGGTTGACTTCAAAATAGATCTATACCATAAGATTTAGTGAATGGATTGCTCCATCTTAACTTGAGAGTCCGAAAGTATCACTGTAATTTGATATAATTCCCTTGGAATAATTCTATAGAAACGTTTATGTTCCGTGCAGGGATCTTTGATGCATAGCACACCGATCAAGTATCCACACTAAAGCTCTTAAAACGTTATTCGGTACTGAATAACCATTGTACTCATAAAGAAGACGATAATGAGGGTAAGATGCACACAATTGTCTTTCTAGGTTTTCATTCTTAAAAGCCGCAAAGTCCAGCTAAAATTAACCCAGTATGTTTCCTCCTTTCATATGTGACTCCAATGCAATCCATGTCTATGAGCGGCTACAGAATTCCTCAGATTTCAGGTCGTTGACCAAAATATGTAGCAACAGGAGGTAATCTCATACGGAATCCATGTAATACCTCATAAGGCTGATCAGCTCATTCTAGATGGCGAAAAAAACCTTACCGTATGGCTGATAGAAATATCCAATTACACGGGCGGTCCATACATGACCTTATTGCGGCTGATTTAAGTTTGAACCCGAGCAAATGCCCTGATTCCCTGTACTACTTTCATGGCATTACTCGTCTCCTTCTCCGTGCATCTTGGCTGAACCCGAGAAGATTGTACGGCTCCTTAACCTTTCGTGATGCAGAAGCTATGTTGTAGTACAGAAGAAAATCAAAATAGCCGGGCCCTGGAGGGTTCGGTGATCTAATCTAATTTTGACCTATTCCATGAATTCCCAGTAATGCCGTAGTAACCATCACCCGCATTTATCTATAATTCAAATTGCTGTAATTTCCTCAAAGTATGTACGAAACACACACACATAAAAATTAAGTCTGAAAGGGGTATCCGGTTTTCTTTTGGGAATTCATAAAATGTATCATTACAAGTGAAAGGTTGACTGAATTGAAACAGGAAAGTATTTAACCTTTCGGGGCGCTAAGGGTATAAGGCCAAAAGGTGTGGGGTGACACAGACAGAGGACTAGCTATGAACTGCCACCTGGAATGGAGTGTGGCGAGAAAGTGGTGTTTTAATGCACTGCCCCTGGTCCTGAAGAAACCGAAGGAATATACATATTCAGTTTAATGATCTCTTTTTATACTCTTGTGTCCGGACAAAGTCTGGTACATATCAAATGATGCAATTGTGAAACAACGTGGTATGTCTCATTCATGTCATTGGACGTTGTGTTAGTGGAACTTCCATAAAATTCATTGTTATCTCTTGTTACAGGACCAAACTGATGTTAAAACCCAACTGAAAATATGAAACCCTATTTCTAACATTTTCTAACATTACTGCAAGCAGAAGGGATTTTTTGGATTATGATGTAACCAAATCGAGATATATATATATGAACGCGTACATTCTGACAACTTGACACCTGATCATGTCCTTTCCTACTCTATAAGACAGCTGTCTTTTGCTGATTATTGGAGCTAACATCCTGGAGTCCAAACGTCACTGAGCTGCCATGAGAGCGAAAGGATCTGATTCGTTTACAACAGTTCTTTACTAAAATGTTATCCTGCTCTTGAAAGTGAATCCCGATCGACGCCCGACTTGGCAAAGTATTGGTAAAAAGAAATATTTATGTCGGCTGTTATTTTTTCCCCAATCCTCCTCCAATCTGGCCCTCAGAGATAATGTTGTGAATCTATAGAAGCGCCTGGGTGTGCTAAGCTGTTCCCCAATAGCAATCCTAGACACAGGTCGTTGGACGGAGGTGCGGCTGTTAAAGGCGCAGGAGGCCCAGGAGAGGATGAGCTTGTGCCGTGAGAGCAACTCGTCCTACCGCCTGAGCAGGTCGAGCGTCGTTCCGTATGCCGCACACAACGGCACCTACACATGCTCGCACACCCCTCTAAACCCGGACAAGGCTCTGATTTCAACTGCCCGCCGCCTGCTCCCATTCCTACAGTCATCCGCACATTTTCCGCCCCAGCAACAGAACACTGTGTTCTGGGAATGGAGCTTACACACTAGGGCAAAGTCATTTCGCCACCTTCCCTGATTTCTCCCTCCCACGCGCGCCTCTGATTCAGCCCCTTCCTTTTTTTACGATGCTGAGGTGCTGTGTAAAAGCAAGCGGCCAGTCTTGTCGCGTTAGCACCTACGACAGTCGTGGTCGTAAAGCTGTTATGGCGCTCGTGACCAGGCTCGCTTCACCCGAGCTAGTGATCATCGCCGCCACTAGGTGGCTCCATTTCCGGCGTGTCGGAACGGTCAGAAATGATTTTATCGGCAGTAAAGAGCGTCTTGCCTATCACTGCCCGCCAAACATGTTGGCCACGCGCCTCAGCCGGCCGACCTGCACGCCGCATGGCCCGAATGTGCTGCGATCAACGCGGGTTACGTTTACAGCACACCCGTAACATTTCATGGTCTTGACCTGCCTTACAAGTCTCTCTTTATCGAGTGTGCAGCTCACCTGCTCGGATTAACTCGGATAAGGTCTCTTTTAGAACGGCATAGAGAATGTACTGATATTGATTGCGGCTAGTCACATCTCCAACCAACAGCTTACAAAAATAAAGTTCGCTCTTAATTCTTTCTCCACGAACTCATAACAACATAACGATTATTCAAAATAAGTATTTCTTAGCCTGTCTTAATATAGCCCCCGGATTTTTTTTTCTAAAGTAGGTTTCATGAAAGCCAATAGCAATTCTGATTAAAATCAAGTGAGATCATGTACCGCCCCATGCTACAAATATTTAGCGACACATTCTATGCAGTTTATTCTAACTGGAGGTCTCGAGATATAAAAAGAGTTCCTCTTATTGGATACATATGTATGGGTTGATAATTGTATGACATATGATATAACATACTCATCCAATAATACTCATCTCTGCAATTTCTCGGAGCATTCAACCATCCTGAGATGCATTGCCTCAACTAATCAATGTATTGCTTCAAATTACATCATGTGAAATATTAGTAATCAAAGCTACTTTTTACTTGTTGCACAGATATGGAAACTCACTGTACCTTCTATGCCCTTCCTTTCCCTGTGACATCAACCGGCTTCAGTCACCCCTCTCTCCCAATCCCTTCCCTGGCTTCCATCCATCCCTCTGAAATAGCGACTCTGGTCAATCCACAAAAACGTCTGTTCTGGTAGTCCCTTTCCTACAGCCTGAGAGCCACTGGGGCTGCAGGGCGCCTCATATGCATTTATATTGGTGCTCTGGCTCATGGAAACAACATCTATTGTTGGGGTAACCAATGGCGCTGGCGTTGACATAGTGTTCCTCTAATTGCATTGTTGAAATCGTCCCATTGGGTCGGCCTCGCCGGGGTTGTCCGTGCATGTCCCGGAAGCCCGGCGTCAGACGTCCCGTCAAAGACCGCCAGGTCCCCCGGCATCCTTATGACAGCACGGGCCCGATGGTGGAGCAGTAAGGGATGCGGCTCGGTGGGTGCAGTGTATTTGTTGAAGGGTAACGGTGGGTGAGTGGGGGTGCAGGTGCTGTGTATGATATTATGTGGTTAAGCCCCTCCACAGAAATTCCTCTGTTTTTCTCCCCGCCGGATTTGGGACCGTCAGAAAACATCTATATCCTGGTGGCGGGGCTGGGGCCGGGAGCCGGTCCGTTGAGTACAAAGCCCCAGCAGACCACACCGCCCGCTTATTTGCCTGTGTTCTGCTGTCTATTCATACGCCAAGCAGACGGGGACGGTACCTTTGTATTACTCCCTCCCTTTTTTCATCCTCTTTTCTTCCCGTCGCCGTTGAATGTCTTACTCCGCAGCGCGTCCCCGCGTTGGGACGTGCGTGGACGCGAGTTAGACTTCGCTTCTATGAACGATTGTGATGCGTATTGGGATTCCTCAACAAAGAAAAAAAAGAAAGCCCGTCATTAGGGACTACTTTACAGTCGGCAGACCATACATCATCGACGATATTGAAACTGGCCGTTTTTTTCTGGGAATTAATATTAATGGGAAATGTAATTTCGTAAACAAACGATAGTGACGCTGGGGTTGTCATCTAGGCGTGAGCAACGCAGGAAAACAGAGCATCTTCGACGGGGGGCTCGCTCCACGGATAGTACAGCTACCGGAGGACCACGCTTAATTATGGAGCCAGAAATTGTTCCACCTCCATTATTTGTCGTTTCGATGAGCGTCGCGTGATATCTGGTCCCCACTGGGCCTTTAGAAACCGCTCAAATAGGTAGGTGGCGCCCTCTGCTATGGCGGCAAATCACACAGCAGCGGAATACTCCGCTAAAACTCGTTTCTCATTACGGCATGGCCGGCAAATTATCAATTAGCACCGTCCTGGTAAAAAAGGCCCTAAATGAATAGATTAATAGGTACACAAAAGCATCTCTAATCATGTCGTTTATGATTGGACTTGATTGTTATCATCAGCGGGCAGCAACACCGCCGGCGGAGTCCAAACTGGGCGCCTGTATTATCGATCCTCGCCTGGGGACTCAAGGGGGCGTGCAACGATGTGCGCGTGCGCACGGCACATCTCGGGGCGTCCTGCGGTGTCTCCTGGTATCACGCGGTGTCTCGCAGCGTCTCGGGACTGTCCCTCTTCTCTCGGCGAGGTAGGACCAGGCGAAGAGCAATTACAGCCCGACAAGTGTTGATCAGAAGTTATTAATCATTGCAGGAGAGGGAGGAAAAAACTTTATAGCACGCAGGGGAAATAAACAGGGAGAAAATCCTCATGTTTACCAGTTTGTGTTGGGTCCGGGACTGTGTTTGTACTTCCGGTTCTTTCCATGTCAAACAAGTGCGGAAATGGGGAGATCACCGTGTGAGCCTTATGCAGGCTGCCCGAGGTCATTCAAACAGCTAATTGTAATTACACTCAGCTTGATGGTGCCCCTCATATTCCTGGTTTAATTGTTATAGCTATAAGAAGGGCCCTCTCCTATTTACTGGTTTATACTCAACCTACCAACGGCCCACGTCCAGCATCGCCTGCCCCGCCTTCTGTGTCACGCTTCCCACGCTGGATGTCATTGCCTTCCCCAGAGCCAACAACGGAAGTGTAGTAAAATGGCGGCGGCAGCTTTCAATTCAGGTGGCGTGAACAAATTGCTTTTAATTTTCACGGCATAGCTCGGCCACACGCGTTTCAATTAAGGCCCGGATAAAACCGAATTAGGCCCGCTAAACCCTAATAATCAGGGGAAGAACACGTAAATAGGATTACCATGACAGCGATAGACTTTCAGGGGAATCAGTGTTTTCCAGCCCATTGTCGAGAGGTGACAAAAATGCATCGCAAAATGGCTGCCAGCTGACAGGCTCGTCGGCGCTCTCCTTCTCGCTTCTTGCGGCAATCACTGCCGCTCGACGCCGACAACAATGCAGTTAACGCGGTTGGTGTGGACTGAACGGAAACACACTCATCGTACATAAGGCACGTATCTCGAGCCGTTCTTTCCCATTGCGCCTGTGATGGGAACTGTTCCCATACTGACTCACCACAGATAGTTCTGGTTGTCGGCACTCTTCCAGCAGAGGCGCAGACAAATAAGAACGACCGGACATCCGATTCTCTTTTGGAAAGCAGTTCCAGGGCATCTTCACGACAAACACCAAGGTTACCTTCTTAAAGCAAGCTAGTTTCAATCCTTAGTTTTCGGATCTTCGAGAGGAGTTGAAAGCGCCATGTACGAGAAGGAATTGATGTGATCGTTCTTAGGACCCATTAATCACACCTTCCTGCACCTACCGCATCATCACACAGCGATAGAAAATCGGTCACATGTATAGCTATGTCCAATGTGGAGGAGTGGAGTGAGGGGTATCTGTCCTGGCTGGAACCATTTGTATATCATGGATATATTGATGTATGCATAGCAGGTACCATTACACCCAGCATAGTCAAACTATCAAGAGCAACGACACCCAAGTCAGGATGATTGTGCTATTTTACATATTGCGGAGATAAGATAGTTACACAGGAGTCAGGCTACTTATAGCGCTGCTTATGCCCTAGTCACACTGGCGTAAATTTCGGCGTTTCTTCTACGTATTTAAATTGGTGGGGAGTACGTATTAGCTACGGATTTGAAACGTATCTGTTTGACTTGCTTCAACGTTTTAGTACGCTTCTCAACGTTCATCAACGCTTTTTAATGCCCCAGTCACACTGGTGTAAAATTTGGCGTTTCTTCTACGTATTTGAATTGATGGGGACCACGTATTATCTACGGATTTAGAACGGATTTGGAACGTATTGTTTGCTTTTCTTTAACGTTTTAGAACGCTTCTCAACGTTCATCAACGCTTCTTTACGCTTTTGTACGTATTGTGGCGTTTTCTGGCGCATTCCGACTTTCCTTTACGTATCTCCGCGTTTTCCCGCGCATCACCGCGCATTTGTATATTTCAAAATGCGTAGAAGAACGTAGACGTGCGTACACGGGAAAACGCCGTTTTTTACGCCAGTGTGACTGGGGCATTAACGTTTTAGAATGCTTCTCAACGTTCATCAACGCTTCTTTACGCTTTTGTACGTATTGTGGCGTTTTTCGGCGCATTCCGACTTTCATTTACGCATCTCTGTGTTTTCCCGCGTTTTTTACGCCAGTGTGACTGGGGCATTAAGATGCTATAGGTATTAAGTAACATTATAGTTTCACGTCAGTCAGGCTAGGCGTAGTGTTATTTCATGTCGTATTAGTATAAGGCTGCAGCATAGTTACATCCCAGTCGGTCTGGCTATAATGCTGTTTCAAGTAGTACCATTGTGATGCTGGACCACAATTACATATTGGCCAGATCTGCTTTAGTGCTATTCCATGTAGTATCAGCATGAGACCACACTATATTTACACTCAAGCGCGTCTAGTTGTAGTGATAGTCATGTAGAGTCGGTATTGGACCAAGGTTATATCATGACCAAAAATAATGGATTTACATATTCAGTTACCAGTATTGCCTACTCTAAATGTCTACAGACCATATTTTAAGCAAAAGATCGAGCAGTATCGGGGAACTATGATTAGGATGTATAGCGTGCATGCCTTTGTAAGGGTAATGGGTGAAAGCTTAATAATCAGATCAAAATTCTGACCAATTCTCTGAAACTAGGCCCGGATTTCATGCCGCATTTTCTATTGTGAATTACTGAAAGCGATGTAGTGCAAGGCATTTGAGTTGCATATGCTCTGTTCCACTACAAGAGATTACTTTCCTATCTGCTGATTCCATTTAAGTCTACTTAGTATGCCCCTGACTGGTACTAAAGCGGAAAACAATATTAGATATATTTTTTGAGACATTCTATAGGCCACGTCTTAGTCGTTAATGCTCACTGTAGACTAATCAGATGCGATGTTTGGAATGACATAGACTCCTGTTTAAGCTATATTCATGAGCTTTCTTCATCTTTCATCAGTATAAACAAATCTTTATAGCAGGCGGAGGACTATGGGGAAAGTTTTAACCCCTTTTTCCAACATGAAGACAAGGTAACATACAAAATAATATTCTGACATATCCTTTACAAGATTTATAAAATTTCCACTTTCCTAGAACATGAGTATTCATTGAATGACTTGCATATAAGTAACATGAGAAATTAACCAAACTCCTGTTTCTTGTGCAAATCTACCTGATACAGAGGTTTAGCACAATCACCATGAGAATGGCCAATGGTGTATGACAGATGGGGGCTGATATCTAGCAGCGGCATGTGTGGTATACGAACTCTAGACGGAGACAAATTTCCACGACCCCCCCCCCCCTCCCCGCCCCATTTCTATTTCATCGAGGCCCGTTTTGAATGTGTAGACAGCTCTCCAGCTCAACCATAAAGGTAGCAGGTGCGCCGAATAGGAATGATTGCAGATGAGGTGGAGTATTGCTTGGTTCTCCATTTAGGATGTAGCCCCGGTGTGGAATTAAGTAGGCTGGGCTGAAGGTTCTGTGTGTATAAGTCAGATGTGACTGGGCGTATAGTGCCGCAGCTGGAACCATAGTGGTATGGCCGGGCATGTGTACAGAGGGGTGTCGGGCCAAGCCAGCAATACTATATACATGGAGGAAAAGGTGAATGGTAACCTGAATTCGAATCTAGGAAACGGAGAACACAAAAAATCCACACCGTTTTCCTTGGCCAATAGAAACAGACCTTGAGTGTTCAAGTTGTGGCCATCGGTGATAATTAACGGTGATTGCTGTTGGTGCTGTATTGCGATGCAAGCTGGGATTCCAATAAATCAGGATGCTCCCTTGATTGAAGAAGCGCTAGATTACAGACATGACCATACAATCTGTTTATATAGTAGTAATGTAATCTCGAGTAAATACTTCAATATATGAAAGCTGATCATACGAGAGTGAGGAACGTGTATGTATTGTAAGCTGACAGTGATGGAATACTGTAAATGAATCTCAGATTTGACAATGTCAGGTAAACATCTTCGATTCAATGATGACATTATGTAAATGTATACGATGTCGGATACGAGAGATCATATTCATTTCTGTGCTTCATAATGTAACACAAGTCTCTGAACATTGTATATCATGTATTTGCAGTGAATAATTATACGAAATCTAGAGTCTCTCCTGAATTATAAAGTCATATCATATATTGGATGATCATAAGCACTTTGAATTAAGAATATCTTTGACAAGATTACAATCAATAACAACACCAGTATGATATTTTAAAAAAAATCCATTTCTGAAGGTTGAATTTCGCTTACTAGATGTTCATATACATGTGGGACTCCTGCAGTGGATAATTAATTGATTGTTTTATGGGGCCATGAACCATGTGTAAAAAGAGGTTAGATATGACAGTTTTGTGGGCTACCATCATTAAAACGAAAACCATGAGTTTTAGGATTGCCATAAAGTATGGTGTGTGAGGGAAAATGTCCCTGGAGGTAATGCGAGATGAGACGTGTTTTCTGTGCAGTCCTACTCCGGTGTGTTGGACTGCTCTCATGTATACGAATCAGGGAGCAACCTGGTGAGTGACGCTCAAAGTGGAGGCAGAGGACCTAAGCGATCAGAGGCAGTAAAATACCACCATGTCACGTTTCCTCAATGTTTGCATTGACAGTCATGAGAACTGTAATGTAAACGGTGCATGCTACATCAGATTTCGAATATAAACAGATAGAGTCATTTCAAAATCCAAGTGCTCATCAAGTGCTGTAGAACGTTTAAGTCATCTAATGGCTTGCACGCACTGCCTATAGCTTGAAAATACTCCGGCAGCGATTTTCCCCCCTTTCCCTCTTCATGTACCCCGTTCGCAATACTGTCTAGCCTACCTTTTTTACCGTTTGTAGTAACGCCTACTGGGTAAATAGTCCTATCCCAAGTCATCGCCCTCCCTTTCTTTTCGTTTCTTCCCATACTGACCTACTCCACTGCCAGATGCCGCCAGGCTCAAGCATAGGAAGGATAGGAAAGAAAAGGTCAGGAAATTGAGCAACATGATAAATAAGAATGCCGTAGGCTAAATTAATAGAGTTTGTCGACCGAAGACCGGAGGGCCCACTCGGGGCTGTTTACAAGGCGGCCAAGGGGCGCAGACGTCGGCCCTGGCCCGACATACAACGGCTACAGCAGAAATACGATGTGGCAGATCTCGCCCAGTCACGCCAATACCCGAAGCTGCAGGCAGCCCAACCGCTGGCGCGCCCTTTCAGTAAATCGCTCGGTTATTTGAAGTTTCATGCCTCGGACGTCCAGGCTAAATGGGCTGTGTGATTGTGATGGGACACTCCAATCTCGGTAATAAAAATGCCACTGGAACTCAGAGAGACAGGTAAAGCCATACAGGAAGAGGGAGGCTATACTGCTGATCCTATTCACAATCCCTCCTGGATATTTTCTTATATCCGGCTGGAGATGCAGACTTCACAATAAAAAGGATGAAAAAATATGAAACAAGGGGAATATGATGTGAGCACTGATTTGCAAATAAACTGATTGAAAAATATTTCAGGAACGAGGAAAAACGTGCAGGACCTGAGCTATAGAATTCCCAACAACAGTATAGACATTCTAAACCCAGTTCTATATCTGCTCCTCCAGTTTACAGCGACTTCCTATTAAGTTAAGTCTACAGATGAAGGAGAAATAAAAGAGTAGGTAATGTGGATACGGCATCAACAGTTGGCCTCGCCCACTCAACTGGAGTGTTCCACTACAACGCACACGTGTACGACCCTGGGCAAAGGGAAATTCCGTAGTCAGTCTCTCTGTTTGACCTGTTTGCTGAATAGAAGAGAGGTCTGACGAGGGCTGAAACAATAGGCGCGAGAGGTGCACTCCGTCTTTGTCAGACGTGTACAATGACAGCCAGCGACTGGACCCCTAATGCATCATAGCTGTTTGGTCCTATAGCCAAGCCACAGCAAGGCGGCAAGCCGCTCCGTGTCCGAGTTTTGTGATGCAGCGCAGGGAGGCTATGAGGATTACACCAGGCCCTGAGAATTGCCTAGTAACCGCACTGTCAGATCCACACAATGACTATGGATTAGGTATTCTCATGTATATACAGCCCACGCGATTTTGATTACAAATATGTAATAGCTATATTCTATCATCAACACAGTAGACCCCTATCAACGTTCCAGGTCATCCTTGCTAAATTGCTATATAAACTGCAATCATAATGCAGGCTATGTGATACTTCTATATAAGCGTTAGTCAAGTTTGTCTAAAGTATTTCCATCAGATATCAAGGAGGGAGGCGTACTAGCTTTCCCTCGAGGAAATTCGCCGAAGCTTTCGCTTAAAATACCACTACACTCATACACAGTAAATGTATACATCCGATCCTCTAAATGCTAATGCTAATGTCAGTCCATCATTATATTACCTATTCTCTCTGGTCTTCCTTATTTCTTAACCAAAAGCCAAAATCAGTCTCCCAAATCATGGAGGAATGTCCGTAGAAGGATGTCATCCAGGAAGCCCCAGGTGTTTCTTCAACTTGTCTGGCACGGAGATAAGGGGGCTAGTATCAGAGCCGGCCAGTGTACGCGCCCTCCTCTTATCGTAGACTAAACCCTCACCCAAGTCCCCATAGGACTAGGCGTAATCTAGGAGGGGCCTGAACCTAAGGCCAACAACCAACTTTTCCTGCATGCAAATGGAGACTCCCAAAGCTATTTCTCCTATATTTGCTTGAATGCAAATCATTTGAATGCGTGATGAGCTGAAATGGGAAATTTGATTGTCCCCCTGCTCAGACAAGCAGAAGGAAATGACTGAATTAGCATGGCACAGTGGAAGGGCCTGGGCGCGGGCACCTTTCCAAGAATAGAAATGCGAGATGCTTTCTCAGACTCATATTAAAGGTTGCTTTCCCTTCCCTGGAATTTATTCCTGAACAATTCAAAGAACCACTAGTCTCGTAAATTATGCAGAAGTTCTGAATTACTCACGCCATTTCTTGCTCATTCGATTGGGAGTTCACTTCTAGCAAAGCCCTCGGCTCAGTACTGCTTTTGGTCAGTATCTTTCATTCATAAGGAATTCCAATTTGACCTGCTACATCCACATCAGATTGAATTATCAAAAGTCATCTGATAATAAATCACGCTTCCCCATCGCGCTTCCCCATCCTATTATGACATGCAAATCACAAGTAGAAACTCGTGTAAGTATCCTGCAAAGAATTAATCTTCCCTACTTGTTGGATAAAACGTCTGTATCACCATATACGAAAATAATCAGTGCGCCGACAGATTTCAATATAGTATAGGTAAGGGGAGCCTTGGGTATAATCATGTTGATATACTAACAATACGGCATAGCTTTACTTGATCTCTAAGCATTTGTAATGCAGGGAAAATAATGCACATTGGCTTATTAGGATAATATTTCACAGTAGTACGTCTCTGTATTTATATAAAGGACCGAGCTATGTTATCTTGACGCAGTTAAAGAATAAAGCCCACGTTGTTCACCAAGTACTTCATTTACCTCTAGAGAGGCGTCCACTATGTACTCCTTGTGTGGAGCTTAGGAGAATGCCTCCTGGTGGCTTTGTGCGGCCTACCTCGCGTGAACGTGTTATATAATAACCTCCTCGTCTCCGCCGCCGCCCGCAGGCCATCCGCGGATTAGGAAGCCACCCTGGTAGCCACACGGCGTACCCACAGCAAAGGAGTCCCTCCGGCATTTGGGGCGGGCGAAGTCCCGGTGTCGACGGCATGAAAGCCGGTGTCTGTGTCTGGGGCAGTTTTAGAGCGTGGGGCTACAGTAAGCAACGCATGCGAACCAATCGTTAGGCGTTGTCAGGTTGGGGTGAGTGATATAAGCGGATGCTGGAGGGATACATAAAGGATTTTCATGGATGGTTTTGATTGTAAGATGGTGAGTTTGACCACGGACATTCTGATGTATCGTAACCCACTTTAATGGGTGTAGGACTTCAGAGCTTCCCCTCCACGCGAAACGAAAAGTTCCATCATCTCAGTTAGTCTATTCTTTCCATTTGGAACCACTCCGTCAGTCAGAATCTCCTTATTCTTTGGTTTCTCTAAGCTTGTACTAACTATAGTCCTTAAAAGGAAGCGAGAAGATGATGTTTAACAGGGAGCAAACCAAATGTGTGAGCAGCTCCCACATAGCTTTGAATGGGGGAATGATATTTGCAACTTGAGATGACGACTTATAGCAACTTATAACACAGATTTAAAATCATCTCATCTCTGCGCAGAAGGAGGCCAATATCCATGTCTGTCTTATCAATTTTATTTTTGTATTGCCAAATGAGTAATCACCTTAGCTCAGACAATGATGATGAATCTAAACTGGCTTATCGAAATTGTCTTTACGCACGAGATCTTTTGCCTTATCCTAGGGGAGTAATGTCTTCCATAAAGGCACATCTTTTGAGAATATTCGACATGACCAAATGCTACCCTAATTTAATAAAGGATGGATACAAAATTCTACAGGTTTTCTAAGCAATAAACGATGGAAGGGCAACGTCATGTATTTATTTGTGTTCGTTATCTAGAGATGTTTTGACATTTTTATGTGTATGAAAGGCCACCTGTTTCTAAACTAAGCCCTCTCCTGAGGGGCGAATATCGGCGCCAAACCAAGTGTTTTCAACTAACTTACAGCAGTTGAGCAGTGGGTGTGCAGGGTTTGTGGTTAAGACACATGAGCTCCACCACAGTTATCTTCGAGTAGCTCACTGCCATCTACACCACTAGACCCAACTCCAGGTGATCCCACTTCAAAGCCAAGCCACGTACGCTCTGCTTCCGTCTCCGCAGATTCGTTTCCACTGAGCCCGACGATCAAGTCCGTGCCGTGCTTCTGTTTGGCTCCGCACTAATATGTCGATCCGATTTTTATTTAGATGGTAGGCGGGGCTGATAACGCCTCCGGTCTCAGTGCACGACATATACCTGGCTTGTAATTTCTACTCTCTATCGTTCACCCTTCGTCTGTCGTTAGATGACTCAGCTATAAACACCTAAAAAGATATATCAGAAGCCGCCCTTAGGCGCAAAGGGGAGAGTACTTGTAATGGATGCCCGGGACGGACGCCGAAGGCTCTTAGCACGACAGGTGTTATCCAGGTGCAAAATTGACTGATAAGTTGACAAAGGGGTGCTGTGGTCCTTAGGGTGTTGATGAATGAGCTAGTTTTTGTTTGGTATCATGTATAACACAGACAGCTTAATGTTGTGGTTAGACGTTGTATTGATACCAACACCGATTACACGGAAGGGCCTTGGTAAAGCTAAATCATAAAGCGTATTTTTACCTAGTCGTGTAAGTATGATTTTATGTGGCACTTTAGTTTTATAAACTAAAGGCCACCGAGATATCAGTTGCATTAGACATCACCTTTAAGGACTCTTACCTGGTATTTTTGCCTTCTGTCGAAGTCTCAATAGGTGCTATAATTACGGCATTGTAAGTTGCAGACTGCTCAAATATGGAGAGTCCTCTATTGTTATTAGAATATATGCGGAGGGAGTCATTAAACGACATACGACTGCTGTTACGTAGGCATCTATTATGTTGGATAGCATGTCTATCTCTTAAGCATTTTCCGCATGTTTCCAATTGTAATAAAAACTTTCTCCAAATGTTCTGACAAGCCTGAACCCCTTTTCGTTGAGAATCTTAATTGTATCATACATATAGGACACCTCTATATTCAAACATAAAGCCCGTTTCCAATGCCCATATCCCGTGACCGATCTAGAGTCAGGAGCCACCTACGGACCTTTAACACTGGTGACGTAAAATGGGTCAGTGGAAACAACCCAGATAGGGAAATGACCAGCGACCTTTTTTGTTAAAGTTATGCAGTGTGGCACCACCGACGGATTTCTTTTCTGACTGATAGAATCAAAGCCTTTTGATTTCGTTGGGAATCCTGAAGGTCCTACAGGGAGAAATATGGCATACACTGTACCCTTATCGATCCTTTTGATACTGACATAGTCTCTGGCACCACCGACAGACGTTCAGGCGAACTAAACAAATCGACGCCGTTTTCGTTAGCCAATTGAAACGGGCTTTATATGTGAAAACTATATATTCCGACTTGATTCAGAGCAAATGATTCGTCATGTATTTCGCTAATTCACTTTAATGTGAATGGGGCACTATGCCTGCGTGTGGTCTGCCAGTAGTGGATGTTATACACCACAGACCACGGTAGCTTCTGATTGAATCCATTTAGGTAATTGAAAGCAGAGTAGGGGGTAGGGCACCGTTACAAGTGTCTGCCTGCTTCTGACCTGCATGGACTGGCGGGCCACACCAGCGACCTCACAGCATGGGACCCTCAATACTTCCACTAATAAAAATGGGAGTTTCTTCTGAGAGGCACTGCATAGATACGAAAGTCGCAATTCGAGGAGATTCATCTATCACTGCCCTTGTAACCTCTATCTAATCGTTGGTGAGATAAAACTGTTTAAAACTACAAAGTATATTACGCTTTTTGTAATTGAACATATGTTAGGATGTATTGCATATAGTATGGAAGAGCGGAGGGGAGACGTTGATTATGTACATCTGGAATTATGGTGGGTGAAAAACATCAGAAAGGAGTATCACGACAACCTGTTGTTAGGACATTCCATCTATTCCTGTCACCAGCCCATCAGACATCTTTGTCATGTTCGAGAAAAATAAGACTCGTCATCACGACGCAACCCGTCTGTCGTGAGTGGTTACCCGACAACACCTGTTCGGAATACTGACTTATTTACCCAGCTGTCTATCTTTGAACATTGAAAATGGATGTCTTTAGCCGCAGGGCCTGTTAACGTGCTCAGAGTGTCACGAAGTGATGAGGAGCTACTCAAATACATGTCAGCAGCAGACTACAACCCAAACAACTCACGCATCTGTCAGAGCAACATAAATACCCGTTATTTACAGGAAAGCAGATGGCGCCAGGCAATCTACTTGAGATATATTTTTTTAAACAAGAAACCCTCCCTCTGTCAGAAATGAATGAAGACATGTCTGTACTGATTATTGGATACATTACAACTATGAGGGTATAGATCGAAAACAACAATCGTGGTTATATGTTAGGTTTTCCAAAGACGTGAGACGTTATAAAAATGTCATCCCATCAAAGAATTTCGAAAGCTGTCTCTATTTATCTGCACGTCGTGATTTACTCCATCAAATCTTGAAATGTCATATTTAGATTGTTTTCCGGCTGATATCATGTACGTGTACGTGTTAGACATAGCTCTCTCCCCTTTGTGGATGGCTGCTTATTGGCGGATGCATAGCCCAGCTGCTGCGTGCGTCTCATGATTTTTTCTGTTACGCACCTCTCACCTCATTGTTGAATATTGGTTTCTCCAGGAATTGAAAGTTTGCTCCTCATTGAAGTGAATGCAGGGGGATGGGGATGGGGATGGGGGGAGTCGGACACCCACCCTCTTCAGCGGGCCGCACTAATCCCTACCTCCACAGTCGGCAATCCGACCCGGTTGAGTGTGGCGACGAGATACGATTGGGTGGTCGGTGCCGCAGCTCTCACGCCTGTCACTCCTGTTCTTACCGCGAGACAACGATGCCGACGTGCCACGCATGCGCGTCGATCAGCCGCGATGAGATCGAGGCCGGGACTAGGGAGCAAGTCACGTGAGAGGTCTCCGCACGGACCCCGCGGGCCCTGAGGTCAGGTGGTTGTATATTTATTAGTAAGGTTCCAGCGACTGGTGGATTCGCGATGGAGCGCAAACACGCCTTAAATAAGATCACCTGCCTGCGACGCCTGGCGGGAACAAGAATATCTAGACAGGTACCTTGTCAACCTGATATATCTTCATCCGCGTACATGTTTCCCGTCCCCTCGAGCCTTGCATGCGTTCTTCTCCCATGGGAAACCTTTCTATAACAGAGGAAAAGAAACTGGTTACGAGGAAGAGAGTGCTCTCAGCAGCAAGAGACATCTTTTTGCTGTAAGTAGCATAAAACATCACCTATTAATGTCGCATGTCGCTTCTGAGAAACGCGTGGCCGACAACATTCTTTCCTGGAAAAGACGGCCCTACCGGCACAGCTTCCGTTGAAATAGTTATGGTCTACGAAAGACGCGTTACACGACAACACCACTTCTCACGAGATCTGCATCATGTGGTCACGTGACAGAGTGAGACTTGCTCGTGTGGGTTTAGCTTTGTGCTATGTGGGGTTGTTTTTCGGAGATATGACGACCAAAAAACAGTACTGGAGGACTCCTTTTTTATACTAATGTATTGTTACAGGTCTACTGCCAACTGCAGAGCAACTCTAAGCTGTTCGAGCTTCGTGCGTGACCGTGAAGGACACGGTTCGCGGAGAGACAGAAAACGTCAGGCTAGCGTTCGCGCAACTGCCTTTCACAGCTCGACACAATGGAGTTTGGATAGAACGCTGCCTGGCTCAGCGATTCTAGTAATTGTGTTATCAATGGTGTTTGAATGTCAGCAAATAAAGCACGCGTTCGCATGCCAAAATCTATTTAGATTAATCAGACGTATTTTACTCCAGATAATAAGTCATCCCCGAGTTAAATTGAAATTAAATTGCGTTTCAATACTGTGTCCATAATATGGCAGACAACGGAGGTGCTTAACAGCAGTAAACACAACAGTCTTGGAACTGTACCATAAAATAACATGACTTCGCCTACTTCGTCATTCCACACGAGGACCTATGAAATAAATATCGTGTAGAGCATGATTAGACCCGGCGGGCCGTGGTCTGATGATTCTCGGGGATGAGAATTAATCAACATATTCACTTTACAGGAACGCGATGGGAATGGGAAAGCAGATCCAATAGTGTAGCGATTTTGTCGAATTAATGTCACTCTCTCAAAGCTGGTATGGGAAATACAAATGTAACCATCAAACGTCGGTGTAAGTCCGTCCTCCAGGGGATGAGGGGGAAGATTCCCCTAGTCCCAAAACATACTTCATCAAATATTGGTCTGTGAATTTACGAAAGGTCTGACTATGAGGTCATCATCATGTCTAACATTAAGCCAGCCTGTGAGCTGTCATGATGGTTGTGGGCGAGGCCTGTTTTTGGCACGGGTTGTGGTTTGCAGCATGGTAGTCGGAGGATGCATGTAGCCGATGCCTCTGTTACAATTTGCCAGACACAACCCACGCGTCCACGTCGGTCACATGTTGTCGTTCATTCTCATGACAGTTCAATCCAAATGCGTGATTGCTTCAGGGCCAATCAATAACCACATAAATGTGTTACACCCTGCGAAAACAACTTCTATCCCCCTCCCGACACCTTCCCTAGTGATGGAACCGAGGCAGCTGTCCCCGTATGCACTTCGAATCACGGAACAGCCTGCAGCACCCTATACTTCTGGGGCTGTTAGGGCTCCCAGTCGGTCACCTATATGTGGTACTGGAGTAATTAACAGACAAGCACCTGTCGCATTAAGATTATATAGGGCCCAGTTGATACGATTATGATATCTCCAGGGCCTGCAGGCGGAGAGTAGGGAGACGGTGGTTGGTGCCAGTAACAAAGAAGGCCGCGGGGGACTGACGCCCATATGCACCAAACTAGGACCAAAGGGCGCTGACGCCAAGTACCATTCCATTGCCCTCCTTTTGCTGACACTGACCCCTTCAGGCAAGGCCGTCTGTACAGCTCTGCGCCGGGAATCTCGGCCGAGAAGACCCAGAAATGTGGCCCGATGGGGGGAGAGGGCGTACATATTTCCTTCTTTACGACCACATACAAGTTTTATGAAGCCATTGCCCGTTGTAGATCACTTGAGTCGCTGTCAGACACGTGGGCAATATGGAGCGGCAGGCCCTGGTCTCTGCTAAAGGTATTAGTCGTGTTTGGCCGAGGATCTGTGCCGATTGATCCGAGAAATTGTGATATGGAAATGGAATCAAGGGGCGGGGGTGGGTGGGACTTCCACCATGCCACTCCTGAGCCCTACTATAGCCACCATTGAAGTCGGCCTGTCCAGGAACCTTTAGCTGTAAAGTGTACACAGCAGGGCCGAGCGAATCTTGTGATAAATTTGCTGAAATGGCGCTGGGTCCCCTAGGAGCCGTCGGTTGTGGCCCCACGACTCAGAAAGCATTGCTAACAGGTCTGGTAGCGGCCAGAGTCAGATCTGTCACGGGAGTGGAAGGCATATTTACTGGTACGAAGCGGCCAACGAAGATCAGCTTATATTATAGTTATTTGAGGAAGCGAAACATGTATCCTAGTCTATTGTCCTCAAGATAAAGTAAATGATATAAAGATTATTCTATCAGTTGCCCGCCATTGATCAAGATTAAGAACTAAACTGGAAAGACACGATGATAACTTTTCAAACATTTCACAGTACAATAAAGCTCGAGAAAGATGGCTTCCGCCATAGCTGTCTTCGTGTAGAAGCGCACTGCTTTTTGTTAGTGAGTGTATTGATTTTATCTCATAGAAAACTGCTTATGAAGAATGAACTGATTTTGAAGGAACTAAGATATGTCTATGACATATTCATGTAAAGGTTTCAGATTACCATAGCCTGGCATTGTGTGAGCATAGTTATCGCTAACAGTAGACTGTATATATATAAGCATAAGCGACAGACAATACTCCTGATGCAAACCTCTGAGACATGGCAAACAGGCACGCATCAGGTAAAGGCATGCCCTTACAATGCATGACCTTGCTTATGTTATCAGAATGACTGTAGAAGTCTTGGACATGATAAAGGTTTCAAAAATATCTTCGTGATCATCTGCATGCCACAAACTCCTCAAATGAGTAACTACAATAAAAATTACATACGCACAAAAACATATCTTGCTTGCCTAAATATTTCGTAGATCTCTATGGCGAGACATACAAATAAATCTCGATCATAGTTTCCACAACGTTGCAGAGGTATATCAGCCGAATGTTGTGATGCATGGGTTATAATTGTTACGGTATTCCTTTACAAGCGTCCTATGTTTTATCCTACCCCTAATACAAAATCCCATAGGCTTAACATTGAGTTTCCGTATGCCACGCTGCCTGGCATACGGAGTTTTATATGCAACTAGTGGCATACAGAATTTTTATCACATAATATTCCAAAATCGAGGAGATGGGGTAGGATAAAATCAAAACCTGTTTTGGCTCCGGACTTCACTCGGCTTTGCCTCGTGAAATCACTACGCCAAACTCCAGTCGTGGCATACGGTGGCCAAGATTAAAAATCATCCAGTTTTACGATAGTCCATGTACTATGCCCGTTCTAATCATTGAAAAACATATAAGTGAAGTAATCTCACTAAATACTCTGCAATGGCAACATTTAATACTTTATCATAAATTAACTATAAAGGTTGATCATTATTACTTCATTCGGATTATAAAACTCACGTGAGGTTCCCATTAATTGGTAAATAAGAAATACCATCATTAACTTCTAGTCTCTATCAAATTAGGAAAGTAGGAGCAAGAGAAGCTCAACATCAACACCAAAGGTAGGTCTCAGACTCGTTCAGGATCGATTGTTTGAGAAAAAAGACCTCCTGGGTGATGGTGGTGCAAATTAACCCCTAGTTACATGCTGTCCGTAAAAGATAAGTTGATTTTCTCTATGAGTTGTTATGAGTAAATGATTTTGATCTTAAGACGTGGCTAAGGTGTCACTTGCTCGAGCTACCGCATCAAACTGATGGATGACATCACAGTTGTAGGGGGGGGGGGGGGGTCCTGGATTGGTGTGATGTGTAGGGGGGGGGGAGTATATAATTTTGATATCATGTTTTCACTTGATTTGCTATTTATATTAACAGAAGGAGCATCAGTTGTTAATCCTCTGTTATCGTGGCAGAGACAAACATCGTCAACATCCGCAGAACAGAAAGCCCAAGTCTTCATCAAAAATTTAGAATCAGGAAAAAACCGTGTCGACCAGCTAATGCAGCACATGCATGAGAGATGGGCATTTGAATTTTCACTTCATTCCTACGAATTTCTCCTGGCATAGAATTATTTCTATAAAGACTCCTGTATCTCACCATCAGATTGGATATCACGGTAGCGCGAAACTACACCAGCTATTTATCCTTTTTATTTGCCTGTGAATCTACCTTTTGGCTATAAATTAAAATTCGACAAGCCTTGGGGTTGGCTTGTATCATATTTATCTTATTAGGGAGAATGTGGGATCACCAGTACAAAGAAATCTATGCAGGTAAGTCAG
Organism: Alentia gelatinosa; assembly: GCA_950022655.1. NCBI lineage: Eukaryota > Metazoa > Annelida > Polychaeta > Phyllodocida > Polynoidae > Alentia > Alentia gelatinosa. Next base: position 46,462,836 of record OX465586.1, read on the forward strand.
ATACAGGAGGAACCCCTTCGAAATTGTCCAATCTGTCACCTTTCCTTATATCTCCAAATTGACAGTCTTCTGCTTCGGTTTCAAAGCATAGCTATCAACGCAACATACTGTATTGAAACATTATCTTATTATCACGCTCGTGCGGCGGACTGCCTTTCCATGCATGGTATTCAGGCAAGTCCCACCATAGTGCTATACATTTCAGATATCAGATTCCTTGATCCTGCCTTTTGTGTTCTCAGCATGGCCATTGTCCACCTCGTCCATCCAGCAGGTGGCGTGCCGGTCGACTAGAGCAGACTTTCTCCTTATTGGATTATTTGAAACTCATTTCGCTGACTGATTGTCCAGGCCTATAAAAGCCCATTTCCTGCTGGCCCGAGCCCGGACTGTCATCAGCGCTGCTGGTACCCAGTGTGTTGCGGGTCTAACCGTCAATTCTCGCCGGGCGCTGCCCTGACGCGGACGTCTATTAGATGTGCACCTTTAGTCAATCTACAAGTCCCCGCATGGTGCCCCCTCCGAGATGGATCAGTTTATTTTACCATGCCCAGCCCTAACCTACCTGCCCACTCCCACCTTGCTACCCCTCCCTATGGTCTCGTACCCTACCAGGGGTGGTAAGGATGGGTCAAAGCTCCCTCTCCTCATGGCTTACCGGATCTGATTGAGCCGTACCGAACTAGCCAGGATTAGGGTTATGGGGAATGACCAAGCAGAAAGCCCACACTCAGTTACCTCCTATTTTTTGCTATAAGGAACAGGAGAAATTCGGTTCATTCTCACTATTGATGATAGTGATAGTGACAGTCAATATGTTAGGATACCCCAAAAGCACGATTAATCACTGGAATCTTTAGTATTTAATTGAAACACCTGTATATCCTTTTGGTCTATTGGAATAACGATATCATAAAAAAAAGCCGCCCCACAAAACATCCTTCACTTTTAGTATTTTACGTTCTCCCTTCACCTAACGATGACCTCCGGGTATGAATGATAGTTAGGTATACTACCATTCACACCTTGCATTCCTTGCTTTTAAAATGAGGTGGTGGAAGTATCTGGACTTTTGATATTGTGAAAGCCCCTTCTTTTTCTCTAGCTCGCCAGTTAGGCTGCGTTACCCACAGCCCCTTCACCCCACTCTTCCCGAGAGGATACCTGTAGCAGGTGATGGACGCCTGCCAGTTGTCATCGGAGACACTGGCAGGCAGGCAGGGTCCCACGTGGTGTGAAGATGGGGCTCTGGCCCTGCCGACTTAATGCACTGCTGAAGGCAATACTCAGATTTCCTGATGTTGCTATTTGATGTGGTATTGCGCGCGATATCTGGGAAGCCAGTCTATGTTGTGCGTAGTTCCTCCACAATCCTTCACAGAGCTCATCTACACCGTCGATTATAGAAAATTTCGTAACGTTTTACAAATACTATACATGTTGATATGCCATTATCGAAAGTGCATTCTGTGATTCAAATTGATAGTCTTACAGAAACCCGCCACCCTCTCTGAGAATGATATTTGCGGTCATCGGGAGGTATTTCACGTTACTCATGTCTGATAAAATTGGTCACTGTTCATAGAATTCGAATTTACCTCCACATATAAGGTAATAACCAACATACATGTATACCCACGTAATATCTAATCAAGATACCACTTAATCTATTGGGTCAGTGATTATTTAGAGCAGCCAGTGTAGATACCAAAGAAATGTTTGAATTTGGTATCAGTAGTAAGCGGTCCTCACGGAAGATCTACGTTGATGCATCGACTATTGGAGCAAGGACAAGTCAGTAGGTTGGGTCTATCACTTCTCTTCCATTGTCTCCAACTTGCCAAGTGACTCGGATAATGATCAGAGACAAAGTATATCTTTATCAATCACTCTATTGCGGTAAAATGGTGGTATCACTTTGACCCCTACTGTTTCAGTAACTCGGTTTTCTGTCGTATGGATCATATATCAACTACTGATAAGTCCATGTATAAGACTAGACATACAATTACGTTGGTTTAAATGATTCTGCACAGTCGAGTACGAGAACATGTTTACTGAACTGGTATGTTACTTGGTGTACGTAGTACATGTCAGTATAGCATGCTTCCGTATGTCAGCAAGGTAGTTAACGGTTACCAGCCACAGCTCATCAAGGAAGTACAGCTTCCCAATCTTGCTCCCATTAATCAGTCTAAGTAGCGGGCGGGCTGGGCGTCGGGCCGGGCGTTTCTCTAGGCGCATGGCGTGGCTGAATGTTTGATCATGCAGCGATACTCACTTCGCATGCCGCCCCCCATCACCGCCCATTCCACCGGCCGGCCTGGGACCCTAACGCCCCCGCCCCGCCCCCTACCCCTACAACTTCCCCTGCCTTACCAGTAGAACGTTCTATTCCCCCATTCTTCTTAACCCTAAACTATATCTTATTTTGGTATATTCTGACCCATATAACAAACCCCATCTCCCCTGTTTAACCCTTCCATCCCCTTGATCCCTTCACCAACCGATCACCGCCCAGCGCACAACCTGCTCCTCAACGCTGCTGCCAAGACTAACCCGATAAGAAAACATGGCTCTCATCATACCAAGCCACGCAACTACTGTTGGGCAGACCCAACAAACGCCCACGACCGTACATAACAAAACACTAGTTGGCATGCTGGCATGGCTTCATACATTGTCGCCGTGAGGCATGGAAGTATTGCTGCACCTTGTTATCTGTACTGGGAGAGATAGTGATTCAAAGAAATTTGTAGACATAGATTTCGAGATATGCTGATGGTTATCTTTGGAAATGGATGTGTTCCCTTTTTTTACATGAATATCTAATTGGGTGGATAGGTTTGATAATATCTTAATAAGACTTTGCTTTTCCAATGTAGATACTGCAAATAAGATCATTGATGTTAAATGGTGTAATATCTTTCATTTGATCGCTAACAATATATGTATATAATATCAATAAATTATGGACACCCACTAACAGCACATTTACCTGATGGTTCCTAGAGCAGGGAACTGTTAATGGGAGTTGTTTGGTGCTTGTGGATAGTGATACTCCTGGGAGGAGAAATGACGACCTTTATGGTGATTTTATAGCACTTGATTGTGATAGGCTGGAGCGGTAACTATAGAATGGCGCCCTACCTTCTGACTAGCTATGATGCCAAATGTCACACACATATGACATTCTAATATCATCTATTTAATGCGAAATGACAATAATCAATGGTCAATTTGCAAAATAATGCATTTATATAAATATATTAGTTAATGTCAGTCGAGCTAGGATCATCGGTATCTGGTATCCCTAAAAGTAGATTGCACTGTGCAATTGCATGATAGTAGCATATAGAAATGGTAATTTGTTTACGAACGTTGAAGACGACCAATCTATTTGTGAGTAATACAAAGATTGCTTATTTGTATCTGGGCTTGTCTGTATTCTTTTCATTTTCAATTATTCATGGACGAACTCTGACGCAATTACATCTCTGGCTCTCAATTGGCACTTACTACGACTGGCGCCTGGGTTCGAAAAAAAGGTATAAGAATCCATTCAAATATTTGTGAATCAATTTAAGATGGTTGCCTCTAATAATCAGTAATCATAAACCAATATGTAATTATAAAACTTCGAAAGAGGGAGTATCATCAACGGGGAACAATTAGGTGCTTGACATTCAACTAATGCCAAGATACTCCTGAGTAGATGTCCTCGTTGTCTTATGATCACAGTTAATTACAACGGTATCACGCAGTATGATATACTCTTATATCATGCACATTGCTCTAGACAATTAAACTCTTCAAATGAAACCTGATGTTAGTATGTGATTTGCCTATATCATGGCTAGATCATGTTCTAAGCACTATAATGTGGTGATCATCATTTATACAGATACACGTAATTTAATGATTATTTTTTCAAATAGCAACATCGTTCATCTTTAACATCTTTTATGGCAAAGTTGGACGAAAGAACCAAGAGCTACGGTCATTCATATCAGAGAAACAATCAAAACAAATCAATTTTCGCTAAGGATTATTTGCAGGGGGAATACCATTCCATGGGAAGGTGATTAGAATTATATAAAGACGAATATATACCCACACACAACATGAGTGGGAGAGATATAACGGGAGACACAACTTACCGGCGGCTGGACGTGTAGAGAGAGTATTCTTCTTTTCGACTATGCTTGAGGATTTGTTCGGGGTGGTTGGCGAGCCGATTGTAGGGTAAATCCTGTCTGTGTAGGTCGTACTGAGGATGCTGATAGGAGCAACACGGTAAGACTTACGGTGATGGCGATGACGGGTGCCGGGAACGGTGTGACGTCTCGTAGGCAGCTGAAGACTTGGCCCTGCCCAGGTGGAGATAAAGAGATCAAATATTAACGACCAGCATGTGCGTCTTTATCGCGGTGTCAGACCGAGGGCGCTCCGCTGACGTGATGTCCAGGCGGTCGTGACGTCAACCAATGGCCTCTGTAATACTGAACACTAACCCTTCATCCCTGTCCCAGCCCGTTAGAGCCCATTATTAGGCTGGAAGAGCCTGAGTTTAGGCCGTATCCAATGAAGCGTACCAAAGCCTTTAGTTTGTGCAGGATGTCCCGTGATAGTGATTGTATTAATCCACTGACACGGTCCAGTACGCACGACTGAGCGCGAAGAATGCACGACGAGGCCTGGGAGAGGACGTGCGCGGCGTGCACGCTGGAAGCGCACGTAGCTTATCTGCAGTAAATCTGTTGGGGGTAGATGTAAGGCCGTTGTAAATCACCCGCCGAGATGTGAGCATGGGCTGCCGATCGATGCTCGTGTTAGTCCACGAGGGGTTGTGGGGTCCGTGGTTCGTGTGTGTATGTTGGGGCGGGGGTAGCGGGTGGTAATTCCAGCCTAGGACGGCGACTAATCAGCTAAATCGGAACGTCGTTTAACCAGACGTCAAAGTGTTACTCCTCCATCAGACAGGCGTCCCCCCTCCCTCTCCCTACCACCCGCCCCACCCATCACCACTCCAGACCACCCCTTACCCGCAATAACTCCACAACCCCCTTGACACCACCAATATACCAAAGGACCCCCGCCCCCTCAACCTCTCAGGGGGTTCCGACCATAGGGGGCAGAGTAATTCCCTATTTTATTGGCGGGGTTCTCCAGGGACTGCCAATCCCCCTCGCCCCCCACCCACCTGGACCAGGCCCCTAACCCTCCCCGACCTTGCCCTCTCCTGTCAGAACCCCCTAAGTGACCAAACACGTGTTGGCGAGTACGGTCCTGCCGAGCCCCCGACGCTTCCTTCCGGGGAGCGAGGTGGTCAGCGGGAGACTGGACACCGGGGGGTAAGCCGGCTTCTGGCCATCCATCACCCGGCGACCCACCACCAACAGCAGTAACAGGCACCGACAGATTGTTATTGAGGGAGGCAAGGTGAAAATCACTCATTATTAGGGTATTCAAATGAGGCACCCACCCCGACCCACTACCCGAGGGACCTTCATCTCCTATCTCCACCACCCCTACCCCCTACCCTCACAGTGCAGCCATCAGCAGCAGGTGGAGTACGAGTGATACAGTGCATTGTAAGCCGAACGTGATACCCAAGAAACACCCACGCATGTGTTTAGAGCCTAATCACAAAGCCCCTTGGGTGAAACACGGTTGAGTGACGTGCATGAACGTCAACTGACAGGTGAGGAGTAGTGGCCCACCTGTCGGCAAATTGAGTCAGAATTAATATCACCGCGTCTATTTTACTTTAAATATTTTAGTCGCGAGGCCGGGGGGTGGGGGTTCAGAGTGTACTTACCGAAAATATATTTATTAATCACCTGCCATCATCATATCAATTGACATAATTCATGCATACCACTAGAGAACAAGAGGTATAGCATAACAAGAAATAGAGGTATAGCATAATTGATAACCTCTCAGCGGCAATTTGGATGTGGTATACGATTAGAAAAGTAATGCTTCTTAAAGGAATGTTAAACACAGGGCTTTATTTTAATTGATGACGAATACCACGACTATTCTTACCCAGATGAGTCGAAAACTAAATTCCTTAGTATTTCCTACAGGTATATTCTGGCACCTGTTCTATTCGATTGTCAAAAATGTATTCTGGAGCGTTCATATTACCAGGTGGCGTACCTTACATATTGTATTTCTCATGTCCGCCTAAAATGATACGTATTTTGTATGCATATCATGTGAAATGTGAAGTTATACAAAGGTCTACATAGACATACTTTATTTGAAGTCGTTATTACAACCTGGAATACATTTTATCATAATGGAATATACGATATATATATGTTATCCTATAAGCAGTCACTTTCGGTGGGCTATCATATTCCCACCAATAGCAGATCCCTTGTAGTCGCGTCATATATCCCCAAAGGTATTTTAGATTGACAGCAGCATCAACGATACTTTAGGAGTGAATCGATTCTAGGAAAAGACTATATGTACATGTGAAGCAAATATCTTCTGTTCTGCAATACTTAGGATTCTTAGAAAGTAATGTTAAGATTGAGATCTGGATCGCAGCTCCGCGGCGCATACGGACCAAAGCCTTTGGGTAAATCTCAGACAAACCGGCAACCATCTTTAATACACATTCACATATCCTTAGACTAAACACTTCATAATAAATATAATAAACGAGTGCACACCCACCCACCACTCCACATACATCCCCAACAACATATGTATATGAGTGGTAAAAAAGATTTCGCTATGGTTCAGACGTCTCCTCGTTCCCGGTGGGGTGTGGGGGACGGATTCTAGCGTAGCAGAAAAATATTTACAACATGTGCATATGACTGCCGAAAAAGGACATAAACCCACACTCAGACTTATCACACACCGTCACAGCCATTCTTCCATGTTCTGTGTGTGCTGAGAGTGACTGGTGAATCACCAGGGGGGAATAATGGCGGGTGGAGGAGGGGGGGCGCCAGATTTGCAAATTGGGTTCATCAGCACAATACAAATTAATGTTGATCAGTGCGAACCTGGAGTTGGCCAGCCGTTCGTCTTAATTATTCACGCTGAGCGAGCTTCCACGTATGACGGTTAGCCTACGTTTATGTCAGCCCAAGGGGAAGGATGGGCGACGGGATCGCTAATTGAACCACTTGGTCCTCGTATAACTACACGGGATGGCAAAGTTAGGCCTTAAACATACAGCTTTAATCAAAGTCTGTCTCCCACAGCCAAAGCCTCAAACAGAATTTTCTCTGCCCACACAAAAATCCGGTCATATTGCTTGAGATTAAGTAAAGAAACGGGTATTTTCATTTTTATCAGGATAATGAAAATGTCACATCATTTGATTTGGAACAGAGAAAAAACAAAGGCATAATAATGTAAAGTAGCTTCGTGATTTGCGTTGATCTTGTTAAAATAATAGCGTGTTCAGAATTTTTATCCAATTAGGCACATGACGGTCATTATGGAATTTAAACCAACAGGCAAGTCCGATTATCATTTCAATGAAATAAAATCCTGTAATTGCAATACTTATCAGTTTTTTCTTTTTCCTTTTCCGTGCGATGTCACACGTTGTGAAAACAAAATAATCCTCCATGGGAATAAAACAAATAATGGCTGTAATTATTTCTACCAAGATGAATATGTCATGAACGCACACATGTATAACTGCAGATGTATGGTACCATTTCTCCAGACTGTGTTTTTGCCTTGACCCTAAAGCCCAATGCCCATCTACCGATTTCGGAACATTCATGTACCTTTGTCGGCGACAAACGGACAGTAATTTGTCTCAGCCAAGGCATCCTAACGGAGTCGGCTGTAGTCGGTAGGTGTAGGACAGCTAGGCAAGGGTGAGCCACCGATTAGTAGCCTGATTTGCTTAGGACTAATATCCAGCACCCCATCTTCATAATGTCCGCAGATCGAGCGAAGAGTTACATAATTTGCCTACGACAAGTTGACCGACTCCTATACGATTTGCAAACTAATTGCTCAACCCTGAATCGGTAGATGGGCATCAGGCTTAAGCGGTGACAATGCTGTGACAGACACAACCTTACACCATGGTCTCTGACGGATGGTCATGGATGGGTCTCTGTACAATTGGCGCTGCTTGGTGTTTCAGGAAGGACATGTGTCGGGGGCGTGGGCAGAGAGGTGTCCAGAACGGCTTATTGACAGGGGTCCAGCCGTCCTATTGACCAGGCTACGTCAACAACACAACACCGACCCCCATCAGGATATTTGTCTCTGTTTAACGGTGAAGGTGGGGTGCAGGCCGGCCCTGGCTATAGGGTGGAGGTGGAGGGGTTGGGATCGGGTCACGTCACATGTTGTTAAGGACGCGTCGAGACAAATCGATAGTTCCGGTTCCTGGAATGAGACATTGGAAGCTCCGATTTGTTTTATAAAAGTTGTAATGTAAATTCAGCCCCAGTGGAAAAGGAGACAGAAATAAACCTTCAACACTGGTGGCGGACCAATTCGACTACATGAATTAAATGTAAAATGGTATGATATGAATTTATTAGGCTTTCGCAAAGTGCTTTCTCATGCCCGGACGATAGGGCAATAACATTGACCTGCCGGGCTTTTTTGAGTTCCCCATAGTATTTCTCCAGAACCTCTGCATTGGTCAATGTCACTTGATCAAATCCGAAACAGAACGGTTTTTAGATATATCCTTGCCTTTACGTACCCCTTGACATCTATGTACATAAATGTGTCACAATTGGCTTACGGAGGCAATGGTGAGGCTGTTGGGGATAACGTTGCCAATTTTATGTGTTTGTACATTCTAATACCAGGATGATAATTGCTTTTTAATTTAGTATTGTAGAGCCCTGACATGGCCAATCTTTGTACTTTCTGTTTTTCGTCTGCATTGATAGAAAATGTAAATTGGTCATGGCCCCCATATTCCATTCCCTAACACCAGCTCAAACAAAAATAATTGCTTTTCCAAAACTGAAAAATAAATAACCTTGTTTAGTAGTGAATTAAAATGTTATTACAAACAAAAGGAACTGCACACTGTTAAACCTGCAATCCTATTGTGCCATCCGCTGTATTTTCACCAGCTTGAAGTTAGGTACTAGTGTCAGTGTATACCACTCTAGGACGAGCCCATCATGATGATTTGAAAAATGGATCACATGATATCACATGGGATCCGTACATTATCTTTAATTTTGCTTAAGAAGTATATTGATGTCATCCAGTTTTGTTGATAACTCTATTGTACCAAACGCGTGAGGAGTAATGGCTGGAACGTGTGCAGACTCATGTTGTGCCGATTGGTGCTTCAATACCACAGTATCACCCAGGCCGGGTGTGACCAGGGACCTGTTTCACTAGTTTTGTGACATGTCTAGATGGCGTCTAGATGGTGTGTCCGGTTTCAAAAGAACTAGACATTAGACTTTGTTTTGTCCGTTCTTGCTTGCACTGTTGGTGCCGCTTTTTATGTCTGTCTAACACTTTTGTCACGAAACTAGTGAAACAGGTCCATGATGTGTAGATTTGTCTAATTCTTATGTTTAGGGTCTGTCTTTTCCTAAGGGCAGCTACTTTTCTTGTCACGAAACTAGGCAACCCAATCTGTCTGTATGGTGTCATAGGCATGTCACGAAACTAGTGAAACAGGTCCCTGGAGGGTGTAACCTCCTTCATTCAATCAATAGTGCTCAATATGTGGTTACTTTCAACTTGTTCCACTTTCCGCAACAAATTATTTCATTATGATTAGCGACCACGACTAAGAAGATGCTGCCTAGCAAATGTGATCTATCGGTGGTGACTAAGATGCCTGAACAAATGCACCATGAGGGCAGGCAGGCAAAGTTAGAATACCAGCTTGAGGATCTGCAACCCAGATTGGGGATCTCCAACATACTCTTTTGTGACTAACTCGGACACCACCCACTGGGATTCAAGGGCCAGCAGCTATGGCCACGGCTGGCCGTATAGCCGCACCAGACGCAGTAGGCACTCCTAAGAGGATCTTCACCTCACCGGCAAGATCCATCAATGTGTTCCTAGCAATGCTCCTAGGATGGCAGAGTAACCGCCCTGGAAGGCATGGCAGACTGGGTCATGCAATAGGGGTATTTTGCTGCTGCCATGTTAGGCAACCCTTGTGCCCACAGGGGTTGGCTCACTATGAAGGACACAACACACAGGTTAAACAACTGTTGCAGTCGCCTGTGCACATGCTGTGCTCCTTCTAGGGCAAGAGTCTTTTACAATGCAATTATGTATTAAGACTGAGCAAGCACCTTTGGGCTCACTCGCTCTACATGAGCATTTGTGGGGTATTTTGCGCATGTTAGACAACCCCAAGGTGCCGTCCGGTCACTTATTTCGCCACATTTATTTTTGCAAAATCCTGGAGGATTAAAACTTCGCAGGCATACACTATTGGCGTGAGGAGGCATTTCTACCTGAGGCCAAGGGACATTTCCCTAATGGCTGGGAAAGCTTTGATCACATTCAACACTTACTTACTCCAATGTTTCACTTGGATAGCTGCCATTTGCCAAGGGAGGATGGTAACAAAGGCAGGGTAAACAAAGACCTGTCAAACAGCATAACACAGCACATCCCCCATGCCACACCTACATCTTACAGAAGGGATGGCACATCCAGACACCATCCAGATGCAACACCGGACATTGGGAGGTCATGCCAGCTTTCACCCATTGGCTGGGGTGCGCCCTTTTGCCCCCAGACAAGTCCCAGTCTACAGACTGATCTTAGCGGACCAGAGGTGAGGGGAACTGGTCACCTAACCTCGGGCCTCGGTGACATCCACAATGGTCTCCAAAGGGACGTGGCACCCAGACCCCTCGACGGACATTCGTGCAAAACTTCTTGAGGAGGCCTCACTCGACATTAGCGTCCTCGGCCTGCAACATCATAAGGGCGCGACAGCCAGTCACCTACACTCTCAAGACCGACCATAGGGTGGCACTGCTCGTCAACTATCATGTCTCAGCCCTCTGCATACTTCCCCGTTTCGGCTGGCCTGTAGGCCAAGAGGATGGGCCATGGCTCACACCAACATCTGAAAATTACGCTTTGGGCAACTGTCAAGCAACTGATCTGGAAGCATTCATCGTCAAAGAACCTAGACTTGTGGCCCTCATAGGTCATTTCAACGACAGACTGTTCAGATGCATGCATGTTTTCTCCCTACTGTCCATTAGGGGGACGTAGAAGGAGATCATGTCATGTTAGACCTTTCTTTCCCTGCAGGGATAGCCATTAATGACGGCATTCTGGTCAGCCTTTACCTCAGGCAGGGTGCCTCCTAGATCGTGCCGCACATGGTTGACTTGATCATGGTCTTGATAGAGGTGACCCCGTCACGTGCTGTGGAAGGCAGACCTCCGCAGAACTTCCCGACAGCTGTTGATCGACTTTGCAAATACCAACTCCTTGCGCTCCGGTAGGGGGGATACTATGTGGAGCAGTGCCCCCAACTTCCTTTGGCTGCTACTACTACTCTATTGCCTGTCAACACACTTCCAATATTTATCGTCGCTTAAACCGTAGGCTAGTGGGGATTCTACTGCTTAGCCTGTGTGGATGGCTTCGCAGGGTAGGCAGATGGCTATGTGTCTATGGCGGCGGCCTATGCCACATTCAGTGAGCTGGTGTACCACCTTGCCCTCCAACCTGCTGCTTCTAAGTACAGTCTGCCTGCACAGTCCATCTATTGGCTTGGTTTTTCATTTGGCTGTGCAAAATGTAAGCACATTGATGGTTTTATACGACGTAAATGCAGCAAAAATATGCTTAAAGTCCACTTAAAGACAACCATTACACAGAATTCAAATGTGATGAAATCTAATATTTCATGCTGTGCAATTCTTGCAATTCATGGGCACCTAGGCCCCCCCAGGCCGCAATGAAACTTTATCTCCAGAAGTGTATACCGTCCCAGTTTGCCTGCTCATTATCACTCCTGTCTGTTTTTCTACTGAATGGATTGTTCACACTCCTTCTGCCCTGAACGCATTTTTACTTTCAACCGCCTACCCACCCTACAACCTACCCACCCAAGACTTCAACAGACTTTTCAAAAGGCTGACCTGTTTATCACTGCTGTCTGTTTCCCTACTAAATAGACTGCTTACGGTTCCTTAGACTCCACCTTTAACAGTCCATCTGAACTGATTTAATCTCCTCCACTCCTGCGTTCGGTCATTGTAATACACTAGAGGGGAAAGCCTACTTCTATACCCCACAAGGTACTTATATAGAACGAAGCAAAACGAGGCGCAGAGACAAGCAAACTCATACAAAGGAAACGTGTGGGTCGTTTGAAGAAAGCTATATGAGTGTTGTGAAGAATTGGACGTGTCAGGGGAGGCATACCACGAAGATGGCTGAGTAACATTAATCATTCGAATTCTCATTGGTATTAAACAGGTGCAGAGAAAAGTTTATTTGAGAGTCTGCCGCCAATAAGTCCTTAGTCCTTCAGATCTTAGAGTCCGTCCTTTCTCCCTTTCTCTCTTCTTCGGTGAATGGCTTCGTTTTATACATCATAGTATCGACATCAGGTATCATATAATGTCAGAGACTCAAATTAAGATACAAAAACTGATCCCAAAGAGCCGATATATAGAACAAATAACAAGTAGGGAAAATAACAGATGGGAATTCATATGAAAGTATAAGGTATAGTGATTATAAAGATGATTGTCTTTACGATGCCACATAGCGTGGAGCGATAGCTAATTTAGAGTCCAATAATGCTCACAACATGAATTTAAAACAACTGCAGGTGACGAAGTGTTATATATATATATTTTTTTGTGTGTAAATGTGTCTGAAGTTTCGCACGAACATTTTCCATTGCACTATAATTTTTTTTTTTTCACCAATAGTAGGTTATAGCAGACCGGATCGGTTTGTATTTCAACTACCAATGATAAAGAATATATCGCTGGATATGGACTAAATTGAGTTGTTTCGGACCTTCTCTGCTTCTTCTATATATTCCCCCCAGGATGGCAATCAATACCGCCTCCACACATTTTAGTCGATCCTACGATACAGAAACAGCCTGCTGGATCAAACAAGGCCGCGGGTTTTCGGACAGGTGCTCTCAAGCAATTCGTCGTAAAGTAGATTCAAAATTCAATTAGTCCTTGCGAGAAACTAGCCTATTGGACAGATGGGAGTAAGGACCAGGTGGTAAGCCTGGTTGCGCCAACTTACCGACATGGAAAAGTCATACTGTGAGTGATCGACTGCATATGTTGCCTGCAGCTATTTACACTCACTCAACATGGATACAGTGGGTTTAACATCGTCCTGTCTAGGAACGAGATTTTTTCAATGCCACCATGACCTGAATGGCCTTTCAAAACCGCCAGGTATTCATGGCAGAGTCCTCCAAATAAATCATGAGCAAAATGATGAAAAGGAATAAGAAAAAAGGATATTAAAAAAAGAATAAAAGTCCCATATTACTTCAACCATCGGTAATATTCCTGCTGTTGGCCTTTTGCCTGTGGTCTCACTGACCCCCCATTCCTTTCCTCCCTCCTCCTTCCCCACATCGTCCCGGCACAGCCCGTCCCACCCATAGCCAGATTCACTACCGTACAGGCGCCACCAGGCCCACCAGTGCCGCTAATTAGATTATTAGAAGGTGTCCTCCCGACCCAGCCAGCAATTAGTCAGCGAACCACTCGCCCGGTGCCAGCAGCCTGTCACCTGCTGCTCGATGCAGCTCGCCCGAGCAACTCAGCGGAGCAGTTCGCTGGAGCAGCACGAGGCACGGGCTTGGTGGTCACCTGCACGGTAGAGATGGCAACAAACATAACGCTTTGTCTTTATTTCAGCACCGTACGCATTAGCGAGAGACCCTGGACAGCGATATAGTATGTTAAAATTATACAGATAATTACGAAATCATTTACATAGAAATCAGGTGCAAAAACATATACTATTTACATCTCTGTGTCTATCATGTTTCTCTGTGTTGCTATGTGTCGACGTTTGCGTTATCAAATGTTTGGAAGTTATTTCATCACTCAAAGTGCCATTTACCGATATGTAAATATATTTTTTCAGGTTGCATATTTCGATTATATTCCAGCTTGTCGTTGTTGCAATTTTTCGTAGAAACTCTCGATTGCTTGTATGACGGCCTGATTCAGCCAAGCCGAACTCTCAGTCGACTATAAAAGCAGTTGGAATGGTCCGGTGAAGAGGTCACGCAAAGGCATCTTGGTGGAGTACACCCACATACCTGGTCGGTCACACATTCGACTATTCTTTAACTGTTTAGGCACAGGCAGGCAGTAGTGGTTGGAATTGATTACATATATATCAATATCTTGTCGTAAGGGCAGTTGTAAACTAAGTAATTTCCATAAACGTGCAGTGTTCACATGCCCTGACTCAGGATCAAACGCTCTATTGGTACCATATCTGACCAAGTTGTTACACCTTTTTATAGACATGATTGAGAATTAAGAATACGGGTAAAATAGTTCGGTGTCCGAGAGAACGTCAACTGAAACTTGAAGCATAAAAACAATGTACACAATGTTACCTTTAACTTCGTTTCTTGAATCAAATGTTAAAAGGCGTTGACAAGATGAGAGTACAATAAAGGGTCCAGCAAGGCTCGACTTTCTCGCTCCTATAGCACATACTATCGTAAAACTGGATGGGTTTTAATCTTGGCCACCGTATGCCACGACTGGAGGTTGGCAAAGTGATTTCACGAGGCGAAGCCGAGTGAAGTCCGGAGCCAAAACTCCAGGAGTGGAATGCGGTGGCCAAGATTAAAACGAATCAGGTTGTGATTTTATCCTACCCTGTCTCCTCGATTTTGGAATATTACGTGATGACAATTCTGTATGCCACTAGTGGCATATAAAACTCCGTATGCCAGTCAGCGTGGCATACGGAAACTCGATGTTAAGCCTATGGGATTTTATATTAGGGGTAGGATACTGATAGATATGATATTATCAGGCTTTACATTTTAGAATGTTTGTCGTTTGTAACCTGTATAGTTCAACTTTTCAGTATCCGCTTCAGACAATGTATGGATATGCTAACTGATTCTGGCATGGCTACTGAAACCTACATGGAATGGGACACTCTCATGATATTGTCAGCAGACACTAATGCATACACGCACAGTGCACATCTCGGAGCCGACAGGGAGTAAAACACATGTCAGCTTGGCCTTTGGAAACACTACCTTTGGGGATTTTTAGCAGTAGATTTCAAGGATGAATGATATTGAGGTTGCAATTCAAGATAACTCGAGTTTTTCTTCTACGCTTCTAAGCTTCAGTGAGTGTACAATTGCGAATGTTCAATGTAGTTGTTAGAATGTGATGAGAGGGAGCCATGTGAAGAGAACGACAGGAATACTCATAGACAAGGTAATGTTGTATCCGTTATAAAATACTGCATCGTGCGCCTAATGCTATTAGTCTGACTTATACCGTCTACAATAGGTACAATAACCTTTCCTGCCTAGATGTATGATTCTAAAACTCACTCTTTACACTGATTTATTTTCTACTACGCGTGTGTGAATGTTTCTCTTTGTAGAATTTAATCGTTGTATTCTTAACATCAGAATTACTTTCTTGTTTATTGATTTTATTGTTATCCGATATAGTTCCACGAATAATTGGCCATAAGGTCTTGATATTAAGAACTGCACGCTCAAAATGGGTTGTTTATATTGAGCAACCTTTAACATTTATACTGATAATTTTCCTTATGACACCTTTTGATATTACTTGACTTCCTTAGGCGATCACAGATGTTTACAGATGTATTGGGTTGTCATGCTTCAATATTGCTCTAAGATTAAGAAAGGAAAAAACACTAATTAGAAACTGCTCTAGGAGATAACTTTAGGATTATTGTTACCTAAATAGTATATATTGATTCTGTTAAAGTAAGACTCAAGGACTAATTTATTTCTCTTAGGTATATGTTTTGAGAAGTATTTCTTCCATTCCAAGGGGAAAAAAGGAAAAGAAATATTGCCAAAACACTCCCGATATCCTAATTGAAAAGATTTTTTGTAATACCAAAAGGAAATACGAACATAACACAGGATATAGTGATGCAATCATCAAACTGAATAAATTGATCTAAATACAAAAACTGTTACGGCTGCAATACTCCTAGATAATTCCTGTATTTGAGGTGAGAAGGACCCTCCAGTTGATGTATTTTCAATTCAGTTTTTTAACTACCAAGTCGAAGTTAACTTTACAAAATCCTCAAGAGACATTTATCTTTATACCTTTCCTGCCACGCAGGTGCAAATTGGTGAAACCCGTGGCGATTCACTGATAGAAGTACTATGGACGTCCCTATGTGGTAGCTCTGGCTTCAACAGCCATTGTTCTGCTACATGACTGTCATGGGGAGCCCCCTCCCCTCCCCCCCCCCCCCACACACACATGCCGCATTGGTGGGATAATGAATAAAAACGATCCGAACCTCCTGCCTGGATGAACGGATTACCGCCGTACTATAATCTGTCGTGGGGTTTTCTTGACATGACAGTCCCTTGTTAGTAAAACATTCTCCTGTCAAACCTGCTCTGCCATCTATCGGTTCCTGTCCCATAATCATATGCATTATCCCGTGCCGATGGAGCACGTAGGGTACACAACGAGGAAAGGGGTGTGGGATTTGGGGAATTGACGAGGGGAGCTAAGGGACCTAATTTTGTCTGGTGAGGGTTTCATGGAGACGTGGAGCAATTTAGAGCTGACGCGATGGCGAGAGAACCAACGTAAAACCCACCCTTTTAAATACCAGAACGATAGTGGGGAAAACGGAGAGAGGCAGTTAGGTATGGCCTTTAAGAGCCTCAATGTAAATACAAAGATGGCCCAACTCCATATCTCATGGTAAGCCACTCTCACATACGACATATATATGATTCCCATGTAGTGGGTCCTACCTCATGTACCGAGGTGGGGAGTTAAGGGTAGAATAAGTCACAAATCAATGATAGTGTCGTCTTAAATTACTACTATAGACGTTCTATTTACTACAGATGCTGATAATGAGAGCAAATGAGATAGCAGGTTAGGTTCTTAACACATAAGTGGTAATATTGACTAAATTTCGGTTTTCAAATCCCGAAGTAATGTATTCAGAATCAGTGATCGAACTCTTCGTCACTGAATTGGGTTGATATGTACAGTTTTGGGGCACTAGCTTTCTCTGACATTACCAACCCCCACCTCCATTCACACAGCTGCAAATACACACCCTGACATCTAACCAGTACGTTGAATGCGTATGCATTGAATTACAAGTCTAGGCCACACGAATTTAGGTTTGAACGGACTTTTACCTTGACCGATGAACCTAATGTCCTGTGCAATATCCATCTCCACCAAGACGCAGCTCAGCTTTACAACCCAATTCTCATCCCTGCCCGCAAGGCTCTGCTCACGCAATGTTCCTCTAGAGGACAATCACTTTTCATTTTTTACCCCCTCCGCAAAGTATTAATCCCCCACCACCATGGAATATTTATGGGGAATATTGTTAACAACGTCCGTCTGTGAGCAGCTAGGCGGGCTGGAGCAGCTCGCACGGATAACGGGAGGCGCTCGCCTCGGGCTGGGTGAGTTGTAGACCCCGGCGAGGTTAGCATTAAGGCCGGTGAGCGCTGCCTAGGTTAAGGTGGCTAAAGAGATTGCTCTCATTACAGGGGCGCTGCGACGGCCTGTCTTATCACTGCTTCATTATTGATAACATACTCTCGTGCTGTGATTGTTACGGGAAGTGGCGCCAAACTCTCTGTGTGAGCTGCTCCCCGTGGTTGTGGCTTTGCACTGGTGTTAGTGTTGTTGTCCTTGTTCATAGTAGAGACTGTCGTGGTAAGTTTTATTTATTTTGATGATAATGCTATCGGTCGTTGAAGTTATGTTAATGGTAGTGATGACCCTTGTTGGTTATGGAGGTGTAATGGAGGTACTCTAATTTAAGCTGGTGGTATTTTCGATGGGGATATACATCAATATTGTGAGGAGGATGTTGAAAGTTTAAGGCCCGGCGTCCACCTACTATGATAGAATCGTAGACCTCCCGATATGGCACCGATACAAAATGTCAAAATCGGTGCCATATCGGGAAAGTGCAAAATCGTAGACATATGTCTAGACATGCCAATCCACCACGCATTGTATGGGGGTTTTATCGGTGTCTAATCGCAGAAACGTGGTCAACTGCCCCGATATTAGGGGACCTTCCGACGCGATTTTGATTTTTTATCGGGAGGTGCATCGTAGGGCATATCGGTGCCATATCGTAGTAGGTGGACGCCGGGCCTTATGATCCACCCTTTCTACTACAACCTCAATATCGTTATTGTATCTATCATAAACAATGAGATACAATATTTATTATCATGAAGATTCATAACATGAGAGGACCTCCACTCTAATCTATGTCATACTTCATTACATCAAATCAGAAGCCAATCTCCAAAACCCAGAGATGAGCAGGAAAGCAGTAAAGTGCAAAATCGTAGACATATGTCTAGACATGCCAATCCACCACGCATTGTATGGGGGTTTTATCGGTGTCTAATCGCAGAAACGTGGTCAACTGCCCCGATATTAGGGGACCTTCCGACGCGATTTTGATTTTTTATCGGGAGGTGCATCGTAGGGCATATCGGTGCCATATCGTAGTAGGTGGACGCCGGGCCTTATGCTCCACCCTTTCTACTACAACCTCAATATTGTTATCGTATCTATCATAAACAATGAGATACAATATTTATTATCATGAAGATTCATAACACGAGAGGACCTCCACTCTAATCTATGTCATACTTCATTACATCAAATCAGAAGCCAATCTCCAAAACCCAGAGATGAGCAGGAAAGCAGACTGACAGGCGTCCAGGAAGTGTCATCGGGAGTACGCTCAGGTAGACGGCAGGCAGCTCCTGCTCTCTGATCCCATTGTCAGTGCCAGCTGGGGAATAGCCCGGGCACACGGGCGCCCCTTTAACTCATGGCGCGGGTAACTCGCCGAGACGGCGCTGTCGGGACATGCATCATTGAGCAAGCACGTCGCACAGCGCGCACAGCCCACCAGCCAACTGCTCAGCCTCTCACTCCCCTTGGGTAGCGACCTGCTCACCCGACAGCAGGGGACGGGGAAGGGGACAGCGATGGGCCTGTTGAAATATACATGGCACGGTGAGGGGAGAGACAGTGACGTAGATGGAGCGTTTTCAGTCTAGAGACAGTTGGCTCTGTCTACTGGTGAGCTACCCAATAGCCTTTACAGAGACAACCACAAAGACACATTCAACTTTGACGTTCACTTAAAAAGATCAAAGACTAATAATGCATACACTTTTGAATTGAAAGATCTGTCAGTGTTTGGAATCGAGTACCGAAAAGAAGCACAATAAGGGATTGCCTTAAGAAGGTTTTAGTGTTTCATCTTCTTCTCCAAGCCGCATTACCAAATACGATCATAATAATTCCGGTATTTGCATTTTTTTCAAGCTGTCGCTACCGTTTTCGTCAGTCGATTACCTTGATTTGGGCACGCAAGTGCTTCCCCCTAAAGCGCCTTAGTTTAAGGTCGTAATTGATTGCCTGTTGACCAATGTTCAGTCATCCTGTATGAGTCACGATCTCTGTTAATGACGTAATTATAATTGGTTATAATTGGCCGATCGACATAGTACCTCACACCAGCATCTTCCACGTTTTCCCACTCCTAGAACCCGACCACTGGCCGACGACGTCGTAAAAAAACGGAAGTCCATGTCACGGTCCAGTGCGCACTGATTGAATCATGACGCCACCTGGTGGCAATCATGCGCCTAATTGCGCGCGCACAATGTGGACCGCCCAGCGCGCCCTACTGGGAGCGGGGGCAGTGACTTTTAGTCTCGCTGTGATGTGCTGGAGGGTGGGGCATTGCCCGGGGCTCATTAGCTGTCTCATGCGGCGCTCTCCAATGACAAAACAATGCGGGTGTCTCCTCACCGCTTGCATGCTGAAAGAAACAAAAGACAGGAGACCACCTTGTTTCTATGTGTATTTACTCCCTAATTCCTCATTATGGTTCTAATTGACTCGGAATCCGATATACAAGCCTCGTGCCACTTGAAGTTGTTTAAATCAGAACCCATGCAGCATAGCATTAAGGCAGATTTCAACTGTCGGCATGTACGTTTTGATCATGAAACAACTCGCTTTTCTTTATTAGGGCGTGGTGTTCAGGGTCGTCTATCTTGGTCCGTCCTATTTTAACTCCCATGGGAAGTCTTTGTTCTTGCAGAGAGACGTTAATGAGTATTAGCGGTTAAATCATCTTTATGTCCGTGCTGCTGGCAGGGACGAGACCGTCCACCCACCGTGTGCCATGTAGCGCTGGGTTGGTGAAGTGGTGATACTGCTTGTAGCACATCGCTTTTTCCCAAGCCGCCTGTTAGTTCAACGAGCCTTTGGTCCCCAGCCTTCCCCTTCTCCCCCCCCCCCCTCCCCCCTCCTCACCACCCCTCTTTGGGTTGGGGCTGCTTCAAACCTGGCGCCGTGGTCTTGGATCGTGTTCTGCATGAATAATCTAAAATCAGGGTAAACTAAACTAACAAAAAACCTGTCGTCCCTGGAGCCCCATTCCTCATGGTGTTATAAAGCAGGGTTGGAAACAAGAGAGTTCATATATCTCGTAAATTTGATATCACTGTTCCGCGGCTGTTGTTACTACGCTAAACATTGAAATCCTTAAAGTAACGCCAGACTGTATTCTGGTCTTCACTGATTCGTCTGATGTACATCATATCTACGGTAGGATCACCTCATTCTAAAGACTTCACATTTATATAAATAGAGAAATATGAATAAAATATATCAAGTCCATGGGGAGACAAAGCCGGTACAACTGAAAATGACACAAGGATAGCACAGTCTCGGATCAGGAGCCCATCCTCCTTCCGGCAAGAAAAGGAAAATGCAACTGCCCATCAAGAGAGAAAAGGATCTCTTGTGTCAAACCACAGAGCATAGGATTTAATGAGGGCACCACCTATTAGCCATGCGCAACAAGAAAAGAGAGGAAACCTGTGGGTGGGGGACGGGCATGAACAAGGTAAAGGCGAACCTTTTACACAATGCATTGTTGCCACTGTACAGTAGACCAAATCAGTATTAGATGCAAACTGTGGCGACTATAGTAATGACAATTGGGGGATGCTCACCAACCAGACAGCGCTTTAGTCCTCCATTAGTGCCCCTCACTACACCTCACCTTGCCAGTCCTCCTAGGTGGGTAAGTACGGGCCACGTGACCTCCTCCAGCACCTAGGCCACCGTCACGTGACTGCAGGTGGTCTCCTACCATTTAGCCCGTGCTCTCCAATCGGAGGCGAGGTCCTCACACGAGAGTCAATTAGTGGGCGAATGAGGGCCACTGAGGGCTTTTGAGGGGCTCTGGGGTCCTGTGAGGGCTTCGCAAACTAGAACGGCCCCCCACGGGGTCCTTGGTCGATCGCTTCAGGCGTTGGCAAGTGGGCTTGGTGGGCAAAGGTGACAGGCGTCTGCTCTTTCCTCTGCCTTTTTTCAGTGTGGACAGGCCCCGCTTTGAATGCGCCTTTGAAACCAGAATGGTAGTCTTGCACATGGAAAACATCGTATATAGGGCATATGCATGTCGATTTTAAACAACCCTAACATTTTTTAGGAAGGATGTTATATGTGGAAGTACAATATGATCAAGTGTGTCTCACTGCTTTATTTGACTATATCAAATTAGGTTATCCCCTGTGTGAGGGAGGTTATTCTACGTACATTTTTCCTTATTAATGGTGTATCTTTTGTTTGTATATTTATGTGATTCAAGATGACCATATATAAACCAAATACCAGAGTTAACTAAGCTTACCCTGTTAGGCAGGACCATGGAAAGCAGCCCCTAATTGGGCTGAGGTCCAAGCCTCTTTATTGTATTGTATGAAACCAGAGCAGAAGCAAAATTGTCAAATCTATTTTACATGCAATAAAGAAACGTATTTTTTTTTAAAAGAAGGAATTAGGTTCTTAATACAAATCATTATCGACTTTCGAGCTGATAATAATTTGGCTGTTATTATAAATAAAACCATTAATAACACCCAATGCTACCTTTCATGAAGATGTGATTCCTCTTGAACATAAAGTGACTATCCTGTATGGACGTCCACTCATTTTTGTATCGCACACATCAGTAGATCCAGCTGCGAGTGGCATACAGCTGTGGCTTTAAAGTGAGGGGTCGATTATCTGTCTGTTCTTAGTATTATAACTATAGTCTGCGCTACCCTGCACATATGTATCATTAGCAGCCATAGAGCATCATCTGTCCCCTTTTAATCTAAGGTAATATGAATCCTCGACATGAAATAAGAATGGCCTTACTGTTGGTCTGCCCACCGGAAATTGCTAAAGATATGGGAAGCAAAACTGCCACCGTTTGAACTACGGTAAACAGACATGCCATACACCACATTGCCCTTTCATATGGATAGATTAAATTAATCAACTGAAATGAAATAAAACTGATTACAATGAACATGTAGGATCTGCCCGATCTCATTGCACCTTCCTAAAATCAAGAATATCAAAACTTCACTCTAATTAATCTAGTATGTTCTTTTTGTATTCTTTGAACGATAGGCACAGATTACATTTAACATTCTAATGGTATGTTTGTCCTCATCCAGTAGAAGAGCATGCGTTGATCCATTATATCTCTATGTCATTTTGATTATTGAATCAACGCTACACAAATGATAAAGATATAACATAGCAGTAACATTAAATGTATTTTCTGTATGCATATTTTTGAGGCTGCACATATGGAAACATGCGATGCAAAACCGTCCTCGCATTCTATGCCATGGTGCTGATACCAGCTCTCATATCGGTGTCACCTTAGCAAATAATTGGTACATGGTATGGGACCTTGGAAAGGGTTGGTCTATATATTTGTGTTGCCTTCATTACCAGAGTATACAATTTTTTCTTCAGCTGAAAGAAAATTTCACGACCCCTCCTTACATGGAAATCTCGCGCAACCAACGTTTACATCCATCAGTCCAGTCTAAGACATTTCCAAATATATCCCGGAGGCCCTCCGGGCTGAATATACCTCATCCTATGGAACATGTCTGCCATATTTTGCCTTATCAAATGTCATCCCTCTTCATATACTAACACTTATGTAATGGAACTAGACAACTGCCTATTCCCTAAAATTAGACCCTTCACCCGAATCAATCTGTCTTTTCATCTATTCATAGTGTGGCTTTAGTATCTTACTCACTGCCTTGTCATATCCAAAAATAGCGACACAGATTAACCCACAAATATTTTCTGAAGGTACGTCCTTTGTTATTCGAAGTTGCCTTCAAGATATACTATTTGAAACTGTGATCAACATAGAATGTATGATTCGCTTTTCCCGTATGTAGGTATTGCTAGACCTAGTCTGCTATTAGTCTGCTGTGATTTATGAAGCGCCAGTTTCATAAATCAAAGTAACATATTTCCAGAAATAGTCGTTCCATCAAGTCGATTGGGTAATGGGGACTGTTTGTTGGAAAATCACTTTTCTCGTCGCCAATCAAATTAGCATTCACAGTGATTTTCAGGGAACAAAATATCTACAGTAATTTCTCTTTTTGTTTTACTGGAGATGACAGGTAAAATCATGTCTGAATGACATGAATAAAGCGGATAGGTTATTTGCCTTCAGATATACGTGTACATGAATACCAGCTTTCCGCGCTACATCGTAAAACTTCTCATTACAAACATTACAACTTTTCCTTAGAAACTGATTCAATGTTCGGAGTGATTTAACCGAATACCTCCAAAGGGGGAGCATAGCACACATTCAAGACGCAACACTGAGCTTTCAGACTTGAAGCTGATTTCCGCAATATGAGCCGTCTAATACGAACCCTCACAAAAGTATTTGAAACATTCCCACATAATATTCTAACAGAATTTCTGCATTTCATGTACTCGTAGAATCTCCTTTCTCAGCATCCCTATTTCTGAAAATTTTGCATCATATGAAATATGCTTTTTACACTTCTGGTCAAACACAAGACTCAAATTTTCCTTTCTAAAGCTCAGCGAACCCCAATGGGAAGTATATTCCTCGGAGGGAACCTATACTGAAGTCTTCCCAGCCCCACCTTGATCTCCATTTTGCTTGGTCCTTGTTCTTACTACTTGTCTTTCTCACCAAGTAAAGTTATTTATTTAAACATATCTAAATCACTGAGGAACATCTGTTACAGGAACCATGCATTGCATCAATGTTCATTCTGTTGCAGGGCACTTCTGTGAAATAGTAAAGCTAGTATTTCTGTAACATAAATAACAGAACAAGTTCGTTCCCATGGCTGTTCCCTTCCTAAATGACTGTTTCTTTTTCAACAAAAGGTTTAATGTAGTTTTTGCCAAACTGTAAGGGCGGCTGATAAGGCCTTTCTTTTAATGAGTATGCGAGAAGATAATGTTCAGTCAACAGTCTGTTTATCCTGTGTTCTCTCTGTGCCGGATAGGTACATGTATACTTTCAGTATAGAGCATTCTCTTGGGAAGAGTCGCAGAAAACACTGCATTTGTGAACTGATGACACGATTTTCGACCGCGGATTTAACTTACTTTCTTATTCCAATATAGGCATCAAACTTTCCTATTATGATAGGTCATTGAGAGTGCCAGTCATTTTACATTTATAGTTGTCTATACTAGCAATTCTATCAGAATATACCTTATACACCTTATCGGCTAGTCCGCATAGTTAATCCCCAACACATAAAAGCCATCAGCAGTGCTCCTGCCACGAATACCCAAGGTACTGCTACGATTCATCAAACCCAGCCGGATTCTATGTGTACATCGCTGCAGCCTTTTACACGAAAGAACGCCCTTTAAACCTTTAACTCCCACGTCAAGTCATCGGAAGACGTGAGGCGGTTCCATCACTCCTAACGCTCCCACATGACAACTCCTCAACACACTCTAGAGACCGTCCTCGGGCAGACCTCAAAATACCCTCCATCCTACACACCCTAAGGCCAACCACCCAGTCCCCTAGATCTTGCCCGAGGGGAGCTTAACGTGCTAGAAGGAGGAATCCTGCCATTTGGAGGCAGCTGGTTAAGAAAATCTGGTAGGAAAGCCGGACGCACACCAATAACAGCTGTGTCTACTGTAGTGTACCTCCCACAATCCACCCTCCACACAGCACTATAGGTAAGACCACACCGCTTACCACCCACCACAGCCCTGGTGCTGGTTTATTTTTCATACACACGGTATTGACGTTGGGCGTGGAGCGTTTTTATTTTTAGGGCTAGAAAGGTCCTGTAGGAGGAGAAGGGTGGGTGAATATAGGCGAATTGGGTGTTTTGTCTTATAATGGATGACACACAGGATCGGCACTGAGGTGATTGGGGTGGAATTGGCGGGCGAGCTGTGGGGCAGCTCTGGGGCGCGGATGCGGACCCTGGCCCTGACTGGCATTGTGAGGTCTGGAGAGGGGTCACAAGGTGTACCTTACGGACGAGCATTCTCCCTCGTCGGATCGGGTGTTTTTTCATTGTACTTGACACATGAGGATGGGAAAGTAAGGGCGTGTACGCAGAGGCTGTTAAATGAAGGTATTGCCGGTTGCCGGGTGGCGACTCGGTGATGGAGGACCCCGTACAACAGCTCTGACATCTGCAACAAACCCGCTGAAAGAAATCGAACCCAGCAGTGGCGCCGTGCGGCGGCCGGATCCGTAATTAAAGCAACGACCGGAAGTTGGTGCGGGGCAGCCGGTGCCTGACTGGGAGGGCCACCAAGGTCGATAGAGACGCTAAGGTCACACCTGCAAGCTTCTAAACGCCAATATCACCGACGGTTTGTCTCCGGGGGCTCAACCTACACCCAGTGTGTGTCTTGTGGTGACTATATACAACCCTTAAACAAGAAATAAAACTTGTACTAGTACCACTAGGGATTGCAATCATAGCTGCTGAATCGGCCGTGCGAGGTTGAAACTGGTGATAAGGGTATAATAACCAAGCCTCGCCGATGTGGGTCACATAATATTGGTGTGTCATTATGTGCCATTATATGTAGAGTAAAAGTTTAGAAGTACTATTTTCCATTCGCTAGCATGTTATATTAAGGTTCCGTATGACAAGGATAGATTAGTATGAATTAGACGAGGATTGACAATCAGAAACCTCTAATCCAACTTCGAACAAAGGGTGAAATGTCTGTGGAAGGTAACCGAGGAACATGGCACTGGGACAATGATAAGGTGTGAAGACATTTGTCTCCTTATGAATTAGGTACAGTTGAGAAAAAAACCTCACTGTGGGCAAAACTATATCTTGGTTCTCGATTCTCGGCTCTCAGTCACCTATCGAGTAAGTGAGAAACCTTAAAAGAAGCAGTTATGTGACAAACCAGTGGCATTTGTTATATTCATGCAATGTGCTGAACTGGGGAATTTTAAAGAAGTTACAGGGAAAAGGCTGTATTGAAAAATTCAATTAAGCAAATTTGGGTAACAATAAAATAAACAGTAGGTCACAAATTCAAGGAATATGACGCAAAGGAGACTGCTATTTTGACGAAACGTCGATCTGGTGGGAAAGGCAGATGGACATATTCCAAGTCACCTAAGAGAATAGACAGCTAAGCTACAGATGTTGATTTCCATGTCCTTTCAATGGTGCTTTTCTCCACCCTAAAACATAAAGGACTTCCATACCTTTGTTTATTCTATGGTAACAGAGGCAGAGACTTTAGCAGGACAATCCATAAGAAATGCTAAATCACTCTATGAGATAGAGCTTTTAACATGAAGGACGATCTTTGAAGTATTCATATTATCATAGTCCCTCTCTGTCGTAGTTGTGTATGTGCTGGCCAGCCACCTTAGTCCTGGCGTCGAGGCCTCACACCCATCTCTCACGAGATCTCACACTCCATCACGGTAAGGCCGTCGAGGTTTTTCCCGGCACAAACCTCGGTCTGGTAGGTGGCGCTCACATCAAAGCAGCGTGAGGATACTGTATGGCGTGCAGTTAAAAGCATATTCTGCCTCCTTCCTTTTCCTAAATCTCCTTCTCCTTCTGACCTTCATTATCGTCCTTATTCTCCAACGATTCACACTCGTTCACCCATCATTCTCCCGAGGACAGCCACTGCCATCGTCTATCCCTGTTCTTACTTAACTATTTCACAAGCATCTCTCCGTGTTCCATACTATACAAATGGCTACCTTCCGGATTTATTTTTCATTTCGCACACTTCTCCAAAAACTCTAATCCTCCTCTAGACTCTGCTATTTTCTCAGATAAATCTCCCAATTGTCTTTTCGCCGTCAGTATATCACAACTGCTCTGGTATTTTCTATCCGTTTCTCTCTTCCATCCATTTCCAAAACACCCTTCCTTGATTCCTCAACCATCTTGAATACAACAGGGGTAAGAATTGTCTTCACCTGTTTGTTGTTCCGTGCAGGCAATTGAAGTGCTAAACAAGCCGCTGAAGCTGCCTTATTTCTTTAAGCTCAAGGATTATTCAATTAGCCGACACAGAGCGGTGGGATTTAGACGACAATGTGCTCATTCAAAAACGCTGAGAGTGAATATCCTGTATCACACAAGCCTTGATTAGAATCCGCATCGGTTTGATGGATGCTGAAAGAAGAGGTACTGTCAGTGGAAAGGCGCCTCAGTATTTGGATGGATAGAGCAGTGAAGCTTTTCTAACAAGTTTATTTGATTCCACTTCTTCATGAAGGTATCAAAGATGCTTAATACTGTGGTATATAGAAAGCAAATATTAAGGAGAATTGAAATTGTCTTTAGTACAAATACAAGTATCACCCTTGTTTAGCTGTCTTGAGTTTTGAATCAACAATTTAAGGAACTAAAATAAATAGCCAGATAAAAACCTTTTCTAAACCTTTTCTAAACCTTTCACAAAGTTATCTTCTTCGCGAATAGTCTATGAAAATGGTTGCTCATTTTTACAAGGTCGGGGCTTTACTAAGCTAATCCTTGGTTCAAGGAATATGGATAGAGTGGGATTTGCTGAAGTGATTGAATTGTAGATTAGGCCTTCCCATCCCTGTTCTCTCCAGTGGCCATTAGATGGATATGATAATTGTTTGAGGAATGCATAGTCTTTGGAGAATAACCCAATTCTTTGACTGTTTGTGTTTAGGTGAATTGCTCAAGGAAGCAATGGTACACTTTTTATTCATATGGTTACCAGTTATGTGCTTTATATAATAGATACAGCGTATGTAGCATTTTTCAAGAGCACAACATCCCTTCATAGCTGAATAATATTCTGATCACAGGCCAAATGAGAAGCCAAAATCCGGTGGGCTCACTCAGCAACCTAGACCACGTATGGTGCCTCGGGCGCAGTCCACTCCTAACATTACGAATCTGTACTGTATTTCCGAATAGCTGTTTTATATCAGCACTACCAAACAAGTTGCAATTTTCAGAATGTGTTTTGAAATGCATTGTCCTATATAGGTCTAACTGTTTAACTAAAGTAAAGATCAGGGTGTTCTTTTGGCAGTCAGCTTCATTCTCTCTGGGTTGGAATCAATATGTAAACCTAAAGATCATGCCTATATATACACGGCATATCAGCATACTTCCTGATTTCAGCCATACTGGAGGTAAGAAGGCAATAGGGCATTTTGTTGGGAACCCGGGGCTCCGTTATAGGCTTACCTAGACCTGTTGCTAGGATACGCCTCGCCCGCTTGCCGTGGATAACGTGACGCCGGAGCCCATGGCTGCCTTGTGCCACTCGAGATAAAACACAGTCTGCAAAGTGGATCGTAGCGCAGTCAATGTTCAGTCGATTTTTGTGATTCATAGAACGTAAGGCTGGACCCTCTTACCATCACGCAATTTGCCCTTTACATATTGCTTCCAATACTACATCATTTATATTTTCCCATAAAAGCATGCATGATATAATCCAGAGAAATTAATGATTTTCGAGAATAATCGCCTCATACAACAAGGAAACTGAGACACGTGAAGTTCAAAGTTAAAATTTACCAGGATAGATTCAGTTTACTATCATTTTGTGTTGGTAATTTCAGGCTAATTTCTCGCTTTGTTTGACAAATTTCAATGTTAGAAAGTACAATATGAGACGATGGAACAGCCATTAGGGTTGGGTCGGAAGAATCTCTATCTCTTTTTCTCATTATGTCTCTCCATTTATGGTCACGAGGCGTAAAGGTATTCTCTCATGCATATTGGCATCTATGGCAACTCTTTTTCGGACTTTACCGAGAAATTTCACTAAAAAACTAATCTGTTGTCATCTGATCTGATATTAAGAACAGCTCCTTCAACAAATCGGGCATTGAGAATGTCTCATATGTTCGGTTTATTACTTCTCTGAAGAAATTCTCATTCTTCTCTTCCTTTTTGAAAATGTTCCTCATTTGCTGCTTGTAGTGTATTGGCCATCTCATATATCACCATCGTTGTCATCATTTCATTCACAGCCTTTAACAGATTTATTTTAAAACGAGCAATGCTTTTTTATTGATCATTTTAATAGAACATAATTAATAAAGACCCAATGATTTCATTTTCTGTCTTATCAATAGATTATGACAAATTGTTTCTGAAGGCCTGGAAACCACCAATTATGCGTCGTAGAGTGCGTCGTAACATGGGGGCGTCTGTGTGCTTCGGAACAGACCAGGCTTCCGATGCATTGAATTGCACAATTGTATGAATGGAATTGGCGTTGGGGTGCATCGGGAAGTATGCATGACTCTGCATCGGCGTTGGTGGGTTCCAGGCCTAAAAGACATATCTGTCATTTCGGCGCCACGTGTGTGAAGTTTATTCACACACGTGATATCTATCACACTGGTACTCTGTCTTGGGTCTACCTTTTATGATTCATTTATCCCTCATCTTAAGGTTTGATTACATAGGGCTGAATTCAGTCCTGCCATATCTCCGGACCTTATATATGGTACATAACCGATGTCCGCCACTTCAATGCAATAGCAGTCTAGCAGCTTCAGAGTAATCTGGTCTACAATCGTGACCCATCCCGGTCTCTTCCCGATGGCCAACTGGAGGGGTAGAAGGGGATACATCCGAGCCAGAGAGACCCCAGATCAACATCGGACTATAAATCGGCGGTGTGGAACATGACATTGATTTGTCACCTTTTCTTATATAAGCCTGATAGAGCAGTAGCGATACTGTTATCGTGATATCAATCTCTAGATCAAAAGCTGTGACAGTAACGCCAACCTTTTAAGCTGTATACAACAACATTCTAAAAGAATAACTTGTTATACGTTTTACGGTGTTTTATACAATATATCTTGAAATCAAGGAGATGGCATTGAATGTGGGTATTACTATCTCGAGCCCCTAACGGTATGTTTTGCTATTTAAAGTTTACCTAGTGACAGTTATCTCATTATGCGTTCTTACCATTTGCATGCTAGCTTTATTCTAACGGTAGGTAGAATCATGGGTGAAACCTTAGGATTAGCGATCTGGTGTTAGATATATCGACATGACTTTTATGGATTTCTTTTAAACTTAAAATAGCGTATTTTCTATCAATTCTAACTAAAAACTATAGTCCCCTTTTTATTCCCATACATCCCCCGGGAACAAAGTATACAAAGATAGAATCATAGCCATAGACTTGTAAAATCCAGGCCATACGGGGTCCATGGACTGGAGGAGGATAGTTTTGGTCCAAGAGATTCAGGTTAACTATAGACTGTAGAACCGTACCATCTACTATGTGACGAGGTCAGGGTGAAGGTCGTGATTTGCTCAGAATGCAGTTATTGGCTGCTGGACCAATCCACACCTACTATATTCCTTATTTAGCAGTGACGGCAGAGGGGCAGTTCCATGCACGAGGAACCCGAAAAGACACATGCCTTGATAAAGATAAGTAAACGGATTACGTTACTGGTTAGAAATATAATCGTCCGTAATTTCTTGATAAACAACCAGACAACGTGGTCAGTACGGCGGATAAGAGCATGCAATCAGTGTAGGTATTGTAATATCATATTGCCGTGTAGATACTTTGCTAATTGGTTCATGAAATTCTACATACAACACTGCGTGATGCAACCCTGGTCCGTATACTGCTAATGGGTTTAAGTGATTATTTCAATGTGTCTTTTTTTGTGGTGAATGCATGGGGATAATGGATATTGCTATAAATTGTAGTGATTCTGAATATCCACAGTAATATCAGGGGCGGGGGATATGGTCATGTATTGTTTCTGGCCTATAGATCACGTCACACACATGTACGATTCTCAGTCCAGCTACCATCAATATTTAATGTTTTCCCGCATTACGCTTGCGTGCACATGACATGGCCAATTTTTATTGCAGCTATTAAACAATCAGTTGCAATTTGGACACCCATTAACATGGAAATATGGCTTGTTCACTAAGTAGTGGTATGGTAAGTATTCCATAAACTGTCGCTGTGATTTCAGTAGAATATTTACACCGTTGTTGTTATGATGAAGCTGAGCAATCTTATTCACATCAGTCATAAGGCCCTGCCTTGTTGTCATGAACTATCTCCAGTATTCTCTTTGTATTGATGTTGAATCTGTCTGTCATAATATGGATTACGTCCTGATAAATAATACATAACACCGTTGTTGCCTGTGCTTGATGTTCGTATTGATGAGAGAACATCTCACACAAAGCCTACTGCTATCATAATGGAATAAGTTATGTGTGATTAAGAACCATAGTCCATGCATCTATGAGTCCTTTCAACCCTAAACGCAATTTACAGGGTAGCTTGTGTTGAAATGCCATGCCATAGGTTACTGACAACTAAATCAACTGACCTGTCCCCCTGTGGGCTATAAAATGTAATCCTGAGTACGTAAATAATACAATACTACCAATGTGGTATTGCCAGAAGGCCTCAAATGATCTCGCGAGCTGACTGAACTACATCACTGAAATATTCATAAACCATGTCATGTTCGCCAAAGGGGCAGTTGTTTAAATTATGTCCATTATGCTCCACTTAGGAACCTGGACCGTGTCATGGTTGACAAAATTGTCAGACATGTCTTATCTATTGGCTGAATCTCAACAGAATCAATTAGGAAAATATGTCTACGGCCTCTGCACTATTCATGAATTCCTATCGCTTGGTTCTGAAGCGCTGACACAGAATCACCTGCAAGAACGAAGTTTAAAACTGGGCCGACCTGTTTTCTCATAAATAACGTATTTACGATATGTATCTATGTTTTAATGGTAATAGTGATACGGTGAGGGGTGTTTTGGCTGAACGGTACTTATTGCCCCATACACTTTGAAAAAAAAACGCAGGTGCAGTGGTACAGCAGGCCTCAGTCTTTCCATGGGCGCCACCTATAACGTATCACTTACGGAATGGGTCGATAACAGTGCATGAGCGTGCCCACCGATAACTCGATCCTTATCTAAAAGCAGATCACACAGAGCGAGCGACTCGAAGTAGGTCAGAGGGAGCGATTAGCTTTCAACCTGCTGACCCCGTGTTGTTTCCCGTACTCTCCAAGCATAATTTCAGGTCACAGGGAAGTGAAGTAGAGGTAGTGGGCGGTTAATGTCTACAGAGATGAGGAGGCGGGTTTTTTTCAGTTTGTAAGGTTTGGTGGACCTGGAAAGGTGTTCCTAGTGAAGCACCCTCCTGTTGCGTGATGTTGTTAGTCTCTGGGTTACCTATAAGCACTCCTCTGGGTCCACTTCCCCCAGTGGCTGTGGTATAATTGAAACTGCTCCTAGAACCCCTTTCCCCTCGCCTCCATAACCCTCATCCTCTTCACACTGAAAAAAGGAGAAAATAATTAAGAGAGTATATCCTAATTTTCTCCCTTGACTCTAAGCCTTAAGTGTTGCGCTGTCTTCCTACGCTGTCCGCCCACACTACTTCCGCCCGACCCGCGCCGGAAACTCGTCTCCCACCCGTCGCCCATTTTGTTTGATTACTGCGGTCGCTTTGGATGCCCTAAAGCGTGCGTCCGATTTCCCGGGAGCATTCTTCCTCAGTTCTAGGTGGGTCAAGCAGTCTTGCGCCCACCCCGTCATCCTCGTCTTCCTTTTCGCCTCATACTTCCTAGCATGCTTTCTTTTCCTGAGAACAACCGTAATGTTAACCCTCTGTACCCAGTGCCGACTAGACCTAACCTCATCTCCACCCCGCCCGGCCCAAGACCCTCCCGCCGCCCCTTTTCGCGACAAACAGCGGTGTAGGTAGGTAATTGGTGGCCGGCAAATCGGCAATGACGACCGGCGTGTCTCGGTCCCATGCCGCCCCCTCTCGGGGCACCCTTCCCTACCTCAGCCTGTCGACGCCACGACTCCAATCACTGCCGGCTATAGAGCCTAGGCCAGAGGGTAGGGCAAAGGGAGGAAGGGAGTGAGGGCGGTGCTGGGACGGGAGGCGGAGGGCTGAGAAGAGCAGGGGACGATGTTTGGAAGGAGGAGGGGGGACGCCTAGGGAGGTCGTATTGGTAGTGGTAGGAGGGTGGTGGTGGGGGCTGCTGTGCCTAGGGCGCTGTCTGCTAAGTCCACACCTGGTTAGTGGCCGCACCAGCGGACGGAGCCAGATTAAACTGGGGCCGCGTCTACCTTATTGCCCCCGCGCCCACCCACGTCTCATTGCGGCACCTCCGGTGGTGTGTTAACCCACCTGACCTCGCGGCCCGCGCCTTTCACGTCCCTCCTTCTCTACATACACCTTTTTGGGGCCAGACAGTATCCATGTAAGCCCCAGTCCAGCTTATTGAACTAAGAAAAAAAACCTAAAGACAACATTGACTAGTCTCACTGGTCAGCATTCAGGTCCTTTAGGTGATTGGGTTAGGATCAGGAATGTTCCCTACTGAATCGGGGAGAATTATCAGAGCAGGGTCTGCTAATGTAGTAGCCTTGTAATGGGGTCCCGTTATTTATTTACCGGTCGAATCCCGGGGGGGAAATCTATAGTTAGACTAAAACCTATAACGCAGAAAGGAAGGCGCCTTGTAGTTTATATTACCGGTGACTTGTATGAAGAACGACTTCAGTGGACGGGAGATGTGTACACCTCATCTATAACGACCGTTAGCGCCCTCCACGTGGCTGTTCGTCAACCCGCCAACACCCCCTGCCACTCCCCTCTACACCCGACGACCGCATGACCCCGTTCCCTGTGCTTTCCCCCTTAACGCATAATAAACGCCTTGCATGGCCAGTAAATAAGTTGGCAATGAACACTGCTGTCGATTTATGCTGGGGAAACATTTGCCATGACCAAGTGCTCTTAGGCGACTGGGGCGGTGCGCGATCGGGTTTTATGGAGGCAATCGGCTCGCCCTGGGCAAATTGAAACGCCCGGGCGAAAGGGCCATGTGACCTTAGCCGAGGAAGACGGAAAGAAAAAAAAACCACACACACAGAGGAGGGCGTTATCAGCAGGACTCCCTACCACCACTACTTTGTGTTCGGTACTGTCGCCTAATTAAGACCGCTCGAAAAGTAGGCGGATGGGTTTGGTCTTGGTTGGGGTGAATGCGCCCGAACCGATGTGTCATTTCATTAGACTACTCACAGCCGTTTCCCACGGTAGGGGTGTGGGAGTGAAGGTTAGTGTTGGTGACGGGGTGCGGGCGGGCTGGCGGCGGATGTGGCGGGGCGGCCCGGCTAATACGACGTTAAGAGCGGCCTCCGGACGCGTGACGAACGGCGCCGGCGCATTGTTCCCACCGCCCAGTGGCCAATAACACAACACAGAGTCGCCAATCAGCGGCCCTGCTAGATCAGCGCCTCCCCTGTGAGACGGACACGCGATGCCCAACGCTGGGAAATAGACGTCTGTACTCGTGTACCTTGAGTGGCGAGAAGGAGGCGAACAGTTACCCACAGCTGGGCTTCTTCCAGGGGAAGAGGAGGAAGAGGGGCGGAAGTGGTGGAATACTATTAGAACAGATGAAAACAGATGAAAGCGATAAACATGAAAAGAAATAGCGACAACAATTAGTGCCTCACCAGTGGTTGAGCCCACAAAAGACTACATATATCGGATATCATTTGAATAATATGAATATATTAGATAAAAATGAAAAAAGGTGAAACGGGACAGTTTGAGAGAGAATATTAGCAGTAGGAGAATGGGAGTGTAATTAACTACTCACATTATCAACTTTATAGGACTTAATGTATATTTTTTAGAAATCCTGATGGCTATTAACGAAACCCAAAATGACTTTAGTCCCGAATAGGACAGGCGAGAAGACCAATGAAATGCAACCATGAATCTTCCTCTTAGTGAGACCTAAAAAAACGAGGGAAAAGCATGTCGAGAAAGATAAAGATAGGGAGGGAGAACTGAGATGAAGGACAAAAAAGGGAGAAAAGTAAGAAGAGAGTGAGAGAACAGTAAGGGAGAAGAGATGAGGAGATAAAGGCCGCATAGTAGTACGTATTAGGAGGTCTGAGCCCTTGGCGATGGGTTGGTGTGATAAGTGCGCGCGGATGACGAGTCGTGGCGTCTGCCGGGTGCCCAGCCCTGATTAACACCGGGCAAAAACAGCCTGGTGCCGCCCGCTATGCAGTGCTTGATTTCGTTTAATTAAAATCTAAGGCAAAAAGACCGAAATCTAGCTCAAGGATGTGATTATCACTCGGATTACTGAGGCTGGTGCCCTAGCTGCAGTTTTATGCCCGGGTTAATAAATGGGGGGCTCAGTGCTTGATTATCAAATTGTTAGGGCGATGAACGCGAGCTCTGATGGTAGAACGGAATGGAATATGATTAATCCTACATTGGCCATCGATAACTTTACCTATACACTGATGATATCATTGGCATCAAGGTAGACTTATATATCTTTACGCTGTTTGCTTTCCTGTCGAAAAGAGACACAACAACAATCTCGTCGCATATAAGTGTAACAAACTAAGGTGAATTACATGGTACAGTGTCAGTTTGCGTAACGTGCTGCGCAGTACTTTTATGCAAGATCTCTCATTTCTTGATGAGGATTAATGAGGAACGATTTGTATCTAGTGGTATATTTCTTGTATAGAAGATGTAGAACGACTTTAAGGTGGCCATTGCAGCCAGTATTCGAATCGACATAGCATGGATCTGGATTTTTATATGATGTAAGTTCTTTCGTACAATTAAATACTAGACATGAGTTTTGCAACTTTAAGAGGTCACTTAGGACTGCTTATACACGTACCTCATAGAATAACCCGAAAATTTCGCTGTAAATCTGATAAGCGCTTACCTGTGAGCACAGGTCCTGTAGTACTCCGAGCTGCTCACGTCTCCTTCGCTGATCCACTGTACAACAGACGGTACTGATGGTCGGCTGGATGTCCGCTATTACGCACGCGGCAAACAGCGCGGCACGTTTACAGGCGGCGCGTCAAGCGTGGTCGCCGGCCTCCTGGTTTCTCCGGACAACACACCAAGTTGTCCAGTCACACAATGACTTGTGCGCCGCGGGACGGAGCGATGCAACGCTCGTCGACCGACCGGTACTCCGGCCGTGCTGTTAGCGGGACGGAATGCGGTGTGTCAGGAGGAGGTGAGAGCAGGCGGCGGGACCCTGTATTAAAGTTCTCCGCCCTCCATTGTGATGAACAAGAAGGCCTTGACGAAAAGGACCTCGGTGATATCTAAAGATGATCAATCTAAATCCAAGGAGCATCAGTTGCTGACATAACCAACGTAAAGGGAATCTTTGTCTCGCAGGAGAGGTGCTAAGCTGGATGAGGATCACATTGGTAACATTTCTCCAAAACAAACTTAGTAGAAGTATTCCTTAGTATAGGAAGGTGACTTATTCCTCCAGTGTAACAATACCACTTCACAATGAGTGATGAATGTCCTTATCCCATTACCGCCAGTGTCTTCTCTGTAATAGGTTATTCCTTAACCACCAGTTATTATCCGCCCTAGATTAGGAACAACACGTACATATAGATGTCCGGTCTAATTACCTTTTCATAAAGCGGCTTCAGACTACTCCGACTTGTTGGCAGAATATGGGAGGCTGTAGACATAACAAGGTGGGCACTGAGTTGGATGACTACTGGCGAGTACTCGGGGTCTGACTTGTACATGCGTACATCCGCTGTGAAGACGGCACTTCAGGGCGGGGACAAGCGTCACGGGGCCGGTGGCACGCGCTCACTCGTGGTTGTAGCAGTCATGTACTCCATCAAAGCGACCAACTGGCGGCCCGGTGGCAGCCGATCGAGGGAGTCTCTAGTGCACGCATGCTGACGCCAAGTGGCCGTTGCTGGTACTACTGAATGTGGGCGGTGCAGTGTGCGGTGTTATGCGACTCTCGCGACACCCACGGCAGTTTTCAACTCCTCCGCTGCCGTCAGCGTGGAACGATACGTGGCATTGGGAATCATTCTGGCAAATTAACGTCGCGCTCTCTCTCTGTCTCTCTTTCTCTCGTGGGAGTCTCACGGCTGGAGGTTGGAGCTGTATGCCGTGAGCCTGGCTGTCAGCGAGTGTCGGCGTTAGGCACGACTGAATCGACAACCTTAATCACCAGCCACGCCCCCGAGCGGGGGCCTACCGAACGAGGCGCAACCACACCGATCATAGTGGCTGGGGGTGGAGACTTAGCCCACTCAAGGAACGCACTACTCGTTCCCACTGCCCAGGCAGCCCCTTCTCGATGGCGTTCTGGCACTACTGTCTCCAGGAACTCTCTCCGGATGTCCATCAATGGCTGCACCCCTGGATTTTCTTTCTAGAGGCCAAACCAGGCCCCACCTTGGCGGTGTTAAATCTGCGGCTACAAATTAGATATGGTCCGGGTGGGTCAAACGGCGGGCAGGGCTGCTGTATGCAATCCTGTTGGTTTAGGTAGAGGGCGCTAGTGGAAATACAAAGCAGCTCCATCAGTATATTTACTCTAACCTGGGTATTGATTCATGGCAGTGGTTGCCGCCCTGTTGAGGCCATTATGACACAAAACACACTGCCCGACTAGACCATGGCCGCGTTCCTAATAGCCAATTGGCTAGGCCGCACTCACACTAACCCAGTCACGTGCTGGAACCAATTAAAAAATAATCAATGGGGAAACGTCTCATTCGGGGTTGTTTCCAGCAGGGCACACTGTATCACCCTGACTCAACCCCTCAAGGCATATCTGTAAACCCCTTCCTCTGAGGCCAATGTTCATGGCTCAACACATGGCTCCCCTGGCATATGCTTTCGCCAGGCGTCTTGACATAAATGTTTTGCCATTTAGAGAGGAAGAGAATGAGGGAGGGGGCATATTGGTGTTAAATTAGGTTAGGCGACCAGCCTGTCGGTATAGATCTGCCTGGTCCAACCGTGATTTAATTTGGTGGTTGGCCGTCAAGCCAAGGCAGCCCTGCGATCACGTTTTTTCTGGCGACAAATCTCGACAAGCCCTACAGAAACTACTCCCCTGGAATTCTATCCGCGGAACACTCGTTTCGACATTTGACAGGCTTCCCGTTCAGACATTTGCATAACTTTGTGTGGATTTCTATGTAGTGATAAAAGTCCACGCTAGGATCCAATTGGCTCTCTTTTAGAGAATTCTCTTATCCACGATACATATTGTGTATTTCATTGTTTTTCCTTACGACAAAAAAAGATATATTGGCTGGTATAAAGTAAGAAGTAAATTTGTGTTTATACTGCTTCTAATTGATGAATCAGCGTAGTCTATAATAGAATTTATCATGGTGGGACAATTTATCTTCGGTTTTATTTTTGCACCACATATAAACATATATGTATTCCTATTACTGATTGTCCGCGTTACTGTTAGTTAATGAGCAAAACAGGCTTCATTCAGACATATAGAAACTAAACTTATTTATAATTCATTTTAAAGACCTCTAAGTGATAACAGACAAAGATATATAATACGTACATTGGAGTCTCTGGTTACATTAATTAGAGGTTCCAATTCGTCATCTGCAATAGTCTATGATGAATAAGCCACACACCTGAGCCGGAGGTTTCTTGATGAGCACTTAACTAATAACGCGACACATATCCGATGTCAATGACTGATGTCGCTGCCTGTTGTATATAATGAATAAGATGCCTGAAGTTCGTAAAACTTATTCATAAGTGCAACCCATCATCATTTGAGCATATCTTTATTCAAAATATATCCAAGATTTCAGTGTTCATAAAGTTCATATATATTTATATATATATATATTTATATATAACTGTGAATCCCTTAATATCAGAAGCATGCATGCCCTTCTAGTTCTAGGTATACTCACGGACGCGTTCTTAACGCTATATTTCATTTGCTAGTATTTATAGACCCGTCCGGCGTGTGCCTACCTCTGGTCGACACTCTCCCATGCCTCATATATTATTTTTTCATAGAACTCTCACTAAATGGCCTGATAATAGACCGGGGCCGCGGCGTCCGGCAGTGCCGCCCCCACTCATTTTGACACCCACAGTAATGATTACGCCGTTTATTGAATCGATACCCGTCACATCGCATCATATCCGGACATATCTCGACCCCCATACACAAAAGCTGTCAACAAAGTGCATTCTATTAAACGTCGGTTCGCATTGGTTTCCGCCAAGCTGAAGCCCGGCTTCCCCCGGCTTTGGCCGACTGGCAACTTCGGACGTGTAGGGGAAGTTGGCAACCAGGTTAGGAGGGAGTACGGGGTGAGGGAGGGTAGGATCTGTGCTAAGGTAGGCAGTGGAGCAGGGCGGGATGGGGTGGAGGAATCTCCTTGTCGGATGGACTACTTTGGGGTGGGTCTAGGGGGTGACTTCTAGGAATCTGGTCGTCTGGCGGTACCCTGTCTCATTCCTGGTCTCCGTGTTAAAGCCAAGGGGCACAGGACGTCGAGAGGCCTCAGGGTCAGGGTCACTGAAGCGGAGTGGAAGGACAGGGAACCGGTGGCGGCTAGCGGGGACCATGCGTTGATACAATCTCCAGCTCCACCCGGCACAATCTCCACCGTCACCCCAATCAAATCTCTCTATGTCCCGTCGAACATGCCGCCACCTCACCTGGCCTCTAAGGGTCAGACGTGGTCAAGGTCAAGGTCGACATGGCGCCCCTCTCTTCTAAACTGGTGTAAAAGGGGAAGACGGGTGGCTGGTCTACACATAATATAGGGGAGAAGATGAAAGAGAAAGTGAGTGTAAGGTATGTACATATATATATATATATATATATATATATATATATATATATATATATATATATATATATATATATAAAGTAACAGAGAGAACAATTTATATGTATATAAATCATAATATACTATCAATATATCAAAATAAATACCGAAAGAAATGCATTGCATTATTCACCCCTGTAAATTGTTCTACCTCCAATGTCTAGCTAGAAGCCGGTTATGATGCGGTAGCCTATAGGTGATAATTTCTAAGGCGTGGCGTGAGCGATTCTCCTCATAGAATTACTTACGAATTTACAATTCGCCTTAAATACGAACCTATAATCAGTGTGTCACAAGTATATTGCACAGTGGTAAAAGAATTATATGGACCCTTTCGACATGTACTGCCCGCTTGCCGTATCATGATTTGTTGAAGGTATCGAGCCATGGATGAATGTTTATTTGGAGCACACTGCACGATAACCACTATTTTACATATATATACGCCATCGCGATAACGCACGTATCGGCTGTATCGTGGCTTGTTTATACTTGTATACACCTCTTATACGCGTCTGCGTTTCGGGCGTCTACGAGACAGTTTCCATATGTAGACGCGCAAGACTTGGCTGTCTTTCACACCTGGCGTATTTAAGATAAAACATACTCTGTGCAATATATATATGCAAGGCGTATATATGATACAAAAAAAATAAAATTGCGACCCGTGGCCCGCCCCGTCCTGTGGGTGTTGGTAGAGGATGCACCAACACTGACCCGCCACCCGCGACCTCCCAACCCCACCCGCTACCAACCCCCCACCACCCCCCACCACCCCACGCCACCCCCAGCCAGCCTCAGTGAGAAGCCCCCCGCTGCCCGCCGCACACCGCCCACCGCCCGCCGCCAGCCGCGTTTGTACAGGTTGACTCAGTGGGAAACCCTCCCTCACCCCCCACCGCCCGACGCTGCCCGCCGCGAGGTGTTATGGTGTTGGGTGGGGGCCGGGTACACATGTGCAGCCGCATTAACACCTGTGCGGCCGCATTCACATGGGGGTAAGATGATTTCAGTGGTCAGCTATAGGTAACCTTGAAGAGGGTCCTTATATGGTAGGCCAAGACTGACCAGACATAGGCATGGTGTTTTAAAGTCAAATCTATTAGAAAAATAGTAAATAAACCAACATAATGCAGGGTTTATTATATGTAATTAATCAATTTATACTCAATCACGTTTTATAAAGGTTTTATAAAATAAATTGGTAATATAAGATTGTATTTTTTATATAATACAGACTTGGATGGTTAATGTAAAATGAAATATGCTACCAGTAGTGTCCCCAAGCTGCAAAGATCGGAACTATTGGATGTTGGTGTATATACAACGGAATCAGGCGTATATATGACGTATATAAGACCGCACCATGGACATGTATATACGTCACTAGATAAGGCGTCTACAAGACGGCTAACAGGTCAAACTTCTAGACGCAAAATCCTACTGTTTTCGGATACA
Source organism: Alentia gelatinosa (assembly GCA_950022655.1). NCBI lineage: Eukaryota > Metazoa > Annelida > Polychaeta > Phyllodocida > Polynoidae > Alentia > Alentia gelatinosa. Next base: position 46,504,642 of record OX465586.1, read on the forward strand.
TATGTAAAGCGGTACTTATCGTGCAGTGGCAATGACACCAAAAAAATCATGAAATTAATATACGTATCTGGCAAAAGACAATACAGTTCATGACGCATTATTTCTATATAAAAAAATAATGCGTCAAAATACAGCTGAGATTGAGTGCGTAGTGATTTCACAAGGCAATCTTCGAGTGAAATTGCAAACCAACACCCTCAACAAGTTGCATGTAACCCACCAAGAACGGACTCCTATACACCTGCTTCGATATCACCATATTGTTGTCTTGTCAAAGGTAACTGTGATTGTTGGTTTTTTTAATTTTTTTTTTTATCATAGAATTACACAGTTCTGCTTAATAGCAGGTCTTCCACTGTTGCATGGTCACATAACATACATCCGTTTTCAGTATTTACAATATATACACATGAGTAATGATGATGATGTTGTCAACAATATGTGGTTCACTTAGTCGGTTCCTCATTGTATGAGATATACCAAGTATTCTATATCATATGTACATTCATTCTCATTTTTCCCGCTCATTAGCAGACAGTTTCGCCCTGATACCTCGTTTGAAGCTTTTCATATTAGTAGGTCGTTGCTCACTCTCATCTAGGCGGTCCCACAAAATACTTCCCCTGTACATTGGGCTCTTTTGGTAATTTGTTAACCTTGCCTTTTGCATTTTAAAACATATTTTCATCGACAGCCTGGTGGTGCGTTGCGGGTGTTCCAGTAGTGTTTCATTTTTTTACAACTTGTACATATGAGCCAACAAATGCATTTTCCTCCTCGTATTTAGCGTGTCAACCCCTAGCATCTTGTGCAATACAGTGATACTTTGTCTGTGTGTACGTTTGTATTGCACAATTCGGAGCCTCTATTCTGCAGTTTCTGTAATGTTTCTACATTCTTCTGGCTTGCCCCATCGATTAGGAAACTGCTATATTCTAGTGTTGGGCGTATGATAACTTTGTAAATTTGCAGCGCGACGTCCTTCATTATTGCCCGTCTAATTCTACCTAGCTTGAAAGTTCACTTATGTGTTTGTCAAATTTTAGCTCACTGTCCAGGACTACCCCTAGATATTTGTAGTAACATACTTCCTTCAGCTTTTTTCCATAGCAATCAAGATCGAGATTTGGTAAGTATGGTCGACACCTGCTTGATGTTATCCAACTTGTTTGGGTTTTCTCTGCATTCAGGGTCATACCATTCTCTATGCTCCAGTCAACTACCTCGTTTACCCCCGACTGTAGCAATGCCCTTGCTGTTTCACCATCTACATGAGGCACAAATAACACTAGATCATCAGCATATTGTTTCATACCTACACTTTGTACACTATCAACTAGATTGTTCATATACAAGCTAGGAGATTTCCTGGTATCAGTCTAAGGTTTCTTACTTTCGCCAGCAGCATTGCATGTGGAACCGCATCGAAAGCTTTTCTCATGTCTATATAACATAACGCTGTGGATAGCCCAGTATTTCTATGCTCATACAGGTCTTTTGTCAAGTCGAAGACCGCATCCGCCGTACCGACCCCCTTACGAAACCCGTACTGCGTATCAGTTAGGATAGCGTTTGTTTCTAGTGTAGCGTATAGATAGTGATGCAACACTCTTTCCAATATCTTCGATGGGGCCGGCAACAAAGTTATGGGTCGCAAGTTGGTTATTTGCCATGAATCCCCCCCTTTGGGTATAGGTACCACGAGTCCTGATTTCCATGCATTAGGTACTATGCCAGTATTTAATGAAAATTCAAATAAGTATTTGAATTCATTGATCAGGATTAACATAGTGTCTTTAATGACTCTCCCAGAAATGTTGTCTAATCCTGAACTTTTTACACAACTAATTTGACCGATCATTTCTTTGAGCTTAGACTTATCCACTGAGATTTTTTGAGTATCGGTATCAGAGTCACCCTCTTCAAATATTTTTAGTTTATCTTCATACTTCTTTTTAGGCGTTTTGTCGAATAGTTTTCTCCCTATGCTAGCAAAATAGCTGTTTATGTAATTTGGTGTGTCCTCATTTTCTACCGTTGTTTCAGTGTCATCGTCTAATAGGCTCAGATTTGCATTAGTTTTTTTCCCGTTTGTTAGTGCACTAATGGTTCTCCAAAAGTCACTCGGTTTGTGTTTGACCATTTCTATTTGCTCGTTTATATATTCATCTTTGGCTTTTCTCATTTCATACCTTGTTGTGTTGTTTAGTTTTTTAGACTCTAACAGGTACATATTGCTTTTGGTTTGTTGGTATTGTTTTATGCAGTCCTGCCAATCTTTTATATGACTATATACTTCATCAGAAATCCACGGGTCTTTTTCTTTTTTGAAGAACATATTTTTCATAGGGCAGGTTAGGTCGAGGTACTCGGTAAGTTGAGTTAATATAAAGTGCCATTGTAGGTTAGGGTCTGTACTTTTCCAGAAATTTGACCAGTCTTTGTCAGATAAGTAGTCTGCCAGGGAATCGTACCCATAATTCCTGTAACTCCTGCCTTTAAAGCTAGCTGATACAGACAGTTGTTTTTCTTTTTTGCGTATGGCGTATGTGGGCAAGTGATCGCTAATCAAGTCATGTCCTACACCACTTTCAGCCACATAGTTTGAGTTTGTAAATAATAAGTCTAGTAGGGTCCCACCATTTTTAGTTGGATGTGTTACTTTAGTAATTAGTTGTGTCAGTAGATTGTCTTTGGTAAAGCTCAGTAACTTTTTTACATTAGGATTGTTTCTTTCTAGTATGTTACAGTTTAAATCCGCCATTAACCATATTTCCGTATTTCTTACCTTGTCTGATTCTAATATTTTGCCTATCTCTTCAATTAGTATTTCAAGGGCAGTGTTCGGTGGCCTGTACACCGTTATTATGGTTACTTTTTGTTGTTAGGTTTGTTTATCGAGATGGTCAGTACCTCTAGTTCGTCCTTTATCAGTGACATTTCTGGAAGTTTGCAACTGTAGGGTGATAATTTATTGTTTACATAGCAGGCTATTCCGCTGCCAATTCTTCGGCCCACATCACGACAATATGTGATCCTTTGTGTTCATTAAAGTTCTGATGTTTATAAGTGCATAGATACTGTGATGCATTTTTTTAACTAATAAATGATGATGATTATGATAATAATAATAATAATAATAATAATAATAATAATAATAATAATAATAATAATAATGATGATGCTGAAATCGCAAATCACCAACAACCCCATGAGGCTATGATAATGAATATTTACATTGACACTGCCAGCGACGTCAGACCTGGAGCATCCAGGCAATAGCGGACTGGAATTCCCCTTATCGAAGTGCCATCCCTGTAGTCGTGATAGACTATCTAGCTTTCGTGTGCACATGTCGACACATATGACTTTAACAAATTGACAACAATCTTATAACTGGATTTCATTGAGTCTAATGATAATTTCGAATAATGTTAGGTCATTTTACACGCCTATATTTTGATTAGATATTCTCAACAGGCTTAGAATTAAAAATCTTTACAGGCTGTTACTCCTTCTATATGTGTCATGTCACTTACTGTCACAATAAATCATAGCTAATATGTGTCGCTTCACTGCCTAATATGTATTTTCCCTACGGCCATAGAGAAGGACTTTGCTATGTCTACAGAGGAAAAATACCCGTGGTGAGATAAACCTTGCACCAACAGTGGAAGATAATTATTTTTGGACGACCTGATTGACCTAAACAAAATCTAGGAACTACCTCATATCAGCTTAGTGACTAAATCTATGTGATTATTGGTAATTGATTTTGACCGCTCCCTATCTATCTATTAGCCGCTCAACACAGTGCCACGCTATATAGGCTTTTCATTTAGCTACATTTTTAGCTGTATAACAGAAGTGCACATTCAGATATGGATTTATCGTGTTCAAAACCCAAGGACCTTCTAGAGACGTTTTACATGGGATGATATGGTGATGTTCTTTAATCTAGTGAGTCCAGACGTCCGCTTTATCCACGTTTTCTATTTACTGCGCCACAAATTCAGGACAAATGGAAAAGCCGGAATTCAAATGCGACCACGTAAAACCGCCAAGCTTGGAGTCGTTCTGCGTGATGAAAAGAAAAACTACCACGTTGGTTATTAAACTATAGTCTGTCGCTCAAATGCCCCGTGGTGCCATGGTATTGTTAATATGAAGTCTCTATATTTTAATCACTGGCAGTTAATTTGAGATGAAGAAGTTGATGCAAGTTCTTACTGATTATATACGGTTATTGTTACATTTGGTAGTTTCCCATCAGACCTTTTCCAGTTTTCATAAAATACAATGTAAATTCTATCTCGGTGCCCTGCCTGTCCGCTGTACATCCGGTACCTTTTCCAACAGCTTTATTACATTCCATATCCACTCTGTTCTGTCTCAAATCTGGATGTCGCTGGTGATGAACTGGATAGCTCATTAAGACCCCGCCCCCACCAACGCCGACGCGAGCCGACGCGAGCCGATACAAAATTACCATATCGTAGCGCGTCGGCTCGCGTCGGCTCGCGTCGGGGCGCGTCGTAACGTGGTTGGAAGGGTGCATGAATAAGGTACTGTGGTCCCGATACACCCCGATATAGCTCACGACGCAACCAGCGTGATTAACAATATTTCCTTTATAATTCCAGAAATAATGCATATTTATGGTTGATATTATACCTGTAAATACAAAACAATAGTATATATAATATTGCCTAATAATATTTAATGAAAAAATCAATTCCCAGTTAAAGTATAAATTGATCGATTTAAGACCCTTATCTACCATCAACTTTCACCATTTTTGCCAAATGGTGATAGCATCATATATTCTAGGTATTCTGAAAATTTCATAATTTTTCATCAATTATTTCATATCATTTCCCGTTTAAAGTGTCATCTATACATACTAACGCGCACCGACGCGGCCCGACGTGCTACGACAATCGATACATGTTCGATTGCCATAGACCCTCTACGATATGTTTTTTTTATCGGTTGCGTCCGTTCGCGTTGTAACGCGTCGGGCCGCGTCGGTAGCGTTATCATAGAAACCTGACCAACTGCCCCGATAAGCTCTACGATATGGATTTTGTATTGGGAGGGCAATATCGGTGCGCGTTGGTTCGCGTCGGGAGCTTGGTGGATACCCCCTCTTACCATCGACATAATTATACTCTGAAGAAGTTAAATCACTTTTGCAATGAGTGTGATTTTAGTGAGCTTTGTCTAAGGTGAGTAAAAGAATGCAGTCCTGATTCATATGTAAGTTCATTTCATGAAGATATAAATCTACAAGTAAGTAGGTGATGATAGACCACTGTTACAAGTCTAGCCCTCCTCACACATGTGAATAGAGCCTTTCATGTGATAACAAACTTGTCCTGCGTTTCATCTTTAATAGTAGGGGGTCATTTCATCAGCTCCACTATCATATTGGGCCCACCAATTTCTGCTCTTTCATTCTATTCAGGTCCAACCTCGGGAAAGAGAGGGGAATTTAAGTTATAAGCCAAAAAATGACCGTCTTGATGAATTCTGATAGTTCACACAAGTTTGACGGACCAACCAACTGTCGGTTTCCATAGAGACATATCATGGGTTCATTAGATTTTATCCCATTTTGAATATATATGTATATATATATATATATATGTATATATATATATATATATATATATTTTTTTTTTTTTTTAAATTCTTTATTTATCCTGGAAAACGATCGGTTGTTAGCCGGTTTGATTTCGGTTCCAGCCTTACATCACTCACATGGCTGTTTACCTGGTTTTGCTTGACATAGTCATCCTTTCTCTACAAAAATACATGTTATGTACAGATCCGTGAATAAAGAAATATCAGAAATAATATAAGGTTTCGCATTATTTAGTGATTGTTCATCATCCTAGTATGCCTCCTGTGTCATCCAATTGCCATTAGCTCTTCGTAGTTGGTTCGCAAGCGCTTCATCACTGTTCGGAAAATTTTCCAATTCTACGTCACTATGTAATGGCGATAATTTAGTCGCATGTCATTTTTGCATGGTACAGTACTGTATCTATCAGTGGGTGTGGCGCTCCTCGGTCTGCAAGGTCACCCAATATTTCAACAGCAGATTAAATGGATATGACAACTTGTCTATAAATGAGGCCAGTTATACCCTAGTGACCACCATTTTTGGAATCTTTTAAAGTCATCATAATTTTCTATATTTCTTACATCACTAGACATCTCATTCCATTCGAGTGCCCCGCGATAAAACAGACATCTTTTGTACATTTCGTTTATCGGTCTAACTACCTTGAACACAGGTGCATCATAAAGACGGGTTACGTTACCTTCATTTGGGGTTTCACATAGATCTTCGAATTTTTGCTGTTTATACATGAAGTTTCTTACTCTTGCTCTTCTACGGGCTTTAAGGTTGGCTATCTTTGCAAGTTGATGTAAGCGTATCACTGGTACATGTGTATTTTTATTAAGACATAGACGCAAACAGCGGTTTTGCATATTTTGCAGTTTTTCTAACTTATGATTCGGAAGGCAGTCGTATATCGTATCACCGTGGTCAATGTACGGGAGTATCATTGTTTTGTACAGCAGCGTTGCACTATTGACATCCAGATATTTACGAATTTTTGACAAGATGAACATTTTGTGCGACACCAGTTTGACTACATTGTCAAAATGTTTCGACATGGTCATATGCTGATCCAGATAGATCCCTAAATACTTGTATGTGGTCACTCTTTCAAGTTGTACATCATTCAGCATTATCTTCACTTTTGCACACTTTTTGATCATTTGGCTCGACCCAAAAATGATATACTTTGTTTTTCGTTCATTTACAGTAAGTTGACTTTCCGTACACCATTTATTAATACTATTTAGACATTTGTTAAGATTTTCTGCTGCTGCGTTAATATCCCTATTAGACGTGTATACAACCAAATCGTCTGCGTATAACTTACAAGCACATTTGTCAATACATCTTACAACATCGTTTATGTATACTAGAAAAAACAGGGGTCCTAAAATGGACCCCTGTGGGACTCCACATCTTACATCTAACCATGATGAGGTAGTACTATTCGCTATTGTTCGGTGTCTTCTCCCATTCAAATAGTTTGTAACCCATGTGTGTAGCTTTCCCTTTACCCCAATTTTTGATAATTTTGAAATTAAAATTTTGTGATTAACCGTATCAAATGCTTTTTTTTGATCTATGAAAACCGCTCTTGTTAACATTCTATTATTTATTGCTTCATAAATGTCTTTAGTTAATTTGGAAACGGATTCAGATGTCGAATAACCTGGCCTAAAACCACCTTGTTCTGGTATCAGTATACTATTTCCCTCTAGATAATTGATTAACTTTGAATGTACGACCTTTTCGAGTAGTTTCCCAGGGATGGGCAATAAAGTGATTGGTCTTAGATTATTAACTGAGTGTGGGTTACCTTCTTTGGGGATCGGTACAATTAAACCGTCTTTCCAGGCAGCGGGAAAATTACCTGTTCTGAGTGACAACTTGAAGAGATAGCATAGTTTGTCTGTTGTGGCTTGTAGAGCCGATTTAAGGAAACGAGCAGTGATACCTGGGATACCAGTCGACTTCCAAATATTGATTTCATCTATTAATTTTCGCACCTCGTCTTCCTCAAACTCTATATCGTTGATTTCACAGTCATAGTCTATGGGTGGTGCCACCCAGTTTCCTTTAAATTTAGCAGCTAACTCGGGGCCGATATTGGCAAAAAATGAGTTTATATAGTTACATGTTTCATTTTCTTCGACTGTTGCATTTGTGTTGTCATGGACTAAAGTTATCTTCTGTTGCTTATCCCTTCCTGGCAGAATCTTCTTTATCTCACCCCAAAATTTCTTACTGTCGTCCTTATATGATTCTAAATTATCTTTGATATAAGTTGATTTTGCATATGTTGTGGTTTTTTTGGCTTGGTTTCTCAATTTACGTGCTATCTCCCAGTCTGTAGCTTTGTTTGTCTTGTGGGCTTTTTTGAGGGCAAGGTCTTTGTCTCTTATAAGTTCGAGTACTTCATTGCTCAGCCAAGGTTCTTTAGTTTTTTTGATAGTGTAAGTTTTGATCGGGCTTAGTTTGTCGAGATTATCCATGAAAATTGAGAGCATCATATCCCAAGCAGTGTCAACATTATTCTCTGTGTCAAAGTCCTTCCAGTCTGATTTTTTAATCATGTCTTGGTATTTAGGGTAGTCAAAGTTCCTATGCGATCTCCCACTAAATGTTTCTTTTTCAGTAACTATTTTGTGCTTTCCCATAACTAGGTAGGTTAGTGAATGATCGCTAAGGTTAACCTTGATCACACCATTATCTTTAATTTGCTCTGAGTTAGTGGCTATCAAATCAATACAGGTTGATGTTATATCTGTTACTCTTGTTGGCTCTTTGACAATCTGTGATAGACCGTATGCCCTTAACCAGTTTTTTAGTGCTTTTGTGTCATTGTCATTTGCATCCCTAATGTTTATGTTAAAGTCTCCGTTAAGAATGATAATTTTCCTGGTTTTTTTTATTTTGTCTAGAGTGCTTTGTAGATACTCAATAAAGTCGGACACCGATCCATACGGTGGTCGATAGATAGTTGCATAAATAATGTTCATTTGATTTGGTCTGTGGATTTCAAACCATTGTACCTCAGCATCCTTGGTTGAGACATCAAATAAGCCCATTTCAATTTGTCTTAAGTCAATACCTTTTCTAGCATACGTACATATACCACCACCTATTTTTGGTTCGGTTTTCCCTTCATCACACCATGCTCTGTCTAGTCGGTACAAGTTATAGTCCCTAAGATTGACTAAGTCTGATGGTATTGACTCTTTGAGCCAGCTTTCGGAGATAGACATTACATCAAAAATATCGTCTATTTGTGCCGCAAAAACATCGTACCCCCCTAGAAGGCTCCGTATATTTAGGTGACCCATCTTCAGACCTCTCGCGTCCCTCACCACATCAAATGCCATTATTGTTAGATATTACTCTAGTTTGACAATCATTTCCGATTATTACACATTCGGCTTTGATACATGTAGTCACTAAGTTAGGGAGTTTATGGCTTTCACTGCCTCCCCCTTCGGTCAACATTATTAGTTGCGGAAGATAACCAAGATGTCTGAGGCCGGTTGTTATCGCCTGACAGTCCATGACCGCCTGGGTTCATAGTAGTTATATAACTTGTTTGTTTGGCAAACACCAGGGTACCAGTCCCACAAAGAGGAAACGAACAGTAACAGGTTAATTAGGTGTAACTCTTAACTATAGTTCTGGCTCACCTTCGGTTTAGTGTCCTTATTTCGGCCTAACTTTGCCACTCTGGGCTTGTTTCCCTCGATTTGACTTATTGCAATTTGATATGTGTCACAGGTAAGTAGGTGGACAGGAAATTTTTACCCAGTTAGTCCTCATTTAGGGGAAATAGGGGGGGGACAGGGGGCGTATCAGTTTTAAATGTGTTTAGGTTGTGGCTTAGAGTGGAGTCAGTCAGCTCCAATCATTACAGGTGGTCGACGACCCAATGTAATGTATTGGCCAGGTAAGAGCAAATTGTTGACAACACGATGCTTTCACAAGGTTGCCTCTTGACTCCAGTCCCTGCCATTATATAAACCCTCCCCCCACCCTTCCCTTACATTCCACTTCACTATACATGTTTCAGTCATGTGATATGGCGACAGAGTTCTCGTTAAAGCATCTTAGTAGTTCTTGACTCCAGAATTCACATAACTCATCAGTCGGGTGAAGTCCATCATATAAGTTGTTGTATTGGTGAACAAGTCCGGTTGGCTTGTTCTTGTGGTTCATACGCGCTAGCCATGGTGTCGACAGGCCCCGTGCTTCGTTTAGGCGTGCCACTACTTTGTTGAATTCGCCAACAGCCGTGTTTACAATTTCTTGTTGGTTCGGCGTTGCCCCCTTGACTTGTCTTGATAGGTTAAGTCCCACAAGTGGGCAGACTATAACCTTAGATTTCGGATGAATCGTGTCCAGCCAACTCACTTCAACCTCGGTGTAGGCTGTTAAATGGCTGATTAGCTTGTTTGGGTCCGTCCAGTCGAACGTGACTTTGGTTCCTACCTTATTAGTGATGTCGTTCACTCCCGCAAGCAGATAGATGTTGTCGGCTGGGTGCGCAAGGAGGTGCCGGTGCGCTATGACTACGGCTCGCCGCATCGTGATCCCCGGTGTAAAGTATACACTCGCCCGGTGTGGTTTCGTCCTCTCCATGGTAAGTATATTCCCCAGTTTCCGTCCCCGGCTGTCAGCTATGATAGTTTGTCGTGGGGCCGGTCTCCATTTCCGCCAGTTTGTCGTTGTTGTTGTGCTTTGCATTTTATTTACTTCGCCTCATCGCCGTTGTACTCGTCACGTACCTCTGTGAGTATTTTGCCCATGTAGTTGTTACCCGTGATGGACTGTGCTGTGATTCTGCGGGATTCCGAAATGGTCATCCCACAGCCCCAAAATTTGTCGGACGTTGCTTCGTATATTGGGCCTTCTAACGCTGTTAGTTGTTCCCGGATTGCGTCGTTTTGTTCGAATTTTAGGGCTACAACCTGTTTCATGGTTTCTATTTTTGCATCTTCCCACGTTTTGGAGGTTTTGATTGATTTGGCTAGCCTCTTTGCGTGGTATCCATCCTCACATGCACGAATCTGTTTTGCTATTTCGGGTGCTTTGTTGTGTATGGCAAGAGTGTGAATTTTGAGCTGTTCGGCACAGTGCCAGGTTCTGTCGTCGTGTGTAATTTTACAGGGATACAGGTTCGACAGGTATGAGATGTGTGATTGAAAGGCTGTGCCTTCTTCCAGGTCAACTGTCTTTGCCGCCTCAAGTGTTACACCTTCAGGTAGGTTGGCGATTTCTCGATGTGTATACTCTTTCCTATCCACCACCAGTCTGGCTCCTTTCACTTTGGCGTCATGTCCATTTATTCTCGCTACTGCTGCCAGGCATCGCAGTTCTTTTCGTTCATTTATTTTCTCCGGTGTCAGATCGTCTGTAATGTAAACATCCTTCCATTTTTCAATGCCCCTCATTTTTGCAATGTTTCGATACAGGTTGCCTTTAATTTCCCGTCCACAGAGCTTGACTAGAATACTTCTGGGCCGCCTGGCTCCTGGTCGTTTCACCCCTATCCTGAAGGCGTGTTCGATCAGTTGGTTATCTCCTGGATTCGCAGCTCCAATATCAGTCAGAATATTTTTGACAGTGTTCTGTAGGTTTTCGTCGTTTTCTTCCGCGATACCATCGATCACTATGTTTTGTCTTCTGCGGTCTTCCTCGATAGATCTCAGTCTCCCTTCCAGCCTCTCAACCTTCGCGTTTAGCCGTGTGACTTCTATTTCATATAGATCCCTTTCTTGTGCTGTCACTGTCAACATCGTTTGATATTCCTCCACTTTTTGTTCTAGTTTCGTCATTCTATCCGAAGTTGTGTCAATTTTTCCTTCTATTCCGGTAAGTAGTTTCTTAAACTCATCTTCGTGTTCTCCAATACGTTTGGTTATGTTGTCCATCTTTTCGTTCATTTGTTTTTGTGTGTCACGGTTTGATTCCATGATCGATGCGAACATTTCTTTGACGGACCCCTTACCGGCTTCTCCCTCATCATCGCTCACCTCTGCCTTCTCTTCCTTTGATGTAGATTTTTTACTGACTTTCAGTGCACCCTTAGGTGGCATGTTGGCTGATTTGGAATATGTCGTTACGTACACCGATATTTCCGACGTCTGATAGTAGCGTTATTTGGCTTTTCAATTCCCGTCAACACAGTTAAATGCGGATTTTAGTGGACTGCCTCAGCGGTGCGACCGTCTCAGTCTATCATTTCCCTTTACATACATATATACATATATACATACATATGTATATATATATAAATATATAACCCCAAAGAAACATTAGGATTGTGAAGGTCAATTCATAGAGCTCTACACTGGAGGTTCAAATCCTCTAGGGGCTGTCCATAAATGACGTCATGTTATGTTTTACCACTACCTGACTATTGATCCCCCTCTCCCCCTTCTCCTGGTTTTGTCAAATATCCTTATCGTTGATGGTCATGGAACCCCTCCCCCCCCCCCCCTCCAGTTATCCCTTGCTGCATGGCGTCATTTATGGACGGCCTTTTGGATACAGTGTACGTTATTTTCACAGCACGTAGTGTGGTTGTACTCTGTGTCCAGGTCCAACAAATTGGAGGCATTTTCAATGTCATCAGCAATTCATATCGTGCGAGGGCGGGGCAGAGCGATGCAGGTAGTGGACAATGGAATTGTTTACTGGAGTACCGTCCTATTCCCGCCATGATTTATGAGATTTCGGGGAGCCCGTAGTCGGGACCAGCAAGTGGATGAAATTTTGTTGAAGGTCGCAAGTGGTTGTCATGGCGACGGCCTAGCTCCCGGAAGTGTCATTATCCGCTGGATAAGGGGCCCTGCAGGGCCACCCCAGTCACAGCCAAGAGCAAGGAGACCCCACCCTAGCGCGGGGCCATTTCCATGCTGAGAGTGGCGGGAAATCTCTTGATCTCTGGGCGGAAGATGGGGGCAAAAAAGAATGCAGATCTTGGCCACAGATCATAAACGTTGTCTTGTCGTCCCCCGGTGGGAGATTAGCCCGCTGCTTGGACCCCGGGAGCCACTTTGCCGGCTACACAGCCGCCTGGGGCTACAGGCCGCCCAAAGGCCTGTCCGGGCCCCTCGCGACTGGCGCCGATAAGGCACACCTCACGGCGGCCCAGGGGTCCCGGCGCGGGCAGGGGCGGTAGTTAGTGAGGGCCGGGTCAGTGCCCGTCCGCCAATCAATTTGTTGGTAAATGCTCTCTTCTCCGTCCCCGATCAATCGGTCGGTGCCTCGCGCCTCGCGCCCTGTATTGTCTTTTCTCGTCGACAGCCCGGGCGGAAAACTCGATAGCACGTGTATCCTCCGACGCCCAGACCTGCGAGCTCACTTCACTTTGATCCGACCAAGAGCTGGTTCACTGCTGTATTGCGCTTTTTATCTGCTTTTATTGTTTGCATTACTCCTCCATGGCGTTTGCTGTTATAGTTCACACAGGGGGATGCAGTGTTGGAGTATTGCAGTGGGATTAAGGGAGATGCACACACTCAGACCGTCCCGACCATTGAGCCCAGAGACCTGGTACTGGACAAGAGTTTCCTTCAATTGATGGCCTTGTATTGTTTCCATTCAAAGACATTTCTAGAACTATTTTGAATCGGCCCAGGGATGGATGGATGCCGGTAAAGGTCGTAGCAAATACTTTGATTAGAGATGTTAAATGCAACTCGTTAAAGAAGTAACTAAAGATTGCCTGTTAACACAATTGTATATCGTTTCCCCGTAGACCTGGATAAAAGAGAGAGAAGGCTGGACTAGCGAGGGCAAATATAATATTATTGATTTTATTATGGTCAAATGCTATTGACTTTAGCAATATGAATTATTACTAAAGAGTTATCATTATGAATGACTAGTAAAATGAGATAATTGACATATGGAGTAATGAGTCAATTTTGAGAATCAGATGAGAAAATGAAATATGAAATGAAAGACCTGCGAAGGTAGGCTAAGTCATAGAGGTGTGGGTGTGTGGTTATAAAAGAAGATCCGTCTGTCCCGTGTGACAGGGGAAGTAACAGTCAGGGAGAGTGGAACGAGTGTAGTGCGAGAGTCAGACACCAGGAGTGAGGTGGAGGCGCACATGAGGTACGTAATCAGAAGGAGAGACATCGGTCGGGGGGGGGGGGCAATGACAACCCCTGGCCATAGGCCATGAGTAACCCATTACCCCTTACTCCTGGATGAATGAGAGAGAAGGCTCGACTTGGGCAATTCAATTATAATTTCTTGAATTTTGTTATGATAAAGTATTATAGACGGAATTAGTAGAAATTATAAATAAGGAGTTATCAATATGAATTAGTAATGTTATTATATACCTATAGATGTATCAACTACGTATACTGCCCGCTTCCTACCCATGGCGTATCTATATCCTGTCTACACTGTGACGTATGTGGTATGTGATAACGTGACTAGGTAACATTTCGCCATATTTAGGTATATAATATAAAACGAAAACAAGCTGACTGTCCTCGTACGTTAAAATACTTGGTAAAATTATGGATCCCATACATCCCTCTGCCTACGGCATCGGGATGTATAGGACCAATAATTTCACCACATATTTTTGACGCACGAAGACAGTAAGCCAGTTTCCGTATAATATGAGATATTTGACTCAGGGAGTAATGATCAATCATTGCAATTAGATAAGGTAATAGAATGTAAAACAACAGCCAAAAGAGTCATTAGAGAAGGAAGGGTATGGGTGGGAGAATAAACAGGGGAGAAATTATGGGTTGGAGAGAGCATTGATCAGAGAGTGGTTTATAGAACGAGAGTAGGAGTCAGAGATGTAGGAGCAGTGGGCATTGTATCTCCAGCTTCCATATTGCTGAATGGACAGTTCAGGCATGCCCTCCTGGAATTCCTGAGTAACTTCAGCTTTCCTGAGTCTGTGCAGAGTATAGGGCCAATGACTCTCGCTCACAGCTTCCACCAGACGGTCCCACTCCCTGGACAGCAGATGGGTAGACACTATGGACCAGTCCTCGAGCATGAGGAAAATGTTGCGGGGTGACAAGGTGGCCGTGGCCTGGATCGTCCGGATGATAAAATGTAAAAAATATGTTGTACAGGTGACGATGTAAAATACATATCACCCAAATAGGATGATCCTTTATAGTCACTGAATTGATTCATCGAATAAACAAAACAAAACAAAACCCGAGAGTTAAATATAACTTAATCAGTACAACACTCATTCATTACATTTAACGAAACTATCAATCAGCTCGATTAGTTTCAATACCTCATAGGGATATCTTTTGCCTAATGACAGTTTACATCCAGGAAGAACCCAATGTGGATCACAGTGTTTACTACTGTCATTCAACTCTTACCTACAGCATTGTACAGATCCTCTAAAACGCGCCTACACTTGTGCATGCATATGCTACTGCCACAGTTCAAAGTCAATGCAAAAAGGCGCCCATACAGCTATTCACTGCGTAATCTGCCCGTTATCCATGATGTGTAACCTACATCATATACTTTCAAGTATTGCATGTGGAAATGAAAGGCATTTGAAGACGACTATATACTTGAAAATGCATTTCCATTCATGTTGTGTAAATGCAATAGGATGTGGTGTAGATCAAACGCTATGTTGTCGTACTCGACTATATATTTTCCTATGGAGAAATTGTTGCGACTCTCTAAATACAAACTGGTCCCTCAATGCATAAATCCAATTATTGTCATTCAAGAAGGATTGGGTGGGGAAGTTGTGATGTTACCTGCAAATACCCAAACGTCCTGAGATAGCTACAATATTGTAGAATGCATTGTTTCCTATATATATATTATATATATATATATATATATATATATATATATATATATATATATATATATATATATATATATATATATATAATATATATATATATGTTAATATAATGTTACGATAGAAATTTAGACTAACCGATAGGGCTTTAATACAAAAGGTCAATATCGGAGAACATTTTAAGCTAACATTTTGAACTAAAATGATCTAACGCACCCACCTTAACCAGACCTATCCAGACTCCGTTCTTTCACCTCACTGACCTAAATGACTGGAGGAGACAGCTGTCGACCCGCACACTGGTCAACTTAAACTGATATCAATCCCACCAGTCGGTAGGAGTGGCATTTCACCTCAATAAAACTCCACTAGAGTGCCACGGCTGATGAGAAACAGTAAGTTTTGAAACTACAAGTCTCAACATCCCCGGTGTCACTGGAAAGGACTGTACACTCTTACTCTGAAGTGGTCCACCCACCCCAAATACACAAAATGGCCCCACCCCTCAACTGACCAAATGGCCAGTCCTAGGTTGGTTTCCCCAACTACGATCGGATCGAGGTCGTTACTACGGACTTCAAGTTTTGTTTATGGAATTGTCCAATCTGATCACTCCTTACTGCAGAACATAGACCGATTTTTTGTTCAGACACTAAAAGCTCTGTATAAAGTCAAACTAAGAAAATATTGATTTGAGAATATTAGACCTAATCAAAAATCATCAAATTTGCAGGGCATTCGGGCATATGTATCTTCTATCTCATTCCAAAATTTACTGATCAGTATCTCACCCGTGAGACAAATTCTTCCGATAGAATACTCTGTGATGCTCCCGATTAGCCACCGCCATTTAACGATGGTAAAATGTCGTAGAGACCCTACAGTGCAGGTTATTCATTGGTACGAAATCGTAGACCCCATTTCTCAATGGTGCCTAATCACAGAGACGTGGTTAACTGCTCCTATATTTGGCGACCTTCTGACGCGATTTTTGATTTCGTATCAGGAGGTCCATCGTAGACCATATCGGAATTTATTGGGAGCTCAGTGGATGCCGGGCCTTGTCCTCATCATGACGGTACCGATGTAAACAAATAAGATTTTGCGCTAGATGCCTCAGTTCCCTTATTTTGACTATACTGGATTCTTGCAAATTTGATCGGGAATTCAATCCATGAATTCCAATGAATCATCGTTTCAGCGTCGCTCACTAAATATTTTGGATTCAAGAATTCATTTTCACCTATAGGTGTTCGTTTAAATTTTTATGAATCAATTTTTGCAACCTCTTCGCCGGTCGCGGAGTAGGGATACATGTATTCAAGTCCTTGCTGTTTCAGAAATCCTGGGCTTTTTTTAATTGGTTCAATGTTAGCTTAAGCCAAGGCTAGAGGGAATACAATAATGACTAAAGGCGCATCTGTCACCTATCGTGTGTTAATGTTTTGTGCGCCTCTAATTTTGTGTATGTTTATTTCCTTTACAATTTTATAGACCACATGACCGTGCGTTACAAAGCCAGTTTCCTTAACATATTTATGTGCATGCTAGGCGTTCTCCATGGGCAGATGTATATTGTGGTTTATTCGTTCACTGCATGGCCTATATAACGTCTTACATGTTGGTTAATATTCTAGACACAAGAACAATCAGCGGGAGTACAACTTCATTGGCTTTCAAATTATAGATATACACAGATCTGATGAACCACTTTGATGATTTGAATATTTCGACTACCAAAGGTAGCTGAGAAGGGAGAATATAATTAAATGAATTTTTTTTATCTGTGAATAATTATGTTGTGCACCAAATCGATTTGCTTGCCAGTTTATTTATTTTATTGTTAAAGAATGAACGTCGCTGCTTTGGCTTAGGTCCAAGGAGTAGAGCTCTATGGTAACAGGCCTTAATTGCATTTCACGAGATATGATATAGGCCACTCAGTCATTATTGAAAAAACTATCTTATTGATAAGCATCTTCAACACCAAAAGGCATGCACAGAAACCCTTCTAATTGCAGACTGCCCTATACTTAAGTCTTCTTGAAAGTTTAAAAAAAACACGTTTAGATGGGAGTCTATCCAGCTTTGTTGATAATGTGAAATGAAAATGTTTGGTGCTAATTCTGTTATTACCATCTCTATCATCGTCGAAACTGCCTACAAAAATATGCTTATACATCTAAGTATATTTTTGTTATGTGTAACTATATTGTTTTATCATGTTCCAAAATATGTAGAACTCGTTGGTTTGAATGACATCCCATTAAGTTAACGGTCAGGCCAAACGCCTGCGTGCAAACATGCGCGACGAAAGTGATGCTGGCAGTTATAATGGTGATTCTGTCAAGACCGCGTGTTTGCAAACATGGTCACCCTTATTTGAGGGGTAGTATTGTAATGGGCCAAGTCGTGTGTACAGCATACAGGTAGACAACTACAGTCAGGTGCTCTTGATATGTGAGCAGGGGGGGGGGGGGGACTGTACTATTAACTCCTGGTGCTTTAAATTAAGTTATAAAATCCGAAAGGAATTCAGGAGGTTCAAATAAGGAAGATATATGGAAATCCTGCTTCTAGGGACACGTTTAGTTGCTTATTTACTTATTTACAGTAAATGACCGAACTGGAGTTATGAAGGGCATTATGAAGGGCCGCCACCTGCCAGATCTTTTGCGTATGGCTGCATTTCCATTGGACGACGAAAACGGTGTAGATTTTTTGAGTTACCCAGAATGTCTGTCGGTGGTGCCACTGACTGTATGAGGGTAGTAGATTTTACTCAGTAACCAAGCTTTGTTAGTGGTAGGTGATGTCACATTGCACAATCTAAGCAGAAATAGTCATGGGTCAATATCTGGGTGTAGATCTTGATTCGAACATAGATTTTGAAAACCAGTGTAAAACACTATCTAAACGATTTAACAACAAACTGTTCACCTTCAGCCAACATCTAGTTTTATTAGCATTCGAGGTTAAAGTATTTTGCTCAAACGACAACGTGATATGGTTTAGACCTTCTCGTAGCTTGATAACTGCATGGGGTCCTTTGACGAAAATGCAGCGGCCCCAGAACAGATCCCTGGCGCACACCATACTCAATCATTTACATTTCGTCACCATATTTGATTCTTTGTCCTCGTAGCGATAAATATGATTTCATCCATGATACATGATTTTCCGGCCGGCCAACACCAAGTTGGTCTTTGTAAGACAATGTTTAAGTACTTATCAAGTTTGCTAGCTCCTTACATCCAAAAAAATGTACCCGAGAATTAGGCGGAGCCTTTGGGGCCCGAGCTCTTCTGTTTCGAGCGGTAGGCGAATTCCGGGTGAAAATATGCCATCCTGACAAAACTCGCGTACTTCTGTCAGCCGCTTTTGATTCGGGCGAATCTAGTATCTGTCGCATTGCCCTTTCTACAGCCTAGTCTGAAGGCAATGGATGTCAGGAGTCCGCAGTCGAAGCGACCCTTGCGGTGTTATTCCTAGATTTGTCCCTGGGAGAGGTGCAGAGCTCCCAGCATAGTTGATCAATGCCAATGGCATGTTTGGATTTGAAATAGTTGCAGACCTTGCAATTTGTGGTAGGAATTTGAGGTATTGGCAGTTGTCGTCCAGTTCTTGGTAGTGTTCCGGATGACTTTCAGTCACTTCAATACCCTAGCAAGGGACTTGGCCATGCCTAAAAAGAGTTGATCTGTGGATTGAGTCCTTTGAAGTATGGCCGTCAGTTGGTCCTTCGCTGCGATGTCAGCCAGTGCTTTTTCTATACCACTGAATTCGGCCTTCATCGTTCCGAGCTGTCACTCGACACCCATCACTGTAGCTTTCTGAAAATCTGCTTTCTTGTTTTTTTCCTCCAGGTCAGCATCCTTCAATATGTTTTTCCACATTTTGTTCTCGGAATTCCGGGCGAGAAAGGAATGGAGCGTTCTAATCGTCTTGAGCGTCTGTTGCGGCTGGCATAGTTGTACTAAGCGGCATCAGGATTGGAGTAAAGTTCTTTTAGTATGCGACAGGTGGTATGACAATACTCCTACGATGATTAAACACGGATTTTCGATTCGGCTCAATTTCCGAATTTAGATGAAAAGGTTTATGTATAACACGTTATGGTGTATATTGTACCATGTGACCCGACTCGACTTAAAATTGCTAAATGCGGCAGTCACTGAAATGTTTAAAGGCTAAGAAACCTTCCCTCACAGTTGGTATTATCTTTAGTTATATCACACTTGAAAGTGACCTAAATCCATATCGGGCACTATGTACCAGAGCATTTTCACCCCTTATAACTACACACTCATTGCATGTCAATGCGATCAGCTGCCCACCAAATATCTATCTCACAGAGACGCCACCTTAGGCCGGCCTCTTAGGGCTTTTCCACCAACACGCGAGGAGATATGTTTATACACACAGGGCTCCCAAATTACCTGACACCTCGCCGTAATTGAATCCTGTCAAATTTCTCATGTTTGACGGCCACCAGGGTCCAGAAAAATAAGAGAACGCGCACGCTTGGATTCCGATGCCGGGGCCGACCTGGCCACGCGTGCGCTGGTGGCGTGACAACTACAGCGAGGCTAACCACACTGACGGTGGCGGAGTCTGGTGGCCAGCTTTGAGATGGCGAGCTGTGACCACGCATCGAGTGGCAGGTTCTCGCTGCGTAGGAGCTTTTCGTCTTAAGTAGATGACACCAATGACGTAGGCTACCTGGCTGAGTTGCTCTAGTGTACGGTACCGAGAAAATAGAGGTATTATAGCTCGCACCGTTTATGTACTGTTTATGTATAAACAAAAATACAGCTTCTCTAGAAACATGGGTATGCTCATCAGGTAAAATGCAGGAAACTGCTCTATCGAATGGATTTAAGAGATAGGCGTGTATATCAAGACAAGTGGCAGGTTTAGATTCATTCATATGAAATAGTTTATTTGTAAATATAGCATGCTATACTATATACACTTATCTTCTTAGTTGACCTTTAATCCTAAAGAAAATACACAACTTGTTCCATATATACATATTTCTAACGATATAACTGTATGTTAATGTTGGCAAACTGTTGAGCCTGCTTTCCCTGTCATACACACATTTATCTAAGAACTCCCTCCTTGAATTGGCATTAAATATAACACCATCTTATTTGGGTGATACAATTATAGTATTGGAGATTGGATCAGCTTCTACTATATCACCTCTCTAGAAACACTTGGGTAAATGTCACTATGCAGGCGTCCCACGATCTTCAGTATATCAGGAGTGTCATTACCGTACCTGAGATAAAACATAGCAATTGAGCAAAAAGGGCAGCAGTTGAATAACTGTCGTATTTTGTTAAAACGTCTTTGTAAAACAAAGCAGGTTATAGAAACCTCATTGATACATTGACGAGAGTGTTGTGCAATATTTCAGGACATAAGGCTGAAATGGGTAAGCCAGCCTATGACTGGCCCCGTTGTATATTGTTGATTTGAATGTGTTAGTATGTTTTATCAATATATACATTGATCCACAGGAGGGTTTAGCAGTTGTTTATTTTTCTTTATATGTGTAGCATACACCACTTACCCACAATAGGGTATAGAAGTGGTGTAGTGACTGATGTGTCCCTTTTGGGAGGTGGTAGCTTCATCTAAAATATTAGCTGGCATAATCCACTGATGTATCACATAAGAAGAACCCCTGAATGCAGGCTAGTTAATAGCAGTCAGTGTAATAGGGGGCAGAGGGCAGGTTACTGCCCCATTAGCATCAGCCCTTTACAGATAAGATCTGAAGTAGAAGTTCTTCTATGCTTCTTTTATTGGGTTCACAAACGATACACACCTCTCACCAAGTTAGGCCAAAGAACATAGAGTGATGGTTGCAACTACCTCATAAAGGACAACTTAAGGCTGAATATATTACAATGTCAAGTTTGCTTGTCCCAAATATAATGTCTTCATTTGTAGCTCCCTTGACCCTTGATAGAGGGAAGGACACTCAATGCTCACACTGACTGTGATGGGCCAGGTGCCCATATATGGCCAAGTTTCTCTGTGCCCTAGGGCCTGTTTGAGATCTGAGTGAGATACTAAACCTATAGTTACCATCAGCTCACAGGAATATTTGTAGTTTTTTCTGGATTATGTGATTTGTGCATGGATCGACATCGATCGTCGTCGGGTATATCATCAAAGCACAAACGACATCTTGACATTCATCATAATCGCAACTAAGATTTTGCTATTGTACTCATATAACAACGTGGTATATGAAAATTGTGCAAATAGAGATTGCCATTCTTATGGCTACTGAAGAAAGAATTACTACGTTTTTATGTTATCAGGTTATTATATGTGTGTGTGGTTGTGGGGAGGCCATATGTATATTTTGGGAAAGGTCCTGTACGTTTGTATATAAACCAGTTTCCTTCATTCATACCCACATCGATGACCGCACAGCTTCTCATGATATTCCACGTATGCTGTCAACGCTTTAAAACGGGAGCCTGCGTGACTCTCTCCCCTTTGGAGCCGTTCTCTCCCCGGTATTATACATAGAACACCTAGAAACCAATCAGGATGGTGAAGACTTTAGTTGTAGCCGGGACACCTGCGTATGATGTGGTTGCTTGTAGGAAGGTCAAGCATTGGGTGGGTTAAATAGGAGTCGAGGAAAGAGGAAGTGGGGGCCATAAGTTGGGAGGGTGTCCTACAGAGCAGGAGGAATATCTTCCTGTGCACCAATCAATAACCCCAGAGCAGCTCACCAGACGGGGATTATGCCTATTTACTCCCACCACAGCTGCTCCCACGCTTCCTTATTTAGCAATTGAACCAATCTAGTGCCGCCCGTTCGCCCTTTGCCGGTCACCACTCCAAGTGGTGCCCGAAGGAGGCTATTTGCTCGGCGGTGTCGGATGCTCTGGGGCTGTCTGCACCTCCCAGACGTAACCCCCGGGCATCCTAAAGGTGTTGTGTGCACTTTAAAAAAAGAAATATAAATGATGCCGCAGTACTCTGAAGTACATTTACGCTAACAACATCCACCTTTTAAATCGCCTTTTTATTTGGGTAGAGCCTACATGAGACACTGCATTACCTCTTAGACTCGAGAGGGAGATTGTGGAATTACGTGATTTTATAAATGTGTACATTTATCTTCTAAAGTTATTTCCTAGAATGAACCCTCTCCCTGCAGCACCAGTCCAGTTCCCTGTTCGGCATTACACGGCAGGCATCGCCTGCCCAAACGACCCTGCTACGGCAAGCACCTTTTTGGGGAAATAGCAATGCCATGTGATGTGTCATGTGATTTAAGGAATTTACCTCGGTGACTGATCATATTTTGTTACACCAAATCAAAGGCCAATATGGCTCTTATGGCTCAAAATTTCTTTTAAATCAAACAATTATCTTTTTATCTATTGAATTTTGTATGTAAGTATCAATGCTGCCTCTAAGATGCCTGGAGGTATCTTCCTGCCGTAGCCAGGGGAATGCCTGGAGGCATCTTCCTGCTGTTAAAGGGTTAAGCAGTTTAGGCAGTTAGACGTATGGAGACAGAGAGAGAGAGAGAGAGAGAGAGAGAGAGAGAGAGAGAGAGAGAGAGAGAGAGAGAGAGAGAGAGAGAGAGAAGGAATGGTTTTGTTGGTTTTGATTTTTTTGGGGAGGGGGGGGGGGGAGGTGGCGCGGTATTGGTATCCGCCTGACCACGAAAACAAAACTCCAGCTAGAAATAAACATTTTTTCGTTTTCAATCTCTGTATCTAACCCCTAGTGATTTTCTCCATCAATTGAACATAGGAACCCGAGTAACATAACAATATTAAAAAGGCTTTAGGTACAGTGACGTCACAAAACATTAACAATGCAATTTTGCAAGATTTTGATCAGTTTGATGCTGATTATTCTCATCTAAAATCTAAACCTAATGTGGTTCGACGGGGCTGTGTTTACCTCACGGTGAACGCTACCACAAGTAATCCGAGTTCGAAAATTCTCTCCCAGGTCCGCATCCTGGTCCCTTGTTGTCATTGGTCGGCGTGTCTTAGTCTAGACGTCCTCCCATTGGTTGCTAATGACGCATTTCTCCAGTGAACCCTCGCGACCCGACTGTGGCCAATGTATTCGTGGGTTGCTCGCCTTCTCAAATTATGTGACATAATATATATATTTAAGTGTCTGGGTGCTCTGTTGGCACAGAGCTGAGGTTTTGTTCAAATTTCAGTTTCTTTGGTTGTGGAAAGTGTATCGTGTGGGCATTTTTTATTTGAAGCAATTAAAAAAAAGCTAAACCTAATGTTGATTCATAATTTAACATTACTTGTTTACTGACATACATTAGAGTAAAACAGAAATCAGTGACAAAATAACGAACCCTTTATCAGCAATAAGCAGAACAAATAACGGCCACATTACCCTCCAACATTCACCAGATAGAATTTAGATTGATTTTGATAGTTAAATCTTAGACTCAGACTCTGATAAAGGTTATAAAAGGCGACCAATGCAATATGGTAACCGCACTGGGACATGATTTGAGATCAACAACCTGATGTGTGGGTACAGCACTATGTGTCTGTCTGCGGTGGGCTGACTAATCCACGGAGATAAACACAAAATCGCCACTTTTAACAAACACCGCCCTCGTGATTTCTCAGGTGGTGAACCGCTTCTATCGTTAGTAACAACTCCTGAGACAAGTCTTAGCTTCCTACCACCTTTCACATGCCCCAGTCATGCAGTGGTCTTATTGACTGAGAGTTGAGAAGAGAAGTCACTGCCCACCTTCCACATTCTCTTCTCCCCATTTAGCACATTTGCTCCCTCTCACAAACACAATACCACATACCTGACCCACGCCTGGAAGGAATCCAAACCGCAACTGCCGGGACCACCTGTATCATACAAACAGAGCAATTCTTGTGGTTGCTTGGCATTTTCTCCTAGCATCCTACATTTAGTTGATTAAATACACAATATTTCCATGATTTCGATATGGGTGGCCGTATTCTCCGTGTAGTTGACGCGAAGTAAAACACGACCTTCCCGTAGTGGTATAAACACTAACAAGTCTAACTCTCATTCGGTTTCGACTAATTACTCACCTTTCGGCTAATTATTAGGAAAAAATCTTGTAAATAATTAGAAATTCGACGCAAGAGCCATGTATTGTTTATATAATTACTTCCTACAATGCCCGTAGGAGAATACAGCCTTCCGTATTCTACTGATTAGCGATCTTGAGGCTCCATAAGCTTACTTTGGAGATTCCGTATTAGGTAGGCAATAAAAACGGTTCCTTCGTAACCGATACGAGTTGTCAGAACAAAATTAGGTTCCTTCGTATTCCAATGCCTTATCATGCATATTTGTAACCGATACGAGTTGTTGACATCAGAACAAAATTAGGATGATTAAGGGAGAGAGAATCCAGATGGTCAATCTCATGTCACATGATCTCTTGTAAACACTTAAAAGGAAACTCATGATGATGAATATAACTTGGTCCGAACTCCGCCGAGTTTGAGCTTATGGAGAAAAATACTGGGGTGAGACAAAACCAGAGTTGGGTATGGGGTGGCTTTGCTTGGTGTGAATCTACTCCATGGTAAGATACTGCTGGGTCATACTGCGATTTAATGAAAAGGGAGGCAAGGAAAGAAGGGCAAGCCCACTGGAGCTCCTCTGGGACCTGTTGCACTAGTTTTCTGACATGTCTGTGACACCATACAGACATTGGGGTTGTCTAGTTTTGTGACAACACAAGTAGAGCTCTGCCCTTAGGAAAAGACAGACCCAAAACATAAGAATTAGACAAATCTACACTTCATGCATCTGTTTCACTAGCTTCGTGACAAAAGTGTTAGACAGACATGAAAAGCAGCACCAACAGTGCAAGCAAGAATTGACAAAAAGAAGTCTAATGTCTACTTCTTATGAAACCGGACGCCATCTAGACATGTCACGAAACTAGTGAAACAGGTCCCAGATCAAGTAAATCGCGATTTCCCTTCTGCAGTTCTGCTTTTACGGAAAATAAGTCTCTCGTCAGGTCACATGCGAGATTTCATCAGTGAATTATCATTACTAAAGAAATTAGTTTGACAGGTATCTAGATGGTGTATCACAAGTGCCTCTGTTATCTATAACACATACAACGGATGAAAATTGTACAGAATAAAATTCGATACTACAAATCATAGTTACAACGATGTAGCCTGCAAGGGAGCTATGAGAAGAACTCCAGTACAGCAAAATGATGTTTTGTTGGGAAAAGTGGCAGTTGTGCTCAGTAAAGTGGAATACAGGAAGAATATGATCTATTCTAAATATCAAATCCCTGACGGTCTGTGTCGGTTCTAGTGGAGGTCAGATGTCATACAAAATATCAAATCATTGTAAATCTAGATTGATTACATTTGCCCTCAGTTGTAGTTTTCTTTTATTCCGATAGTTCTGCCTTGTAGATCTTCCACTGAAAGCGCGTTCTCATGATACATTTTCGCACCTGTTCCTATTGATACAGCCTCGATGAATAGACAATTCCATTACAAAACAACAAGCCATGATATTCCGTGGTTTCATGATAGAACGAAGGTGAACTTAAGATGAACCTAAGATGAAAGAGTTCAACCAATCTTACATTGAGTACTTCTTTTCCAACTACCTTTTTGTGCTGGGTACCTAGGTAGTTTCATCAAGGAGATTCCATAAAATCTGGCCTGGCATACTGTTTGTTCCTCATCCTAAGTATCATATATTTCATGTATTATCTCAAGGGTCTCATGAATATGGTTTGTTTATCTTTAATATCTTCGAAAGAAAATAAGCTATTAAAATATTATTTGCTTTCAGATGTATAGTTACTTTATCTAGAACTGGCTGAAGAAAACGTCAAATGGCAGTGGAAGTAATAGTAGCAGAGTTGGTTATATACTTTGATCATGGGATCACAGATCACAAGAATAGCTCCACATATTCCTAATGGATGCCACAATGTGGCCACAAGGTCATATAATGCATACAAAAACATCATGTACTACATGTATATCATTAGAGCTGGCTGTCAAAACTGTCAGATTACAGTGGCAGTAGTGATAGAAAAATAAGTGATATAACTGGATCTTGAGATCACAGAACACTAAACAATAACTTAGATTTTGTCTAAGGGACGCCTTAACATAGCAATATAGCAAAATAACTGCATATAAAAAAGTTCTATAGTCTTTAGACGCTATATATCTTTAGTACTGGCTGCCAGATATTCAAAAAACAAGCTGATGTCACAAAACACAAAAACCTTGCTCAAAATGGTCCTAGGGAATGCCACAATATGGCCATATAGCCAAAAAAGACTGCATATGAAAAGATTTCATCCTCTTTAAATCATTTAAGAAACAAATATATGAAAAATTGAAGACGTTTAAAGATAATGTTATTAGTACACACATGAAAAAGGCTCTTGTAGGCTCTTCGTTTTGCTGTTCTGAGTCTATAAAGGACTAGGACTGCGCGGAAAAAGCAGATATTTAATATATACGCCACCGCGGACGTGTGGGCGGATGGGTGTGGGTGGACGGGTGTGGACGAACGGATGTGCAGAGCGGCCACCCGGTCACACAGACACCCTACCACCTGGACCCCAGCTGCCTGTCTCCCCAGCCACAGCCCCTACGCTTATCAGGCTTCATACATTACTTGTGTACCTGCACTGCTCTCCCTCTCTTTGCACCTGCCCCTACACTGAAGCCCTAGCTCCCGATTCCGACTCTGACCCCGACCCCAACCCTAAGCACGACCCAATGTCTATAATCACAGCTTCTCAAGACCTTGTAAAGGGAGATATCCAGTACCCTCCAGAAGAATGGTGTTTTGAAAGTAAAATTATTTTTTTTAATCCAAGGAATGCTGTGTTTATCATATGTATTTAAAGATAATAAATACAGTTTTAGAACGATTTTATAATCCAAGTTTAAAATATGACATAGGATTTTCCAAAAACAAAGGACTTAATGACCAATTACAAAGGAAATGAAAATACAACAGAATCGGAATTATTAGATAGTGGCGTAAATACAACAGACTCAGGTGTATGTATGACACAAATATGACTGCAACATGGACACTGATATATGTCTATAGATGAAGCATATACACAAATGAAAATAGGACTAACTTATCTCTGCAAAATCATAGCTATATATGCCGGATGTATACGCTTATGCAAATTAGGGTTAGGCCGCTGTGTAGAATATTGGATCCCATGCCAAAATATACTTTAATAAACAATCGGAATACTTTAAAGAATACAGAACAAAGTAATGATTTTAGCACTCAGAATTTTAGCATTTTTAAGCTAGGTCTCTTCAACAGCTGTTGTCATGGCAATTCGACCTCTTGCCTGAGCGACAACAAGTGGAAATGATAACTAGAAGGATAGATCTACAAGATAAAACAACAAAGCAAATGTTTCGAGGATGCAGCCATCTCCTTAAATAAGTCCCTCTTCCAGATTGGCCAAGGGACTATGAGAGCTATATTCAAGATTTAAAATTGCTTTTCGGAAACATAACACAATCTTTGGAAAAATATTGAAAATAAAGAGACCTAAGCTCAAATAGTATTAAAAAAAACATTACAAAGGACCTGTCTTGATAACTTTTATCTTTTTAACTGCAGAACTTCGAATTGGGTCGCTTATGAAGAAGTGTTGGGACACGCAACAAAGCTGAAATACTCATTTTATTTATATCTCTTATGACAAAGCAGAGGCATATCTGACAACGTCATCTGCTATGTATCTCTGGTTCTTTGGGTGTTTACTTTCACACCCGCCAAGAGGCGAGGACAAATGATGGTAACGTCAGACTCGCATTATCGACGTGACTGCACGAGATGACATTACATGGCCGTGGCCATGGCACCACGTCTGTCCACATTTCTTTGGTATAAACAAGAAACAAGCCCAACCCTGGACGACAAATATAATTCCTGATCGAGTTTGTTCTTGACAACTGGATTACAAGCTGTGGCCGCGCTGTTTTTATCCAACCGGACAGACATGGCCGTCAAGATGGGAGCTGACCGAATGTGCCAGAAGAGAGAGGCACCGATGGGAAACCAATATGACAGGTACAGGGAAACGAAGAACTAGGACACCGGACACCAGTATAGGGCCTGACAAGAGTAGGTTATCAGGAAGAAGTGGTTGGGATGGTGAGAGAAATACAACAAAGAGTTGTACAAGGATAAAGTAGGGACCTTGGTCTAAGATAAAGATAATATATATGTATCTTGAGTTTAACCACTCTACCTGGAGGCCATGGCCCTGTAATAAGATTTATGTTTTCTTTATGATATGTCAATAATCCCCGAAACCATTCAGGACCTTGACAACCTAGGACAATAACACCACCAGATCTTCTTTTCAAGTTCCTTCAGGACCCTTCTATAACCTTATTTCCTGATGGTGATAACAGAAGAGAATACAGTCCTGTACTCAGGTGTAGTACAAAATCTTCTGATGAATGAAGACTGTTGAGCCATGGGCAGTGTGGCAGAAATGTTAGTAGCTCTGAGAAGTAAGGCAGAAAGGTGGCTAGTCTGATCAAATGCTCTATCACAATGATATTTACCAATATTTTGGGTATGTCCAATGACCCACTCACTGACTGGCCTTATGTCAGTTTTAATTGCCCCGCCCTATTCTCACTACAATTAGTGATATCAGGAGATGGAGATGACAGAGTCATGCCTATCACTTGTGAGGAGTGGACAAGAAAATGACGCATCTTGATCGAGCTTGAGGTGTTCTGCCTGACGTGTAAGATGATGCGCTGATCCTCAAAGTGGTGTGTTAACAGTAGAGGGTGTGGCAGTCGTTTCAGGTCTAGTTCTTTGTCTGTTATTACCTCCCTGTCTTCATGACGGTTCAAATTAATAAACACCAAACATTATAATGAATTTATTCAACTTCACTGAATAAGCTATTCCCATTTCTCACTCTCTACTTTTCGAGGGAATTATTCAACTCAGTTTCTGAGATAGAAATCCATACAGCGAAATTCATAGGAAGATATCGTATGCATGTTTAGATCAAACAAAAAAGGAAAACCCACAAAAAAATCTTCCTACTCAAAAACAACTATATGTTCTATTCCTGGTGAAAGAGATCCATTCGGGGACATCACATCTGCGGCTCACATCAGTGGGTGAATTCTGGTCTGTTTTTTCGCACTTTACGAGAGGGTTACCCACTGTGGCGTTCTATTTACACATCACATGGAGTTAAAGGCATATCGGACAATTTGGCTTGAGAATTAAAGCCCATGTCGTGTTCTTGAAAATTTAATATGATGATCTGTAAGTGTTATGGAACACATATCCAACTTAAAAATCAAAGGTCACTGTGCTAGGTTCTGATCTAGAGATCAATATTATGATATTATTATGATGGCACATTTAGAAACTATAAAAAGTTGTTTTTTACATAGTAAAACCCATGTCATTTTCCTCAAAACTTGACAGAATGTAGTCCATGTATCATACTACACATTGAAGTTTTAAAATTCATAGGTCACCGTCATTGTTTTTGAAAGAATTGAAGAAAACTATATTTTTCATTTTAGTTCCTGTGTAAATCCTATTAGGATTAAATAAACTGGACAAAACATAAAGTTTACTGATTTCGAACTAGAACGAATCCTAAGGAACAGGTTTGAACTAATAATTAACAATATTTAATAATCACCAGGAAACGCCACCGTGAATTGTAGGATATGCCTTTAAATTTGTCTGAGGGCTGGAACCTCTACGATGGTGATTTTGGCATTTGTTTCTGACAAACCTTATTGAGCTACATGGCACACGCGCGCCAGTTCTTTGAATTCGGTGTTGGCTTCTCCTATTTCTATTCATTTTTTTTATTCAAGAAAAAAGAAAAAATACAATTTTCATCCAGGGATGTTCCTTCATACTGTAACTAGCAAAGACATAAACAATAATCGATGGTTTTGTAGACAGGCGGCATTTGACCACGACAGGTGTACGCGTAGTTACAAACAAGCGTTAGCGAGTGCATTGCATCGCCAATCTTAAGTGGTCTACACAGCCACCTGACCACAAAACAATTGATCGGCAGTTGTATTCAAATTAGTGTTGCAGCTTCGACCAAGGTCTAGGGCTGAACATACACCTAGGTATTTATCATCTTTTCATCCCAAAGAATGAAACAATTATCCATGAGACATGGAAACCACTGCAGATTAACACCATACTTGTACGAACTTACCGAATTATTCAACCATGATAACTTTATAGTTATAAGAGAAACATCGCTTACTAAACTTCTAAAATGACAGCTCCATGACTCATAAACCAGGACATACCTTTTATAGACAAGGCAGAACAGAACAGAAGGGAAGGGGGAAGGAGGCGTTGGTTGTTGCATTATTTAAAGGGAATTTAGGAAATCGGTCTACCGAATTGACTTCACTAAGTTGTGCAAAATGTTAATAATGAGCATGAATAACAATAACCAGTAACAATATGATATTTGTTGTGTCCTATCGACCGAAGAGGGGGGAATATAGATTCATTTGTGGATAATTCATATACATCCTGGATGACAAATTGGTACGAAATAAAGAAATCTGGTTGATGAGCAACTTGGCTAATGATCTGAACTCTAAGGACGACCTGCTAAATATCACTAACGACCATAGCCTAAAATAATTAATAGACAATATCACCAGACCAAAGAAGCCTAACACTTTAATCATTATAGGCCACATTTACACTAAATTGTACATGTTATAAACAGCGCTGTTGGACATGACCTCCTGTGTAATATTTTTTCTGGAAGAGAATCGTTTAGAGGAAGACTGAATCGTAAATATACTAAAGCTAAATTATCGTAATTATCTAAGATACCAAGATTAGAATAGCTTCTGGCCCAGCACTGATCCAAATATAAACCTTCTGTGGGACGCACTCTTTGACCTTATTTAAACTCTTCTTTAGTTAAACATTGTTCTGTTAAATATATGAGACTTAGAAATGCTAAAAACCACTGGGTAAATGATGACCTAATATATCTAAAAGACGAAAGAAGCGACCTATTTGATCTGATAAGAACACAGGTGACCCACATATCTTTAAAAAAAAGTATTAAACACACTGGTAATGAAATGATAAACAACATGCGCAAGTATAAAGATGAATATTATATCACATCAATAGACCAAAAGAAGGATAAACCGGGAGAATTTTTGGAGAAACATTTTATAGACATTACATGGTAAAAAGAGACTACTGTATATGCAACCTATAAGATCAAATAACTCGTGAGCACAGGTTTAATGATTCAGACTATGACTATGTAAATAGCTTCCTCGCAAACATTGGTTTTGACTTACATTCGAAATGCAATACCGTTGAATCTACCTTAAATGGACATTAACTGAGAAAACCAGACATCAATACTGATGATGATGGACGATCGACTGTTCTATGCTTAACGGTTTCGTGCCAAATTCTTAAAGATTCGGCCTGGCCAGGACATCCCTAAACGGGAGACGCTACAGACGTAAACAACTCGAGGCCCACCTATATTCTAACCATGTCTGTCAAGATATTGGAGAAAATTGTAAAAAAAAAAAAAGACTGTATAACTATGCAAACAACATAAATTTAATTAATAGCAATCAATTTGAGTTTAGACAACAAATGGGTACTGTTTACACGCTGTACAATTTTACCGATGACTTGTATCGAGCCCGTGATAAAGCCCTTGTTACAACACATGCAATGTGGATATACAGAAAGCCTTAGACCTTGTCCCTTAGACTTTGCATCTGGATTTCCAGGGGCTCATCATGATACATTGGTGTGTATGCTGCGCGGGGCTCCCAAGTGGGAGAGCGTGCCAGGAGCCCAGATGTCACAAAGTCCCTGTGACCTGCCGCCGCATTCCTTGTAGTCCCAAGCATGGTTCTGGATGCGTAGCCATCTTGTACTCCCAGCAGTACTGACCAGCGAAGTTTCATCAGTGGAATTCATTACCCCAGATCCCAGGATAAAAAACAATAGGAAAGCCGGAGTGGGCTAATAAAATTTTATTAAATTTTATAGTTCTTATTGATATGAATAAGTAGTTATACAATGAATATGAATAATAAGAATAAATGTATAATTGACAGATGTATTTTGTTGTCAATTATGAACAATTTATGATAACATAATAAAGTTATTATGGCATATTACATAGTTATGAAGAACATGTAATAATAAAATAATACGAATAGCCCTACGAGTGAAAGGAGTAAAAGAGAAAAGGTGAGGGTGGGTGGGTTGAAAAAATATGTGTATAGGGTATGAGACCTGAGAAGCGTATGAGGCAGAGTACAGTGTTGACCTAGCGCACTTTGATGTTTAGTGCGGCCGATAGTGAAGAGGTGGTAACTTTTTGGCTAGGTTCCTGCGCCTTGTCACACGCCTCGGGGAGGCCCATTTCTGCGAATAAATCGCGTGCAATGTTAAAGTCCACGACCGCTTTCTCTCGGTCCTCAGACAGGATGATCAGATCATCGAGGTACATCCCGGCCGTGACTCCCTTTGATCTCAGGATCCCCACGATGGCCTCGGCCACACACGTGCAGCCACCGGATGCCCCATTCGCTGTGGCCGTTATGGTGGCTCTCACCATTGAAGTCCCGGCACGGGGCCTCCGTCCCTCGTGAGCATCCGGTCTCGTTGTTGTTACTGGCGGTCGTTGTGTTTGTGGTGGTCATCACAAGCCGGACGCGCTCTTCCTGTATCAGGCCGTAGTCGGACCACTGCATCCTGCCAGATTCCACCTGGTCAAACACATAGTTACTCCAGCGCCTGACCCCAGCCCACGGCCCTGCCTGCGTGTCAACAGTAACTTGATACAAATGCCGGAACATGTGCTCCTTGTCCTCGGGGTGCAAGGCGTGCTCATCGCTCAACAGGGCAACAAAACAACTAATGTACTCGAGTGGCCCCAGACTCGACCGTAGGTCCAATTTCTGATGTAAGGTGTACACGCCGTCCCGGTCCATGAACATGTACGGTTTAGCAGTGGGTCTACGGGCATTGAGGTCAGACAATAGTGAAGTCTTACCGGTGGTATGATCATGGCGCATGGCTTCAAGGCTGAACTCCCGTTGTAGATGTTCCTCGGTTGTGTAGGTTTCCCTAAGTTGCCGTGGGGGAGGCAGTAGGCGTTCTGTCTGGTCGTGTGCCCAGTCCCGAGTCCGTGCCGCTGCCGACGACGCCCGTGAGCTGCTCCTCCTTGACGCAGGGTGCGATATCTGCATAATGGCGTCAATTACCCCGTCCATCTGCCGTGAGATCTTCGTCACATCGGTCTTCACCTCTTTCACGTCGGTTTTCACGTCGTGGACGTCGGTTCTGACCCCTCCAAGGCCGGTCTCTAGCGCGGTGATACGTGAGGCCCGAGACCGTGCGCTCGTGCTGGTCCCTTGCTGTGAGACCGAGTCCACGTCATCACTCTCGGCCGACGGTTCCTGCTGCCACAGGGTGATTTCAGAATCAGGCTCCGTTGCCGCAGGAGAAGCCATAGCACTTCTGGTTAACATAATGCACGATAGATTAACTTATCCACTTTATCGCTTGGTATCCTAATACACGGTCACCGATATTCAGGGAATATGGAGACCGGAGGTACGACGGCAGAATTTCCAAGGAGCGTTTGGAAAAATATGTGTATAGGGTATGAGACCTGAGAAGCGTATGAGGCAGAGTACAGTGTCGACCTAGCACACTTTGATGTTTAGTGCGGCCGATAGTGGAGAGGTGGCGCAGGGGTGTGCTAGTGGAGAGGTGTTTCACCAGGGGGGGCAAGGACCATCCCTGACCATAGGCCATGTGTAACCAACTGGACCAACTTCTGCAGGTGTTAACTGTATATTTTCGGCGCCCTCCACGCTTGTGATTGCATGCGTGTTTCTCTGACGATTGTGCCTGCTTTTGTATGAAATCGAGAATCACCTCTTTCACAATTGATGTTTTTGCTGCATTGAGTTTGACCCAATGTTTGCTTGTTTAGGTGGCATTTTCCCAGACCCTGGTCTTCGATCACAGTACTATAAACATCGTCGATCCGGAGAAAAGGCTTTCCTTGTATTCACGTTGAGGAAACGACTCGAAGTGCAATCAGATTATATCAGACCGTTTAACTAAACTGCTCGAGGGTGCAGCAGTGTTCTCCATCACTTAGGTCGACCCCTAACGCCATTTATGTTCATAAATTCTCCACAATTAGTTTTCAGCCTTACAGCATTAAGAGTAACATTCAGTCTAAAGGAAAGCCCCAGTTACAGGCGTGAAATATTGTGGCACAGGCTTAGTGGAGAGGCACAGAGTGCCCTATCAGAGGCGGCATTCAAGAGAATTGTAAAGGAGGAGTTACAAACTATAGACTCGTGATAACCTTGACGGACCACAGCAAGAACAATCGTAGTGTTGAATGCTTCATCATCGTCATGAGTGTGCTCAGTTCAATTTGTTTGTGTATGATGTGTATCTTGAATGTTTTCTAGGGAGAACGACATCACCTATATTCCGTCCACATATATGTGCTGCACTGAATCTGGTATGTTTGCTTCTGCTGCAGAATGAATACGAAGTTACTGCGGGCTACTGTTTCTAGCTGTGTGTTGGCCTTCAGAAATGGATTTTGTCAAAAGTTCTTAACTCCATCTATGTTATGTACCACACCGGTAACTTTTCAGATCTAGCACAGCAGGCTTACATAAGAGGGAGGAAAACGGATGAATATAAGAATTTAACAAGAAGAGAGAAATGAAATCGATGGGAATAGGGTAAAGGCATATCCTACAAATTAAAGTGATTTGTTTTTGTATATTGACAATTATCAGTTTAAACTGCTTCATTCTGAAATATTTTCATACCAAAAGGATAACAAAACACCTTTCAAGTTTAACCTGACCCAATACGTAATATAGTCTAAATGTGTTTGACCAGTGTACTCTAGAACCTTAGCTGAGAATATCAGAATCCTGCTGAGTTATATCTCTAGTATTGAAACAAAGTGTACATACGATAATTAAATGGAAAAAAATAGACATAACCAGTATACAGACTCTCTTAAAAGGATACCGTTTTCCAGTAATGTAACTGCTGGATTCTTGTCAATATTCTGAAAATCATGTACAGTCTCTTGCATTACACATTAGAAAATACAAGCAGAAAACTATCAGCCTGGGTGTAATGTTAACCCGGACGAATTTGCAATCTGCGTTGAAGGTCGCACTCAAATTAATCCTTCCTCATTTGTCCACCTGATCGACCATACTGCCAAGCACCCGATTGCAAAAAGAATAGTCTCGAATTTTCATGAGGTGCAGGGAGTAGGCATGACCTTGGATGAATCTCTTGTTCCCATGACTTTGCAGGTTAAAAGTCTACCACTCTACGACGCTGTCCCTACTATAAATTGCAATTTTTTAATCTCCCTATACAAGACCTGTAGTATGGAAAATGGTGATAGGATTACTAACCAAGGAATTGGATCTGGATTCCTTCCCAATATTGGTGGACATGCTTTATCAAAGCAAATATATTGCGAATATGATTTCTGGGCCAATGACTCTGCTGGGAAATGTTTTTAACCACGCTCTACCACGCTGACCCCAGTACTAGTAACTATCACAGAAGAGTTTAATATGGATCAATTTATTGGATCAAACCTTTTGGACAAAATTAACGAGAAAAATATTGCTGAATTAATTAGGAGGTAATCGAGTAATTAGTCAAGAGCCAAATATAAAAGGAGAGCTAGCCAAAATCGCTGGTGGTGTGGGAGAAAGTGGCTGAAGGTAAGGGGCTGGGTTTAATTCTGCGTCCCCACGTGACCGATGTGTGCAAGTGACCGGTGCGGGACACGTGATGGGCACGTCCTTAGTTACTGACCACTCTTCTGTTTTACATTACCTCAACTTCACATCATCTTGAAATTACTGTACATAGGAATAAAAGATGAATTGCTAAATTTGTTTAAAGATTACTTAAGAGACAGATCTCAGAACACCATGGCAAATGAGGTTGAGTCGGGACTCCTGAAAATCACCTGTGGGGTGCCTCAGGGATATATATTGGGCCCGTTATTATTTATCATTGATGTGAACAATATCATTTCAATTACACAAAGGCAC
The DNA here is from genome assembly GCA_950022655.1 of Alentia gelatinosa. Classification (NCBI taxonomy): domain Eukaryota; kingdom Metazoa; phylum Annelida; class Polychaeta; order Phyllodocida; family Polynoidae; genus Alentia; species Alentia gelatinosa. The sequence continues at coordinate 46,541,309 of OX465586.1, forward strand.
TCAAACCATGCGAATACAAGTTCATTACTACTGGCGGAAGATACGGTTAACATAGGCTGGGGAAAGATTATGAACAAGAAATAAGACAGACTTATGCAACAAGACCTGGACTGCATTGCAAATTGGTGTTCTGGAAATAAACTGACAATTAATGTCAAAAATACAAAAGTAGTACTTTTCGGGTCATCAAGAAGCAAAATCTTAAAAGAACTTTACAAAAATACGGTTGAGTGTGAACCTGCATCAATAGTCCTCACAAACGGTACCATCTTACAAATATTTGGGGGTGACCCTTGACAAAAATCTGACATTCAAATCATATGTAGATAACCTGTTCAAACAAACATCTTACAAATTGTACATTTTGTCTAAGACAAGATAATGTGGATAAAATCTACAATAGATCGGAACAAGGCCGTACGAAAAATAACGAAACAAATACCAAGAACATCCAGAATGACTCTACATAAATCAGTACAACTACGATACTTGAAGGCAAGAAACCATTCTCACGATTAAATTCCCATGTTCAAAAAGAAAGATCTGAACCAGTTAATGGACCAGAAATCGGTAAATATGAGAATGTAGTCTGCCCCTACTTTCAATGTACAATGTACCTCAGTGCTGTGCCTATCAAAGGAGTCTGGAATACCATGGACTATTAGTTGGAATGTGCTCTCATAGTGCCAAATTAAAGACTTACCGATACTGTAACGAACTTTAAGAAAATTCAGAAACTATCGCTTACCGTTAGGATACTTGTAATAGTTTGAAAATCACATTACATTATGTCAAATGAGCTATGATACACTGAACGTGTACACTGTTGCTGAAATTGCAAGGATTTATGCATGTACATATAATATTATAATGGAGTTGATCATATACTACAAAACACCTAACCTGGATTGATGAAATACTGTAAAGCTTAAAACTGGGATCACATTGAAACCAGCTTTTGAGCTGAGTGAATTCCAGTATAATGCAAACCTTCCTGGTTAGCCCTAATTGCCAGATTTTTGGGCTAGAAACAAGACCCATTAGATAATATTGATCGATTTCCCTCCGGTACAACAATAAAGGTAATTACTGGGGTGATACAAGAATGATAGACGAGTAATGACAATGTAAGAGGCAGATAATGTTCAGCCTACAACACTATCCAGAAAGCATAACAGCCAGAGTAATACTTTGCTGTTAGGTTCAATACCAGTAGGAATAGAGGTATACACCACTAACACTTGCATGACTCCAAGAATCATGAAGATTTCAATCCCCCTATAAACTGTAATATGATTATTGAACCTGGATTCCTTTACAATATAGGTTGACATGCTACCTTTATCATAGTAAACATGGCGTTTTTTTCCATCTAGCCTAATTCACAGACAGAAGAGCGACAGACAGATCAGGCCAGAGCACATGCTCCGTAAATAATTTCCGCCGCCAAGAACTGGCTCCTAGGAAGTATCGGCGAAAGTTGGCATGGTGAAACTTATCATCCTGAGCTTGGGTAAAGGAAAGGTCTGACAAGGGGATAACGTCCCCCGGGCATAAGAAAAGTATCCCTTAGACTGAAAATCACTTAGGTTATCTGGAGAAGTAGATCCTATATTCTGAAATAAGGGCAAGCCCTTAGATTACAAGTACAGTGTCCTATCCCATGGGTTTCTCTCTTGTCCATATCATTTAATTATCCTTCGTGAATTGCTAATATAATCCAAGTCAAACATAAATAAATATGCGTCCAAGACGACAACTGGCCTACTGCATCCATATTCAGCCATACATTTTATAAATTAACTTAAAGCCAATTTACTTGTGACCCCATTTAACCATCAAGACCTACGAAGCGTTACTTCAATATCTTACATTGCACCTGTTGTGAGCAGGGCCTGACACGCACACCATCTTACAACAAGAGCACCTCACAGCATCAGGTGCAGCCTGACACATTGCTGTCCATTTTAGGCTGAGCGTTTTCGGGTGAGCAGCTCACAAAGACTAGTCTGCATTCATCAGTCGCATTGTTCCTGCGCTGCCATTAGGCCAGGCGGCTGGGTCCATATTAGGACTTCCACTAACACCCTGGAGCCTCCACGCCAACTTCCACAAACACCCGTCACTCATCCGTCCAACCAACCCGTTACAGCCGGGGTCCGTACTCTAATGGGATTTGCGCAATTCTTAACAGCGGCTAAGTCCTATTATGGGTCCAATTAATGTCCTGTATGATTTCCTTTAACCTTCGAAATCTAGATTATATATATATATATATATATATATATATATATATATATATATATATATATATATATATACATATATATATATATACATATATATATATATATACATATATATATATTCATAACATAATATAATGCTATCCTTCGGTATTCCTATTGTGTTGAAGATATATCGTCCTAAATATGGACTTCTTACATGAGAAATTGTTGCCACCAACACCGCCCAAAACGCAAAATCGGTTTCTATCCAGAAAGATGAGGTATCCACATCTTCCCACCGCTGGGGTATTAGTAAACAGGGGCTCACATGACGTCAGGTAGGAGTGAAGGGAGTGGTTTTCTGTCGCACGGTCGCCATGACACCACGACATGTTTAAGGTCAGAAGCTGTCTTCTTTTTTCGCCTCACGTGCAGATAACAGCTATCTTGATGGGTGATTCGATATAACTCGGCGTTTGAATCGAAGTCTGTCACGCATGGCTCGGAGAGTTCCCTTGGCCCAGATTTAATGCAGATACAGATCACTAACAAATCACCAAGATTTAGTACCCTATAAATACCCTATAAAATATTCCAATGAATTACATCCGTGCATATGTACATTTTGAGCATGGGTCACACGCTTATGTACACTGCCTAGGTTAGGGAGAGGTTATATAGTCTTTCAGTGAGCTGCAAAAATATCCCTTCACTACTATCCACTAAAAGCACGAATCGTTAAACAGAGAATGGTTCCAGGAATAGTCTAATTACCTCTTGCATACCAAGAAAAGAGAAGGAATTAGTAGAAACTGAACGAGAGTTAGACTTGTCAGTGTTTATGCCACGACGGGCAGGTCGTGTATTACTACGCGAAGTGTCTCCAGGATTTTAGAATATTAGAAAATATGGGAACACTCACCAATTTTGGAATATCCGGCAATAGACTGAAAATTACGACGTCAAACTTAGGTTTGTGTGATAAAGTAGATTGTGTCTACTTTAGAAGTAGATTGTTTCGGCAGCATGGAAATCTACAACACGCACCCACTGCTGCTCGCCCGGCTAAATATAAAGGATAAAGTGTAATTGTAAATGAAGAAGAAGACGTCTGGCTTGGGAAATAAAATAATGTTTTATTAAATATTATTTTATTGATAAGACATATACCTGAGTATGAAGTAATGATATAATACCAGAGTATATGTGTATAATATGAATATAAGAATTATAAAATACTACCCTTTTATGCGGGAGTAATAAAAGTAGAGATGAAATAAAAGATAAAAAAATTATGAATGGTGTGGGTGGGTGGGAAAAGGAATGAAGGTTGTGTGTGATTGAGAAATGGCGACTGCAATGTGAGGAAGACGGAAGTGTAGAACATGAAGGAGTATGGGTGTATGTGAGGGTGTGTTGGAAGTACGCCAGGTGGCAGCAGTGAACAGGCCTAGACCCATACGGGTCGATGCCAAACCCATTCGTTTTTTGATGAAAGATAAACGTGCAAAATGGAAAACAAAAAAGAAAAAGAAAAGATTTAACTCTATCGCGCCGGGCGACTGCGGTCTCATAGCGCCCGTAGACTTTGGCTACTGTTAAAAGGATGGGTAAATATCCCACCTTTACTGTTTTGTGGCCGTTACTAAAGCTTATTACCCTTGCTGCTCTGTCAGATAAAAGGTTATTAAGTTAAGGTATGCGATTCAGAAAAACAATATGTATCTGTTAGAGTCTAAAAAATTAAACAACACAATACGGTATGAAATGAGAAAAGCCAAAGATGAATATGTAAACGAGCAAATAGAAATGGTCAAACACAAACCGTGTGACTTTTGGAGAAACATTAGCGCACTAACAAACGGGAAAAAAATTAATGCAAATCTGAGCCTAATAGACGATGACACTGAAACACCTGTAGAAAATGAGGACACACCTGATTACATAAACAGCTATTTTGCTAACATAGGGAGAAAACTGATCAATGAATTCAAATATTTATTTGAATGCTCATTAAATACTGGCATAGTACCTAATGCATGGAAATCGGGACTCATGGTACCTATACCCAAAGGGGGGGGGGGGGGGATTCACGGCGAATAACCAACTTGTGACCCATAACTCTGTTGCCACCCCCATCAAAGATATTGGAAAGAGTGATGCATCATAACCTATACGCTACACTAGAAACAAACCCTATCCTGACTGATACGCAGTACGGGTTTCGTAAGGGAGTCGGTACGGCGGATGCGGTCTTCGACTGGACAAAAGAATTGTATGAGCATAGGAATACTGGGCTATCTACAGCGTTATGTTATATAGACATGAGAAAAGCTTTCGATGCGGTTCCACATGCAATGTTAATAGTGAAAGTAAGAAACCTTAGATTGATACCAGGAAATCTCCTAGCTTGGCTGGGGAGCTACCTGAGCAATAGACGACAAAGAGTGTTTGCAAATGGAACTAAATCCAAAGATGAACCTATAAGTTTCGGAGTGCCGCAGGGGTCCGTACTCGGGCCCCTGCTCTTTATATTGTATATGAACGATCTAGTTGATAGTGTACAAAGTGTAGAAATGAAACAATATGCTGATGATCTAGTGTTATTTGTGCCTCATGTAGATGGTGATACAGCAAGAGCATTGCTACAGTCGGGGGTAAACGAGGTAGTTAACTGGAGCATAGAGAATGGTAGGACCCTGAATGCAGAGAAAACCCAAACAAGTTGGATAACATCAAGTAGGCGTCGACCATACTTACCAAATCTCGATCTTGATTGCCATGGAAAAAAGCTGAAGGAGGTATGTTACTACAAATATTTAGGGGTAGTCCTGGACAGTGAGCTAAAATTCGACAAACACATAAGTGAACTGGTTAAAAGTTGCAACTCTAGAATTTTCAAGCTAGGTAGAATTAGACGGGCAATAACGAAGGACGTCGCGCTGCAAATCTACAAAGTTATCATACGCCCAACACTAGAATACAGTAGTTTCCTAATCGACGGAGCAAGCCAGAAGAATGTAGAAACTTTACAGAAACTGCAGAATAGAGCGCTGCGAGTTGTGCAATACAAACATATACACAAACAAAGTATCACTGTATTGCACAAAATGCTAGGGATTGACACGCTAAATATGAGGAGGAACATGCATTTGTTGTCTCATATGTACAAGTTGTCAAAAAATGGAACACTGCTGGAACACCCACAACGCACCACTAGGTTGTCGATGAAAATATGTTTTAAAATGCAAAAGGCAAAGTTAACAAATTACCAAAGGAGCCCAATGTATAGGGGAAGTGTTTCGTGGGACCGCCTAGATGAGAGCGAGCAACGACTGACTAATGTGAAATGTTTCAAAAGAGGTGTCAGGGCTAAATTGTCTGTTAATGAGCGGAAAAAAGGAGAATGAATGTATAGATAATATAGAATACATGGTATATCTCATATAATGAGGAACCGAATGAGTAAACCACATATTGCTGACAACATCATCATCATTACTCATGTGTATATATTGTAAATACTGTAAACGGATGTATGCTATGTGACCATGCAACAGTGGAAGACCTGCTATTAAGCAGAATTGTGTAATATCTATGATAAATATTTTAAAAAAATCAAATTAAAAGAAATTCAAGAAGGAACAAATTTTTAGTACATTCCCTGCTTTTACAACCAGATATTGAATCCAAGTATCATGATGCTTACAATCTGCATGAGAACGTTTCTCGTGGGAGCGACTTACATTTAAATATATGCTATTTTGTTTAAATATTATAGCTTTACTGATAGATATGCGGCGAAGTGAAGACGGTCTCATGCATGTGCTTTTAAAGTTCTCAGAAAGACAGATGAGGGAGACATAGAAGAGCGTCTCTTATAATACACCCTTGGCTTCTCCACTAAATATTTGACGGAATGTAAGAGGAAGCAAATGTATAAGGACGAGGCAGCATATCTAGAGGTTAGAGGACTTTAGAGGTGTCTAGGATATGACTTGGTAAGATTTCACAAGTAGTATCGCTAGGAGAACGCCCTCACATCATCTTGACAAATTTAAACATTAGATATTTGAAATCTCCTTGGTCGTCCGGCCGGGGTTTAGAATGCCTTTATTGCAAATTCAGCTCCTGATCTGACAGTAACGTTCAAAAAGTTTTTAATAGTAAATATGTTCACAATGTTATAGTAGCCAAATCTGACGGATTACTGAGCAGGTAAATAAGGTCTTTGGTATATTTTCACTGAGGAACAATTAATGGCGAGTATATATGTGCTTAAAGGTGATATGATGAAATTACTCCTTGAGTATGTTGTCAAAAATAAAAGGCCCGCCCCTCTCGCAGAGAGAGAGATAGAGACACAGACGGAGAGAGAGAGAGAGAGAGAGAGAGAGAGAGAGAGGGAGAGAGAGAGCAGGCCTGTGTGTAGAGCAGTCAGTGGACTTGTTACAACTTTTCCCACCCCTACTAAATAGATATATACTGCACCAACTGATTTGTGTTTCCACTTGATCTGCAATAATTTGATGGGTGACCAGTCCCGTTGCCTCGTTTATTTCTACCTCCCCATCACAACTGTATGCATTTCATGTACACTAGACCGATGACTACTGTTCTGTGCATTGCTCGGACTGACCCACGCTGTAATGGAAGACCGCGTCCCTGGGAGTTAATTATTTGCAATTAAAAAAAAAGGGGAAAAAAGATGCACATGGTTCATACGAAACCTGTCGTGTAGAACATGTCGTGTAGGAAAAGATTACCCGACTAACGCTTATAGATATTTAGCATCACGCAAATCATATCTTTTCCCTATTCCCTTTAGAATGAACTGGATGTATGTTTGCCTTTCAGTTCACAGTTTTACTCTGCAGTAGGCCGTTTTGCGCTTTAGGGTAACTATAGGGATGTCAAAGCAATGTGGACGTTCACCCCATCACAGTGCTTATTAGTCAGGGTCAATATCTTATTTTCTGTTAGGGTTTTTAGGGGATTTTGTAACCTACACATTCTCCTAAAGCTTAGAACCTCTAGATTTCAAAAATTGATATTGACAAATTTTAGGATTTTGAACCACCAAAACGGCCATTTCGGATTCTGAGATGGCTGCCAGAATTCCCCGTGATCGCTAAATTTCCACAATTTCTACAATTATTGCCAGATCTGAAAGTGTAATACCTCACCTTTAGAGATTTAATAGGTATGGGATTAAAATCAACCACTGAGAAATAAGATTTGACTATTTTCTGTAAGGATAGAATGTCACCATGGCAACTAGGATTGCAACAAAGTTTCTGCCCAAATGGGTTTTATGGGTGTAGGCAACTACGATTGCAAAATTGCTGGGAAAATGGCCATCAACGACCTTGAAACATTTAGTTTCTGCAAAATTTACTGTACGACATATTTCCGAGTGAAGTGCTTCTACTATACGGTTTTTATGGGTGTAAAATTGAATGGGCCACTCAGAAATATGATTTGACCATTTCCTGTGCGGATAAAATACGTTATCCACATTAGGGGAATTGTAGGGATGTCAAGAGCACTGGGGATGTGTTGCCCATCGCAGTGTTTGTCGGAATGTCAGGAACACCAAGAACATTGTATAAATCTGGGGAAATGTAGGGATGTCAGGAGCAATGTATGCGTGTTGTGCATCAGGGGAAATGTATGGGTGTACGAAACACTGTAGCCTATCTGCCATCGGTGTGTAAGTATGTAAGGAGCATCGTCCGCCCGTTAGACGTTTTATAAGGACATAACTAGAAGCAAATAGTGTGTCCATCATTGATGAATGAGCGTGCTATTATAAAGATATAACATGTTCAGTCAATGGATCGTTTTCTGTAACTCATTGTAGCCAGTCAACTTGCCATTTTGCCTGCTTGACTCTAGGTTCCAAGCATATCAAGCACCAGTGGGTTATGAGGAATTTCAGTCTTGAATGATTGGTCATGGTCAACTGGGCACGCCTCTAAGACACTGAAACACTGGCAACCTGCTCCTTTCTCAATATCAGTGTGAATAGCATGCAGATAGTAAAGGGATAGCTTTTATGTTAATATTTAAAGAAAATGTGTCCATATGTTGCCCCTCTAGCATTGAGGTAATGTATATGAGGATGGTTGTGACCTCTCAGATTCAAGGTCAACTCTCAACCGTAGAACTGTCCCAAGGTGCTATAAATATCATGTAAGGAGGTCAGGGTCAAGGTCGGGGTTTGCTGCGAATGCAGTCATTGGCTACTCGGTCTACTGTATTCCTTATATGGACTTAGTGTAATGGGACAACTCCATGCTGGAGGAGTCCGTGCGAGCACGCTCTAATAATCAAGTTTCCAAAAAGATTTGAACTGCACTGAACCTCTGCAAACAAATGCTGACAACTGTGCACCAAGGAAACAGAAAATGTTGCATGGAGGGATATTCTATAAAAAGAAGTCTCAGAGATTTCTTTGCACAAAGTCGCAGCATTTGCATTGACCTTCGAGATATATCGTGTCCATTCTTCGCATTTTGGCTGTTACTAAGAAAGATTCGAAGCGAACCCTGACTTTTAATTATCCATACTAAAAAAAACAGACACCACTTTTATTGGAGTATTTTTAACGTAATGCCAAATATGCCAGACATCCTGACCACTACAGATGCATTTAACTTGCTGGGGTGTTGGATGCGGGTGAGTCAGAGAACGTACAGAGTATTCACTACCAGCCAGGCACCCCTCCCTCAGACTGGCTGCTGGCGAGCACTGCAATATGCATCTGTTGCCGTTACGCTTCATCAAGCACGATGGCGGCGGCCTGTCACAGTCTGTCCACTCACCTTGGTTGTGACCAATTAGCGATGCTGACAGCGGTCGAGGCCCCCTCAAGGTCTCACTGCACAGGGAAGGCATTCCGTACTCGCAATCCCATTCTCCAAGCATAGAACCTGCCCTCTGTTTGTTTCTTAGCGCCAAAGTATCTATTTGAGAAAAGATCTGCCCCACACGCCAATATTGAATTATCCTGAATTCTGAGAAATTTGTTCAGTGCTTTGTGATCTATTTGAGGGAGATGCACATGTATCACCGAGTAAATATTATTCACTTATTCCTGCTGTATGAGGGGTCAAATAATGCATAGTATCTATGACTACTTCATCGAGTGGAAAATTCCTAATGTATTGCAGTGTTGTGTTCTGTCAACAAGATCCAGATGCTCGACCGAACTATACTGGCCTATAGTTGAAGAATATACTAGTGGAATATCAGTTAGCCTTATCTCATACTTACTGTTCTTTGATTTTGCCAACTCACACTATGTTCAAGATTCGGCTCTTAATCTGTTTGACAGTTTCACTGTTTTGTAGCACAAATTTAGTTTCAGTTACGGTGTATCACATGCCTGGGTTGAAGCAAATATTAGTGAGCCGAAGCGATAAAAAATATCTGTGGGAAGACTGGCACAATCCACCTCCAGTCCGGCAATATCATTACCTTCTAAAAGATTACCGTTTACTTTTTCTTCTGTCGTTGTTGTTCTAAATAAGGTTGTGATCTGTTCATTGTGCAAAATTGTTAGCATACGCGAGCCTGCTTTATCTAAATGCTCCCTGAAAAAGATAATCCCAATATATGTTTTCATTGATTGGCTGGATAACTTGGAATTTGCATCCAAGTATCGGGAGGTGTCACTTTCGTACTGTGTTGACCAGTCGTTGGGAGTGCTTGATTTCTAATATAAGTGTCGAGGCGATCGGCTTTCAGCTGGAACAGTTATGTGTGAGATCTGACGCTCTTTCCCTCTTATTTACTGAGGTGTCGAGGCGCTTGTCTTACTTTAACAGGCCTTGATAAAAGACAGATACGCGAAGACTAACATACAGTTTGACATTCATTCTAAATGAAATCGTAGTGTGAGGTTCTTTGAATCTGGATCAAATCAACCTAGTACAAAGAAGAACTCAGTAGAATTGAGAGAATAGCGTGCGAATTTTAGACCAATTTCTCAACATATATTTAATTAAGAAAGACCGGAAATAGGACACTACTTATGCTGTTCAACCCTTCCGATATATTTTATGACCAGGAGACCAACCAATAGAGTGCACAACATGCTGCAACGTCGACACTTGAAAAACAGACCATGTTAAAATCAATTCCAATGAACCCAGGTTTTAGTTCTCAGCTCTACTCAACTCTAAGTATAATTCTGATCGACTAGAATATAAAGACCTGGCTTTTTCTTTTAGTACTGAGAATGATAAGCAGAAAAACAAACAGTCAATGTCTTCTAGTTGGTGTGGAAGGCACCTTTATTCACCCCTTCCCTCTTCCACCACGTTGTATTTGATCCACTGAACGGACGACACCACCGATCACACAAAGCGGTATGGCGGACTCAAATTGAATAGAAAAGAATACTTGCCACCGATCAATCTAAATTAACCATGAAAGAAGTGCAGCACACTTTAAAATTATATAGTCTCCCTATTTACACATGTACTGGGTCGAATATCTATCTAAATACTACGAAGCTCTTGCTATGAGGCGATAAAGATTGCAACTTCTTACCTTTTTCTCTGGTCCCAATCAAATCGATTACTGAAAGCAATCACAAGCTCGGTGTCAGGCTCTCTCTCTATAACATTTCCCAGTGAGGATTTAATGATACATTTAGTATTCATGACTTAAGATAACAAATGTGTGCTCTGATAGAGTAAGTAGGGAAAGATAAATTGAGGTAGCGCCAGAATTAGAACAACTTCTCTTTTAAATATTGGTGAGAGTCTGCAGTCCCGCTGTCGGCGCTCGCTTTTGGTTGGTCAAATCGATCTAATTTTCATTCCCCTTGGTCCCTGGAGGAGAGTTCTCGCGCCGTTATCCAGTGTCACATGCCTATCAACCTCACTTAAAAGGATTCTTTTTCCAGGGGGAGGAAGTGGGCGTCGCGCGCAATGATAAATTGTAAAAAGGCCACGTCCAGGAGGCAAGGGCCCTGTTATTGAGGCAGCAAAAAGTCTCTGCGGATCGTGACCTCGTTTAATGAGTTGGGGAGTTGCTCGCGGGCTGCTCTTGGCACCTACTCTGGATCTGCGCAGGGCGTTCCCACTGAGCCGTTTCCCTTTCTAAGTGGCGGCGATGGCACCACACCCCCACCAACTATACTTGCGACTTGGCGCTGCCGGATTCCACGCGTTCGCGAAGCGATTGGATGCCGCCGACAACCAGGAAATGGTTCCGTAGAAACTGTCCGCAAATGTCAGATGCCACGAAGATGGCGACCGCAGAACGGCCTCTGCGTGTGTGTGCGGGCCTCGTGATGAGATTTATTTTCATCTTAGTCTGTTTGGTTTTATCTGTTTTGTTTCTCCGGTGGTTGATTCTTTTTTAAGTGATCTGCTAAGTGAATTAGTGGAGAGATAGTTCTGTTTGATTAATGAAAAGCATGTTGATCCGTCCGAGGTTCAGTTATTTCAGCGTATTATCTTTTGAATGAAGGTTTTACGATTTTCAGCTCATTTACTGTTAAGGGAAAGACTTGTGCAGCGATCCTACGTGCTGACATTAACTTCCTTTCGTTAGATAATACAATTTATATATAAACTTCTTTTTTTCAGATTTTTTAGCTGGTGACCGATATGATCAAAGCGATTACTCACATTCAAAGAAAATGTGTTAATTTCCTTCAATTGTGATTAACAAAGGGTATCAAACGGGAGACGTTTGTGATGTTATTAAAGATCGTCTCTGTCTCCTTTAGAATTCCTCTTTTTCGGCTATTTACTGGCATTTCCTGAAAAATCGATGACAAAGAAGTGATTAAGTCCACTATCGCAGTCGCCCAGGTGTAGAGGGGACAGAAGACCTCGCGGTTGGCACATGCTGACATCTGATGCAATCGACCGACTGAACTTTTAAATCGCCCCCACAAGTCATTTCTCGAGTGCATCCCCTATCCCAAAAGGCGGTCTGAACCAAGGTCTGACATTTCCTTGTCTTTGATGCCTCCCGGGTGCGCGCCTGGAGCAGAAAATGAGGCTTTTTTGTCTGATGAGGAATAAACTAATAATAGCGAATACCACTCCTCGACCACTCGTGTTGTTTACACTGAGTCTCTATTTAGACATCGCCACCTTTAATCTATTTTTGTGCGGCGACTATCGGTTGGCTTATATTGTACTTAGGCCATCTGTAATCACTTGGTAAAGAATGAGTTTAAGGGAAATCGGTGGTCTACTAAAAAATAGACCACAGAAGGTCTGGTAATAGATTACCGACTATTAGGTGTTAATAACTGAAATGAGATGAGTGCATTCGGAAAGCTGGGAGAAGGGGAACAAAGCAACGCTGGTTTTTTGACGACAGAAAACCTTAAGCTACAATTGGTATAAAGTTGAATCTGCTCTTTTCGAAACTAATCAATACATTTGTGTATCATGTTGGACATGCGATGGAAAGACATCTAGAGTTCGTATTGGTTTTGGTAATGCGTCACATTACATCGATAAAGATTAAAAAAAACTGATGCCGTTTGAATTCCGCGTTGTTGTTTGAAGGCAAAATGATATGTCTCAGATTAAGAATAAATAGGTTTTGGATGAGAAATACATATATTTGTGGTTTCAAGTTCACTTTCCTGAACTGTCAGCATGTTACCACAGGCTAGCGACAGCAACATTCTTTTATTTAACCTTACAAATTCTGTCCATTTTCCTATGACCATACCTGGCAGCAGTATCTTTTTTTTGTATTTGTTTATTACACACAAATCATCACAGGGATGGTCTTCCTTTGTGGTGTTCAGGCAAATACAGTATATCAGTCATATATATATATATATATATATATATATATATATATATATATATATATATATATATATATAATATGAGTACTCCATTAGATAGATAGAGATCTATCTATTACAACCACAGATCCCAATATCCACTCAGCCGACATCTCATATTCTTGAGATGCCTTGTATGTCTCAATATTCTGTTCATTAGACCAGTGCCATACAACAAAGGATATACTAGTCCACCAACAGAACCGTAGCACCTGTTATGTTTCCTCATTACAATCAAGCAACCTTGAGGGTGAGTGATAAATACAACATTACCATATTTTCGAACTGTGTTGCCTTATTTTTCTTGTAGTTGATACTACGCAATACTGCTCACTATCGCTCTGAGTATTACTACGCATCAACGACATGGAGAATACGACCACGCAGATCTAAATCAGGGTAATGGTGTACCCCTCTCATAAGATCTCACACTCTCTAAGTCGTATTCTGTACTCTCACTACACTCTATGGAGAATAATTCTTAACGAACTAGGCTTAGAGCCTTGAGAATCCACTGGCCTGCCTCCGTGGAATCAATGCAACCAAAGATTCCTACAATCTCAATGATGCCATCTAACGGGAATACTGTGTGCCAGTGGATTGTCCAGGTTCTAAGCCTAGTTTGTTAAGAATTCTTCTCACATAGAACGCTGTGAGAACCTTGTACAGATTACGACTTAGAAAGTGTGAGATCTTATGAGTGGGGTGCATCTTGAGTATATATCTATCTATACCCTATGTTGACAATTTAAAATAACCTTTCAAGGATATGCGATAAAGACATAATTACTTGAGTTAGGGGACAAACTTGTTTAATAGCAGGTTTTGCTAACCCTCTAGCGCCGGGTGCCTGTGGCAATGCAATGCCCGTAAAGCCGGGTAGTAGTATCCATATATATACCGCCAGTGACAGGTCTCAGAGGCAGACAGGAACATATTCATTGTTTGATCACGTGGTACGACACGTGATATTTGAAATTATTTTATGGTTATTTTAGAATATTAATTGCAGTATTATACCTTCATTAACAGCTTACCTCATAGACTAGCATATTTCCTAATTCTCATCTCACTCCTTCTCATCATTTTCGGAATGACCCACACTAATTTCCTAACCTCCTTTTCAGATTAAAAAAAAACAACCTGTCTGTCCAAAAGAATCTATCACAAATTCTAAATACTCCCATTGCTTTGCCGGTTCTCATTTAGATTACTCATAATTCATAATAATAATCTCTAAGTATTCTAAGGTTTGAATGAGCACCTGTACTGCTTTCCTCAATTCCATCTCCATCTAACTAAATACCAAGGTATCAACTATACAGGCGAACATCTTTTCCTCTTTCCCTTCAGTCAGATATCCAATTATAGCTTTCATAATAAACGCCTTGGACCCTGGGCTATAACCATTAGGCAAACATGTATACCTATATCTTTGCCCCTCAAATTGGAATTGGAGCATGTCCCTCTCTCTCTCTCTCTCCTTAACACTAAGTGGCAAGCCTATGTTAGATCCACCCTTGCCAACCAAACCCCTTCAAGCAGCATCTTTGCCGCTCTCTCTCTAAATGATCAATATTGAAGTGTTAGAAGTGCATTGATTAAGATATGAACGATTTAGTATAGGCTGAAGCTCCCTTGAAGATTTCTCTTTCAGAAAGAGTTGAGAGACATGTGCCCCATCTGTATTTACTCCTGGTTCTATTATCCCTTGGTCCAGCATTTTGTGAATTTGACTGGCCAGAATAAAGTTTTTGTTATTATTAGCAATAAGTACAAAAAAAACTGCCACAGATTGATTTACCAACAGTTTTTGTTCTTATTAGAAGAAACAGTGATCACGGTGTGAGTATTGAATATTTGGACTTGTCGTCAACGCTTCGGTTAGAAAATAACCTTCTTCCGGACTTAGTCATATATATAGATAGGATTTAAGCCTACCTTGAGGTCGGCTTCAGTGCAGAACCTTAAGGTGTGAGTATAGGCCTTAGAGACCGTTGTTACGATGATCAACAAGTTGATAAATAACATGGTACACAACATTCATATTATTATAAATATACATATATTGTCAAGAGTTAGTTTATCGATTAGTTGGTTTCATAAAAACTATAATGTGCATCTCAATGGTGAGAGATCTTTTTGTTTTTTTCTCCCAACTGTCCTAGAATGAGGAAGATGTGGCTTGTCAGGTATCTGGTCTACATCTATCATTTGGCCCTTAAACTGGTTTAGCACCCAGCTGTCACTCGTTACCCAGTTCTGAGCCCTTCTAGCAACCTAGCCAGGCTGGTAGCTTTGCACAAACCCAGACACACTAGATATCACAACATCATACTCACTGACATCCCTCTTTGCAGGCTTCTGTTTTCCATTTCCTAGAAATGTATCTGTTTTTGAGATATGATTTCACTTGTGATTTGTATGGATTCCCCACCCCAGAAAACATATGTTGAGCATTTTAAATCATGTTTCTACCTCAATTCAAACCAGAATTATGGAGTTTCATATATTTGGAGTGGCCATATTGGATTTTTGCTAAGTTGACCTACTTCCACTACTTGGATTAATTTCGATTTTCATTCTGGTAATAAGTAAGGTATTCTGAGGTGATTGCCACTGGAATTAAATCTATTGCTTTTTGTGGCCGGTTTGGCCCTTTTTTTGCTTATTTTGACTGGACTATTAGCTAGAGCTGACAGATGGCCATATGGTCGCTATGTGGTAGTTGGCGACAGTTGTTGGCCTAAAATGCATGTCGTCTGGAATTGTCTCCTTGGTTGATCAGCAAATAAAACAGCCATGACAGTTGTCGCCGACAGTCAGCCCATCGTCGTGCCTCTCAAGGCCTGTTACCGAAAAGCGTCGGCGTGTCTGGTGGTTGTTGCTCAAGAAAACAGATTCATTTGATTTTCACCGACCAGCCGACGAGGCCGTGAGCTTTCCCGAGGCCCGCGTTGACCGGCGAGGATCATCTGCTGGGTGTTAAAATCCTGTCGCCGGAGTGTCTGCTGGTGGATTAGCCGCTTTGATAGTAAGAGGGTCCTTTGTTATATTGCTTTAGACTGGGATGCCTAAAATTATTGACCTTAATTGTAACCAGCCCTGCCTATTAACTTCAGAGCTCTCACCGCATCTTCTATGACTGCCCTGGGTTCAAGTCTGTCTCCAGCCTTGACTTT
Organism: Alentia gelatinosa; assembly: GCA_950022655.1. Taxonomy (NCBI): domain Eukaryota; kingdom Metazoa; phylum Annelida; class Polychaeta; order Phyllodocida; family Polynoidae; genus Alentia; species Alentia gelatinosa. The sequence continues at coordinate 46,557,553 of OX465586.1, forward strand.
CTCCAGCATCTTAACTATTGCCTGGCTGCAAACTGCAAGGACCACTGCCCAGATGCAAACTCAACTTCTGTTCTAGTCCCTTATCATCGAAACCACTGTCACAATTTCTAGGTTCAACCTGGATTACTTTTAAACCTCCTTAGGCAGAGGGTTCTACCAGATCCCGTCCCCCACAGTTTTGATGGATTCGCTAACCTTGTCACACATCGTGTCCACCTCTAAAGTGAATTGTCACACATAGTATTCACCTCTGTAAGCTTTGGCTCCACCATATCAAGCATACCACCTATCTTTCTTTCTGTCTGATAAGCATATCCCCATCCTGGAAGTCTCCTCCTCTTGGCCCTTGGTGAACCCTAGATCACCTCAGATAAGTCTGAGTTGGCTTCGGGAACCTCAAGGCTCTGTTCCCTATTGATCAGTGCACCGCCCTACACACTCTGACCACTCACTGTGCACGTCTTGTTTGTCTTTCATTTTATCCTACCCCTAATAAAAAACGCCATAGGTTTAACATTGACTCAATGTATTTGACGGAGCGTTGAATAAAGTGTTATTTATGCACCGAGGTGAATAAAAAAACGGACCAATCAGGGACGAGATAACGAAAGTAGATCCGGCAGCATTGATAACTACTAACATGGATAATTACAAATATTCTCTGTATATCGGTGAGATGGGGTAGGATAAATACGAAACTGAACTCGAGTTAGCCTTCTCAATGTTTATACCACTCTGGTCAGGTCTGCTACTCACTAAATTCGGCTAACGCCTCATGTAGTAATACACAACCTGCCCATCGTGGCATAAACATTGACAAGGCTAACTCTCGTTTGGTTTCTACTAAGTATTGAACTTGATAAAGACTTCAATGTATTGATATACGTCGGTTCTGTGGATAAATTTCAAATAGTAACCTCAGTAGTTGTATTCTGTTCTATTATTTGACTTTTATTCAAATGGAGAATAGAATAGTAGATTACAAATTACAAATCTATCTATGGTCGCAAGTCCTATGTGAGTATTATTTCAGTATTAATCGGAAGACGAGGGGTACAGCTACGATTTTTTTTTCGCTGGAATTCCAACACAGATCCCACCAGATCACTGTACGCACACAGTAGAAAGAATTTTACTCATTATTTCAGTATAAGATTGGTATTTAGCTATGTCGAATCGTTATATGGTCACAAAACAATAATATAGTAAAGACAGATAATAGCGGAAAGTAATTTCCTTGTTCAGTATTCCTGAAAGGCCGTATCGCCAGTTCCAGATTATGACCTTTGATCGGCCAGTCGTCAGAATCTATTCCGTCTGGTACCTGTTATACGCCATCAACACAGCCGATAGTCAGCTAAAAACGGGGTGCACAGCACTAAGGCAATGCGCACATCAGGACCACTGCCACTGTCATTTGCCGATAGTCAGAGCACATTAACTTTACACTTCTTATCAGCATAAAAGCCACTTGGAGAGCCTGGTCGTTGATAGATACGTTTTTAATGGTGGTAAACGGGTGGAGCCGGGAAACATTGAGGCCGCCGGTCGGTGTAAGCCCCAAGCCGAGCATTGCATTACTTACTCCCAATCCCGTTAACAACGACCCAACTCGGCTAATATGCCACGGCAGCAGGTAAAAAGGAGCTCTCTAATCATGTCAGAAGACGGGGGCAGATACCCGAATCTCTCCAGCCACTGCACACATTCGGTCCAGGATGGGATATCACGAGTACCGGCGGTGCTATATAGTCAAGAGGATAAATTCCTTGTTTTTCAGAGTCAAAAAGAGGTATGCCTCGTTGATATCTTAACCATTCACTAATTTCAGAATCTCAGTTTGCCTTGAGTGCATGACCCAGTTTTGGATTTTTGATTGAATTGGACACATTTCGTTAGTAAATGAAATGCCCTTAATCTATTATGTCCTACATATTTTGATAAGACTGAGTAATGCATAAGACCTCTGAAAATAAGCGTAATACCTCTACATGGTCTGAAGTTTTAATGGAATGATTGGATTCATCACCAACCACTTTAAAAAGCCTTTGTTATATAAATACTATAAAGAAATGGCCAACAGTCATATCATATCAAAACCCGACACGGATGATGATATCTTTACCGGCCTCTCCAGAGTCGATCATCTAATCATATGGCGACTGTTCTAAAACCCATAGAATGATTGTTATGAAGTTAGTCTGCCACACAGTTTGAGGCTGAAGTAGATTTTAATTGTTATCTGTTTCTCAGCGGGATAGTAGTTCGAAGAGCATTCTCTATGATTTTGGATCTCGAAGAAACTTCAGAGAGGCAGACCACAAGGTACATCATATAATCAACATTGCAACATTGGATAGCAACATGTCATCTAAATTGCCCATGTTTATCAATATAAAAAAAACTGCATTAAGACAGTTTCCATGTTGTAGTAGCTCCTTCCTGTCTTGATGTTTACTGTATGGGAGCCATGTAGTGAATGGCATGTTCAACCTCATTATCGCTCGCTCTGGTTCCCAGTTTGCCCACATGGGGCAGGGCACTCTGACATGACACCTGAGTTGTTAGTGACATCAGCAGTCCTCATGGCATGTATGACAGACAGTAACCAAACTGGTCAATCCTCATTGGTTGTTGCTTCAACAGCCGATCACAGCACAGAGCTTACAAGTTCACCGTGTAGCAAGATGCCACCTGATCTCTGTTTATAAAATCAGTGAAGTTCTTGACTCATATTAGTGATTAGTACATCTTTGTTTGAGTTCTTACTTCCTTACTTTCAAGGTCTTCACTTATTGGTAGCCTAGGCCTATAGGCCTTAAAATCAGTTGCTTACAATATGTTTATACATCGTTGGTTTTTGAATCCGATAGCATGCGAAGTCTTGACATGGTCCGCTTTACATAAGCAACTTCTGGTACTATGGGTATAACAATAATATCTAAATACGAAGTCCCTCTGATTGCCACTCATAAACTTGCTTACAGGGAGGTGGCGACATCACTTCTAGAGTAAACAATTTACTGTCTCTACTGTATTTAAAGCCTGGGGAAGGGTGTGTGCATAATGTGAATACTTATTTGTGTTAAGTACGTAAATTCGATCCCCATCGTATTCAATCTTCCGGATAAACACTAGTAGCATCATTTCGTGATTATTATCAACGCTTTTGCAATTGCAAGTGAAAACCATCGAATGTCCATTGCAAGTTGTCTGTATCTATCATTTGTTTAGTCTGCCTTTTATTTATTGTTCCGGGAAAAATCATCTCATTCAGCCTTGGTGTGTTACTTCATCCAATTTAACCTGTGGGAGCCATCACTTACCATGAACATTTTTTGTTGTTCTTTTAAATATAAATAGGTATTTACACGCATTGGCCCTTTACCGAAATCTCAATATGCCCTAGTATACTCGACTGTACCAGCCACTAATATATAATGAATGGTCCAAATTGTTTCCAATTAAGAATAAATTACCTGTTACTAAATTTCTCTTAAGCAGGGCACACTCCTTTCGACCGTGCATTCAAAGCACAATAGAACAGTCTTATTTGTCATTGTCCATTGTTACTTGAAATCTTTTTTTTATATATTAGTTTCATGATAATAGAACTGTGTGAATACATGCACTCCTCAAAACACGATATATTTAGGATATTATGTGGAATAACTCCCATAACGACGTGTTCCAAACGTAAACTTGATATCAGCTGATTATAGGGCCTGTTTACCTTCTATTTGCAAAATGCGAGTTTCTTCCTTCTTTATATCTCACTCCTCTTTAGAGTGATCCCCAAGCAAGAAACACATCGAAGGACCGAAAAGAAAATGCAAATAGTGGAGACGAGTGGCCTGAGGCACGCCAGTGACACTCAGCAACAACGACCACCGTTACTGCTTTAATGACACATGCCTAATGCAGGCGACATCCGGCTCAGTCTGTGTTTTACCTCGGGGGTTACCCGCGAAACGGTAAATTACTACCAGGAACCATCATACTCCCGGGGATGGGAAGCAGCTCCTTATCTCAGACGCGGTGAGCGTGAACTCAGATGGCGGCCGGACCATCCCCGCCCTACATGTAAAGTACCATGAACGGCAAATTAGTTGACACGTGCTATACTTTCACTTGGTCGCATATGATTTCACCGAAGTCGCCTGCGGAGGGTGGTGGATACAATTGTGGTAGATCAGACCCTCCCCCCCCCCCCTCCTCCCACCCGCCCAATCTTAATCACTTCAGATTGGTGTCCTTAAAAAGACCAGAATTCATCTCCTGCTTGGTTAGGGAAGCGATGGAAGATGAGGTCTGTTTCCAGTGATATGATACCCTGGGTATCTGAAGGAGAGATGGAGGAGGGAGGTGGGAGGTTGGAACCTCAAAACAGTAAATTTGTTTTTGTTGAAACAGTCCTGAAATTTCCTGGAAAGAACAAGATCGTGCTTGATGTCAAGCGTGATTCCAGCGATATCAAAACGCGTCAAATTCTGCACAAAAATAAAAAAAGCATGGATTGAAAAAAAAGGAGTAAAACCCGAAGATTTCTTCTCTGGGTTGCAATTCTCTTTGTGGACAAGTATTGAATTTCCCGTCTCCTATCCGGTCCGGCTAGATATTGCAGTATGAAAACATAATAAAGACGGCAGACTTCACAAGAAAAGCTGTCGCCTATCCCTCTTCTCTATCCCCTAGACCTTAATATACTAGTAAGACAGATGTTACTTCAATATAAACCAAAGCCAACTGAAACCCCGAAGCACAATAGTTAGCTTGTTGGGCGTGCTTTTTCCTAAAACGATTTTCTCAATCTGAGGGCCTAAGGGACCCCCTAGAATTGGCTGCTTATTGAATTTGCTTTCGTCATCAACTGTTTTGTGCGTTTCTTTATCCTCCTTTCGATCGGCGTTCTGGCGCTAAAGTGTCACGCTGAAGAGCATCGGTAAAAAAGAAAACAGGCGTGGGGAGAGAATGAAAATTATTGACAGCCTCTGGAAGAGTCGCCTTCTAACCGCCACCACCAGGAGTGGGAAATGAGATGGTCACCATGGCAACACGACGATTAGAAACTACTCTGTCTTGTCCCACAGTTATTATCATAAACCACCCGTTCTGCCTCATATTCCATCCCCTCGTCATATCCTGGTGCTTGCCCTCACAGAGATGCGCCCACTAACGCAGACATAATGCACAGCGTCTCACACAGAGAGGTGGCTGCTTTTCTATGCATGCATTGCCAGGCTTGGCAGGAGGAGAACATTGTTGTTCCTCCAGGGGACTAGGCTGCGGACGCCTGTATTGTTGACTGGGCCTGTTGATGGTGGCGAACCCAGGAGACAAGACACCCTCCCCTCCTCCCCATGTGGTAGTGCGGATCACTCCGCCACCCACTCGCCGTCCACGGTACATACATTAGTGGCGAACAATGCAGCCCCCTGGCGGCACGCGTCAGACGGCTTCCTTAGCCAAGCTGCCTGAGAAATTAAAATGTGCACACTGTTTCCATGGCTGTACAAAGAGGTATATATATATATATATATATATATATATATATATATATATATATATATATATATATATATATATATATGGGGCATAATATAATAGCCGTATCGGTGTATACGTATGGCTGACCTCGGGACCTCTTCCCATCCCTGCTCGCCCATTTCCCCTCATTCTATTTTACCTGAACCGGGAAATATAATAATTCTCTGAATCCTTGATTGGAAAATAATACAAGCATGATTAAACACCCACGTACTCGAGTTTGTATAGTTCATAGCAAGTTTAAGATTGCTAAACCAGCATATAGAAATTATGTACGTATGAACAATTCAAGGACATAATTTAAATAATCTCAGATTTATCAATACATGTATAGGTCAATCGTATCATATTTTGTTTCAGATATTTCCATTCAATATCTTGTTCAAAATGATACTCTTACAAATTGTGTTTGCATTATACTAGGATGCTGTATAGGCAGACCTATACGTAAATAATATGATTGGCTATTTTTGAAATGGAAATGATACATTTCAGCTCATCGACCGCCGTTACAGAATATAGATATATCAGAAAATATTAGGATCTTGTTCACTTTATTAGCATTCCTATAGAATTAACAAAAAGAGACATAGGATAATTATATCCAGGAAAGGTTGTGAATGTGAAATATATAGGAGTAGCGAAAAAGGCTAGATGTAAAAGCGTAGGAGAAAGAACTATACTGGTCATCAAAAGTCTAAACAGACATCAGCCACACAACAGCGAAACACACAAAAACGAAGATACATTGTGAGCTTGTCCTTATCACACTGACGGGTCACAATACCGATACACTGGCCAAGTCCTTGGGAGGACACAGCTATATAGAAGTGGTCGCCCGGTCGTCTGCCGGTTACTGGGTTCGCTGCACATGTGTGTAATCGATGGCTAAGATAAGATGTGACCACTGGCCTCTCCTCGCCCTGCCTCCTCTTGATCTCCAGACTGCTCTAAAAGCCTCAGCGGTTGCAAAAAAGGTAGACATTCCCTTGGGGTGTCTGCTCGCGGGTCCCTTCAATAGGCAGTCCGCCGAGATGGACCCCATTATAGTTCACCTTCTCGGTGCTCTATCGATCGTTTTCATATATCAAGTGGACTCGCCATAAACGGAATATGAAAAATATCCGACGTCCATTCTATTCCGTGGGCCAACTGGCCTGAGCAGACATCCTGACTGGCTGGTTGACTCTAATCTTGTCCAGTCGCCGCCAGTTATCTCAAGAGAGTCTAAAACATCATTTTTTTTATGTTGGCTGTCTGCAAAAGAAGTCAGTCACCAAATGTTCCTTCGATTGGGGGGCTTGTAGGCGATAAATAAACTAATAAGAAGTGAAAAGTACGATTAGCCAAGTAGTTAAGACGGGTCCTTTTCCTGTTTCAGGTGGCGCAGAATCAATCACTCAGGCGTCTCTTGGAAAAATTCAATCAGTGGCGATGAAGGCATAATATTTATTTTAGCAGATCGAAGGGAATTCTTAAACAAATAACGCTAGGTGGGACTGTTAATTAGAAGAACTGGCTTCCTGCTGCTTCCAGCCAGCCGAGTCGACAAGCGAAGAATTTTAAAATCCACCCAATCCCCTGCTTCTGTACCGCCCACAAGGTGTCGCCCTAGGTGAAACTGACGACGTCACTTCCGGAAACAAATGGTGGCCATGTCAGTGGGTCGGAGCAGGGATTGGGCTCTAAGCCTCGCGACAGATTGGCCTATTGAATAGGAACCGGTTACGCGCTAGAAATTAGACCCTCGTGAAATGCAGAGAAACTGCTGTAGGCATTTGGTTATTCCACTGCAGAACTCACTATCCGTACTAGACAATGACTTCGACTTAACATAGTGTATAGGTTACTGAATTTCTATAGTCTTTGTTCATGAGTAACATAATGGGACTTGACCATGAATCGCGAATTATAAGTGTAGCCTTGCAAGACCAATGGTGGGAATAACTGGATAAAGCATTTTATTTAGTTGCATATTCAGTCGCCCATTGAAGGAGAATTGCATGTCGGAGATGAGAAAGACGCAATGGCACATTGCAATCGACTGTGTGGCTTAGTATTATACATCAAATTAACGAAACTATTTGCTGACGGCTTTAATAACCGTTGGACAGGGAATTTAGATTGCTTCCCATCAATATTAATATTCTTGTAATAGACGTCGATCGATCTTGATGAGACGAGTGAATGTGGTGGAATTTTCAAATATTCTAAACTAATCTAGGCTGCTGTCAATCCGGTGTCTTTGGCTTCGGGACAAATTGCTCCCCAGAACAACACCTTCCGCCACCTGGGTCCGATTAGACCTGGTTACCAACACTGCAATTCTACAGACATTGAGCAGTACATCGTACCTCTGGCACTAGATTATACCTGCTTGCTTGAAAGACTCCCAGCCCTACCTAATGCGTTTCCTGCAGCGCTAGGAGTGTTTTTGTGGGTTGGGGGCCTCAAGAAGGACGGCATGGGATTGCTTCATTTCGTGATGAACAAGTGAGTTTTAGCAAGCTCCCTTCCACCATAATTGATTAAGATGCCTGGCTCTTCCTGTTAGACTTCTCTACCTATGAGGTGGGCCGACACTATCTTCTTACTTCAATTGATATTCGGTGCCCTCATTTTGAAGAATTGAGACCTTCTTATTAAGCTCATGTCTTCCGACGAAAACATTCTATTTAGAGTTGGAGTTCGTCCAATTTATGTAATATGTAGTTTTGAATAGAATAATCATATTACTGATCATCTATATGATCTCTACTATGATTGCATTGCAACGAAAACATAAACAATTGTACTGATTATTGTACGTAAATATTCCGAGGATTGTACTGTAAATGATTAAAAACTATGACATGTAAAACAAGCAACAAATGATGCTTAGTGGTGATTTTAAAACTGTTGAGACTATTGTGTAATCAAAAGGGATTAATTACAATGCATTATTATTAGTATACAAGGGTAAGTCAGTGGGAGGCGCAGCGCAAATTTTACAGGGTAACGTCATGTGCTGCCATCTTCCGCCGCGTCAAGGAACTAGACGTCCAGGATACATGACGCACACGTCATCAAAACAAGCGCACCTCTTGAAAACCAATTGGGTTTATTCTTTTGGAGGAAAAGTGTCTTTTTTTCCTCTCGCTATGTGCGCTCCAAAATGCCATCTAAGAAATCCAAGGCTACTGGGAAACAGGAATGTGATAGAGAAGCAGGGAAAAGAAGTTTAGAGAATTCAAAGGGAAGATCAAAGGTTTCAATATGGCATTTGCTGCATTTGTAGAAGCCACCCAAAGCACCCAAAATGTGCCAGTTAATATCCAGGATGTGGAGAACCAAAGGCAAGTCTCGTCCCCAGACAGGTAGAAGTTACCTCACCGACACGGCGCCTCCCCTACTGCCTACTGTCAACTCTTGTCTCAGCCCTGGCTGACGTCCTGGCTTACGGGTGGTGGGCCCTAACGTCCTGCAATCATTGTGGGTAATGTGAGCAGGAGAGGTTTCACTCTTCCCCCGTAGTTCTTCATGAACCACGTGACGCCCCCCTTCCACGCGATTCAGTCGCCATCTTCCAACGGGCTCTCAGGAACAATTTACCTCCCAACCACTCTACAGACTCTTAATACTACACGTCTTCTTCCTTTATCCGTGGGGCTTTCTCTTCAATGATCAGACTTTCTCACCTATATATCTCAATTCATTTTCAATATATACCTATGTTCATCGATAATGTCATCGATAGTTCAATAAACCTTCCCTATTTCTAAACCTCTCTCCGGTTTAGTTATTACAGGCTGGCAGTCTGTCTCAAAGTAACATAAAGGAAAGAGTAATATGTAACATGAGAATGATATTTTCAAGGATAATTTGCATGGACCAGTTTCCATGTTGACTTTCAAATCAAACAGTGTAGGAGAGTCGTGGCATTGGGGACAATTTGGAATAACACAAAGTACCTCATTCAAACTTTTAGATATACTGTGACTGTCGGGGTTGCATGCTTTGTTTAGCAAAACTCATAAAGTCAAATCAATAGTCTGATATCCTGCTAATGTCATTCCATAAGATGGTTGTCTTGTATAGAATACTTTTTCTGTACTTTCAAAATGAAATTGTTTGACCTTTAAAATGGTAGCTGCTCCTCGTCTAGTCTTTTGCTCAATTTAATCGATAATAATCGTTTGTATTACTTTTTAGGCTTTTTGCAGTAAGTGCATTTCTCTTCTTTCATTGAGTAGATTCGTTTTACATTGTCTGTGAATGAGTGATGTACTAGTAAGCCGGTTTTGAAGGCATGATTCTGGAGTTTCTGTAACTTTTTTGTTAACCTTACCTTGGGGTTATGCACAAATACCTCTAGATACCTCTAGATAAGGCAATATTTTTTTGTCTTGTAGACGTACACTGTTTTTTGTACGGTTAGGTTTTTCCGAATTAAACTGAGGAGATACATTCTGTGGGATGTTTTTTCCTTTATTTGAGTTGTAGGCCGAATGACAGGTCATAATTCTGGTACTGTATATATAGCACAAGGTCTGATCAGATATCACATTACCGCCTTACATAAATTGCATTTATCTCGGCAAGAAAGATATTTCACAGACGTGTCAAAGGTGTGTTTGGTACGGGACAGGTGCAGTGGATATGTCAGCAAACGTTAGGTTATTGTGTAAGGCAATACCAAGATAATGACTAACAAAGAAACACGGTAATGGCTATCAAATTTATTGAGTCAGACTTAAAGTACGAGGTAGCTTTATAGATCCATATAATATGAAATATATTTAAAATATAAAAGAAATATCTCGAGCTATTGAGAATGGCCAACGAAGTAGGAGAAATGTAGGAGGTGAGATTGAAGAGGTTTTTGTATGGTGGGTGGGTGGTGTCCCAGGGGTTGAAGTGGTCGCAGACGGGTTGCGGAGTGGGGTGGTCACGTGACCGAAACTACGTGACCGGAACCACGTGACCGGAACCATGTGTGTCGGAGTCCGTAGCAGACGTCTTCTGTTTCCGCACATAGCTATTCTCGTAACAGTGTTTCGTCATAATTTCTTATAGGATTAGCCTAGTGACTGCTTTAAAGTGTATCCCTCTTTCTGCTTCTTTTTTGTGTGATAAAAATACTCTTGTGATCACTTGGGCAAAAGTCTAAAATGCCACTACTTATGACATAGCTCATGGACACATAATTTGAGATCTAGGGTGTTCTCTAATCTATTAGGTTCAATTTCATATTGATATCAGCCTAGAATAGTCTCAATTTGTCCTAGTATGTTCGCGTCTGAATTATTTTATTTCTGATAATGAACATCTAAATCCCCTGAAAGCGTTAAGTCAGCTTTTGGATATGTTTTGAGTATATTTTCAGCAGTGTTCGTTTAGTAGTCCGTAGCCATGGCTATGCTATAATCTGGCAGTCTGTAGGTTACACCTATGATATTTTTATGTTGGTTCTCTGAGTACAGTTTCAGCCAGAGGCATTCTATATGTGGGGAACTTCCCGAATCCCCCCCCCCCCCCCCCCCTCTCCTCACTCCGCCATGATCCTAACAAAAAGAGGGATGAACCCTGTTGTGATGATGCAATCCCCTTTATGCCCAAGGCCAGCAGGCTATAATTTACCCGTTCAGCATAATATTGGATGGAACAATGGTGAACCATTCCTGTGCTTACTGTTATAATGTCCTTGGTCTTTCCCACCTGCCTTTGTATGCACATTGCCGAATCAGGGTCTGCCATGTGGCTACCACAACTCAATCCCTCACGCCCAGGCTGAGCCATGCTCAGGCCCCTCCTCATGCCCTCAAGGCTAAACAAAGAATGGAGCAGCCCTTTAGACAGCAGGTGAGCTGGCAGCACCCCTCGCCTTACACCCCGTCTAGCACCCTGGTAGTCTGTCTCCAGATACTTACCAGAGAATGTTCAACTCGCCCCGCGCTTAAAGCACATTCCGCGCATGAGAGACATCTATCAATGATGTTTGCTGTAATGATGTTGTTTTTGATGATGTTGTTGTTCATGACTGTGTCTTTGATGATTGAGACTGTGTTAATGATTGACCAACCATCGCGTTGATAGAGTGCTCACTAAGCATTGTTACCCAGACTTCCCGCTAGTCGGCGACACTAGGGTCGTACAAGAATCTGCGTTTCCCACAGTGCATGCTGCTGCCGAGTTCTCTGTGACCCGCCGACATTGTCCTGATTTTTTTTATCATAATTACCCAGGTATCTGTACCTGAATCTGTACAAGGCTGTCATCACCTCAGAGAAGACCATTTATCTAGGGGTGCGTCTCCCCATGGAGTCTGGCCTAATAATTAATGATGTCCGAGAGCTACATCACAGCTACCACGAGAAAGAATTATGTTATTGGATGGAGTACGGGTGACCCTTTGTTTACACCATGACCACCCCTTACTCCCGTTTCTGCGAATGATCACACACCTAGAATGGCCTCAGCGAAAATGTTCAAATTCACTTGCAATGAGGTGTGTTTGTGTGCTTTTGTCGGCCCCCTCAAAACCCCTCTGTTCGCTGAATGGTTTCTGACTTCCCCTCTTCTAACTTGTCTAAAGAGGAATGAAGGGGGTGGGGGGGTTATCTGATACTCAACCCTTTTTGTTAGAGCTTGTTCCTCTAATAGGTTGTTTTTTTTAATTTTATAAAGAGCAGTTTTTATTGACATTCTCGATACATGATTTCAATTAAGAAATATGAAGCATGTAATACAAATATTCAAAACATCGTTTAACAGTTGGTAATGATATTCATGGTAGTCCATTTTCAAGCTCTTCTCTTTTTTTTGTTTTGTTATATAATCAATGAGTATCAGAGTGAAAAGTTTGAAATATGGATGCTGGTAACCTTACAAGAATAACGGAAGCATATGAATAGATAGATGATTGACGTGACTCGTCAGTGTCAAACAAAGCCAAGTCAGTACATAGTAAACAGAACACACAAAATTGGCAGGTTTGTTTACCCTACCCCCTACCCAAACAGACCCAGCAGAAGGTCAGCAGATGCTCTGGCGACAGGACTTTACCTCAGGTGATGTAAAGAACTACTTTCTAGACTAATACGTTTATAACTACTCCGTAGAAGAAAGGTTGAATGTATTTTTATTTAACCTGAGAGGGACCAAGCGGCAGAACGGCGCTCTCCGAGCCTGCGAGATGCAGATAATACCCTAATAAAATCGTTCTAGAACGGAAAAACATGCTGGGACGGAAAGTATTCTCAATCGATCGACGAAACATATGGTTTGTTATTTGTCCTTGTTATTTTAGTTATAGAGGCCGATTTGCATATTAATAAAAGATCAAATTCAGATCGCTTATTGTGTTCATCCAAATTGAGTTATCTGGTTCAAAACTTTAAAACGAGTTGTATTGAATGTTAGTAATATTATGAAATATAAAATCTGAATTCAATGTATATCAAGAAACATTAATTGTCCGGGGCCATCTGATAGATAGTTCTGATATTCACATGAAATACCCTCTTTTCCCGGTGAATACACGTAACTTGCTCCATTTCCTTTCTGTATTTAATTCTGTTATATTCCATTATGCAGTCCTTCTACCGCCAGGTATTGGTTTCTCGAAAAATAGGCTATTTATGACTATTATGAAGTTATGACTAGCAGCAGAGAGAAATAACAATACACTATGCAGAGATCACCACAAACGAGTGGCGAGTGTCCCACTTCGTCTCACTATCAGGAAAGCAAAACAACGAATACACGCGATCTACCTTATCTTAAGTTACATGCATAATATATTCTCAGTTTGTATCAAATACAGTATACGATAGGTGTTCATTGACAGGCTGCTCTATGTATCTTCATATGATATGCACGAATCGAGATAGAGCTCAAGAAGGGCAGTTATTGTGATACTGTCGCGGATGAGAACGGCTCAGCTGGAGCGTGCTACAATGATCATTCTATCAGGTCTATTGTAAGGTCAGAACGACCGATATCATAGATGGCATATGTGTGTTAACCTTGTATTACAGAGCTAGGATTGACGGAAAATAATAGAAAACAGTTCATTGTTGTCTGACACCGAATAGATGCAATTATCATAACTTATATCATTATATTGGCCTGAAAATGTGTACCAGTCTGCATGTTAAATTTGGGGCGGTAATGATATCCCATGGAGGCAAAGTCCTGAGCTACGTGAATCTTATATATATATATATATATATATATATATATATATATATATATATATATATATATATATATATATATATATATATATATATATAAATATTCATATTTACGGTAACAATATCTATATCTCAAAAAAATTAATTTACCGGACGTCAAATCTAAAATAACATGTTCTCTCCTGCTGACGGTTCCACAAAAGCTTTGCGACCTATCTCACTCTTAATAAAAACAAGCTCCGTTCCTCGAGGCATGGAAATCAGCTACAGTCGTGTACCTATACCTATTCAAATATAGTCTATAACTTACGTCTCATCAGTAGGCTCCCTCTGCCATCGAGATTACTTGCAGTTTATCCAAATGAAAATTCCCGCTCTGACGAACTTGTGTGAGTCGGTCATCTAGTAGAGTTTTCTGAATGCAGACGCCTGGTTGTTGATACTAAGTGAAATTAGATTCTTGGTACAGTAGAATACCATTCTGAAACATGAAGAGTATGCAAAATCCAACGATCGAATACATGTATTTGAAATGAAGCCAGATATTTAGTCTGAAACTAGGACATTATTAAAACGGAATACCTGGGCGATGATATATCAGAGGCACAATTCTCTGAAAAGCTATCACTCAGATATTAAAAAGAGGTAATCTATAACTTTGTCGTGACTTGTTATTCTTACGTAACACACATTTATATTAAGTGAAGAATAGTGATGGATAGACCACGGAATCACTGCTCTCTCTGAGGATTCTATCACAGAAACAGTTAAAGTTGATTCAATCACTGACCTGCTTCCCTATCGCGGTGATGCCTGATGGGAAATGGGATATTTTCTCCGATGATGGATTGCCTGTCAGGTGTACGCTGAATGAGCACTTGTAGATGTAGCACTTTAACTAGTGAAGGGATCACAGAACCTCATGCGTGGTTTTTGCTCTTTGCCTCGTTTCATACCACACAAAAAGAAGCAGGAGCTGTGGCTTATAAAGTTAAGAAGCAAACATGACAGGATCTAGTGAATATTAAAAGCTTACATGTGCAAACACCATTTAAGGCAACCTGATATGAAGATGAAATAGCTTTATAACTACAGCAACTTCAGGCACGTTCTTCTCTAAATAGGAGATACATGTGTATGAATTGAACTTATCTAAACAGGTTAATAGTTATGTGGATCAACTTAAAACAGTAACAAAAATCTTTCGAATGTATCTCAGTTGTTTACGCCGTGTACGCTGGCGTATGTATCCATATATTAACATATCAATATATATTGTAAGTGTTGGCGCCGTGATATATAGATGAAATATATTTTTCACGCAGTGCAACTGCAAGCTTATCACAGAATATATGCATCAATAATCGTTTACTGGGTTAAATACAGCACCGACATAGGAAACAATAAGCAATGGATGAACCAAATTCCAAAATCTTCTGATCCTATTTATTCCATACAAGAATACTGCGCTAGTTCCAGAACTAGGAATTAGGGCACCTTGAATCCATTTATCAAGAGCATCGAATAGGGGCCATACCACCAAACCAGTTTCGTAAAAAAAAAAAACCAGTTCTATGCACTATGATGAACTTGGATGTTGCACAGATTTGATAATATCGCTAGCAACCAATTTACATTTACCTACTCCTCTATGGAAAGTGGCGTTGAGGAATTATGTTTATAACAGAGTGCTCAAAGTTATCACATACTATCATGTCGGTCATCTAGGGTCGTTGGCTTGGTCTCACATTTCGGCAGCGTTGTTTCACGTTCTTCTCACCAAGTTGTATTACTCTAGATGGCGTGCACACCTACCCAGCCTTCGGTACATTAAGGACGACGCCCCTGCAGAGCGACAGCAAATGGTTCCGCCACATTCCAGCAGATGGTGCTACTATCTCACTCCTTAACTGTTATCTTTCAAGTGATAGTGTGGATGGTTTAAGAAGTTTTTCTACATTCCTCTTGATGACAGTATAAAGGGATTCTTCTACGTATTTAGAATGTTGTTATCCACAGGTTCATTTCGAACAATATATTTTATTTCATCTCATGAGGTATCAGCACAGGGAAATATGTGTTCATTGGGTTCGGAGCCTGCCACCCCCAGCCCCCCCGTAATATAATACAGTATGAAGATAGCAGCCCAAAAATTCATGCAGAAATTGAGAAGCATTAGCTAAAATGTCTATTTATTATTCTTATATCATCTAATAAATAGTCTCCTACGTTTTTGGTATTCTTTCTTGGTGCCTCAAGAGTACCAGGGACCTGTTTCACTAGTTTCGTGACATGTCTAGATGGCGTGTCCGGTTTGTCCGGTTTCATAAGAGCTAGACATTGGACTTTGTTTTGTCCGTTCTTGCCTGCACTGTTGGTGCCCCTTTTGTCACGAAACTAGTTAACAGGTCCATGATGTGTAGATTTGTCTAATTGTTATGTTTGGGGTCTGTCTTCTCCTAAGGGCAGCTACTTGTGTTGTCACGAAACTAGACAACCCCAATGTCTGTATGGTGTCACAGACATGTCACGAAACTAGTGAAACAGGTCCCTGGTCCGCATCATCTCGGATTATATATATATATATATATATATATATATATATATATATATATATATATATATATATATATATATATATACCAGTAGATTACTCAGGAATACTAAATACTTGAGTCCAACTCTTTTCAGTTAAATAATCAATTATGCGTGAATTCATTAACAATTGAAACCGTGCGTACAGAGCATAAATATAGAATGGCATACAATGAACACTAACGGCTTATAAATATGTATCGAGCTAACATTACTTGCAATTGATAAACCTTCCAACAAAAAAAGGAAAGTTTTAAACTTAATGTGTCAAAAGAATGTCACTATGGTTGAATAGTATATATTTATCCATAATAAGTAGCGGGAGCATTGAAATATCGCTTTTAATCAGGACAAACTACATTTTTTCAAGGTAGCACAGCTCGGATGATTTGACAGGTTTGCGGGGGGTATTGACTTCAAACGATCCAGATTGTATTACATAACAAACAAAAAAAACAATTTCAATGCTTGTAATACTGTTTTTTAGTCGCGGCCATCGTTGTGAGTGACATGTTTTTACTGTCAGTGTACTATAGACGCGACATTTTAGGGGTTCGGTCAATGATCGTCGCTCTACGTGTGGAAAGGGTGACCAGGGAGCTGATTCAAAACGTGGGTTAAGTCTATGGTTTTGAAACAGCTCCCAGGTAGAGTCGGCGCTGACCAGGTAGCGTGAATGTGGCGACCTCTCTTGGCAGGTGTTCGAACAAATGTAGCATACTATGATATATTTGAAATGATGGTATTATCATGCAACTCAATATTACTAAACTACATGTTTTTGGTTTGTCCATTTGAACTTTGACTTGCACTAGAATTATACTCATTAGATATGAATACCTTATCACTATTTCACAACCAGACTAGGTTAAAGGTTATTTTCTTAATTCTAATATAGATAGGAACTCGGGCAAGTTACCAAGGAGTTCGCTAAAACCTTCTATTTGGGGAATGTGGGTCCTGGAGGGTTGTTGGAACCTTAGGTTTTACAAACAGGTTAATAGACCTTTTTCAGATCTGCCGAACGTAAACCTAGTCTCAAAAACACGCTACTGAGTTGGCCAAACATAAACAAAGCAACATATATTTTCTAGAATTGATAAATTCTGTGTGTGAGTTTGATTAATTCATAATACCTGTTAATATTACGTACAAAGGAAACGCGATGACCGAATCGTTTTCTATGGTAGCAGACATAGTAGGATGGGTCAAATATGAGTGTTGCCTCAGCAATACTGCCGATAGGATTTAGATAACACGTGACACTATACATGGCTGCACACTTATACATTGGCAGGCCTGTTCGGCATATAACCATTCTTAACTATGTGAAACTAAGACAATGATCAACATGACGGTACATACTACAAAATATTTCCATACGTATTTCTATATATATACATCTGTTCGATAATTGGACAGCAATTCATACCAAGATGGGAAAATGATAAAATTTCTCAGATCCGTTTGAGAGTTTTCCCATATAATCTCTACAGAGTTATGGTAGTATCCGTAAAATGGGTAATAGTTTGGACTAATATTGGGTTCAGTAGACCATATTGAAGTAACATTCCCTTACATTAGATATTTCTGCCACCGTATATATAGGTATATCAGTATGCCTGACCGAAGAAGTGAATCAATTTTGTACAACACATTATGATATAGGCAATTATGCATCGCACTGCATTTGCAGGTCGTCCTTTTCCATAGAAGTAGGCGGGTGCCATATTTCGGCAACCATTAAAATCTGAGCATGGTTCTTTAACCCGATGTTAATGTCATCTGAATGTTTTCACCCACACAACTTCATTACTACGGCTATAGGGCACAGAGTGATTGCTAGTTCTGCCATCACCCGCCAGGAAATTGTAAGATAGCGCTACTATAGTCCGGGGATAACCGCTGTTATCAGTTTTTATAATCTTAAGATGATATTGAGACGAGGCAAAACTTTCTCAATGACAATCCCCAAACAATATTTTTGATAAAATCCATTGATAATTGGTCCCGCCACCTGTTGTTTTGGATCCCGTCGGGGGGCAAGATGGCCGTCCGGATAGCACAATAGCTATCTTCTCTATAGCCGTATACTTCATCATCGTATTGATTTGAAAACCCATAAACCCACATATCTATGTTTCATGTGTGAATATATAACATTGCACAATTCCCCAAACAATTTGAACCCGACAATCGGCCTCGCAAATCTGAACATGAAAATTTGTAGATACCTAGTTTACAGAACCAGCGCTTCAGTAATGGAAAGGCAGCACATGTGTGTGAATGAATACTGCAATCCCTATCCACTGTCGTAGATATCACAAAAGTATACATTTGGATTTAAAGTTTAAAATTATCGAATTGCTTAATATTGGCTCTTATCTGAAGAAACCGTTCTCATAAATGCTGATGCTGGTTTACCTATATCATGCTAAATTATGTCCATTTTTGAAGTTCTTGAGTCCACAATCATTGGGTTCACCCTCTGATATTTTTGCTATCACTGCAACGTATCATTTCTCAACACAGCGGCAGAGTAGACTTTTTTCCTTGCGCATATCCGCCACATCCACAGGGAACAATTTTTTTCTAGTCTCAGGAATGCCCAAAATTGCTATGGTTGCGATAATTGCTGCCATCCCAAAGATTATCGCAGGGATGTGGCCAGGGCATTGTGCGATAAATGGGGAGATGGCTGACCCCATTCTTGCCATAGCAGATCCAGTCCCTAGTGTCGAACCACGCATGCCAGTTGGGAAAAGTTCAGGCGTTACGACAAAGAGTGCGTTGAAGACAATTTCCACGAAGAATTTTCCAATCAGAGCCAAAATTGTCCGGCCAATGCTTTCCCTTTGTAACAATATATCAGCAAGGAGAGTTATGGAGCATATCAAACATGTTATGAACATAACAAATCTTCTTCCAAGTGGTGAGTTGACTAGTGGCATAATCAGAAAGCAACCCGGGAGGTCAACCGCCCCCATGACCATAGTATTTATATAAATGTTACCTGCTAGACCACCCACATTCAATGCCAGGCCAAAATAGAGCATGGAAACAGTGAAGAAAAGATACATGATGATTGCCAACCTCAAGACAACTAGAGGTGACCGCATGTAAAACACAAAGCCTGGGCTTTTAGTATCCTCCTTCTCTATACAATAGGATACATCAGGAGAGACATTCCTTTTGTTCAGTTTGGCCATCCATCGGAGAGTGTTTGTACCTTCCTCTATCCTACCTACACAGAACAGCCAGCGAGGAGATTCTGGGAGAAAAAAGATTGGGAGGCAAATGAGTGTGGTAAACCCCGTGTTGACCAAGGACATATGCATCCAGTTGGGAAACATAATCGCCATCACTGGTGAAATCATACTACCAATGGCAAATCCACCTCCAAACGAAGCCACAGAGAGAGCCCTTAGTCTGGTACTCAGCATTTCAGTGATTATAATGTAGCAGCTAGTGAGAAACACGATATCTGTCGCACCACTCACAAGCCTAGTCGTCAGGTACATCGGGAATATGTGGCTAAAGGACATGGCAACACGTAGAATGACACTGCATATTAGAGAGGCCCTGGCAATTGGGCGACGGCCAAATCTGTCGCAAAGTATTCCTCCTGTGAAAACACCAAAGAGCTGACCAAAAAGCTGTACTGATTTGGCAAGTCCACGCAACCAGGTTCGGTCACACACCAGGCCGAACCGGGACACCAGAGTAAGTCCATCTTGGGGTTCATCATAGGACCAGTCAGTGCATGGGACTGTCGCATTGATGTTTCTCCAAACGTGCAGCGACCTATTGGTCATTTGCTCAAAGCTTTTCTGTTCCAGAATGGCTGTGAAATTAACGTCATAGACAGTGCATTTATCGGAGACCTGCGTATTGTCCATGCCAGGTTGCGTCGGAGATATCAGGTTGAGCTTCTGCACTGTAGTCAAAGCTGCAAACTTGGCAGAATGATTCCCATTGAGCTCATTCATCTTGCACCAGTATTCCGGCTCCAGAAGCGCGAACACTATTTCCATGATATTCGTAGAGAAAGTGAGGCCTGGTGTAATTAAAATTACCAAACATAGGCACTGGACACGGCCGAATTTGCCCACGTGGGCCTCGAGAAGTTCGTCGAACTTCATGGTTGCAGAGGAGTGAGTCTACAGATGATAGTAGCGTATTGTGTCAAAGCAGACTCCTGCATAAATCATAAACGAATGACGACGCTGGTGGTTCCCTGACAGTGGGAGCGTTCGGGGACACCAGTTAGGATTTAACCTCCTTTTTCATCACTTGATAAGTCATAGTTCATAATGTAATGGTGTTCTTAGCCCCACAGGTAAACTAGGATCTAATGTTATTTCCATTGATTATGGAAGAGTGGGTACACGTCAATCATTTCATCAAATAAAAGTACGAGAATATCATACACAAATTTGTATTTGAGCCATTTGCATTTGATCAAGAATTAGGTATCGAGAATGTTTCAATAAGCCTAGAGAATAGACTTTTAGAATAGTCTGTATCAGATACAGTTACATCAGATATTGAAGGTCCAACTCTATACAGTCAGGTTTCTCCAATCAGATCTGGCAGTTTGAAATTTACATGCATTGTAAAGTTAGAGTGTAATCAGAGAAGAGAGCCAGAACAAACAAGCTTGAGTCCGCCCAGCTGGTCAGTAAAGGTAGAAAGGGAGTGGTTGTGGGAGTAGTGCAGCTTCAGGTCCAGAGTGTTGTGAATGGTTGGATCAGAGGATAACTTGTTTGTCAAGTCTGGACCAAGTGGGTTCGAATACCAAGTCTGTCCAATCAGATAGTCGGAATACAAAACAGTCTGTCCCATATGATTGTCCATAACTGAATGTTCATCATTTAATGACAGGATTGACAAAGAAAATCCTCTGTCTTCAAAAAAGACTATAAACAAATATTTATGTTTAAGAACCAAGTGAATGGGACAGAGTATATGGTAAGGGTATAATCATTTTACCAGGCCTTTATAGATGGCACATGTATGGATAGTGAAAGGTCAGCTTTTCTGCAACAAGCTGGATGTGTATATTAGTATATACATGTACATATATATATGCATATATATATATATATATATATATGCATATATGTGTATTTACTGCAGTGAAGAAAAAACAACGTTACCAAGCTCTACTTTTTAATTAATTCTTTAATAATTTATAAGTAAATAGATCAATGATAAGCATTGGACGAATATGAGAAAATAATATAAGACCTTTTTTTTTTTTTTTTTTGCTGGATCAGGGATAGCTTTTGAAGTATCATAAAATGGAATTCAGACAAACTGATTTAGGTTATATCTTGCACTCTCACTGTAAGTTGTGTGTATTTGTCTCTGTTTTGGATGTTTATTATAACCCTGTGTAAGCGGTCACGTCACGTGAGTGGACACCCCGCTTTAACGGACAGTTATTTCGCCATTTAACCCTGTCACTTCAAATATGCCTGAGTGGTGTGGGGACAACACTCCAGATTATCTTGATTCTTAAGGCCTGTTTCCATAGGCCGATAAAAAGGGTGTAGGCTTGGTCATTTCCATTGACTGATTTTGGGTCAGCAGTGCCAAAAGTCCTTTGGGGTACCTGACAGTGGATCCGTGACGGGAAATCAGCCAATGGAAACGGGCCTATAGGGCACATTTAAAGTCAATGTGAAGGGTGAGATAAATTCAGAAGCCCAGTCAGAGCTCTATCCCATCCCATCTCAATTGCAACATAATTGATGCACCTATGCCTTCTTAATTACTATTAAGATTATTTATGATTAAACTCGATGAGATACAAGCTCTGAACCCAAACTTTCATGGGTTTCTTCTATAATATCTATGCCATAGTATCACCTATATAAAGGTATGATGTACTACATTATCACACCCCTGGTATTTCTTTCCCATAGACTTAACATTAGGAACTTGTATCCAATGCTCATTGAGTATTTAGGAAAAACATCCAACGGGAGACTATGTCACCAATGTTAGCCCATTAGTCAATATGAAGGGTGAAATAAATTTAGAAACCTATTCAAGTTTAGGGTCAGAGCTTGATCCCATCTCATTTAAATCTTTATACGATCTATGTGGCTTTGCCTTGTGAATTACTACGCAATTCAAACTTGATGGGATACGAGATCTGGCCCTAGACTTTCAAGGTTTCCTCTATATAGTCTAACCATTTACAGACTGAAAACTGCATGTAAGCAGACACCCCATTTAAGCAGACACTTTGGCCCAGAATGGAGGGTGTCCACTTATGCGGGGGCCTATTCTACCTATATATGCATAACTTGATGTATCACCTTTGCCAACCACATAACCACATTGAATGTATTCCTGACATCAGGAGCTTTAATTTGATACCAAATACTCATATCTTTCATGATTTCTATTAGAGGGTGCGTCCACCAACCACGACAAGGCTGCGACATCGGCTTTCCGACAAGGTCCACGACAGCTCTACGACTGGAAGCCTTGTCGTAGCCTTGTCGTGGTTGGTGGACCACAGTTCCCGACAAGAGGCTACGACAAGGCCACGACAGGCTGCGACATGAAGCTTGTCGGGGGCCTGTCGGGGGCCTTCCAACAAGGACAAAACCGAACATGTTCGATTTTGGAGCCGTGTCGTGGCGTGTCGTGGCGTGTCGCAGAGGTCTAGGATAGAATATTTAGGTGGAGCGAGCACTTCCCGATAGGCTGCGACAAGGACTCACGACAGCTCCCCTCCTCACGACAAGGCTGCGACAAGGCACCGATTGGAAATTTCTTGTCGGCGTGTGTCGCAGCCCTGTCGTGGTTGGTGGACGCACCCTCTTAAGGTTCATCTTATTTTTAAAAGAAAGAAAAAAGCGCGAGGATGAGAAACATTTTTTTGTTGAGTGGCCTAAGGACTGAATTTTACAATGACCATATGAGCTAGAAGACTATTGATCGCGACTGATTGGCCAGCCATAACGAAGGAAGAGGTACATCTACTTGCCCTGATAGCCTCTGAGAAGGTTGTCGCAGTGATTGACCTGTAGAGCTGTGGAAACTGGCCCAGGGGCCATGTGGAAGCTATATGTGGTGTAAGCAAAAACGGCTTCGTGGAGCTCTGCCACCTTCAGGTATCTTTATTCTTTTTTTTTATGTTCTTTATTCATACTGAATCCGATCAGTGCATGTGTACTGGTTTGCGTACGGACTCAGTTCAAAAGTGATTACAAATAATGTCGCATATTATTATGACTATTACTTGTGCATCTAGATTATTAACTTGAGAGTTTTACAAAAACAAATATATATGTTGCTAGTCCTTCTAGCAATCCATGAGGTGTTAATATTATCTAAAGTATACATAATCATGAAGATAACACCTTGTGATAAAAATCTATATTTCAGATCAACTCTGCATATAAGTAAAATAGATACAATATCCAAATAGCAATGATTTACACACCTTTAGAGAGGACAGTATGAATGTCATACATGAAGTAAAGAGCCATATAGCCAGTCATTTTCCAATTTTCTAGAAGGGTACAGATAATATTCAAACACACATCGAGGATTACATTTGATGATCAGATCCAGGCCCTCATAGGGAGCCAACAGATGAGGAATAGATCGCATTTAAATACTTAATATGTATATAACTTTGCTATAGCCTTTTTCTTCGTGAACAGTTTAAAGGTATCGTAACTCAAGACTGTGCGAATTTTTCAGAGGGAGGGGGGGGGGGAGCTACATTGCGGATTGATGAACGGCAACTATGAACTATAACCTTTTTGTCTGACCTCGGGTCTTTGGGTCGTCAGTATTCAATATATTCTTTGCATATCGTTTTAATAACATAAGAAGCAGATTAATGCATCGGTACAGTTGTTTATCCACTTCACGTCTCGCATGCAGGTCCTTGGTAGACATTTCCCTTGGTCGCAAATCCTTAAACCCCTCTTCTGCAGTTATTGCAATTTTCTCACTAACATCTTATCAGTACCATTTGTAAGAATACAGTAGAACCCCGAATAACGGACACTCCGCGTAAGCGGACACACCGTGTAAGCGGTCAATTATGCTCAGAACGGAAATTTTTCCCTCTATATTAGATGTTTAATTTCACCCACCGTAAGCGGACAACTTTTATTTCAGTACGAAAAGTCCTAAAACCCCGTGTAAGCGGTCACTGACACCCTGCCAAAAATAGATATTTCTGTGTTTTTAATGAGTGTAATTATTTTGATAGAAAAAACATTTTGTAGCTGAAGGTTTAATAACTTCGGATCCAATTAAGATATTGGAAAATGGATTTCAGATCTACTAACCCCTATATCTCCCCTAAATATCGGTATAAAACACTTTTATATCAGCCCAGGGGAAATTTGGAAACCCCGCGTAAGCGGTCACTTTTGCCCGGAACGCTGGGTGATCGCTTACGCGGGGTTTTACTGTACAGTAGAACCCCGCCTAACAGACACCCCGCGTAAGCGGGCACCCCGCGTTAACGGACACCTCAGCCCGGAACGGTGTCCTCTATTAGATGTTTATTTTAACCTCGCGTAAGTAGAAACCCCGCGTATGCGGACACTTTGGTTTTCTGAGATATTTTTTTCCGGATCTTTGCAAGTTGGAAAAGTCGTTGACTGATACTCTACTGAAATAAAGAGAATTATCATCTCTTAAGTTTTGACAGTCGAGACTCGGGTGTTTCAGAATGCTCCAGTTCATCCCAACAGTCCTGTCTTGTGGGAAACAATAGCCTTGCAATCATACTCGCCGTTCACACTCTAGCTGGCAATGAATTGAATTTGCTCAGACATGAAACGAGACACAGTCGTGTTTGACCGACTGGTAAGCAGTCGCCCGCTAGGCGCGCTGAGTGTTTATTCGTGTATTTAATAGACACTAGAGTTAGCGAAAAATAGGTGTACAGCAAACGCCACTGGGGCGGGATGAATTGCGGCACGTCTAGTCTGTACCTGTCTATCTTTAGCGTATCAAATTACCCATGCTACCAGTGAACGGTAAACACTTGCTGATAACAGAATAAACTGTATACACACGGTGTTACCACTACCACCAGAGGAATCATATATCATATAAACGAGTATCTATTCAAGCCCTTGTTATGACTCTGGAAGATAAGTTTATAGCCAAATATCTAGGATTCCAAAATAACGTGGAACTATGAAAGGCTCCTATATATTGCGATTGGAGAAGCATTGGAAATCTTCAGAAATTATTTGATTATGGGGACCTGATAACTTTACACTCTGAGACTTAGTGGCCACCTGATAGTATTAGAGAGAAACCGATTTCTAATGGCTGAATTCTAGAGTTTCGAGGTGGTCACCCGCGATAACAAAACAAACATCGTTGATAATGAAGCAAGCGCCCTCGGCCACGATGCGAAACTTGTAGTTATTCTAGACCCACATACCGATTATGAGTGGTGTAAGTTGGAGCATGTACTGGAAAAGTCGTCTCACACTCTACAGGAAAACTCGAACCGTTTTGCAGAAACCTGGCATATGCACCTAAGTAGAACGTTTATACATTATATAATGTATGCGTGGGGGTCCTTGCTACTGCAATAACCGGAAAGTAGAACGGAGTGTATTAAACCTCAACGATGAATGCGTTTCCATTCATGAACATCTCTTGATATGCGATGAGATACATCCCAAGCTGACGCTTGTAGAAACATTTCTTTTCACCCTTTCCACATGGGGGTCATCCATTAAGTACGCATGCACTAAAAGTGTGTGTGTGTGTGTGTGTGTGTGTGTGTGTGTGTGTGTGTGTGTGTGTGTGTGTGTGTGTGTGTGTGTGTGTGTAGGTGTGTGTGTAGGT
This sequence comes from Alentia gelatinosa, assembly GCA_950022655.1. Taxonomy (NCBI): domain Eukaryota; kingdom Metazoa; phylum Annelida; class Polychaeta; order Phyllodocida; family Polynoidae; genus Alentia; species Alentia gelatinosa. Next base: position 46,583,727 of record OX465586.1, read on the forward strand.
GTGTGTGTAGGTGTGTGTGTGTAGGTGTGTGTGTGTGTGTGTGTGTGTGTGTGTGTGTGTGTGTGTGTGTGTGTGTGTGTGTGTGTGTGTGTGTGTGTGTGTGTGTGTGTTGGGGGGGGGGGATGCGGTCCAAATGTCTTGAAATTTTAAGTATGCCCCTTCATTGTTATATTGCGTACACGGTCCGGATCGGGGGTAAGGGGATCCAAAAATGTGGAAATTCTGTGGACGTAATTTGTGGATGATCCATGGGCCCTTCTTCTATTTGTATGAGTTATTGAAATGGCTCGTATATGCTACCGACAGAGGTTTGATAGTCGAAATCATATATGAGTGTAGGAATCGCCAAAAAATGAGAAATAATAAATGTGTGAGGAGTGAACGATGGTTGTTGAAGAAATAAGTGTGCGTGAGGGTTCGAGATTTGGTGTGCGTTCTGTCCAACAGACGTCAACATTAAGAGTGCAGCCCTAATGGCTGAACATAACCGTAATAGATAACAAATTATCTTTTTCTGAACGATTTGAGAACAAATATGTAAAGATTTTTGTTACGAATTGTGTCAGTTAAGGAAATTCAGACATCTACTGAGCATGTAATTTAATATTAGAATTGTCAATTACAGACATCTACCGGTGATTGAGTTGGTGCAAAGGAGAGCCAAGTTGGAGATATTTGTACACAATATAAAGCCCTTCGAAGGGAAAATGGTAGCAATTACTATAGATATACATTGAGCTTTAATGCAAGAGTATACCCTTACATATAAGGAGAGCTCTTCAATTCCATAGTATAATAATTATGATGATGGACAGAAAATATAATTTATATGAATTTCAAAATGCAGAAATAAAAACTCGTACAGAAAAAAACATAGAGTCACCAGCTTACGTATGGAAAAAGATATGACAATAGATTGCCCGCAGATGTTTAAACCTTGCCTAGGGGGAACCTTAAGGCCCAGCGTCCACCTACTACGATATGGCACCGATATTGTCTACGATGCACCTCCCGATAGAAAATCAAAATCGTGTCGGAAGGTCACCTAATATCGGGGCAGTTGACCACGTTTCTACGATTAGGCACCGAAAAAACGGGTTAGGTAACAGCTATAAATAATTTGATTTATAATGATTTATATCAATGTGGGACATTTTTCCTTTGTAGTTCTCTTTTACGACAAAACCTTTGCAATTTCAGAGAGATTTGGATGAATAAAGAACACAGTATCCTACTCAGTCAGCAGATCTTCGAGACATAATTCTCTGAACGTCTAAAAACTGGGCCAAACTAGACCTTGTTGAGGGTGGTGTCACATGAAACTCATGCACGTCCTGATAGGCAGAGTAGAGACATTTTCAGTCCCAGCTGTAATGCAGCATATATTCTGTGCTTGAGGAGTGTTTCATTAAAGCCTGCCCCCACCTACCACGATTCTGGTCCCGATTGGCCTTATGACGGCCTTCCCGGTACCATTCCGATTCTAGCGTGAGGTCTGGCAAAATCGTGGTAGGTGGAACAGGTTTCTGCGATTCCGTCCACGACAGCTCACGATAGGCTGCGATGAAAACGCCAATCATAGAGGTCCCGATAATTTCCAACATGTTGGAAATTTCGTAGCCTGTTGTTGGGTATCGTAGCCTATCGGGAAGATATTGTGGTCAGCGCATATGATTCACCGATTAGACCACGACAGAGGTCTACGATTCGGGGACCTCCCGATAGGTCACGAATTCGACATTTCAAATCGTAGCGATCGGGAAGCATGTCAGGGAAGATATTATAACAGAGTCATATGACCTGATAGCGATAAAGTATTCTCGGAGTCATATGACCTGGGAAATATGATGATTTATACAATTTAAGTACAACTGGAATATGATGTGTAATGGCTTGCTCTGGGCTTGTGTGCAAACGGACAACAAAACTGATAATGAGTATCAGGATTGGAGGTGTGTTACGGGTGGTCTAATACGAAAGTAAGGACTGCACTATACTGGTGGGCAAAAAACTTGTGTTGTTTGTGTTGTACTGTACTATGTGTGTTAATGTCCCTTGTTAATTATGTCATATGTTTTATGTTGTATTGTATTATATGTTCTGGACCTCGCAAGGAAGAACGCCCATGACCAGGGCGATTGTAATGTCTGTATCTTTGGAATAAAAAAAAAATTAAAAAAAGGCCTATCGTGGTAGGTGGGGGTCCCCTCTAACTCAAAGTCCATTCAAAATAAGTTTGTGAGACGGAGAAAGAGAGAAAAAAAATTTCATCACCATACCACGCCACCACCTAGGGAGGGCAGGAACGGTGTACATATTTTTTTCAATAAAAAAAAAATCCATTCAAAATAAGGTTCGACCGGCTACAAAAAGGAATATATTTCATACCTATTGCATTAATATTAGAATGCATTACGCATTGCAAGAAATGATAATCGAAAATCATCCAAATGGTGGAAGTAGGTAAAATTAGCATAAATCCAAAAATTAGCATAACTTAGCGTAAATCAAAAATAAATGAATTTAGGTAGAAATGTTTAGGATTTTAAAATCCTTTCAGTAAATGATTTTAGATCTCGTATGGCTGCCTGAAATCTATGAAATGTCCTAACTTGTTTTAGTGGTTTTTTTTGGTAAACTTAAAAATAAATTAAACAATCATTGAAAATGCTAAACATGTGTTTTCTGAGGTGGGGAATTCGTATATATCACATAAAATCTTACTGCATTATGCATGTTTTAATGGGTTTGTAAGGCCTGGGTAGAGAAAACTGTAAAGCATTGAGCCATGACAGGTAGGCCTAAGGATGAACTTGTCCTGTATAGGTTATTTGTAAACGTAATTTGTGTGTGTCGGGGAGGTATGTATAGGACTTTGTATATCACATGTCTGTGTATGCATCTACAGGTATATGTATCTTTGAATATTTCTTTGTCTGTACTGTAGAACCCCGCGGCGCTCTATTTTCGAAAATTATTATAAGGAGTGGTTCCTGTATGATAGTTTGTTTTAACTTATGCTGGTTTTCATATTTATGTATCCACGTCGATCTTCCATTGGGCATGGATAATGGTTTTGCTCTCTTTTGTTCTCTTAACGACAATGCGGGTCGGTATCGCACCGTCATCTGGTTTCATGAAAGCATAGCAGTTTTCCATAGACACCAATAGATGAGCACTTACCTTCTTCAGATGGCCTTCCCATAGAAATTGGCAAGGTGACATAGTATTTCTTTTAGCATTTCTCATTTGTACATGGATCCTGTCATTTGGCAACAAAGTCAAAATACTGCAGTTTTCCATAGAAACCAATAGTTAGGTACCTACATTTCCAGATGGCTTTGGTGGGTGCAGGGCCTTAGCATACTGCCATGCACAAACTGCAATAGACTGGCCTCAGTCCTTGTGTCCTCCCCAACTCTCCCTGGCTGCCTACCACCACCGCACGCCGTCCTTACCCCTCCACCTAGGATCCCCTCTGCCTGGCTGACACAGATGATTCCTTAGCCAGTCAGAAGAACCTTACACATTGTCATTTTAATCATTCTATGTATGTTCATAATCAAAGACTTGAGCAGGTCTAAGACTGCAAGCGTGCGTAAATCAAGCGAGGGAGTCAGATGCTAGGGCTGGAGTGGTGTACGCATGGAATAGGGAAGAAAAGTAGGTCTAGTTCTAAACTGGGCACTATAGAACACAGAGTCCACCATGAAGATGTCAACAAGTGTCCCGCCAAAACCAATTGGGCAACAGTTTACATGATATTTGGACTTGAATATACATGTTCGAAATCCTGCTCATGCTATTTCAGTTCTAAACGCACTGACAGAAAGTTCGGTATAACAAAACAGCTAAAAAATGGAGGAAATTGGAGGAGGTATAAACTGATGCGTCAACAGTAATAAAACTGGACCCTCGTCCAGTCACATATTCATGTGCCTCCTTGCGCCTAAAAATAAGCATAAACAAACCAGGCGGTCATAGGAAAGAAGACGTCAGACAGTATAACATTCACGGACTTCCACGCACGCTCCTAAGCAATACTCAGTTTACACGTAAACGTCATATATTAGGGTGAGTAGTACACTTCCAAGAAACACAATATTTTTAAAAGATAGTTTTTGATGGCCACGCAAAATACATCTATTGAACTACCTGTCTATATGGAGGCGATAAACCTCATATACATATTAACACAGTACAATATTTACCTTTTACTTGAAAGCTAGGTATTTATTAGCACACTTTAATGTATTATCAAAAGAGGCCACTTCAGCTTAATCTTCAACAATTAAGAGAGGTATTCTTAAAACAGGTTCGTGGTACTGGTGGTAGGTAAGTACCTTTTATTTAGGTATCCTATAGATTTAAGACCTTTCTTTCAGTATCAAACTTACCTAATATATCAGGCTAAAATACATTTGTCTATTACTTTTATCTGCGGTAAGTATCAAGGTTCGATAAACACTTACAACACACTTCAAAATAAATGCACATACATCTCATATGGGAGGTTCTGCTTAGTTATATAATAGAAACCTGAACAATAACAGGTTTCTATGTAATATAATTTCATACAGATGTAGCAAAGTCATGTTCGATTTGGTTCATGAGCACTAGCAATATACTGGCCTTTCAATTTCCTCCTTCATCTGAGAGTAAATTCCGTCAAATTGCTATCAATCTATACTGGTTAAAACAGGCAAATAAGTCGTTCTAACGAGGCGTTTTGGAATCATCAACCTCATGGAGTGTGTAGTTCATAAATACTTTGTACTGATAATCACATTTCGATGAAGTTTGTAAACTGACGTACATTAAGATCTTTTAGATACATTGAAGAGTTCCACTTCCATAAAAAATCTGATAGAGTAGTTAAATGTTCAATTATACCACTTTTCCCGCCGCTGTAAGATAGTCTGTTTGACGAGCGACCCCTTCTCCTGGAACTCGACAATTCTCTCAACATTGTTCATGAGCAGGGTTCGCTCTGGGTACAGCAGATGTCGAGGATTGTCACGCCGAGCCTGCGCCGCCTTCGTCATCGTTTTGTGAAGGTTGTCCACCACCGCTTCTACCTTCTCCTGGGGCAGCCCGTCGTCGGCCCGAAACCGCGTTTCGAGTCCGTCAATAGCCGGCATCATCTTCTGGCCGTAGCCCGGCGGTCGGAGCTGGTCGTACGTCTTGCAGCCAGTGGCTTTGCTGGCTTTGGTGTGCGCACTGCTGAGGCGCTGGTAGATCTCCTTCATCTCGTCCTCGGACGCCGGCGCCCTCGATATAGAGTTGGTGGTCTGTTTTTTGGGTTGTTTCCCACCCGTCCAGGCTATCGTGTCGCTCGTGTACAGGCGCTCCACTATGTCTAGCATTTTCTCCGTGCTCACTGGTTTGCAGCTGATAATGTCCTTGGCCTCCATGGTGATTGCAACAATCTTCTATTTACTTTTTTTTTTAATGTAGTTTTAGTGTTCGTCAAGACTTTAAATCACCGAGTTTTTTCTGGGAGAAGAACATTCAGTTCCGTATCGGCTAAGTGTGGTTGGTAACCGAATATGATAAGTCCGTTATTATAAAAATCAAGTAATAGTCTCTAACTACTTGAAACACAACTTTGCAGTTATATCAACGTGTACGTAATGTTATCCTTCCTAGACATACACTCAGACTTCTCCCCAAATGCTCGTGGATATTCAGGATATAAAGTATACCTGTTCTTCACTTCCGTGAATGATGTATACGTTGTGTTGCTAAGTTGAGAACTGCCTCTCTTACGTCCTTTGTGAGAGGCCTTGGGTTCAACAATAAGATCCTTATTAGGTTTAGACACAGAGTCAGGCTAACCAGCACTGTGCACCGTACACTGCCAGAGCCAAAGCTAAACTTTATTACAGCTCTAGGCAAGGAATGGAGGTCAGCCATTGTGTAGGCATTAATATCAGTATCTGCAGCGGACGTATAATCCCCTCTGTGGGCAAAGCCAGGCTTGCCGTCTCTAGGGCCGCGCTGATCCTTACAAGCTTGAACCCGGGCCACCGGTACATGGTTAGCCGACTGTGTTAACTGGCAAGCAATTCGCTTTGCTTTATTCATAATTGAGGGGGCTACGTCTGCTATCAATTATTAACTATTTCTTTGAAGGTACCACAGTGTTGTATACATACCTCGGGTGGTGTTGCCGAGTAGCCGTGGTAAAACCGCCAGACACTGGCTCGCCAACGCTGTAATGACATGAAAACCCCCTTCTATGGGGGCATTGCATGTTGAGCTGATGTTTACTAATTTGGCCTATGTGATTAACTTCCACCGTGTACTGAGCCTGTGTGGGTGTGGCAGGAAAGGTAGCTCTACGGCGTAAAGTAAAAACCTTCTTGATTAGCTCGGGTGCGACATCCCTTGGGACTGATTGCATTTAAATCAACTAGAGCTACGACCTCAAATCTTCACTTGTTTGTGTCAAAAATTAATCCCAGTGGAGATTATTACATCAGCTTACAACCTACTCTTATGAATGGCGTTTATATGATATGTACTGGACAACATATATATTTAGTAATGTGTTAAACATCATTGTTATTGAGGTCTATTTCCGTGATAGACCGTTATTTTGAGTATATTAGAGTTGTCTCCCTTTCATTGTATCGGACCAATTACTTCATACATGTAAGAGATTTGTTTTCATGGCAGTCATACTTAAGGCCCCGCGTCCACTTACTACGATAGAATCGTAGATCTCCCGATATGGCACCGATACAAAATGTCAAAATCGGTGCCATATCAGGAAGGTGCAAAATCGTAGACATATGTCTAGACATGCCAATCCACCAAACATTGTATGGGGTTTTTATCGGTGTCTAATCGCAGAAACCTGGTGAACAGTCCCGATATTAGGTTACCTTCCCACGCGATTTTGATTTTTTATCGGGAGGTGCATCGTAGACCATATCGGAGCCATATCGTAGTAGGGGGACGCCGGGCCTTACTAGAGCCATTGCGTATAGGTAGTCCATAATTGTTGTACCTAACAAAAGTTATAACGCTAAGCGATACTCTTGTATATATATATACACTAATTACATGGCCCACATTCTGCCAGCATATATATATATATATATATATATATATATATATATATATATATATTACATATGTCTGTAAAAGACTAAGGTACAAAGACAACAGTAAGACACCTTATACGCTGATCTACATAGTCTATTACGGTATTCAAAACCTACACTGTTGTTGCTTGGTGGGATAATATTAGCAGGAATGAAAAAGGTGGTTTACACTAATCCTGGGGGCTTGCTGGTCCTGATTCTCTTGATAATGAAAACATAGGCCTATTAAGCGGCAATGTATACTCTGGCATGAACAAACTCTACAATCACTAACATTATTGGCTGATTACTTTGTTGTTGTTACTTCTTACTACGACTAATGTTAATTGGAATATATATTATTCACAACGTTTCAAATCAATCATAATACCAATCACCATATTGATCTAGTTGGCGTTATTGTTCGTGTAGGAAATGAAGCCTTAGAATTGCTGTGTATCGGGTTAGCTTTTTGTTTTTTTTAAGATATCGACGATAAATGATAACCAATATTACCGAAATTTGCTGAATATCTGTATTTGAAATGTTAGTTCTTGGACGTGTCCCGTGTTTGCAACACAGATGAAAAGCAACTGGTGAGCGGGCACTTTTGAAAAGGACTGAGCTTCCAACTTTCAGCATGACTAACTTTACTCCTATCCCGGAGTTTACACTAGACGACTAAATACGTGGCGACTTTAGACCATCAAGCCCGGCGTTTATACAAGACGATGTCTGGCTTTTTACTGCTGAACGTCAGGCGGTGTAAAATGCCAAAATCGCCTGCCAGAATCGTATAGTGAGAACGCCGGGTTAGAAAGAGCATGCTTGACTACATGAGAATAGTCAAACAGCGCCCCCAACATTAACCGAGTATGCGAATCAAGTCAAGTGCTAAAGCAATGACAACGCCCCAGTCTACATACATGTGTAAATATTTCCTGGGAAATTAAAAATATCCAATTTCGTTGATTTTCCCATTCTGTGACAGTCAGAATCTCTGGGTAACAGTACGACAGCACATGCTCAGCTTATCCAATTGATCTCGAAGGTAAACAATCGTTGTGATAAATTTACCTAAATTTTGAACGGTACTTTTTTTCTCATGTTACACGCACTTTATAGTGTCTATGGGTGTGACAGACAGTAACGTACAACTTCAGAACACACAGTTGCCCCTTAAAATATGTCATTTACAGTCTTTTAAAGTAATATGAATCTCTCTTTCTATTATACGACAATTTGTAAATATTGAAAATATAATGGCCAGTCAACCTGAACAAAATCTAACAGCATGCAATCAATTTACATTGTATGAATACGAGTTATATATTTATTATTTTCTTCTTGATAGTTTATCTGGATTAAACCTAATCATGAAATGGTGTCCGACAATCAACATAATATTGGATTAGCATATTGGTCATGACAAACATAGTGTCCCTTTATAGAATAGCAACTCTATGAAAGAACCATCAAGGAGATTAGGTATTAACCGTTTTAGACTCTCGTTTCTTTCTATCATGTGTATGACCACAGAATATTTTCAAATTACTTGGCCGGCTTACTATCGAAAGGAACGATTCCTCAACGGAAAGCATTATCCAGGAAGAGTTATTCTTGGGAAGCCTCTGAGGATCACCCCATCACTTGAAGAAACTCCCTCCAATAGACATTTGTGGGCGCCGGAACAGAACGTTCATGAATGCACATTGATATTCCTAACATATCGGAAGTTCAAGAGAACTTCAATATGGATAGGATAATGAGGTTTTATAATCAATCATTCCTAGGGAAGAAAATCCAGACTTTGAATGTACTTGGTGCGAATATACATCAAAATTAGATACTTATATAGAACTACATAGAGAATCGTATAAATACACAATACTCCACGAGTTTGGAAGGGCCGCAATCTTCATTGAGGCGAAGCCGAATGACGATTACGGCACTTTCAAACGAGTGGAATATTGTTTAATTTACGATTCGAGTGCGGTTCTGGATTTATCTCACCCCTTTCAAGGTTAGGGGAGTTCAAACTTCTTGTCTTGTCTTGTCATCTCTCAGAAATCCTGGCCGCTGATTGGTCAATCGCCTATGACGTCATCTCGTATTCACTACGCCACGACCATGGCGTAGTATTGTCACTTTACCGGGGTGATCGTTGAGTATTTTTTTCTAATGTTATTCCTGTGGCTACACTTGTACCAGGGGTGAGATAATACTGGGTGAGAACACTGATGAAGTCATCGATACAGGGTAATAATACATCTTCACCATACCACAATAATGAGATTCTGAATAGGTATCATCATAGGTATACGGGTCCACGAAGAGAGTGGACAATTTATAAGTTTGGATTTGTGAAGCTAGTCCTTTGTCGTTGTACACTGAAAACCAAAAGTCGTCTGTAGGTTGTCAAATTAGAGAAAATCGGTTGTTGGAAGATTGTCATTGGGTTGTTTGTCACATGTTTAGAAAATTATACAACCGCAGGACAACCATTGTACTATTATATTACAACCTAAAAGGGTTGTACATGGGTTGTCATGCATTATTAACAACCCAAAGTTGTCAAAATGACAGCCTCTGTAATCAGAGTGACTGACAACTTTGGCAAATGGGTTGTTAAGCAGTTGTCAAAGACAGAGTTGTAACGGATTTCATTGCTAGCTGCAGTGGGTTATACTTTTACCTACCATTAGAACAGGAAGTGAATAAGGTAACCACATCACAGAGCAAGGTTTTTACAGATAGAGGTAACTATTTCTATCCATTGACATCTTCATATTATTAACAAAACCATTAAGGATTTTGATGAATACATATACCTAAGATGTTTGTCTTACACTGTAGTGATAAAATTATTAATGATGGCCTACAGAAACTAGATTTTCAGGGATAGATTCAGTGCCTTTGATAAATTTGAAAGTACCATGTCCTAATAACAGTCATTTAATGTTCTATGTATATATATTCTGAACAGTCTGAGCACTATTGTCTGAACATTATTGTGAGCATCAATATAGCATTACTAATTTAGGCAAAATTGATACTGGGTGGGTATGGATGTGTGTGTGTGTGTGTAAATGTGTGTGCACTCAAACTCCTGGTATGTCCGTTAGTTGTCAAAAACTAGTCAAAATGACGACTTTGGGTTGTCAAATATCCGTATGTATTTGACAACACACTTTGTCAGTATTGACAACTTTCGGATCAAAAACTTGTCAAAAGGGCAACTGTTGGAACTCCATCTCTGTGACTCTTTTACCAATTCTTTTAAAATACCAACCAACTAATACTGACCAAGTGGCCAATATTGACTGACTAAAACATAATTCTAGTGACACTGCCTTTAACCATGATTTTTTCATATGTATCTAGAATGTAAAAGGTGCAGATTGTGTTTGTTTCTGTTTACTTAGCTTTAGTTCAATTATGTTTATTAACATTTGTTAATATCTATCAATGTTTCTTTCCATAATTTGGCATTCATTTACTCATTGAGATAGTATAGAAATAAGTTTTAAAATGTTTGAATTTAGACACTCCCTTTTTTGCCATGTCTCTGTTTGTGCTCTGTTATGCATTTTCCATGTGTTGGAACATATCTGCCAGATTTTATGCCAGTGTGACCAGATTTGCTTTTGTTCGTTTTGGTAGTTTAATATCCAATTTGTTCAGTTACACTTTCTTTACTAACATTTGTATATCCTGTTGGAATAACAGGGTATGCTGCCTGGTTGATCCATGTATCTTACTCTTAAGGAAAATCGTACATTTCTGGAGGAAGTCAAGACTTTGGTGGAGGATGATTGTCATCAAGACAATTTTTAAACTACCGTATCGTCAAAATTGATATGACAACCTAGGTCATCAGGAGTGGATGACAACCTTTTGACAAAGATGGGTTGTGGGTTTTGGCACCGGTGCCTGACAACCCTAGAGTTGTCAATAGGGTTGTAATTCATGACAACTATCTCTAATAGAATAGTCATTAAATTGTCAACTATCTCAGATTAAATAGTCATAGAGTTGTCAGAAGGGTTGTTGGTTTTGGCACCGTTTTGACGACCTTTGGTTTTCAGTGTAGAAGTGACATGTCCTTCAATGTATTTCAATTCCAAGCTGCACCACTATTACACAGGGAAGTGCTATCACCTAATGTCATACATAGACCCCGCGGTAGGAGCGCTATACCCGCCCCTAGTCAGCCTCCAACCACACCCATCCCCCAATAAAAATAAATAATACTTGGAAAATATAGCGAATACCGCAGAAAGGTAACTAGCGAAAAATAAGCTGTAAGGGACATTGATGATAAAAAGCACTGCTACCCCTATTCTCGCGAGCCAAGATACTGAGAACTACCGATGGTCCTACGATAGATATTCCCTAAGTTGGAGTGCTGGCTTCTCCGAAACCGGAGCGTCTATCCGTGACTTGGACGCTGTAGTGTGGGTGTTATGAAGACGCTGGACGGCGGCTGACAGCTGTGGGTATTCTATTTGCTGCTTGCCCTGGAAACGTGTCTCGATGCCTTTGATAATCGGGTAGGCCTTCTGGCCGTAACCGAGTGGTTGCAGTTCTAGCGGCGGACGACAACGGCTAGAGCTGGCTGAGCTCACTGTGTGCGATGAGTTGAGACGCTGTGAGATGCGTCGGACCTCGCGGCCTGACGTCACTTCAGACGAGATCTCGTCGACGGCCACAGGACCATTCAGCGGCGCGTGACCCGAGAAGGACACTGTCTCTGTCTTGTGGAGACGATCAAAGATCCGTTCTAACTCTTCTTGTTCGATGTCCTGCCTGCTGATGATGTCCCTTGCTCTTGGTTTCCTATATTCCTTGGAATGTTGAATGGGCGTGGAGAAAAGTCGGTCTGTTATCTCCTTCAATTCATTCTCCGTTCCCGGTTTCCTCGATATTGTGTCCTCTGCTTTTGGAGCCTTCATGACTGCACTGCCAGAGAAGGATATCGTATCTGACCGATGTAAACGTTCGAAGATTTCATCTCTAGAATTAGATCTAGATTGGTCTTTTCGTCGTTTGTTTTTCCTGGCAGATGATGATGTGCGTGTACTCTGACCTGACCGGGTAGTGCGATTTGCATTGGACACCCTCTCAAGGGAAGCCTCAGACTCAGGTCTAGATTGACCTTCCGACTCGCTATCCACTTTATTTTCTTGACCGCTGAAATTACCGCCGGAAGTGTCATCATTGTTTCTTGATTTCGGTTTGGAGCTTGTATTGTTCCTGTTTTTCACCTTGTCATTTTCTGGACTACACACTTCAACATTTCTTACATCGGTATGATCATCACTTAGCTCATTGTGCTCGGGAAAATCGTCTCTTATTGAACTGACTTCCTCCTCGCCTTGTTGCACGTAAGCAGACCTAGATGCTGTCAAATCTTCGTCTGTTGCGGATATTCCTGGATTTGCGGGAGTTTCACATTTGGAATCGTTTTGTCCATGTAAAACACCGAAGTCATCATTGCCCTCACTCTGTTCACGTGCCTCATCCTCACCAATAGGCTCATCATCATGGTAATCATCCGGCGCGTCAATGTCATTCTCATACTGCACGTTTTCAGCGTTTAAATCCTGATCATCCTCTGCACATGACAAGTCCACTTCTGATTCAGGTTCATCGTCCGATTCATGGTTTGACAAGTAGTCCTTTTCCTGAGAAGATTCGTTGTCTGATACGGGCGGGGAAGCTTGTCTATGCTGAGGAGACAAAGCAAGCCTAGACCCAGTTGAACTTGATTGTTCCTCAACTGAATCGGCGTCAGAATCCTCCCGCTCCATTTCCGGTAGGACTGTCGCAAACTGGAGCCAATGTTCCAGGAATATACGATGATCAAAAGCTGAGCCTTTCGCTCCTCTAGAATGTTACAGACTGTGTATCAATCCCTGGCGGTAACTAAGAGAGTTAATACCCAGGGGGGACGACCACAAACACCCTTCATCATCTCACCACAAGACTACCAGAAACGTCCTTTGGGAATATTCTGCATACTGAGTATTGGGTCAGCGATGGCCATATTTGTGTAGCAAAGTACATATGAAATGCATCGTTGTCACGAGGTTCTCATTTCAAAATGCAAGTAAAACCGGAAAAGATGGGTGTAATGCCTTCCCAACCTCGGTGCTATATGTTACTGGTCGAGGGAAGCCGGTAGAGAATGGAAAGTGGTAGGTTGGTAAGGGGAATGCACAAGGGTAGGGGTTGCTCTTTGAAGATCAGACCTATAGAAAATCAATAACCAATCATGAGATTGATGGTGGCCGTGAGCTGCTCGGGCACCCTCACTTGTTGCTTGCGTGTCGACAGCTCGACCCCACCGCCTGCTATGCCAAAAGTCGCCGCTCTTTGTGACTCAACCATTGTGTGAGTACAAACAAGCCAGCCACGAGCCTCTCACTCATTCCTAGTATACACTAGAGGTAGCAACATATCCTATTATTCGCAAGGCAGAATCTATGCCCGTGCCACACCCTTCAACACAATGTACCTTGTATATGGACACCATCGAAGGTCGCATATCTTTAATGTTCAGCTGCACGAGCATACACATAGACCTATACCGCATAGTATGCAAATTAACCAGCCATTAGGGTGGGTAACAAGAAATGGAATGTTCCATATGGGTAAACTACGTTAATCTTACCCACTAAGGATACTCTTCCCGACTAGTAAGCAGGACAAATATGCAGTGTTATTATTCATGTAAACCAAAACTATCATTCGTGTACTATTTTACATAAGATTTGGCTCACACAACGAGGGAGTAGCTGAACATTTTGAGAGAAATGTATTCAGTCATTCTGGCAATGGTGACCAACTGTAAACAGTAGGTGAGATAAAATACACGCCGCCCAATTATTGGGTTTTTTTTGGGTAGAGTTGGTGTGAAGTAGAAACCATAGCGGTATGTCGCCGAGGAGACCGCTATGACATCACGAAGCTCTCCTGAGCCGTCAGATGGGGCGAAAGTCGCGAGAAAGAGCCACCAGGTGGCGGGTGAGAGGAAGCCTCCTGCTGCATGGAGTTGTCCTCCTGTATTAACTACCATATATGGAATAGACTAGTCCCAGTAGCCAATGACTGCATTCGGAGCAAAGAACGACCTTCACCCTGACCTCCTTACATGATAGTTCTAGCGCTTTGGGACGGTTCTACAGTCGAGAGTTGACCTAAAATCTAATGGGCCACAACCATCCGCCCTGTGTGCCTGCCGTTACCACTCATACGTTTATCACAATGACCATACACAAATAAGACTGCAAAGAATTACACTTGAAAAGTGAAGGGATGTGATAAATGAAGGAGCATTATTACATTACTATCATTAGGGTTTATGATATCGGGAACCAGTAAAAGTACCACCCAGAGGTAATGTAAATTCCAACCAAGGAAGTCTCTCTCCACTTCTTTGGTGCAACTGACATATCAAACTATTACCTCTTCTAGTGGCCGGGGACCGACGGGTGAGGGTCGCTTTCACACTTCATGGCAGTGGCGGGACCAGTGTCTTTAATACCTTGTAACATTCTCTGCGAAGCCATTTTAGTGTCACTAGGCCGGAATTGACAAAATGTCACCCTGAGGCTGCCGAGTTATTTGTGATTTTTACTTATGAAATGAAATTAGCTTCCAACATCCAATCAATAAGGCTGGAAATAGGTGAATGGTCCTTATGATATAACATGGACCCACAAAGATGCGGCAGCAGACTCGGCCGTGTGCGGCAGCGTCAATAAACAAATTCGTTTAGCAGTCTTGTAGAATGGCTTTTAACAGCTCAATTTCTCAATCATTGAAATCTACCCCGAGAGGTGTGCTAGAGAAGCAAACTGTGAAAAAGGCTGTTTCTGTGAATTTAAGCCTTCCAATTCTGTAGCTTGTATAAATGTAGATTCATCGGATAGCAACACAAGTCTGTGGTGGCGCCATCTGGTGTCTAGCAGATAAAGTTCACAGTTTCGGCAAACCGGGTAGTCCCCTTGGTGCATATGTCAAGGTGATGGACGTTAAAAATCAACCTTTGAGAATGAAAACACAAAAATAAAAGTGGTGGTCCATATCTTGATCAATGCACAGTTGAAATGCCCAAGAGGTAAGAAATTATTCGATAATAGTTGGATTATTCGATAATAGTTAAATATAACAATTTTTAACGTGTATTCGTGAAAATGTCACAATCAGGTCTTTTTTCTTTTACATTTCAGTCCATCCCTTCTTCTTTTCTTGTTTTAAAAAGCAGATTATTTCCATTTACACGTATTGGTTACAATCATAGATGGGCTTAATACTTCAGTATGCTGAGTCTTTACAATGTATAATATCTTTAACTATGGTTCATTCCTCTCTTTTTTTTATATGGAGGAGTAAATAGTCTAACTTTCTAAGAAACCCAGCTGCCCTCTATTATGAATGTAGCTGTATTTTTATGTCAATAATAAAATTTCCGGCACTGATTGTACTCAAGACAAGAGATCTTGTATTATAATTTCTTGCGTATAATTTATTTGCGCTAAGCGTGTCTCTTGCTTCACTGTCGACCCCCCCCCCCCCCCCCCCCCACCCCCACACACAAAACATCCTCATTCCTCACTGGCACTTCCCCACCCCCACCCCCTACCCACGATGCTTCGCCGGCGACGATGTTATTCATCATTCTCAAGATTAGCGAAGAATTCACCCGGAATATCGTATTCATGTATAATATGAGTTGAATTAGTGTATTACTAAACGTGGTTAAAAATTGATCGCATTAGATATGACCAACACATTTAAGCAAGGAAATCAATTCAAAACGCAACTTAAAATATATTCACCTGTGCTGTGACGCATCCAGGGCCTCGTCGAATGATCTAGGGTCCTAGGGACCTTTTTCTGTATGCCATAGACAGCCAGCGACGATGTTGGTAGACTTTTTATAACACTTATGGACGACCTTATGGATTTCTGATACTGTATTAGCAAATAAACTTAAATATTATCAAACGATAACCCTTGTACAAAGGTACGGACGAGTGTCTCTATGTAAGTTCCTAAATTACTCAACTCCCCCATGGCAGCTGGAATTGCTCTAATAGGCCGTGTTAAGATGGATCACACAGTACTTTGAGTATTTGGTTTGTCGGCGATCTGTGTCATGAAGAAAATCAAGGTTATTCACAGTTTGGGCGTCAATTCTCTCTGAAATAGAAACACAGAAAGTATGTGTGTGTTTTAAAAAATTCTCTCAGAAGCGGCCTCACTGCACACCCGATACACCCTATTGATAATTTTACCTGTAAGCCCTGTTTTGTGCGTGCCTGTCGGTCGTGTGGCCAGGGCTTACTCTTAAGAATTAATCAACAGAGCTCAATTGGTCTGTATCTTAATGTACATACTGTCATACTGTCTTGCCATTTAATCTTTATCAGATACATCCCGGGATTAACATTGAAATATATACGTGCTAGATTTTCTCTATTTTTTTGGTATTCTCAATATTTCTTGATTTCTAATGTATCTCAGCCCGCTTTTGTATTGCAAGCATCCAGCTGAAGTTATGATTTATGGATAAAGCAGTACAACAATACAATAATTAACACATAGATAGAATATGTGGTTTGACACAATGTTATATTTGTTTCCAACATCGATATTGACAGAAATCCAAATGCAATTAAATGGTCATAAATCACAGAAAGTGAGCTTTTGCCATTTTTGGACTTCCGCTGGCCCCCATTCTTAAGATATCCATTATATCATGATTTTTCTTTTCTTATATCATCGGGGTCGATGAGGTCTTGATGTTATAGATAAGTTTTCATGATCGAATATCCATATTTAAGGTGCCAGAGGCCTAAAATTGGCTAAAAACGACCCGGAAATGGCGAAAAAATGAATAAGAGTGACATAATTAATAGAATTATGGAAAAATGGGAGAAGAGATACGTGGTTCCTTATCTTTTAACTATAGTGTGATGTCTCACAGTCAATTTGGAGCAAATATTGAATCAGTGGAATGTTTTTTTCTACATTTTTGAGGAAATTCAAATTTTGTACACAGGTATGTCCGGGCGATAATTCAGCAGAATATCAACCTCCCCCTTATTACCCATAATGCGTTTTGGTTCAAATTTGCAATTAGAAATTAGACCATAGGTGGTAGTATATGTGTACCAAAACAAAAGTGGAATTCCTCTGCAATCTTTTTCCTGAGGGTCTTATAAGTGGTTTCCATGAAAAATGTCCAAATTTCTCGTCCGGACACACAATTCAGATTAATGCCCATTGTGTCTGCTATTGTTGTATTTAACTATCCTAACTGTGTTAGGTCATCACCCCCCACATGTACCTAACTGCCAAATATATAGTTCATTTACTTCTCGGTCATACTGCAGAACAGCAGGTGGGAATAACCTTCATGTCCCGGCGAGTCAATGTCCGGGCGAGTGACACCTGAGTAATGTTTTTCATATAGCGACGTTTTTATTAGTTGTGATAGAAAAAACTTGACCGTTTTGGCCACCAATAGGACCAGTAGGAGTAACTAATACATTGTCCCTCCATCATACTGCCCTTCCATCATACTGCCCCTCTACTATACTGCCCCTCCACCATACTGCCCCTCTACCATTCTGCCCTTTCACCATACTGCCCCTATACTATACTGTCCCTCCACCATACTGCCCCTCCACCATACTGCCCTTTCACCATACTGCCCCTCTACTATACTGTCCCTTCACCATACTGCCCTGTAGCCATACTGCTCCTCCACCATACTGCCCCTCCACCATGATACTGTCACTCGCCAATGCTGCCCCTTTAACATGCTGCCCCTCTACAATGTTGTCACTCCACCATACTGCCCCTCTACTATACTGTCCCTCCACCAAACTGCCCCTCCACCATACTGCCCCTCCACCATACTGCCCCTCTACCATACTGCCCTTCCACTATACTGCCCTTTCACCACACTGCCCCTCTACTATACTGTCCCTCCACCGTACTGCCCTTTTGCCATACTGCTCCTCCACCATACTGCCCCTCCACCATGATACTGTCACTCACCAATGCTGCCCCTTTAACATGCTGCCCCTCTACAATGTTGTCACTCCACCATACTGCCCCTCTACTATACTGTCCCTCCACCATACTGCCCCTCAACATAACTTCCCTTCTACTATACTGCCCCTCCACCATACTGCCCTTTCACCATACTGCCCCTCTACTAACATGCTGCCCCTCTACAATGCTGTCCCTCCACCATACTGTCCCCCCTCTAAATTACTGTCCCTCCACTATACTGCCCCTTCACCATACTGCCCCTTTACCATACTACCCCTCCACCATACTGCCCTTTCACCATACTGCCCCTCTACTATACTGTCCCTCCACCAAACTGCCATTTTACCATACTGCCCCTCTATTTTGCTGTCCTTCCACCATACTGCCCCTTTACCATACTGCCCCTCTACTATACTGCCCCTCAACATAACTTCCCCTCTACTATACTGTCCCTCCACCATACTGCCCCACTACCATACTGCCCTTCCACCATACTGCCCTTTCACCACACTGCCCCTCTACTATACTGTACCTCCACCATACTGCCCCTCTACTATACTGTCCCTCCACCATGATACTGCCCCTCACCAATGCTGCCCTTTTGCCATACTGCTCCTCCACCATACTACCCCTCCACCATGATACTGTCACTCACCAATGCTGCCCCTTTAACATGCTGCCCCTCTACAATGTTGTCACTCCATCATACTGCCCCTCTACTATACTGTCCCTCCACCATACTGCCCTTTCACCATACTGCCCCTCTACTAACATGCTGCCCCTCTACAATGCTGTCCCTCCACCATACTGTCCCCCCTCTAAATTACTGTCCCTCCACTATACTGCCCCTTCACCACACTGCCCCTTTATCATACTACCCCTCCACCATACTGCCCTTTCACCATACTGCCCCTCTACTATACTGTCCCTCCACCAAACTGCCCTTTTACCATACTGCCCCTCTATTATGCTGTCCTTTCACCATACTGCCCCTTTACCATACTGCCCCTCTACTATACTGCCCCTCAACATAACTTCCCCTCTACTATACTGCCCCTCCACCATACTGCCCCTCTACCATACTGCCCTTCCACCATACTGCCCTTTCACCACACTGCCCCTCTACTATACTGTCCCTCCACCATACTGCCCCTCCACCATACTGCCCCTCTACTATACTGTCCCTCCACCATGATACTGCCCCTCACCAATGCTGCCCCTTTGATATACTGCCCCTCTACAATGCTGTCCCTCCACCATACTTTCCCTCTACAATACTGCCTCTCCACCATACTTCCCCTGCACTATAATGTCCCTATAAGGTACAGTATGGTTTGAGTCAGTATGGTTCAGGGCAGTGAGGTTGAGGGGCAGTATGATTTAAGGGCAGTATGGATTAAGGGTAGTATGGTTGAGAGGCAGTATGGTAGAGGAGCAATTTGGTGTAAGGGCAGTAACGTTGAGGGATAGTATGGGTGAGGGGCAGTATGGCTGAGGGGCTGTATGGTAGAGGGGCAGTATGGTAAAGGGGCAGAATGGTGGAGGGGCAGTATTGTAGATGGGCAGTATAGTGGAGGGTCAGTATGGTGCAGGGGCAGTATGTTAGAGGGGCAGTTTGGTGGAGGGGCAGTATGACAGAGGGACATTATAGTAGAGGGGAAGTATTGTGGAGGGGCAGTATTGTAGAGGGACAGTATGGTGGAGGGACAGTAATGAGAGGGGCAGTATGTTAAAGGGGCAGCATCGGTGAGGGACAGTATCATTTAGGGGCAGTATGGTTGAGGGGTACTATGGTGGAGGGGCAGTGTGGTGGAGGGGCAAAATTATTCAGGAGCAATTTTGGTGAGTTTTCACAGATTTCTGCCCCACTAAAGCTATATACTGCCTCAGTGTGTCCCCTGGGGATTTTATATTGTCAAATATAAGAGCCACATAACAGTAAACTTATTTTGAACCACTCCCTTAACCCCTATGGGGCTAAATGGTATATAAACGGAAAAATGTCCGTCCGAGTGACATTTCACATAATAAATTTAAATAATTGATTTAAAGTCTAAATTTGTCTGAAAATGTGCCTAACATGTAATTTTTACTGCATCATCATATACTTACAAGATGAATCTCCTTTTGTAGCCACTGGTACTTCATATGCAAAGATTTTCGGAAAAGATTGAGATTAAATTTTACTCATGAAACGTATTGCTAGATTGCAAAGTAGGCCCTGATGACATCTTTTGAAAGTATTACATTTAGATGAGGGTATTGCTGTTGGATTTCAATTGAATCCCAGCACATGATTTTTCAGGGTATTTAATTGTGATCAAGAACTTAAAATGCTGTTATAAAATAACAAATTTGAAGTATATTTTAGATTTGTCTGGAAATGTGTCTAACATGTTGTCTTTACTCCACCATCATATACTTACAAGATGGATATTCTTTTGTAGCCACTGGTACTTCATATGCAAAGAATTTCAGAAAGGGATGGGATTCATTTTTTCTTAAACCACTAAGTGAAAATAATTTCAAGCACACACATAGACTTTCTTGATCAGGCATAATTATTTCCAGCCAGTATTTTGCCATCTTCCCATATTTTTTTAAATTAACTGTCACTTTTTGTTCATTACTTGATAATTACTAGTCAAGCTTGATGACCTTCTTAAGTCAGAAAAACCTGAAATAATGAATTACACATGAAGTAACCTTACCATTTCCTTCATTGATCATTCATTCATCAAATGACTTGATGTCAGCAGTTTCAACAAATACTAATACCTTGTCTAGCAGGCAAAGGGAAAGCCAACAAGTATGAAATGATTGAAGTTTTCTTATAATGTTAGACTTTTGCAGAATGTTACTCTATGACTATATTTAGATAAGTCACATTCTTGAGCAATACAGGTTGAAAATAAAATGCCATTATATGATTTTACTGGGTTTTATTTTTTCTTGTATATCAGAAATTTGTATCTCATACCTTAAGGGTTATTCTTGATATTTATTTCATATAGGAAGTCCACAGCCAACATGCACCGGAGGTGGACTGACCCATGAATTGGGGAAGTCTTCCACCACGTCTAACCCTACGCAGAGAGGTCAACATTTTTCCATCAATGAAACTAAGACGGGAAATAATCGTGCTTTTAATTCAAATCTAGACTTCAATAATCTTGAAATTCTGAAAAATCTAGAGAATTAAAATACAGACTCAAACAATGTGAACCCAGTTCAAACGAAGAAATGCGAACTTGGTCCAAACACTGAGACTAATACTAGTTTCTCTTCATTCCAGATTATAAACGACATGTTGCCCAAGTCTTTCCACCAAGCCTGTAGAGACATGAGAGATGCCACTAGAGCGGCCTTGTTTTACCATGCAGTGTGGCGAGCTAAACCACATTGAGCCTTTGGCTTGTGGCATGACCCTTCTACTGGGATACTCTGATGGGGATACCAAGGAAGACCGCCAATCTTGCCGAATTTTGATGAATAAAAAAAACACACAAAAAACTCATCCACCTCGAGCGAAAGGCAACGGCACTTAAGGTGATGAAGATTGCCGCAGATTTCCTCAAGGCGTTGAGTCCAGGGTGAAGGACCAGTCTAGAAGGATGATGGAGCAGGCACTAGTTGATGCCAAATACACCGAAGAGGAGTGTAACTGCCCTCTAGAAACAGTAAAGAACCACGCAGTACTTACTGCTAGACATGACTACATGCGCAAAGTGTCTATCCGAGAAGAACGGATTCAAAAGCGCAAGGCAGGGTGGGTGCTAAACGAGAGTACTCACCACCAAAATGAGAGCTAATAATGGCACTAGAAGCGTCGCTGTCGAGGTGGAGGTGCCGCTCGCTATTGGGTATCGGTACCGGTTTTGCTGCCGCTTTGATTCAAAGTGCCGCTCGCTGTTGTGGCCTCTCGTTTTGAAATGCGACGTGCCGCTGGCGAGACTTTACTTGACTTTTGAAACAGCTTGCAGATCACTGATCCCAAAGTGTCCAACAAAACGCCCCAGGAGAAGGAGGTGAAGGAAATGAAGAATTTTCGTGAGGTACAACGAGAAAAACTTCCCGGCAAGGGGAGATTGAGGGGACGTGGAGGCAAAGGCCAACAGGATGGAAAACGGGGTCAGACCAAAGCCCAGTTCCCTCAGTCGACACGCCTGTAACCCTGACCACTATGTGTATGGACAGTGAGACTCACACCAAGACGACCAATCTTGAAAATTGTAGAGTAACTCAGAGTAACCCAAAGACCATGACCTTGCTTTGTAAAACGAATTACGACCAGAATTGTGATAAAGATTTCGAATTATGTTGCAATGTTTCTGTTCCTTTCTGTACAGGTTCGCCTAAATCCATGCTTGACCAGACCAGAGGGGAAAGGAATCGGGAGTGCTTGGTAAAGGTCGCATGTCTTTTTGCTATATCTTGTCCTTCTTCCCGGGATGTAAGCCTTTATAAGCATTTGAGAACTTGACACTATAGACATTGAGTCCCTAAGAATGGGCGACGGTATTGTGGGGGCTTGGATCAATAGATCCTTGTCCTTAAAAGGGAAAATCTGTATTGTCAATTCCTTGCTTATTCCTGTTCTTCTGTTTCCTTGTTCAAGCATCCACACTCCACCTAAAGTTCCGAAAATGTTTAAGGACATAGTTACATCGTTCATATGGAATGGTAGAACATCGAAGATTGCATATAATACATTGATATTAGATATCCAAGATGGTGGTTTAAAACTTCTAGACTTAAGTTTGATGATAGAAGTGGCAATGACACAATGGGTTAAATGATTGATCAATCAAGAAGGTCGCAATTGGACGTTCCTGCTCAAAAGGGAGCATAAACTAGATACATCCTTCTTCATTTTTTTTCTACAGAAGAATAAAAAAGCTAAACTGGAAATGAAAAATAGGTTTCACAAGCAACTGCTTATGAGTTGGGACTGTCAATACAATATACAACCCAGAGAAGACTCACAATTTGTAAATGAATCCATATGGAATAACATGTTTATACCCATTAGACTGTCCAAACCTGTCAAAGCTCATATGCAGAAGGCGGGGATATGGCAAGTGCGACATTTTTTTAAAAAGGGAGAAATGTTGACATATGTAGAGATGAATGAAAAATATGGTACTCAGTTGACTTTTCTTGATGTTCTGGGTCTCAGGGCATCCATACCCTGGCTGAGGTTGTTAGAACCAGAGGAAAAAGATCTGGAAGGTTGGAAAAAATTGCTCTATCAAATTCCGGGAAAAGAACCTGTGGATATTATGAGGTTAACCAGTAGAAGAATTTATATGATTCTAAGGGACAGGATAGCTAGAATTCCGAGCTGTATGGGTAGGTGGAAAAAGGTTTTTCAAGATCTCGAAATCAACTCCAAGGAGTGGGAGACTACATATCGAATACCATTTTCCTCTTCTAGGGACACAAGATTGCAATCACTACAGTACCGGGTTTTAAATGGTACTATTACATGCAATAAATATTTAGCCCAGAGAAAGGTTGTTGATTCCCCAGAATGTAACTATTGTACAAAAAGGGATGACTTAATGCACTTCTTGGTAGAATGTCCAGAGACAAAGTTTTTCTGGGAAGCCATAACAAGATGGCTGAAAAATGTCCTTAGTGACAACTTCTTAAAGATTACTAAAAAAGAGGTTATATTTGGAAGATATGGTGTTGCCTCCTCAACCAGGATGGTCAATTATGTAATTTTACAAGCTAAATCCTTTGTGCATCGGCAGAAATTATTTTATGCAAATGACTTGGATATTATGGCTTTCATGGTGGAACTGAAGAGGAAATTAGAGATAGAGAAATATGTATATATGAAGGAAGGTCGCATGCATAAATTTAAGTATTTAGCTCAACTGTGGGAGACAATCCAATAGGGGGGAGTGTGGACCTTTGGGGGGTAGGCAGAACTAACTGCAAATACTGTTTTGATGTGTCTGTCATATTGTCTTGTTATGTTTTGTCCTGTATGAAAATAAAAAAATTGAAAAAAAATGGGGAGAAGAAATAATATCCCATGGGTGAGATGTGACACATGTATTTCGAAAATCTGTAGAAACAGGGTAGATTATTTACCAGTGCATGACAACCCTATATCATTTAGAAATGTATCTGTTTCTTTATGGCTGCTAAAATACTTGTGTGTATATATCCTGTACAAGTTGAAAATAAAATATTCTCCACAAAAAAAAAAAAAAGAATGGGCGACGGGCAGCGGTGGGCAGCAGCGGGCGGCGGGGGGTGGGGGAGGGTATCTCACTGAGGAAACCTGTACAAACGCGGCTGGCGGCGGGCGGTGGGTGGTGGGCTGTGGGCAGCAGGTGGCTTCTCACTGAAGGTGGCGTGGGGTGTCGGGGGTGTCGGGGGTGTCAGGGGGTGACGGGGGGTGGCGGGAGACGGGGGTCGGCGGGTCTAAAAACAACAAATTTGCCAGTGACAATCGACAATCTCCCCAGGTAGTCTCAGGTTTATAAATCTCCCCAAGACATAACCCTAGGTATAGCTTTTATAAGTGTAAAATTCAAGAATAGCCAGGGGGATTTGCCCCTTTGACCCCGATGAGGACATTGATGCTGGACCCTTGGTACTTGGTCTCAGGTATGTATCTCCCCCTCCCTGAGACAAAAACCTGGGGATAGCTTGTGTAATCTATGAAATCCAAGTGTTTCAGAGGGATTTGCCTTGACCCCATTAGGGGCTTTCCTAAACCTCTGGCAATATTGAAATGTGATCCTGGGTCCTTTGTCCCCTGAACCACCATGTGGGGTCATGCTGCTATACACAATATTCCAAATTGGCTAAACATATAACCCCTCCTTGAAACAAAATCTTGGGGAAAGCTTGTAGAATTTGTATGATACAAGGTCTTCTATGGGATTTACCCCCTAGACCCCCAGGAAGGGGTTTGCTGCTTGAACCCTGGCAATATATCTGGATACTCTAAGATGTGTAACCCCCATCCCTGAAACAAAAGCCTGGATAGAGATTGCATATAATCCAAGTTCTTTCAATAGTCAGGGTCAATGTTTGATTTGTTGGGGTTTGACGGGGATTTTGTAACCTATACATTTTCGGAAAGCTTAGAACCCCTAGATTTCAAAAATCGATGTTTACAAATTTTCACGCCATTTTTTGGTGGCCATCTTGGATTTTTCCAAGATGGCCGACATTTTTTTACAGGTTTCAACCAAATAGACCTGCTTTTTCATTTCAGATGTGTACCCCCCTTCAAAGAAAATCCTGGTAATAATTCCAGATAGCCTAAGATTTGTTACCCCTGTCCCTAAAAAAGAATCATGGGTACAGGTTGTATCCATGAAATTCAGGTTCCTCTGGCGGCTTTTCCCCTAGACCCCCCCCCCCCCCCCCCCCAGGAGGAGCTGGATCCCTGGCCACATTCCCACTGAAATACAGCTTGTATAATCTATAAAATCTGAGTGCTAAGATCTTTTTAGCTGGACCCTTATCAATCTTCAGAGGTGTGCTCCCGCCCCCCCCCCCCCCCCCCCTCCGAAACAAAATCCTAGATACGCCCCTGCAAGGCTGACATTTACAACCCAAGGTTGATGTTGGATGTTATAGGATGTTACAGTGTATGGACCAGAACACGTGTGTGTATAGTATGGGAGATTTACAACAGCGAACCTTTTTAACTGGTGGGCAACGGCCATTTTGTCTTTTTTATCACTCAAAATCAGTTCGCTAAGACTTTAAGCGTAACGTGTGTTACTACACGGCAGTGCGGAAAGTCATAGTTACAGAGATATATAAAGTATAGGTTTAAATGGGAGACGAGGCTCAGGCGGGAGGGGTCTGTGCCCCCACGGCAGGTCTAGGCGAACGCGACCAGCTACCTCCAAGGCTCTGGTCACTAGCCTTCCGGTACACGTGCAGTCACCACGCCCTCTGCTTAATGTTCCACCTCCCTCCCCGACCTCCTTTCTCTTCACCTATATCGGGGAGGCGGCCTCACCTCGCCTACCCCTCTTGGACTCAGAGTCTCAGTGTTTACATGCACTGTCTTACCTTTGCCATATCTTATTAAGAGAAAACGTGGTTACTGAGCCCGAAGGGATGGCCGTTCGAGGTCTTTTTATGCCATATTTATGGCATAAAAAGGCCGAGAATGTCATCCCCACGGGCTCAGTCACTACGTTTTCTTATTATTACATATCTAAATACCAAAAACACCATTTTAAATACTTATATCTA
The DNA here is from genome assembly GCA_950022655.1 of Alentia gelatinosa. Classification (NCBI taxonomy): domain Eukaryota; kingdom Metazoa; phylum Annelida; class Polychaeta; order Phyllodocida; family Polynoidae; genus Alentia; species Alentia gelatinosa. Next base: position 46,610,132 of record OX465586.1, read on the forward strand.
CCAATTGACCCGATGGACACTGTGTGCCCGAATATTCACTACGGGCGCAGTGCGCCCGAACATTATCTATACTACACCCCAAGCAGCGGGTAGTATTTCATAGACGTTCGGCCATAGGTATGTAATAATATCAATGCGTGTTTATCCTAGCTACCTCCCGCTAGGTGTTTATCCCTTGCATCTAGTGTTCTTTATCGATAACTATATGACTTATTATTATCCTTGTCCTAATTAGGTTACGTAAACTTGCACAACTTGTATAACCTCATACTAGCACTGCACGCCCTTCTGGTAATAAACTTTTACCTCCACTCCAGTCTCCTTATTTAACGTATATATAGCAAAGTGTTGTATTTACGTTAATTATGGCAGTAGGTATATATAGGCCGCGCAACCATATTGGGGACTGAAAACTAATTATTTTTGTCTTGAAATACAAAGATTCTCATAACTTAGGCTGTAAAAAATATACAGATTTGCAAAAGATAACATATTAAATCAGAGACTATGACTTTATTGTCATGTATATTTTGAGTTTATTGGGATAACTTATCTGTTTTGATTTTTGATGTATTTTCTTAGAAATCATGTTAAAAGTTAGGGAAAATGTTTGACTTCTAGAATATGAGTGAAGATTCCATAGAATTCCAAATGGAACCAAGATCAAAACCCAGTTTAATCAAGCAGAGATTTCCTTTACCATCATTTTGATACCTTAACTTTTGTTGTACTCATATCAGAAGTCAATATGGACTCTTTTGTTATCAAAATAGAAAAGTGGCAAAAAGCCCCTTTTTGTGATATCTGTCATTTGTCAAAGCACTGCAATGGTAGGCAGAAAATGGAGAATAAAGACGTTGTCGGAAATGATGCAATATTTTTATAGTAATTTCAGAGAATGTGTTTTCCTCTAGATATTATATATAAACAAGTGCTAATCAGATGTGCAGCATAAGTCAACCCATAAGATTCTTTAGGGAAACACTATTTGAATTTGGATCCCACCTTAGTCCTTAATATGCCTTCCTGACCTATAGTAATAGGGAAACCAAGTTTCCGGAGAGAGAAAGTCAAAGTTGCTCAGTAAGGCTTGGAAAAATTACTGCCCAGGGCCAAAGCCTTTGTCAGTAATTTTGACTTTCTCTCTCCGGAACACAGTTTCCCTCTAGTCCTCACCTGCCAGTCCTCAATCAACAGTTCTTACTCAGCATTGCTCACTCACTTGTACTCCTCAGTTCTCGCCCACTAGTCCTCACCCACCAGTCTTCACTGACTCACCAGTGCTCACTCTCCATGCAGACCTCACTGATTAGTCCACACTAATCAGTTCTCACTCAGCAGTCCTCACTCAGCATTCCTCATTCACCAGTCAACACCTAATAGTGCCCACACAACAGTACTCACTAACCAGTACCAACCAGTGGTGGTTTGTTTCTTCCACACTATAAGGACATAGTTTCCCAGTCCCTGTTACGTTGTAGTTTCGGTAGAGCTTATGTATGATAGTGCATAACATAACAACAGATACAGTGATGTAGTAACAGGGTATGGATGTTGCACAGTAACAAGGTAAGGATCTAATGCAGTTAGAATGGTACCGTAACAGGGTTCAAAGAATGATGAGGTTACATTATAATGCTAAGGGTGATGTGGTGGTAATGCAGTAAGGGGGTCAGGATGCAACTTGGGAATGTGAAAAGACGGTATTGCGGTAACTGGGTTAGAATGGTAATGTAGTAACTTGGTTAGAATGGTAATGTGGTAACGGTGATATAGTAACCGGTGTTAGAATGATGACGATGTTAGATTGATTACACAGTAACCTTACCACGGTAACAGTAATGCAGTAACAGGATGAGGATGTACCACATGCATAACAGTAATGTGAAAACAGGGTTACTTTGATTTTGGTAATGTGGTAATCACGGTTAGAATGGAAACGTGGTAACGGGGTATTAGGGGTAACGAGGTAATGTTAACAATGTAATAGTGATATGGTAAGTGTTTAAATGGTAGTGTGGTTAATAGGCTAATATTGTAATGGGGTCAGAATTGTAACGTGGTAAGGGTATCATGGTAATGGTAATGTAGTAACGGGGTTAGAATGGTAATGCTGCAACGAAGTTGGAATGGTAACGTGATAACGGTGTTAGAATGGTAAGGCGGTAATGGTAATGTGGCAACAGTGTTGGATCAGTACTTAACAAGGTAATGCGGCAAAAGGGTTAGGATGTAATAGGGCTAGGGCAGTAAAGCAGTAACGTTGGAACGGTAACCGTGATGCGAGATTTTATACATTGGATATGTTTATTGTGGTTAAGACGTTGTTTATGGTTCAATGCTGTCTGCATAGCTAAGAGAGTAAAACAGTTTTCTTTTCCATTGGTGAATAGAGTTGATTTTGCACAATGAAGAGCTAAAACATGACATCTTATAAACAGTTCATCCAGTTTGAGCAATTTCCACTGGAGGAGTTTTCCGAACGTGCTTAGAAGGGCTACTGGCACAGAAACACAAAATAATGTTTTTATAAAGGTGCTGGGACAATTGAGATAGAGGGTGACTAACTAGATCTCATTAATTACACTAAAGCGATAGAATGACGTGACTGCTCTCGCTGAATCTGCAAAATGCAGGTAATTCACAATACATATTTAAGGTCAAATCGCTTATTAACACCCTTTTCCACAACCTCAACAAAGCCTAGAATCAGTGGATTTCGCATTATTGGGCAGTTTTCGTCGAACACAAATTACTCTCCTCGAAGGGCAGTAATTCTGGCGAATTTGGGTCAAACATGTTAGATATTTTCTGTGCGATTAGTGCTCATCAGGCCCCACCCCCTACCTTGACAGGTGTCGAGGTGTTGGTACAGAACCACCCTAATACACATACAGTGTCATGCTTTGTCATTTAAAAAATTTGTTATGGCCAATTTCCACCTCACGATATTTCCCCTTGCGATGTCGTTGTAACACAGATTTAAGATACCCCCCTTTTTAATTACTGCATCCCAGCAAAAGATGGCAGTTCTCTGTTCGGCATCACTAAGTTATCAGCCAAACAGGAGGTGTATGCATGCAGTGGATATGTAGACTTGCTTAAGTCTGTGTTTATGAGCATTCACTGATTATTAGGATATATCAATATGAAAGACATTATATTGACCATGTACGCTCCCCAGGACAATAGCTGGCCCAAGAACTGTGAGGTGAACAGTTGGAAGGGGGGAAGGTAAGGGAGGCGGTGGCGGTGGCGGTGGCGTTGGCAGCAGACAGGGCAAAAGAAGTGGAGGGGTGGGAGGGGAGATAGGACAGAGATTGAGGCCAGTCTATGGGAGACGCTGCTTCTGACAGTATCATATAAAAACGCAATCAAGGAGAATCCCCTCTCCAAGGATAATGCGTCTCCCTCACATCATGGGTTTCTAAAGGCTGTAATGCACATTGATGGAGGATAACAGATGATGCCACATGACCTATTATAAAATGTAGAGTTCATAGAGACCTTCACACATATCGGATATGGAAAAACAATATGCAAAATCAAAAAAGTTATGACCAAAAAGTGTGTCGGATGTGATTTTATGAAAAAAATGTTATGTTGCCATGGAAACTGGAATTACAAAAATATAACAAAAGATCTGAGTCCTCATGAAGTTGATTCAAACAGGGGACGTTATGGGCTTCAATTTGGTATGATATGGTTTGTCTGGTTGAATTGTGGCGCGAGGTAAAACCTAATATAGAGCCCTTTTTCATCAGGAGCTGCAGTACTATACGGAAACTGGCTTACGGTCTTCGTACGTCAAAAATACATGGTGAAGTTATTGATCACATACATCCCGATGCCATATACCTAAAAATGGCAAAATTTTACCTAGTCACTTGATCACATACCCCGTATGCCACAGTGTCACATACGGGTATAAATATGCCATGGGTAGGAGCGGTTGTAGTGTTGAGTGCACAATTCTTTAATATACCTGCGGCCCTCAAGGAGAGGGGGTGGAGGGTATTAGTCCTAAGGAAATCGGTCTACACCTACTGACAGAGATACGATTATGCACCCCGCCGACTGAGTTAGGATTTGGGAAAAGTGCCTTCAAGCGTTGGTCTTTGAGTCTACACCAAACAACTGAAATACGATTTCTGACCGACAGAGGGCAACCGATAAAAGATACTGCCCCTCAACCATACTGCCCTTAAATCATACTGCCCCTCAAGATAGTACCCGTCCGCCATACTGCCCCTGAACCATACTGCCCCTAAATCACGCTGTCCCTCACCATAGTACCCCTATAAAGAGAAGAATGGTTTGGGTCAGTATAGTTGAGGGGCAGTATCGTGAGAACCAGTATGGTTTAGGGCCAGTATGGTTCAGGGCAGTGAGGTTGAGGGGCAGTATGATGTAAGGGCTATATGGATTGAGGGCAGTATGGTTGAGAGTCAGTATGGTAGAGCAGCAGTATGGATTAAGGGCAGTATGGTAGAGCACCAGTATGGATTAAGGGCAGTATAGTAGAGAAGCAGTATGGATTAAGGGCAATATGATTGAGAGGCAGTATGGTAGATGAGCGGAAAGGCGTAAGGGAAGTAAGGTTGAGAGGCATTCTATAAGTAGAATCTACGCTGACTGGAAGTCTATGTCTGTTATGCTTGGACTGCCTTCCTAATCTACACCTTGACTACGACTGCCCGCCATTGAAAACTGGCCTCGCCTGCCACTTAATGTACAGGTTCATAAATATATCTGCTTGCCTATATTATTCAGTGTAGGTTTTGATACTAACAGTGAATAGAAAACAAAAGATTAACAATGTACATATTTATATTTATTCGTTCAGGAAAAACATTCTTGGTAATTGTTCTTGGTAAAATAATTACATTTGCATAATAACCATTTGCATTTGCTCTAATAAGAACGTTATCAAACTCTAGGGTCCATGACTGAATATTCCATTTATGCAATGTACCATAGCTAAACATATTGCGTAAATGAGTAAGTGAGCAAGAAAATTAATCGCTTGGTGTGTCCTTCACTCGCCTGGAAATTAGAGGGATTCGGATGTGAGCGAGCTCAAAACTCGTCAGTACGTGTACACGTGAGCGATAATATCAAACATATTTGATATTCTCGCCAAGAGAACACAAAATTCGCCCACATAATCGCCAACATAAAATCGCTATAGTACTGCCGAAAACTGGGACACACTGAGTTTTCTGTAAATTGTCAGCGATATGTGATATCAGATTTAGTTTTGTAGTCACATGATCAACTTTTGGCCGTAAATATCCAAACTTACTCGCCAATGTACTGATCGCCAAATATCAAACATCGCTCATACTTAGCAGGTTTTGCAGTAATTGCTCATAGGAGTTTATCCCTGCCATTTTCTACCTTCTTTGACTTGCTTGGTGTGTCTGAAAGTTGTAGGCAAGTCAGCAAAACGCCCTCCCATCTTATAGTCGAGAAATGTTGAGCGATTGCATCTCTTGATGGTCAAAAATTGCTGGCTCGCTTGGTGTGTCCTCGGCATAAACATCGCGACAGAGGTATATCAAGGAATGCATGGTCTAAAATATAATCTGCAGGCTCTTGTAGACTACAAAGTTGACAAATACGTCATACTAAGGTAAGACTAGTTTTCAAATGGTATGCTGTGGTTGATGGAATGGTCTAACAATTATTACTTAACCATGAATTTTAAAGGGAGTGAAATAACCTAGTGAAGTTCTTGTTCTAAATTCGAAAATGAAAACACATGAATACATCGAGCTTACTATGATTTCCCTAGCCGATGAAAATAACCATCTGACAGTATTTAGTCTAGGCAGCAGTATCATAATAAAGTGACAAGGAATACCTGGGGGAAACACCAACAGAGAGGTATAATTGGGCCGTACATCATTGTCCTTGTCTTTGTCAACATGTATTTATGTATATGTAGGTCTATATCGTGTACCAATCATGTATAGTTGTAAGGAGACCGATGACTTGGAAGATCACCAAATAAACGGTCAATAAACGCTTGAATTTCTTTAATCTTAAAATCCTTGTATAACAGTAAACGATAATCTTGCTTAAAAAGCAACACTTTGATAACATCTATCACGATCGGTGATGAACCCCATGAATTCTGAATATGATTATACAATCTAAACCTGCAACTGGTTATTTCACTACATGCCACTTGATATATTTCTAATAGCATCCAGGCAGATAGGAATAGAAAGATTTAATTGCGGCATTGGGTCAGATTCAATGGATCTCATCCTTACATTAGAATGACTGATAACAGCAAAATTATAAGGCAGTTCATCGAGTCCAGTTATCCATTTTGAGAAGGATTTTACATTACAACAATGTTATTTGGGTAGGAAGATTTAACACTGAGTCAGTCTTCTAGATTACCTTCTAAAGTGCGCCCCAATTTGCCGACAGGAGAGTCTCTTTATATGTCAAGCTGATAACCCTTAAACATATGATTAAAGAGCTGCTTCTAACAAGTCTTTCTTTGGTCTTAGTCATATAGACTCTCCTCTGTATACTGAACCAGAACTTCGAATGCAATGTCTACAGATACCACTTATCCCTCCTACCAAGTAAGGCTTGTTTGGAAACAGCACCCGACTCATGGTAGGCGCGCACCCTTTCCGTATTACCCCCGACTAGCGTACGTTCCGGGTACAGCAGAACCCGTGGGAAGTCAGCGCGAGCCCTACCGGAGGCTGTCTGCGCACGGTACAGCCGCTGTGCTACTACTCCTTCCGCTTCCTGTCGTCGCATGGGCGGCCGGCGGAAGCGCCCATCCAGGCCGTCGATGACTGGCAGCATCTTCAAACCAAGCCCCGGGGTCATCAGCGGATCTGCCGATTTACAGCGGACACCACCGGCACTGGCCTTCGTATGAGCCTTGTTGAGGCGACGATAGATCTCCAAACGCTCCTCCTCTGGTAAAGGTCGCCGCGCAACCTGGTTGTTGGGTAATGAAGCGTAGACCTTGCAGGGTTTCAATGAACTGCTCTTTGTCTGTCCATTGTGGAGCCGCTCGCTGATTTTATCGAGTTGTTCTCTATTGACGATGTTCGAACCTCCTGCCATGATGACGGTGGCGATCACGACCGAGATTCAAATAACCGCTTTACACAAAAATGAAGGATTCCCGTCGGCTATTGTTGTTATTACAACGCCTACCCTTCAAACGGCAAACACACACAGCCAGCACAGTTCATATATATATATATATCGAACGAAGTAGGCACAATGAAGATTCCTCAATTAGAAGTTAACTTATCTTTTTCGGACGCGCAAAAATTTCGCCTTTTGGTAAGAAGATTGCGTTTCTCTCCTAAGTCCATTAAGAGAAGCTGGCTCAGTGTACGGAAGGGTAACCGCGAACTGTTTTGGGTTCAGCTTCTGAGGTTGGTCAAGCTACTCATACCATCACTCCGAGGGAATGAGGGTGTTATTTGCCAACCTTTCTCAGCTCCATCAGAGTAGATCCATACAATCTAGAGAAGTACCTTGCGGGCGCTGTATCCAGGGTGCGACTGAGTCACGCGCAAACAAGTATTGACCACAACAGGCCTAACGAACGCATTGGGCAAGAGCTGGGCCCCTTCACCAAGCGACTTCGTTACCGCTTCTGATTCCGGCGCCGTTTGGATATAAAGCACAGGACCCAGCATTTATAAATGCAAGAGTTTTTGTGAAGGACTAACAACTAGGATTTACTGTGGCTTTATTGCGAATGGCCGCTTTTCTGCCCGCTGAGTGGTGGTCTGTGAAAGCGGGTAACGCGGGACTGTAACCCGTTGTATCAACATGGCCCCAGCCCCCTGCCCTGCCCGTCCAGGTATTACTGTGCCCGCGTCATGCTAATGTAGGGTTCCTTTAAACAAATCGTAACATCAGAGAGTGGCATGAGCCGGGTGCGCTAGATCCGCAAATAAAAGCTTTCTTTAAAGGACTTCAGGTTATGAATAGATTGAGGTAACTTGTGTGATTAACACAGCTTGCAGCGCACATAACCAGACCGACCGAGCCATACAGTCCTCACCTCTCCATGTCCTCACCACTGTAGTGGACATCTGGACCACTTTACCTACATCGTAGCCTGTATTAGTTCGTAGTATGTGTGTTCTCTATTTAGACTCCACGCAACTTGCCGTTGGGGCACATCCGGTATCGAACTGGTTATTGGGAATATGATATTCTTTCAAATGCTATTATTATGCCAACATAATGACATTGAGAATGGAGAGTGCCAGTGTCTCATTGTCTGATGAGAGGCTTGTCCAACTGACCATGACCAATCACTAGAGTCCGAAATACCTCATTGACCCACCCTTAATAGAAGTGTATCATCAAAGCTGGTTGTCAAGCTGGGTTCCACTGTATCATAATTATATAGAGCCAATACTAGTCATTTACACTAAATAGCTTTAGATTGTCAGTGTCTGGCCATGATATTATGTGATTATATGTCTCTATTGAGTAATACTGCTTATTCCAATAATTAAATACATGGTAGAGGCCCATATGGAGATATACATATTGTAAAGTCCAGAACCAAGCTTGCGCAAGGGTAGACCTTAAGAGAAGATAGTAATAACTCAAACACAAAGGTGCATTTTTTAAGTTCCCCGCTTTAGGGGTCAATTTGCTCGGAACGGAAATTTCTTCCTCTATTAAGAGTGTATTTTAACCCCACTTCAGGGTACACCCCGCTTAAAGGGATAGTTTTTCGGTACATAAATGCTTCAAAACTCTGCTTAAGGGGACAGTTTGGGGGGACATCTTATCAAAAACATTCCAGATTATCTGAAAATCCATGTTTATGGTGCCCGTTTGTATGGGACAGACTTTATAGCAACCAGAACAATAGACTTAGCATTCAGTGAGTAGGTATTTGTACCAGTGATTTTCGCGCTTTCACAGATTTCACACCTTCATGCGTCTTCCAGTGTGGGTGCATTCTCAGTTAAGTCTTGCAAATAGAGACTAACTATGTCAATGGTGTTACATTTGTCTCATTTACAGTTTCTTCTGAATTTTGTTCTTACTCCTAGTATTAGTTGAGATAATAAAAGCTTAAGATCTGAAATTCCTGGATGAAGGGCAACTTCCCCTAGCGTTTCCTTCATTCATGTAGGTATTCTCTATTGTATAACCATCAATTGGCAGACTTTTTTTAATGAATTCTATTAGGGCAATAAAGTACAATATAGCTTGGACATTTAATCCAGGCTCGGCATAACCGGTCTTCCGCCTGGTCCCTCAGACGGAAAACCCCGCTTAAGGGGACACCCCGCTTAACGGGACATTTGGCCCGGTACTGTATAAGTTTAAATGGGAGACGAGGTAACCAGGGGAACGTGGGAGTGGACCCCCACATAGCGGAGGTAGGCTCTGCTATCCACCTCCCAGGCACCATTTACACCTGCTTTTATGCTCCACCTCCCTCCTCGCCTTCAGATTCTCCTTTTCGGGAGAAACGACCTATTATCCTACCCCTAATAAAAAACCGCCATAGACTTAACATAGGGAAATTTTATGTGGCAGGCCGTGACATAAAGGGTTTTTTATGCCACTAGAGTAATAACAATATTGACAAATCAGAGAGCAGGATGTCAGCTACTATGAAAAAAAGTTCTGTTGGTCATTGAATCAATATTTATCGTTTAGTAATACAAAAGCATAGACGAGGTAGGATGAATACGAAACCGACCTCGAGTTAGACTTGTCAATGTCTATGCCACTCTGATCAGGTCTGCTCCTCACTACACTCGGCTACGCCTCGTGTAGTAATACGCGACCTTCCCGTCGTGGCATAAACATTGTCAAGTCTAACTCTCGTTCGGTTTCTACTAAGTACCTCGCCTCTCCCTCAGGGAATCAGAGACTTGCGCCTCTGTGCTTCCATGGACTGACTTACCTTTAAACGGTTACCATATCAATGGCTGTATATCCTATTTTTGTCTCCCGTAAGTTGTTTGTGCTTCTCATCTAGATCTTTACATTAGCATTAATCTCATTACTGATTATCACCCTTATCTTAATTAGGTTAGTGTCAACCTAGTTTCAACCTTTCATGAGCTCATACTTAAACTATGCACGCCCTACAAGTTATTGATCAATAAACCATGTTTATCTCAACTTCAGTTTCCTTATCTAAATCCATAATATTAATTCCCTTAATATCATACTTGATATGCTTATCAATTATTATCGAATAAGATTATCCTCTATCAATAGATAGGATTTCCCTATGGTAACCACAGAGCGCAGTAGTTTACTTTATTAGCAATAAATTCGAATCTCCAATGTGGTAGATTCTATTTTTCTTCAACCGATGCAGTTGGTATCTTAATTTGTCATTGCTTGAGCAGTTTTTGCAACAGGCGGTGGCAAATATGCCCTTGTTGTTCAACTGTGACCAACTTGTTCCCGCTATTCCTCATCCACCTATTACTAAATACCTGTGCACGAATACGATGGATTCCGTTCTACACACATTGCCCGAACTGGTAATTTACTTAATCCGACCACATGACCTGCTGTTAAATGGTGTTCTAATGATTTTCAAGTATATGATGATAAGATGATTAAGTGAGTTTGTCTGAATTACATCTGCTACTTTCCTATGTCGGAAACATTCACCTCGTTTTTCTAACTCGGCGGAAATTTCTGACAAAGAGCACGAAACATATATTCTGACACAAGAAATCACCGGACAGATTCCACTCAGCCACAATTTGTCTCCCTATATTACTGACTTTACAGAATTGATCAGCGATGTGTGACTTGGCAAATTTGGTTTACATATTATAAAGGTTTACGGTATACACGTGCTTTGACTCACAATATTCTTTTAATAGATGAGTTCAAAGACATTATTCTGAAGCTTTTATTGTATCACAAATTATGATAAAGTAGAGTATATATATTCCGCATGAATCATGCAGACGATAATATTATGCCATTAGCTTTGGATCTTTATTGTTGTATTTGACACATTGTCCGGATCCTTATAGCTTGCTGTCACTATACCACAAACCATTTGAAACCACATTCAAAGGATGTGATTCCTAAATTGAAACAGTATAACTAGTAGAGATGGATTGAAAGGTAACCCTGTACTAAATGGCTAAACTTGAATGAATGTATCAGGGGCCCGATTGAAACAAGAATGCCACCTGTGCTGACGGCGATCCCTGCCGTACTGTAAAGTGACCCAACAAAATGAATGTAAAAGAGGGACCATTGGAATACAATAAAGAAAGTTGAAAACAAATCCCCTTAAATTAAAGCACGTTTGTGTCACACATTTTAAACTTATATACATATAATAGACTTAGCATGTTTGAAAGTACAGTTAGAAATCCAACAGCGATAATGATAAACACGATTATGTATTTCGGAGCCTGTTTGGTAATCCAAATGACTAGAAGTCAGGCATACTGAGTATCAGGTACATTTGCAGCATGATCAAAGTGTCATTCATGACACCTGCACTCGGAACGCCGCCACGGGGAGATTTTATTGTTTCCACGTCGATACCACGAGGGGAGAGTGGCATATCCGTCTCATCCTCGATACGATAGTCTGCCCGCGAGGGGGATGGAGCCCGGGAGGAACTGCAAGGTAATATATAGAGACATAGTTAGGCCCTGCTTCCACCTACTACGATATGGCTCCGACATGTTCTACGATGCACATCCAGATAAAAAATCAAAATCGCGTCGGAAGGTCACCTAATATGGGGCCAGTTGACCACGTTTCTGCGATTAGACACCGATAGAAAACCCCATACTACAGTTGTAAGTAAAGAACACGCGGTGCAATTGTAAATTAGATCATCCCGATTTCGAAGGGATTTGTATTTTTGAGGTATAGTCAACCTGTTTCATTTCATTTTATACCAAAAAACGGCGAGAGTTTGCCTTCTATTGATGTGGAAAGAATGGCTAGGTAGGGGCAGGCGGTATACATAGACGATACGTCCACATGGGGGGCGTTGCTTGTGTCTAAGTGTGATCGTTGGTTATAATCGGGTCGTAATTTCATTTTTACTATGACTTTAACAATCTGACTGTTCTTAGTTTTTTTTAACCTAATGAATATGGCAACATAACTAAAACTGATCGGACATCTGGTTGTGTGGGCCGCTATTTGCTAGAAAAATAGGGGCGGGGATCATAGTGCTACCATCGATCGTTATTGAAAATCTAAGACTAGCCCATTTTTAACCAAAGGGCTGAAGTGGTGCGATCCACAGACAACCCGCCCTATATTGTGGGGGTCAGCGTAAAAGGTATCGCTATACTCCGTATTATTATCCTACCCCTAATAAAAAACAGTCCATAGGCATAACATGGGCAAATTTTATGCGGCATGCCATGACATAAAGTGCGATTTATGCCTCTAGGGGCATACAAAAAATTGACCAATCAGCGACCAGATTGTCAGCTGCTCCAAAAAAAGTTCCGGTTGGACTCAAAAGTTCCGGTTGGACTTCGGTTGGTCATTCAATCGATATTTGTCTTTTAGTAATCCAAAAGCATAGAGACGGGGTAGGATAAATACGAAACCAAACTCGAGTTAGACTTGTCAGTGTTTATGCCACGACGGGAAGGTTGTGTATTACTACGCGAAGCGTTAGCTGAGCGTAGTGAGGAACAGACCTGACCAGAGTGGCATAAACACTGACAGGTCTAACTCTCGTTCAGTTTCTACTCATTACGCGGCGATGCGGCTACACAATTCTGACATGATCAGCTAATTTTCTGGAGCAAAGTTTAGGCCCTTGGGTCGCTATTCTGCTATCCGCAACTTAGGCATCACAAACGTGGAGCAACACCCCCTAGGTTTATAATATAGGTCAGGTATAAGGTAGACTTAAAGGAAATAGTGACACGATGACAGTCAGAGTAACGCAAATGGTTGATCAATTACTTTCATCGGGAATCCTTTTAGCCCTGTTGAAATACTTCACAGTGTCGAAATTAGTAGATGTAATTGCTGCTGCTAAGGACCTGTCACGTTTTGCACATTAAATCACACAGTCATTAATAGATACCGAATAGTAGCTCTTATGGACCGGGAAACAAGTCATGCATATAAAAACGAACGGAGAAGGTACGTCTTAAGGCTGTGCCCAACTGCGCTCCCGATTCATGCAGATAAGCCTTACGATTTACTTCCCGATTGGATTTTAAAGATTTTTCAATGGTCATAGTGTAAGGTTTTTCTAATCTTAATGTGGGAATCTGTGACAACAATTACCATGTTCCCCACTGGTTACTGGAGAACTCGACCTGTAACGAACTCGACCCGTGGTTGTCAGGGGAACTTGACCCAGTTTGGAGAACTCAACCTAGTAAATCGACCTGTTATAGATACTTACCGATAAGACAGGAGGTTTTAGACAAATAAACCAGCAGATTTGGCAAATAAGTCCAGTTTTGTTTAGTGTTATAGAGATAGGGAAAGGGTTAGGTTTAGGGATAGGGTTAAATGGTATGTTCCATCAAATAGGCGCTATTTTAACGCCTCTCAGCCGAACCCTCCTGGCCGACTGCCTGCTCTCCGGCCAGCCAACGATGTCTTTTCAAAACTGTCTGAATTTTCGGCCTCTGCTGAAGGAAGACCTGATGTACTTCAGATGTTGTCAATAAAAACTAAACCCAAAAAAACCAAAAAAATCGCAGACCTGTATCATCCGCCCACACTGATGGCATCTGTTGCAGTATAGGCAGGGAGCAGTCAACAGAGGAGCCATACTCGCATCGAATCTCCAGGCCGACTGTGGCTAAGAGCTGACAAAAACTAATAAATCAGTTTTTGCCGACTGGGAAGCGTGACAACAGGCTGACAAGAATATGCAAATATTTGAGGTGTGTTTAGGCCAGCTATGATGCCAGGGATACGCCCTTGGTGGTGGAAGAGCGACAAAAATGATCATTTGGGCCTCTGCCTACCCTCCACAAACCAGGGCCAACGCTTTTCAGCCAGCTGTTGGTGCTCAATTATCACCACCTGACGACTGACAGGCTAGTGTGGATGCCGCTGTGGAGGTGTTCCACAGGCCAGATCGTCCATTGCTACGGGCAAGGGACCTGTTTCACTAGTTTTGTTACACTTCTAGATGACGCCTAGATGGTTTCATAACAACTAGACATCAGACTTCGTTTTGTCCGTTCTTGCTTGCACTGTTGGTGCTGCTTTCCATATCTGTCTAACACTTTTGTCACGAAACTAGTGAAACAGGTCCATGATGTGTAGATTTGTCTAATTCTTATGTTTGGGGTCTGTCTTTTCCTAAGGGCAGCTACCTGTGTTGTCACGAAACTAGACAACCCTAATGTCTGTATGGTGTCATAGACATGTCACGAAACTAGTGAAACAGGCCCCAGGTCCCACATCTGTGGGAAATTGCTCTGTGGTTGGTGTACAACAGTTTTGCCTGGTTGGTGGACATACCCTTAAGGGTAGCGTTTTCTGTTTTGTGTTCTTACCCAGAGACAGCATGAAGTTGTCCTTCTGCCTTCACTGCCATGCAAGAAATATAGTAGGCGTGCTAGTTAGGCCCGGCGTCCACCTACTACGATATGGCTCCGATATGTTCTACGATGCACCTCCCGATAAAAAATCGAAATCGCGTCGGAAAGCCACCTAATATCGGGGCAGTTGACCACCTTTCTGCGATTAGGCACCGAAAAAACCCTAATGATGAATGGTTGATTGGCATGTCTAGACATATGTTCTACGATTTTGCACCTTCCCGATATGTCTCCGATATTTGCTTTTTGTATCGGTGCCACATCGGTAAGTCTAAATTTCTATCGTTGTAGGTGGACGCCAGCCCTTAACCAGCAGTCAATTACTTCATTCTCAGCAAACCATGACCTTCACCCTGACCTCCTTACATAGTGATGATACTGGGACAGTTCTACAGTCTATACTTGACCTGAATCTGGCCAGCCAAAACCACGCCCTAGAAGACCATACTTGAAGCCAAGATAACATAACTACTACTGATTATAGTATCTATCCACAGTGGTAATTAGATACTTGAGTTGAGAAGGTTTAAACGGGTTGAGTCTATTACGAGTCGAATTTTGTTAACGGGTTCGTTATGGGTCGATTTTCTATATATGTCGAGTTCGTCTTAGGTCAAGCTCTCCAGTGTTCATCCCACCGATGAGTTTTTTTGTGTTTTTTTTAGGTTTTTTTTATTTCATGAGAAAAATATACATAAGACATTCTGCAGTATAGCAGGTTTTGTTTGCCTTCTACAATCAGGTACCATAATAGATCAACGAACAAGTTGGTCATAACAGCATAGCTGTGTATATTACAGGAAAAAAAAAAAAATACATTGAGTTGAGAAAGAGGTGTTTTCAGAGAAAAGAGATACAGACCGGCGTGATTGGATGGGTGACGTCACGCGGCTCTGTGTGCGTGACGCTGACGGGGTCTGGCGACGTGATGACGTGCGGGACGTGTGTGTTGAGCCGTCAGGTGACGGGAGGGGGGAGGCGACGACCAGCACGGTGGCCACAGCCGTCATGGAGGGGGCAGCCGCCTGCTCCAGGTCGCCTTCCTCCAAGGCAGTAATCCTGTTCTGAATGTCTTCCTGTTTGTCTTCATCGTCTACAAAGCGCAGCAACCATATAAACAAACTTAATATCAGCATGAGTTTGAAGAAAACCATATGTATGTAGACGTGCATAATCGCATTTATATTAATGTACTGTGGTTTTTCTTCATAATGATATACGGAAATAACCCTTTCCATTGTAGTTAATATAGCTTGGGTTTGAAGTGCCCTTTTTTATATTTCGCTCATGAATTTTCTGATAAACATATTGAATATATACCACATATATCGAGAATCATTCAAGACTGTTACTTCAAAACCCACTTGTGTTTGATATGTTTGGATCCTAAACTCAGCCAGTTGTAGAATTGACAAGTTGACCGGGTGGAAGTGGCTTACAAACAACTACCCATAGCCTGAATGTAACCCACACCTTTTAATGGTTATTCATATATATTTGCACGCTTATTCATCAAAGATGAAATTGTTCCTAGTTATATAGAGCTCGGCAGTACCTGCCATTTTATTCTCGATCCATACATCAGGATTTTGATAGCAAGAGTTTTAACAAGTTACCTAGTTCCACTGCCAGTGCCATGGCCTTCTGATACTCTTCGAGAGCACTAACTCTGTCGCCTGTTTTCACTGCAATAGAAATTAGTCGAGGAATAATATAAAACAGAATTGACTCGTCATTAATTCCAGGGCCACTTAAATATGATTGATATATTTCTTTCATTATAACACACAGACCATGAAAAATGTATGGAAATAAAAAGCGAAGGGAAATATCACACACGTATGGCTTAATTAGAACGTGGCGTCTGCCTACCTAGAGTCATCCCTATGATCACTTGAGCATTGAACTGACACGTCATGTCGCCTGACTTGATGGCCGCCATTGCTGCCTTGTCTCCATTAATCCGAGCCTGCATATAATTGTCCTGAGTTAGTTCCGCCAGCGCAATCTTGTGGTAGATCTCTGATTTCTCTGACTGGTCAAGACACACTGGTAGACATTCCTTCCATCTAGAGAGTAGCATGAGAAAAAAATGTTAGCTCAGGTATAGGCTTCACTATTAGGGGAGCCACATGTAGGGCTGGTCCACCTGTAGAGAAGCCTACTGAGAATCGGCATGTTCGATTTACCATGTGTGGTTAACATACGATATATATGACAGTTCGTCATTGTAAGGGCTGAATTTGGTACAATATAAAGACAGGTTGATCACAGTCTTCAGTTAGAAGTTATACTTGGTCTACAATTTATCTAATTGTTTTTGGAAGTGTATATACGTTTATCATGATGAGCTCTAAGCGAAAGCATCATTCCTATATACCTATGAGCGAACAAACTATGATTACTTAACGCTGCTGGGGGTGGAATAACTTTTGTTTACTGCCCAGGTTGAAGTTACTGCCCAGGTTGACGTTTACTGCCCAGATTGACGTTTACTACCCAGGTTGACGTTCAGAGACATTCGGTTTTTATCGATATCAGCCGACAATTGAAGGTATATAGGAATAGGGAAACCACGTACCAGTGGAAATAAGTCAAAGTTACGAGGTAAGGCTTGGAAAAATTACCTCGTAACTTTGACTTATTACCACCGGAACATAGTTTCCCTCTATTCTTATATAAGAGTAATGCACTAAAGGATATATATATATATATATATATATATATATATATATATATATATATATATATATATATATATATATATATATATATATTGACTACCCCTGATCAAAGGCCATGAGTAACCATTTTTCGTATGTACATGTATAGTGGTTCTGACTATTGTACATAATGGATTTCAAATCCGTATGTATACAAAAGCTCTGGTATCTGACAGTTTTTAGATAATGGATAGTGGTTTACTAGGTCAAAATATATTTCCAATAAGGCCTTGTATAAGATGGATAGTCAAAGGTGGGGTTGACTGCTTTTTAACGTTATGAATTTCATTAAACACAAGCCAATACGTGGTGTTTGTTGTTTGTAGGAATAGTGTACGTCAGTAGGGCATCTATCGCTAGAGTGTATATTATATGGAACATATGGTTTCGGCATTTGCTTGTAATTGGGATGTTTTCTGCTTTTACCTTACGCAACCGTCCGCGAATGATAAGTATCTATAATTATCTACGACAGTGCTGTAAGGTCAATACATGATGGCTTGTTCATTCCTCATGTAAACGTCTGTGAGGGAGTAACACAAATCAAGCAGTTGCTATCATGTGCCGCTACGTGAAGTGAATTATCCCCACATCGGACAAGATACCATTCTCAAGTGATTCATCATGAATACTGACTGTGTCTTGAGCCGCCAATAGTAAACACTTTGAATCAACAGGATTCGTAGATATAGTATGTGTAGACCACTTACTTTGCAATGGCTTTATCTACTTGGCCCTTTGCTAGATACAGGCGGGCGATGAGATCCAGAGCTTCAAAATGTATATCATCCAAGCCACTGAAGGTAATACAAGAAAATTCAAATAGGACCACGAGTAAAATAATATATTTATTGAATTCCATCAGCTATTAACATGAACAAACTGATTTCACAATTTGAAAATAAATCGGAAATAGACTTCAGAAACCAGAATTCAGAACTAAAAGATGACCAACCATTTTAGTCACTATGCGTTAGTATGGTGGTTTTTTTTTTAATAAAAAGTGTCCTAGATATTGAACTCACTTGCGTTCAGCTATCTGCAGCGCTGCAGTGTGCTCGTCAAGGGCGCGATCAGTTTCACCCTGCGCCCCCAGAGCGCGACCTAACTGGTTGTGAGTGGTTGCCAGGAAGGAGAATTTCTCAGCAAGCGTGACGTCATCTTTTAGTGTACCGAACTTCTCCAGGAATTCTTCACATGCAGTCTGTGCCGATTCCAATTCACCGGCCTCTAAATCTGTAGCAGAAAGGTATGATTCAGAATAATGCATCGGTGTGCTTAAAAAACATAGATAAGAAATAACACTTATTGGTTTATAGGTGACAGCTATGGCATTCACATAGAAAAAAATATAGATTTCTTATTGCAGGTCCTATCATAGTAATATTTGTCTATTCTCAATGTAGTAGCATTGGTTGAAGTGGCAGTTGCTTAGAAGTTGTATGACGAGGCATTTAATGATTTGTAGTTACTTTTCCTACAGCCGTGTACATCACGGACGCACGTCCAACTAAAATAGGTTGCTACTAAGAAGGTCACATATATATATCATGTGTTGCAACAGAAGAAAGTGGTTCATGCCCCCCTGGAAAAGGCGGCATGCTGCTTTCCCAAGGTTTACAGCGCAATAAGAATAACCTCTCCTTATCCTAGGTATATAAGATAATTTCAAAGTATTTTCTCCTCACGGCACCATTTTACAAGTCCTCCGCTGACTTTTTCCTTTTGTCATGTGAGCTGCTTACCTTGTTCGATCTCTTCCTGTATTTCGGTGGCGTACTCCCGCAGCGACTGTACCTCTTGTTCTGGATCGAGGTAAACGGCCGCTTCCTCTACATAGTGCAAGGGACAGTTAAGTAAATGTGATTAATCATGGTAGATAACACTTTAATGATATTGTCGTAGCAATCCGTAGTATGTTCATACCATGGTCCGATGTCATACATTTACAGGAGGAACTTCAGCACAAAGGACTTAAACCCGAAACAATAATTGCGTGCAGGAAAAGCCTAAGTGGAACCTTTGACAAAATCGAAATGATAATAATTTGCTGCGATGCCCTAGAATTATAGACCAATGGATCGACTGTTATAGACATGGTATTATCATGAACTAATAAAGAAAAGGTGTGCTTACCAATATCGTCTTCTTGTGCCCAGCCGCCTTTGGTAAATCGTACCTTCTATAAAATAGATGGAATTTCAGTCGTGTTAGAACAACGAATGCTGTATATTGATTTGTTATTTCACATTTGTTTTATTGTTATTCTGAATTCTGTGTGAAATGCTATTAAACGCGCTTTATTTTCCATTTTTCTATTAGTTCCATAGAATGAGATTGCATATAGCCTTGTATTGTGAAACTCCCCCAAATGGCAAGCGGCAAATTTATTTTAAAGGATGCAATTGGCCTTCTGTCAAAATGTATCTAAGAATTCCATATACGAAACACAGCGGAAAACCATTTATTCTTGGTTTTCGCTTGGCTTGTGAAATTCGGCAATTAGTGGTATACATATATGTATATACCCCGAGCCAAAGCACAAAGTAAGTCATGAACTCAATCTAAATGCCAAGCCTGGCAGAGGTCAGAGGATTTGTCAAATTGTCCTCACTACAACAGCAGGAGTGCTATTCACGACCGACCGGCCCTCAACATCAAGTACAACATGTATAGCTCATTACTTGTGTCTCCGACCTGCACCTATACTTCAACAGTGGTAATCCTATTGAGGAAACACAGGGAACGTCCAACTTTATTCAGCAGTAGTTCTATTAGGGACAGTTATGTCTACCATTTGATTCTTTACCTTCCTTGATTTGTCGGTACTCTTTGAGTTCCTCTTAAAGTTTTTGACTATTTCAGTTTGTTCTTGAAATGATCTATTTAATTGATTTTGCAATGTTCTTATGTGTGTCATTCCTATAGCTAATAATAGAGGTCAAGGCCTTTTTATGTTAGACATAAAGAGTATTCAAATATTGCTAGACAATGCAGATATATGACGAAGTTGTTGCAATTATAACGGTAACTAGCATCGTTATCAAAATGTTATTTACTATACATTTAAAAGTTATGATTCCATCATCATTTGGCTAAAGAAATCGATATACTACGTGTGGCCTTACCCTGTCAACTGAAGCTCGCGATGTCATAACACCTGTGGGAATAGAAAAGTTAATCTACTGTGAAACACCCTCTATGCTCTAGTGGTCCTGTCAAAACCATTAAGGTTCAGAGAAGGAGGTATACATTTGATGAACATGAAAGAAAAAACTAAGGAATGAAACTATTTCACCAGATAGGATTATGAAGGATATTTTTTGTCAATATCCTGAATTGTTTTGAAAGTGTACTTTGTTGTTATCCAGATAACATTAAGATTTGCAGATTTACAGTGATCCGCAAAGTCTCATGTAGTCCCTTAAAAACCATCCGTATTGAATCATATTGATTGGTTCTAGTAATATATCATTATGCTATCTGTATATAATTTTGCAATATTCTTTTACATTTCTCCATTCTTTTATATTTCTAATATAAAACTCTTTGGTCCCAATTCAGTACATCTTAGACTATACAGAAAATACAATATAATATCAGACAACGGAGTATCATGCAAAATGCAAAAGACGGAATTTCAGCTAAAGAGTATTCAGATGGTTTCCCGACAATTTCAGACATTTCAATCTAGAATGGAAGTTCTTCTTTAGACTCACCCACCGGTATTACCATTGGTGCTAACTAGCATGCAAATCAAAATATAAAATTCATATTAAGACTTATTTCAGATCAGTCTCATCTCAGAATAAATTGATCACATCAAATAAGAAATCGGAACAATGGCTCCGGACAGTAAGCCATAAACAAGAGGTGGGGGAAAGAGAGGTTGACCAATGAGACGATATATCCACTAGGATCAAGACGATATAAGCGAACTAGATGAAGACAGTTAAGATGGTAAAAAGCTAGGAGCATTTCATTGTATGTCGTTAGGCTTCCGTAATGCCGGGCGTGATATATAAAGTAAAAACATGTACCCTCCATAGTTTTCTGCAGTGCAGCCTCAGCAGCCTTGAGGCCTTGTTCCACTTCTGGTCTGTCTGGGTATTGCGTCTGCGCTGCACTGTACAGCATGAGAGCACCCTCATGGTCGCCATAAGCAGTCTTTGCTTTGGCTTCTTGCAGCAGAGTCTGAAGGTCGTTGGATTCCTACGGGAAATCAAAACGAAAATTCTAATATTCAATATTTTGTAATATCATTGATTCAACTGACACTTTCATTATCTAGTAACTGTGTGCATGTTTTTTTCATTATCATATATATATATGCTGCAGAAATGCCAGATCCACATTTAAATGTTTGCATTTGTTTTAATTAGAATCTCCAAAACGGACTTGAATATAAACCTATGAAGAAATACTCACATCCAAGGTACGGACGGCCATGGGCATGGCAATGTCCACCATGCCTGGACTGTCCTCAGACGCAAGGATGGTCTTTGTGCGTGTAAGGTTACCTGGCACTGGAGGAGGGGACACCACCTTAGGGCGTACCTAAACAACGGAAAGAATATTGTATAAGCATATATAGTTCATCTACTACCTTAACGAGTATTTAGATTCATGAATGCCTGCAAAGAAATAATTGAAAGCTTTAATCGAAAGCGTTCAGTGATTAAAATGTATCCATTTAGTGTGTGATCATCCATGTACTCGTCCACAACAAGACCGGAGAGTACATTACATTCATAACGGTTTATCGTCATTCACTGCGGGTGATGCCTGGAGGCATCACCAGCCAGATCGGCTGATGCCTGGACGCATCATTTTTGAGAGATTCACGAAGAACAAAAATGAAATCTTGACAGAATGTAGGGATGACATGGTTATTAAATGCGGGAAATACGAACAAAAGAAGACAACCGTGCATAATAACCACTCCAACCCGCCAACATGGAGGGTTCGGACTGTCGGGGGTCTATTTCCGATCGATATTTCGAATTCTCCACTCATCCAAACTGAACAATATAGATAAGGGAACAAACTTCAGAGTGCGGAGAATATACATATAGCTAAGTCCCCGTTTCTTCATTTAGAGTCAAGGCCCATACGATATGATTTCCTAACTCGCCCAGATATGCCTGTCCAGGGACCTGTTTCAGTAGTTTCGTGACATGTCTAGATGGTGTCTGTGACACCATATGGACAGATCCCAAGATTGCAATCAATGACACACGGAGTGTCACTCACTTCTCGTAGGAATTAAGCAATGACACTTTAACATGAGTAGGGGATACATATAACGTATAATCTTTCCAAATATGGAGGAGATTGGGCACTCTGATTTTCTGATATTTGCTAGTCTTTTTCCGCTGTTGCTTGCACTGTTGGTGCCGCATTTGATGTCTGTCTAGGCCTAATGTCACGAGCCTACTGAAACAGGTCCCTGGTCAGCCTCCCCCTCCCCACCACCCAGCGCAGTGCGCACGTCGATGTCCATATCTACTTTTTATTTTATGATCTTGCTTAATATGTATACTGAAACAAACCTTAGAATGTTGGGTTTGTTTCCATTTACGTCCCTGTTCACACGGTGGGATTCATGTACCTCACGGGGTTCAAAACCTCATGAGAATCTCTTCCTTGTGGAGTGGGATTCACATGATGGGATTCATGTACCTAACAAGGTGTTTGTCTGAGACAAATCCTGCTTAGATTATGTACTGGAACACAATCTCCTCGTCTGAATTGTAGGGATACATTTCCATGAGACAAGTTATTTTCCCTGCGACAATTAGCCCTAACCAGGTACATAATCTCATGAGATTTTCATTTTAAACACGTTTCAAATTGACAGGGGCATTTGGGTGAGACAAATGGACCTGCCGCGGCTGTGTACCTGCCCTAGCCAATAGGAGGCCAGCAAGCATGACATCTTATTTGTTTGAGATTATGTACCAGGTGTATCCTACCATATGAATCAAATTCGCCATTTTCCCTTGAGACTGATAAAAGCATTTTGCCATGAGAATTTTGTACCAACCGAGAATTATGTGAGACTAGGGGAAATATGTGATGTACACCAATCTCAGGTACGCGGGTCTCTATGTGTGAATCCCGCTTTAAGGGTAAATGTCGCCAATAACTGCAGGGGGGGGGGGGGATCATGTCACAGGGAAATGGAATCCTACAATTTAGACAAAGAGATTGCGTTCGAATCGTAGCAGTACTTCATAGATGACACCCTGTGTTGTTTTATGTATACAATTATCGCGACTCTAGTTCTGAAATAACAACATATAAATACTCATGCTTTATTTATGGCAAGTATCATTTTAATCTTGATGGGACACTGAAGTTGCCTTCAAGTTTGACTAGAAGTGATTCACCATTATCTGTGTTTAGACTACTAAGTTTCTGTTTACTCCTCTCGGCTCGTATTAACAAAGTAAATCGATATATTCTCTTCAAGTTATTGATTATAGTGATCCTAAACTATCCTGCTTCTAATGTAGTTATGTAATTCCTAAATGGTTGCATAAAGTAATTACCATAATGACTGTGGTAATAGATAATAAAAGGCATTTTATTGTAGCATTAGCCACATTTTTCCTCAATTTTGCATATGCGTTGTATGTTTTATATGAGCAGAATACTTTACCTCTTTGTCAATCTTGATTGTTTCTTCCCACCTGTAAATCCAAGGACATTCGGTTAGAAGATACAGTAACTATTAATATTATGTCACCATCAACAACTTTGTTAATGAAAAGGTATGTTTATGGACATTATAAACCAGACTTTATTAGAATCATCCGTTAACAGATATCTGAAAAGAAAGCGACCTTTTCGAAAGTCCAAGAGAAATGCATCTCTTATATCTATGGCACATCAATATTAATATAAAAATATGTTATTTCTTAATAGATTTGATTTATGCCCGCATACAGCGTTTAGCTTGACGGGGGAATTCGCGGGTGTGAATTAGTCTTTTTTCCTGCTCAATTTCTGAAGTTGTTCAGCCATTGACAAGCCATGCACGAACCAAAGGCAACCGGATCATCAAAGAGCAGTTATTCATCGGTAATTTTATTTTCATGTTATTGGGTCTGTCGTCGCGTTCCTGTAATCGCTCCCGTCTTGTGCAAATTAGCGTTAATTGCTACGGAAAAACCCACATGTATCAAGTCAAGGGTTTTTCTATGACTAGAGTCACCTCAGTCAGGCTAGAACTTTCCCGCCGCTCTTTGTCTGATTTTTCAGCAAATGAAAAACCCCAATTTTGGTCACCTGACCAAACCAACCAATGAGGGTCTAGTTCTGTACAGATTCCATGAATAATCAATCTCCTCCCCGCGCCAGAGGCAGGGGAATTGGTCACTTGCTTGATAGTCGTGGTAGCTGCCTCGTGCATTCGCCATTAGAACTGCAATGTGATTTGAAATTCTGTACTTACATAGTGGACGCTTCCCGACCAAGCGACATGTGAATGCGACCGATGGCTTCATCGGCAGTGGCCTTGACATCGAAAAGATTGCTGCAAAGATAAAATCTGATTTAGTGAAATTAGCCTCGTGTTCCAAAGCAAAATATAGCAATAGTTTTAGAACTAGTTTATGTTATTGTGAGGTGGGCTTTACCTCGTCTGCTACTGAACATGAGTCAAAACTTAATTGATATCAACACCATTAATAAAAGAATAAGATTTCGATAGAATTAGAGCAACACCAAGTTATAGAATTTGCCCTGGATTAGAATTTACGATACTATAGAACTTTGACTTTTTGTGATAAGCTTGGGTGTACGACATTAGTTCTTGGTCAACGTTGTTTAAATATTCACTATGTTTCAGCGATGTGGATAGCTAGATTATGATCCTCCAGGGCCTTGTCCATGTTGCCCATGGCGAAGTCAGCCATCCCCAGGGAGTTGTAGATACTGGCCAGGTATGTCTCCTTCTCCTCTGTGTCCAGCTCCATTTTCGAAGCTTTCTGTATCGTCTCGATCAGACGATCACATCTGTCTCTGCACCGTTCCCACAGTTCTTGACTGATGTCTGAGGAGAAAGCGGGAAATATTATAAATGTTAATTTTCTTCCAACTATGGTCTTTTCTAGCAAAAATTCCAATGGAACGAAAAAATTCAAACAAATGTTATAAGCACCACAACTCTGACCTTACATCTATGGCATTTCAATAGACACAGAGATCCACTACATCTCTTGGCAAATGTTTCTTTAATGATAATGAAATCTTACAAAGAAAAATCAAAGACGTTAATGAACGTCTTTAGGAATATAGATATGGCTTTCATGGAATGTGTTTGGTCATTTGATTTTAGAATGTATTCTATAAACAGATTGAATTTTCATTCATTGCAGTTAAGGCAATACGGGCACGAATGGTCAATTTGTGTGGTACAAATTACTGAGTAGAAACTAAACGAGAGTTAAGGGGGGCGTCCACCAATCACGACAAGGCTACCACAAGTGCCAACATGAAAGTTCCAATCGCAGCCTTGTCGCAGCCTTGTCGTGAGAAGAGCAGTGTCGGGACAGCGGTGTCGGGGCGTGTTGTAGATGTTGCTGGTTGCCGTGAAAAAGCCGCCCATTGTTCGGACACACTACAACAGTGATATCAAGGAAACCACAACAGTCCACGAGAAAGGTCCAGTCATAGCAAAAATCGAACATGTTCGATATTGTCGTAGCCTTGTCGGAAGGCCCCCGACAGGCCCCCGACAAGCTTCATGTCGCAGCCTGTCGTGGCCTTGTCGTAGCCTCTTGTCGGGAACTGGGGTCCACCAACCATGACAAGGCTATGACAAGGCTTCCAATCGTAGAGCTGTCGTGGACCTTTTTCGGAAAGCCATTGTCATAGCCTTGTCGTGGTTGGTGGACGCCCCCCTTCAGCATTGTTAGCTTTAATGCTATGAGGGTCAGGTTATATATTACTACGAGAGGCGGTAACCGAGCGTAGTGAGTAGGAGACCTGACAACTGATTCGATTTCCTTGAGTGTGTATACATTTGTTGTTTTTTTTCATATGAGAATAGTATATGAGAAGGGACTAGCTGCATAAATCACTTGTATCATTCTGTATCATGTCAGCAAGCATTTGAATGGGCGCTTTGAGTCATATAATAGACAGTTAGTGAGACATCTATGTAGATGAACGGTTTTAAACTACGTGAATCTACATAAAAATAACTAAAAACACCAAACGTTCTACAGACGACGGTAAACCTTAACATTTCCACATTTTTTTACTTACACAATTACGTAAAATTATGTAATTTACGTAATATACATAAAATTTATGTATTCCTTTCACGTTTGTATAACGTTTGAGACACCTTTGGGAGGATCCGGCCTGTTATCCTATGGATTCTGCCACACTTTGATTGCACCATCGCTTTATGACGGAACATTTTTATGTTTTCAAATATCTGATAACATAAATACCTCATTGGGAGGGGAATCATTGGCAAGATGACATAATTGATGAGAATTTCTGTATGTGTCACTTCACATCTGACATGGTCTTCGCAAAGAAAGGTATATTAACTTACACCGTAAGATGACACTAATGACACACTCTCATGCGTCAACTGAACTGAGTTGTGCAATCTTCTCAATTTGTCGTTGATAGATTTATGTAGTTCTTCTTATGTTAAAGCAGATTAATTTACTCAATTATATGGGTTAAACGTCTGCATCTCCGCTCGGTGTATTTAGCAATTACTTTCGATTATCCATTTTTTCACATCTATCTCTTCTAATCTATCCTGTGTTATACACCATACTATGCTTGCCTAATTTCTCAATTTGCGGTCACCCAAATCAGTATCCTATCGATTCTTCAGATAATGAGTAAAGAATGGAATATTTCTATCAATCATCAAAATGGAATTAGAATTCTTGATATTTCTTAAATTGCGATGACCACACCTCCCTGACGTTGTTCATTTATCTTGCTACCACAGGCTTGCAAATACAAGGTGAAGGTAAGTGTTAGTGGATCTACATACCCATTCCGCAAACCGATGCTATATAGGCTCATGAAATACGATTCAACCCGGCAACGTCTGTGAAATCTAACATTTATCCCACAATGGTCGTAGGGCAATGAGTACAATGTCCCCCAACGTGATTCAGATAACCGTCAGTTTAAGATTATAACAGTATATGGAGAAAACTGGATTAAATCTTGTTCAACTGCCAACCATTGCTTACAGGAAGACCCGAATATGTTTCTAATTCCCACCGGATTCCTCTTAGGGCCATAGAATATTGTCCACTTCAATCAACTTGATGGTCCAGTACTTACTTATAAGGCAATGAATACCTGGGAGCTTAAACCTAGAGAATATTACCTCCTCCACTTACATACACACCGAATAATGAGGAACTTAAGAACACTGAGAAAACAGAAATAAAAACAGAAAAAATGCACCAAGGGGAACCATGCACCCATCCAAGCTCCATAAGATTTTCATGGAATAATATTACTGATGATGATTAACTTGATCAGAGTAAATGGCAGACCAAATTTTAAAAGGATTTTCTATTTGTTAACATTATATCTATTTCATAAAAAAAAGAAATATGCATATTCAATAAAAAAAAGGAGTCACATAAGATATAAACGACACTCAACTAATTTCCTAATCGCTCTTTTTCTCAATATTTATTCACGGAGTTAACCTGAGATAGATAATAAACATAATCATACCTTCATCGATCTTCCCGAGCTGGGTGATGGCGAACATTCTAGCATCCATGATATCATTGACAGCGGCGGGAGTGATTGGGCGGGGCACCGGGGTGCGGATGGCGGACGGTGGACGAGCTGATAGGCGTCCACTTGACTGAGGTCTGGACTTGGAGGCTCGGCTTCCTGGCGGTGGGGACACAACGCTGGATTCTCCCATTAGCATGGCCGGCACAGGAGATGCCATGGGCATGGTTGGAGCCGGGGTTAAAGCGTCCATAGCCGAGGTAGGAGGCAGAGACATGGACATGAAACTGGCTCGGGATGCTGCATCTTGGAAGCCAGGGGACGGAGCAAGCATCGGAGAAGCAGGGTAAAGGTTTGAAGCCATGCGCGAGGCGGGAGCCTGGCAGGTAAGATAAATGATTATTACATATATATTCACTTATTAAGGCAATAAAACAATAGAACACGAAAAGCAATTTTCCGTTTTCAAATCTATCACCTTTTGATGTTAACCCCGGTGAAACCCAATAAGTCCTTTCTGTGTATAGAAGGAATTTTCATATTAGTCTTTGCCTGTATTGCAACACACTACTACATTTCCGTACAAAGTATTTACATCCAACCTTATTTTCGCTGCTTCGACCATAACCTCAATATTTCCCCTGTCAACTAACAGCCTATATCATTGTATTATGGATTATTTTTCGCATATACCCAATTCACTGTTGATTTTTTAGATATTATTAATCATACCAAATATATGTTCTCATATAATACCGATGTTTGCCAATATTTGCAATTTTTATTATATGCTTATTTCATGTCATTCCGAGGTGGAGGTTTGTAATGAAAGTAATACATACCGGTGGACTGCGTGGATCGTCATCTGAAAAGATGCATATACGTAACTGACGTTTTATAAACTGTATGCTTAATTAGATTCTTATTCCCAAAGATATAATTTGTTAGAATAGGCTCCTGCTGTTGGAAAAACAATATGAGGTGTTTGTGTACAGTCAAACATTCTTATAGCCCAATGGCAAATTTACATAAATCAGGAAATAAAAGAAGCGTCCTCGCACTAAGTTCAAGGTCTCCTGGCTCCTAAGAGCGTATTGGAAGATTCAAATAAAAAAAATTTCCAGCCAAGAAGTTTATGATAAACCTCGACGGAACGAAAAGATTTCACAAACAGAAGATTTAAATGGATGTCCGAATTTCTGCTATGGTTAGTTATGGACGACGATTGTACTATGGTAGACCTCTTCATATTTGTTGTATAAATATATTACAAGTTTGAAGTTGAGGAAATGTACGGTACGAGGCGTTGTAATAACATGTATCCCGTTAGTACAAGATAAAATACATGAATACCGTGTAAAAGACCGAAAAGGACAAAACAAATATGCATGGAATACATTCCTTCTGTAAAGTTGAATTTTGTATACATGTAGGCACCGCTCATTCAGACATTGAATTTCATTATTTCTGTAAAGAAGTTTACCCTCATTGACGTGGCTTTTATAATACAAACTGATTCAAGTCAGGAGACCGAAGTGATTACATGTATAAAGTATGCAATCGTTTTTTCCGGTGCTCATATTTGAACTGACCATTTAACCGCCCTAACATCATAAGGTTTAATGGAACACATTAAGTCCATTATGATAGGGACTGTTATATAGCTTATTGACTATGCAAGGAAATATCAGACACAAATATTGCATTTTTTTCATTTGACAGGAAGTATTGCCTTATAACTATAAAACCATATTAGTAACTTTTCGGTAAACACTCACAAAGGCTCTGCTGTCGCACTGGAGTGAATACCCCGATCTGGGTTCCTGGCTGTGTCTGTGCTGGGGTTGCCGTAGCCCCAAGCCTTGTATCTCCCCTTATAGGTGCCCCTGGGACGGAGGCCACACCCTCACTCACTCTCAGCTGGCCGGAGGTGTTAGAGCGCGGCTCGGGGTTGGTGAGCTTTTCCTCCAGGGCAGACTGGGCTTTGGTGAGGCCGTCGAGAATCTCCGTCTTCTCCGGGTACATGCCCAGCGCCATGCTGTACGTCAAGAGCGCCCCCTCGTAGTCGCCGCCCGCATACTTCGACTCGGCGTCTGACATCATTGAGTCAAATGACTCTTCCTGATATAGATGGTGAAAATGTAAAATGATAAAAACTAATAAGATCGTCCATACTTATTTTCTTTTCTTTTTTTTATAAAGCAGCTTTTATTTCAATTTCAATTCTTACTACATGATCATGATACACAACAACGGTGTCACGACAAAGTAACCAAGAACATATATGCGACAACATACAGTGTATGTAATAAGTTGAGAGAAGCATAATTACAGATATGCTGCTGGGTTTTTTTGGTGCTCTAGGAGAGCTTTTGGTAAACAAAAAAGGTACAGTAACATTCTATATCAAATGCATATGTCTTACTCTAGGTGAGAAAACCATAACAACAACAAAGTACTGGACAAAGACACAATATCATTGGAACAATGTGTAGCCAAAAGAGTACAATGAACAAACCTGCCGGATATATAGGCAATGGTCTATTTGGTAGATCGCGATTATATGTAAACGACACATATATGATGAATTATCCATAGTGGACCCATAATTCTTCGTAATAATAAACTGGATATCCTGAGCTGAAATTTATTAAATACCCTATTGAAAACAAGTTATAAGCAAGGGCACATATATGGAGCACAATGGGTGTTATACGTGTGTGCAGACACACGCTACTTGCACTTGACTTTCAATGTGGCTTTTCCTGGGTGTTCAATCTGATATCAAAGTATTAGTCATGAATAGCCAGTAGGGCACCCTCTGTCGAAAACGTCGATCCAGATAGTTTCGTAAATAATGCGTGAATTTACATATCTTCTAGCACAACTATCACGTATTACGTATCTTCTAGCATAACTATCGTATATAAGAATATGAATTTATTCAGGAGCCGACGTTTCGTCTATTACATAGACCTTTTCGATATCCATAAGCTTTATAATATTAAATTCCAGTTTTCACATCTGCGAATGTTATACAGTAAAACCCCTCTTCCGGGACACCCCGCTTAAGGGGTCACCCCGCTTAAGGGGACAATTTGCTCGGAACGGAAATTTTTCCCACTATTAAGAGTTTATTTTAACCCCGCTTAAAGGGACACCCCGCTTAATGGGACACCCCGCTTTAGGGGACAGTTTTTCGGTACAGAAATGCTTAAAAACCCCGCTTAAGGGGACAGTTTGGAAGGATATCATATCAAAAACACTGAAAATCCAAGTTTATGGTGCCCGTTTGTATGGGACAGTCAGAACAATAGACTGATCATTCCCGAGCGAGCCCGGCCGGCCGGAGTGTGTTGTTTGAATGGTAATCCCGACATCTCTAGCGGGTCTGGGCGGGCTACAGCGAGTGGATATTAGTACCAGTGATTTTCGCGCCTGGGGTATAAAAAGGAAGGCATATCCACCTTCAACCTCTATTATCTATTTTTATTTTTTTTCTATATTTATATTCATTTATACTATATAAATTACTTCAAGTAAATAAATATAAATCATATATGATTTTTAGTTATTTATTTAATTATGTGTTATTGATAAACATTTTAACCTAATAACCATCGTTTCCTTCATTCATGTAGGAATTCTCTATTGTATAACCATTGAAAGACTGAAAACCCCGCTTAAGGGGACACCCCGCTTAAGGGGCCACTTGGCCCGGAACGGAGGGTGTCCCCTCAAGAGGGGTTTTACTGTATGAGCCAATCGGGCGGAGGCTACAACAGATATCTAACCTGGGAGCCAGCATCGGGCACGGCCACGTTGATGCCGGCGTCTTGCACCCCGTGCCCCATGTCGGCCAGCATGCTCTGCTCCCTCTTCAGCGTCAGATTACTCCTTTCTCGAAACATGGTGGAAGTCCTGCAGCCAATGTAAAACATTATCAAAACAGGTGTAAAGGAGAGGTAATCGAGACAAACTCTAAAATGCATGGATGATAAAGGTATGCAAATTCCAACGACCGCTATCAAGGATCGAATATCGATAATTTACAGAGGGGCAGCATCGGATGATACAGGTAGTCAAACTGTGAATGGGTATTGGGA
Source organism: Alentia gelatinosa (assembly GCA_950022655.1). Classification (NCBI taxonomy): domain Eukaryota; kingdom Metazoa; phylum Annelida; class Polychaeta; order Phyllodocida; family Polynoidae; genus Alentia; species Alentia gelatinosa. The sequence goes on from OX465586.1 coordinate 46,642,271, forward strand.
ATATAAACAATGTAAATGTACATGTACTGTAATGTTTCATCGAGTTCTCGTAGTGATAGATACAATGTCAAGCTTTACTAAAGTGTATTCTATCATTATTTTGGCCTCACTTTACTTTCCAGAGAAATATTCTAATGAAATGATCGGGGAAGGGGTGCCAGAAGTATTCTGGGGTACATCGGGGGTCTATCCGGACAATTCGAGGAGACTCGGAGGTGTTCGGAGGGTTTTCTCCGATGTGTCTCAGTGCCCGCTAGCCAGCTGCTGTCATTGCGAAATGACGTCAGAGGGAACTGGAGGAAGTTCCGAATTTAAAGACTTCGACGCCCCTAAGGACGACAGGTTCTTCAACCTGAACGGCGAGCGCCTTCACAGCCTGGATCCGGAGAAGGAAATCATTCCTTTCTGTGTACCAATGAGGCGCTCGGAATTACAGGGAATTAGGAATAAGCCTTGTGAATTAGGTATGTAATTGCTTTCTCCTGCGGGTTACTATATATTATATTATTGATGGCACGAGGAGAGTAGCAGCATTACAATAAATGCTGAATTGTTGTCATTGCATTTTTTGTCCCTGCCATTGTGAACCACGAATACAAATCATTCTGGGGAAAATACTCATATCTCGATAGAACATTTGCTAAAGATGGTGTATCTTAAGTCTAATAAGTCAAATAAGTCTAATAAGTCAATAACTCTTGGGGAGATGATACAGACCATTCTCCTGTACTTACCTCCAGGTGCCATTTGCATGACATTAACATAAATAATTGATAACTGGGGACAAGAATCTTCAGAGTTCTAGGGTGATATAACAACTGACAGATTGTCTTAACTCCAGGATTGGTCTATTTGATTTAGACACAATATAATATACATCATATCTACAACATATAGTCACACTGTGCGACTGGGGATGGGGGGGGGACACGAGCTAGGCATAAGGACCAATGTGTAGTAGTTTTCTGCGGCCCCATACGATTTCAATGGAAACTTCGTAATAGGTGAATGATTAAATCAGTTTTTAGTGCCAATCAAACATTTTCAAATGGGTAGAAAAATAGGGGAAATGGTAACAGATTAGAAAGCCTTCAAAATACAACATGTGAAACAATATGTTCTAATGTTGCACCATGTAATGTCTTGTAATGTATCACTGCCCCGTTCTGTCTTGTCTGGTCTATCGAACCATAATCGATTTAGTGAATGACGCACTACACAAAGTAATGTATAGTTCTACAATATAACTCTATGTGAATAATGTTGAGTCCAGATCATATCTGTTCTTCAGATTAAGCATGTCTCTATTGCAAGTACTCACTCTTTCATATTTAAGAACAGTTCATTATAAATAATTTGAATACCAAGCACATAAAAGTGTTGGTAAATGCCAACACAGGATTGGGTCTTAAGGACACAAAGCTGTCCTAACAAAGTGACAATGAACAATCAATAAGAGACTTTTCTTTCTTTCTAAGAAAAACCCAAACAATCTAGATGATCAACTTAAAAAATCTAAGATAGGCCCCTGAGGGTTGCTGAACTAACGATGCTTTGTAAATTAACATATGTATTATTTTATGCCGGACCAATGGTATGACCATATCATTACTGTTCTAATGCTATAAACATATGAATACTTAATTTCAACGAAGGTTCAGACATGTTTATCAATTTTTTTCACAAACATCCTCAAATGAACAGATGAGAGAAAACTGATTATTGGGCTTTAAAAGATATTACACCAACCTGATAGCAAACTCCTATGAGATATATTCCTCCCGGGCGGGTATCGAATGGCACGGATTTTCGATACGCCTAGATACTGAGCAATTCACCTACTAACACAGGCTCTTTCTACCTGCATCTGGCAGTGGCTTTATGGCATTGCTCACATATAGGACTTCTCTCTAATAATGACGCAGTTTTAGCAGATTCCAGCTAGCTTCTATATCTGAGGCTTAATACCCTTTGCGCTCTGGTCAGGTAATTTTAATCTTTTATGAGTACCTTTGCTTTGTAGGTGCATATTGTCAGCGGGTGGTGTCTTTTTTTTATAAATCCACTTGTGCAATGCACTACTGTCTTACGACATAGTTCTCTATATAATTGATACAAATAGTTTTTGTATACATCCTATCCATTTCAGTTCATTTTATTTTATCATAAATTTTATTTTGCTTGTTGTCAAAACATTCATATAATGACTTGTCTATATCTTTGGGTATATCAGAACTTATTTATTTAGAAATAACGGACAGGACATTAGGAGTTCGATTAAACTATTGGATGTTAGCCACGTCTCAGATCATTATATTGCAGAGTGTAATCCGAATTTACCATCTAATCCGGGGGATTATCTCTGCTGGTGTCACACTCTTATCCAGTCAGAGGTCACCACAACGCTAATCCCTGATCGAAAGTCCACTCTTCACCACCAACCACAACATGTACATCTGAAATGCCATTAGTTTTAGATTCTAGGAGTTGCATGTTATATTTTGAAATTTTGTCGTATTCCACAATTGTTGTATTAGGATTCTCTCAACGCGTTTAACGCTTTTACAACAACTCACTACAAGATTCATATCATGGTCTTTAGATCTTTTTAGATCAATGACAAATTGTTAATAGTCTGTTGTGGGATTGATACTGGAATTTAGAATTAACATTGGCATATCTTCTAATATATCTTCTTGGATAAAGCTAATTTTGCATTTTCTTTCTTTTGATACTCACTTTAGGGTAGAAAAATCAAGCCTATCTTCATGCATACACACATATTATACAGATCGGGTCCCGACCATGGTGTAATCACAAATGATTTACAACAAGATTTGGACTCACTGAAATTATGGTGCGCTAGAAAGAAACTAACAATGAATACCAAAAGAACGAAACCTGTTATATATGGCACCAATCAGCGTATAGCACGTTTGAACCACCGCAATTGGGACCTGTATCTTAACAGCTATACTCTTGCATAGGTACCGCCTAAAGATTTTTCGGGGTGATTTAGGAGAAGAAAAAAGAACGTTAGAACACATCTAAACAAGATTTATGAACAGGCAAATGAGAAACTTTATTTATTGGAGAAGATTTGACCCGGCTGATGTTTACCTCAACACAGGGTAGTCTTGTTGCATGTCAAACAACTTTCGTTATATGGCTACGTATCTCTTCTCTAGATCAAATCGTATATCTATCTATGTTATTTGCACAAACTCCGAGGAAATTATTTAAGATTGCATCATACTACCCTGGGCCCCGTTGCTCCAGGATTACGCCAGAGCTGCGGATCTCAGAATAGCGATCCGAGGGCCAAAACGTTGCTCCAGAAATTTTGCGGATCGTGTCGCAATCGCATAGGCGCATCGCCGCGTAAAATACGGCTTTTAGCTATACTTTTTACGCGGACCTTCACAGCACTGCGGATCGTATCGCTGTAGGTTAAATACAGCCTTGTCTGATATTTCAAATAACGATCCATGGTGGCACCACCAACCCCTGCCCCTTGTTCTTTTACCTATAGGAAATAGCGATCCACACCAGGTGTCAGATCAGTTTTAACTATTGTGCCATCTGTATTTAATTAAAGAACTAATTAATCTTCCCCTGTCTCATTAAATATGTGCCCCTGAATTGTTGTATCGTAATCGCATCGTAAAAAATAGCGATACCGCGGATATATAGCGATACGATCCGATATTACTGGAGCAACACTTTTTTAGTTGGATCGCTAAAGTAATCATAAAAATAAAATTGCGATCCGATTATAGCTAGCGATACCACAAAAACAGGAGCAAGGGGGCCCAGGGCGCACAATAAAAACAGCCTTCAGCCTGAGTGCCTATCTCCCAGCATAAATTTAGAAATGTTTCAAAAAAGGTTGGTGTTTTTTCCGCATATTCAAAAAATGGCTAATCATGAAGATATTTCCCAGCTACCTTATTAACCTATATTGAAAATGTCATCCTTATAGTAGTCTTTGTACTTATAAATAGCCCTTTTTTATATAGTCCATGTCATAAGTAAATTTCGAAGAATGTGCGTGCTTATGATTTCGATCCGATTCAGTTATTTTACTCTTTCTAATGGCCTACTTTCAAATGCATAGATCAATTTGATGGAGGTGCGGAAGGTATTAGTTATGCACTGGACGGACCCATTGAGAGATTTGGCAATACACATGTATATATCACTCTTGAGAGTTACAGGTTGCATACGATGTTAGTCACCATTACCAAAATTCACTAACACTTTGGTTCAAACCCAAGCTCTCGTTCTGGGCAGCTAATTTTGGGTATTTAGTTTGCTATAAAGGGAAGTACTCTGTCAGTGAATTTGCCACATATTGATAAGAAATATGGTTGATATGAACATCAATAAGAATTGGAGATCCTATCGAGGTATCTTCACTGTGAAAACATGAGTAATCAATAGTAAGCAAATTATAACAGAAAAACCTGAAAATTGGCTCAACATATATACTACATCTGACCTTTTCCATCACTATTGCACGAAACGTTTTTGAATCTTTGAATCAAGCCCCAACAGAGTTCACACCCTGCCCTTTCCCTCTGTGAAAAATTTCTCCCAGAGCGTACCATGTGATTTTCTTTATTTTGAAGAATATATAACATTATAAAGTACTCATGATCAATCTGCTATCATATTTTTATAATGAGCTTCGCCCTCTGTTTACTAATTTCAGGGAAGTTTACATTTTCCAATAACAGATATTCAAAAGCAGTAGTACATGTGATCTATATAACGTTGAACAATAGTATATCCTTATGGCGAGAGGTGAACCCTCCATCGCTGCACATTCCCTGGAAATCAAGCCTATATCAAGGTCACAAGAACCAACCACAAACGAGGTAAAACAAAGGACACTCATTATTGGTGACACTCATATGCTGATGGATGGGGATGTCGGGTGGAAGCAGCCTAATTTGTGGGCAGGTTGATTTATAAGTTTGTTTGTTTGAGGATGGGCAGGTTGATGGATGGGCAGGCTTTATGTGAGTAGATTCATCAGTTGGCATGTTGATGTGTGGATAAGTTGATGCGTAGCTATAGGTTGACGGGAAGGTAGATCACCCCCTGCCCTGACACCTGAAAAAAAGTCCAACCCCTCCCCTGATTTTTTTTTGTTTTCGAAAAGCCCCCCCCCCCCCCCGGTAAAAAAAAAAGAAGAATAAAATTAGTACTCAGGGCTATGATATTTTCAAATCCCCCCATGGAAAAATTGAAACAAAATTAGCTCAATTCCCCACAAGTCACAAAAATAAATATAAATAGAATTCACACACAACCTCCATAAAGGCACCTGAAAAAAGCCACTCCCCAATTAGCAGCATCCCAATATTTTTATTTTGGGTAAAAGCCCCCCATAGAAAAATGAAGATCAGCCCTCCCCCCAGCGGTGTTACCAGTATAAATCTCTGCCCCCCATGAAAATACAAAAAAAAAAAACCCTACACACCCCAACACAGAAGCACCTGACAAAATATAACCCAACCCAAACACCCTGAATTTCTTTTTTTAAAGAAGCCCCCCCCCCCCCTTCCCACCAGGAAATATTGAAATAAAAAGATTAGTACGCACATGATTTGTTTAAAACCTATCGAAAAGTCCCCTGCCCCTTGTCCCCTGCCAGGCCGCACCGCTGTCCCTCGCTGGATCAACACCTAACACAATTTTTTTTTTTTAACTATGGTATGGTGGAACTATTGTTTTCAGATCCTTAGACTTAATCAAATAATATCATATCCACGGCGATTATACATATATATGCACCCTATATACCAATTCCAGAATTTCATAATTTTCGGCCAAGTATTTTACCTGCAAGAGATATTTTCCCAATGGATCGGCTACAATTGGCTACGATCGGCTTTTCATTACGTCACAGTCAAAGAAACATCCGTATTTTTTCGCTCTGTTTATCTCAAATCATAACTCAGTTGATATCTAACGTAGAACCGTCAAATAGAGACTATTAAATAGCCAAGAACAACAGATGGTAAGTGTATACCTTGATCCAGGAAAGGGAAAGAATGGTTATTAGCCGATTTTCGTTGCACAGTTTGCTGTGGGTGTGAAATAGCACTGTGTCACGATACATGTACATGTCTATACGAACTATGTTGAACATCAAGCACTTTACAATTGATTATAACATTTGCGTTATTGGTCAGATATGTAGAATATATAAAAAATACATTTGAATGTGTAAAATATTTTATAAGACCACTGGTGAGGGGTATGATGGATACAGTAGTAATATGTTAAGATGGGCAATAATGGCGCCCGACAAAAACCAGCCGCCGGCAATGTTCCAAGGCTGACGGTACGCCATCTTTATTGGAAATCCCAGAATAAGGATGCAATAGGGATGAAAATGCTATATCTCTTATGGAAACCAATGAAGAAATTTGAAACAAAAAGCAAATATCAACAAAACGGGAACTATTAGAATTGCGAGGAAAACCTACATTTGAATCAAAATCTCCAGGCTTTTCGCAAACAACTACTGAAAATTGTAGCGAGTTGAAAATGGGAATATGTTTCTAAAATTCAAAACATCGTATAGATTACATAGCTACCAATCGCAATGAGGGGCATGCACACAATGAAGGACATGCACAAATACTGTTTTCTGTTTGTGTAGTTTGTACAGTTTGGATTGGAACATATTATTGAAATGTGCTTGATATATAAATGTGCCAAAGAATGCCAATAGAAAAAAGTTTTTGAATGTAAAAAATTCTACAAATTGATTCGGAAAATTGGCGATGAGGGGTGCGACAACGATGAGGGGCGCGCACAAACGCTGTTTTCTGCATATCTTTTCTATTGTTTCGATTTGAACAATGATTTTCTCAAATATTCTTGCTATGTATATGTGCTAAATTATGCCAATAAAAAAGTTGGAATTGTGTACAGAACTAAAAATGGAGCCGACGAGAGGCATACACATCTTAAATTCCCCAACAGGTTTGGCTCTACTGACAAAGAGATCTATGTGAGAATCCTAAATAAAAGTCATGCTTATTTTATTGACCCGTTTTACAAAAGCTTAGGCCAAAAGAGTAATTACCTGATGCGGACATTTTTTGGAGGAGAAATTTATTAACAGAATAACGTACAAGTATGTCGTATGACATAAAGCTAAAAGCCCTAGGAATAGAAAGGCTGTCTCTAGGTGTGGGTAGGTAGGTTCAAAAACCCTGCGATGAGCGTCGGCGAATCTGGTGGCTCCCTCTGTATCCACGCCGAGGTACTAAAATAGTAGTCCACCGTTTAGGCTTGGCTGGGTTCCGCCTGTGTACGCCGCTGGCTACCTAACATCTCCGCCGAGCCCCCTAGCGGATACCCCGGGAACCAGCGTACGTTTTGGCCTTTTTCCACTGGCCGGCGATGCACCTTATCTGCTTGGTTACGCAATGTGTGCGGCCAAACCATCACATGGCAACGTATTCTTTAGCATTAGAGGACTGAGTGTATAAGGATTATATATTTGTAGATTACGTTTAGATTATATTTAGAGACATTGCAGTGATTCCATCGTATTCTATGGTATTCCAGCTACCATTTGGTGGGTACATATATATTTATGTATATGATATATATATATATATATATATAAACTGGAAAGATACGTAGTTGTTAATAAATGAAGTTATTGGTAATAAGATATATATATAATGGATAGAAGTACAATGACAGGTTTGGCTTAATCATTTTATTCTGCGAATAATCCTCCAAACCGGCCAAACTGGAATCAAAAAACGATTATAGGAATAATTTATCAATTATTTCCAAATCCAATTTTTTCTTCTGATCCATAGATCGTCTCAGGTACAATAGGACTGACCAAGAGGCCCAGTCACCAAGTTCCTTTACATCCACTAAGGGGATACCTGCTTGGGATAAGGCTGAGGCTCCTCCCCTGCAGAAAGAGTGTGACGAACACTCTTCCAAATCTAAAGATAATAACAAAGTTTTAGTTTTCAACTTGTTAGTAAACCAAGTATACGTGGCCCTCACCACAATACCTCTTCGAATATAAGACATTAACTGATCACCATGGTTCAAACTAACCTTTGACAATAATTTCTTAATATTAGTCAATATACAGAAGGGTGAATTCTCTATTCTCCTAAAAGGAATCGTCACTATTCTGTCTTTAAACTGAATAGTTTTTTATTTTATTATCGATAAAATAATATACTCGTCAGAGATTTCTACATCATCTACTGTAAGGGCATAACCTTCTTCAAGGATGTTGGATTTTCTCAGAAGCGCTCTGAAACCCAACAAGCAGCATGACCAAAAACATAAATCTTCTGAAGCATCAGTATTTAGTGAGTAGAAAATAAACAACATTTCTAATTTCGAGATAGGTCTATCTTGTTTCTTATCTGAACCAATTGTTCTTCTTATACCTTGCAAGGTTTGTCTTATTCTAAAAGAATTAATATCAACATGGGATACGTCGTTCAGGCGGTGTAAAACCCACACCGCGGACAGGTAATTTGTTATCGAAGAATATTTAAATGACCTGGCCATGAAAGATAGATACAAGCAGACAGTTTGAACCGATGCAGGTATCGGAATTAATCCGTATTCGGTGCAAAATCTTATGTAATGATTCCACTGACATCTTCGTGTGACTGATGTGTTCGGCGACATCCAGCGCGACTGTAGGTTTTCAGCCTCAATACTCAACTCTGCAACAACAGAAATTTTTCATATAATGACGACAGTTATGATTTATTAAGCGGGGGTCATAGATGCGAGAAAGATAATCTGGAATTATATTCTGTATTCCAGGTACGTATTCTGCTATTAAATGAAAATTGTTAATAGCGCTACACCAGAACAGTTCCCGGAGCCATTGCATTGTTTGCAAATTTTTACTTCTTCCTTTGTTGACCGCCTGTACTACCTGGGTATTATCTGATTTGACGATCACCGTGTAATCAGACCAATTTCGGCCCCATCGTTGAGCAGCGACTAATATCGGCCATAGCTCGAGAAGGTTTATATTCATCTCAATCTCCTCTGATGGCGGGGGGTTCCAATGGTGACTGTCCAAATCGTTCTGGGTAGGAAGAGAAACATTGTAATTCCATACTCCGAATAACCAGTCTTCCCCGCATATCGCACCATAGCCCGACATCGATGAATCTGTTTCTAGAGTATACTCAAAATATGATCTAGGAGTTAGAATTTTTTCCGATCCGTTGAAACATAAGAGAAAAGAATCCCACCATTTCAGATCATCCAGCAACCATTCTGGTAACTTACAGTAACCTAACTTGTTTTTCATATAATTTACGAAGTTGATCACTCTTCTAGCATGGGAAAGATACCCAGCTAAAGAAGCCATTTCTTTTCAGCTAGCCGTCAATTTGTGAGGATCTAAAAATGAAGAAATCAGAATTTTCAAGGATTTCAATTTTTCTGGTGGTAAACGGACTCGCATTTCTTGACTATTTATTTGGAAACCCAAATAAGTAACTTCTTGTGTTGGTTGAACAAGTTTAGACATATTCACTTGGAAACCTAAATGAATTATAAAATCCATTAATACTTTTAACTTGTTTTTCACAATCTTCTTGTGAAGATCCTAAAATTACAAAGTCATCAAGATAACCATAAACAGAATAAATGTTTCTACGATGCATAGATCTTACTATGAATTCTGTCATTTGCGTAAAAATAAAGGGGGCACATTTCAGGCCAAAAACCAAACGATTCGATTGATAAAATTGTTCATTAGATCCATCACCATCCAGATCCCAAGAAAAACCTTGATAGGTTCGGTGTTCCGGAGCTACCGGAATAGATCTGTAAGCGTCCTTGATGTCTAGTACGGCAAAATATGTTTCCGGAGTAACATCATCTAGTACTTGGTCTAGAGATAAATAAGAGAACTTTTCACATGTGGAAAACATTGCATTATTTATGCTATACAATAATGGGCGTCTGCAATCGGTTATTGGTCTCAATTTCCCGGTTTTTTTACGAATTGCTCCCATCGAATGAATGCAGTCTGGTGGTCTGTCAGTAGGAGAAATTTTTTCTGTCAATAATTCCTCCCGTATAGTAGTGTCCATCTGGGACCTGAATTCAGAAGAATAAATACTCTGATAATTTTTACAAATATATGTTTCATTATATTCAGAGTCTACTATCTTAAAACCATCTTTTACACCAGAAAATATGTAGTCTGCATTGATATCCGGAATTGAACCACCATAACACTCATCGTATATGTGACAAGGGTTTAACTGATTTGTGCAGCCCCCTCACGCTTTTCCCTCATGCCCATAACTTGCGAAACTTCGTCAGCCTCGCTAACTTTGTATTCCCTCTCGGGAAAAAATACCAAACCGTCATCATTTTGACCACATTTGGTCATAGAACTCTCTTTAGTTGACCGAACTGGCGGCTCTGCCTTTTGGTCACCATCTTGGATTCCTGTCGCTCTCCAATCCGAGTCTACAAAGGAATAAACAGTACAATCTAAAGAATCTCGCCGGGAACTAGTTCCAGTCACCGTGTTCACTCTCCGAACAGATTTTTCGGGTATTACAACCTGGTTTACCGCCTTGACAGGGTGGATAACGGGTTTTGTACGTTCTGCAACAGGACTGCCTAACTTCTCTAACTCTTCTCTAATTGTGTTAGTACCAGAGATATTAGAGAGACATAAAGAACTCGAGTTATTCGAGACAACCTCTGCGCAGGAATCAATCTGCGGTCCCAACAAAACCGGAGTTTTGCCCGCCAAAACATTAATAGATTTACAAGTATCCTGACTCAACTCGTACACATCTAGAATCATTGGACCGGATCGGTTATAAGATCTATTCCGGTCTACCCTATCTCACTTGGATTTTTCAGAATCCGGTTTGTTATTTGCAGTCCGTTTGCATAACAGTACTGAATGTGTTCCCGAACAGCCAGAGCACTCATGCCTATACTGGCATGGGTGGAAAGTGCATCCGTCCCTACTGTTATATTTCCAGCACACTCCATACGGTTTACCATCTGGACCTGAAGCATTTCCTGTTCGGAAATTCTTTCCTTTTCGTTCTTTACTTTCAAAGTCTTTGAGTTTTCTATTTAGAGACACAAATGACAAAGTAGTCTCAAAATTCAAGTATTTACTACTCAGAAAATCATCCCAGTAGCCAAATTGTTCCAAACCCAATTTGTCACATTTTTGTCTAACACTTTCGTCATATTCGACCAGGGACTTGCCGGTATGGGTAGCTCGGCGGTCAACCATGTAGGCAATGTGGTCGGAATATCCTGAGCCATTTAAACCTTGATCGTTTATACTCCTGAGTAAACCCATGCTTGCTGATACCATTTGGTCGAAAGTTGGGTGTTCTACGCTGGGGGGAAGGAAAGGTGTTAGAGCAAAATATTTACACTTACGTCGAACCTTAGTTGCACACGAATGTGTAACCTCAGCACGTGCCGCCTCTCCTTGCACGTCTGGAGCGCAAAAAGTTCCTCTACTCGTCGGGTACACTGGTTTGAAACCAGCTTTGGGCAGGGGGCTACCCAGTAGCCCGTGTCTACTATCCAATTGACTAGGCCGAAAATCATCATGTGATTCCTCTCTACCGTCATTATCCTCCAGGGAAGTTGACCGTAATTTTTTCAAAACGAAGTCTAATTCCTTCCGTAGTTCATGCACTTCTTTCTTCAAGTATGAATTCTCCTGTACTACAGCTTGTAAGAAAGGAGAGGGAGAAGAAGATTTTCTCTCTCCTATTCCACCACGTGGCCTATCTATCTCTCCCTCTTCGGCATTTTTACTTTCTAATTCCAATTTGCAAAAAGGACAACCTTCTTTATGGGATCTGCCGTCGTATTCACGTTGGCACGACTCACAACGCTTCATGGTAATTCAAGTGTAACAAAACCATTCAAGACCACAGTCTTGAATGTAACCAAAGTCACCAACCAGAAAAATCCTAGTGAGACGTCCGCACCGGTGAGAGGCCAGAGAGAGAGAGACCGATCCTCGATGCCTCGGTTCCCCAAGTTGATGAGGCGTGACATGATCATGAGTTGCCCCCTCTCGTGGTGATCCTGGGAGTTGGTCCTTCGGTGGTCCCTCTAGTGTCCAGAAGTGGAGCTGTATTGTCCCTTTATAGTCAAAATAAATCCTACCCCCTTGGGGTTTTATTTCTCACATATACAGTTGATTAGTTTTGTTGCCAGTGCCAGACTATGTATTGCACATACATTTACTCCTGTTTTATTTACTGTATTTCCCATTTTTCATCTTCCACTAGGACATTTATTATTTGCCTGTTGTTTCTGGAGATATGGACGTAAATATCATCATAGATAAATGTTATATATATATATAATATATATATATATATATATATATATATATATATAACCTCGATTGGAAATACAATGTAAAACAACAGGTTTCTTAGTTTGGCGAATATTTTTAATATATATATCCATATATGTGAAAAAGGACATAATCAGCATGATTATTCCTCTTATAATCGTATAAATAAAAAAAAATTCTTGTATGACGCTGTATGGCAGGAGGTCCGACCCCAGTGGTCTGTGGAGGTTGAGTGAGATCGATGATCCGCTGACCTGGCCGAAGTCCTCCCTTTTTCCGCCAGATGTCCTCCAATTCCTTGTCCATTGGGTCGTCGCTTGCCCTGCCACCTTCCGTCCGGTTTATACTTCAATAACCCTGGCCTGGGCTTATTTCCTCATAACCTCGATTGGAAATACAATGTAAAACAACAGGTTTCTTAGTTTGGCGAATATTTTTAATATATATATCCATATATGTGAAAAAGGACATAATCAGCATGATTATTCCTCCAACCGCCAAAACAAGCAACAATCATGATTCATAGTCTCTAAATAGCAATTTAACATTGTCAAGGTCCAACCGGATCTTCGACTCACTGGTCCTCGACAAATATAACAATACACTGAGACTATGCCAGTCGCCTAATTCACGAATATCAGATAAAGGCACTCCTGCTTCAGCCAGGGCTGTTGCTCCTCCTCTACGGAGAGAATGAGATGATACTTTAGATAATCAGAGTTTCTTACAACTTTCAGTTAATCTCTTAGATAGCCAGGCATATGAGCCTTCTACAAACTTCCCTGAGTCCCAGTAGGATATCAAGTGTGAACTAATAGAAGGAAAAATAACCTTTGACATTAGAACCTCATACCACTGCCCTACATCAAATGCAATTGCTGTAGTATTTGCCAAGTAAATTTCTAGTGTTCTTTCTTTATCAGATATAGTTTTCGTCCTCCGTACAATTATTTTCACTCCCCATGGGCATAGGAAAATATCGGCAATTCTTACTGCCATATTTTGTTCCACCAAATTACTCTTTCGGAGTAACCCCCGGAAGCCCAGTAATAGTGCCAGCCAATAGGCTACATCCTCTGATTTCTCCATATTTAACTGACCGAAAATCATATATAACTCTGGAATGGTTATGGGCCTTGCTTGGACGACCGGGGCTCCGAGTAGACGTTTCACTCCTCTCAACGTTGCTTTAACCTGGAAATGTTTGGGATCCACATGGTCGAAGCCCATTACATCATGAAGCGACCACAAGGCCGACACATAATTGATCAACGAGGTGTAGGAATATTTTAATGACAAGAACGAAATATAAAGCAACACTGTCTTTTGTGATGCTGGCAAAGGAGGTTCAATTTCATACTCCTTAGCAAACGAAAAATATGTCTTCCACTGTGTTTTGCGTGTTGTAGCTGTGTTTTCTGCCATCCAATGTTGCTGGATCTGACTCAGTCTACACTCCAAAGCGCTCACTGCAACATAAATGTGAGAACAATTCAGTTTTGAACTCCTTATTCCAAACCGATAGCCTGGACAAAATATCCGGTATTATATTTCGTTCTCCTGGAATTTGAAAGGCCTTAATCCTAATATTATATACAAATTGCAACCAGAACAACTCACGTAGCCATTCCATCGTTTTCAACGAAGTGCTACGCCCAGTGTTAACACAATGCATTACCTGCGTGTTGTCTGTGACCACCCACACAATTGAGTTCTTGAACTCTGGACCCCATCTTTTTAGGCTAATAACCACCAGCCATAGCTCTCTCAAGTTGATGGAGTCAGACTTTTCTAGTTCCGAGGGTGGATCTTCCCAGTGATGGCCAACATTTAAGTTATTCACTTCCCAGGTTCCCGCGAACCAGTCGCCATCACAACAACCACCGTAGCCTGTCATCGAAGAATCCGTTTCTACAAAGAATACAGGGGATCTTATATCACTTATGATATCACACGTACCGTTGAAAATGTGAGAAATTTTTCTCCACCATAGCAAATCGGCTACGAACCATTCTGGAATTTTTATGACCCTTGCTTTTTCTGGGAAGAACTTAATAAGGTTTATTATTCTCCGCAGAAAAGTTCTACCACCTTGGATAACCGTTGCCGCTGCTGACAATTTCCCACATAAGGATTGCAACTCCTTTTTTGTGGCAAAACTCTTGTCTTGAAATTTTGTCACTTCCTGTATCAACGAGTCAAATTTTTCTTCGGGAAGACTTACCACCATCGTCTCGGCATTTATCTCAATGCCCAGGTATACCACCACCTGCGCTGGCGCTATTAATTTGTTACAATTTACTTTGAACCCTAATTCACTTAGTATTTGTAACAATGTAGAAAGACTTTCCTGACACTTTGCCTTAGTCTCTTCTACTACGATAAAGTCGTCTAAGTAGCAACTAACGTAGTTAACACCGCGCGCTTTTGCGCATATCACCACCAGATTCGATAGTTGCGTAAATATGAAGGGGCTGCATTTTAGCCCAAAACATAAACAACAATCTGCTAACCATTCAGATCTACCTCCGAAGTTCCATTCCATGCCTTGAAACTCCCTGTGTGCGGGATTTATATGTACGCTTCTATATGCAGAAGAAATATCAACAACTGCCATGTAACTACCTACTTGAAGCGTTTGCAGGACGTCGTCCAAACTAGAAAAGGAAAATACCTTACAAGTAGTTGACATATAGTTATTTATTGATTCCCCCAAAGGGCGTTTAGCGTCTGTGATCGGCCTCAACTTTAGGTTCTTTTTCTTCACTGCTCCCATGGCATGTATACAATTTGGGGGATGATCGATGATCACTACTTTACCTTCGTCAATTTCCCATTCCAGTGACTTCGTCATCTGGTCTAGGAACTCATCGTTCAAAATGGAGCTGTAATTTGAACAAAAATAGCTACCATTAAATTCGTTATCTACAATGTCAAATCCATTGATCATACCATTCAGTACGAATTCTGGATATTCAATCTTATCGGCTAAATAATAACAAGCATCGAAAAATGCACAAGGATTAAGCTGCATTCTACAGCCGCCAATCCAATGTTCTCCCTCGCAGGTCCTCCCACACGGTCTATGGAATGTTACATCACCGTATCGTTGTGTGTAGATTTCTTCGTCGTCTGAGTTTACGGGCAACGTTCCCCCTAGCTCTGGGCAATCTGGAAAACAATGATTCATTTCAAATAAAACAGTGTTATCGCTTGTTTCTCCCGATAAGTTATTTCTATTTATCTCTGATGCTAAATAATCCTGATTTTCATATTCCCCAACAGAGATAACTTCTGAGCTATCCTTGATACTTTGGATATCCTTATGTACTAGTACAGAGTCGGCCCTAGTGGATAAGACAAAATCCGAATCTGGAACAATTTCCGGATTTATCACAACCTCGGAAAAAATTGAACAAGAATGTGAGTCTCTAAGCTCGTATTCAATCCCCTGCGCTGGAATTCTGCCCTCCAATACGGGCGAAAAACTACCACTCTCGGTTCCAGCCTGCCTATTCAGCCGACCCTGCAGAAATTGACATGAAATTCTTAGTCCAGTTTTCCATTAACTCTCGACTATCATCTCCCCTTCCTTCCTTACGAGGACTTTCTGAACTTTCTTGTTCTCCACTTACTCCAGGGTGGTTACCAGAAACTGTCATTTTCCCAGTTAATTCTGACAACATAACAAGTGCCCTATCCAATTTTGTAGAATTTCTTTCTACTTCTCTAGTAAGTCTAACATTCTCGCTTTCAGTAAAGGCTAGACGTTTAAACCACTCACCTCTATCTCCTTTGTCACTGGGGTCCCTTTCCTCCATACCTTGCGTCTCTTCTGCTAAGTACAGCGAATTATCTAATTCAATGGCTTTGGAATCAATGAACTCGTTAGCTGTAGACAATTCATGTCCTAATGAAACACATTGTTCCTTCGCGGCAGCTAAAAATTTGCAACAGGAAGGGCCTCGTGGTCTATGTACATGCGAGCATTCGCTGCACCGTACCAACCTACGTACCATTCTTGTATGACGCTGTATGGCAGGAGGTCCGACCCCAGTGGTCTGTGGAGGTTGAGTGAGATCGATGATCCGCTGACCTGGCCGAAGTCCTCCCTTTTTCCGCCAGATGTCCTCCAATTCCTTGTCCATTGGGTCGTCCCTTGCCCTGCCACCTTCCGTCCGGTTTATACTTCAATAACCCTGGCCTGGGCTTATTTCCTCATATATATATTTATTTATATTATACACCTAACCCATATGATACATTCTAAAATCATTATATATTTCACTTTGATAGTATTATATGAGATGACAAAGAATATATTTCCTGAGTTTGTGTTCATTTTTAAATCATAATATCGGGTGTTTGAGATTCCTGACTAAATACAATTGCTAAGAAATACTTTATTATAAACTAATTTTTTTGCACTCTGGAAATAGGACAAATACATGGCCAACAGTGATGTATTACTATACTTACCAATATATATTGTGGAAACACTGTAACAACTGAACAATGTCTAAAAACTGAGACAATAATCAACTCTTAAGTTTAGACAACCTCTCCTAGTTTTTAGAGTGTCCCCTCTTGTTCTAACACTCTTATCTGGAAGAAAACAACACCTCTGCACTCATACCCGCCACTCACACCCTATGTGTGAATGCATAGTTGGGCACTCGGACACCGCAATGTTTGGCCGAACGGCCGCGTTACCATGCAACATGACCGCATGGCGGCGCTGAACGGAAAAACGGCTAATAGCTATAATTTTCAATTATCCACAAGTTCAAATTGGACTCCTTTTTTAAAATCATGCAAACTGATGTCGATTTTTCATGGTTTTTGACCCCTCATCATAGACATATTTCTTGCGGGGAAGCAAACCTATATATACCCCTTTAGCTCTCGGCAATATCTATGTAGAAAATGTAATAAATATATTATATTCACTATTTGCTATAATATTTAAGGGTCCAGCTAAATACCCTGCATCCTCATTCTCGCATCAGCCTCAACACTACACACACGCTTCACTTTTTTACCCATCCACTCACACCTCTTCCTACTTCACCTATCTTCATACCCCTTTTTTCTTATATTTTCTTATATTACATATTCACTATAATTGACTCACTACTCTATTAGTCAATTATCACTTCATATATCATTAAATATTAATATTCATAACTTATGAATAATAAATGATATTCAGAAGGACAACCAAAATCGGTATTTCATATAGAATTCAATCAAACTTTATTTGCACAACTCCGGACTCCTCTCTTTCATCCAGGGATATGGGGTAATATGCAGCAGTAGATTCTTACCCTACGCACCTGATATTTTAATCGTCAATCAAAAAGATTAAGCAAGTGTGTAGATTAATGGATTCTTTTGTGAACTTCTATTTGATGTTTGTGATGAAAAATACCCCATCATTACTTGTTATCATTGACACAACGTATTCTACTACTTAAGGGTGAACATATTAGTTCAATCTAAACATCAAGTATCAAGTTGATATCTCAGGGGAAACTACGAACTATGTGAATAGAGGTATTTTCAAACAAACCAAATATTCAAACACATTTTCTTCATGATTTATTTATTACAGTAGACAACCTACGAAGAGACACGCAATATACATTTGATTGACATTGGTTGGGAGGATATGTTTAAAATAAATAAATTGTGATCGATATATTTCCTAACGTTTTAATGAATCACTTGAAATTAACCTTATATTATTAACTACAGGATATACCAACTGATTAACTATGATATTGTCTTCCATTGAATTGCCCAACACTTATAGAAATGTGTTTCCTTGGGTTATATTTATATGTCCTTCTTAGATTCGCAGATATTTCTCATAAAAAGGTTTTAAGAATGAATAATCGTGTATTTTATTCGGTTATATATGTTGTAACAGAAATATTCATATTCGTATCACAGTCAAATCAATCCATTTCTTGCACAAGGGTTTTCCGAAAAATATCCGTCTTTTAAATGTACTATGTGCAATGACGAATATCCGTGCATGTCAAAGGATTCTAGGGCGTTGCGTATTTCATGTGAAAAAAATCCTATGGTTGCTAGAAAAAGACAGAAAATATGCCCCTTAGCCCTTCCTATACGCCTGCGGTTGATAGATTAAATTGCGTATAAGGCCTGGCGTCCACCTACTACGATATGATTCCTATATGGTCTACGATGGACCTCCCGATAAAAAATCAAAATCGCGTCGGAAGGTCACCTAATATCGGGGCAGTTGACCAGGTTTCTGCGATTAGACTCCGTTAAAAACCCACACAATGTGTGGTGGATTGGCATGTCTAGACATATTTCTACGATTTTGCACCTTCCTGATATGTCTCTGATATTTGCTTTTTGTATCGGTGCCATATCGGTAGGTCTAAATTTATATCATAGTAGGTGAACGCCAGGCCTTAGAGCGAAGATCTAAAAACATTTTTACAGTGAAAAATATCACGTCGTGACGTGAAATTCATACGAAAAGGCAAAAAACAAATTTCTAAATAATGTACGGTCGAACACACCCACGCCCGGGAAAGCGAGACCAATACGTTACGCAGAAAGGTTTTTGATACCAAAAAAAGGCAATATTCTAATGCATTTATAAATCCTGTAACCAGGCGTTTTTTTCCTGTGCCCATGATTAGTACTCAGGCAGGGTGGCCATGACGTATAGAAGCGTCATGTAGTAAAGGTCAGAGGTGGGGCTTGACTTGCCGTCCCCGAATATATCAATGCCGCGCGCCGTCACGGGCGTCTTCTCGTCCTCCGTGCGCATCCTGGCGAGACGTGCTCGGGTCTGCCTCTCCAGGCGCGTGTCCACCATCCTGCTCGCCAGCTGGGCGTTGAGGTTGTGAATGGCGTCCTCGATGCGCTCCACCTCCTCCTCATTGTCTGCGAGAACAATGGTCAACTCCTTTTTAGTAAGTTGCTCTTTGAATATGAGATCGTACTGAAGGATCGATATACCGATCGAAGGATTCCATATTTGTAATTAGGGGCTTTTCATAAAGTACGTACGCACTGAG
Organism: Alentia gelatinosa; assembly: GCA_950022655.1. Taxonomy (NCBI): domain Eukaryota; kingdom Metazoa; phylum Annelida; class Polychaeta; order Phyllodocida; family Polynoidae; genus Alentia; species Alentia gelatinosa. The sequence goes on from OX465586.1 coordinate 46,661,735, forward strand.
GGGGTCGGGGGGAGGTAAAAAAATTCGGAAGTTTTGCGTATGCTTTGTTTCCATTGTTCTATTGCTTACGAAATCACAAGAGGACGTGGGGGAGGTCACAAATTTCAGAAATTCTGCGTACGTAATTTATGGATGGCCCGTTAACGACACATTAACCACGTTTTGGAAAGTGGTGTATCTTTGTTGCATAGACTAGAACTGCACCTTATTAACTGATAGACTTTGATGATGTTGCCAAATATGTTCAAGTTAACCGGCCACTTGCTGAAATCCGCCTATATGTATTTATGTATCTTCAGCTAATGAATTAAACAGTCATTCCTGATATATCGTGGGTGGCTCTGAAATAACCAAGGGTGTTTAACTAAATCAAACTAAGTACTCTAGTTTTTCAACTGATTTGTGTGCCTTTCGATGAATTCGTCGTAATTGAGAGAAATACTCCAAAGACTTTCACACCAGCTATTCATCTGAGCAATATCCCTTTCCCCTTGTCACATCAGAAATTACGTAAAGATGCTATACCTGATACAACTGCGAGATCGAGAGCCTTGTTGTACTCAATCAGTGCCTCCTCAAACGCCTGTAATTTGTCTGTGGACAAAAATACATCGTGTTAGTATTTTGATCAGTCAGAACAACATTCAGCATCACACCAATTGATGTGAGAAGATAACAGCGTTACACTCAGACCTAGTTTAGCTAGGGATTAGCTACATTTGTAATTCCATATATAGTCTTAGAACAGTAGAACCCCGTGCAAGGGTTCACCGGCCTCCTGAAGCCTCGGTAAGTGTTTTCTAGCATCTTCACCAAGCGAATTTGAATTCTCTCATCCGAAAACAGTGTCCACTGAATCCACCGATATACATGTCTAATCATTATAGACGAATACTGGAGAACTCGACCCGTTAAAAACTCGACCCATTAAAAACTCGACCCGTGACAAACTCGACCCGTTTTCAATCTTCTCAACCCAAGTGTCTCAACTGTGGATAAATACTATTCTGGGTGGTAAGTATGTTGTCTTGGCCTCAAATTTGGTCTTCTCGGTGGAAGAAAACGAACATTAAGCCATTCAACTAACCTTAACCCTATCCCTAACCCTAAACCAAACCCTAACCCTAACCCTATCCCTAGTCCTAACCCTAACCTTAACCCTATCCTTGACCCAAACCCTCTCCTAAACCCTAAAGGGGGGCGTCCACCAACCATGACAGGCCTACGATTGGAAAGCGTGTCATACCCTTGTCGTGGTTGGTGGACCCTAGATCCCAACAAGAGTCTATGACAAGGCCACGACAAGCTGCGATTGGAAGCTTGTCGTGGGCCTGTCGTGGGCCTTCCGACAAAGCTATGAAAATATCGAACATGTTCGATTTTTGCTATGACTGGACCTTTGTCATGGAGTGTTGTGGTTTCCTCGATATCACTGTCGTAGTGTGTCGGAACCATGGGCGCCTTTTTTACGGCAACCAGCAACATCTACAACACTCCCCGATACCGTTGTATCGACATTGCTCTTCTCACAACAAGGCTGCGACAAGGTGCCGATAGGAACTTTCTTGTCTGCTCTTGTCGTAGCCTTGTCGTGGTTGGTGGACGCCCCCCTTAAACCATAACCCTATCTCGAACCAGTCAGACCTTTCCTTCAATATAAAAATGTCTTATTCATGTGTATCTGAAACAGGTCGAGTACTCCAATCGATTTCTTCAAAACGGGTCAAGTTCTATGCCGTTCAACACAGTATACACCACATAACAAAGGGCATTATTGGTAAGGAAATGACCAGAATACCCTTCCCTTAACTCTATCCCTAACCCCATAACTTGACTTATTTTACAAACCCACTGGTTTATTCATCAAAAGAGTTTTAAAAAATCAGACCTTTCCTTTAATGTCAAACTGTCTTAATCGTAAGTATCTAAAACTGGTCGACTTTGTTGGTTGAGTTCTGCAAACTGGATTGAGTTCTCCTGACAACTACCCGTGGGTCGAGTTTCTTCCGGGTCGAGTTCTCCAGGATTTTCGTGTTAGTGAAGTGCTTTCACACCTTCAAAGCAGACAGCCTGCCCCCATATACGCACAGTGTGGCAAGAAGTTACTAAATAGCGTTGGAAGTTTGCCGCCTTTAAAATAGTTAATCCAGAATACTTGTGGATTATACTACGTAAAACTCATACTTCCTGATTATACTTACTATAACACTTGGCCAGGAGATAGCAGGCCTGGAACTGACGGTCTGTGTTATTCGTCTCCTGAGCGTTGACGCAGGACTTATCCGCCAGTTCCTGGGCATCAGCGTATTCGCTCATCTCAAAGTAGCAGCGTCCCATCTCATGGAAGAGCCATGCTCGCTCTTCAGCGGACACACACAGTGCCACTTTATCCCCCCATCTGTGATCAATTGATGTGTCAATGAGCATGTTACTATACAGGAAACTCATGAAAGTTAAGGGTCTGAGCCCGTATCCCATCGAGTTTGAATCACATAGTAATTGACAAGGCAAAGCCGCGTGAGTTACTATGTGATTCAAATGAGATGGGATCGAGCTCTGACCCTAAACTTGAATGGGTTTCTGAGTTTATCTCACCCTTAATATTGACTAATGGGATAACATTTGTGACATTATCCCCCATTGGATATTTTTCCTAAATAACTAATGGGCGTTAGGTACGAGTTCCCAATGTTAAGTCTATGGAGATAAAATATCTGGGGTGAGATAATAAGTCATAACTAGAGTACACAGTAAACACAGCTGTTTAGAATATGGGATTCTTAATATGGGAGACGAGAACACATTACAAAAAACAATTTTATAACGAGACATAACCTGAAACATATAATTGTCATCTAAAATGGTATGCAAAGTAGGTATTCGTGGATTAGATATTAACTAAATCAGTGACTGTGGAAATGACCCACCTAATAAGTACAGTAGAACCCCTCTTAAGGGGACACCCTCCGTTCCGAGCCAACTGTCCCCTTAAGCGGGGTGTCCCCTTAAGCGGGGTTTTCAGTCTGCCAATGGTTATACAATAGAGAATACCTACATAAATGAAGGAAACGATGGTTATTAGGTTAAAAGGTTTATTAATAATATATAAATAAGCAAATACGTATCAATTATACAATATAAATGAATATAAATGAATATAAATGTATATAAATTAAAAATAAATAGATAATACATGTAAATGTACAGTACAATTTATATACAGTTTCACAGTCCCAGGTGTCGGAGTTGTGGGTGGTGCAGAAACTGTCCAGGTCGATGTCCAGGTCAATGTCCAGGTCAACTGTCCAGGTCTATGTCCCCCCGTAACTTCTGAGAGAAATCAGCGGCCGCATAAGTGACTCAACATGAGCCGCCCTGAGCCGCGACGGCTCACTGAATACCACACTTTCAAAGCCGCCATCCCACCCTGAACCGCCCACCGCTAACCTGTAAGCGGGCCTCTAACCCAGCACCTTCGGCGGGCGCGAAAATCAGCAGCCGCATAAGGGACTCACCGTGAGCCGCCGTGAGCCGCAACGGCTCACTGAATACCGCACCTTCAAAGCCCCCAGCCCGTCCTGAACAGCCCACCACTAACCTGTAAGCGGGCCTCTAACCCCCTACCGAAAGTCACTGGATTTTCAGTGTTTTTGATATGATGTCCCTCCAAAACTGTCCCCTTAAGAGGGGTTTTTATGCATTTCTGTACCGAAAAACTGTCCCCTAAAGCGGGGTGTCCCCTTAAGCGGGGTGTCCCCTTAAGCGGGGTTAAAATAAACTCTTAATAGAGGGGAAAATTTCCGTTCCGAGCAAATTGTCCCCTTAAGCGGGGTGTCCCCTTAAGCGGGGTGTCCCGGAAGAGGGGTTTTACTGTAGAAGGTATCAGTATTGAATAACATCTGGTTTTGGTGCTTCCGAACCTAAAAACTTTGAGTTAAGAATACGAGGCTGGAGAACACTTCTGCACACAACCGATGCTACCTTGAGGAAAGAAATCGAACCTAAAAACATTGACGTGACTATAGTACTGTGAGGAAAGAGAGGCTGACTGTACTTACACATCTATCGCATCACGGTAGCGTCCCGCACGCGCATGGACCCTGCCCACATTGGACAGGCCACGTGACTTAGCATCCAGCAAGCCACTAGAAATGAAGGGTTTAAGATAATGGTAAATCTCAACAGAGCGCTTCCTTTGCTTTGAAAACATAATAGCATTCATTTAAGTTAGTCTATTCATATATAAAATTTAACTTAATTGAGGAACCTACTCTTATTCAGTTATGCCTTTTACGAGAATTTAGAGACGGCAATTTTAATATTTCTGAGTATTTCCTTCTTAGTGATATATTGATTTTCTTATTAGTGACATTTTTACTCGGTCCCTTGAAAAGGAAAATTCCTATGTACTTTTAGCCAAACCCTCTTGGTTACACCATGCTACGGGGGATGGAAAAACTTACGTTTCCGAGCCAAGGCTGACGTTTACTACCCAAGGCTGACGTTTACTACCCAAGGCTGACGTTTACTACCCAAGGTTGACACTTATACCAATAAGATAGTCTTACAAAATCCATATGAAAAGTGCAATGGGGAGAAAACATAGACTGTCAGGTTACTGAATAAGTTTGGATTTGGCTTTACGTTTAATGGCGGTTAAGCAAATAATGCTATTTATCATTGATAAACTACTTTTGAAGATGTATAGAAATAATGAGAAACCAAGTTACCGGAGAGAGAAAGGGAAAGTTACTCGGTAAGACTTGGAAAAAATAATACCCGTGGCCAAAGCCTTGGAATTTTTCCGAGCCTTACCTCGTAACTTTGACTTTGACTTTTTCTCACTGGAACATAGTTTCCCTCTATTATCTGAAGGTATTTTCCATGCTTACAAGTCCGTGCCAATGCCAAGGTCCTTCAGATGAGCATCTAGTGCTTCCTCTATCTCACCGAGATCGAGACAGGCATTACCCTGCAAACTGTACAGGTTGGCCAGTACGTTCTGTTTGTCCAACTCCGTGAAGTCCTCCGACAGCTGAGCTTCCTGCATCTTTTCCAGCACAATCTTACAACGGTAACGGGCCTTTTCGAATCGCTCCTCATCGTAGTCTGTAAGCAGTTAACGCATGGTCAAATATACAGATATCATATTGGTAAAATACCCATTTGGATGACATAATCTCTTCACAAAAGATGTCTACATGGATGTCAACGATGAAATTATTTGCAAAAAAGAATTGCAATAGTAATGCAAATGACGTCATGAATGTCACCTGAGAGTACATTTGCTCACGCTGACAGTCCATACGTCACCTGAGACCGCCACCTGCACGGTGCAGCACGACAAGCTTTCGTAAGGATTGAGTCTAGCAGGGTGTTCACTGCTTACTTGATCTATTTTCTATAATTTCCAGTAGATGTCAGTGTGTATAGAAGGATTGCAAAGAACCCATAAACCAAATCTACACACGAGGTGGAACATTGAAAAGGGTGGCCAGAGCGTTAGACTCAGAATCATGTCCATTTCATTTCCAAGTTGTTGCTGTAATCTACTAATGGTCCCTCCTGATTACAATCGATTAAATTTCATAAGTTCTGGGATAACACTTTTGTCTATATTCCAATATTATCTGATAGTTGTCACCTTGATAACTACCTATTTAATGTTAAAGAATTTGTGGTATTTGTCTATATATATATATGCAAAAGTCAAAAGCTAAGATCAGTATAGGTAAATCATATTACCCTCTTTTTTCTCCCATGAAATATTTGTGTCACATACCTCCGGCCTTGGGAGCTACACTGTTTATTACTCAAGATTACCCTGAAGCTTGTCCAAGTTGAAAGTACAGTACTCATGAATTTGTTTTTGTGGGGGTGTATTTTTTTCTAATAATCTAATTTCACCGATCACTGAGCTTATGGGGTGGGGTGACTCGTTTCTATATGCTGAAAGTTATCTTCTTCTAACATATTTAGATTCCCAGGCAAGAATTTGACATGTATAAAGAATATATAAATACAGAACAAATAGATTACATGTGATGACAATGGCTTCTCCAAATTACTTTTGAGTTGATTTCATCATATTTACGGATATCATCATATTTTCCTGAAAAATGTATGAATATACATCAATGTTTGATTAAATGGTGAGACCTCTAGGGTTTGATGATATATACATGAATATGTAAACAGACCATTGAGCAGTTTTGTATGCGGCATATATGTTGTGTAGCGCCTCTAAAACGTTATCCAGCACCAGGGCGCCCCCTACAGTGTATCTGGGGTACTATTGTAATAAACAGTCAACGCTGGCGAACTTGAAATGTAGACTGCTTCTGAGTTATCCACTGATCTAATCCCCACATTATACACAAGATTTGTGACATGGTGGCAGCTAGTGGGATCTTCTTGAGTGGTTATACATTCCTGGAACAAGTTGGTAATGTATTGTCATTGAAATCAGAGGAGATAACTCTTAAAGCAAAATGGTCAAGTGAGGAAGCACATTGCTGTTGTGAACAGATATGAGTAGATGAACTGGAGTGGATAAAGACTGTCTAATATTTTGAAATCACCTATCCAACTGTAGTGCTATACACTAGTAGAATCCTGGTACTGAGTGAAATCTCTCTTTGTGTGGCATTTTGAGTGAAGTTGTAGTGCAGGAGGGTAGATATGTTGTGCATAGTTTCAATGGAAGCACACATGTTGGTAAAAAGTGAGAGTGACCTAGGAATGCGTGACCCACCTGTCTGAATCCTCTTCAGTTCAGCCAAAGCGTAGCCGCGTGGGGAGGATCCGGGAGAGAGCGGTCTATCGTCAGTCACCTCCAGGCGCTGTGTAGTCTCCAGGAGGAATTCAGGAGCCTCCTGATGCCAGTCAGCCGTACGACTATCAGGCCGAGGCGCAGCTATGTGTAGGTAAGATGAAGGTAATTCATTCATATCTTTGATATATACTGAAAAAGGCACTCACAGTGTTTGGTTAGCGTCTTCATGAATAACAAGATTATATACGAATTTTTAGTATCATGTATTAGATATATTACGGTGACCTGAATATAATTAGTGACAACGAATTGGATTTGATAAGTGATTATTTAAGCGAATGGTCATTTGTAACGATGTCACAGGGAATGGATATCCAGTCTGGGGAAGGTGTTTTAAATTGAAGAGATACAGGTAGGAATAAACAAACATTTGTTGTGGTATGAACTTATGCTCTGTCATTATCTTTAGTTCTTAAATTTAAACATGTAGTCAGAATATCTAGTCTATTTTACCATGTTATATACGTCGTTAGTAGTTCATGGAGAATACATATTTGTTTATTTAGAAATACCATCACCATATATACGTCATACTTGGAAAGTCAATGCCAAGTAAGAAAGGCGGGAGGTAAATCTAGCCACAGCCTGAAACAAGAACATAGAGCTTGACTTCACCAATAGACCCTCACCAGGAAAGCAAACGTTCCACAGAAATCAGACAACATGTACCAATATTTAACTACATGTATCTTGATTAACTCATCTCTCATTAAACCAAAAGAATTGATACATACACACGTTCCTTGGGGGGACTTACAACAGGATGCAGAGTAGCTAAGAGATGTTTAGAGCAAACGGAACTTGACTTGAATATATCACATAATGGTACATGTTGCAGTAGCCCTGTGGAATATTTTGACTATATTCTAAACAGCTCCGTCTACAGAAGCTACCTTTCATCGTAAGCGCAACATTAGACTTAGCCAGTATCATAGCCCTCGCGCAGGATTTTTGGAATTCACGCTGGACATCTTCTGGCATATCCTTCAGAGGCATACCTGTATTATATACATTCAAGTGTCAAATGGTTATCGGCCAAAATGGCAAATCAAATTAAATTATCCAATGCTTTTCGAAGAGTTAATGATTCAAATTTCTTCCACACAATCACCTGACTATGATTAATTAATGAAATTGAATAAAATAAAAACAAAACGTATACTGATATCGAAGCCAAAATACAACTACATAAAGGACGACCTATTTTATATACAGTACATAGGACATGCATGCATCCATAATATATCTATTGATAAAGGGAATACCTTTTTCTTCTTCTAATTTTTTCTGAAGTTCCACTTTCTGCAATTATAAATGTAACGCATATCATTATAGATAGAAACAACTTATATTCAATCTTCTAGCATTTTCTACAACTTACAATATAAGCTGCAACTAAATGAATGTTAATGAAGATTGCTGCCATAACTGAAATTCAACAGATATACTAAATCACAAGCAGCAGACAGATGTCCCTTCAAGGATATGAGGTTGCTAGAACAACTGAACTAAAGCAGTTTTTTAATGTCTGAGAAGAAACGCAATTTAATATCTATAATCATAACGAAACTGCACACTTTATTACAATAGGATTCCAAATGACGTATGTCCTCAAAGCTGGATGGGAGACAATCATTCATGAAAGGGAAATTATCATTTTCAAGCATAGTTATAATGAACGGTTTCTACAACCCAGGATAAAGTGGAAGTGTATTACGTTCTTCTGGAACTATCACTTGAGGTGGGGACGCGTCATATCACCGCTAATTGTGTCTCAGCTTATAGTCCCATGCAATATATTCTTTTCCTGAAATCCCAATGGATATCCGTAAAATATATGTCTCTATCAGATGTTTTATTGATTGCCAAAATCTATCACCTCACACAAGGGGATTTAATACTTTACAAAGACGTACTAAAACATTGCCATAGGAAAAAGGTTTTGTTTAAATTCATTATTTCCTACTAGATTTGAATATTTTTAAAAGGTACAGAAAGATATGGTATAGCCTTTAATGTTAGCAATATAAAAACTATCACTTGAAGAAATTTGTCTTAGCTTTAGTTATACCACTCGCCATATGGGGATTGAGACAGGAGTTTCTCTGATTAAACAGGAGGAGGAATGATCATACGCCACTGGGTGTCGTGGATACTAAATATATTGTAGTTCCGGTTAAATTGTATATCGCTAAAACTATGGCTAATTGTGTCTCAGCTTATAGCCCCATGCAGTGTATTCTTTTCCTGAAATCCCAATACGTATCCGTAAAATATTTGTCTCTATTAGATGTTTTATTGATTGCCAAAATCTACCAAAATTTAGGTTGATGGTAAATTTATACCTTTCAAAGTGCAATTATGCCACGTGAGGTGGTGGTAGAATCTATCACAATCCCCGTATGACACAGAAATATCAAAGCGTAGATCAGCACACATCATCACGCCATTACGGAGAGAGCCTTGTCCAAGTGCAGGTGCCACACCACTCGAGGATTTGTTATCACATAGTAAAGTGACACTGCAGAAAGGAAGACAGTTAGGTTGGCCATGTAGCAATTACAGTTCTCTTCATCTCTAGATACATTTCTTGTCTGAAAATGTGTTTGGAACAAAATCATTGTGAAATAATAAGCAGCCATTAGTGGTGGTTAGGTGAGTCATGTGACAGATGACGTCAATGTCGGTGTATGGCAGACATAGAGGACAAAATAGTACTCACGCCATGAGCACCACGTGGCTGTGACTTGCCTCGTACCGGTTTAGTAGAGTAGGTGGCCTTCGTGATTGATTTTTTTCTATTTTTTCTTTCTTCTTTGCTTTCCACTCTTTTCTCCGATTCCTTCATCATGTCTGCCTTTGAACTTAAGACGGCTTTCCTCACGGGATCGTTTTCTTTCGTATTAGGGGGCTTATTTTGGTTAATCTGCAGGGAGGTGACACTCCGCTCTAGGTTCTGTGACTGGCTGGATGCTAATTTAGTGGAAGTCTTACTTCGCACCAAAGGTCTTGGTGTCATTTTATTTGACTGCTTATTAACAGTTAAGTTGTTAGTTGATTGGCCCATACCACCTTTCGAGCGGTGTGTTGGTTGAGCAAACTCTTGTTCGGAATCTAACTGGCCTCTTTCTTGAGATTGTTCTCTTGGTTCTGTTGAGTTGTCTGCCTCATCTGCTAATTTACCTGATTCTTTGCCCTGCTGTGACTCTCCCAGAATCTTTTGTGGTTCTTCTTGAGTGGTGTCCGACTCTCCGGTAGGCTGAGGCGATGTATCTGCTTCATTTTCTGTAGATTTTACATGTTTTGTAATTGGGGGCAGTGCAGCGGCAGGTGGTTTAGATATATTTGTTGAACTCCGCTGAAGTGGTTGGCGTGGTGTTCTGGAAACCACAGATTCCTTCTTTAGAGATTTCAAAGAAGACGTTTTTCGTAGAGTAGAAACCTGCCTTGGTTTATCTGTAATAGTTGTGCTACTCCTCTTCAAACCTGGACGAGTTACTGGGGTAGCGTTAGATTTGACAATGTCTCTAAGAATTATGCCAGGGAGCACATTGTTTTTAGTAGTCTTTTTTATAGAGTTATTGTCCATGTGTATAGCAGGTACCCTCGGTGACTTGTAGAAGGATTTTGCCCTGTCCAGATGCCTCTTCGTTGTAAATGGTATGTCGACTTTATTTGATTTGCCCTTTGTCTCCTGTTGCTCAGACTCCTTTTCAGTTTTCTGAGTAGTTGGCATTTCCTCTTCTGATCCCTCAGAATCCCTGGTTGGTCCATCATTCAAATGTGTTTCTATCATTTCTGACTCATCCTCCGCTTCCGAAATAATGACTTTGGGAGGAATGAATGTCCGATCACCATTTGGTATCACTGTAGAATGATTGTTTAAAGCTTTTAGACTTGCTCCTGATTCAGTTTCTATCTTACCTTCGTTTTGGACGTGCTTGACTCTATCTATTGACTGTGTCTCTGTCTGTTTTACTTCTGTACTAATCACTTGTAGATCTTTGTTTGCAGTCTCCTTTTCTACCTTATTGAATTCTTCCCTAATAAATTCATTAATACTGTTATTTACTTGGTCTCCCTCGGTCTTGATCTTAATTGCTGGCACATTGGTCACTGGCTGAGGATGCTTTACATATGAATCTGCATGGGAATCAATATGATCTTTTTCAATATCAAACCCACTGAAATCTTGTATCATCACATTGTTTTCTAGTCTGTCTTCTGTTTCCTCACCCTGTCTAGATACGGGATCGCCTCCATCATCACCATGCAACGATCTGAAGGTAAGTGTCGGAATAATTACCTTGTCCTTCTTTCTCTTCTTGCTGGAACGCCCCCGCCTGGCGGACCTAGGCGTCTTTGAATTAATATCTAACGAAACTCTCGACCCATCAGCTGGCCCTGACACGTTAGAATGGTCCGGCCTAACAGACCTGGTTGGGCTAGGAGACGGTGTCCATGAATTGATATCTAATGAAACTCCAGACCCATGAGCTGGTCCTGGTGGATTGTCTCTATGTGTAGGTTCTGGTGTGTGCTGTGCTTCCCTACCATGACTTTCAGACAAGCTGCATGGTACCACATCTGATACTTTATTTCGAATATCACTTTCTTCAGTAGATATCCCTTGTTGGAGTTTTATTCTCTCCCTATCAATGCTATTTTCCTCAATGAGCTCGTTGTTCAGAGTAATTAATGGGACAGCCAATGGCTCCTTAGTTGTTTCCTCTGGATCATTAATATTATGACCTATTGGAGGCAGTCGACGGGTGTTAGATGCCGGCTTGATGGCTATGATTTCTCTAGTGATGGACTTAGCCGACTGCTGGCGATCGTCTTCTCCAAGAGTTTGTAGGAGATCTGCTCCAGTTATGGACGATTTCCTGGTTTTCTGCCAGGCAGAAACAAATTACCTTTAGGTGCCCTATGCATTAATGGGAGTGTTTAAACTAAACTGTCATATTGAAATAGAAATGGGTTTAGCTGAACAGTAGACAAGACAACACCTGAAAAGGTTTTTTTTATCATACAATTGCACTTCTAATTCTGACCGAAAAATGCATGCATATTATTCGTCATTTGACTCAAATTTTGCCAACCTATTTTGCTAACCACGACATCAAGTAAAACGTAGTCTATTTACCTTTTTGTGTGCCAAGAGCTTCATTGTGGAGAAAAGCTTCATTGTTTTCGATGCTGTGAAAAAGAAACGATGAACAACTATATAAGGTACAATAGATCAAAATCATTATCCAATCAACCGCAGTAACAAAATTGTGTACAGGTGGTACAAGTAATGCTTTCAGTCTATACGAAATATGAGTATATGAAGAAGGGGTACCTTGGATGTTTTCTGTAATGTTAGTTGTCAGCGCCCTAATAGCATTTTTTATCTCTGGAGCGTTAGGCCTCATGCGCAGGGCTCGATGATAAAGCATGAGTGCTTCTTCCTTCTCCCCATTCTGGGCCAGATCCTTTGCCTCCTGGCACATCACCTGGAATGATAAGAATATCAGGAATGTTATCTGTTACTGACAAGAGCACTGACTTCAAATTTGTCTTGGCTTGTTTCTATCCTCTTCGACAGAGCCTTGTCTAAGCTAAAAGTTATATATGTTTAGAATCTACGAATACATGGGTTACCGTTCAGAGCACTTGGCGGTTCATTGTTTACTAAGACACCAAGAAGAATGAATTGTCTTAAGTTAAGAGTTTATAACTTTCTCAATTCTTCAATAGATGATGATACGCCTTTGATGACCAGACTGGTGTATCTCTATCACCTTTGTGCCTTGTTTCCATATTTTATCTCACCCCAGATATTTTTTCTCCATAGACTTAACATTGAGAACTCGTATCTAATGCCTATTAGATATTTATGAAAAATATCCAATGGGGGATAATGTCACAAATGTTAGCCCATTAGTCAATATTAAGGGTGAGATAAATTCAGAAACCCATTCAAGTTTAGGGTCAGAACTCGATCCCATCTCATTTGAATCACGTAGTAATTCACTCGGCTTCGCCTTGTGAATTACTACATGATTCAAACTCGATGGGATACGGGCTCAGACCCTAAACTTTCATGGGTTTCCTCTATAGTCTTAACCATATCGGAGGTAACACTGAAGCGATATATCAAATTGGAATACTATGTATACAATCCTTATATTTTCCCGGTGGATAATCTAAATAGACCTGTATTACAAACGAAATATGCTCATGCATCCGGTCGTATATAATGTTTTAGAATGTCGTTGTTATGAAGATGTTCGGCCAACTCTTCCGCGTATCTCTGAAGCCAGCCTTATGTTAGGCCTACCAAAAAAAGAGTCTGTGACCTTACCCCTCTAATTCAATAATGGTTATATCATAAAAGAAAATCTGTCTTATTCCTTCAGTTCTTATTGCATTCTGTTACCACACGATGTAGTCATATGTGTATCTAACAGTAATAAGATAAAATGTATATACCTTACTGGTACGTCCTCGCATACCGAGTTTCTTTGGCCAGAAATATTCAACGAGCTCGCAGAGCGAGTTGAATATTTCTGGCCAAAGAAACAAGGTATGCGAGGACGTACCAGTAAGGTAATACATTTTTATTTTATTATATACCATCAAATGTAATTATTTGATGAATTACATACGATAATGTGACGACGTCCGAGCTGGGTTCAAAGTGTGCTGGTATATTTGTTGACATCTTACTCATAGTCGAGCGTGGGATACTCTCCAAGCAGATTTTCAACTTTTTTTCCCCCTTGAACTCCCGTGATCCTTTGCGCGCCGAAATAAGTACAGTTTATTCTTCCACAATGTGCTGTGTTTTTGCGTAAAATCAAATCATCTTAGCTATTTTCATATATTTTGTTTGGATTCTATATACCATGGTTGTTTTCTTTTTAGATAAAAACAAAATCCGACAAAAAAAAGTAAGACTTCACCAGGAATCGAACCCCCCTTCCCCACCTCCTGAAACGGATAGCATAACCACTACACCACCAACTCTGTTGAGATCATGATGGTAGTCATGCACAATACTATCTCCAAACAGATTTTTTCTTCAACTACCATGATCCTTTGCGAGCATAAATTAGCGGATTGCTACTTGTCAGTGCCAACCAGCGATCTACCTTCCTTCGACTATATTTGAGAAGATTGCCTATTTTATTTATGGATACCCTCTTCGAAAGAGTTTACACATCGAACGGCACAGAAAATGCTTCAGGGGTCATTTCTATAGAAAATATTTAGTAATACCCAAGCGAATTATCATAGAGGAAACCTGTGAAAGTTGAGGGTCACATCAGGCATCCCATCGAGTTTGAATAGCGTAGTAATTCACAAGGCAAAGCTGCCTGGGTTACGTGGCGATTCAAATGAGATGGGATCGAGCTCTGACCGTAAGCTTTTTAGTTTTCTGAATGTATCTCACTCTTCAAATTGACCAATGGGCTAACCTTAGATAATCGACCGTTGACCTTTTTTTGTTAGATACTCCCTGGGTATTGGACACGACTTCCCAATGTTAAGTCTATTGGGATAAATACCAGGGGTGAGACAACAATTAATATGCATGTACATGTAGTTGATTTATTCGTCAATAAAAACCCTCTTAGTTATACGATATGATAGAACATTCGTATGTAATAGTATGTTAGTAACTGAAATACATGTGTACATCATGCTCAACGTATAACACATTCATTTCAGTTATCAACACGAAAATCATTTCATTATAATCTTTTTTAATTGCTTTCAACTACAATAAATTGCAGTTATCAACAATGATTCGATTGAATATTCTTATATGCAATAGTATGTCAGCAACTAGTTACGATAAATGCATCTCTAAGAATAGTATTGTATAGCGACTTTTAATTGTCGCACTTAGCTAGAGTCATGATCCGGGAGAAATCCTTAAAATTTACGGTATCAAAATAAACCGCGTGCAAATTTACGTCTATTCAGATAAGTAAGAGGTAGAAGAAATGATTTTAGAAAGAAGAATGTTGAAGCGTTATCTCTATGCCAATCTAAAATTGAGAATTTAGTCTACTTTTCTATAGGCAAGGTACACACTTTCAGAATATTTATACATGGATACGTTTTGTTAAATCATTACTAAATAATCAGAGGAACATCGGTAAACATTGCTGTCCTTCTTTTGGATAGCAGATGTTCAGGTTCTATAAGAAACGAGGATGTGTAAAAAAAACGTGGTTACCTCCTTTGACAATGGGAAGGGATGTTTCTTCCCCAAACCTAATAGTGGAGCATCTTGAAAGTTAGGGAGAGTCTTATATGAGGGTATTCGTCCCGACCTACCCATGGCTGTTCCGATACAGTAAGAACAATAAACTTTCAACCTAACTTAAATGTCGATCAGGTACATCCTTAAGGATCGCAGAGAGTTGAGAATATCGGTAAATCCAGGGCATGGAGGCTTAGGACCTCCTCTGGGTTGACTATAAAGCAGGCTGTCTCTTTGCATCGCTCCTGGAGAAATGACCTTTGGGCCAAATAATCTTCTCCTTATATACAAGTAAGCGATTATTGATGTGAAGGATTACGATCTGAGTGACCGTAGGTTAAGACACAGTAACAATAAAGTGCCCATCGAAAGCCCAGGTGGGAAATTCAGTGGCCGTTATATTGGCAGATTATAGATCTTTCACTCATGGCTAAAAGGGCAGCCATTGGCTTGTTTTGTGATTTGCTGACCATTGCCGTCCATGTATGCATAATCTCTGAAAAGCCGGGACTTGAGCGGCGTAACCACGAGATTTCTTTGTGGCAGCACCTGTGCATAATGACTACGCCTGTGTAGAAATGGAAAATCTTTACGATGGTGTTGTTTGAAAGGCCATTTGGAATCTAGGTGTTATGAGAGTAATGATTATTGGCCAATATAAATGCATTGACTTATCCCGATGTAATATTTTACTTTCAAAGGCTATGCCAACATTTGTTCTTGTTGGCAGCAGATATTCTCCTATAAACTAATGTAAATATATTTATATGTTCTTGGTAGAACGGTCTAGAACAGTTTCAGATAAAGGAAAACAAATCCTATATTTGACTGTTAACTAATAATGATTAACGACTGTGCACTGATATTTAAGCTAGCAAATGAGTACAAATATCTATTTGGATTTAGATAACCACTAACATTTGGAGAAATACCGTTTTGTGTACTACATCCGATGCTGCAGAGTCTTATCATTATATTCTACAGAGAAAAATACAATAATGGTGGTTAAACAATATGCAATTTCTCTGACAATTACAGCATGTGTATACTTATGCAAATTGATTATTCATGCATTAATTGTTCAAACCCTAACTTGAGCGTCTTCAGAATCTCTATTCTTTGATATATTGAAGAGGGTATCTCGGCCGATTGTGCAATTAATGTATCAGCTGACGCTCATCACTAGTGTAATAAAGATGTTTTAAAACTTATATTTACTTTAACTCATAGTCAATAATACATTGTTTATAATCAGTCATAACTTTCTCATTTACCATCAGAAATCACTGTCATAAAACGTTTTGCATGCTTAAAAATAGCGAACTGTATAGCTGGTGTAAGTCTACACCAGATTACCACCAATGCTTGACAGTGCTGTGACGTTATGGCATAATCTAGAACTGCATGTCCTGCAACAAACTTTTCTATTAATCACGTAGGTATCCTTAGTGTTACTCGGATAATACCACCCTTCAACTACACGGAGATTACTGCCACTCGTACACAAATCAAGTCATTTCTGTGTATGTATTCAAGAGACTAACAGATTTGTATCAAATTGGGAAAGGGTTGACTAGTCTAGTATTAGGCAATGAAGCTATGGTGGGGACCTACCGGGTATTAATCTAAACTGAATTAATTCCAACATATATGATAGACTTCGAAGTTAAGCTAGAACCCCTTATAAACTGATAGGCATTGCCACATGAAGACGCAAGTGTCGGTTCGTGAATGATTGTTAACGGTTATACTCTACTGGAATTCTTTCCCTTCAATTTGGTAAGGACAACTAACTTTCAACCTTTGTCTTTAATGACCTTCCACTCCCAAAAGTACTTGATTTCGATTGATGACTAATCTCCTTCTATATCAGATCGTTCAATATGGCTCTCTGCACATAAAGAGTGGAGTAATACGAGACCTGTAACTTAAATAAAACGCAGCAAGAGCACATTTATATACCTCTTCATACGATGGAAACGCGTCACAAAGAAGCAGCTAGTGAAAAGTGAATTATTTTTCTTGATAAAAGCGACATGCTAATAGGTTGAAGAACGAGGAAATAAAGAGTGTACGCACATTCAAATGTCACTTACTTTCCGTATCTCGGCCATTGTCGGAAATGTTACATTCAACAGCAATCTGTTTCGTATGTCTCTGCCACCCGCCTATGCCCAGTGTATACACATAGCTAACTTTAGTACTTCAGGTTCGACATCGCTGAGAACTCACGGTCGCTAATCTGCTATTAAACTAACAAACAAACAGGGGGAAATCCGATTGTACACAGTCACAGAATAGACCAAAGATGTTTTCCGTCAGGCCTGTTTACTCTGGTCACAAAGGTTACAATAGCTATGTACCCTTCCTCGACCCAAGTGAGCATTGAATTCCCCTCTGTAACTTCAATTACCTTGGACGATATCGTGACACGAGGGTAGAGCAGACAACAGCTCTATTGTGCCAGTGCTCGGATCTTTCACAAAAAAGCATATCTAGAGACATGTGTCTTTGAGCCAAAATACTAAAAGAAATTTCGAGACGCTCGGGATGAAGCTTAATGGCTGTCTTAAAGTGATCTTTAATCACACCCACACCCTTTCGCGGAATAGATGGGGCGTAAATGTGTTTAGAATTCAATTGCAAAAAAGGATGAGGTTTGGTATATCAAAATTGTATGAATACTACACGTAAGGATAAATATATGTCAACAATTGCGGTGGAATTGCTGTAGTGATATATATTGAAGTGAAATAGAACATCTATCCACATGAGAACTTCCATAATTAAGTTGAAATTAACTGGAATATAAGTCTCCAATATATTCATGATATAGCCTTAGTAGTTACACTTTTCTGACATGAGCAAATATTCATGATATTCCGTTATGACAGCGTTTACCAATTTCTGGTCAACACTCGCTACAACTTGATTATTGCATTTGTTTTTATAACCCCATCGCGAAAGACCTGACCTTCGAGGAACTAGCATGATGCTCCTCAACCATACGGATAATTTTAAATAATAGGCTAAATCTGTTCAAGATATTCTCAACCAAGACGTAACAAAGCTTGACCAACCCTAAGAATCTTAGTTTAAAGAGCATAAAAGGAACAAGTCTGAGGACCTATGGCCCAATGCGTTGTGCCGCCTCAACAGGCACAATTGTATTTAGGAGTGTTATAAAGTAGCACCATGTGTAATGACCATGTTGATACCCTGATTAGCTACCTCGTGTTACATTAGTTAATGATATTACACAATTGAAAAGAAATCAATGTGTCTTTTTCTCCATTTCACAATTATATTATCCCTCAACTAAAACTGACGTAGCCACATGTCTCTCATCAGGTGTCCAGTCTATAGACATCGACCATGGTTTTTCCAGCTACCCTGAGTCCTATATAACTTTTTATTATATACGTGTTCTGTCTGAACAGTGCCATATATGCTTTTTCATACGTATTTTTATATAGCACTCCAGGAATTATTTTCTGTCCGACGTGACAAGAGAGATCGGCGGCCATTTATTCCTTCGATAAACTAAATTCAAAGTGCTGAATCGCAGTAGAATTATAGAAAAAGTAACAGAAAATAACTGAAATTATTGGGTTTTTCGTCAAATTTGAAACGGTTGTTTAGAAATTCAATTATATCTGTTGATTGGTTTTGTCATAAAGTGCCACTTTTGATGAAGCAGGAGCGTCATTGGTTACTCATGGCCTTTGGTCAGGAGTGGTCATTGCCCCCCCCCCCCCCCCCCTGGTGACGCACTTCACCACTCAGCGCACCTGTGCGCTACCTGTCGCTTTCTCTCTGCACCGCTCGTCAACCTGGGAAACCAGCGCACTGACTTCAGTCTCACACTTCGCTTTGCACTCTCACCGTACAAATGGACTTTTTCTACCCATCCACCCTCACCAACTCTTCTCCTACTCACTTCACTCGTAGGGCTATCTTATTATTATTACTTTATTACACACTTATGTAATAACTCATAATAACTACTTATTATGTCACATTCATTGTACAAAATGTAATTGACATCAAACATATCTATATATATATATATATATATATATATATATATATATATATATATATATATATATATATATATATGTCAACTATCTATTATCATTGTTATTATTAATATTCATGGTAATAATGTATTATCACTTATTCATATTAATATGACTATAAAATTAAATAAAATGTTATTAGCCCACTCCGGCTTTCCTCTCGTTCATCCAGGGATATGGGGTAATGGGTTACTCATGGGCTTTGCTCAGGGGTAGTCATTGCTCCCCCCGGTGTCCCCCTCTACCGCGCCTCACGGGCGCCCCTCCTGCCCCCTCGCGGCTCTCACACTTACCACGCAGTCACGTGGTACAGCCCGGTCCAGACCCCGGCCTCACTTCTCCTTCACCCGCCCTGCAGTACGCACGTACTACAGTACCAATTTTCGTCTCTTGGCCACGTGCTTTGCCTCATACTCCCCGAGTACAGGCTAGCACCCCCATACACGCGATACGGTACAGTGAAAGGAGAAATGGGTCCTACGACGAGGAATACCCCGGTGCCCAGCACATCGAAGCCGACGGAGTCCACGGCGGAATCGGAGGCCACTCTCCAGGAAACGGCCGAGTCCAACGAGAACATCGAGTCGGTCTCGGACAGTGGGCGCACGGTAAAAACGGCTAGAATCTCGAAGCTCGAGTCCAACATGGAAAAGATGGGAAGGACGATGGATAGTATGTTTCAGACGATGCAGGCGATGGCACGACAACGGTCGCCGACCAGGGCTACACAACCGACGGTCCGAGAGGCACGCTCCACGGCCGAGGACCGGACAAGAGACTGGGCCCAGGACCAGACGTCGAGGCTGCCCGCACCCAGACAACTCAGGGAACGCTACCTGAGTGAGGAACTGCTCCAGCGAGAGATCAACCGCGAGGGCATTCGGCATGACCGCACGGCCGGTAGGTTTTCATCTGACTTGACCGTACATAAACTGATTTCTAAGCCGTACATGTATGTAGAACGCGAGGGCCTGTATACCATGTCACAAAAGCTCGAGGTTAGGGGAAGCCTGGCCCCCATGGAGTATGTGAGCGCGTTCTTACTGATGATGGAGGACGAGCGGGCGATACACGAGGGCGACCGCCGAGACATGTACAGGCACCTCTCGCAGGTAACGGTGGACGCCCAGACACGGCCGTGGCCCGCGGTTAGGAGGTGGTCCAACTACATATTCGATCAGGTTGAGGCCGGCCGTGTGTACTGGTCCGACCACGTGCGCATTCAAGACGAACGCGTACGCATAGCCATGACGGCCGCCACCAGCGCCCCTAACGGTCAAGACGGAGGAAGGGACGGGGCCCGAGAGCTCCCCTGCCGGGCGTACAACTCGGAGCGAGGTTGTCGCCTACGGAACGGACATCAGGACGGGCAGATCAAATGGGTTCATGTTTGTTCGTTCTGCGATTCGGTGGGGCGGATGTGCACGCACTCTATACACGCGTGCAACAGGAAACTCGTGTATGGTGCGGGTTATGACAACGCTGCACCAACATCCGCACCCGGCCCACGAAGGAGGCCGCACGCCGGACACACGGTCCGCCCCACCGAACTAGGAGTGCAGAAACAACACGGCACGGCTTCAAAAAACGGACCGGACGCGCCCCGCGAGTGAGCGTGGCGCGAGACGCACCCCTCGGCCTCGGTACGAGTGCACTCGGCGAGGGGGACACGATCAAAGAGTGCAGGAGTGATGACGTCACCCCCCACGTGACAACAACACCGCGTGCCGCGCACGTGGGGGGAAGCACGGAGCGTGCAGCCCCGCCCACCGAGGAATACACTCCCGCCTGTGGTAGTGTTAGCGGGGAGGCGGAGCAATTGGCTCGGCAATTGCCCCGGGAGGACGGCCGCGAACCCAGTCCCATCGACTTCGCTGCCGTGAGGAAGTTCTGTGAGACCGGGATACCGGTCGCCGGAGTCCGGACCGACCCCGAGGCGTTCGCCGGACACAGGAGGACTAACTGGCCGCAGTTCGCAGCACACGGGCCGCCGGACCACGCCCACATCTATGATGTTGTGAGGCGCACGGGCCTACCCAACGCCCTCGGGGCCCGTATCGAGATCCCCACGGACCTCAACATCCCGGTCTGGATCCGATACCTCTCCGGGATCCCCGGCAGCGAGGAACTGACCGATTTCATCAGGTTCGGCTTCCCACTGGGTTACGCCGGGCCGGTAAGCGATACCCGCGGGGTACCCAACCACCCCAGTGCTACAGGGTACCCGGAGCAGGTAGATAAATTCATCAGGAAGGAGAAGGGGTACAGCAACCTCATGGGGCCGTTCGAGGCCCCCCCTTTCCTACCCTGGTGTCACGTGTCGCCTCTAATGACACGTGAGAAGAGAGGTACCACCGATCGCCGAGTGATAACCGATATGACCTACCCCAAGGAGGACAGTGTCAACGGCTATATCGTCAAGAACTCGGTTTACGGCGAGGAACGGGAGCATGGCCTCCCGACCGTGGATGGGTTCGTCGGCCGCCTGGTGGCCTCGGGGCCCGGGAGTTTCATGTCGACCATCGATATCTCCCGGGCGTACAACAACTTCCGCTGCGACCCCCTCGACTGGCCGTTGCTCTGTTTTGCGTGGGGGGAGGCATTCTACTGTGATACGGCGATGCCCTTTGGTGCCCGTGCCTCCTCCTACCACATGCAGTGTGTAGCAGAGGCAATAGTTAAGATCCTGAGCCAGAAGGGGGTCGAGGCCGCCATGTACCTGGACGACCTTATCATCCTCTCGCCCGACGAGGAAAAGGCGGCCTCGGACTTCGCCATAGCCCGAGGGCTCTTTGAGGAACTGGGCCTCCCCGAGGCCCGAGAAAAGGCTCAGCCCCCCAGCCAGGTGGTCACGTGGCTCGGTATCGTGATCAATTCAATAGACATGTCGCTCTCCGTCCCCGAGGACAAGCTACACGAGGTCCGGGAGCACGTGAGGGCGGTAGCCCAGAAGCGGTCACTGACCAAACGCCAGCTGCAATCCATACTGGGGCGCGTGTTACATGTAGCCAAGTGTATCCGGCCGGCACGCCCCTTTGTGAGTAAACTGCTCGAGGCCCTCCGGGGGATGGGCGGGTACTACATTAACATCAACTCGGAGATGCGGCAGGACCTCGAATGGTTCCTGCGCTTTGCCGACGGTTGGAACGGCCACGCCCTCATCCCCCGAGGCCCCCCGACCAAGTGCCTGATCGTGGATGCGTGCCTGTCCGGCGTCGGGGGTACAGACGGGACCTACTCGTACTCCGGCCGCGTCTGTCCAGTGAACGACCCTGTTACCTGCATCGCGGAGCTCGAGGCCCTCAACACGGTATACGCGATGTGCACGTTCTTAACCGACAGTGACCGCGGCACCCGGGTGGAAGTCTACTGTGATAATATGGGCACCGTCCAGGCACTCCGGTCGGGACGCGCCCGGAACCCCGTCCTGGCCGAGTGTGCCCGTCAAGCCTGGATGGTGCAGGCCAGACTACAGGTAGACTTCGTGTACACACACGTCCCGGGTGCCCTCAATACCGTGGCCGACGCGCTCAGCCGGGCACACCTAACCTCGAGGGACTTTGATACGGCCTCTAGGTACATAAAATTCCACTCCCTAGTCGAGGTCATGCCATGTACTCATGTTTCGTTCAACCCTGTGTTACGTCTCACCTGCAGATCCGGCGCTACGATCGCTCCAGACGAGGGCATCTGCTCGGCAATGCGAGGCGCGTGCCCCCGGAACGGGCGCGAACCAGCGCAGCGCCGTCGCGACCTACCTCGCATTCTGCCGCCGGATGGGCGCCGACCCCCAGAAACCTACCGTCAGCTTTACCACGGCGTTCCTCGAATACGTCGCGGACCACGCCCCCTCGCCGGCGACGGTCGCGAACCAGCTATCACACGTGCGGTCGCACCTACGGCTGACGGGGGGCGACGTCGTGCCGACGGAGGATTTCAGGGTGAGACGTGCACTCGAGGCGATGAGGCGAAACAAAACCTACCAACCGAACGTCAAGCCGGCGGTGCCGATGGACGTCCTCAGGGCTGCCCTCGAGGCCCTCGACGGATCACCCCTACACATCGCTCTGCGGGCAGCTATCCTGGTGATATTTTACGCGGCCCTGCAGCAGAGCGAGGTCGCCCCACCATCTGCGACGAAGTTCGACCCGACGCGACACCTGTCACGCCGAGACGTCGTGGTCACGCCCAGACAGGTGTCGATACGCGTCAAGGCGGCCAAGAACATGCAGATGGTGGGCGAGGAAAAGACAGTGACCCTGCAGGCGTCCGCCGAACCGTCCTCGTGTCCGGTGCGGGCGGTCAGGGAGATGATCGCGGCCGCCCCCACGGCCAGCCCCGAGGACCCGTTCTTACTCCTGGCAGACGGCCAAGTAATAACGACCAGAACTCTGAGCAAGGAGTGGAAAGCGCTGCTACTCACCGCTAATCAGCCTGCCGACTACACCCTCCACAGCCTCCGGAAGGCTGCCGCCACTCAGGCATACCAGGCGGGTATGCCTGAGCTATCCATCCAGCACTATGGCGGCTGGAGGTCTAATTCCCACCGACATTACATCAAGGACACTGATGCAAAGGCCGTTAACCTTGCTCTAATCCGGTCCATAAACAAACATTCATAATTTTCCCCCACCCCCCCTCACCTTTTACTGGCCTTTTTGGCATTATTTCATTATATTATACAATTACATTGTATTATCTATACAACTCTATTGTATATCTTATTTCAATATTTTAATAATTGACATCCATTCTACCGTCAATTATCATTTATCTACTTTTACTTACCTTCATATCCACATTACATTTTAATATGTCGTCCAGTAAGGTCGCCATAAATATTTTACTGCATTTTACTACATAAAATTAAATAAAATTTTATACTCCCAGCTACTGCTTCTCTACTTTCATCCGGGGATAAGGGTAATGGGTTACTCATGGGCTTTGCTCAGGGGTAGTCATTGCTCCCCCCGGTGTCCCCCTCTACCGCGCCTCACGGGCGCCCCTCCTGCCCCCTCGCGGCTCTCACACTTACCACGCAGTCACGTGGTACAGCCCGGTCCAGACCCCGGCCTCACTTCTCCTTCACCCGCCCTGCAGTACGCACATACTACAGTACCAATTTTCGTCCCACCCACCCACAACCTCTCTTCTTCACCTACTCACGTAGGCCATTATTTCATTATATTATACAATTACATTGTATTATCTATACAACTCTATTGTATATCTTATTTCAATATTTTAATAATTGACATCCATTCTACCGTCAATTATCATTTATCTACTTTTACTTACCTTCATATCCACATTACATTTTAATATGTCGTCCAGTAAGGTCGCCATAAATATTTTACTGCATTTTACTACATAAAATTAAATAAAATTTTATACTCCCAGCTACTGCTTCTCTACTTTCATCCGGGGATAAGGGTAATGAGTGTCTGTGATAACCGCTTGGAGGGGTGCAAGGCAGTGTGAGTTGCCCGGCCCTCTAGTGGGCATTAATGATTAGTTGAAGTACAGTTAAGCTGCGGTTGTCATGCTGTAACCCTGTCATGCTTATTATGTTTTCTCGAAATTATTATCAAATTGTGTTTATAATGAAAGTGTTATGGACCTCAGAACCAATACAGATATAGAGATGATATGGGACAAGTTCGTGGCGGGAAGGACGTATGAATACAAACTGGCCAAGGTCAGAGATTCGGCCCATAACCGATAAACACACCCATCCAGACAACTATCATACAGCCTCACCGATTGATTTGGCATGTAATGTAACAAGGCCACCACCGATAGATTTACCCTGATTTTACCGAATTGAAAAGCCTTAATTTTGTTGAAGATCATCACGATTTTAAATAATGTGAAAGTTAAATTTGTGTGATATGTAGTCATGGAAAATGTGTACATACAGTCAATGGCTCCATCGACAGGCTTTAGTTTTTAGGGTAACTTAGAAAATCTCTGACGTTTTCGTCGGCCAATGGAAAGGAGGCTAGAGAGGATGTGTCCCTCAAAGTTTTCAACTGTATTTCGTGGTTATTTCAAATATAATTCTTGATCACTTATTGTTAATATTTCGTATTTATGTAGAACTGTTTCCAAGTACAACGTATATTTACATTGCAGTTCAATTGCCTCATTGTGATAGCACATATAGATAAACATGTGCATAATTAAATATGCAGTGGCGCCTCCTCAGGATTATCTCAAGAGTTATTGAAATATTTCATTGACCAACTGTGCTTGGTATATTTGTATTCTAGACAGGCAGTTGCAGAAATGGCAAGTTGACTGGGTGCAAAAGAGTTACAGAAGATGGCCCAATGTCTGAATATAACCCAAATCTTATAAACACAACATTCGCTCCTAGTTCTTAGTGCTAATGTATTTCGGGACTCTTTGTGTTCTTTGCTTCAAACGCGATAGATGTTGAGTGAATATTTTTGTTAAACAGCTTCCGAGATCGGAACAATAAAGGGTCGCATGTATGAAAGTACTTTCAATTATCACATTATACGATAATTATATCATGGACTGTATCTATAATAGACTTCCATGATTATATATACATTTAAGGCAACCTAAAATATCCCTAAATTCCATTTTATTCAGCAATTGGACGAAACTTTTTCTGTATGACAAGATAACATTTTCTCCATAAGTTAACATGGATTGTTAAGGGTGTTGAGTTTGAGAATTCATCTGGTCATATGTATATGATTATTTCTGGTTGTTTTTACTTTTTATAAGGATCAATTCCAACACCCCTTAACTAGTTTTGCAATTCTAAAGGAGATTTGAAAGGAAGCAATCGCTTCCATAAATGCCTTTGAAATTATGTTTAACAATATTTCACAAGGTGGATTGCTCTGGCAATATCGTTGTTTATGCGTGAATATGGTGAAAAATGGTAACAATGCATTGTAGGGGTCATGGTTCCTAACAGTTATTTAATTCGGTAGGGCGCTACTTGGTCATTATAATTGTACTCATTGGAGATGACGTTTTGTTGTTGTGTTTTATTGAACAAAATTCGCCACTTCTGGCAAGCTTACTTTTTGCACCAAATACTTTGCTCCATCCTTCATAACTTGATCACTCTGACCAACATTTACTAAAAAATGCACAGTTACACGCCTGCCTCATGGAATCGCCCTCCCAAAATAATGTCATGAGTCAGAGTCAATCAATTAAGTCTGGAGCGAAGATGAAGGGAACTAAAACTACAGTGCCTATGTAATAATCAATTAGTTAAAGGAACGCCTGAAGAAAACCAGCGTAGGACTATTCCGCAGCTGAGAGGGCGTTCACGCCGTCTTTTATTGGCCAGAATTTTGTCGAATATATCGAACCACTCTACATCAATGTAAAATGCTTAAAAAGACCAATAAAAGAACTTGAAACAAAAAAAAAACGTGATCTGCTTGTGGCTGGTCGCGTGCGCAAGGGGCGAGACCCATTGTTGAATGTTTTCACAGCTTGAGTTGTTACCACAGCTTATAGTCCCATCAAGTCACGTTATGCAGTTGAGGTGAGAACCTGTTACAAAGCGTAATTTTCCGGCCGGCTCCTTTGGAGCCAGTGCTAAAACATAGGTGCACCTTACTTTTCACATCACATAGAGGGGTGTAAACGTTATTTTGACTAATGAGCAGTATCCATATATCACATTAACATACCCAAGCAAAGGCATGATGGGTTAAGTGATAGTTATATTACCAGTACATACGTAATTCATTTGTAATATTACAGATATATCAAGGAATTCTGATATAAATATATCCCACTGCCACAAGTCGACCTTTTTTGAATATTCATAAGGTTTTGATATATTATGTTATTTGATATATCATGTCATTTTAATGTGTTATTTTCTAGGTATATCAAGTTTAATGATAGCACGAACTTGCAGCATGGCAAATACCGAGCCTACTTTATGAGAGTGTATAGGCTGTTTTTGAGCGAGTATCAATACAAGATATGACAAAAAGGATGGTGGAAGACCGCGACGCTGATTTATGCAAACTTTTCCAATAATAAGAAAAATAATGATAATAATTTCATCGGGAATCTATTGGTGTCAACGAAGTTCTTATTTGTTACATATAATAAATGTAACTCGAAGTCAACCTTTGTTAGATTTGTAGAATGCGACGCAAACTGAATAGGAACTTAAGATTGAGAACAAACGTTTCACTGGATTCATACCTTCCATTCTGGAAGCTTCCCTACGGGCTTAACTCCTGGAATAGGTTGTGGTTCACCGCGGAAGAGATTGGAGGCTGATCGTTGGACAGCGGCAGCAGTCCGGGCGAGGGTGTCCAGGCCGGGGAGATTCCTCACAGACGTCATAATGTCTCCAAAGTGATGTTTCCAAGAAAGTGTCTACTTCTGACTCCGCCCAAACAAGAAGTATTAGGGTGCTCAAAATGAACTGTACACGATACACACAAGTTCTTGATGAACTCTCCTATCTCTTCCGTGTCTTAATGTCACCTTAATTCCGAGGTGCCGGGAGATAGGAGATATGCCTTGTCATACAAACGATGACCATTGAATGAGGAATGGCAGTTGTTGCTCCTGGATATAGGAAGTATAATGGTCATCAGACCTCACGGTGCTAGTCCTGTACTGTGCCTTCAGCAAATGGCACCTCCTCGGCCGACGTTCTAACACAACAACAATCACTTTGGCTTGCACAGGTCCCTCTACTCTGAACCAAACACAATAAGAAGTAATAATACCAGCTTGTTTGTGCTAATCTACTCTTAGCTACTGGAGAGGTGCCCACTGAATGCATAAGGTCGGCCAATGGTTAACTCCTGCTAAGATTCTACTGCCAAAACAAAATATTATACAATTTCAGTATTGCGTCCCTAAGAATCCAGAATCCGTTTAATATTGAGGTGCTATTCCCCATGCAAGTGTGTTGGTTCTCCAAATTCGCTTGGCTAACTTGAATTTGGAGAAGCACAATATGATGGTGCAATTTGGGTTGTTAAAACAACGCCATCTAGACCCGAAACGTCAACGCCGTTATTCAAAGCCTGTATAACTTCAACATTACCGTCAATATCTTTGTTGTATTTGCTACATTATATACAGTGAAACCCCGCTCAAGGGGGCACCCTCCATTCCGAGCAAAATAACCCCTTAAGCGGGGCGCCCCTTAAGTGAGGTTGAAATAAACTAAATAAAGATTTCTGTTCCGAGAAAAATGTTCCCTTAAGTGAGGTGTCCCGGAAGCGGGGTTTTACTGTACACATACGTCCACAAACAGGAACACTTCGACATGTCGGCCACGCTGTTATAGCATTACTATAGCCCCCGGCTGTGACTTATGTAGGCTATAGAAATGTGTCTCAATAAACCCGAGTGTCTGGCGGATTACCGTCACTGCTTTCATCCGCTGACGCCTGTCAATACCCGAAAGTTGTGTGGCGATGACTGAATAAACTAATTCAAGGCGGGTAACAAAGGTACCTTTCAGTTTCACATAACCCGTCAAAGGGGGGCATAAAATACTAAATGGTAAAATTGGCACCACCTTCACAAACAAGAAAGAGAAAACCTGTACAGTCTTCTGGCCCCTGTTGAATGATCCATATCCGAGAAATGATCGTTGGAACGTCCTGGGACATTCGGCTGGAATAGTTGAAGAATAAGATCAGGGAGATGTTTTTAAAACTAAGAACGACAAAATAATTTATGTTATCATGGTATTTGTTGCATTCTCGTTACCTTAAATGATCCGTCTTTCTGGAGGACGATCTTACAAGGTGATCAGGAAAATATCTTTATTTTGAGTATTTGAAAAGGTCACAATTTTTTTACCTTTTTCAGGTCAATTGCTAGGTGGGTTCGATGCTTCATAACAAAATGGTTTGCACTGAAATAGGAGAGAGAAAAAAAACCCTGAAAAATAATGGAATTCTGAGGACTACATTTAGAAAACGGACTGGCACTCCGATCATGGTCACTATCGCCTAAGGGTGGTCATAATCGTAATCACTCAGCCAGTTTTGTTCTCAGTTTTAAAAACACCCCCTTCGTGTCCCGCTAGTATATTTTCAAATTTAATGGTCCTGATTATCCATTGTGTACTAAGTTCCCATTGAAAATGTATGGGGACTCAGTAAACCACGACCCATTATATAAAAACTGTCAGATACCATAACTGTGGTATACATATTCGAATCAGTACTATACGGCCATGAAAACCATGGTACAGTAGAACCCCGCCTAACGGACACCCCACGTAAGCGGACACCCCGCGTTAACGGACACCATTGCTCGGAACGGTTCCCCATATTAGATGTTTATTTTAACCTCGCGTAAGCGGACACCCCGCGTAAGCGGACACTTTGGCCCGGAACGGAGGGTGCCCGCTTACGCGGGGTTCTACTGTATATGGAAAAATAATCCCTCTCTGCTATAGAGAATAAAAATGTATTATCCATCGTATACAAATACCCCATTGATAATGTATGGGGACTCAGTTAACCACGACCCATTATATAAAACCTGTCAGATACAATAACTGTGGTATACTGCCTCAAAACCATGGTATACGGGGAAAATAGCCCCTTTGAGCTGTGGAGCAAAGAAATAGGCTCTGTAAACCACTCAAGGTTTACGTCGTAATACACTCGCTGGCGCTCGTGTATTACTGCGCGCAACCCCTAATGACTTACGACCGCCTGTCCACAAAACCATTGATTATTGTCTATAGTCTCTATTGTTATAATATGGTAAATATTGGGCTCTATTATTCCAAAAAGATGGATAATAGATACAACAAACTATGGATTTGTGGACATGCGGCTCGAGGTTTGTAAACCACTCGAGGTTGACGGCCTAATACACTCGCTAGCGCTTGTGTATTACTACGTGACCAACCTCTCGTAGTTTGCTGCCGCTTGTCCACCAAACCATCGATTATTGTCTATAGATACAAGGTGTTAATTTAATTGGTCGACAGACTTCATGGGTGATATATCGTTTTGTATCACGGACTTGTATCCAAGTCCGTGGTTTGTATCAGTATTCACTAAACTGATTGATTTTGAAAGCAAACCTAGGTTTAAGCATTTTGTTAGGTTCGTGCCAGAAATTTTCTTTTTGGGTGCTGTAATTTCCATCAAGTGTAAAGCTGATTAAGTCATATGGCTAGTAAAATTTCTTTTGTCAATTTATGA
This sequence comes from Alentia gelatinosa, assembly GCA_950022655.1. Taxonomy (NCBI): domain Eukaryota; kingdom Metazoa; phylum Annelida; class Polychaeta; order Phyllodocida; family Polynoidae; genus Alentia; species Alentia gelatinosa. The sequence goes on from OX465586.1 coordinate 46,692,119, forward strand.
TATAGGTTGATATCCCTCTGGGTTTTTTTTTTAAAGTGTGGGGCATTTGTCACGATCATATATCAGAATTCGGTTACCATTATTCATCCATGAATTACCTTTATCTTTAGTAGTCCATCACTTAATTATGACTGAAGGCGAACTGGAATATGAAAATTTATTAACAGAATAAATTGCATATGATGCATTCTGAAGTAAGGAATAATGCCATGGGCATGGCACGATTATATCAAAGCCCTATATCAGAAATTGATTGTTTGTCACTGTGGATGGGTGGGTTCAAGTATCTTCCGAGTGTCTGTGGAGGCTGCTTGTTCCCCCGAGATGGCGCCACTCGGTGACGGTTTGGCTTTCCACCGCTTCCGAGACAGTTCTCCTTTCTCCTCGTATAATCACTTACAAATTCACAATTTGCCTTAATTATAGCTGAAGGCGACTGGCATATAAAATATATATTAGTAGGATATATTCTATATGATATATTCCGTAGTGAGGAATTGTGCCTTGGGCATGGCATGATTATATCAAATGCCAGACGCGTCCTACCCAGTAAAGAGCGACGTCCCTCTCAGTAGGGAAGATACGGAATCATGCCAAGTGGTGGTGATAGTTTCAATCCTGTCAATGACTGTCAAAAAGATTATTACATTCTTGGGTCCGCACCATCATTTTCTGTCTCCTGACGTATTTGGCAAAGATTACAATATTTCTAAAAATGGCGGCTTCGCTGGAACGAATACTTTTTACAGCAACGATTGGAAATCGTTTTGATTACGTGCTCTGCTACTGATAACCCTACCAATTCTTTGTCTGTCCACATGTTTGACACATGTTTGACCTTTTGATTTCATTGGTAGTCCTCGTGACTTAATGGTATATTTTCCTTATTTAGGGGGTTGTCGCAATATTTGAAGAGTAACAGATATCTGTAGGTAGGGTAAATGTTTCACAAGAGTATAAATACACAATATTGACCGATTTCAGATACAAGCGGCCGTGTGCTCCAAGGAGTTGACGCGTAGTAACATCCGAGCGTATGCGAGGATATTGCGTAGAGTCATCTACGCTTTTATCTGAAACCGGTCAATATTGTATTTATTATCCATCTTTTTAGACAAGTGGCATGTCGATATCAGTTTGTTTTAGTAATGCACTATTTTCCCATACGCACTATTTTTCCATATGCGCCACCCGGAGCATATAACATATCTGTATGCGCCGGGTATGTCGATACACACACCCTATGTGTTTCCTATGGGCACTTTGCATTAGGTGGATAATAAACTCATATATATTACGATGTTGCTGGTTCGTCGGCTCTCGTGTCAACACTCCTGCAGGGAAGATAAATACAACTGCTGATACCTGCTCAACAATTACGGCCACCTAGTCATCTGTGCAGTGACTATTGACAATCGTCCTCTCAATGCCTATTACATAACACTTCCAATATGTAAACTCACTATTATATGCCCTGTGTTATATGAATAAAGATACAAATAGGATCAATTATTGTATATGTCACTGAAGAATGTTTTGTTACCTGCTCCGATTCAAGGGGACAAATATCATAAACACTGTCCTTTCTCAAGGTGCGTTATCCTGTTAGGTCGTGAAACATAAGTACGTTTATCTTGAATATATATGTGCGGGCTTTTCCAACAATCGAATGAGTATGTGCAATTATGTAAAGCTCTATCGATAGGTGGCCGCCAAACACCTCGTAGAGTTACTGCCAATTTCCAGTCCTACATTCGGTTTAATATATGTAAGGTATCATTACTCTTTAGGTCGCCAACCCTTTTCAGCAAACATTTTGAGTTTTCGAGCTGTTAGTTGTCCCATTTTGAATTCCTTTATCAGGTCTTCTGTGGTACAATACCATTTGCGCATGTCTGAACTTGGGGATGAACTCGTCCAAATTCAGCAGAGTGAGACATCGAGCGAGTTGATCGACAGACAGTTGCGAGATATCTGTTGGCACCTCGCGGAGGCTCTCAAATCTCTTTGGAGAAATCGGGGCACTCTTTCTCTTCAGACTGAATCCCTTTGCGCTCTTTTCCTTTGCGATTTTCGGTCTGTTGGGTTGAGCTCCGGACTTATTAGAAGAGTGACCTCTGACATCCTTTGTCCCCCGCATCTGGACTGCAGGATCACTTTTTGGTGGTGGCAAAGGTGTAATGCTGAGATTTAAATCAACAACTCTCAGGGATATTGGAGCTGTGGGTTTCACTTTGCGTTCAGGGGGGACTTGACCTCCTGGTCTTCCAGGGTTTTGCGCTGCCTTGGATTCTGACTTGGTCTCAGAGGCCGATTTGACTTGGAAGTGAAGGTTGTCTTGAATGAACCTATGGGCTTTTACAAAATTGGAGCCTGAATCCAGTGGAATAGACAGTCGTCTGTCGTGCAATTTTCTCACCCTATGACAGGGAGGACTCGCTGGAGTATGACGTGGCAATGCAAAAACATCACCATCTGGGCCCGTTGTGTCGATAGTGACAGGGGAAAGAGGCCTGGGAATTATGATTTCACTATTTCTCCTGCCTTGGGCTCTTCCCCACTGACCACCGGGCACTGACCTGACATAGTTATATTCATCCATCGTCTCCAGTATGTCACAGTATCTTACTATTCCAACTAAAAAATAACCACAATGACTTATCAGCTATCAACGATCAAATGTACCTATGCGGGCATGGCGGGACATATAGGTTATCACTCTGAATCTATCCTTAGGACATTTGTCATGGAAACTTATTTAGTTCAACGTTATCCTAGCTTTCATATTGCTGAATGTATGATTTAATAAATGTTCTCGAAGGTCATAACCTGATTACCATATCAATTCCCAAGTTGAATATAATACTACCACGGAGCTGTTTCAAAAGGTGGGTTAAGTCTATGGTTTTGAAACAGGTCCCTGGTTATGTATGATATAGTATTTACACGGAAACTACCAACACACTCCACATATTAATTTTTTCCTCATGAAATATCTACAAGTAGCAGGAGGTTACAATGTTGGTGAAACTTGTAAGAACTCACAGGAGGAACTGTGCAACAGATGTGAATAAAAGTTTACCAAATACAATATGGATTATGGAAAGAAAGAACCCTGCTTGGATATGAATTCAGAAAGTTCCTGTTTGATTTTGCAATTATTGAATAGGGAAGGTATTGAAACAATACCCACAGTCACATTTATCCTCCATCAAGCTCTTAAATTCTCGAAAGTGATGTTTTAGGTTTTCTATGGGGATGCGGTTAACCTTAAACGCCACCACAAACCTCCCCTTTCGGAATATGGGTAAACAAACTAAACGTTCCGTTGTGACATTCCCTAGACGTAGAAAGAAATTGGTTGTGCTAAATTGGTAGAAAAGGGCACTATTATACATTATTATAGAGTTAAGTGCTATGATCATTGCTGAAACACAGTAAATGGGGATATAATCTTGTATTATTCACCTGATACCTGGAAAATATATAAGCTCGTATTATGACTACTGGAGCAGGGTATAATTCCCAGTATCCTCCCCGAATGATACAAGAAAAAGTCACTGAAACATAACCTATTGTGCAAGATAGTGCGTTAGAAAATCGGCGGCCGTTTTGTCTTCCCTTTGGTAACTTAAACACATTAGCCTTTTCCTAAATCTACACGGGAGATACACCTACTAGTATCAGAAATGTTTCTCAGGTTGATATATTTTTGTGTATTTGAAAAGTAAAGGCTCATCTACAGAGAGAGAAACAGAGCAATTAGTTCAGCATCCGTAATGATAATGACGCGAGGAATAAAGTGAGTGGTTTTTTTCTAATTCAGGTGTTTATTCATTTCTGTAGTTTGGAAATATCTAACAATTCATTTGAAAAATAAAGATACCAATTGGATTAGAATTATATGGTCACTTCTCATGAAAAGTCGACAAAAAACATTTTCACAATTTATGCTATATATTCTTGGCAAAATTGGTTATACTTTGATTGTATTATATGGGAGTTAGATGCATTTCAGGCAGAGCTTTCAGGAGAACCCTACTATCAGCTATCTATGATAGTTTTGAAATTATTGACAGAAATAGAAATTTAAGCCATCTCTACAAAATCATTTAAGGAACAAGAAAAAAATGAAATAATTAATTTGCGGAATATGTATATATCAAAATATATCAAAGTCCAACATCTGTACATGTTAAACTAGTAAAAAGAATTGTATTTACTATACCAGAGTTAGCCTAATAAAGGAAGTCTCAGACCTCAGAAGAAAACCATGAAGCCATATTTTCCACCTTTTGATACCTAGAGCTAAACTGCATTCAATGTTGAATGAGAATTGAAGCTATCTCTTCACTGAGGCCATATCTTCGACTTTGACAGAGGTTAAACAAAGCCATGCTACAGCTGCCATCTGTGTGTGAGTGTGTGGTATGTGTGTGATGTGGTGTGTGTGTGATGTATGTGGTGTGTGGGATGTCTGTAGGTGTGTATAAAGTCTGGGGGTTGTGTGGTGTGTGTGTCTGTGAACCCATATCTTCGACCTATTGATGCCTAGAACTACACTGCATTTACATATTACTGAACGATTTTCCATTTGGTACAAGCAGTACATGTAAAGTGTGTGATCTATTATAAACATTTGTAGTAGATATTTCCTGATATCTATTCAATGATGAATGAGAATTGAAGCCATCTCTTCACTGAAGCCATATCTTTGACATTGACAGAGGTTAAACAATGCCATGCTGAAGCTACCATCTATTTGTGTGGTAAGTGTGGGGTGTGGTGCGTACAGGATGTATGGGATATATGTGGAGTGTGTGATATGTGGTCTGTATGTGTGTGTGGGGGGGGGTGATTTTGTGTGTGTGAGGCCATATCTTCGACATATTGATGTACCGGAAACGATACCGCAATTACATCTTAGTAAAAGATTTTCCATTTGCTACAAGGAGTACATGTGAAGTGTGCAACGTCTTACAAACATTTGTCCATGATAGATATTTCCTTATATTCTTTCAATGATAAATGGGAACTGAAGCCATCTCTTCAATAAGGCCATATCTTCGACTTTGACAGAGGTTAAAGAAAGCCATGCCGAAGCTGCTTTCTGTGTGTGTGTGGTATGTGTGGGGTGTGGTGTGTGTGATGTATTTGGTGTGTGGATGTATGTGGTGTGTGTGTGATATATGGGGTGTGTGTGTGGGGGGGGGGGGGGGTGTGAAGCCATATCTTTGACCTTTTGATACCTAGAACTACACTGCATTTACATATTAGTGAAAGATTTTCCGTTTCGTACAAGGAGAAAATGTGTAGTGTAATATATTATAAACATTTGTGTATGGCAGCTCTAGCATGGCTTTGTTGAACTATATTCTTCTTAAAATTCACATTTTTGAGGCGTTCGAATTCTTACAAGTTTCATTCTAAACAAAATACATTATAATTTCTATGAATCTTTCCGGGGTTTTTTTTATAGCCTATGATTCGCTCGCAATGTGCATTAAGTTCCCGTAGTCACGTTAACAATGATCTAATTTTGCCCAACGAATGTGCGACATTTTGGTAGACAAAAGATGTCCTATAGGTCTATGCAGTTCGGATAGATTTATGTAGAATTGATTGGTTGCCATGGAAGAAAAAGGTAAACAATCTTTAATGTACAACCCCCCCCCCACCGACTTTCAAAACGACGCCCCTCTGGTAGTTACCTGGCCTAATATTTGAGGAGGACAGGCTTTTAAGCTACCTCTTAATTGGACACAAAGAGGAGACAAATGTGGTGGTCAATCAATCCCCGTCCCCATATGAATGTCTCTGAATCTAACACTAGATGGTATAACTGTCGATGATGAGATCAGTGAGTTCTTACTAGGTACTTATATAGAACATCCTGACCATGCTTTACAAGTCACAGAACTCGATGCTAATTTACCATTTGTACGGAACTCGGCGTTCTATGACTTGTACAAGTATGCTTGGACGCTATATATTTATCATATACCCGAAATTTAAAAAAAAATCAATTTCATTTTTCTTAAAAACCAAAATTTTGATAATTGTGTATGGCTAGGTGGTCCGTATTTTAGTGTACGGACCAGTACAGTATTTTTACGTCATATGCCAAAACGGTGCGTATTTACAGTATACGGCATGGGTATATAGTAAAAAGTATTCTGAGAGATACAAATATTTTTGTAGTTAAGTTTACCACCGGATGGGGTTCCTAACTACTAAGCAGTGTGTCAGAAAGGATTCACTCCTTTGGACAAAAAATTACTCATTAGTCGCGTTAGTAGCCTTGTGACAGATATGAATATTTAGTCATTTCAAAATTTTGAAAATTAAAGAACCATTTATGTAGTGTTGAAAGTATTTGCTTATATGATAAAGCATTGTTCATTTACAACAATATATTGTTGGAAAAATTACCTTGCACTGTTGTGCTGGCCGTGATGTATTCAAGATAGTGAGATGAGAACATGGTAAATCGACCGGTAAAGTCGAATTCTTTTCCTTCGTCAGTGGTGACAGTTACTGGTTTATTTCCAGCAAAACAACCCACCAAGGGTGGTGGATATCTTCGGACAGCCTCCGATAAGTAGAGACCTGTTTGGAAACCATAGCGTCTTTATGACATTGGAAACACTGGAAGGGTAATTTAGTATTTGCCTATCCATATTAGCACCAGTCACGAATGTGAGGTGTGCCTAAATACAGGCACATGCTAAGTATATATAAGCAATGCCAAAGATTTAGAGAGCAAAAGGAAAGTAGTAACATAGTGTGCATAGTAGTAACCAAAAAAAGAATTGTGTAAACAAATTTAATAGAATGTCAAAAATACCATATAAAATGTTCTGTCCTGCCTCCAAGTTTTTGGTGGATCAGCATCAAAGGCGATACAACTTACATGGTCTACCGGGATGGCTAAGTTCTATTTTGTGGTCGAAGTCAACTGGGATACTGATGGCATTTTCCCCATTCCTAGCGAGTACACGCTCCTGCATTTTCCATTCAAACAACAGCAGTATCTGGAAGTAAGTGGGATTAGTGATAAATACCGAAATAATGGGGAAGCATGAGGAATAAGAAATAAATCGTACAACTGGTAGGTTACAATCGCCACATCTGCATATGTACCATGTGGGAAAAGAAACAGCAATATATCAAAGAGGATTATGAACACTCACTGGTGTATTAACATGTGAGATTCTATAACTTCGTGCTGATCACATAATCAGATTATGGCAGTCTGCAGAGGGATGCGATTGCTGATAGCTGATGGTATGTGGTGGCTGATTTAGGTGCTTTGGACGTTTCAAAAATGATAGGCATTTATTTCGGGTCCTATTGGGAAAATTTGTGAGCCCGGAATTATTTAAAAAACTGTTGGAAAATTGAGCGAACACATTGCAGGTTGGGATGGAAATACAGAAATGAGAATAGTTATATTGTAAGTATGAAAATACAACCTCTCGGAGTTGGAAAGAAGGGTGAAATGTAGAAAACCTTTTTGACGATATATGGTCCCATGGACAAATAATCATGAGGACCAAGAGCTAGAGGTCAAAAACTAAAAACTGGAATAATTTTCACCAAAATGAGAGGAAACCCCTGTTTTCAGGTTCACCATCTTGTAACTCGTTCAATAAACCCGATTGTTTTTCATCATATAGAGCTCAGTGAGAGCTATAATGCCATGTAATGTTTTACCTGGGTATATATTTATAAGAAAAGATAATAAATTCTTTAAAAAAAACACCAATTTTTCTTCTTTTTTTGTGTGTGTGTTTTCTTTTTTGCCATAAACATGTAAACAGAAACAAAGAAAACAAACCACATTTTCCCCACCCAAAATTGATCGAAACTGGCCTGCCTCATTGCAAACAATATGTCCCAAGTGTAAATATTGAAAAAAATTGCCTTTAAAGACATTCACACAGGCGCCACCTGATGATTTTTAAATATTGTCAATTATCTGTCAAAACTGTTTACTTCAATTTAATTCCAAATGAGTAAATTTAAAGTTTGTCCATTTATCCAATTTTTATAGATATTATAATAGATTATTTCACATTTGCTTGATTACATAGGAAACATATAATAAAAATATGGTTTTCTTCAATAGTTTTTTTAAACTTTAATATGTATTACTATACATTTAGTATTTATTTGTTGAAAGTTTGAAGAAAATGACATGGGTTTTACTATGTCAAAAGCAACTTCTTAGAATTTCTATATTTTGCATAATAAAATTTGGTTGTTAGTTGTAACTCCTGTAGTAGTTTGGATCAAAGACAGTCTACACCTCGATTATCATCCATCATATGCAAATACCCCACTTGAAAACATATGGGGACTAAATAAAGCACAACAGGGTAGAAACAGGGCATACACTACACCCTCATCGACATTTAGATACCGACGTGCAGTCGTTGACCACCACCGACTGACTTTTAGGAAAACTCAATAAATCGGTAACGTGGATTCCAGTGTAAAATGGCTTTAGGCATAGGATCGGCAATATACATGTGCAGGTGAAGGGGTGGTGGTGTCATGCCGGATAGCTTGGACATTCCAGCATTCATTTGATGTTGCTGACTGATCTATATCTGAATGATAAAGTTCTGAAGACTATTCTCCTAATAATGCAGTGCAGTCTAAGAGGCATTGGCCGTGTTACCTTCATCATGAGGAACCTCTTGAAAGTAAACGTTGTTATCATACTCCATTTGTTCTTTGTCTAAATTTAAGCTGTAAATTTAAGGGGACAGATCAACTTCTTCCTTCATACAGTATTTCTCACCTCTAGGAACGTGGGCGGGTTCACAGTTTCCATGAAGCAAAACAAGATGATTATGTTATTAATCGGTGAAGTAGGCTATATCAGTGTTGAACTGTGAAAATACTTTTAAGTCACGACTCCAGAGATAGCTACATGCTTAAAAGTGGTGGTAATGTACGTTTCTGTACTGCCTACAGTACGGGGGAGAATGCACGAACTATAAAGTTTTGTTCACTTATTTCATCATTCACATATGTACCACCTTATTCATCTAATTCCCTTAAATCAATATAAATCCAATGCACAGAGCGTTCATCCCGTAATAAGCCCACATGTAAGCAAAAGAGGCTTGGTCCATGTATGATTAAGTACATACTGAATCAACCGTACCGTTGTGGGACGCGTAATAATGGTATTAGAACCCTCAATTAAAATCCCTAGTGGGGATAGCATACTTCTTATTGGTCTAACCATAATCGTCAGAGATGACCTCATCATCAGAGGGTATTTTATCCCCTACTTGATGAAGACTAATTTAATACCTCCATGATTATTCTTGATATCAGCTTCTAGCAGAATATGGCTTGAACTATTAATTAAGTTCCAGATCAGACTATACTTCATATTAATCGAGGTACTCTCCTGGTGCGTGGAGTCAACAGTGCACAGTAACCCCACAGATTTACTAACCACAGGTATAACAACAAGAAAAATAAGCTTATTTAGAGGTTTAATGAATCTTTCGGTCTCACAGGTGTTATAATTCACAGAGCAGTCATGTTCAGCAGATATGTTAAACTTTATCAGTTGCCTCCATAAGTCAGAAATTCTCTAGTATAATTTAATCCAATAGAAAGAATAGTTAGCATAGAGAAAGTGTAGATAATAACAATAACCAGGGACCTGTTTCAATAGTAGAAAGTCCTCTCGCTGTTGGCCTCAGTGGCACCACAGTGGCAGTACCCGTTTCAATAGTAGGCGAACGCAAGAGCGAGCATCACGTGGAAATGAGGGTCACCAATAGTGGCAGTAACGGTTTCAATATTGGGGTGCCATGCACTGTTACTGCCGCTGTTAGGGTCTACCCTCTCACATTGAACAAAGTAGTATCTATATAGGTCGAGTATAGCACATCGAGCGAAAACACGGGTCGAGTATAGCACACCTACAAACCTGGGTTGAGTATAGCATAGTGCAAATATGTCTCGACCCGTGTTAGGAGTATTGACTTCTAATAGGTGGTTTACCTATACTTTTCGACATGTTTGAAGCAAAGCCTTGGACTGAGTATGTGAAGCTTTTGCAAGTGGAGTTTATTTTGGTTTAAAATCGGGCTCTTAAAAAGAGTCCTGCAAAAATTATCCTTTCAGTAGGCGATCGAAAGGTAAGCAAGTAGAGTCAGCACAAAAAAAAGACAAGCGTTCCCCGCTTTGTCAAATAAAGCATCACAAAGTGATTTTGGTATATAGTGTAACGTGGTATGCATATATTTGAAGGCTAGATTCATGTTCTGTGAAAGGTGTCGCCAACCCCTAATTTCCATATTTGTGAGATTTTTTAAGCATCCTTCATAATTGCATTTTTACTTAACCTAGCGACGCTAGACAAGATTAATTTGCATCGATGTTTTATATGAGTAGACTGTTTGAAGCAATTTCTATTGGATAGATAAGACGTTAATGTTTCATATGAGCAAAACGCAGTAGCAGATACACTAATCACCTGAGTTACATATACGATCGAGTATAGCATAGTGCAAATTATGTCTTAACCCGTGTTTTCGCTCAATGTGCTATACTCGACCTATAACAGGTTAGGAGTATTGACTTCTATGGGTTATGTAATAGGTGGTTCACCTATACTTTTTAAATAATTACGAGTTGAGTATAGCACATCTTACAAAACATGTTTGAAGCAAAACCTTGGACTGAGTATGTGAAGCTTTTGCAAGTGGAGTTTATTTTGGTTTTAAAATCGGGCTCTTAAAAGAGCCCTACAAAAATTAGCCTCTCAGTAGGTCACCGAAAGAGGCAAGAAGGCAGAGTCAGCACATATAAAAAAGACAAGCGTTCCCCGCTTTGTCAAATAATAAATCACACAGTTAAAAGGTGATTTTTGTGTATAGTGAAACGTGGTACGCATGTATTTAAAGGCTCGATTCATGTTCTGTGGAAGGTGTCGCAAACCTTCGATTCCATATCTCGGGAGATACACCTCGATTATATGAAGTTGTATATTAGTTTTAACCACCCTTCATAATTCTAGTTTTTAACCATACCTCATAATTCCATTTTTACTTAACCTAACGACGCTAGACAAGATCAATTTGGATCAATGATGTTTAATATGAGTAGACTGTTTGAAGCGACCTCTAGTTGATAGATGAGGTATTAATGTTCATATAAGCAAAATACGATAGTAGATACGATACTCACCCGAGCCAGCTATATGGTTGGGTATAGCTTCGCGGAGAAGCTTCTGCAAGGAGAGATTATTTTGGTTTTAAGATCGGGTTCTTAAAAGAGCCCTTCAAAAATTAACCTCCCAGTTGGCGGCCGAAAGGTTAGTGAACAGAGAATGTAAAGGTTATCGAGAGAAAGTAAACAGGGAGAAAGGAAAGAAAGACAAAGCGTTCTCCGCTTTGTCAAATGAAACAAATCACAAGGTTGAAAGGTGATTTGGTGTACAGTGTAACGTGGTACGCATATATTTGAAGGGTGGATTCATGTTCTGTGGAAGGTGTCACAAACCCTTGATTTTCATATCTCGGGAGATACACCTCTTTTATAATGGAGTTGTATATTAGTTTTAACCACCCTCATAATTCCAGTTTTAAGCATCCTTCATAATTGCATTTACTAACTTAGCGACGCTAGACAAGATTAAATTGGATCGATAATGTTTTATATGAGTAGACTGTTTGAGGCGACCTCTAGCGGATAGATTCGATAATGTTTATATATGAGTAGACTGTTTGAAGCGACCTCTAGTGGATAGATAAGGTGTTAATGTTTCATATGAGCAAAACGCTGTAGTGGATATACTACTTACTTTATATTATGTTAACTGCTGTATGTTATGTGTACTATTTGTACGAGGTAACTACTGTATGGTGGTTCGATTCCACCCCATGGTGATATAATAAATGCTGGTTGCAAAGAGGACAGTTTACCATGTGGTCCCGCAGTAGATACACGTACATAACAGTGGGGAACTAATAGAGGTCACATGTTCATTATTTATAGGTGTGTTCGCTATATGTGGTCCCGCAGTCACTCTCCTCTGAGAATGACGCACTTGCGTTTCTTAAAGATGAAATTCTTTATTTATATTTATACTTATGTTTATTTATATTTATACTTATGTTATCATGTATACTTTATATGGATTTTTATATTAATATATCGATTTATTTAGATATCATTTATTGTAATTATAATGTTATCAATCTCATAAGGGACTATAAAAACGTAGTTTTTGATGATATCAATGTATAATGCACTTACTTATACATATATAATTAGGCCCCCATTTGCTAAGCACGTATCTATGGTATAGCCACTCGGGGGCGTGGCCTATTGTCGCACACGTCATAGTTCCTTTGATGCGACGGTTGGGGATCTCCTCACTCTTCCTTAGTCAATCGTATGAGCAGGACCTAATTTTAATTTGGTGCTCACGAATTATGTTTTAACGAATTTCCTGGGAAATTCAATATATTTGATAATGGGACGGAAGACAAAAAAGCAGAAATCGCCGACTAAGGTGGAGAAAGGATTATCGAATACTACCGAAATGAGTTTTGAAGGGGAGGCCATCTTCACCCCCATTAAAGCAGGGGATAGGTCGAACTCAGAAGTAAGTAGTATTGACCAGACGAGAAGGATGCCGGCTTCATCGCGGATGCCATCGAGAGAAAATCGAGAGAATGCAGCAGCCCTGGCAACTAGAATAGATAACCTGGAGGAAACCTTCATGAGAGCTATCGGTAAAATGGAGAAGACTCTTCACGAGAAGAAATCAAGTGACAGTAGTTCTAGATCGAGGAGGAAATCGAGACATCAAAAATCGCATGATACAGATTCAAGTTCTTCAGATGATACTGATTCTTCGCGATCAAGTTCAAGATCACGTTCAGCAAGCAGGAAACATAAAAGAAACAAAGGTAAAAATAATATGTTTTCTTCAAAGAAATACCTGAAAAAAGATGAAAAAATCGCTAGTGTGGAGAAAATGAATTTGGTAAATCTAAAGATGTTAAAAGATATTAACAAAAAATGCGTTGATATTAATGGATTTCTAGACCATTTAATTCTTTTGGCAGAAAAAAGCGAAACTAGAATGTTCACCGCAGAGGCCTTGATTAATTACGACGAAAGCGTTTAAGTTGAAGCGAAAAGCAAAGGTTTAGATGTATTCTCAGTGGTAAACCCAGCAAATATCGCTAGATATCTATCATATGACGGCACGCAAGCAGCCGCCGTAAATCGTAAAGCGAGCAAAAATAAATCAAAAGGATCTAGCGATACAAGCACATGTTTCACCTTCAACAAAAGCGAGGGATGTAAATTCGCTAACTGCAAGTATAAGCATTCATGCACAAACTGTCATCTTTTTGGTCACGGTAATTCTGAGTGTAAATTGTCATCAAACAAGGACTCTAAATTTGTTAAATGAAACGAATTCCCAAGCGGGAATTCAAACCGGGTAACGGTGGGCGTGTCTGTTACTAAGGACTCTTTTGGTTGCCGGGATTCCCTGCACGCAAATGACGTCATCGGTGGTGATTCCACTAAGCGGGACTACGAAGGTTGGATTAGCGTTGATCTATCGGAGAAACGGGAAAATACTCCAAAAATCGTTAAAAATCCAGAAGGTAAGGATGTCACGATTTTTGAAAATTGCATTAACGGTAGTTGCAATTGTGTGTATAAAGTAAATGACATCGAGGTTGATCTTAAACCTTGCCGTTCTGCACATTTCTTGGTAGGCGAAAACGCCCTAGATACAGTTGATTCTGACGAAAAAGAATTCCTTTTGTCTGGATTGTGTAACGGTTTCAAAATCATCGATGAGAATCTGGAAATTGAATATGAATGTGAAAATTACAATTCCGTAAATAGTGGTGATGGGTTTGAAAAATTTAACGAGGTAGTTTAAAATGAATTGGTATTTTCAAGGAGTCAGGAAAATTCAGACCTATAACAGACTGTTCCAGACCTGATGGTATATCCATTAATAATCACATGAGTGAAACATTTGAGCACTTTTCATACAATTCTGTAGAAAATGTAGTCGAGGTAATGGAAAAATACGATTACATGAGTCTTATAAATATAAAGTCCGCCTATAGATCGGTTCATATCAGAGGACAGGACTCTGAATTTTTAGGTTTAAATGGGACAACAAATACTATAAAGATAACCGTCTGGCCTTTGGATTGAAATGCGCACCTAACATATTTACGAATATTTCGAATTTCATTGTCAAAATCGCGGAAAAAAAAGGGGCGGGGCATGTTGTCAATTACCTAGACGATTTTCTCGTGTTAGGAAAAACTTACGAAGAATTCTAAAAAATAGAGAGATTGTGATAAAAACAATTGAGGATATGGGTTTCACAATCGCCAAAAACAAAGTTACAAATCCATGTCAGTGTGTGGTATTTCTGGGTATCAAAATCGACTCAGTCCAAATGGAATTAAGCCTACCAAAAGAGAAAATCGATAAATTAGCGAATTTAATCGATAATGCACTAGAAAAAGGCTCTGTTACTAAAAAAGACCTCGAGAAACTCGGGGGAAATATGTCTTTTTGTTCTCAAGTCGTTAAAGGTGGGAAAACATTCAGCAGGAGATTGTTCGATAAATGCAGGGATTTACCTTATAAAAAATCACAGAAAATCGATGAATCATTGGAGGCTGGCCTGTTATGGTGGAGACATTTTTGTACAGTTTTTAATGGTAAATCTCTTATACAAACACCTTGTCACAATATCCCAATCGTTACAGATTCCTCTTTTGAGGGTTTTGGGGCCTGGGCAGGTCGGGATTACCTCTTTGGTAACTGGAAGAATGAAATTTCGTTATTGAATGGTTGTGGTCATCAGGAAAAATCACCTGATAACGATTTTTTCGATTTAACCCAATCCTTACGAACGAATTTTGTGCTGCATCGTGTAGGCGGCGATGCCAGCTCATGTGTATGGTTGGTAAGGGCAAGCACCGAATTTCAAAAATGGTGTCACATGATGTGATTTTTGTCACTATGGCAACCATTTCATATTTTTTTCAATAATTATGTTGGTCATATCTAAATACATATTTTGTGTAAAAATGATGTTATAATATTGATTATTTCATGAATTATGGGCCTAAATTGTAAAATGTCAAAAATGGCATCATTCGCCCGTGGCTGGGGAATGCCATATGGCATCATTCGCCCATGGCTGGGGAATGCCACAGTGGCATCATTAGTAAGGAAAGGGTTAAATATAAATGTTCTTGAGTTATGGCCTGTGTTAGTAGGTTTGAAACGTTGGGGCGATAATTATCATTACAAAAAAGTGATTATCTGGACAGATAATATGCAAGTACTATTCATGCTGAATAGTGGTAAAAGCAAAAATCGTACCTGTATGGCATGGTTGCGAGAAATTTTTTGGTATTGTTTTTTATTCAATATTGAAATTTGGGCCATACATATCAAAGGCGCTAATAATATATTAGCAGACCAATTGTCTAAGTTGATTTATCCAGGTGTCTATGACAAATGCGTTAAAACTCTCTCCGATTACATGTGCTGTTCTGGTTTACAGAGTTGACAGGGACTTACAAGAAAAATCGAAAAAATTCTTTTCACAATCAATCTCGGAATCTACTAAAAAAGCAAGGGATAACCAGTTAAAATTATACAGAAGATTTTGTGAAAAATATCAATTGTCTCCTTTCCCTTGTACTAGGGATCAAGCTTGTTGGTACATATCATATTTGTCAGAGTATTTATCACCAACGTCTATAAAGAACTACCTATCAGCAGTTTGGTGGTATCAAAAAATCGTGGGTTACAGGGATTACTCATGTGATTTCAAAGTTCGCATGGTATTAAAAGGTATTCAGAGGTGTTATCTATCTAAGGATAATTCAAGGTATCCTCTTACACCTATAGATTTGATAAAAATTCGGTCAAATTTAGATATCTCTCGTCATGACGATTTCAATTTGTGGTTAGCTATTATGCTATGTTTTCGGGGATTATTGAGAAAGTCTCATGTATCAAACTCTCCACACAATCTAAAAATCGGTAATGTAAAAATTTCGGATATAATGGTGATTATCCACATTCGTACGAGTAAAACAGATCAATTCGGGATTCAACCTTATGATATTTACATTCACCCTATTCCGGGTTCTCTACTATGTATCAACGAAATGTTCAAGTCTATCAATTACGATAATCCAGATCGTTACTTGATCACTATGTCTAATTCTAGACCTATGACTTACAGCTATTTTAATTCCAGACTAAAGAACTTAGCCCTCCAGTCTGGTATCACAGGAAAGGTCTCGACACACTCACTGAGGCATGGGGGTGCGACTTTCCTTCAAAATATTGGTTTGCCTATTTAGGTAATCCGAGCAAAGGGTAATTGGAAATCATCAGCGGTTTACAGATATTTACATAATTCTGTTTCAGATAAAGAATCTGAGTTGGTAAACTCTTTTCTAGGTAATTACTCCTAACTACTCGTAATTGTAGTTTGGCGGTATTTTGGTCTGGTTGTACTCTTGCCAAACTATATTTCACTTGTATGCTTATCTATTACCTAAATGTATAGACCTAACTTATATCAATGTATAATGCACTTACTTATACATATATAATTAGGCCCCCATTTGCTAAGCACGTATCTATGGTATAGCCACTCGGGGGCGTGGCCTATTGTCGCACACGTCATAGTTCCTTTGATGCGACGGTTGGGGATGTCCTCACTCTTCCTTAGTCAATCGTATGAGCAGGACCTATTTTTAATTTTTAAATTTAGGTTTAAGTTACCCAGTTCTGTATTTATGTAATACTGGGGGTTTCTTCATCCTGTATTCACGTAATAAATGGCCATAGGGTCTGGTTGTATTCTCGCCAAACTATATTTCACCTGTATGCTTATCTATTACCTAAATGTATAGACCTAACTTATATTCTGTATTTATTACATCATCTTTAATTCTTTCACATAGGAAATTTCCAGAATGACGTTCTAGGATCCTATTGGATAGAAAGTTCTTTGTTTGAGAAGATTCTGAGAATTATGCATGACCGTCACCGACGTCCTTTCTATGATAGGTTAGTTTCTTTCCTTCTCAGAATAGAGATTAGTGATTGGTGGGAATATTGAATTTTGCATAATGAAGTAATTTTCCATATATAAGCTTTATGCATTAGATTCATCTACAAGTGCACGGTCGATTTCATGTAAGCAGTGTAGTGTAACACTCACCATATCAAGACTTCATAAGAAATTATCAAGACTTCAGAAGAATTGTTGGGCGCATATCACCTCCATATACAAGTAAGTCTATGTGAACTTAAATCTAGGAATCATTTACAAATTATGAGCAACTTTGAACTTATTTTATTAAGGCTATATGATATGTAGAAATACATTGGTTTATTATGGATGTGAATGATACATAATAGATAATACATATATATGTATATAGTATAAAAAAGTTGTGGAACCAAATGGGACAGAGCATAGTAGTGACTGCTCTAGGTGTCCTGTGGTGGCGTCACAAGTAGTGAAATAGTTCCGTAGGATGCCACAACATCATGGTAGTATTTATATAGCGATACGTATGTATCCCTTCACATATATATATATTTTATTAAGGCTATAGGATATGTAGAAATACATTGGTTAATTATGGATGTGAATGATACATAATAGATAATACATATATATATATATATATGGTTAATTATGGATGTGAATGATACATAATAGATAATACATATATATATATAGTATAAAAAAGTTGTGGAGCCAAATGGGACAGAGCATAGTAGTGACTGCTCTAGGTGTCCTGTGGTGGCGTCACAAGTAGTGAAATAGTTCCGTAGGATGCCACAACATCGTGGTATTATTTATATAGCGATACGTGTGTATCCCTTCACATATATATATGTATATTGTAACGGAGTTCTCTACTCAACGACAACAATGACAGTAATTAATGTCTCAGTGTGTAGCTCACTTTATTGCTGTTCCTAGGTTACACCATCTACTAGTCATATAGTCGTGACTAACCTAGTCCTCTTTCCTGAGCGTATGGTCGGAGGCCTCAGGTCCTTCCCTCAGGACTCGTGTCTCGATAATGCCCCGAGGCGCCACCCTCCTCTCGTGTTTATACTCGAGAGTGATGTCACGGGGGCTACACCCAGCGTCCACCGGGCCCCCAACTCGGTGGGGTTCGGTGGTCGGGGGTGGGGCCCACCGCGTACTCGGTGGCTTCAGGGGTGGAGCCCACCGCGTACTCGGTGGCTTCGGTGTATTCGGGGGTGGGAGGACCTGGTGGCACCTGGAGCGCACAGCCTGCTGGCGCGCCACATAACCCCAGGGCCCCCCCCACCCCTCCGACCGCTACACTCTCCCTATCTCATTTGGATAACTGTTCTCCTACTTTTAAGGCCGAAACCCACCAGGGTGCCTGTCTATCCCTTCTTCTCAAAGGGGAGGCTGCTACTCAGCCCAGATCCCACTAGGGGAATTTGACACCTTAAGGGTATCGATGGCCCTCTCCTGAGGACCCTGCTCTTCTCGGAGAGCCTAAGAATAACTAGTTACCTCTATACTATTAGTGTAACAACATGTTAATAACAATAAAAGAACGTTTTATTTGTACAACGAGTTCCTGTTTTTTTCAATAGCCTCAACACAACACTTTCCTTTAAGGTACTTCTACCGCCGGTTCGGTGACCCCAGAGGGGGGTCTACCGCTAAGGCGCCTTACGCCGGGTGGCATCTTAGGGAGGCCTACCGGGGAACAACCTGTCGTCTCCTCTTCCTGGAGCCTCTTCCTCTTCCGGTGGCGGTGATGGGGACAACGTCTGCCATTCCTGCCGAGCTGCTCTCCACGCCGTCCTTCTACTCATCATCCGGGGGATCCTGCGACGGGAGAGGAAAGCTACAATTAATTTCAGTAGCCCCCAAATCTCCCCTTTGCTACTCAAGCGTTTCCCATCAACCAAATCAACAAGACATGCCCCTATCCCAATCTCTCCGGCTGCTAACTTCCACCCGTGAAGGAATCAAAAGGCGGGGGGAGGGGGGGAGTGGAGGCGGGTTGCATACACCCTTCCCCCCCCCACCACCCCTCCCTCCCAGGAACTTCTCCAGCTCGCACCCACCGACTCCCTAGCTGTCTCCCACCGCGAACCCGGACGAGCAGGGGCCTGTACTGGCCTATCGTAATTCATACAGCTGTATCCAACAACCTAGCCAGGTACTTACTCTCTGATAGGTCTTCCGCCGGGTGTAGACGATCTCGACTTCCCCGTTGTCCGAGACGTTCGTGTTGCTGGACTGGTTACCCCGAATGATGTGATAACCATCCAGGGGAAACTCCGGCGGATTACCATGGCTCCACGCGCCCAGGGGGGTATCTGGCACCTCTACCCATGGCAGGTGGGTGCCCTGCTGTGCCCCTCGTCAGTGGCCCCCCGGATGGACGACCCTTACATGACTTTCCCTGTCCCAGGCCACGTAATCCGCCCTCAGTGTAGCGTAAGGCAGGATAGTGAGGTGGGTTGGTATGGGGGCCTTCCTTCACTCTGCGGGGCCCCGGCCCGCCCGGCGTCTCGCCATCCTGTCCCTGGGCCTCCTCACCGGGGGTCTCACTCAGTAGAGAAGAACCTTCCTTCACTCCGCCGGGGCTGGTCTCTTGTAGGAGGGGGGTGATCCCCGGAGTGGGCCCGGGCGGTGGTACTTCCGCTGTCACACTCCCTCCCTCGTGAGCCGGGGCAGCCGGCGGGGCCCCCAGCCCGCCCGGCGTCTCGCCATCCTGTCCCTGGGTCTTTTTGGGCGCGGTCAGGTCCTTCAGTATCGCCTCGAGGACCTGTGGTAGATTAGTAGGGCAGATGGGAATGTTTCAATCACCCTCTCCGACCGCTCCGGGCAGGCTGGGGTGGGTCCCCCCTGGGGAGTTGGTGCGGTGTGTCCCTGTCTGACAATCCAAGGAGATGGCTGGCGACGCCGGGGACTCCGTCCGAATGGGGGCTATAGTGGCCTGCTCTGGAGACGCCTCCCTCCTCCCTACGACGCTGTCCCCTGCTGGGCCCACCGCCACCGCCATGTCCTTTCCGGGGACCCGTGTTCCTCGCGCCGTCTCTATGATGGTACTGACCGATGACACAGAACTATCCAAGCTCTGGCTGCCAGTTACTTCAGCCTCGTTGGGGCCTCCCACCGGCTCGGTGGTGGCCACCCCTGACTCCTCTCCAACCCCCACCACGTCCACCACCAGTTCCTCCGTTGGTGGGTCAGGGGGGACGTCCCGTGCACTCTCTCCTACCGTTGTCTGGTCGGTGGTCCCAGCCGTCTCCTCCAGCCCACCTCCGGCCGCTGCCGCGACTTTCAGGGTTGTTGCGGGCGCTCCCTGTGAGACTGGCCGCCTGTCCCCTTCGGGGGTGATGCCTCCTGTCCCCTCCGGGCCGGGGGTCCCTACTGCCGCCGCAGGTGGTGGTCGGGGGGTAGTTGCCTCCTTCTCACGCCGTGGGGATTTCCGGGTCGCCGACTTGATTACCTTGTCAGGCTTTCTCTTCCGCAACCCCTTTGTCTTGGTCTCCTTTTTCTTTGATGTTTTCACCTTCCCCCTGGGGGACCGTCTTAGGGTGGGAGTGTCCACGCCGGGGGCATCTCCCTCCGGTTCTCCGCCGGCTGGGGCAACGGCAGGTGTATGTGCCAGGCGCACCTTTTCATTCATGTCCTGCAGGACGGCCCGGAGAGCCGCAATAGAGACCGGTGACAGCGTAACGGGAGGTAGTGTTGCCATAAGTTGTTGGGCCGTCACAGGACTCTCATCCCCGTCAAGCCCATACCGCACCAGCCCCAACTCCTGCCGCCTCCGCTTCTGTGGAGGAGAGGTTTCTCCCACTCGACTGGAGGTGGCTGGCTTTGAGACGCCTTTCACGGGGGATGTCTCAGTATCACTCAGTTGCGCCAAGGTCTGCGCCACCTCCAGTTCTTCATCTTCCACCTCCCCTATGGTGATGCCTGGATCGGATAAGGAGGGCGTGGACGGTGTGGAAGTAACTGCAACACCACCCGGTGTGTGTGGGGCTTCCTCTCGCAATGTGGTGGGTGTGGGGCCGGCTGTCTCCCCCATCTCTCCCCGAACCCTTGCTCCCAAACCGGCCCGGGGGCCCAAAATACGTTCGCGTGGGGGCCGGTATCTCATCCGGATGATCAGACCACCGGTGGCGGTGGAGGCGGAGGTGCTTACGGAAATCAGATATCCTCGAGCTCTTAAATGGGTGGCTGCAGATGGGGCACACCCACCCCGGACACCAGGTGTGGTGCGCCAAGTCAAGGTGGCGTTAGAGGCCATCCGCCCGAGAGAAGAGGACTCCACAGTCTTTGCATTCGTGCTTCCCACCGGCCATCTTTGTTCCTGCTACGCTCTCGTCCCTTCTTGCAGGCACAGAGACAGTGCTTCTCACAGCGCAATGCGGCCGGTCACTCTCCAGCGGGGCCGACGTCTGCTCGCGCTCGTGCATCCTTTTGGCTTTCCGCCAGTCCACCCGCTTACGGTTCAAGAATCTTTTTCTGGTGGTCGGGAGGGACCACCCCCGCCTTTTGGATGAGTTCCTGGCTTCGTCCTCCCTCCTGGCTTCCTCCGGAAAGCAAAAATAACAGCTCTCCGGCTCCCGAGCGTCCGTACGTCTATCCCAGCGAGGCATAGTTAACCCAGCAACCGTGGGGGGTGCCACCATCAGGGAGTCGGCGTGTACGACTCTCCGACTCCGGCCTTTCGCTATCTCTTAGATAGGGCCTCCAATTGCCGTCACCATCCGCCATGGCCCTGTCCACAGACATTGTAGCTTAGGAGATTTTTTTTTTTTTTAATCAAGTTTATTGGTGGCAATTCAACAACAATGGTTGATTTTCAATTACGGCCAGTTAGACAATGTTAATCAAGGTATCTTCCAATTTCTAACATCAATACACAGTTAATATGATATGAGGATGAGCTGAATCAACCAAATACACATTCAGGTTAAGTACCTAGAGTAATTCATCTGTAGTATAAACTCATTATTATGATAACACCTGAAGCCAAAATACTGATAGAAACTTGACATTAACACAGAAGGCCTGGGTAACATATACAGCCTTTTGAAACTAAGTGGATACTGCCGATACTGTGGCTGAAGCAATTGACAGAGGGGATTTCATAAAAATAGAAATTACAGATATTACAGAGCTGCGTGGAAATGTTTTATTTTATTTCTGTAAGAGTCTTAATCTCTCTCTTAAATGCAATTTTTGTTGGCTGTGATTTGATAATTTCTTGGAGGGAATTCCACAAATGACGACCTCTGTGACCAGGCGCGTTTTTATAGAATTCAGTTCTGGGCCTATTCACCGTAAAAAGGAGTTTACTCTGTGATCGTAGCCTTGGGCCATCATTATCTTCATCATTGCCTCCTGGGATCTTCAGTGTGCCGTATTCACTTAGGTACAGTTTTCTCATATAGGATAACAGCATTTCCTTTCGTCTGCGTTCTAAATATTTTACATTCATTTTGGCATGCGATTGTTCGACAGTGTTCACCATGGCAGAGTCGCCCAATACGATCCTCAGGCCCCAATTTTGGAGCCGCTGAAACTTGTTAAGCCACTTTTCATTGGCACCGTCTGATATAATACACGCATAGTCAAAGAGTGGTAAAACCGCTTGCATATAAACCTTTAATGCTATCTTCTGTGACATGCTACATCGATTTCTATTAAAAATATATAGCTTGTGTGAAACTTTCTTAATAACATTTCTGCTGTATTTTTCTAGAGTCATTGCATAATCAATGTAGATTCCTAGATATTGATACAAACCAACCTCTTCTAATTTTATCAGATTAACATAAAAAGACAAATTCATTTCTTGGATTTTTCGATGTTTACTTTTCGGAATAAACCAACAGTACTTCGTTTTCTTAGCATTTAATGTAAGGACGTTAATTTCGCACCATTCAGTGAAATTATCTAATGCTGTTTGCAATCGCTTATGTACTATTCCAATATCTTTGTGTGAACTAAATAAAACCAGATCGTCCGCGTAAAGCAGGTAATCAACATCATTCAAAACCTTTACTCCGTCGTTAATATAATATATAAACAATAATGGGCCCAAAACCGAGCCCTGTGGTACCCCAAACGAAACCCCGGCCCAGTCGGATCTTTCACCACCAAAACTCAATCTTTGTTTTCTGTCTTTCAAATATGAATCTAGCCATGCCAGAAGTGATATGGGCAAGTCCAGCAATTCCAGCTTTTTTAATAATCTGCCATGATGAACACTATCAAACGCCTTCTTCAAATCAATAAACACCGCACTAGCATATTCTTGGCTATCGCGTGCTGAGTATATCATATTACTCAGTTCATATATCGCATCAATGGTGCCCATCTCCTTTCTGTATCCTTTTTGATTTTTTGTCAAAACTTGATTATTCTCTATATGGGTCATAAGACTCATATGCACTATTTTTTCGGCTAATTTCCCTGGAACTGGAAGTAGGGAGATATATACCCTGCCTTCAGAGGGGGTGGTAGTAGTACACCTCTGTCCCCACCGGAATGGGCCTAAGGGGAGCATGCACATCATAGTTTCTCTGTTGCCGGGCCACGGCCTTTCCCAAGCTCCGCCGCGCCCACCAATGTGCCTTCTCCATCCCCTGCTGCGGCTACGTACCCCTCCCCGGTGGTTCGGAGTCGGCCTCCACCGGGTAGAGTAGCGATAGGGGGGCGCTCGTCTCCCGGCTCAGCATCATCTTGTTGGGTGTGACTCCGGTGGAGGAGTGGACGGACGACCGGTAGGCGCACATCACCAAGGTGCAAATCCCAATCTGTCTGGTCCTCCTTCACCACCAGGGCCAAAAGGCTCTCAATAGTCCTATTGCATTTCTCTACCAACCCGTCGCTCTGGGGGGGAAAGCGCAAGTTCGTGTTTGCTTAACCCCCAACAGCGATACCACCTGCTGGAATACCGATGATTGAAAATTCTTGCCTTGGTTGGAGTGGAGGACTGCCAGGGGCCCCAGCCGGCATATGAAGGTGTCCATGAACGCCTGGGCCACCGTGCCTGCCTCCTGATTTGGCAGGGCCACCGCCTCCGCCCACTTTGTGAAGTAGTCGCATACTACCAGGATATATTTCTGGCCCTGGGGTGTTCGGGGGAGGGGACCCATAATATCCATCGCCACCCGTTTCAACAGGAGGCCAGCCCCCACATGCCCCATCGGCTCTCTCCTCGGAGGAGGGGGGCCTTTCGTCGCAGACAAGCTGGGCAGGCCCGGCAGAAGAGCACCACGTCCTTCCTGAAGCCAGGCCAATAGAACCTTTTTTGACAGCGACGGAGTGTCCGATCCCGGCCCAGGTGCCCCATAATGGCTGACCCGTGGATATCGCCTAGTACCCCCTTTCTACGGGCGGCAGGGACCGCTATCTGGAACGTTTTGTCAGCCCCCGGGATGTGCCACCACCGACCGTGTAGGCCACCGAGCAGTAACCGGTCGCGCTGGTCCCACCACGCTGTCATTTCTTCGTCGTCCATTTCACCTGGGGGCTCTAGGGGGGCCCCCAGCAGCCCCACCCATGCCCTGACCCTCTGTAACCGCCTGTCGTCAAGTTGATCTCTCTCCCATTGCGCGGCATCGCCCCCCGGTGGAAGAAGGGGGTTCTCTGTGCCCAGGGTGTCTCCCTCCCCCAAAGGCCTTTCCTGCCTTCTGGTAATAGCGGTGCAGGCGTCCTTACCCGGCCTGCCGCATTGCCTGCAGGGGGCTCGGGATAACCCGTCCGCATTTCCATGTTGCTTCCCTGCTCGATGTCTCACGTCCAGGTCGTAACACCCCAACAGTTGTAACCACCTCGCCACCTGACCCTCCGGGTCGCGACTGCTCATCATCCATTTCAGGGCCGCGTGATCTGTCCTCAACACGGTGGGTCTCCCTACCAGGTAATGGCGGAATTTCTTCACCCCGAACACTATCCCCAACATCTCCCTCCGAGTGACGCAATAGGCCCTTTCGGCTTTCGTTAGGGTCCGGCTTGCGTAAGAGAGGACCCTCTCCACCTCCCCCTGTACTTGAGATAGCACCACTCCCAGCCCGTGGTCACTGGCGTCGGTGTCGAGTATGAGTTGTCCCACCTCGGTGGGGTAGCCCAACACTGGGGCGGAGGTGAGGCGTTTCTTTAGTTCTCCAAAAGCCTCCGCGCATTCGGCGGTCCACCGGAAGGCCCTGCCCTTTTCCACCAGGGCGGACAGGGGTCTCGCCACCGAAGCAAACTCGGGAACAAAAGCCCTATAATAACCCGCCAACCCCAGAAAACTCCTAACATCCGTGACTGTCCGAGGGGTGCCCCATTCCTCCACCGCTTGTACCTTAGTGGGGTCGGTGCGTACCCCCGACCCAGACACTATGTGGCCCAGAAAATTGACTTACGGCTTGGCTAGGCTACACTTACTGGGCTTACTTCAGTTTCAGACCGGCGGTCCGGAGCCGCCGCAGCACCTTCTGTAGCCGCTCCAAGTGGGTTGCAAAATCAGGTGTGAAGACGATCACGTCGTCTAAATAGACTAAGCAAGAGTGCCACTGCAACCCCCGCAGGGTTATTTCCATCAGCCGTTTGAACGTGCCTGGTGCGTTGCACAGTCCAAACGGCATGACGTGATATTGAAATAGGCCCTGGTGGGTGGCAAATGCTGTCTTCTCTCGGTCCTCCCTCCGGACTCCCACCTGCCAATATCCGCTTACCAGATCGAGTGTACTGAACCAGGTGGCCCCTGCTAGGGTGTCCAGGGAGTCATCCACCCTAGGCAGCGGGTAGGCGTCCTTAATGGTGACCGAGTTGACTTTCCTATAGTCTACACAAAAACGCACCGACCCGTCCTTTTTCCTTACTAGGACGACAGGGGACGCCCAGGGGCTTGTCGACGGTTCGACCACCCCTGCTTTTAGCATGGCGTCTACTTCCGTGGACACTGTGGTCCTTCGATGCGGAGCCAGCCTCGGTGGTTGTTTGATGGGAGGGGCGTTGCCTGTCTCTATCCTGTGCTCCACCACCGTTGTGTGTCCCTGTTGGCCCTGGTCCCATTGGAAAGCCTCCACCTCTTGCTCCAGCATCGCCCTCAGGGCTTCCTTTGACGATCCCTCCAGGTGCCCGGTCAAACCATCCAGACACTCCGTCGCCTGTGCTGGTAGGGTCGTACCCCCGCCGGATGGCTCCAACCGGCGGCAAGACTCCCCCTCGGTGGTGGTAACGTTCTCTAGGTGGCCCAGGGTTTCCCCTAGTCATACCACCACCGGGTCCACCCCCGGGTTGAAGACTCGTACCGGGCACGCCCCCGTGCCCGTGCATACCACAGCCCGGCCAACAAGCAACCCCCCGAGTTCTGCCCCCTCCAGCAGACCTGAGCCCCCGCCCGGCTGGTTTTCATGCAGTACCCCGGCGAGGATGGCCTCTGCTATCCGGCCACTAGTGACCCTCCTCCGACCCCTGGCAGGCTCCTTGCACCGCAGTGAGCTACTGGCCACATCCACTGCAAGGCGGTGGGAACGGAGAAAGTCTGCCCCGAGGATGGCTTCACTTCCCACGTCCGCCACCAGCCACTCTCCCGGGAATTACATATCCCCAATCCGGAGACCGGCTCAGACCATTCCCACCACCGGCAGTGGACGCCCGTCAGCACAGGACACTGGACGATCCACCGCATCCAAGTCCAGTCCACTGCCGTGTCTCCTCCACCAGGCTGCCAATAACAGGCTAACGGTAGCCCCGGTGTTGATCAGGAGGCGGACAGGGCGTCCTTCTATCCGGCCTTTTATGATCATCCCTGGCCCCCTCCCCCCCCCCCGGTTCGCGTTCCCCCTTGATTACCTTCCCCCCGACCCCCACCCATTTTTTGGTGGGGGTCCCCACTAGTTTCCCAGCCCCGGTGCTGGGCGCTCTTCCACCCTGACTTCGGTGGTAGCAGCCGGCAGGGCGTCATCCTCCCTCCTCCGTTCCTGGGGACAGTTACGCCGTATGTGACCCACTACCCCACACCCATAGCAACGGGGTCCCCTCAGATTCGGGCTACCAGTCGTTGCCTTGTCCAACTGACTGCCCAATGCCGCCAGACCCTTTTTTAACTCGGCCATTTCCTCGGCCGTCGATGTGCCGGCTGCCCGCACTTTGTCCTCCCGTCAGCGATCGGTTCGGAGGTACGCCTCTGCCTCCAATGCGGTGGACAACGCTTCCTCAATCGTTCTTGGTTTGGATTGGATAGGCTAGGCGAGTGAGTCTATCTATTTATCTATTATGTATCATTCACATCCATAATTAATCAATGTATTTCTAGATATCCTATAGCCTTAATAAAATATATATATATAGTGTAGCGGCCGGAGGGGTGGGGGGGGGCCCTGGGGTTACGTGGCGCGCCAGCAGGCTGTGCGCTCCAGGTGCCACCAGGTCCTCCCACCCTCGAATACACCGAAGCCACCGAGTACGCGGTGGGCCCCACCCCCGAAGCCACAGAGGATGCGGTGGGCCCCACCCCCGACCACCAAACCCCACCGAGTTGGGGGCCCGGTGGACGCTGGGTGTAGCCCCCGTGACGTCACTCTCGAGTATAAATACGAGAGGAGGGCCTTGCCTCGGGGCATTATCGAGACATGAGTCCTGAGGGAAGGACCTGAGGCCTCCGACCATACGCTCAGAGAAGAGGACTAGGTTAGTCACGACTATATGACTAGTAGATGGTGTAACCTAGGAACAGCAATAAAGTGAGCTACACACTGAGACATTAATTACTGTCGTTGTTGTCGTTGAGTAGGGAACTCCGTTACAATATATATATACATGATAGTTCCTCCTCGCGGAGTTGTACGGTCTAGGTGTCCTGTGGTGGCGTCACAAGTAGTGAATAGTTCCGTAGGATACTGCAACATCATGGTAGTATTTATGAGAGCGAATACATTCTTCCGAGGATAAACCAACCATTAACACCACTTCTAACCTCACTTCATCAACCAGGTATTATATCATTTGATATCAAATCTATCAAATATTATATCAAAATGTATGATATAGATTATAGCACTTAGATGCGTTCACTAAGAATTTGAACATAATAAATTGGAAATATAAAGTATGAAATAGAGAAAACATAATGGCGTAATAGTTTAAATTTCGGTGTCTACATCAATGTCAAAATGTTCCTGAAAATATTGTCGAGCTGAAAGATTACGATCTCTAAAAATTTTGTTACGTAATTCACGTAGTTCTACATGTCGATGTGTCTGAATGTGTGTTTTTTTACCAGAAGAATAACAAATATGATGCCTGATATACCTATTATAATGATAAAAACTATAATAATTACTGTATTTCGCCAGGTTGATATACCAAAATCACTTTGTGATTCTTTATTTGACAAAGCGGGGAACGCTTGTCTGGGATTACAAAATGAATTTTGTTTTTTCTGTCACTATCTAAATACAAAAGTTTCACGTTTTCAAATCACAGAATTACTTTTATAGGTTATATACATGACCTATGTCAAATTAGAAGATGTTCCATGCATTATTTCTTGAGCTAATAGCTTCAGGGAAAAAGGTTTAAAAATCTCTCAGATGTGATATTTTTAATAACGGACATGATGGAACAATAAATTCCACTTTCTTGATGAGAAATCCGAAATATGTCCCAAATCATTAAAAGTTCATGTTTCCTTTTGAAAATACATACATTATCTTCAATTCAACCACATATAAGAGTATCTTAAATGCCAATGACCTGGTTTTTTTTCTTGAAAAACTACAAAGAATGTCCAACTCTTTCTTTCTGATCACACTCAGAATAATGTAAAGTACATTTTTCTCTTACATTCTGTGCTAAAAACCATCTAGAAACCTTTTTTCTTTGCTTTTAAATGCAAAAAATGCTAACTTTAACCTTAATATTCATTGAAATACCACATTTTGTGAAGACATCATAAATCTCTTGGACGTGATATTCTTGATAAAGGACGTGACAGACCAGTAACTTCCACTTCCACAAACACGAAATATGGACCAAAATCTGAAAAACTTTTGTTTGTTTTTGCTAATATATATGTAGTGGGATGGGAATCCAGCAGTGTTCGTTTGTTTCACGGAAGGTGGCGCGACGTGCCGATCCTTACTGTGTAGTGATTCCGGACAACGCCGCACACGAGAGTGCCGCGGCGGAGACCGGGATTACGTAATGCTTAGTATATATACTCAGCATTCACAGAAGGTCGACAGGCTGTCCTCGCGCGTCTCTTCTACGGAACGGACCCTTGGGCCCTCACTTTGCAGGCGGGTTCTCGTAACCTTCCTGGTGGTTAGGCGAATCTTCCGGATTAGCCTATCCAGCGCTACCTAGCACCCATGTGCTAGGGTACTGTACTTGTGGGGAAGATCTTCCAGATCTTTCCGGGAAGTAAGTGATTAATAAACATCCCTGTTTATTAAATGACGTTGTTGTGTTATGTGTGATTAGGTCTGTGCAAACTAACCAAAAACCGAACCAACCTACGTTGAGTGCGTAGGGTGGGATCCTGCCTGGAACTAGCGTTCCGGATTGGGGTCATCCAACCTGCTAGACAGGCGGCGACCACCACATATACATGATTTTCAATTCAACGACCTATAAGAGTACCTTAAATGCCAATGACCTGGTTTTTTTTCTGGAAAAACTGCAAAGAATATGAAACTCTTACTTCTGATGCCACTCACAATACAGAAGAGTACATTTTTCACTTACATTTTGTGCTAAAAAAACGTCTGCAAATCTTTTCTCTATGCTTTTAAATGCCATAAACGCTAACTTTAACCTTAACCCATTCACGCCGGGTGATGCCTTGAGGCATCATTTACTGAATATTCGTTTTTTTTAGATAAAATTGGAAATAATCGTTCAATAAACATGAAACTTTCAGAGAATGTAGATATAACATCATATTTGATATTCCGGGTGAAATAGAAAATAGTATTAAATATCAAGTGTCATGTCACGTGATACAGAGATCAAAATGTTCATGACTGTACCCCTGCCGCGGGTACCCGGCGCGATAGGGTTAATATTCATCCAAATGCCACATTTTGTGGGTACATCATAAATCTCTTGGATGTGATATTATTAATAACGGACGTGACAGACCAGTAACTTCCACTTTCTTGATCACAAACATGAAATATGTACAAATTGCTGAGAAAATATTTTTGGTTTTGCAAATATATACATCAGCTTCAATTCAACCACATATAAGAGTACCTTAAATGCCAATGACCTGGTTTTGGGGGAAAAACTGCAAAGAATATCAAACTCTTGCTTCTGATACCACTCAGAATACACAAGAGTACATTTTTCATTTACATTTTGTGCTAAGAACCATCTGCAAACCTTTTCTCTATCTTTTTAATTTTATCTTTTTCTCATCTCCTTGTTCCTCCAGTCCTTAGATGAGTCCTTTGGAGGTTTCCTCTCATTCGGAGGTAACGGTTAACACCCCATGCTTTCAAGGTATGGCTCATATGTAGGGGGCCATCCATAAAGTATGTATGCACTGAGGGGGGGGGGGGAGTAGCGGGTATAGGGTGGTTAAAATTTTGTGCATAGGCTACTTCTGTGTTTTATTGTGACAAAAAATAAGGTAGGGGGGGTCTGGTAGGGTCGAAAATTTGAGATATTGTGTGTACATACTTTATGGATAGCCCTAAAACTGAAAAAAAAAGAAAACAAACAAATTAGCAAACTACCTATTAAATAACATTCAAAAGGTACATTTGTTTTCAAAAATTGTGTTCTTTGTATGACTATTGGAGTTGTACGGTCTAGGTGTCCTGTGGTGGCGTCACAGTAGTGAATAGTTCCGTAGGATACCGCAACATCATGGTAGTATTTATGAGAGCGAATACATTCTTCCGAGGATAAACCAACCATTAACACCACTTCTAACCTCACTTCATCAACCAGGTATTATATCATTTGATATCAAATCTATCAAATATTATATCAAAATGTATGATATAGATTATAGCACTTGTTGAAAAAGATGCGTTCACTAAGAATTTGAACAGAGAAAATAAACAAATTAGCAAACTGTTCTGGTAGTGGTATGGTTAATTCGAAATGATATGATATAATTGTGGAAGTGGTAACGTAATTCAGGTAGAGGTATAGACTATTGAATGGGAAACTCTTAAGTACGGAGTTGTGCAGACATCTAGGAGAATACGGATTATTGTTAACTACATGCCAGTTGTCAGAGACGTCTGGTGGACAGTAGGAGAACTAACCCACCGTTCTGCTATAGTACAGAGTGCGGGGATTAGGCTTGAATCTTAATTATAAACGTGAATACGAATCTATTGGGTTAATTAGTTAATGTTAATTAACCAATTAACGTGGGGAGGAAAAGCATCGCTCAGCAGTGTGTCGAATTGTCTACCAGAATCTAAATTAAATCCAATTCGATAACGAGGACCATAGGGAATATTGAATCATTAATCATTTGTTAATTATATGATAATTAATATTGAGAAGTAAACTGATAATAATCTGACTAATTTCTACGTGTCTTCTTCATAGGAAAGAGGTGAGAGAGTGAAGTAAGGTTCATATATTTAATAGGCAACGTTCTCAGTTATAACAGTTCACAGTACTCCCAGGATGGAATTCTGGGTAATCATATAAGTCGTCAGTTGACTACACACAAGATAGGTACACTTCACTCTTTAAAATAACTCATACAATTATGAGTAAAATCGGACACAGTTCATAGTATTGACAGCAAAGCCAGTTCATATGACCCATGGTCTAATCTGGCAAGGTGTCTCATTCTGGTGTCAATAGTTACTGTCAATGAGTGTCTCTTATAAGATAGTTCTGTGGAGTGAGATCATAGTCTAAGATGGACTAGACATGACCTCACATAGACACAATGAGTAAGTGGATGGCATACAACAAAGATAGATGGCATAACTCACCAATAATGATATTTCCTGAAATGACTCAAGTCCCTATGAGAAACTCAACCAATCTCAGTTCCTAGATGATTTCCTGATAATGTCAGATCTCAGATCCAAAGATCACTTCACTCTCACAGATGAGAGGTGAAGGTGAGATAAGTCCTGTGGTGTTTGTAGTATATCAGAACCGTGTAGTATTGGCAGTAAGCTCAGAAGAGTCCCTGAATTCTGAGCTACCTGCTGTCTAACGTGTGCCAGCGAAGTTGGCAGTACAACGCTAGTTCAGACCAATTCTGCATGCTGTATGCATAGTACTCACCCTGCTCGAGTAGGTGAGACACATGCACTCAGCATGAAGTGTGTTTAGAGACTGAAGATCCTCTCACTGCGAATCCAGCTCAGAGAGTGAGGATTTACTAGAGGATCATGGGTAATTTCGCAATGAGCTCAGACCAAACCAATAGGCAGCGAGACTGCGTTAATATATTCAGTTAGAACCGGGAAAAGCCTGCAAGGGCTTTCCCTATGAGTCATAGGTGACGTTTCTCTATTTTAACCACTGTAGTACAGGTGAATCCCGCCTATGGGAGCACTGGCGCTGCTGTAGTTACTCAGTGGCGTACTACCTCAAACCTCAAGTGATACATGGTAGTGATACATAGCTAGAACCTTGATACAGTGGCTATCTAAACACTATTAAATAATATAATAAATACACAACACATTGATACATATTTGTGAATAATTAATAAAACACGAAACTTAATAAATAACCAGAATTATCCAAAAACCTTTCACTTATTTATGATACTCCATACCTGTGCCGTATTTGACTACGGTACAAAACTACCTATTAGATAACATTCAAAAGGTACATTTGTTTTCAAAAATTGTGTTCTTTGTATGACTATTGTTCAGACTTATATTTAGAATAGATATTTTGCCCACAAACTTAATATGATGGCTGTAAGAACAAAAATATTACCAAAATCAGATTTTTGCCAAAAATGTCAAAAAAAGATTTCCTCAAAATGATTT
The DNA here is from genome assembly GCA_950022655.1 of Alentia gelatinosa. NCBI lineage: Eukaryota > Metazoa > Annelida > Polychaeta > Phyllodocida > Polynoidae > Alentia > Alentia gelatinosa. Next base: position 46,725,200 of record OX465586.1, read on the forward strand.
ATTTTTTTCATCACACCATAGAATATAACCGTCTTCAGTATTCCAGGTGATTTTATCCAAGGTTTGTCCAAGTCTTATAGTTCAGGTATGGTTTTGAAAAATCATGCATCACGTCCGACATGAAAATAAACCATTATAGGTAGTAGCTCAATCTCATAATCATTTCAATTTTCGATTAGATATGGAGTACAATAGGCAAACATTAAGAAAAATCAAAACAGATGATCCTAACCCACATTTTCATACTTGTTATGAGATGAAACTAAACTGGGCGTCACGTCCGACATATATATATATCGGACGTGACGGCGGATACAAAAATGCATGAAAAAAATATATTTACATGTGGACTTTCTTCACTTTTCTCCCTAGACTTATGAAATGACACTTGGTGCACATAATGAACAACTTTCGTTACTGTTTTCTTGTAATTTAATCTCATTCAAACATAGTTCCTAGTCAATTCGATGAAAATACTTCACCCATATCAAGTCCGTGATGGCTATTACCAGATACTACACAGTCTTTTAAACATACATTTTGTCATTGGGAATAGATCATAATGTATATATATTGTAACGGTAAATGACTGACGAGTACAGGTAAGTATGGTTCAGTGCTCAGATGCTTTATTCAGGAGCCTACAGATACAGTAACTCTAACGCAACAGGCCAACGGGGACCTACTCTCAGGTAAGCCTCTAGTCTAAGGTCTGATCCAGTGGACGGTCGTGTCCAGTCTGTCTGCTCCCGGCTGCTGCTTCTCTATTTACACCCTAATCGTGACGTCATGGCCTCTGACGTCATCCCTCAGTCCACGTCACGATGGAACGGCTATCCCAAGGCGGTCACTCCTCCTGGCCGGAGGACCGGAGGACCGGAGGGCCCCTCTCCGACCGGAGGACCGGAGGGCCCCTCTCTGACCGGAGGAATGGCTATCACGATGGAATGGCTATCCCAAGGCGGTCACTCCTCCTGGCCGGAGGACCGGAGGACCGGAGGGCCCCTCTCCGACCGGAAGACCAGAGGGCCCCTCTCTGACCGGAGGACCAGAGGGCCCCTCTCCGACTGGAGGACCGGAGGGCCCCTTCGTAGTTCCCACCGGAGGACCGGAGGGTCCCCACCCTACGCCCCCGCGGCTGTCAGGGGAAAAGGGGTTCCCGTAACCCTCTCTCCGTTACACTCCTCCCACCTTACTTTAAAGCATCCTCCTCCTCTCTGTGCTTAAGGCTTACGGCCAGACCGTGCTTCCACGCCGCCTGAGAACTTCTATCTTCTCCGATTATAAAGGGTCAGTAAACAAGGACAACGTATCACTCTCACAAAATTTATTTAAGAACTACACCCCTCAGGGTAGACTAGGTAAGTTTGTATCATAAGTACTTTAACAATAACGTATAATGGTTCCTAACGGTGATTACTCCGGGGGCCCCTTACGGGGGTCTGCCGAGCTAATTTACCTACGATGGCCCCTTAATGGGGCCTACCGGGGTGCATCTTCTCTTCGTCGCTGCGTTACCCCTCTCCATTCTATGATAGGCCTTTACCCATATACACCGCAAGCCCAGTACCCACTTCTACTCCATTTATTTGTGAAGGAAGGCAAACACTCACCCGGCGATACTTGGTACGCCTCTCATATGACACCGTCACGGCTCCGTCCTCCTCTGCAACGCACCTGGCGAGTTGCTCCCCTCTGATGGGGTGCCATCCGTCCCCGTCCAGCTCGCCTAGATCCATGTTGTGGGCCCAGGCCCCCAGTTGGGTGGTGGGCTCCTCCACCCACGGTAGCGCAATGCCCTCCCATGTCCCTGAAGGGGCCCCGACCATACGGACGTTGCTGCGCCTGTCCCAGTTGCTGACGATGGCCCTCAGCGTCTCGTACGATAATACTCCGGCAGCTAGAGGACGGGGGCCCACTATCAGTTGTTCCCTCCTCCTATTTGCCTCCTCTGCTCGTTTCGTCCCTGTGCCTCTCTCCTTCCTCTCCCCGGAGGCTGACGTTCCCGGGGCAGGAGTCATGTCCGCCGGGGGTGGAGCTCCTGCGTTGACCGGGGGACCGTGTCTCCCACCCACCCGATCCTCCTCACACGCCGCAGACCGTTCAGAGGCAGATCGCGCCTGGTCCTCTCTAGCCAGGCGTACGGGCTCCGCTTCCTCGCTTTCCGCTGGAGGTGCCCTCTCCCCATGTCCAGGGGGGCTTAGGTCCCCATCCGCTGTTTCCTCCACTCGCACCGGAGACAGGTCGGGGGCAGTCAGCACATGTCTCCCACTGCTCCGTGGCTCTACTGTTCCACCCATTCCCGGCGACACCGGCCGGTTGGCTGCGCTCCTGTTGTCCTGAGACGAGAGCGGAGAGATGGGGGAGTCACGCGTCCCAGGATCGTCCGCCCCAACCAACGTTTTGTCCCCCTTTCAGGAGCCCTGGAGATGTCCTTGTGGAGACACCACCCCTCCTCCTGTCTGGTCGCCCGTCGTCGGAGGCCTCTCTCCGGTCGTGGGGGCCCCTGTGTCCGTCGCGCCCCCTATCCATTTTATAAAGGCGTTCAGTCGGGGTGATTGGGTCGGCCCCGTGCCCTCGTCCCCTCCTCCCCGGAGGCCCGCCGGGATCGCCTGCCCCGCGCCGGGGGCAATGGCGGTATTTAGTTCATCGATGATGCGGGTCAGCGCCGCATACCCTACCAGCGACATGGGTTGCAGTGCGGCGGCGACTTGCTTGACTGGTGTTTCGGGGGCCACAACCTGTGGCATCTCTCCGCTAGGGACTGGGAGGCTGGGGGCCACAGCATCCGGGCCGGTCGAGGCTACCTCCGCTCCGGAGGATGTAGGGTGAACGCTCGCTTCTCCGTCCTCCGATGGGGGGGCATCACTCCTGCCGCCCTTTTCCTTCACTCGAGGGGGCTTACTGCTTCCGGCGTTACTCTTCTTCCGCCTCTTCCTCGGGGGGCTGTGGGTCCTCTCTTTGGCGACAGGGGCGGCTGAGGAGGTGTCATCACCACGCTCCTCCCCCATCCCCAACAGCGTCTCGTCTAAGAAGACCTCCGGGTCAGTGAGCGCAGGCGAAACCCCACCGGCCCCCTTAGGAGTGCCCTCAGCCGCGGGCTTCACGGCTCGGCGTGGGGACATCCTCCGCGACACTCCTTTCCCGAGTCCAGGCGATCTTTTCGGCGGCCCATCTGGGGGGTTGTCTCGGCTGGTGGAGGCTACAGGTTCCACCTGACACCCATCCTCCTCCTCGCCTCGCTCCGCCGCGAGTAGTGCCGCGTCCTCCGAGGTACAGGCACCCCTAAACTGGAGGCGGGTGGCCGCCGGTATTTCGTCGGTATGGCATCCCCACTGGTGGTTGTTATGCCTCAAGTGATGAAGGTAGTCATTTTTCCGTCTTCGACATTCGACACATGAACCCGTCCACGAAGGCTCTGGCTACCGTGGCAGCCTCCAGATTCGGCAGTGCCACCCCCTCCGCCCACTTCGTGAAGTAATCAATGATGACCAGGATATATTTATTCCCTCTGGAGGTACGGGGGAGGGGCCCCATCAGATCTAGGGCTACCCGTTCCAACGGCATATTGACGCCCACATGACCCATTCTTGCCCTATGAGGGGGGGGGGGCCGGTTTCCTCCGCTGGCAGGCCATACAACTGGCACAGTGTAGCACCACATCTCTCCGATATCCGGCACGTAGAACCTCTCCTGGCACCTCCAGAGAGTCCTGTCCCTTCAGCGGGGTGCCGTGTATTTCCCCTAGCACCCCCTCCCGGCGAGACACCGGCACTGCCAGTTGGAACGTCCTCGCCCCCCCTGGTATGAACCACCACCTTCCCAGTAGCCCCTCCTTCATGACCAGTCTAGCTCTCTGTGCCCACCACGAGTGCAGCTCCTCTGTATCGCCCTCTCCTGGGGGCTGTCCCGTCTCTCCGTTCAAGCCGGTCCACTCCCTCGCCCTCACGATACCCGGGTCCTCCCGTTGAGCTTCCTCCCACCCTGTCCTATCGCCTAGGGCTAGTTGCACCTCCGGTGGGGTTGCCGCGACCTCTCGCCCCTCCCTTTCACGTCCTCTTGTGACGACGGCACATCTGTCCGGCCTTCCTCCCGCACTGTCGACATGGAACCCTCAACATCCCATCAGCATTACCGTGGAGTCTCCCTGCCCGGTGTTGGATGGTTAGATCATAACATCCTATGATCTGTAACCATCCGGCCATCTGTCCCTCTGGATCCTTCATCCCCATCAACCAGTGCAAGGCCGTGTGATCAGTCCGGAGGAGAATAGCCCTTCCCACCAAATAATGTCTAAACTTCTGGAGTGCGAAGATGATGGCGAGGAGTTCCCTCCTCGTAACGCAGTACGCTCTCTCCGGTTTGTTCAGGGTGCGACTGGCATAGCATAAAACCCGCTCGCTCCCTCCTTGCTGTTGTGACAGGACGGCCCCCACTCCCCAGTCGCTGGCATCCGTATCGACCACTAGCTGCCAATCCTCTTGAGGATAGCCCAAAACTGGGGCGGTGGTGAGGGCCTGCTTTAGCTGGTCAAAAGCCTCCTGACAGGCGGTGGTCCACAAGAACTTCCTGCCCTTCTCCGCTAACATGGACAAGGGCTTAGCTGTCGTAGCGAAGTCGGGGATAAATGCCTGATAATAGCCGGCCAACCCTAAGAAGCTTCGTACTTCACTCACTGACATTCGTTCAGGCCACTCCCTCACCGACTGCACCTCCTCTGGGTTTGTTCGCACCCCGTCGCCGGAGACTATATGGCCCAGGAAGTGGACGGAGCAGTGGGCAAGACTGCATTTCGAAGGCTTGATGCGTAGACCCGCCTGCCTCATCCTCCGGAGAACCTCCTCCAGCCGCACCATATGGCTGTCGAAATCTTTAGAGAAGACAATGATGTCGTCAAGGTATACTAAGCATGACGTCCACTGCAACCCCCTCATAGCAACCTCCATCAACCTCTCAAAGGTGCCGAGGGCGTTGCCTAACCCGAAGGGCATGACTCGATACTGATAGAGGCCCCTATGGGTAGAAAACGCCGTTTTGGGTCTGTCCTGCTCTTCCACCTCAACCTGCCAATACCCGCTCACCAAATCTAGCGTACTGAACCAGGTCGCTCCGGCCAGCGTATCTAGTGAGTCTACCCACGGGAGGGGGTACGCATCCTTAGTCGTTAGTGCGTTTACCTTGTGATAATCAACACAGAATCTGACTGTCCCATCCTTTTTCTTTACTGACACCACCGGAGAGGCCCAGAGGCTGACAGATTCTTCAATAACCCCAGCCGCTAGCATTTTGTCGACCTCCACCGCCACCGTCTCTCTCCGATGTGGGGCCAGCCGCCGTGATGGTTGCTTCACCGGGGCAGCCCCCCCCCCCCCACCCCCCGGTGTCAATCTTATGTCGCACCAAGGTAGTCAGGTCCGGAGCCAGCATGAAAGCCTCTGCCTCCCGGTCCAAGAGGTCCAGCAACCTACCCTTCATCGGGGGTATCAAGTGAGTCTACCAAATTTTGGACCCTGCCTACCCCCACACCCTCTCCTACTAGACGGCAGTGATCCGTTTCCTGAGCGGTGTCGTCCCAGGAAAGGTACCCCAGTGTGGTGCCTCTCCTTATCACCAGCGCCTCAGGGCTGGGGTTCATTAGTCGCAAGGGGCAAGATCCTCCTCTGACCTCTACCAGGGCCCGTAGGAGGCCTACCCTACCGTCTCCTCCTTCCACCTGTACCCCTCCTCTGATGACGCTCTCCGTATGGCTCGGGATTACCGTAGTTTGGGAGCTGACCACGCGACACCTCTCGTCTCCGGTTTCCTCCCACTCCAGCTGGCTCTCCGCCAAGTGCACAGACACCCGATGGGCCCAGAGGAAGCTGGCCCCCAGTATGGCCTCACTCCCGACGTCGGCCACCAGCCACTCCACCCTGAACTCCCGCCCCCCCATACGCAGCGAGGCTGTCAGGGAGCCCTTCACTGCCAGGGGGCGGCCATCAGCGCATGTCACTGGGTGGGAGCAAGATCCGAGGGGCCCGTCTCCCCCCACCTCCTCCCACCATCGGGTGGACAGAAGGCTCACCGTAGCCCCGGTGTCGATCAGGAGCTGCACCATCATTCCTTCCAGCTCTCCGTTCACGACCATCCCGGGGCCCCCGGTCTCTCTCCTTCCTGTCACCCCCCCTCCTCTCTGTCCGACCCCTAGTCTGACCGGACCAGGGGTCCCCCGAAGTTTCCCGGGGCGGGGGAAGCCTGCTCTCTAGCATCTCCGGTCGTCCGGGGGCCGGGTGATGCCTCCGTCGTCAGTTGTGGGCAGTTCATCTTGATGTGTCCCTCAACGCCGCATTGATAGCACTTTCGCGATCGCATGGTAGCTGGTGGCCTGATCACTTGCAACTTTAACGAAGCCAGCTCCTGGCGTAGTCCTCGCAACTCCTCCGCCATGGATGTTCCGGCGGCCCTAACCTTCGGTCCAGTATCTCGGTCGGTCTGTAAATAGGCTTCTGCTTCCAGGGCCGTGGAGACTGCCTCCTCCATGGTTTTAGGTTTTGATTGAAATATCCAGTGCCGGAGAGCTGCTTCGCTGATCCCCTCTATAAATCTGTCCTTGCATAACGAATCTACCATGTTGCCGTCAGCCTCCGGGTAGCCTAGCCGTGTCAGTCGCCACGTCTCCTCCCCATAGATCTGAAGTCCTTCGTCCGTCTTCAGAGACCGATTCCTCAGCAGGGCTTTATAGGTCTTGCATTGGTTCCTTGGTTGGAACCTGCGAAACAGCGCGTCAGAGAGTAGAGTGAAGCCTCCTGGGCTCCCCGGTCGAATACCCGCCAACACACTCCAGGCTAGCCCGGACAAGCTCACCCCGAGGAAAGTCCCGGCTTGGGCCTCCGTCCACCCATTCGCTTCCTTACACAGGCAAAAATGTGCCATGTATTCTTCTAGGTCCGTCGTTCCGTCGTACTTCCCGGGCATTACTATCGGACGGGCGGCCATCGCCACTGTGGCAGGCTTACCCACGTCTACATCCCCTGTTGCGACCGGAGGGACCCCGACCTCCCTCTTAGGGGGCTTGCCTACTGTTAGCCGGGATGTAGCCTCCCAGGGCCACTCTTTAGCTCTTGCGCCTGAGGCTGCCAGGTCGCTTGAGCCGGCATTCTCCTTCTCCTCCGTCTTATACGGCGGTGTGCCCACCGCTGTCTTCCGTCCCTCCCGAGGGGCCCTCTCCCGTCTGGGGTCCCACTCCCAGGTCGCTCCATCCAATCCCCACCCGCTTTGGCCCCCGTCCCAGGGCCATCCCGGCGGGGGGCCATAGACGGTCGGCTCCCACGCTCGGGGTCGCAGTGTCATTCGGCTCCGGTCCTCCTCCTTACCTCCAGTCTCGAGCACACCCGTGTTAGTGGGTTCCCTCTCCTCTCTTCCCTTCACGCCAGCTGCTTCCTCGAGCGGGCGGCCTCCCTCCCGCTGTTCCGCTCCCGCTTCCTCCGCGTGGTGTGGATGAGTGGGCCCCAGTCCCCGTGTCCACACTTCCTCTTCCTCCATCCTGACTAACGTGCCCCTTACACCTCCTCCCAGGGCGGCCATCTTTTCCCGGGAGGGCTCCATACTCCCGTACAATCCGCCGTCAGTTGCTGTGTCGAGGGGACGAGTATCCATCACACTGCTGCCACCAATGTAACGGTAAATGACTGACGAGTACAGGTAAGTATGGTTCAGTGCTCAGATGCTTTATTCAGGAGCCTACAGATACAGTAACTCTAACACAACAGGCCAACGGGGGCCTACTCTCAGGTAAGCCTCTAGTCTAAGTGGTAAAAATTGTGCTTTTCGTTCCGGGAAAACTTGTTTCCTAGTTGGAAAAAATTTAATTAGTTCCCCCAACACACCACAGAGGGCACCACTGTAACACTAGCACACACCGGACACAAGCTAGATACAGTCACTCTCCCCCCTGACCCTCTTACTAAGGAGCCAAACAAAACACGGAGGGAGAACACAAACATGTAAATAATGCATCACATGCTCTGTCAAACCCAATGAAAAGAAGAGATGTAAGCGGGAAAAGCCGTAATCGGACCCGCCAACATTATCCCCTGTCACTTGCGGTAGCGAGCGCTATCAACACACTCGCCTTGTATACAGTATAAGCCTCTAGTCTAAGGTCCGATCCAGTGGACGGTCGTGTCCAGTCTGTCCGCTCCCGGCTGCTGCTTCTCTATTTATACCCTAATCGTGACGTCATGGCCTCTGACGTCATCCCTCAGTCCACGTCACGATGGAACGGCTATCCCAAGGCGGTCACTCCTCCTGGCCGGAGGACCGGAGGACCGGAGGACCGGAGGGCCCCTCTCCGACCGGAGGACCGGAGGGTCCCTCTCCGACCAGAGAATCACAAACTCCAAGTTATCACTATTAACACAGAAAACCATGTCCAGGATGGAAAAATAATGCTAGCATCGAATGAAATCTGGACTACTCACATGAGCTGGATTTCTCCTCAAGCCGCTGAACCGCCGGAGTGGAGGCGCATGCACAGTTAAAAGGGATAACATCCGGTTCTTGTGATCAGCTCTCCCACCTTCGATTGATCTCTCGGACGTGATAAATATCACGGACGTGATTCCTTCAAAATTACTTTCCCTATTCTCGCATAGTGAAGGCACTTTGGAAGCATTTTATTACTCTTACACTACAGACCCTATGGCCACATTATTCAGTAATTTTTGTACCAAGTTAGCACCAATATGGAGAAGTGGAGAGTGCTAAATGCAACTCATCACATCTGTGATATCAATTGTGTAAAATCGATTTTTTTTTCGTAATTCGGCTGGGGAAAAAACCCTGTTGCAGTTGGCCTAAAATCATATACATATGTGAAAAATTTATGTATGTCCAGAGTTTTAAGTGCATGTTTCGGAAGTATACCATTAAAATATATTGTCATCAGGCTATGCCAAATATAACCTATAGCATTTGCTGAAAAAGCACACTTTTCATTGAAATACACCTAAAAATTTTGCGGAGCCTTAGAAAAAAAGAAAATACTACTAAACAACAGCCAATTAACGTAACTTCAGGAAATAAATCAATTAGGGAATATATATTAATAGTTTCCAAAAAAGAAATAGTGCTAAACTTTAGAAATATCAAAAGGACATGGACTTTTTTGCCAATTTCTCACTTTGAAAGTCCACAGATTAAAAAAAAATGCAGATAGACCAATAAAAGTAATGATTTTCTGAAAGGGCAGGGTGTTTTCTTTGCACAGAAAAAAAAAAATTTAAAAAGTTCATTTATAATGAAATTATAGCCCATTAACCCCCCAAAAGTATGATTTTCACCAAAAGTACATTTTCTGGTGGAATGACCCATATATTGTAGTTTGTTATAAGTTGACGCCATCGTGGAGGATCGCCTGGAAACGGGTGAACGATTGTATCGTCTTAAAATATACTTAAATAAAAAATAGAAAAAATTGTAAATTTTGTAAAAACTGAATCATAACAAGAAATGTATTTAATCTTAACAAGTTATTCAATCAAACAATATTATAATAATGCTAAAAAAAAACTCACTAAATGAACCCAACAGTTTCACCTTTAACTTAAAGGTATATCGGACAATTTGGCTTGAAAATTAAAACCCAAGGATGTCTTTTTCCTGAAAATGGAATATGATGATCTCCAAGTGATATTGAACACATATCTAATTCAAAAATCGGGGTCACCATGTTTTATTTATTTATTTATTTTTAGAGATAGATATTATGATCATTTTATAATATATATAGAAATTTTAAAAGGTTGTTTTTTTACTTAGTAAAACCCATGTTATTTTCGTTAAACTCTTAAAGAATATAGAAGATGTATAGTAACTACACATTTAAGTTTTTAAAACCACAGATCACTGTCCTTGTTTTTGAAAGAATTGAAGAAGACCATATTTTTCAGTATATTTCTTATGTAAATCAAGGAAATGTAAATTGGCATATTTACCTATTAAGATTGGATAAATTGGCAAAGACCTTCAATTTAGTCGTTTACAATCAGAATGAATCGCACACAAAAAAACCCCCACTAATTTGACTGATAATTGACAATATCTAAAAACCACCAGATAGCGCCACTGTGATTCATACTCATAGGATATCCCTTTAACTTGAGGGACGACTTCACATTTTAGTGTTTGAATTATCCACCAGATGGCAGGAGCTGACTGGTAAGCCTCAGCCAATCAAAAGAGCGGAAGCCGTAAACACATGAACGCCGGACAAGGAGGCAGGCGGCATGAGTTGGGCGGCATCAGTTTAGGATATTCGTGCGTTGCTTCTCAATTCTTATATATGTCCATAAGCAAATTATGGTCATAATCTTAAACCATACAATCGTAGCTGCATATCTTTACTACAGAGATAGAGGAAGGTTTAACAGTACGCAACAGAAGACTGAAACACCTAACATGGGGATTCCAGACGGGGTACAGGTAAGACGAAGTGACACTCCTCTATTTCTTTTCCAGCTTCAAACGCAGGGTTTCAGCCAAAACCTATCTAGATAAAATTTATGTTTTACAACTAACAACACATGTATTGCATCTAGTGTTGATAACTATAGCGTGACAATGAGTATATATATTTATAAACATAGGGAGTATGAGGTAACTTTTAAAGAAAACTGAAGCTCCAGAGACTTGCCAACCCTATGGCTATACCCTGGCAGTGGTAAATATTATCAGGCCTCGAGATCTAGACAGGGTGCTTCCCCTTCGTCACTATGGGAAGCAAACGCTACCAACAGTGTACTGCTACATCGTGTTTATGGCAGTGACATTTCGCCACGACTCCTCAGTTTTACAGAAACACCTGGTATTCAAATCACAGGACGCGTATTTATGTTTAAATTGTATGAGGGTGTTGAATAATGAACTTCTAATTTTAGAAGGCTTCCGGTGTTGTTATGACAATATGAGTAGGAGTGTGACCATCACAATAATAGTGATACCAGATTAAAACTGAACTCTGCTGAGGAGTGCTGGTTAAGAACTCCTATTATTATTAAGTTGATGAACCCCCTCCCCCTCCCCAGTCCCCTGAAACCCGTGTTATTGATATCCCCAAAATATTTTACATAGCCTTTTTTTTAAACAGCTTTTATTACATGGAAAGTATATCAAGATCTTGAAGAAGACCTTGCTGCAAATCTGTTCCTGGAGTGAAAATCTGTAACATTGTAAGACAATGGACATGATTATTAGAGTGGAGGCTCTCAGTCTCTATGGTGGGGGGGGGGGGGGGGGGCGCAGAAATGGTCAAAAATACCATGACGTCATTTATGGTAGCCCCTAACATCTCTTATTCAATTCAATTTAATTCATTTAACTCAGACTGTTTCATACACTATGGAGGTTACATAGATTCTAGTAAATGACAAAAATTTTACAGCAAATACATCAAATATAAGAAAAGAAACTAGATACAAATACAGCATACCATAAATAAAGTTGTTGACCCCCCTAAAAAAAAAAACCACCAAAAACAAACAAGCTTACACAATTGCAAGGGCTATAATTGTATTCTTAGTCCTCAGTCCTTAATAGAGGATATGCAATGCCCATCATAGAAATTGACTGATGCTAAGTATGATTTCTTCTTTGTCAGACTTCAAGAGAGTGACTAGTCTGTACATATTCTGGGTCTTTTTACATAGTCCTTGAGATATTGTTTGCACAGTTTTACTATTTTTTTTATCTCTACAATAAAAAAAGAGGTGATATTCGTCACCTATCTCTCCACCATCACATGTTTTGCATATATACCTATCATTAGGGTTGGGTGTTTGTTTTTTCATATATTTTCCCTTCACTTTTTGTAGACTGGTACTATTTGTGCGTAACTTGGTGAGAGCAATTCTATTTGCCCTTGGTAACACTTTAAGTATAAGGTATTTCTCCCGTCCATAATTCTCCTTCACTTCCTTATAAAGGGTGCATGAACTATGCTCATCCATGTTGGTGTGCCACTGTTGAACAAATTGTTCCTTTAGTGTTTGAGGGTACAGTGATATTTGATACTAGTCTTAGCCAAACAAATACAATAATCAACGATATACTAAGCTAAGCAAGGCAGATCTATACAACTCGCCTACATATTTTTGGTGGACAAAGTCCTCACAGACTAGGCAGAAAATTAGGATTAACATGGTGAGAATGATGAGATATTTCCCCTGGGGTAACAGGGACCCACCTTCCATCCAGATGATACCACATAGTAATCAGTAGAGAGAGTGAATACCAGAAAAAATCTCCATAATCGAGAGTATTTTATTATAGAACATATATCTGTTTTTTGTTTTCTTAAAGTTTTGTATATATGTAATTTGTGTTGCTGTAGGGGAAGGAAGGTGGTTCCCAGTTACCGCCTTCGACAGCCAAACAAATCATATAAAATTTCAAGAAAACAAAAAACAGTATATATTGTTTTAAAGATATATCATATCAAAAAACAATATATATTATATTAAAGAGTTATCCATCATTGATACCTTTTCGCGACTGCTAGAAAGTCTCGAGGAGAAAGTCTCAAGCAAATGTCTCAAGGTGTGCAAAGATAGACCCTTGAGATATCTACCCCGCCTCCCGCTATGGGGACCGACACTGAGGGACCAGATGTTGGGACTTTTTTCCCTCCCTTGCTGTGCGGACTGACTGGCCCTTGAGACATTTCCCCTACAATATCGCAAGCATATTTCAAGGTGGAAAGTCTCAAGGTGTGCTTTAGCGGAAGAATAAGTCCCTAGTGTGCAAAATATAATGTAGGAATATCGCCGGCGATTTTGTGTTTCCTTTGATAACTTATATTTTCAATGCTGGATAATTAATACAACATGACGACACTAAGGAATTTCCTCGCATGTACAAGGATAGACATGTTTCTTAACATTACCAGAAAAAAGGCTTAAGGATGAACCATATAGAAATTCATACATTATTGTATACATTCAAGGAGCTTTGTCCATTTATCAAAGCATTCAGCATTGTATTCCAGAAAACAAATATATTTTTCTGTAAGCAATGCATTACGGAATTCTAGACTCGGTGACTATAGATGTAGGTCCTTGTTATAAAACAATCTATCTGTGAATATAAGATGTAATGGACAAGTTTGTAAAAAGAAGAAGGCTTTTTACACGTTCAGATCACCAATGCGTAATGACCTAAATGAATCATCAATATTCAGTGTGAAATGAACCATTGGGTTTAACCAGTTCTTGACATGTAACTAGAATCAAACCACTTTGGGATAGTGTAAAAAGAAGTGATTGACGATATCCACATCATTACAGTAAGAGCAGGTATCAAAATAAGTAATCCACCTTTTTCCTAGGCAAGAGTTGATCGGGACAATTCTAGTTACTCTCCTAAGTTGTAGCGATTGAGGTTTGGTACATCTAGGCCTTCGAGAGGGTCTTATATACCGTTTTTTTCATAGGTCAATTGAAATATTTACATTAGTGAAGTCCAGCTTAAATTTGTCCTGAGGTACGGCAGTTTTTTCTTACTCCTCTGGATCATATTATATATCTACTTATTGGATGGGCAATATCGATAGAGAAATCAATACCACCTTTGATAAAAAGGCCAACTGGATTACTTGAATTCTCTTTGAGGGCCAGAGAGGATAACCATGGAACAAATTCTTTGAATTTGTCAATAAAGGGCTCTGGGCAGTTGATCTTTTAAGTTATAATCACATTCTCTGTTCTTCTTAGTTTGTTGACAACAATTAGGTTATCATACTGTACAATACCGGCAGTTAGCAATTCCATAGATTGTAACGTTTTGTTGTTATGGCGAATAAAGTAATTGTTCAAAATATTTCTATTATGTTTTTCCAAGTCAGAGACCAGAGAAGGTATGTACAAGGATCCCCAAATGGATATGATTTAAACTCGTATTTAAAAGTTAGTTTATCCTGGATTTATAAGGAAAAAAGTCAGAACAAGAAGCCCTATCACTCTATCTTCATAGAAATCCAATTTATACATATATTCTTTAAATCAAAGGGTTTAAGACCACCTTCCTAAATATCTTATATCATAACATTTTGAGCTACTACTGACTTCACTGATGAATTCGTAGGTAGTAGATCTAAACTCAATAAAGACCTTTTGTGCAAGAAATAATACACTGATAGAGTACAGAAAAATCGGAATTACCTGGTTATTCACCACAGTGATTTTTCCATTCAAGGAAATGGAGCGATTGCTCCAATATTCTCAGACGTGCCTGCGTTTGGCTAATTTTTTTGTGAAAAATTCATGTCATAATTCGTGGCAGCATTCATGTTATTTCATATATCAATACCTCGTAAGGCCTGAAAAGTCACATACCGCTGTCCTACTGTGGCCCTACCATTGCCATGTTGATTCGAGTATAAACAAACATAGCTGTCGTATGACGTCTCATGACGTAGGCCGTGGAAATGGCCTGTGGTTTAGTCTACTATATTTTTATAATTCTAGTATAATCCAAATGAAATTTCGGAACAAAATTACCGAAATTACTTATGAATTCGATATTAGCAGGCTAGAAAAACTGCATATATCAACTACTTAAGAATCAGTCAAGAATGAAAATATTTTGTTGCTAAAACATAAAACTCATGAAAAATCCAAATTATTAAGAATAAAGTTAACTTGAACCTTCCGTAAAGTGTTCAATAAAACATCTACTGAGTATAAAATCTGGCTTTTCCAGATATTCTTTCACTTGACTGTATTGTAGCCCTGAGGAACGACTAACATCCGAAACCTAGGCAACTCGTACAAATTGGGTTATATATTAGCATTTATCCTACCCCCCATATAAATCTCCATAGACTTAACATGGAGTGACTGTATGCCACGGTTATGCCATATAATATTTATATGCCACAGGTGACATATGAAGTTAAAAACATGTGACGGGATAGGATAAAATCTAAATGTCACTTAATTTCATACAATTGTTTAAGCTCCGCTTCGTGATATCATTCCGTGAAAACAACTCATGCCATATAAACAATTGTATGAAATTTTGTGATGTTTCTTGATAATATGCACACACGTATATGTATACGAATACGTATATAACCTCATGGTAATTGAGTAACTGACCTTTAGTCTAAGAATGAATCTAGAAATAAAATAGTGGGCGTCATCGAATTGTTTGAATCCCCTATAAAATTTTACGTCTGTATCTCGGATTTCCTTTATGTCAAAAGATATTCATAGAACATGGCAAACGCCAGTCAGCGCACCTGAAACGCCAGATTATCTAAATCCTAAAGTATTGCGTTTCCTGTATGATTTTTCAGACAATTCTATGTCAAGAAACAACATATCGAACCACAGATGTTATGTACAGTATATTCCTTTTCAATCGGAATATTGCTTATGCTCCCTAAAAAGCTATAGTGGCCTTATTAGTACACATGGGATAGAATTGTATTGGATAGCAAAGTTCACGATATTCATCAAGCAGTTTCGATAGGGTAACAAGTGAGGCGCGTTGAATACAACAATGTCACATTCTAACGTTTGTCATATCTAAACACAACGTACTTAACTCATCTATGTTATCTCGTCTTATCGCGAGATAGACTACTTAGAGCCGATCAACCATCCGCAGGTCTCAAAGAGGAGAGATATGCAATGACATTGATTCACATAGGATTGACATTTTCTAACAGACTATAGGGGTTGATATATATATATCATCAAAGGATTGATGGAATAGATTTGTTTCTAATATTTCTGACAAAATTTAGTGTCATAATTGTTAGCAGTCTTATTGACACTTGTTGTTTGACTACCCTATGCTTTTTTGTCAAGATTAAGTCCTACTTGTTTTTTATTATTAAAAGCAGCGGCTCTCCCGGCTCCCCGATTCGCGCTATGAACCAGGTTCCTCTCCTCTCTTTTTCCACGGCTCCTTGTCAGTTCGGTTCTATCCCCTCTCCTCCTCCAAGCCTCCTACGCTTCAACCAATATAAAAGCACAAGTTTGATCAATTTTTACTGGTTTAGGAGCACTTTTCTGTTTGGATTAACGGGTAGTGTGTTATACAAGAATTAACGTTTTGTGTTGAAATTGGACACAATTCAGGTGATGCCTTCAATCTACATAGGCAGACTAGGTCCGGCTCTTGTTCATTCTTATTGACTGATGAGAGTGATCGTCTCTTTCTCTCTCTCTCGTGAATCCAAATGAACAGTGTTGCAATAAATATACAAGGTCAATGAAAGTTTTGGTGATAGTTATTATAAGTCTAATTGAACAAATTGGACGTCAAACTACCCTAACAAACAAATAGTGATTGTTAGGTAAAACCAAATTCTAATGATCTTTGGATTATATGGTAAACCGAAGATTAAAGTCTGAATTATGTTCGCCTCTTACTGGAGAAATGACAGTTTGAAAACATTAGATTTAACGTGTGGAACTCAAGAGACAATTAATAATCATTTGTATATTAACATAACTAATGGCGTCAATATATTTATAAATGTTGGGGAAATGCGACAAGGGTACCAAGCTGGCATGATCATGTTATGGTTATTTCATGACAATATCAATATATAACAATATGTGAATTTTTAAAATTAGGCGAGTGTTCCACCAACCGGGTGTTAGCCCCGGCCGCGGCCCATACAGGAGTTGCTGACAGATTGGGCATGTTTCAGGCGAGGATCTGGCCAGTGGAATGTGATAAGTGCTCCTGGCAGTGCCTGACCCTTTGCTGGTGGTGCCTGTGGTGAGCTGGCGGCAACCTGCAGAGAGCCGGTCTGCCGTAATGCCCACTCCTCCACCGAAGGATTGTTAGCAAAAGGTGATCAAATAGCTTTTGTCGGATGGAATACATGGCCAGTGGCACCGGCTTATGCACGTGAAAAGCTTTGCCGGCACCCGTGATGATGGCTCCCCGCCTATACCGCAATTGACGTAGTGATTCCGTGAGTCGTACACCCACGAGTGGAGGCTGAAAGTCTGGACAGTTTTGAAAGATTGGACATGATTTTGTCACCAGAGTCTGATATATGCACTCATAACATCAACACTTATCTTTGTTAACCTTCATTATTTAGTTAAATGCAGTATTCAGCAGATATTTGATGAGCTGTCATCGTTCCCGTACGAATGCCAACATGGTGGCACACTGCCTTGCTCGTGCACCAGGTTTTGTGCAGCTGAAGTTGTGCAGTGTGTGGAAGCACGTTCAACATGCCCCTTATCAAATGAATAGGACATTAGTGAAGCACGGTATTGCCCCCAACTTCCACCAAACGGCATGGCAGACCCATTGCTCCGTAGGCACAGATTGACCGCCCGGCTCGGTGGAAGTGGTTGCTGTGTGTCTGAGGGGTGCTCTGCGGGCCCCATGTAGTCGTTGGCCAGTTAGAATAATGTCGCTTGGTGGAACGCTTGGAAAATTTGCACATTTCCAGCTTGCCAGTCCCCTGGTGCTGGAGGAGCTAGCCGGCCTGCCTGTCTGTTAAAGGCCTAGTTGGTGGAACACTCACTTTACTCGATCACTTTAGACAATGCATCAAAACAACCAAAGTGAACTTTCAAACACAGCTTATTGCCACAGTACTGATCACCTAAAAGTTGATAAATCTCTTGATTGATATTTTGCAAAGTTTGTAGAAAAAAAAAAATATATATAATGACTTTATCCAGGGTAAGTTTGTCGTTAACATTTGGTTCGGATACAAGACTTACAAAGTTTGTATAACAGGGTAGTAAGTGAGTTATAACAACAATAAGGTAATGCTAAAATGATGAAAGGTAGGTGATGTAGTCAGGCTATCCTGCCTATCAGATATACTCTACTTATCAAACGATGAATGTGTTAACAGTCTTTTTAATTCGGCGATGGTTGGGCTCTGTTCACAACTTGACAGGAGATTCCAGTAAACGATTAATTGATTTTTTTATCTAAAATTAATCTGAATTAGATTAAAAAGGCTAGAAACGATTTCACGGGTGTGTGACTTTTGTATTTTACTTACTTGTTAAGGTTTCTTTTCAATGAACTGAGCATGGTTTTAAACAGGTTTATTCCCTATACCGTCAAAGTATGGTCCTATATGGGTCAGTGTAACTTACCACTGAATAGCCATATTAGCAGATTGTAATGTAGAGTAGATTTCTAACTGTGCCTTTAACTCATAGAGTCGATGATAAATTGCCCTTACACCGGAAGTGGTACCCATTACCACACTTCAAACTGCCCAGTGTCAATACATGTCCTTTATACTGATCTTGAGCCCACAAATCTATATTTTTTGTTCATGTTACGATATAAAATCAAACGTGTTTGAACATGTAATGTCACAATCAAAGCATTGATACCAGTGCCTACATTGATTTAACCACAACAAAACTCTCTGAATGTTTACAAAATACAGACATGCATACATTCATGGTATCTTGAACATTGCCTATAGTTGTCTATTGGCTGGCGTTGTTATGTCTTTTGAAATTAATAGTTTCCATTCTCGGTTCTTCAATAGGCGAGTGTCTAGCTGGATCTATCTGTCATATATTTGTGGTCCCTCCAATAGGTGTAATTTATAAGACTTAGGTTGGTAGTGGTGGCGGGGATAGCGGCAATGGTGGTGGAAGTGGAGGTATTGGTGGGGTTAGTGGCGGCAACGAGTATAGTCTCTATACTCGTTGGTGGCGGTGAGAGAGACCGCCGAGGCCTCTCAATTGCAGTTGAGGATCAAAGAAAGCCGACAGAGGTCTACGGGTCGACTGGACATTGATGTACAACTGTGTCCACCATTGTGCACATGTACATTTACCGTGGCCATACCAATTACCATCGGAGTCTGAAGTTAAGCTAAGGATTTGATATCAACTTTAAGTTGTATTTGCTCAAGGGATATATTAGAATAATACAGCATTGCACGGGATGTACGCAGTTCATCGTAAGAATAAGCGCCGAGAGAGCTTGGAGGTTAGTGTTTTCAGGTCTATTCATTTCAGGTGAAACAAGCCAAGCGGATGCTAATGCTAGAATTGAGCCTGGAGAAAGAGTGGTTACGTTTACATAAGGTATTTAGCGTAGGAACGGCTGGTTCACTAACTGAAGTGCCTCTACAGCTCAGCTATTTTGGAAGAGCTCTAAATAATTCTATGTGAAACGAGGGTCACACTTAATATACTATTGGACCTCTTCTGTCTCGTCCATAAAGTATTATCCTGTTTACGTATTTATAAATTAAAGAAGGGACATTTATATAAAGTTTGGTTGGAAACCTGGAAGTATATTGAAACTTGATTGTCTTAAGTTGTAGATCTTTTAAATGAAGATAAAGCAATGCAAGCTATTGGTGGGATAAATTTGTTTGTATTCTATGTCAGAGTATTTTTGTTTCTTTACCACATGAACCACTGTTAAACCACTGGTGGGAACAAAAAGGTATCTCGCTAGCCCACCTCTATATATGACTCCCGAAGTCCCTGTGATCCTTGAACACAGAATCTATGATACGTAGTTATTATGGATATATGCCGATGTATTTTTATATTTGTGTAATGCCTGGTGAGCCTATCTCTGCTAAACGTTGTCAATTCTCTAAACTCAGATTTTACTTTGAGATACCTAAATCTTTAAAGGACTTGGATACAGTCGAAACAAAAATTTGTTTATGAGTCTCTGGTAACCTACAGTATCTACATGCCATTGTTCATAGAGATATATGTTGTCACATTAATATGGCATTATACAATATTGTTTGCAGATATAACACTCCCGTCTCAACAACTACACGCCCAAACAAATGCGATCATGTTGAAACGTCTTCGAACTGTTAATGTTATATACCAATTCAACCTACACAGTATTAGAGTAATAGACAAGAAAGATTTGGAAACAGAAAATGAACGTTTATATCTATTTTACAAAAGATCGAAGGCCGCCTAAAGGGCGTATCATTTGTGAAAATATAACTATTCAGTAACATTTTACACAAATACACCCCAAAAGGAAAAAAAATCCAAATGGTTAAACATGGAATGTGCCTTTATCAGTATAGCATATCCTGTTGGACTGTCAGTGGTATGATATAAAAATGATTTAAAAATAATAGCAATATTAAAATACTGTTTGATAATATTCTAAAGAAAGATGTGATCAGCTTTTTAAAAAAAAACATTTTTATTGCTTTCGAATTTTACAATTCGCTCTTCCAGGCAATAAAAAGTGCAGGAACAAACAGAGAAAATAAATGGTATTTACAATGAAGGAATGATCTTGTACATAACTTCTTTCACTCTTATCTACAAGTTATCCACAATCTTGGATTGTTTATAAAATTTTTGGAAAATATTGAAAACATTTGATTAAAATAGGTTAGTAATATGGATAAATCTATTATGGTCTCTATATATACCCTCGGCTTCTCTTAAGGCGTTAAATCACAATAAAACGTGTCTAACAAACAACAAAATAAACGACGTTGTCTGATATATACAATGGAAATGCAGTTTCGTTTGGAAAAAGGTATCCATTGTATATTGAAGTTGGTTTCTTTAGAATAACATGTAATTCAACGTCCAAGCACTCGATTTGCCTTACTAGTGTTAAATTGTATGTTCCGTATCACCCTTATCCTCTTCAGCGGTTACATAATCAAATTCTGGCTCATCACCAAAAAGATCAATGATCCTCTTGCTGAAAGGCTTAAGAATGTATTGTTTTTCCAATTTTGCGATAGCATGATGAAACCCATTACGTTTTGGTTAGGACTGCCTTCACTAGAGGGTTCGTAAAAAATCTCTCTGGTGGTATTTCATTAACAAAATTATTGATCTCGTGAAATAATTAATGCATATGGATTTAGGGGAACACACATTGCAATGCCATCTAACGTGTGTCGCCTAGTCCAGTCCTACTGCAGATGTTTAGTGAAACATTGAATTCTGTATAGTGGTGACCATACATGGAACAACCTTGCCTGCTCGTGTGCATTCAGCGTGGCTAAACCATTATTATTTCGGTTTGACCTATAGGTCAAGACCAAAATATATTAGGGAAGACGGGGAACAGTTTTTGCGGCTTACATTATAATACATTAAAGTAATGTATTCTGAATAATTAGAGTCTCGATACCGTCGATACCGGTCCGCACCCAGCGACAGCAGTGTATTTTTATATATTGTATAGGCACCTGTTGCGGTTCAGTGTATTTATATATATTGCAACAAGCTTCCACCTCCCTCCCTCCCTCCCTCCCTCCCTCCCTCCCTCTCTAGTGGGTATGTCCCGCAGGTGCCGATACCAGACGCGTTGGATGGAATCAGGGGCCCGTTGAATAAAGTTTGTGCATTTATGCGGCTGAACGATAAGACAAACAGATTTTTGTACGATCTTTTTTTATTCAACGCCCTCAGAGGTGGGACAAATTATTCCATAAAGTACAATCTTTATTCAACGCTGACTTTTAAGATTAAGAAACGGGCCCCAGACGCGTTGGGTGGAATCAGGTCAAATAGGTCACCAGCGCACCCGTTGCGGTTCAATGAATACCTACTAGCGGGTGGGGTTTGCTCCCTCCCTCCCTCCCTCCCTCCCTCCCTCCCTCCCTCCCTCCCTCCCTCCCTCCCTCCCTCCCTCCCTCCCTCCCTCCCTCCCTCCCTCCCTCCCTCCCTCCCTCCCTCCCTCCCTCCCTCCCTCAATCTGAAACCCGGCGACAGTAGTCTATTTTTGTATTGGTCAAGACTCTGTCTCCAAGTACGGTGGTGCGTTCGTCTTGGATATTTATGTTACAGTAGTGTATTTTTATATATTGCAACAGGCTTCCCCCTCCCTCCCTCCCTCCCTCTCTCCCTCCCTCCCTCCCTTATTACTTGTTGAAACCGAAATCATGGCAATGCCATGCCAACTTTTAATCCTTGTCAAAGCGTTTTGTCATGGTAGGCGATTTGAGATGAAGATGATGCACGTTTTGGTTGAATGGACGGAGCCTTGCATAATCTCTAACTCACCAACACGAGAATAATTCTCAAAACTGTCGAAATCATCTGTAAAGATAGACCAGCTTTGTGGCGATCGCAGAGGTACTTTTATTGTTTTTTAGCTTTGGATTCGTTGATTCTTTAATATCGTTGTTATTTGACTGCATATATTTTTTTTATGATCTGGTTTAGAACATTGACTCAATCGTAGATTTATCCTACCGACCTTTTGGGACAAGATGAAGGCAACATTTCTGAATAGATTTGAATACAAACTCTTGACATTTATTGATGACTAAATAAAACATACATGTGTTACATTCGGCTGCATGTATTCTCCATCCCTTTGTGATGCCATTCTGATGACTGATTTATGGTGCGTACGGATATCTAGGCTATATAATGTAGAAATAAAAAATTGCAGCTTCATTCATAGCATATACAATGAATATAGTAAGAAAAGATAAAACAGCTCTTAAAATATGAAAAAGATCCTTTTACGTTAAATTTGAGATAGTACGTGGCTAGAGCCTTAGTAAAACAACACTTTGAATTCGAGTTCCTTACTACTGACCCTGAACCAACAGACTGAGCCCACAACCTCATGCTGTGGGAGCTCCAATTATTTCCATGCTGTTCCTCCCACATGCACCCCAAGGTGTGGTGGTGAATTGTCAGGTGCGTTGTTTTAGTCGGTGCCAGGTCCCAGCCGCACCCAGACCTTAGGGTTCACACTTTTTTGCCCTCACTGTACCAATCTACATCCGCATCCAGTAGGGCGCTAGCTACTTTTTGTTTTATTTATTTTGGTCGATGGGGTGGGGTACTTAATTTCTATGTGTATCCCCCCAGAAAGCGAGTATTTTAAAACAATTTTGGCCCTTGTTAAATGCCTCACATTGTCGTTACTAAATCCCAGATTGTATATTATAAACTGCGAGTGGTCTTATTACAAAGTGAGCTGCCTTCAGGGGAAGCTTATAAATATATATCATATAACAAGCGATTGATGGCGTATATAATTATATATTAATATTATCATTATGTAGATATATATTACTGAGATACAGGATGATGAATATTTATTAGATCACATGATCTCTACATATTTAATTCGCGGGCTTTTCACATGCTCCGCGTCCGCGTGTACGTTTGTCTCTCATACACTCTGACAAAGAGAAGCAGCAGCATTGGTAGAGAGGAAGCGAGAATGTAGGTAGGCCAGCAGGTGGAGAAGCTAGAGTTAGGAGGCATTTACTTCATGAAACTGTAGTGATTTAATCTACCCCCAGAATTGATTGGTTATCAGGATAGTGTAGTGGTTTGATCCTATACACAATGTGCAGAATATTAATTGTGCTGATAAACTCTTTCCCCATGACAGCACACATTTAAGCGGTTTGTAAATCGTCCAAATACTGTCTAAATATTTGATTGTGTAGAGTGAAATAGACGATCTCTCAATGGAAGTCTGAAAAGTACCTGTAATGGTGAACTGGATGTTAAAAAGAGAACCATCTCTCAATAACAGTTATCATAAAAATGCTGATTTAAATTATGACTCACGATCAAGGACAATCACTTATGGAGAGGCAGAACAACCCAGTCTGAAATAGTTTTGTTACTTTGATTATTCCAATAACTTTAACAGTCCTAAAATCTTTCCACTGGCCTTAGATGACTATCATTACTCACGCGATATACACGTGTAGGTGCAAGGGTGGAATTGCTCCTAAGTATCATGGAAATATAATGATTTTGGAAAGGTACTAAGCTCGACGCCTTCGACCTGAGAGTGTCATAAATGAGCAAAGCGTAGGTTTGCATGCTTTGTCCTTTTCCTTTAATGCGGCAATATACACCGTTGTGTGTAAGATCGAGCCACTTAATGCCAACGTGGAGTTCATGTTGCTGAAACTTCCTACATGAGTGATGACATTTACTGCCTTCTCGCATCACGGCTAGGGACCGCATGCCATCAAACATCAAGTATTTCTCTCACGCCAGATCTATGCACCAAGCAAGCTCTGTTTAGTCTAACATAAAGGAGTGATAATTGCCGGGAGAGTGTACAGGGCGATGAACCTCCAAGGCAGGGCCTTAGATCACGGCCTGCTGACTCAGTCCCGTCAACACCTGGTCACGAGATTGAACAGTCCCACATAGCCCACGCTCTAAGGCTATCTCTCTCTCACACGAAGCAGATCAGATACACACGTCATTATAAGGGTACATTTGTATAACATTTGGAAGCTATGTGAAAGGACGAGTAGTGTTTTGAGATCCTATGCATGTGGTCGACAGACATCACGCAAACGTCCCGAACCCCCCGGCACCGGTCCACGGGTGGTGAGCAGCGAGGGATATGCCCAGCGGGCAGGGCAGTCGGAAATGTCAGCCTGGAATCTAGGAATCCCCATCAATTTCCTATCTCCCTCACTCCAGCCGTCCCTCCAGCCCGCCCGACTGCTTCCCCCCCCCCCCCCCCCCCCCGCCCCTCACACACACACTGTCTGCTCTGCGATTACTCAGGCCGTTGAAGCTGGGTTAGGTTTTGGCGACTATGTTATGCTTTTGGAGCTATATGGTCGTCCACCCTTCACGAATATGTAATAATAAAGCTGACGTCTTTTAGATTCGTCTTCGTGTCAATGCTAGGTTTTCCTCTGTCCCCACTCACAAGCACACATATACATCTGATGTTCTTTTAACTTCGGTATAATTGGATTCTGCCGCGTATCGCATCGTCTATCGTCTGTTGTCTTTCTTATCTTACTGCTATATTATATAGAATGGTATGTCAGATATAATGATGTCTATCAAACTTATGTACCATTAATGACTTTGATACATTTATATGTACATGTACATGTACAATTACTTTTACCATAGAAGATATATATTTCAGGCCAGAGCTTAAAGACTATGACAATTTAAAAAAATGTTGTTAATAGATCTATTTCACGCTTGCACCATCTTGTAATGACGTCCATGAGATCACACCAGAACGAGGCGTGCTCCCTACTTGTGGCTTCACAGTGCTGTAGGCAAGGTACAACCATTACCGGAAAGAATATTGTATTTACTTGAAAACATTATCCTAGGTGATTCATAATGAAAAACAACCTTATTCCTGTCATGGATTCAAATTATAATGATTTGGAGGACATAGGACGGAACACAAAGCACTTGTTAATTTTCACAGTTTGCTTTCTCTGACACCTCTGGAACCGCCAGGGACCTATTGCAAAACTTACCTTGCTTCGGCATCTGGGACTAGGTGTATGAATATTTAGAAAAATTGTGATGAGTCATAAACATAAAAAAAATGGTAGATCTATTGTAGGAAATGCCTGTATTATGCCATGACTTTACTGTACTTGCACTACGGTGATATGGTGTATGATTGCTTACCTGATTGTCAATTATCTAAGATTACAGAGCATCAAAAATAGGTGACTGCAGTTATGTCTAGGACACAATTAAAAAGAACATCTACGCAATAAGAATGGATAAACTAGGTAATGTCTCTAACGTAAAAGCGAGAAGGATATCTCACCTTGCATGTATAAAATATGTACAACTGGCTATGAATGAAGGAAGACCTATAGGAAACTGGCACCTGTAAACACCAACAATCCGACAAGGATTACCAACTAATTTACTCGTCGATGGAAACTAACAACTCTCATCTCGATGTAACCATGAAAGTCTGAATTAACAATGCTCATGTAAAAAGGAACAATTCCGACCAAGACTGCACTGAACTGGGAACAAAGAATGCAGATGGTACTGACTACAAAAGCGAACATTGATTATGACGAAGTCAGTCCCTGAATTAGGCTTTACATGGCTAGTTTCGCCTTACCATAAAAGAAAGGTCGACGCTGCCACTAACGCCAGACCATTAAATATAACTCCCCCAACATGCAAACCAACCATACGGCTGGCATTAACACCTGACCCCTTTCCATGACTGAACCAGAAATGGCTGCTGAACGGGGGTGTGTGTGCACTGGGAGCTTCTGCTGGAGCCGGCCGCCTTTTTCTATGGGCCGATCCCAGCTTCCTGCCGCCTTTTGATGCATGGCTAGGTTCTAGTAGAAAGGAGGGTGATGTAGCTGCTATCGGCGGGGCAGCCGCCATATGATACACACACAAAGCACCAGCTTTCCTGCAGCGTGATAGGAACAATTTCTGGCGACTGGAACGCCGACTTTCCACCAAAACAGGGATTTCTTCTACAAGCAAAACTTTTCTGAGCTATAGATAGTTCTTCTTTTGTGAGTCAGAGGCTGGATATGTTGGGCACCACATCCCATTGAGACGAGAGTTGAAACATGTTAAGTCTTAAAACAGCAGTATAATTGCAGTGTTCATCTGGGTAGACTGTTACAACGCCACACCTAGTGAGCTTCTCACAAATTCCCTGATATCGTGACAAATAACACGATAAGCTAAAATAGTGGTACTTTAAAGAGGTGGTGATTAGCGCTGCAAGCTGGTCCGAAGTAGTCCAAGAGGCTCTGACTGAGTGGTACACAGAGTTAGAGTGCGCCCTCATAGAGCCCTAGCTTACCAATTTAGACAGATTGGTATGAGTTCAGCCCAGCAGCATTTTATCCTATAAATAACAGTTTGAATTTGTAGTAGACAGTTTCTTGGGACAAAATTGAGTAAAATGACTGTGATCTCGGACCTTTGTATTAGTTCTAAATTATAAAATATGAGGGCCCTAAACAGGCGAGAAATTCCTATGTTGATGATTTTGTGCTTATGACTTGTGCAGAAATGCCCCAAACATGGCACAAAGGAATAAAACAGTTGATTTTTTGTTTATCAAATCATTCATAAAACATCTTTGAAGGTAAGGGTGCGTGAACACATACTGAAATTGGCAAAATACCTATCTATTTATAGACAGGGAAGCATGCTTTCTTCTTGCTTCAAAAAGGTAGTACTCTCTGACCGTTTGCCAAACAGACAGTTTCTTGGACTAATCCAAAGGTGTGTGGTTTATTGCGTATTGTTACTCTGCTAATGTTCCCTACACTCATACAAGAGGTACTGTTCATAATTAGGCCTATTCGTATCCTGTGAATTCTTCTGATGGTGGTGCCTATCTTTTTGGTACTTTTCGAAGAATTTGTAATCGCTCTTCATCCACGGCATTTTCTATGACCCTCTCTCAGTCAGAAACGATCCATTCTCATACAGAAGGTACTTCTCATACACTCTATCAGTATCTTCTTATCCCTACATCGAAGTGCATGGCTATTCCTCGAGTACCATAAATTCCCAAGCAGGCCTACACGTCTTCTTGAAGTTCTTCTCTTGTGTTCTACGCTCCTTCCAATAAATTAGCTTATTCAGCATCATGGCGTCCACTAAAAATTCCTCTTTTGCCGGTTTGTCCAGTGTTTTCCACAGATGAGTGGATAATCCCCAGCTTTACCATTTGTAATCCGATTTCCTACAACCATCTCAGAGTTAGAGGATAAAGGAGCGTCTGCCATGTGAAAGCCTGGATCTAAGTACACGATATACTGCACACTATTCAGAGGCATGCCAAACTCATTAGGGCTCTCAGGTGCCCTAGAAAATAAACCAGGTCTATCCTCAAACCGCATTCTCATTGAAAGATCTGTGGAACTAGGTCCTTTGAGTTGTCTGTCTGTATTGATCACGTCAATCAAATGATGGAACTAGTCTGAGATCTGTGAGTGACTCCACCAGGCCCTGCTGACTCGCATGAGTGACATGTCTTGTCACCGAGCATGCTAACAACTACTCTGTGTGGAATGCTGGTTTTAGGCCAGATATTTTCTCTAAGAGATCTTTTACCGAGTGAGGTGTGAAAATGCCACTGAGCACACAGAACTTGTAACCCCAAGGTTGTAAGACTTTGTGGGTTCGAGTCCCACCCCCAGCAGTGGTAGATTTATTGCTATAACAAAGGCCATCCTTCTCATACCATGTCTATGTGGTGTGGGAAGTAAAAGAACTCTCACCTCGGTAAATGTGTAGGGGTGAGATTTCTACCTGAATTCATCACATAGATTCGATCACCACCGTAGTGGTGTAAAATAACCTTGAGAAAGTCTGGAAAGGACCTAAAACGGTTGACTGGACGTAAAATCAAACCAAACAAACAAACAAAGCACACAGGATATTTTTCATTGGAAAGCAGTAGCCATATCGAGATCATATCCCTTCAGATTTTAAGGATGATTATCTGTATTCAATGACAGAAAGAAACCTTGAAATATCGAAAAGGTGTTAAAGACAATTTTTATTGTGTAGTGATCAATAATCTAGCAATCTGATCAATTAAGGTGTTTTAAATAACTATCAACCAACGATGAATAATTAAGTAGTAATCTCAGTCGATTGTCATTCATTTCATACATTATTCATCAGCGTTTTTAGAGGGAGGGTGACCTTCCAGAATTGCAGCTATATCCAGGAAAATGAATACAAATGAGCAACTGCTTGCCAGTTAGGGTAGCTCTCAGAGCACGTTGCTCTTAGCTATCAGTGGTTCTGATGCACAGTTATCTCAGAAACTGTGATCACGCTAGATTGTGGCAATTCATGTACATGTATACATATTACAACCCGTGTAGTCAAGGTGTTTGGGAAATGGTACACATCCCTCCTATACTCTGTTGTACCTAACGGGTAGCAGTGGGTATTATGATATACCCAGACGACGCCTTTCTGATTTATAAAAAAAAAACAACCCTAAAAACAAACAACTGATTTATAACCCTGACTGATTTCCTGGGAGGTTTGGGATCAGACACTTGTCAAGATAAGCCTTAAGTCCATTAGCGGTTGTAATCAGACATAGACCCTTCACAGAAGCCTTACAGTGTAGAGTTGGATATAGGTAAATCCCTGTTATCCGAGGGCAAAGCGTAGTGCCTGAGGCCCGTTAGAACTCCAATTCCCCTTCAATACAGGTAAGCACAACGGTCATTAACCTTTCTGGAGTTAGGCATAGGTCACTGCTACATTTCCAGCTCCCAGTAGATAGTTACATTCACATAGCTTTGGAGATATTAAGAAGGCGGTATGTCTGATTCAGATGTCTCATGAGTGAAGGGAGTCCTGCTAACCATATTCTTTTGATCACTGCAGTATTCTGGCATTGATTTATTATATTCTCGGAAATTGTCTAGGTTGCTTATATTGTATTAATATACCAAGTACTAAAAAAGAAATTGGTGAGTGTTTGGTCTGAGTAGCCATCGAGTCTGGAGTACGCAGTAATATGAACGAGGCGATAGCTGAGTTAGTATTCTGAGGCGCTCCAAATGAGATTGCGAATGGGGACTCAGACTAAGCACAAATATGCCTATGATTCTATCTTAGCCTGCAAATTTCTATCTGTTTATCACCCATTGAGTATGAATTACCGTATTCGCACGCCTGTTGAGAACGAGTTCTCAACGTTAAGCCTATGGACATTTATACTAGGCTAAGATAATGCCTTGGCTTCCGGAAGGACTGCCTGAGCAGGGTCGTCAGACTATCCCATTCTGTGGAATATGGGGGAATCAGGTTATGTAAATGAGCTGGCCTATTTTCTATAATCCATTATGGCTTTTGAGATGATTAATTAGCGCAGAGGGAGACTGAGTTGCCTGCGCGAGGCATTTTCTTTTTCGTGGTGTCTCGCGCGTTGATTCATTTCAGACAGGTCTGATGCATAGGACCTTCAGTATTGAAATTCTGAAATGAGCATCCATCATTAGCGGCATTGCTGGTATTTTTACCAGTTTTCCTTCTGTGGTTGAGATACCTCAATCGGTGGGGTGGGAATAATGCGTCCTGGGTTTGAACACTACCATAACAACTAAGTGTTAGAACCCGGGGACAAGAGCAGATACTGGAACGTAAGTGGCCACTTTGCTTATCAGCAGTTGATAACAGGATTACTGTTTACAGTAGCCGCCATATTACTTGTATGAGATTGAGAAGGCGATTAAATGGCGTATGGTAAACCATCCTTATCAGTCCTTTCTGTGTCTATCACAAACAGGATGGGTTCTTTTTTCTGTAGTACTGTTAGTAGGTCCGTTTTAATCATTGATACATTAGACATCTTATCCACTCCAGAGATATTGCGAATTGAATGTGGTCAGCATGCGATGATGAAATACGGTAGCATTACCATTTCGCGTTGCCGACTATGTTATCATATTAAATATTCTTGTTGCCATTGGAGTAGATTAAGAGCCTTTCATAATAGAGTGTGCCTAATACTACACATCATTCATTTAAATCCGTAGCACCTCTCACCGCTGGCAAGCATTTAAGCCTATGACGACCCCATAAGGACTAGACACTGAGGAGAACTATATTTCAGGGTCATTAGAATGAGAAATCATCTGGAATTTCTCTCTTCGAGATCGGGAGCCTGGGCTTACTAGGCCTTATTAGTAAATCACAGTATGCCAGTCTAATGCTATCTATAATGACTGAGTCCAACGCTTTCTACTTCGGTAATAACCAGTGTATAAATTCCCACTTTAAACGCATGTTGCAAATTGGTGTACACATTTATATGATGAAAAAAATATGGTAAATGTTTTGCTAATGCTGCATGAATGCTACTGATGGAGTTAAGATTATATAGAAACTGGATTAGTCTTAATGGTCTTCACTGAACACTGACGGCCGATATATCCTTCTCCCTAGTAGTTTACGGATCAGCCTCTGTCTATCAGATAATCTAGCCTCAGTATCCATCACGCTGCACCGCACACTCACACAAAAGAGAAACCGTCCTGCTTTATTCCTCATAATATAAATCTCAAAGGAATATTATATGAGAGGGTAAAGAGTGTTGGTGAATTACAACAACCACCATTCCCTTACGAGTATAGTGAGAAAATGAATTAGGGTTGGTCGTAAAGAGGCGCATTAGGTTTATTGTTTAGGGATGCACAAGTGCTGTGAGCGGTGTTTTTTTTTCAAAAAGATTCTTGTAAATCAAATACAATAGCCAGTTTACAGTTTGTATGTATATCGATAGCATCAAATAAAGTGGCATTGATGTGTGAGCTATTAGCAGTTTACTGTTGTATATATCACACAAGGCTCATAATAGGACACGTAAAACCTGTTTGAATCATGGGGTTTTCTAATTGGACAGACTCGCTTGTGAAGCCTAGATCATCAAAGGTGAAAGACACGGACTTTCTCGATGTTGGCATGTATTTTAATATGACGTCAATGCAACTGCCATGACGTCATGGCCGTCGGGGTATTGACCGCAGCGCACCTGACGTTGGGTAAAACACCCAGAAACCTGCTGCCACATGTAAGGAGCCGCCTTTGATCCTGTGCCGCAGACTCGTGGATAGGCAATCTCGGTCCATCCTGCTGGACCCCCTCCAAGGAACCCCTCAGTCACCACCCTACCAGTCCTCCTCTACGATGTAATAAAATTAGAACTAAGTGGCCCCGTACGAATATCATGTCTCTGACCCCTTACAGGATAGTGTTTCTTTAATGCACCATAAATATACACGCATATCTTCATTTTCATTTGCGATGCAATTCCATTCTTCCATTTAAGGCTGTATCATCACCTGGATACTTACCTCGGTAAGCATGACGCTGATGATTCTTCTTACGAGCCTTGCTCATATGATTATACCGTTCGATGTTCTACCTTGATGAGATTATAGGTACTCTAGGCATCTCCCAGCAATTAAGAGAGGTGGAATAGTAGGAATAAGCACTCACATTGAGGTGCTTATGTAACAGTACCATGAGCTGCTCATATAAACATCTGGGCTAGTATCGCATCTAGATATGCCTCATTCAAATGTGGCATTACTTCGCGTGACGTGATACAATATGCGTTCCTGGCGTGTCGTGTTACTGCCAATTAGAGAAGGAAGAAGATTATTAAGAGAAAATATTCTGAGTTCTTGCATGTATTTTGTTATTTAATCGTAGAGATTCTAGTATAAGGAGCATACAATATAGGTCTCAGAATGTAGGGTGATAAAGCTTGCATATTTAATGATGTATTATACTACTAATAAACCTTTAGGATCTTTATCTAAAAATATCATTATAACTCTGTCGTGGTCATTCCCCTTACATGAAGTTTTTGTAGGGGATGTATAGGGTACAGAGCCATTGTTAGTTCATGAAGCAGTCAACAGGTGGCCGACAGTTCCTGTACTGTGGCTCTTTGGTCCTACGAAATTCAACTGATTTTCAAAGTTTTACAATGCCTCCTTTCTCTCTCTACACACATACCAGTTTAAAGTGGTGATTCCGCCAGACTAAGATTTCTTTAGAAGTTTCTGGTCTCTTATCCGCAAATAAAAGAAAATCGTATATCTTTACATGGGGAATGTACTCATGCGGTAAATTGCACTTTAGCCCAGAAAAAAACCAAAAAAAAATCGTTCGCTTCCACCGCCAGCTATGCTTATATGATTATTTTCGATTTTTTTCTGATCCTGCCCGATCTCTATTTCAGCAAGTTTCAGCATAGATCGGTTGCTTAGTGGAATCCATGCATAGATAACTTAAAGATGAAACCCAGGACATATTTGTTCTCGCATGAATAGCTCTATACACATATGAAAGGCTAGAATTGTGACAGTGACCTATTATCACTCCCTTGCTTTTGCACTTCATATAGTGAAGAACACCTACATATTCACCTCCAGCACAGAAGAACACCTATTCTGGGGCAAAATGGCGGCCCCCAGGGAACATTACCTGTCTACCCCATATTAAATATACACGTAATTCTACACCGAAATAAGGACTACTTCCATTCCCATGTTCCTTAATCAAATCCCTGATAAATCACATCTTCTGTTTGTGGTTAGGCATTCGTATTCTAGCCATGAATGCCCCAAAGAACTTTATATTATAAAAACTAACAAATGAAATAAGTCTCTTACATGAGGGTGTTCTTATGGCTTCCCCTCAGCGCACCCGTCGCCTCTGCTCGTCGGCTCTTTCTCATGAAGCCAGCTTTGTGCGATTGTCTAAATGGATCGCCCAGGGGAGAGACACGAACCAAACACAGCTAAACAGCAGCTGGCCAGGGGCCGCTGGAAGTGGGCAGAGCGCCCCGAGCGGCTCACCGACACACCAACCCCGGAGGCAGCTTCCTGAGGCTAGCCAGCGACCTCGTGTGTGAACCGGCCAGGGTCAAACAAGCTTCACCACTTAGCCGCCAAACACCATATGAGATGGGCGTTTGCCTGGTGTGGAGGTGCACAAGTACAGAATCTTGTCACAGCATTGATGTCAGGTATAAGGTGACCCTGTGTTAGTAAACATCCCATTCATGCCGGTTCTAATCAGTGCTCTCTTACAAAAATGCACCGCCTCGGGATCAAACATGACAGGTGCACTTATTTCTGGTGGTTGTTACCATGTACTGATAATCTGTGGCAGTTGGCTTTGCTTGGAGAAGGAGGAATGGCGTTAAATCGTAATGTGAAGTGAAGTGAAGCCAAGAGGCAGGCTTTGTATGAAGCGCTTCCCTCCCATCCCTTCTTTCTCAATTCTTCACCCATTTGTGCCTGCCTCAATTCCTAACTCCTGTTATTTTAATCTATTTCTACCCACCCCGTCTTTCCGTACCTCGCTGTATATCTCTTGTTCTGGTGTTTTTTCTGCATTCCTACCTGCCCCCTACTAGCTTTTCTGCATCTCCATTTATAGACGTTATAAAAATGGTTGGTCTTGTTTACTCCTCGAAAGTTTCCGATGTCTTGATTAGTCAAAAATCAGTTACATACCTTCCATGTTTATCTGATCATGGACAGGAAGTTTGACTGTGAACAACAAGAATCACTCAGACGTCTGATTAGGGCTATCAGCCTATATTGCCTCACCAGTCTTGCATTGACTTCTCCATTCAAACACTTATGTACTAAATCGCGAGGAAAGCTATTTCGGACCCCTCCTCACTTCAGCTTGCCACGAATATGTTTGAGAAGAATTGCAATTAATGAAAATATTAATGGATGCAGCGCCGTGACATCCGGCTTAAAGTTTTTTGTTACATTGGTGTCAGATTATTGCACTAGTACAAGAGGAGCACGAAGAAAGCCAAAACTGTGACTATTATTTCGTATGAGTAACTAAATACCTACAGATATAAGTTTTGGCTGTCGATAGAGGAGGTGGGGAAAGGGGGGGGGGGGGGTGATCTCATAGTAGCCTCAGATCACCTCAGCTTGAGCTGGAGACCTGAGGTCAAAGAAATCGAAAATGCGTGTATGCACAAACACTGACCTGCAAATCCCGTTGGCAAAGAATCTAATCCCCTTTCAACTCTGGTTAGGGGCGTTATTATCAAAGTTCAGTCTTCTATAATGTATTTCATTTCTAGACAACCAGTGTTCGTATATTAGATTAGCCCTTAATGTGTCTGGTGATGTTTGTTTATCATGGCAAATAGGCTTAAATATGCCGGACGATGTTTATGTTGAGAGCCCGAAATATCGCCGATAATGTTTATTTTGTATTGCGGAAAGCTTGACCCATGTATTCGTTTTAATGAGTTCAACGTGGCGCAGTTTGTAGCTGTGGAACCCGAATCTAAAGCTTTGTTGTTTGAATTTCTATCCTTTTCCTCCCCCCTAGTGCGTTCCTGCTATCCTCCATCCTGTAGATTCTATCCTGCCGTCATATCAGTCCGCAGTACTTTTTGTGGCGTAGAACACAGTTAGATAAAGTCATATCCATCACCTCACAAAGCCCCACTTTGCACTCTCGACCGTCAGCATCCCACACATCCAATAGCAGCTAAGTCCTATCAGCTGTCTCAATGCACACACGATTCTTGCACAGGACGAATTCTTCTCAGCCCGGTCTAGCGTCTCGTATTCAGAAACGCCAACATCGTCTATTGATACTTCCTGTGGACGTGAGTTGCCAAGATGAACTCAGAGCGGTGGCCATTGGTCTCCTGTCGTCCCCTATACGATTCCGAATTTCTGCGTTGTAGACCTTGTCGGAAGAGAAGGAAAGTCTACGTCGGTGTGCATCGCAGTTTGTCGGAACGTTTATAGAGTGAAAAATATAGGCATACATGGTCCCGACGTATAAAAACAAAACCATAAAAACCTTTCTATTTCACAGAATTTGTTTGACACAATTTTGTTAATCTCCATTACTGTA
Source organism: Alentia gelatinosa (assembly GCA_950022655.1). Taxonomy (NCBI): domain Eukaryota; kingdom Metazoa; phylum Annelida; class Polychaeta; order Phyllodocida; family Polynoidae; genus Alentia; species Alentia gelatinosa. Next base: position 46,760,362 of record OX465586.1, read on the forward strand.
TATAGGGATTGAAAAATATGGGTTAGAATCCTAGTTTCTGTGATAATACAATGAAAAACTAAATTTTCAGGTTATTTTATTATGCATAATATAACAAAATATATCTCCAAGATGCTCTAAACATTTTTTCATTAGAACAAAAGTACTATTTTTATATGCCTTTCATATATTTTTCTGAGAGGTTGGGGGGGGGGGGGGTATATAGCTCTAATATAGAAGAGAATGCTCCCGATGTACACCGACGCATATTAAGTCTTAGGAAAAATTGAACATGTTTGATTGCTCTGGGAAGGTCTACGATCCACGCCGACGCGGCTTTTGCGTCGGTGTGCATCGGAGACCACGTTGATTTTTTGTGTCGTTAACTGCACCGCAAGGCGCGTCGGTATGAGTCGGGGAGTCCGGTGGGTTCGCGGGTTAAATCTAATGCGTCATCTCTAATCTGTTTTGAATTTAGGAACCTGAATGAACAGAAAGACCACTAATCCAATCATTCCCCTTAAATCCTACTAATTGAGAATTACTTCAATGTAAAGAGTAACGAATAACATAGACACCTCTGCTATAGAAATAGACAGACACCATTATTCAGTCGTCATCAGATATCATTAGGAAACCATTAAGTGTCGCCACGAATATTTATTTGGTTATCTATAGGAGAGAGATTGTTTTGCCCGGTGAGTGCCTTTCTCTGTAGTGCCTGCATAATTGATATAATTACCCTTATGGTGTGGTTATGTAAACGTCATTTATTATCGTTAATGTGCAAGCTACGTGTTTGGTGCTTGATTATAGCTTCACCTGTTCATCACCGTATCGACCACTATAATGAAGACACTCCACTATTAACTCGTCAGTATCTTACATTCCCTGTTGGCATAGCAGTTATAGCTAATAACGTGAAGGAGAAAATGGAAATGTACGAGTAAAGGAGACTAACATGTATTTTCGAGGTAAATTGTTAGATAGTGTCAGTGACAAAAATTATCTCCTGGATATAATGGTCCCCGCACCCCCTAGGGGTAGTGGGAGGCCAGCAGTGCCCACTGGAAAATTCTTTTTCTCATGAGATAGTAATTGCACCATTGTGAGATAGCAATAGCATCCCCTGGCAAACAAAAGTATGGATCTCCAGCAAGTGACCATTTCTGAGTAGCGCAGGATATTGCTCAACGGGTGGCACGACTATGTTAGGTCCGTATGAAAGTAGCCCTTGGCATCAGAACACAAATATATATCATGTCCCGCTTTATGATCCAGTTGGGTTATTTTTATGGGAGTGTACACTCTTTCTTACAACAGCCATGTGCTCCATATCGCTCTCAGTTGCAATCTCCTAGAATGTATGCTATATTTATCATGTTATAGAATCTACTGAGAACTATCAGGTGACCAGCGTAGAACTGCCTCATCTTTTGTGTACCATGGTTACCGTGCCAATAGGTTCATAATATCGGGAAGCAGTGACGTCAATCCAAGTAGTATAATAAACAATAGAAACTTGGAGAAATTAACTTTTAATTTCGAAATTAAACTTGGTCAAGTCTTTAATTATGAACATTCATTAATTGATTGCAAAAAATCAGTATAAAGTTCCTTATGATATGTGTCCTCTCCTGACTGGCCCATGAATCAAAACCTATGTCAACTGTGAGGTGGAGTGTAGGAGGGGGCGGTGGTGGCGGACAGGTAGGCAGAGGCCGAGGGGTAGGACACAGGGACTGTTACCTTTAGGTCAACGACCGAGAGTTGGTGACATAATCTATGTCATAGTTCTCTCCTGAAGAAGTAGGTGGCAGCAGTAGTGGTAATGTCTAGTATATATTACCTGTAATTTATAATTACTCCACAATAGTGAACCAGTATTGGCAGTAGCAGCGGTTTCAAATCAGTTTGGTATTTCTAGGTTTTATCATAGGTTTGTACTACTAGATACTTGGGATATATAAAGATACAATACATTTTTACATTTTTCGCATTAAGTCACTACAAATTTCGCACTCTACCTCTTTGAATGAAATATGTATCGGGGTGCCACCCATGAAATAGATGTTGCCGTCACCAAATCAGGTTTGTGTCGCGTGTTTTTATGGCCCACACCACGTGGTCAGTTCGGTATTTATCAGGTGTGGGTTTTCCAGTCAGCAACCTATCTTTTCGGCAGTCAGAACTGTGAGGGACCTCATGGAGTAACAACAGCTATCATGTGAGACAATGGTCCCAGTCATGGCAGACTCCAGCCAGACAGAATGCTTTTAGTCGCCAGATATGTGCTATTGCTAGTTTTCTTTTTGTCTTTGAGAGAGTGAATATCACAGGCAGAGAAAGAGAGACGGACCAGTGCTAAATGTGTACGGGTGATATGGACAGTTGCTGTCGCTATGAATCGAATACTACATAAACATTTCAATCGTGACAGGGAATATTGACCCAGTTTATATGTCTATTCACTCCATATAGTGGAAATATTGTGTACAATCGATATACAGTACATGTATATATGAACCTTCAAAGGATTAGACCTATATTCCTGGCACTCCTTTCTAAACATGACCACTCGTATAGAAACCTTTTTGTGTCATACATTTGTTTCCCTAGTGAGTGATATGCTTATAATGGATGCTCTGTCTAGGACGTGGTATGGTAGTCCACGATACCTGTGTTAACATCACTTTGAGTTAAATTAATAATGAAAGACGGCAATGTGGCAGTCATAACCATTTGAAACCATTCTTACTCTGGTGTAATAACTGTACATTCAGTTTGCTATGCATGGACTACCCTAAAAACCCCACTATAAGATATAAGTTGCATTATGCCCTGAATAATTTTTTTTTTTTTTTAAATTAAAAAAATATCAATATGGTCTACATGATTATCGCTGAGGTTCATGTATCATTTCTTGGAAATAAGATTTATCTTCTGCACAGATGTCATTACTGTTATTAACAAGGTCAAATACTACATTGTCAAAATAGAAATATTATCGTAAAACTGGATGAGGTTTAATCTTGGCCACCGTATTCCACGACTGGAGTTTGGCAAAGTGACTTCATGAGGCGAAGCCGAGTGAAGTCCAGAGCCAAAACTTCAGGAGTGGAATGCGGTGGCCAATATTAAAACGAATCAGGTTTTGATTTTATCCTACCCTATCTCCTCTATTTTGGAATATTACGTGATAACAATGCTGTATGCCACTAGTGGCATATAAAACTCCGTATGCCAGTCAGCGTGGCATACGGAAACCCAATGTTAAGCCTATGGGATTTTATATTAGGGGTAGGATAAATATGCAGTACACAGCAATTGGGAGAGAATGCAGTACTATTTAGGACCACCCTTGTGGTTCTCTTCTCATTTTTATGAATAAAACTCTACATTTGTATATAGTGTGTGCACGTAGCCTAAATCCAAGCCGGCTAGACCTACTCCAGCGTGGTTTGTACGTACCGGGCCTGGGGGTTCCCATGCTTTGCCGCGGAGGGAGAAGCCATCGATATCCATTATAGCAGCAGACTCTTAGCGACAACCTTGTTAGAGCCGCAGAAACAGGACCCCAATGGCCTCAATGGGGCTGTAGCGGTCACCCTATGGCACGTGTTCCATGCCTAAGTAGTATACGCAGGGTCGGTTTGGTACAGGCACGCCGGCAGTCCAAAGCTGCACGGCACACCACTGTCGATAAAGGATCTCTTCATTCTTGATTGAATCCTTGTTATCGGATAAATGTGACTTGAACTTTATCTATTTCTATTTCTGCCGAAGTGGAGGTGTTTTTGCCTCGTCCTATAATATCTTTATCTATTTCTCTTTAAACGACCAAGTCACCTGCATGCATAGTGAAAGGCAATGGAAAATACATCCAGAGTAATCTGCTATTCATTGAATGTTGTGATATAGGTGCGTAATGACGTAAGTGTTGAACTTTTCTCGTTCCTTTCTGTTGCAGGTATGTATTGGCTTAATGTACCAGTTCCGTGAGTTCTTTCTCGCCGTCTAGTGGCCCTGCCGTGCCCTGCACGCGCTGTTTACAGTCAAACTGTGAGTATGACGTCAAGCTTTGGCATTCCCTATTCATATCACTCACCCGTCTACGGTGAACGGCCCCGACTTGGCGCAATACCTTTTTAAGGTAATAGCGCCCGACCACGCAGGATGTGTTTGGGATTCCCGTGTAGCTACACTAAATTCCCGCTTCACAAGCGGACATCGAGTGGAATGCCATGACAGAAAACGCGTCAGTGAGAGAAAGCTAAACCAAGAGTTACCTCCAGACCTCTTGTCCAACTCAAATAGAGTAAAACATGATACCTCAAAGATCGGGTACAAAAGCTTTTGTTTTCTCCCATCGAATTTAGTAGCTAACAAACGCTAAATCTAAATTACTATACCTATGATTCTCAATGGACTTTTTAAATGTGTGAAAGGCGGGGCTTGATAATGTGCATTCTGGGTGCGTGGATGGCATATTTTTTTATCCCAAGAGCATTACACTGCGTTCTCCCTATTGGCAGAAGATCCTGAGCTATACTTAAGCCATTCCCGGGCCGTTTTCTGGACGATAAGAACCGGAGCTAAGCTCATTTCCCGCGGCCAAGACGGATAATTGCGGACGTGATTCTTTCTTATTGGAATTAAGTGCAAGCCGACTGGCAACCGTCAGTCAGTCTTGCCATGCAAACTGCTGCCGGTGGCGGCGGCGCTAGTGATTGTAGTGCGGTGTTGCGCCGAAAGCAAAGGCACAGAGCTTTGAGAAAATCGGAAATGCGCATTTAGTGTTGGAACGTTAAATCCCTTGATGGGGAGGGGGTTCAGGGTGACAGAGCAGACATACGTCTATAAAGATGTAAGAAGAACAATAGAGGTCCATTCATTAGCTCGTTCACTATTATCTTGTTTACAGCCCAATAAACTCGAGACATTGAGAAAGGCGAACCAGGTTAATCACAAATCCAGGTTATTGAAAATGTCGGATGATGCCAGTGACCTTTAGTTTTAAAAAAATCATGTTACTGAGTATACTGAGAACTCGAATCTGAACACGGGTTCTTACGAGTCATACAATATCCTCGGGTCCTTTAGCAATAGTAATCTAGATACAGCTGTTACAGTAATATTCTCACTTGATGCTGAGGAAACTATCATAAAGCAATACATCTACTACAAAAACAATTGTTTTACCTCCTGCTGTTGTATGTCCAGCACCGACTCTGATTACCACTAGAACTCACTGTTCTTGACAGCCCTAATCGAAATCGACCCGACGCATAGTTTAATTCTGACTAAATTAAGTATTTGCAAACCTACGCCCCGTGGCTCTCATAAAAAAGATTACAGAAACCAATACTCCCCTTAAAGATGGACATGTGAAAAACACTTCAAGTCAGCCCTCAAATGTAATGGTTTCGATAGCATTCCGTCATGTTAACATGGAAATGATTTTACTTTCAATTTTCTCAGATTTCCCCTTAAACGTACTACTCTGGATAAATCCCGAGTATATTGATCACACATATTGAAGTGTAGATTCTACTGACGTCCACACGTATTGGCCCTTAGCACGACATGTCGAATCGATGCGTGGGACACTCCAGGAGCCATGTGCGTAATCTGCGCTGTCTGTTACACCTTGGCTTTCGGGATCGTGGGCGGCCACATAATTTCATATGGTGGGCTGCACCATGTGGACGCCTGGGTAGTATCTGCTTCTGATATCACCCTGTGGATAAATACGAGGCACAATATACACGGCGAATGAACACACCGGGACACGGGATGACACGTCCAGCGGCTTGCAACATACTCCAGTATTGGCGTAGAGAATTCCCACCCTTCAGTTGTCTCGAATAGGTGTTGACTGCAGGCAGTGCTCCTCCTGAAAGGCCTAGTTTCGGCCACTCGGTAATGGGAAGGAAGGCGAGAATGGGGTTGTAGGTCTGGCCACGCCTGAAGAAGTGCACACTTCTTACTAGAGAAGAAATTGTGAGTGCTCCAGGGTCGACAAGTTGAAATGTGCCAATATTTGTGTTTGACTAGGCCAGTGTGAGAACTGGGTGAGGAGGTGGGTGGGTGGTTGTGTGGTTGGGGCCCCCAGGCACGCATTCCCGTTACATCAGCTTCACCCATGAGACGCATGACTGACCACAGCGGCAAGATCATCCGACCAAATAATTATTCCTCATTGTTTTAATTTTCAATTTTGTTGGATTCAGGTTAATTCAGTTGGTTACGCGCTTCGGGTAACTGCAGGGTTAAATAAAACCTCTCCCCCACTTCTCTCCCTCCCTCCGACGCAGAGCACCGTGGTCTAATTGAGAGCTGCCTGTATGGATCTTCCTGCAGGCTGTCGCCATCCTGCCCAATGGTCAGTAGAGGGCAGGGGGTGTTTTGGAGTGGACTCAGGAGAGGAGCATCTTCATTAATAAGAGCGGCAGGATGGGTTGGCCCCCGTGCTCAAGAGGTTTCCTGTCAAAAGGGCATGACAAGCCTCCGAGGAGCCCCGTCGACATCGACACCGGTGACTAGGTACGGATAACGCAGAAAGGGTGGATAGGGGACAGCGAAAGGGAGGAGCCAGTATTTGGAATAGCACATTGCGCAGAAGGGCTGGCACCGAGATGACGATGAATTGAGGGTAGATGGGAAACTGGAAGGGATATCTGAATGAAATATCATAACGGTGAAATACGAATGGGTATATGTCCAAGTGATGAGATTTACAGTATGACCTTTCTGGTCAAGAAAGGGTGTATATGTATGATGGATAGTGGGGCGGTTGAAGGGTAGGTTTTTGTGGAAGGACCTGGTCTGCAATATGGATGTGGGGCTATTTGACCGATTCCGATAAGATTTCCTTTAGTTTCAATAGAGATTCAAATCAAGAGGAGAAATAAGATATTTAAAAAACGAGGCGAAAGCACTTCTAGACTCAACCGATGCTACCTTGAAAGTGACAAAAACTCGTCAAATCCAAACCGTTGCTATGCTGTCTCCAACTAAGGAACAGCTTGTTTGTACAGGATGGAAATGTTTGTGATCTCTAGGTTCTCAGATAGTCGGGTCCATACAGGAAGGAAAGACTAGATTGAGTCGACTATTTATCTCACCGATGCTGACACTAGAATCATTAACGAAATCCTAACACAAGTGTCATCTATAGACGTTTTTAGATGAGACACTTCACCTCCTGTCAAGGTCGATGCTACCTTGAAACTGAATCCGTAAGTTAGAACCCTCCATAGCAACTGTATTTAATTCATGGATGCCATTGAAGCCGGGATACATTAACCGGGATACACTATCTTTCACACATAAATCCATGGTGTAGTTTCCATGTAGTATTCATTTGACAATCTGGAGATCACTGGCAGTTTGCCATGAGGCCCTAGGTTCCGTAGCGTCACCACTGTTTGTATTCCTCAGGGATTGGCTGAATTAATTCACCAGTGCATCTATTAGGTTCACACTATAAGGGCGACGTCTGTCATCCTATTGGTTTATTCAGTGCAGCTCTGATTCAGTAATGATACGCTATTTACCACGCACAGTATCTCTATTGATCACATTCTACGTGGTCTCTAACACGGGCCTAGTTGTGGTACCATCCAGGCACCACACCTTGGCAATAACATTCCAGTGCTGATACTAAGTGTAATTAGAGAACAACTGTGCTCGTGGCCATCACCAAAGGACATTCCATTTTATCTGTTTGCCTTGGGTCTCGTAAGACACTTGACGTACTAAATCCCTACCATCCGGAATGTCAGGTTCGTGGTTCTGCGGTGTTATATAAAATTCTGTTTCTGTGGGGGGTTGAATACATGCTCATTATTTAAGTGGCTTCTTGGCAGCATATCCAGTGGTAGTTATCCGCTGACATTCCTACATCGCCGAAATTAGAGTGGAATGTGTAAAGACCAGGCTAGCCGATAAGCACTCCTGAAGGCGAAGTTTAAATGATCACCGTTAGTGTTATATTGGTGTATATATACGAGGTATACAGCATATAGCCTATGATCCATGGGGGGCAGCCATGACGCCCCCCGAGTAGGTGTTCTTCAACAATGGAGGTGAAAAAGTAGGTGTTCTTCACTCTTGGAGGTGTAAAAGAAGTGAGTGATAATTGGGAAATGTAAAAACTCTAGCCTTGTTGACTTATGTATATAAAGTGTTTCATGCGAAAAACATCATGTCCTGGGTTTAATCATTATGTCTTCCTGCTCTAGGATGGGTGTAGAGAGTGAACAGAAACATTGTAAAACATTGAAAGGCAGTTGAATTTCATAAGAATAAAGAGTCAGAATAGAGGTTCTGTCCCCCGACCACCTAGTGACTGCTTCATGAACTAACAATGGCTATGTCCCCTATATACATGTACATGCACAGTAATCTTGGCATTAGTGTATTGCGTGCCATTAAACCTGTCTGATAAGAGAATAATTCTGTAATTCAACACCACCCCATACTCTGGATTGCTAGCATGTCAGTGCATGGTAATGGTGTATGCCTCCATCTACGATTTATGTCAGTTTCTGTTGAAAATGGCACAGAAGATATTGGAGCACATGTACATGCTCAAGACAGATTCACAAAATAAGGTGACACATTTACCTGAAGAAATATTCTAATTTGGGAATTATATTTTTCTCTTGCATAAGCATTTCTTTTTCACAGGGTGATCAGAAACCAGACCATGTGCTGGCCTGGACCTCCGCCCACATGGCTTCATCGGGAAGCGGTCTAGTTTTAGCACGGTTGAAAGGTCGGCCTTTGTAGTCCCAGGATATTGATATTTACTAAAGAGCTCTGCTCTGTCGAGAAAGGCCTGGTCAAATGAGCTGAAGTGACTAGACCAACTAGCGAGGATGCCACATCGGTGCATGACGTAAAAGTAAATTTTGGTCCATTCCATCCAGAACGACCCGTGTAGCAGAATTAGTCTCAGATAAACATTCTTCATGGGGCCCATCAAATTCTGTCTATAAACCCCCCCCCCCCCCCCCCCCCAGTTAAAGGCTGATTCATCTGTCTGGTCGCAGACAGGCCACCTAGGTAACTCAGCCCACCTAACCAGACCAGCCTAAATAGACCAACCTAGTCTGAGTGCACGAGATAGAGTGACCAGTATCTGTCTATTGCTATACGTACTACACTATCCGGAGATCAAAGCCGCATCAAAGAAAGTGTTGTCGAACTCGTAGGAAAGGGGAAACCTTATTTTTGCTTCTTTCATTTTCTCATTTGATCTATATGTGTTTTTAGCAGAGGATGAAGGGGTGGGGGTCACACCTTTTTGTGAGGCTTCAAAATCTGACGTCTGCGGTATACCATGGTACCACTGCAAACCTTATAATTGAAATAACGTTTCTCATTTCCGTCTGGCACCGCTGTCAAACCCGCCAGAAAAATGTGCCAACGTTGTGCAGCAGCAGAGGCGCTCCGACTAGCTATTAGATTGTTTTGGTTGATAGAGCATTGACAAGACGTCGGAGCTACCAATGCTATTTTTGTCAGTTGCCGGTCTATTAGATATGCCTGTCCTGCTTTTGCTGCGTCAGGTGCCAAGGAGATCTTACTTAGTGACTGCTCTGAAATGTGCGGCGTGAGATCTTCCCTCACCGCTCTTTACACCTTTTCTCTCCGAGCATCCCGGGTTAGCCAATCACATCCATAGATAATCCTCCCCTGTATATTTCCTATACTCCCAAACGTTGTCCATGAATTCTGCTGATAGTGTTAAACAAATCTGATACATCTATTTTCTTTTTGAATTTTACGCCAAGTTTTAAGTAAAAGCTTGAATAAAAAACATCTGATTTGTTTTTATCCTTGTCCTTTTCTAGGCACGCCTGCGTGATGACTGCTAAGCATCAACCATGTTTTTCTAATAATGGTGTCTCTATATTAGCAATAGTTCTAAACCATATAAAAACCGAATTATTTAGTTCAATTGAAGTTGTGTTACTAGTAAATTTCTAACCTTTTTTAAACCCCAATTCAAATACACACAAAAAAGCCGAAGGATGCCTGCAACACTGGAAAATCCTAGACCTAGTAATGTGTTACGAGTGACAAATGTGCCCTTTTGATCTGCTCGTGTTTGCAACTCGGCGCGCATCCAAAAGTAACTCAGCAGAAGGCGTGACAACATATCCAAGTCACTGTCAGCTGGAAGCCAAGATAGGGTAATTTACCTGCCTTTCTGCCATTGAACATCATGCAACAGTATGCTCGGCACGTCACATTCACTCGCGAATCAGTTGGTCCTTTGTCTGGTAAAAATTGTTGTAGATACACAGTGTAAAGATTCTCGATTGAATTTATTCATTGAATATAGAAAATACATACTGCATAGAAATACTGACACTTCGGAAAAAGGATATTTACTGATTTACTATATTGCCAGGTGCGGTTATTACAGTTTATCATTCATGCTTATATTAGATTGTCAAATTGTCTTCAGCAGAAGTGTCCGATGGAACGTCAGAATGGGGTATGAAAGGCTGGTTGGCAGAGTGGATTCAGGATAGACTTTAGACTTGGCGTTGTGAAATGAAGAAATGAATAAACGGATTGCAGAAAAGGTTGGATACAAAGTCACCCGAGAGATGTAAAAGCGAGCGGCTGGTTTATAGAAGAGCAGTCATCTTTGTGATCTGCATCTTTCCTCTCGGATAATATGTTTGTTGTGTACGGGGTCAGCTCGGACAAGTCCCTCCTCACCGACCCTCCCTTCGCTTGCCACTCTACTAGACCCCAAACACTATACCTCCATACGACTGGCTTGCTGACACGTTTTAGACGCCCTATTCATTTGCCTTTGCACTGGCTTCCTTCCTATAAAAACACTGCATTGAACGAGTCTACAATTTCGATCTTGGCAAGCAAGTCAACTCATTTATAGGGAATATTGATTTTTGCATATGCCTTCGTGGGGGTAGCCTTCAGATCTAAGTGTACGTACCCAAAGTTCGTAGATGGAGTTTTAAAAAGGAACATGATTGAAGACCAACAAAAATAAATACCCTCTGCACCATAGATTAATTATTATTCTGTTTTCCACAGAGCCAGTATTTTCGTCTGTATCTGCATGTAATTGATCAGCCACATTAGGCTTTCTCAATGGTTCCTTAATGACACCATCGACTTAAGACCTACCCACAGACATTCTACAGGAAATAGCATTCTTACGAAGCTGGAGCAGGGCCATAACGTGAGCTGATCATGAGCTGGACTCGCCTTACTTGTTCTATTCTCAGAACTACCACTTTTGGTATCTTAATCACGTGGATGTATATAGACAATAATCAATGCTTTTGTGGACATGCGGCCACACCGCGAGAGGTTGACTCGTAGTAATACACGGGCGTTAGCGTGTAAATTATGGAGTCAACCTTGTTGTTTACACACCCCACAAAACCATCGTTTATTGTATTTATTATCCATCTTTTTGGATAAATCAAACCCAGGATTTACATATTATAGGGTATATAATTTTTTACTATTGTTTTGCTCTCCAACCATAGGCATCACTTTATATGTACAAAAAAATAGACATGATTTAAAGAGCGTATTTTCCGTATACATTGGATTTGAAATTCGTATACAATGTTTATGGTATTTGACAATTTTTAAATAATGGGTGCCGATTTACTGAGTCCCCATATATTTTCAATAGGGACTACGATGGATGATAAAAATATATAAGCTGTTAGAGACGCTTTCTAGCTGCCATAACATTTGTTTGACAGACTAGGTTGAATCTTGATGATGTCACAATGTGGTGAACGAAACTGAAGTTTCAGCGGATATTGCAATGAAAATGCTGAGTTGGCTCATTCCTTAAGACACCCCCGTCCCCACTCCGCTTCATTCGCCTGTAGAAAAACTACCTCGTGTTTTTGAATATATTAAGGGAATGTATATATGATTAAGGTCGGATCGGGATTTTCCTGTCACTTTCCCATCTGATAAATGTCGCATTCAATTGATATATTTCAGGAGAGAAATTAGGATTGTTGACTGTTTCATCTAGAGTTCCAAGCAAAGTGAACGGTCCCGCCCCGAGTAAAGGGTCGGCTGTACCGTATCAATTATTCACACACATCTCCGCCTAGGGATATGGCACGAACTCCACACCCACGTTTCAGGCTCTGAAAGTATCCTGCATGACTTGCTTTCTAAATATTTCCTAGAAGTGAGAAGTGGGTGTTTGTCGCTGCAATAAATAAAGACTTGCATATTGGAGAATCAAGATAAAATGTTGTTCGAAAATAGGCCCTTTTCCAATAGATGGGTGAACACCTGTGTATACCTAAACGCAATGGTGAGAGTAATAATGAACAAGATGAGTGAGAAGCTACAAAGACTATAAAAATAAATTTACAGCTGAATCATATATTTAAACATACAGATCATTTTGGGTTAGTATCTCTCGTAATAAGTGCGCACAATTCCACTTACTACTGTTGATGTGGATGAAAAAAGTGAATAACCTGAGTTACTGAGCCACATTGATCTATGAACCGGTATCTCTCGTAATAAGTGCGTATTGAGAGTGTGCAAATAAGCTCTCATTATGTATAAGAGAATAGATCACATATAGCTGAGCTACAAAACATCTCACGCTACAGAGTTATATACATGGGGATTTCATAGAGCCATGCATGGTCTACTTAGATTCAGAGACATCGGATATAGCCGGAAGCTCTAGCCTCAATCCCATCCCCCGCGGCAACAAAATCCCGTCCGGGTAGGCTGTAACAGCGGTGTGAATAGTCCAATCACTCCTAATGGTTCTTTCTCCCAGGGATGGGGGTGGGCATTGGAGAGGCGTGACATTGCCGACACAACCGGGACTCCCACACGCTTGTCTGGCCGCTTCGAAAGCCGGGGCTGACCGGAGAAGGCACAGGAGGATGCCGGGGTGACTGCAGCCAAAACCGATGCAGAAAGCTGAGCTGAAAGCTCGCATTGTGAGGTGACCAGCAAGATCAGGCACAGTGGCCTCACCGCCACCCACCTGATCCGAGCCTTATATACAGGCCCAATGTTTTTAAACTGAAAAAATGCAGTCCTGATAAAGTATTTCACACTTACTCCCCACGCTCTATGTGAATTCTGTTGTCAGATGGTCCCGCTAGTCTCCTCCTGTTACTTTGCCCCTCTCCCGTTCTCCAGTACTTGGGAGATAATATTAATTAATCACCAATGTAGTGAATGACCGAGTGGCGGGTTTCCGCGCACAATTCCACTTCCTACTGCTGATGTGGATGGAAAAAAGTGCATAACCTGAGCTACTGAGCCACATTGATCTATGACCCGGAAAACTACAGAATTCCAGTATGCAATGCAAGCCAGGGATGTGTACTATTCAACTGTTGTAATGTATTTGAGCGTGGTGAACCGCGCTCAATAACGGTATATAAAATTTGCTTAAGCGGGTTTCCTCTGCCCTCAGTTGGCCTTTTCAGCAAAGCATGGTGTGTAGGTTAGTCCCTATATATGAACCATAATCTGGTTGAAAGTAAATGTAAAACAGTTGGACCCTGTTATAGCAACTCGTGACATCAAGCTAATATAGTGCGTCGCTTAGAACGGGCCATACAATAGTGGTTCAATACTGCCAGCTCTCTATTCAGGCCTATGTTTGTGGAGTATGTATAACGTCAGCGTTGACTCTAATGAAGTATTCAGGTGCCAAGATGTGCATTATTGATGGCTATATCATCGCAATTTTGAAGAGCTTCAATAACCTAGCAATTTCACCCTACCACATAGAATAGTACAAACAAACCCGTTACAAAAGCCACACTCGCCTAGCGTAATCTTCGTGGACATATCGACATTCGCGAGTCAGTGATGTTGATCAGCTGATAGGTTCACAAAGGTAGGTTATCATGAAGGTAAAGGCAGTCTTCCTGATCCTAGTGACATGATGGCCGGAAACTGAATCAACCCTTATGTATTGCTTAGGAATTTCTACATGCTTTCTAGTGTGAAAGAATTTTTATGTTTAAAAGCCACCTATATTTCAACACTGATTAAATCGTATTGAACTTTGAATCTCTGGTAAACCTGTGGCCGTATCTCCTATGTATACCGCCCGCTCCTATCCCTGTCATATTTATGGTCGTACAACACATAGGTGGCGTACGGGGTATTACGTGGCGTAAGGGGTATGTATGGTTGAGAAACCCAATAAATCGTCCAGAATCCTAGGTAAAAATGGCGCTTTTATGGTATTTGGTGATACGAAAACAGGTATACTGTGTCTGTACGTGATGATAACCTGGTAAAATTGACGATTAAATGAACCTCTGCTTTCGGCATCGGTTTATTTAATCGTCAGTCTTGTCGCGTATTTATCATGTACAGCCACAGTAACCCTGTTTCCGTATAATACTCAATATTGTAATCCATCATCATCTAGATATTGCTATTTGCCATAGAGTACCGTGCTGCCCCCGATAACATCTTAAATATGATTAAAAATACGAGAAATGTCTGTTAATATTCTGCTACATGTATATACAAATACATGCGTTTCGGATTTAATACTCAAACAGTAAATGGTCATGTATATTATATGTTATGCAAATGAGACACCATGGGGAGATGCAGACCTATTATTGCCATTTTGAACGATTAGCATGGGAATTGCATCTCACTAATTGGGAGTAATGAATAGATGCATCGCCTCAAAACCAGAGCAGGCCATCTGCATTATTCAATAAGCTTGTCCTCATCAATAAGATGAGTATCTCTTATGCATATGACTTGAGGATCCTACCATATGTATAGAATATTTGGTGCCTTGACATGCTGCGAAGGCAGGAAACATAAAACATAAAACAGACGCCTTTGATATCTGTGTATGTATGTATCATAGGTAGAGGACCTCGTTCTCTGTCATTGTACAGCGCCACAATACTGTTCTGTGACATCACATATTTTCCATGATCCCTCTGATATGACTTAGCTGTTATCGAAGTACAAAACACTCATTCATCAACATCATGGCCACTTTGAGGGCGGAAACCCGCGCTTATGTATGTAAATCCTCCTGTGGACATAGTCTACTCGCATGCGACCTAATCCTTCTTCCTATACAGCCCATCCTTGCATCCATAAGCAAAGAGAAACTGATAATCGCGATAATCCTCTTACTCGTGGAGTAACAACACTCTGAGTACGTCACTGCTTCAACTATAAACAGGCAGATGAGAGTATCAAACACGCTGAGTTAACTCAACACCACTAGCACCGATGCGCTCTTTGATCACACAAACAAATATATTATGCCGCAACTCAGCTCACTTCAGTCCGCTGTCTCATTAACTCCATCACAGGCACAGAGATCTATATTTTTACGAAGTTGTTTGAAATATGATTTTACTCCCCAGATTATAATCTACTACCACAATACCTACGATATCCTGCCTCCCGCTACACTGCTCTCCCTTCACCATCAGTATACCGACACCCTTTAAATACTAAACCACTATTATTACGGCAATAGCACTGTGCAACAATAGCAATGTGATACGCATTAAACGTACAATATCCCACCCTCACGACACTTATGCGCTCCACATACTAGGTCCCTTCGCAACTGCAGCTACATATTTCCAACATAAGAACCTCTTCCATCACACCACCATGTATCACCTGCTCCACAACTTTATATATCTTTACTTCTGAAGTCTCAATCTCCCCAGCATTATTAGAGCTACACATACACCCGTCATTGATATCCCACTTCCATCAAATCACCATTCTAACCAGAGCTTTCCTCACGCGACTACACCCAGAAAAAAACCTTTTGCCGTTGCCCTGATAAAGATTTTTAGTTTGGGACCATCCCACGACTACAACACGATGTTTTTTTTTACCTATTAGAAAACTAGCTCAGTATCATCATTCTGCACAAAACCTTCTGTCCGCTGGTGACAGTATTTTGGCGGAAAATATTAACATTTGATATATATTTCGCAGGCCTATAAACGCGGCAACGCATCCTTTGTGGTAGCCGCAGTGCGGGTAGGAGGTGGAGATATGGAGGCGCCAGGGTCATTCTTTCTCCCCAAGGGTATGCCAAGCACCCCAAGATCTCAAAACAGGCAGACCACTGAGTATCTCAGGATTGCTTGCTCACTTGGATAGACGAATTTGCCAACATTTACTGGTTAACATATCACGTAGGGATTTGTTCATCTCACGTTACATACTGCATATAATACGCAACCTTTAAGCACGATACACATCTACCGATTCAGGTTTGAACGACTAGTTCCCAAATCGTAATGGAGTCGGTGAACTTCTCGCAGGTGAATTACATAACCCCTCGGCCCTTGACGGCCATCCAATCAAAGGCCATTTACCAACGTTCCGTTGTCGGCGACTGGATTTATCAACATGTTGAGAAATTTAGGAACATCGGGGTGGTGGTGGGGTCACTAAGCGTTGGCTGACCCTTGCCAAACTGTCCTACATCTACCGACTAGGGCCGACTCTGTTACAGTTAGGATGCCTCGCCTGAGACAAATTACCGTTCCATTGTTGCCGACAAAGGTACATCAATGTTCCGAAATCGGTAGATGTGTATTGGGCTTTACATAATAAGCCTATGACGGCAGTCTATGGCGACATCAAGATATGGTCATTTAGACTAGAGATGGTTGCATAGCTATCTGGAAAAGGCATATTTCTAGTCGTTAACACAATCATAGGAATGTATATAGGAAGACAATGTATATTTGTTCATAAATCTAATCTTTGAAATTATTTGGAAAGTAAAACCGATTCCCAATGAAAATAAGGGAATCTTAACTGGACATTTAAAAATGATATATATCTATATTGTGCATTTTGATTACTACGGAAAAAATGTGAGCGAATGCAATAAAGGCTTTCTTAAATATTGTTATCATGTCAATGGGCATTACACCTCTGTTTCTATTCCTCGTTCCTTGTTGTAAATGCTATATACTAGATGGTGTTTTGGTAGGGTTATGGTATGTGGCATTCAAAGAGATTTGTTTTTAAAATGGCAGATGTCGGCTGATAAAGGTAATGTTATTATATGCCGTCTCTGTATTTCATATTCGTACGTTTGACATAACGAGAAGTAGAAAGAATAAATAAAACGCAGGGGTCTCTGACTCCCCTAGGCAAGGTTATTAAAGGAATTTTCCAAGAGTAGTATAGAAGGGAGTTCTTTTTCTGTTCTTTCTTTCGGGGTGCAGAAAATATGCCCTGCACGTTTGGACTGCAGATGTTATCCAGACAGTTGAGTTAGCCCACCTTTGACCATACGTGTTTGGGGTTGGGGGCGAGACGGGGAACGATCACGACCTGGAGCCAGCAGCAGAGAAAACACCACATTTGTGTCACTTTGTGCCGCCTGGCTAGAGGGTAAAGGCCGGCCAAGCTTCTGAGCCTGACAAGTCTGTGCAAAAGACCCGTCGGTCTGCCCTGAGCAGCTCACAAAGCGAACACGATTTCAGTTGTAGCCGAACTGACATAAGCCGGACTTAGATATGTTTTACATTAAGTTCAGTTCAGAAGAATGGTGGATTTGCGGATTTAGTCAGCAGAACTAAGTACCTCTTTATTAAAATTCAACTCGACCCAGTCTCACAAATTCAATCCATCCACACTGTTATAAAATTAAAAGCCCAACATTTTACTGAGTATTATGCCACACAACTAACAAACTTAATTTTATTGTTTTCTCTGTGGCATTGGACCCCCACCCCCTTTCTTTTCCTATTCCCAACAAACAAAAGAGATCCTACATTATCCGGTTGGCTCAGACGATTAAGCACAACCTCATCTCAGTTCCTCTTCATTACCGAACGAATTACGAGAGTTAGTGTCAGCCAGGCTTTGCCCTACCTCTGACGGCGCATTGGTGCTACGGTAAAGCCCGCTAATTGTTACCTGATAAACCTTTGCGGAAAGCCTCCTTTCGGAAGCCATCTCGGGGAGCACATGGCAGCTCAGGGGCACCATTAGCATAGCTCGTACCATCTTTTCAAAGGATGGTTTTCATCATGCGGGCTGCGCTAGATCTATCATAGTGTAGGACCCTCGAGCCTACTCTCCGAAAAATTGCGTGGAAGAAGTGTAGAGGTATTATGTAGGATTTAGGGGAGAGAGGTAGAAAGCTGCTGTGCAATATGGTAAAAGGGCATCACGGGCCGTGCCTTAGTGAAGGGTAGTTGGGTGTATGTCAGAGTGATCATTATGTTATACATTGAATAGTGGACTACTGTATTTGAGAAAATGGTAAGTTTGGTGACCACTGATTAATAGTATAGTAACATAAAGAGAAAATAACGTCGTATAGCAAAGGATAGTTCAGGACACTTTAAAAAAAATGGACTATTCTTTATTTGTATTGCGATGGCCGTCAGATGTAAGACCTTGCAAAGGTGTATTGTCATATATAAGAAGTGACAAAGTTGTAATAGGTTGTATAGGTCTTGGTAATCTTCGTGATCACCTATTTAATGTACGAAAAATATAATATTGCAGAGTAGGATATGTATGTATGATACACATGAGTAACGTTTGGTCCGTCCTTGATGATTAACTCACACTTGCTCAAACGCTGGCCTTGTCGGATCTCAAATGGACACCTACGACCCGAGGCCCTGTGGCAACCTGGAGCGGTCCAATTTGCACTTATTTCCTAAATGAAGGACTGCTCTCCGGCACATTGGGCGTGACCTATGCCATTCGTCTTGGCTAATCAGAGTGCAGGTAGGCTGGTGCGCCGGGCGACAGAACGTGGTGGTGGATAGGTGTGGAATAAAGAGGCGCTCAGAGGTAGATCGGGCTGTGGTTGCGCCTCTTCAATGGTTGCCATGGAGGGCGTTAGACAACTACCTTTCCCGGTGTGGAGCTGTCCTAACGCTTATGCATTGTATATACGAATGAAAACAAACGGGAAAGGCTCAGTATTGAATTCAAACCCCCGAAAGCCTGCAATATCTGAGTATAAATGCCCATTAGTTATACCGAAAAACCACTGTCCCACATCATGCACATCAAACCCCCGAAAGCCTGCAATATTATCTGAGTATAAATGCCCAGTAGTTATGACGGAAAAAACACTGTCCCACATCATACCCATGTAGACTTAATCAGTCGAGCATGATAATTGTACATACATGTACACGTATTTCCATGAGTCAAGGTTATTCGTAAAAGCATTGTTAGCATAGATATTTACTTATTTCAGGACATAAGAACAAATTGATTATTTCCTATAGATAGCCTTCATTTGAAGTACTTGGTACTGCTGATTATGAAAAAGCTTAGACTCTATTTTCAAGTAAAATACTCGATTATATATTAATGTTATACTTATTTTTTGAATCGCTGAGAAGAGCGGCATACCATTGTTCTGCGTTTATTTGAGTATAATGCTTATATTTAGTCATGCATACTTAGAATACAAACTGTTATAAATGTATGTGTACAACTTCATTTAAGTTTATGAGACAATATAAACCATGGTGTACAGCTTTGGACTAGAAATTCAATTGAATAACATATGAGTTCCCAGTATTGCACAGTATGGTTTAGCCATGGGTTGTGGGAAATTCAGGGGTCAGAGTGTTGGTAGATAGATGAGGTAGGATAGAGTAGGAATTGGAAAGGTGTGTCTAATGTTCGTGTTTTATAGTTGGTGTCAGAGTGGTGGTAACAGGAGGAAAGAGCGCAGGGTATTCAACTTGGCTCGAGCTGGGAAAGACCTAATGCATGGCTTGCGGCGTAAACCCCTTGCATATATTCAGATACACGCTAAACCGACTTTACATTTGCCACTTTCTGACATGTTTTATTTGAGGGTCAGACCGTTGCTAACGGACACTCTCAAGGCGTTATCTACCCCTGGGCAATGAGATGAAATAGCTTCAGAATGTATTCTGATAAGCGCTTCCTTGAATCTCGTTTTGGGTTGGATTTAATCTACATGTATATTCGACCGAATACACCTTTCCGTAAAGATCAACTATTGAAATGTCACGGTCATGTAAGATGATGACTTCATTGTAGGAATCCTCGTCACTGCCAGCCATCGTAATTACTTAGTGGAAACTTGATATGTTTTAAAGGTCAACGCCAGTTTCGAATGGGTGTGTACTCGACATTTTTCGAGAAAATAATTATCTGACGTCAGTCCGAAGTTTACAATATTGGCACTGCACTGGCACAGGGGTAATTCGTGCCATTTCCAGTAAGTACATTTACCAAGAGTTATAATATTGACGAGCCATTTTACTGAAAGGCGTTATAGTTCAGTAAGCTCTGTCGATAGGCAATTCTAAAAGTTGTATAAGGAGACAGAACCACACCAGGTGTATTAGCAACATACTGGGGATATTTGTGTATGCTTAGCAGAGCATTCTGATCATTAGTACCTCATTTCAATATCTTTATTGGAGCGTGCTCGTACGCGCTATA
The DNA here is from genome assembly GCA_950022655.1 of Alentia gelatinosa. Classification (NCBI taxonomy): domain Eukaryota; kingdom Metazoa; phylum Annelida; class Polychaeta; order Phyllodocida; family Polynoidae; genus Alentia; species Alentia gelatinosa. The sequence continues at coordinate 46,780,840 of OX465586.1, forward strand.
TACGTTGCCTATAAAAGGTTAGAATGGTCACATACACTTTCAGTGTGCTAAAGAAAATATATCCCTTCACTATCTGCGTGCTATTCGCTTTGCTATTGGATAGGGAGCAGGGTACCAGTATCAGGGAGCTGTTTCAAAACCATAGACTTAACCCACGTTTTGAAACAGCTCCCTGAGGGTCTTAGAGGCATGCCCTGCTGACCGTTACCAATCACTCAAGATCGAAATACCTCATTGACCTACTGGTGTTTGATATGTATGGATCCTATAGATAGACTCAGTTACAGAAATGGAAAGTTTACTGGGTGCAAGTGGTTACAGAAAACGATCCATAGACTGAATGTAACCCAAACCTTTTAGTTGTTATTCATTTAGAATTGCGCGCTCATTCATCAATTATGAACATTCTATTTGCTCCTAGTTGTACCATAAGGGAAGAGTACCTTCAGGTTTTCTGCCATGACAGGTTTTCAAAGCCTTGCATTAACAATAATAACGTGCCGTTACATCTAAATACACGCTGTTAATTGCGTGGTGGGTATCAAGTATGATTAGAGATGGAATGAGGGAGCGTACAATTTGAACTCGGACTATAATATTGGATACTTCACGAATAAACTGTTTATATTAGCCTACTGAAGGACAGACTTGGGCTTCTTTGGCTAGACTGTTTCATGACTGCATGCTGTCATAGATCGGACTCTATTAGGCCAGGACCCGTCTGTTCGCCAGATGCCAATATTGTGCATGCTGAGTGCCAGTATAGTAGGATTGGCTCTCGGGTGAGCCTGAAGCACCCATGAGTTGTTGGAGGAATTTGATTAGTCACAATATATGCGAGGTTGTCTCGTCGTTTTTCTCACAAGCCGGACGTCCTGTTTTCGTCATGTTTTTTCCGGATTGGGTTTATGTGGAGGACTGCCGTCTCTGGTGGGGCATTACGTATGTTTTAGAGTGAAAATCATATAGAAAAAAAACCACAATCGTCTGGATAGAACTTTTATAATTCACTTGATAACAATATTTAGATTCATCGTAGTTTGCTGTACACATACCGTTCAATTCCATCCACTTTAAGGAAAGATTTGATAAAAGCTCTTGTATGCCTTAGATTCTTTAATGGTTACTACCATTTATTATGCGGTTTGGAAGACGAATGCACAGCTTTAATTACTATTTTGACATCAGTTTATTTTTCCATCCAGGAAACTCTATATTTCTTCGAGGAAAAGAGAGAGGTACCTGAGGAAATGAATTGATATATTCCATATCTATCTTGTGTTTCTGTTGGCATCACAAAATCAAATGTATACTGACAACTAACATACAAATATATTCACCAAAATGAAGAGGTTGTGCTTTATTTTTCACAGCCTAAATATACTAGAGACCTACCCACTTTGAACAAGAAGCTGGGCTGGTTTCATATTGATAGCTAAAAGATATGTTATTTCCCGTAATGAATATTAGGGTATTTGGAGACATGGTAAAATATGGGATGTATTATGAAAAAGAACCACAATAGTCCATGATTAGTTAGGTACTTTTGTCCGTCATTTTATTACAATAGCCCCTATAATGTATCTCATCAGATTTCTTCTGCTGTTTACCTTCGGTTGAGATGGTGCCTAGACGAATTATTTCATGTCTACGCTGTTTATGTATTCAGCAAGGACACATTTGTATGCATCTCACTTTGGTCTCCCAATTAAGCAAGCAAGAGCTTTCGTTGTCAATATATTAGCACACTTAAAGCAGAACAATGGAGGATAAAAACGATGGACCAGCTGATGCGAAAATAAAATGAACAGAAGCAATAATAGGAGGCAATCCGCCATGGAAAAAGATGTGAAAAAATGTCCAAAATTATCATACAGGATTTTAAAAACTAGCCAGAGCAAGTGGGTTATTCGGCGGGCGTTGACGGCTCGATGTCGCTGGTCGTCGTGTGATACAAGGTCACACCCGTGCAGACGCCACCATTGACCTCTCCGACCTCAATAGCCATGCTATGTTCCATCCAGGAGCTTCTGGTGACTCTTTTCTTTTTACACAAACTAAGCTATGTGTCTGATGGAGCACTTGATACCTTTTCATCGTAACGACAGCAGTAATAATCATGATCAATATTGAAACTGTTTCATATTATTTCGTGCTAATTGTAGTGAGCAATATTATTATTGTAGTCAGAGAGTGATTTGTATGTTTTCGCATCCAGTGCTGGATGTAGTATAGTCTGATTTCCCCCTGACAGCATCATTGCTGGGATTCTGGTCATTGGTTTGTGCACAGCTCGTTTCATCCTCCATATTGGTCCCCATTGGTTCATCACACGGATTGCACCTGGCTGTCGGTCAAATGTCTAGCAACTATCGCTATCTTGTTGGGCAACTACCAACCACAGCTCAGGCGTGCTGGATCCCATGGCCTTCACGCGTCTCCCTCACACTGCCCTCTGACAGCTGCTCACCACTCGCTGCCTTCTGCCCGCCCACTGACCATCGCTCCTCTCCCACCGTTTGTTGGCACTCCTTTCCCATCGCATACCATGCCCAAAGCACGCTACCGACTGCTCAATAGTCAGTATTTGCTATATCCTGCCGTGTCTTGCTCATCGTCTTACACTTGCGCCAGCGATTCATTCTACTCATAGTTTAGATTTCTAGAATTAAGAAAACTATATTGATTCAGTCTAGCGCCGAAACTCTAACCTCCTGCCAGTAGCTGTCCGCCACTATACACCGGTCCCTAGTCATATTCCACCCATCACCTGCTACTAGCCACTGATCGCTAGCCACCGGTCACTAGCCCCCGCCAGCCACCACCCGCCACTTGCTACTAGCTCTCCGGGTGCATACGAGAATATTAAGCAGCTGATTGTTAAAACACGACAGGACGGCGCCTGAGGGGCCTCTTGGACATCTTCTCTCGGGAGCCTCTTAGCGTGTCGGAGGGCTGGTAGGAAGCTGTTTTGTCCGCGGTGTTATCATAGCCACGGTTACGAATAATTCATGGATGCCTGGCTTTCTTCAGTGGTGGCGTCCCAGAGCCGGTGTACGACGCCGACGTAACGGCGCCCGATCATCACACCGTAACGAATAGGAGTCCTCCCGATGGAATAGGAGGGTGACGAGGATGTGTACGACTAATCGACTTGGCACACGGCCGCACAGGTGGTGTGTCAACATCTCCGGTGCTTCAGGGCCTGATGCGTAGAACACAAACAGTACGCACCGTCGCCCACATGATTATCTCTTTAGTGAAGATAGAGGAGATATTGGGATCAGGTCATCATCTTCGGTGACGTATAGTCATCAACAGTCACCAGACCGACCGCCCTCGGTCTGCAGATTCAGTCTCAGCTGAGGCCTGGACTCCGCTGCACCTCATTCAACACCCTGGGAATCCCCGGCGCACCAAGACTGTTTTGTTCCGCGGTAACAGTAGGGATCACGTTAGTCATTGAATCTAGGATCACAGGAGAACTGAGAACACCCACTAGAGTGTATTGAGTCCGTGGACATTTGATGGCATTTTGTGGATTGTAAAACATCCAAGCTGGTTTCCAAGATGGGGGAACGAAAGAACATTATCTTTATTCTCGAGGTGAGTGGATCAATCAATAATCCTGCCTGGCTCCAGGGATCAATACCTTAGATAAAAGTTATTTTGTGTGTGTGAAATTCAAACGAATGGGGACAAGGTTTTAGTCAGTACACCAAAGGAACGGTATTGATGACCTATAGGCGTTTTTTTCCTGCTGATTTTATAGTGACTCACCTTCCAAAAGATGGTGCATAGATGATTCTTACTCGCCGTAGGAAGCATTCTTGATATCAAGAACAAATCTATGAATTTGCTGGCCGAGTTTGTACTAACCTTGACGATAATCTCTAACCCTCCAAGAAACCCGAAAGAAATATTAGCATGATGGAAGGGTTTTACTTGTCCCTGATCATGCAAGATATCTAGTAAATTACACGTACAGTTCATAGAACTTGACCTGAATAACAGATATCCCCATGACTGCATACCGGATATTATTATATAAATGGCCATCCCCACAAAATAATAAGGAACTGTTCAACTATACAGACAAAATTTATAGTTAATACCTGGCCCTCAGTAACTTCACAAGACATTTCTTCCAACACTGGAAATTCCACCAATGGAAATTTCTCCGAGTGAACGAAAAAATACACAAATACATTTCATTGTGAGAGAAACATGTTTATTATCGCATCAAATATCCAATATCTAAAACAAAATACCCCTATAACTTTTGGAACTTGCAGCAATTATCATCACAATCGCATTCCGATAATCAAAACATAGCTTTGGCTGGGATATTCTCTAGATTACGGAGTTTTTATCATAGATTGTAATATCAGCCGGCTTAGGCCCTATATCTTAGTGGCATTCGATTAAGCTATTTTTCGGGTATAGGCACACAGCTAGAATAGTTCATCTGCTACGTACAGTGCACTTGGTCGGTCGTATAATATACCATATGTAGGGATGTCCATGACATGTTTGTATAGCATTTCCATCGTGCCAAGTCGCAGTGTACACATATTAGCACTTCCCAGTGCATAGGGAAAGTGGCTATGCACAGAAATGTCAGAGGGGCAGAACAATGTCCCACCCGGCGTACACACTGAATATATGCGTTTCTCATCCGCGACGAGAAATACACAATACGGAATACTATTACGGCTAATGTGATCATTGGTTGTTTCAGGACAACGGTTTCTATTCGCATAGAAGACCCACTATTTTTTTGTTTGTTATCTGATTCAGAATGACTAATTGCACATGCCATCATATTCATGTAAGCTGGCAATGCAATATTGAGTTTCATTCGGTGGATACGTTGCCCGGAGGTAATAGGGCATAATACACTGTGTCGAGTTTACTTCTTTAATATTTACTCTGTTAATGCTCGAGTTGTTTTAATCGGCAAAATAAATAAGCGTGTATATGGGCTATTGATGTGGTGTCTGCATTTAGAATTTAAAAAAAACCACATCTGTATATATTGTCATAGCTGATCCACTGATTATTTAATGAATATTCAACGATGTAGTGGGATTATATAATCTAACAGAGTAATGCGATCTGGTATCAACACACCAAATAGAAAAGAAAGTCATCGGCTAAATCTATTCTCGTCTAGATCGCACAGGTTCATATTGAGGACAAGACAAATATTTAGGGCGCATAGTATTAGCCGAAGTTATTGTCCGACTTTGATTGTAAGGTGAATGGCGCTGCAGTTATTGGTAAATAGGCATGAACGTTATGCTGTGTGTAGTCACCAGGTGTCTGTTCATACGACCATTGCTGTCAATGATAATATAATCATCCACCCATAGTCATACAACATTTTACTCTCATAGACAATGTTGTTTAGAATAGGAAAACTTCTACTTGACGGAGTGGATTTAAATATTTAGGAATACATGTCATGTTCAGCTTTTCATCATTTTCATAGAAATCCCCTTAACATATTCAGTATGTAAAGTTTCTTTATCTTAAGTCATGATATCAATTGAGCCACATCCAATAAAACAGTGGTAGTGGTTTGAACCTTCCCATACGTCATGACCGACACCAAACGTGTTATCGACATTTTCACAGTCTCTCTTAGGCAGCATATTCCACATAAAAAACAGTTCCACTTATATCGACCCCCAGCTGACATCCCTGCATGTTGTTGATGTGTGCCGTAGCATATAGCAACGAGAGCCGGAGTGTTGTAAAGGATAGAATGCAACACAAAAGGTTAAAAACGTCGCTGACAATTCATTTAAATGATGTAAAGGAATATAGTGGCCTAGGAGATTAAACATTTTGTACCAGTGTTTCCCACTGTGTGCAAACATTTCCTAAGACTGAATTTAGCTACTGCCTCCACTTCACCAGGGTTGTAACGGAAGAAAATGTAATGTTAGTCTCATCACCCTGTTTGATTTATCAAGATTTTTTTCCATTACATCCCACTCTTCGATTTATCAATTTAGAGCATTCCGTGACTACCAAAACGAGTATGATGAAATAGGGTTCGTGCTGAACACACTGCAAACTGAAGGCTATCATGTATTGCGATTGTTAACTGTAGTGATATATATTTACTACGACATTCAACATGACCCAGAGCCCTAGTTTCTTCGTCACCACATGAACATATCGGTATGTACTCCCTGGAGTGTGGTCTCGCGCGTCATAAACCCCCACCTCTGTAGTTGTGAAGTAACCTGCTTAATAGCGGGGGAGTGTGATACATACTGAGCGATCGCTGTTTGGTTCCCAGCACGAGAACTGGGTATCGGTGACAAAAACCTAACCGCGCCACACGGAAATAGGAGTGCCTGTATCTGACCAGGTAACAGTTACTTATTCATAATATTGACTGGTTTCAGATACAAGCGGTCGTATGCTCCGATGAGTTGACGCGTAGTAATACCCGAGCCCATGCGAGGATATTGTGTAGAGTCAATGCCGAGGAGTATAAATGACCGCTTTTATCTGAAACCAGTCTATATTGTATTTATCATCCACCTTTCCCTGACGAGTGGCGTGCCGGTATTAGTTCATTTTAAGAACGCACTTTTTTCACCACGCACCATTTATCCGTACGCACGCTTTATAGCAACCCGGCACATACAATATATCCGTATGCGCAGGTTATATTGATACATACTCCCTATGTGTATCTATGGACACTTCCAATTTGGTGGATAATAAAGTGATGTATACCCGGCGCAGGATACACCCTGATCTACAGAGTTACCGCGGAATGGTGGCGGATAAGGCGGTAATCGTGTCCTAAGGACGCCGCCAGATGAAGAAAGATCCCGACGCACGAGCAGGGGGATCCGACGAGGCAGGTGAGATTGGGGACAGGGTGTCGGTGGCGGCCAGCTTGCAGATTGGCTGCGTGTTGGCACAGGCGACTGACGCCGTTAGCGGCAAATGAGATGATGATTTGTCGCCGCATATGGACGGTGAACACCGCGCCGTGGGGCTCGGGTCGATCTCAGGGGTCGATCTTGGCCTCGGCAACCTTGTAGCAAGGTGGTGAAGGAATGGGGACCGCCTTAACGTCTCTCCAGGAAAGATCCAATGGAATCTGTGCTTCTTAACTCCCAGCTCGCTCCTTTAATACACACGAAAGCTCATGGGATAAATCACTATGAAACATGCACTATGAAACTGTGCATCATATCAGCAGTACATATATTTTGTAACTTGTTGGGAATAGGATTATGGGGCATTTGTGGTTTTTATTCTGAAGTCATTTAAGTCACGAAACTAATAAAAGCTGCACAGAACAGTGTATTATTGTATACCTATGCCACTAATTCCTATACTCACAAATCTATGCTATGTACAGGGATGCAAGTTTGCCGATTAATGACGAAATTCACACATTTGCTACATCGGCAGCACCGCAATGTAAGAGTGGCATTTCCTGTATAGTTTTACATAAATCTATTTCTCTTAAAACACTTGCAGCAACAGTGTAATCAAGTCCCCAATTTCAAGTATACAAGTAGTAGCCGTAAATTATACACAGAGTGCAGAAAAATCTCATCCTGCACGATGTGCATTTTCAAAAATTACTGCACACTCTGCTGTAGAAGGCGCGCGTGAAACAGCTATGTGTTGCCATGGACGTGTTGCCATGGTGGGGTAATGTAATGGTGATATCAGAACATATTTCATACGCTTGCACTTATTATGCTAACTAGAAATGATCAGCTCACTTCTAAACAAAGGGAAGTGTCTCTGGAAACACTGCAATAGGCCTATTGGTAATCTATATATCAAGATTTATATGTATCGAGGCAACAGGATGGCTTTCTTATACTCGTTGGTTAGTATTGAAATCTAGCGCAATGGAATCCATGAGACGTGGTTTAAACAGTGTAGGAAACCCCATCCCTATATCTTTGACACATATCAATATTGACTACATAGTATTGACGATTTTAGGTAAATAAAAGGTAAACTAATATAGGTTGGTGGGATTATGGGCCATACCTTGTTTGATTAATAAATTCGGGAGGCCTATTCACACCTCACTAGACTAGTATTTCTCAGTTACATCTAGTATGCATATGACATGGAATAGAGCATGCATTGGTTTGATATATTGCTCCGCCAGTGATTCCAATTTCTCATCAGGTGCTGGCTATCTTTTTTCATGAAAAAGGTGCATCACGTCCAATACTATACATCTGTGCCTTCATGATGCGCTCCTTAGATTGGCTCTAGATGCCGAGCGTTGCATATACATTGTATGTTATCCTTATGCTGTGCGTATCAGGGCAATTCACACAGTCCACTGTTAAGAAAATATGTCCAATCACTATGTACTGGTATTGCAAAATTCCTAATGAATTGTTCTGTTGTTCTCTTAAATTGATTTTTTACCCAGTCATATCTCTGTACCCACAGTTTCACCGAGAATCTATGTTACTTCTCATTGAATATTGATGAAGGAATGGCCTTCAGAGATTAGGCAAATGTAAATCGCATTTATTTCACTGACAAACTGCCGGGAGGGACCATGTTGATTTAAATGTATTGCTAACAGAATCCACATGAAAAAAGGGTCTTTATCTCAAGTTAAAGAGGATGTAGACCAGATATTGCTCGTACTATTGTGTACATCAGCATCTCCATAAATAATTCTGAACTGCCTCGCAGAAAACATACTTTGGGCCGTGTTTGCAAGGCTCTCCGATCTGATACCCATCTTCACATTATCCACAGAGTCCTGACTTCTGACCAATTACGGCGCAGACACGGGATTAAATGGAGGATCAATTATGCCATAGTCCGAAAGGGTGTGCAGGGCCAGATTTAAATCACCCCGCACCATCCTTTCCTGTCTCTCTATCTTCTTTCCACGACCACCTTCCCCCATCCCTTGGCCGCTTATCTCCCATAAATCTTGTAGAAGGGCTAAAATCTGCGGCGCGGCAGTCGCTGTAGAGGAATACCGATGGACTGCCGTAATTCCCGCCCCGTAGGCCGGCCCAGAAATCCGGGAGACAATCCGCTCCGGCCCCATTTAATCTGGATTATCTGCACAGGCTGTGTGCCGCGGGCGGAGGTAGGTGGTCCGCCTGAGACGGCGAGGGACGTGGACACGAGATACAGTGTCCAGGCCAGACGGGCGGGCTGCGACGAGGGGCAGTGATATATAGCATGGCGGTTGAATGCTAGTTGTGGAAAGGTATTTGGGAAGAAAGCTAGAGCTCGGATAGCAGGCAGGGAGTAGTGGGCAGTAATAAGTGCCTGACTTCTGGAATTGTTAGTCTGAGAGTTCTGTCCAGTTATGCACGGTGGTTTGGTGTAGATACACTGGGAAGCTGACTTAAGGTAGGAGAGCTGGATGCAGCAGGGGACTGCAGCGAGTTGATCTGTGCAGGGAGGGTGCTCATGTGGATGAGGTGGCGAGGTGAGGCGATGGCTGCAGGGACAGATGCTGGCGGCGTGGATTAGCTGTCAGGTGAAAACACGATGGGGCTTGGAGGATGTCTTGTATGACATGTCACCTTGCTCACGTCGTGTCTCATGGATCATGTCCTCGTTTCACACCATGACCCCCAGGAAGTTCCTGCATCTCCATACCACAAAACTTTACCATGGCCGGGTGATTTAGGTTAATCCCTGATTCTTTAGTCGTTGAGATTACTGTTGTTGCTTCTCTACATATCATCTCCTGAAGTCTCACAAAGGGTCGGCCACGATGTCATATGCAGGATATTCCCTATATAAGGGTTTCAGATTTTATGTGTTTTTAACAGAGCTGACTCTGCGCTATATCTCGATTTATTTTCCACCTAATAGAAAGTGTCCATAGTAAACCTATGAGAACTATGTATGGATATACACAGCGCATTGGGATACGTTTTATGTCCAGGGCCACAAAAAAAGAGTAAACGGCGCATATGGAAAATTAGTGCGTATGGAAAATTAGTGCATAATGGTAGAAAGTGAACTAAAATCGGCACCCCACCATCTGAATAAAGGTGGATAATGAATACAATATAGACTGGTTTCAGATAAAAATGATCGTATGCTCCTCGGAATTGAACCTACACAATATCCTCGCATACGCTCGGATATTGTAACGCAGAGTATACGGCCGCTTGTATCTGAAACCAGTCAATATTGTGCATTTGCTGCCTCCGGGCAGCAGTCAGCGCGCGTATAGTACACGGCGCATTGACGCACTCCGCTCCGAGCAGCTCACTTCTGGAATTTGTTAGTGCCGAGACCTCTCAGGCTGACAACTGCGGAAAGCAAAGTCTGGTAAGATCCGGCTCACAGCTGTAAGGCACCGGAGCTGCAGACAAGGACTAATTGCTGCTTGGCAGGCGAATCCCAGATTCAGTGCTGACATTCATGAGAATAGTGTTTTCAAACTCGGTATATTGAGCTCAGATGTTGGGGTGCGCCCTCCTTCTGGGAGTTGGAGTGATGCGTAGCTGTTGTCTTTTAAAGCATAGATCTTATAACCTAATCTGTGAGCTTGAGACATATGTAGATTTACTATCGAACAAGACATGCACTTGAATAAGGATATCCACCAACCACGGAAAGAAATGTAACACTCAAGTGATATACTTCTTGGGGAATTGTCAGAAAGATAAGTTACCATAAAACTAAAGTACTTTTTGATATATTTTGTCTATACACAGAGCCTCTAGCACATCCATAACAGACACAGCATTGTTAAAACAAACACCGAAGAGGCATACCCACACTGGTCATGTGGTACCTGGGCTAGTGAGCTACTCAGTGCATCGGGTTAGGATGCCAAAGGTACTAGAGCTGCATAAAACACACAGAAAAAACAACCTTGTTCACAGTGTATTGAGCAGATGAAGTGGCCGGGGCAGCTCACTCCTGACCCGCTGCCGGCTAACACACAGAAAAAAATGAGCAATTGGAGGCCTTTGATGTAGGCCTTACCTGGGTCTAAGAAAATGAGGATGGTTTGATTGCGTCGGATTGAAGCTGGCTGCGCGTGAGAGTGACGCCGTCAGGAGATCTAAGCCGATCTGATCGATTTCCCACGTCTCTGTCCTTATCCCCACCCTACCTTACCTCCCTCTACTCCCTAGAGCTACCCCAACCCCCATATAACACAGTTTTGCTTCCAGTGTAATACTTTATTAGCTTCTGAGTGGGTGCACTTCACATGGCTTCGGCAGCTTTTAGTGGATTCCAATCTGCATACAGAAAGTTGGGAAGTAATTAAAACTTTGACAGTGTTTTAGAGGAGGACGTTGCGCCGTCATTTACCTAATTGGAGTGTGGTTTGGGGTTAGAGCTTCAAACTTGTTTTTCTCTTATCTAAATGTTGGTTAGAAATACAGACTACTCTCGAGATTATCTGGATTTGCTTGCCCAAAATAGACGTCGAAAGACACAAGGCTAGGCTTGTGTAATTTTTCTGGGTTTACATTTTCGGATTACGTTTGCATCGTGTATCTTTTCTACTGTGATTTCCAAGATATTATCCTAGCCTGGAATAAACGTTCAGAGGCTTAACATTAGGAACTCGTTCTCAACAGGCTTGCGAGTACGGTAACTCATTCTCAACGGGTGATAAATAAATAAATATTTGCATTTTCGTGCTTGGTCAGAGTCCCCATTCGCCATCTCATTTGGAGTGCTTCCGAATATTCACTCGGCTATCGCCTCTTTCATATTACTGCGCACTCCAAACTCGATGGTGAACGAAGACACAGACCAAACACTCATCCGTTTCTTTCTTATTCTTTGCTTGCACTATCCTTTTCCAATGCAATGAAATGATACTTCAATACAGTTATATGTAAAGGGTATTAGTCTTATGCTCACTCATGTTTTACTATACGAAATATGACAGAAAGTGTCAACAGAATGTAGTCCTCAATCATTATACGCCATGCGTCGCCCTGATAGCTAAAAGGATAATGAAGAATATAAAGAAATGGGACATTTGCTCTTCACGAATGACACAACCTGATGGATAAATTTCATACATTGAAAACCTGACCATATTCGACCACAAACTGATATTTAGATGTGGTCATTGGGCTGGGTGCTGCGGATTCCATCCACTGCCTGTGTTATCGGAATTCATGCACGTAATGACGGATTAAATGATCTGATAGTGTGGCTGGGATGGCTTCCACGCGGGACGGGAGGCGAGACGATGGTGATTCTGTAGCGAGGGGGATTGATCCAACAGAGACTGTGACGCAGGAGTATTCGTGATTGTCTGTGAGCAGCTCTGAGCACTTGAGAGCAGCTTTCCTGAACGCTGCTTTGATGGGAATTATAAGTGGTCGACGTAAGAGGTCATCCGCTGCCTCTGGAGATATTTGCCATATCAAGAGCACTATGGAAATCACCACCCTGTAGTTACTCATGCTTCCATACATTATGGTTGATTGTATATAGTTCTACTGCACCATAACTCTACAGATTTTGCGTTGATTTCTCATATTTTGTCAATATTTCAATGCCTCTTAAGTTTAGAATTAAGAGACCAATCTAGTTACTGCATGAATCACAATAACTTCCAATTTTCATTCGTTTCCCAAACCATGAGAATTTTGTTTCTCGGAGGTGTAATACATGTATGAATACTTAAAAGAAAACACACCCCACTTCGAAAATATTCCTGTGTTGTTATCACTTACTTTAGAAATAAATATTAAGACGAGAGAAAGCAGACCTGCACCCAGCACCGGACCATTTTGAAAATCAAATCTGTGTGCTCGTATCGAAAAAAGTGATTTATAGTCTATCAACAGTAATCATATTCTATATGTCTCAATATAGATGAAAATGTCATTTTGTATGCAACATACTAAGACAGATAGCCGAATAACTGATCCATATCTTTCCTCAACATTATCCAGATCCACCTTCTCCAATATGAATATGATTAGATCAGAGATGGTGTCAACAGCGATTCTTCTTAGGGGGATCTCAGATATTATTGTCGTTGCTGTTGTGAAATTTGCTATTTGAGTAGTATCCTTTTGTTACTAGTTATGACAGGTTAACCACATGATATAGATCAGATCTCAAGCAATTGTGGATTTTCAGCAATTTCTGAGTCATGGCACTATACAAATGTAAGATACACTGTTTAGGAGACAAATGTATTAAAGAATGTACATTTGTACATGTATCTCCCATTTGGAGAACGCAGAACAAAATGCACACACCGTCGTGTGAAATACGCAGGGACCATCGTGAGAGGATTCCGATATCTCGTCACGTGGGATATGGCGCTAGCCATTGGTTGTGTATTTATTACACGGCTGCCTCTGGAGACGTTGGAAGCGACAAGAATCGGGAAACAGATTGCAGCAGTAATAACTGAACATTGATTTACGACGGCCGCCCAGACCGCGCTGGTAGGACAGATGAGATAGGCGAGGTTGAAGGCCAGCCCACCCCGATTTATCTGGGCCCTATATTCACCATAAGGTCAGGATTGATCACCCTGCATCGTCAGGTAGATATGGGTGCTAAGGGCATTGTAAATGGGCGTCGAAGACAATATAAATGGGCACCAGTAATGCAATATATGGTGAGAGCAGTATCCAGTTTGCTGGTGTTCGGATTGTAGGCTTGGGGTGATTTTCCATAAATACTAACTTAGTATAAATGGTTTAACAAGGCGTCAAATGAGTATCAGTTGGAGCTCATCCCGATTTATATTTCTATATTTGTGTTAGGACCCTATGCTCAGTCATCTATGATTGTTGATCATCGACTGCAATAAACTAATGGCGATCATACCTCAAATAACCTTAGACGATTTTTAAAGTAGAATTGATAAATTGTGCTGCATGTACAGAGGAATGGACAATCAGCCATGGAAACATTGACTTTCAGTGCATATGTACAAGCTGCGCTACCGATAACAATTCTGTAAGGTGCATTAATGGAAAAGAAACGCATCTCTTGCATCATCACAATCTGAAATTATTCCTACGTGGAGAGGGTCTGCCATTATCTATATTTACTGTCAGCCAGACCAATTAGCACTAATAGCAGAGCAATCGTCATTTCGTGCCTATTCTGTTGATTCTTTTGTTATATTCATAGACCAAAAGTTATCAATTTAATTAGTTAATGCAAGTAGTATATAACTGTGAACTAGTGGCCAAAATGAAATCTAGATGTAAATTATCCATGGTTAGATAATTATGTGTCGGGATTAAACGTCTCCTTCTCGGAGAATATCTTTTTCGATGTTACAACCAGGATGTAATCAGGAAATGCAATACGCTTAACTTTCTATACGAGTCTATTCATCGAAGCTATGAACTTAAAACATAAGCTGCCACCAGCGTGTACGGTCCTTAAACCAAGTTGAATAGCTGCGCAAATGAGTGTTTTAAAAGTTTTAAGTGAGAGAGGGAACTTTTTAATGAAAGAACAGCTAAATCTACACAGGTAGCGAGTTCGTTCTTAAAACTCCTCCCTGTGAGGAGTGTCTATTAAAGGGTGTATTGAGTGAAAGGTGTTCGGAAGGGAACTAATTATAGAAGCTAATTACGAAAAGGTCTAAAATTGTGCGGGACGTCATTGAATATCTAATATAACGACGTCAATCAAGGCAATTATACTTAGTCTCTATTGTATTGCAGACATTTAGTCGAAGACTTGTCTTCAGAAAAGAAACGCAAATTTGTACGTAGTTTCCTAGTATGAATTATCAACAATAACTTAATGTTTTCAGTGGAAAATCCAATACTTTTCATGACATATTTTTAATCGAATTGAGATAATGGAAAAAGTTTTATAGAACTGTTTTCGTCATCAAGTTCCCTTTGAATTCATCTTTTAAATCCCTTAATTTACGTGTATTTTTGATAGGACAGGGCTAGGTCCATAATAGCGGTACTGTGGTTCAACACTGTTAAAATACACTCTGCGTGCCTGAGGTAATGATAAGTAACCTATGGTAGTTGTTCCATATGCTAGTTGCTGTGCTGGTGGGCTCCTCGTAGTACTAAAGTCCTGCTCACATACTTGCCCCCAGCACGTAAACGACAGGCAAAGTGTCCAATGATTTGATTTGCTCAGTCGATCTTCGGGCTGGGAGGCTGGGCTGAGGTGCAGGCCAGGGAGGATGTGGAAAGGTTCCTCCTTGGTTGTTTCGCTCAATGAGGCGAGATATCTATCCCGGTAGGAATGGTCTGTGTTTGTTTTATGCCAGGCTTTACATATAATTCCGGAGCCCCAAAGGCATGTAAATATAAAATCATTTCATCAGCCCTCTACCTGTCACCACTCGGTATTATACTGCCACTGACGTCATTACTCATTGATTACCCAGCCGTCCGCGTCAGTCAGCCTTGCCAATGCTACATCGATGTTTAACTCGCACGGGTCGCAAGGAAACGACATTCAGGAACCCATGATCCTTTACGGCTGTTTTTTATAGCCGGCTATAAAAAACAAAGTAGTTTTCCCATCAGGTGCACCGAGAAGGTAGAGGGAAATGCGTGACGGGGCCGTGGCGTTTTATTTGTTTTTTATTTTTTGAGGAGGGAGGAAAGGGGAGAGATGTGGCTGTGATGATGGGGTGAACCTCTAAGGAGGTGCACTCACGTCGGCAGGGACTCATTACGCCGTGCTGCTGTTCTCCGCCGGATGATATACTCTGGCGCGGAACGAAGACCGTCGGTTTCTATTTGCGATAAATGACCGTTTGGCTGTAACCCGGGCATGTTTGTATGTGGGCTATTTGAGCAGGTTCTTGACCTTCTGTCTGAACGGCTTCATGTGGTGCCTGATGGTAGAGATTAAACATGTTTTGACCTGTACGACATTAGTCCTGGCATGAAAGTTTATTGTGGATGCTAAGTAGATTCTAGGTGAGTCGCTAATAATTGCTGGAACTTTCGTTTTCCTAGTTAACCAAAGGAAAACACTGAAACACTGAATGTTTAATATACATCAAGAGTAGGACTATTCTTCCAGATCCCTCTAATACTAGATTAACATGATATTGCTAATCACTACATCCTTGCGGTCTTATCCAAGTTGCTAATGGAACCAGACATCTATTTGACCGTGTTACTTGTGAAAGCAGCTGGAGTCATATCCTCGACTTGACTGATAGCAAGGTGAGGTAAACAAGCCGTGGTCAAATCGCCAGAGCCTGATGGTTAAACCATATTCATGATACTGAAACGAGGCCGGAATGCACCTTTGGTGGCCTACCTTGAGTACCGCCGCAGATTGGACACTACAACAGAGCCTGAATATCCCTATGTTTTTTTCCTCCTGGAGGAAAAATCTGAGCATTCAATTGGAATTGGAATTCGACGTTAAATTCCATGATGCATTTAGTTCTTATGAACGTTTTTATAACCCGTCAGAGAATTGATTATTTGGCAGAGCAAGCATAACAACTGAAAAGAGTAGAATAAACAATTGCCTGTAAATGTACATGTTTATCACATATGTACATGTATATTACAGGCGAGTATATATATATATATATATATATATATATATATATATATATATGCATATCTAAAATGATAATTACTGGTATAGATATGCTTATATGTCTGGCATATATGTCAATTACTTTGTGAATCTTTAATGGAATATAGATTTAGTTTTACGAAATATTATTTCAAATGACAGAATGCTATTTCATTCCAACATCTATTTTTCATCATGATAAACGTTTCGGAACAAGAAAAGGGTGTTAGTTTTTTTATTTTCAATTTTTATATATACAGATGTATATATTGGTCATTTGAATTTTGAATTCCAGTTTTTTCGTTTATCCTAGGATGTAAACATCACCCTTGGTACATAACTCATAGTTACTTCACCCCTTACAGCAGTATGTAAATACACATTGTTCGCCAATGGGTATATAGGAATAACTATTATGAATGCACCTTATTTTCATTGGAAGGATTTCTTTCACTTTAAGAACAATGGGGCTCTTTTTCTATACAGATTACTGACCTTAAGACTTGCTGTCACGTTTTCTTAGGCACACGCTTTCACATTTGAATCTGAAGCCGGAGATACACCAAGCAAGAATCGCCAGCGATCTCTGAAATCGCCAACACAAAGTGACAAGTGTGTGAAATATCATTTCTGAGTGCTATCACCAATGAATTTGCGTCTTATAAGCAATAATAAGGTGAACTGTGAAATGATAGCCCACATTCACGCCATTGTGTTGGCTATTCCGGAAATTGCTGCGTTTTTCGCTTGGGTGTCTCCGGCTTCAGGGAAAAACAGATGGAACTCCAACTTGAATATAGAATCCCTAATTTCCAGTAGGTCTCACGCTTTTCAAAGGTAGATGCCTGTCAGAGGGTAGAAAAAAAGATAAAAATGAAGTGGCAGCGTATGGTTTCTTCAAGTAACACCAATAGTAGTGTGTGCACGACACCAAAGAAGACGCCAGCTCTATGAGAGCGATCTGAAGAGAGAGAGAGAGAGAGTTTGGTCCCGGTCACCGGTCAGTCATTGACCTGACCCCAAACGTGTCAGTCTCTTGGGTAAAGACGTTGGGGTCAATTCTAAGTGGTCTGGTCAGGTTGTGCCGGGCAGGATGGTTCCCAAGCACACGAAAGCAATCAATAATGTAAAGGCCTAAGACGTGTGGCTTCTTTGTCTGTCTGATTCGGGCCAGGGGTTGGCTTTTGTGTACTATATATGGAATGGATCTTTGAAAGTGAGGACAGCATTCAGAGACAGTGTTCATTTTGTCATGACGAGTGCAACCAACACATGAATCTACGACTTTTAAGTGAATTCATATTTGAATCTTTACAAAGCAGGTTATCGTACCCCACGCTGATTTGTTGTCCCTAAAGTGAGTTTGAATAATTAGAATTTTTAATTTCGTGGATTTCCAATGCTTTGGGCAACGATTAAATCATAGTGCAAACTTAAATGAAGAAGGTTGAAAGGTCTATTTTAATAGTTCATGTATAGACCAGGAAGACTTGTATGAAAAGGATATCCAAAACAATGAGACAGCATCTACAATACAATTTGATCGTGTTTTATCATGTGATGTCTGTATTATGAACATTTGTGCCGTCAATCGAAAATGCTTTACATCCAATGCTAGGGCACAGCCTTTCAGCTTACCTCCCGAAGTCACTTTTTTCGTGTCGTTGACTGTGAAGAAAAATTAAAATGTTTTTTTTTGCTGTGAATTCCGAGTCACTAAGCTGGGTGGAAGGAATCCCCACACAGACCAGTGTCCTTGCTGTAATGATTTCCTCCGCCCCAATTGCTATCTGGTCGGTCATTCTCGCAAAGAGAGGTAGGGATATGAGCTATTGCAAACTGCACAGTGCAGGCGGCAAAGCCTTCCCCGACCATCATGGAGGGCACGGTAAGCAACTGTAGCTGCGCGTGTTATGTTTGCTGCCAGCCCCGCTGGCAAGAAGGCTGCACGTCAGGGGACGGCCACCCACCGCCTGAGGAGTCTGCAAATATTGTTCTTCACTGACAGTCCCCTCGTGACAGGAGGTTGTGCCGCCTTGTGGGCGAGCTGCTTGCTGTTCGCACCCGGGTCCACATTCTCATATCCGTCAACGGTATGGTACTTAAAACTCGATATAGAGATATACGGAGATTTTCTTTTCGAAAATCGGGCACGCCCACAAAAGATCGGGTATGCCTACCAAGAATTGGGCATGGCCCTTCGAGAAACTGACACCTGTTTTCAACCGAACAACACATTTATACACATGCATAAATATAAGATTTCTGGCAAGTCAGACTGTCAGAGCCATTGACGGAATGTGAAAACTTTGTATGATATCATCATGTGTTGTTATGTCACCTGTCACGCACAATTGATTAGCGTGGATGAACGACTCTACGCTGTCGAATGCAAATTTGATCAATTAGAAAAAGAAAAATGTTTTGGTAGGCTCACTATCAATGTTATTTATTGGCAGCCTCAACCAGTCACTAGCTGGCTCGAAATATTCATTAGTTATCATACTGACCAGCTAGCTTCCAGCCCTAGCGTTCTCAAATTTAGGTTCGATACACATATCTGACTCGCAGTTGTTATTTCCCCCAAATACATCACTATTTAGCACCTTCCCAAGCCACGTGAATTTACGGTCTTACTATTTTTATCAATCGTGACTTTGGATTTGCCATGTTCTTTTTCACCATTCAGAACATTACTCTATTCTTTGGGAATGGTAATGTTTAGTGTTAACGACCATTACATGTCCATATCTACAGATAAAAGTCGAATTGAGGTATGTTTAGAATGCGTACGTCTGTCAAGGAGGAAGTTAGGATTCCAAGGTTCCTTACATGAAGGCAATTGGGACATTTTCTAGTACTACATTTATTCGAGAGTCGCATGCAGTGCCATGTTTGTTTGCAGTTAAAGTGTATCGTTTTGCCAGAATCGGAATTTATTTCTAAGAATTCTACGTAGGTTCCATTTATTTCCATGAGACACAAAAGAAAGCATTTGTATAACGCAAGGAACGCTTTGAAAGAACTTTCTCAATAATTCCTGTGCATTGAAGGTCACACGTACCCTCTGCACACTGCCCTTAAGGGACAGACGTGTCATACAGACACTGAGGTGGCAGCTTTACATTTTTCCATGGTAATCCACATATTCGTTTTCGGTATGAAGAAAATTGCGTTTCCTTGTGTATAAGAATGATGATATGAATTTAGCCTCATTCACGCCACAATAGTTTAAACCTATCCACAGACCTTCAGTCCCATGCTGAACTCTTAAATCCATGACAGCCCATATCCGGTAAGATAAGTGATGCGAGCGATGCCCGGATCTCATAGATGCTCAATCCCCTCAATATGCATACAGCGCCACCCATAGCTGACTATTGCGCTGAAACAATGTTCCCATTGCCACATGACAGCAGCAACGTGCTTAATTAATGGCAATTACTCATCTGGTTCTGATGTAGCATGAAGAACATTGTTTAGGCTATTTATATATCCTCAAGAATAGGCTGTTTCATATGGTACGACCCCAACGATGCTTGGCCTTTCCATTTCTCCTCTTAGCAGCTTGACTGGAGAGGAATGGGTCTTTGATGTCCTACTTACAGTATAGCTATCGACATATAACACGCAGAGCAGACTACTGCCGGGATGAGAAAGGCTTGCTAGGTCAGGAACATATATTATCGCCACCTTTTGAGGAAAGCTCCTCCTTTCCCAAGTAAATGTATTATAGTGCGTGCTATAGAATCCTAAAAACTGTCAAATGTGTTGCGTTAACTGTATCTAAATCAGCTCTGTATTAAAAAATATAACTGACCGTGTAATAGTCACAATGAACAAATAACTGCCTAAGTATTTAGTAAATTAATAGTAACGGCTTCTTCCCCATTCACCAGCTGTGTTCCGAACCCCATATGTATTAGATAAAACAATCTGAGACAAATGTCTCCCATCAAAATAAGAATTAATTCACGATATTATTGAATGGTGGAAAAACTTAAATCCAGATTCGAAGATGAGATGGACCCATAATCAAAATATGCTCAATTTGCTTTTTATAAAAGGATATTCTACTCCAGTTATCGCCGATGATACATAAATGGCAGCAATTATGTGTTTCAAACAGCCTTTGTAAGAAAACTTTGAAACTTAATTCAGTTACAGCTAAATAGCGGCCAAGGCCCGAAAAGAAGATGTGTTCCTGGTTACCTGACCCAAAAACCTAGGTAGGGAGTGGCGGAATTTTTCGCTTTAAAAATCTTTGTTTTTCATTCCTTCAGTCACCATCAACATTGAAGGCATATAAATAGCATAAAACAGTCATAGTTCCTAGACTATGCGATTCTGGATATAGTTAACTGGAAACAGACATGCAAGTTTGCCAACAATTAGAATTCTGACATTTCCTTCATACTGACAACAATATTTTTGTCAGAGTTATCTCTCTTCAAATGTTAGAAAACAAACAGTATAAGCAAGGGAAATTAGAATGTAATATATATAGATTGGTAGCTATTATGTTACAAAATATTGTTATAAACATATAGGGTTTTCATTTTCCGACTTTTTTCTTCAGTCCCAACTTTAATTCTTGTGTAAAAATTGTTAACACTTTTGAGAAGAAGAGAAGTATGTTGAATAACCCATTTTCATAGATACGAGACCTGTGCGAAACTCCAATGCAAGAGACACTAGGTGTGACACTGAAAGTCTTTGCTGAAAGGTAAAATCTCTCCTAATTTTTTTAATCAATCAATGACCGATCAATGGTTAGGATGAAACACACTTCAAAACCTACTGGAGGACACTGAACGAGAATTTCTAATCCATAGGTGGCATCACATAGTGGTGTTAACTAGATGTATCATTTCTAATCATAAATGACTGATAAAGTAAAAAAAAATTGATGGCCGATTATGATTACAGGAATTTTGCATACAATTTTTTTACCTTTGTTAATAGTGCAGTTTTATTTCAGACTCAACCAAACAAAACAAAACTTGTGGCTTCATGTTGCTTATTTGGTGAAGAGTTATAATCTGTAATCTCCAGAAAACAGCATCAGAATTTAGCACAGCTTTATTATGTGACTGAAACAGCATCTTAGAATTATAATCTCTATAAAATAGAGGGAGAAGACTAGCTCTGCGTGAAAATGATCTTCCATATTCTGCTGTATATGTTTATCCCTATGTATTTTTTCTGTATTTTTCGTGAGAAATGGCGCATCGCAAACTTTGTACAGGCCCAAATATCTTTAGGTAGGGTAAAGTTTTTCTAGGGGAGGAGGGGGGGGGGGGGGGAACCAGAAACACATCATTCTGTTTTGGGGGGCCCAGCTTTGCACGTTTGATAACAGTATCGCCTTTACTGAGACCTTTGGTTCCACGTTTTAGATGAGCTATATAAACTGATTCGATAAAGTGATAAAAAGAGCTTGATGCTCTAAAAAAAGATCCTCAATGTATATGAGGGACCAGCGTGTCCATTTCACTCACGTGAAATAAAAATGATGAATCGTGACAAAATTCAGCGTGTTTATTCTTCGCCCACCAGCCCCATAACGTCACCCACCATGGACATAACGCACTCGCCCTACTGCAAATGTTTTCCCGCTCATTCCCTATGCAAAACCAATAACCCCCACAGTCGGCCTGACCACCACACCACTCTACTCAGGCCTGATATGGTCATTGGTGGTACATGTATGGTTTTTGTCTGACACCAACTTTCGCCCACGCGCACTGCTTCTCTGTGTTCGTCCGTAAAGTACGTCATCCCCGGCCCACCCTTCACTCAGTTTGTCCGAATTGCCCCGAAATCGGTTTCTCCATTCGAAACTACGTTCACCAGTTCTTTCCTAAATATATATGTGTGTCCCTATATCCCTATACGTCCGTCCTAAGTTCCGTCTATTCCACCCGTCTCTCCCTACCTACTTACCGTCTGTCTACCTTTCTTGTTCTTTCCATCCACCCTCCCGGAGCGGTGTATGGATTTTATCCATTTTCCCCCTTGAGACACTAGGAAATTGCCTCACATCCCTCAAATAGCGTAATGTGCCAACGAGGCGGTGGACCGCTCACCGTGAGTTACGCTAAGGGCGTAGCTATTCGACACGCCAACACATCGGCGGCTCGATCTGCTCGGGGACACTCTCTCCTCGTTCGTTAGAGCCGGCGGCGTCGCCAGTCACTCCCATCAACTTTAGACCGGTAATGTTTTCGGTCCCTCTATATGCAAACTTAATCAAGATCGTGGTGTCTCGGCAGGTCCTTCTTGTTCGTCTAACTGGGCCTGCGTTTAACTGGCGTCCGGAGACTGGGGAATTTGATTCCAGCCTGCTATCTAGTTGTGCCCTTCTTTGTGAAACAATCAGCTTTGCTTTTGGCAAAGACAGTACTTCCGCGGGGGGTGTATATGTCGAATGGACAACAGACTAATGCTGATAACCGGAAATAACGTTAAGAGGTGATGCAACCCCGATATGGTACTTATTCAATGGGCTGTATTTTCGGTTTTGTTCAACAATTGTAATCCTGGGGTACGAATATGGTGTCCCAGGCTCGTATGAACATCAATTCCGCTTCAGAATGGTAAGTACATCCGGTAATTTAATATATGTGCGGTCGGTTTAGCTTAGGTTTACATGCCCTCTCAGACGCAACATTCTAACTGCAAGATAAATGTGGTAAGTAGTCTGTTGGTAGAGAATTTTGTTAGTCCCCACACCGAGTCCCAAACAGCAGCTCCCCGATGATACATTGTATCAGTTTGGAACACTACCAGATGGTATATGATCTTTTTTGCCAAATGTTGTCGACTACAGGAGAAAATGCTAAGTGAGCGGTTGCGAAGAAACGTTATATACTTTATATATTAGTGTATGTTTTTAAGTCATGAAGACTTCCCGCTACATTCCTGTCTGTAAATGAATCTTCTGAATGGAAATCTATCATTCAAAACAGTAGTAGTAACTTGCACCCTATACCGTGTAACTCTTTTTTCCGTTTCTGTTAAAATTTCTGAAATCAACTCTAGGTAATCTTAAGCATATTATAACACTGTACGCGAATACCCGTAACCATATTTGCATCTTGGTATTGTGTCCCTTTAACACTTTGGCGATATCTATGTTGATGTACATATTCAGCAATGACAGATGGCTTATTGAATATTTGTCGTGAAGTGCAGAACAAGCCAATGATAAATGTGTTCTTCGCAAATGTTGATAACCTCCATTATGTTGCACTGCACTCGCCAGCCTTTCTTTTTAGAATATACTGCCTGGCTAGACTGTCGGTAATATAGAATCCTCCTCAGCAATCACTAGACATTTTGTCAAGATCATTCATGCCGAAGGCTATATATTGATTTTGAACAGACTGCTTAAAAAGGTGGTGGCGTAGGCCGTGGGCGATGGGGCCGGCTGACGGCAACTTACACACCGACAGTCTGCTGGTGAGATATTGGTCCACCCCCGATCACCGAACAACGAGTCTCGTTTCACCCCTCATTGGCAATTGATTTCTTCAAGATTCACTTCACCACAGACATAAAATGTGAACTTAGGGATATTGTGGCAGCTCAGCTTGATAGAACCTTTATAACAAAATAGCGCGCCTTATTTAGGAAAAAAGACTTCACAGTATTATCATACACATGAGGGTGTTGAGGTCTGCCTTATTCCAGAGCTGTTATTGGAAGTAGATTAAAAAAGGCAAATTATCCCAGGGAAAAGATAAGTTTTACATATGGTTCTGAAATTGCAGCTGCCTCCATAATGATATGCATCACAGGAAGAGACAATTATCACCACCCCCACTATCATGAATTGCGAGAAAAAAAGATGAATCTTCGAATCTTATCTAAGTTAACCTTTTATCAAATATCAGTTCAACGCTGTACAAGTATATGTAGTGTGGCAAACCCGTGAAGACCGCCCCCTTTGGCGCATGGCGATGGTCGGTACGCCAGCCAGTCATGGCTTCCTGTACGAAGCCAATGCCGAAGTCAGCTCGGCGGGCGAGGTGACGGAGCGGAACCCCGGCGGAAGGCCAACCTAATCCCGCGTACATTTCACACTGCCTGACCAATTGATGGGGCTTCACTAAAGGAGGGTACACGTTAACCCAAGTAAGGGCGACTGTGCCAGCCTTTCATTATACTACATCTAGTATGAATGTGAGGACGTATATGATTCGGCATAAAAGGCGGTAGGACGAGGATGGCAGTCTAGAATAATGGGCGGACGTTTTTTTTAATGTATGGTCAGACTGTATTGGTGTTCTCCACAACCAGACATCAGGCGTACCACGGACAAGAGGCGCGGAATGTCTGATGGACTTGGGAATGAATGATGCTACAACAATTAAGCCCAGGACAAGGGCTACGCACAGACTCGTTAGTATGCTTCTGGTCTTAGCTGCCTAACTGTGTGTTGCCCTCCTATCACCCTCATCTAATAATCGTTCTCTGCGTGATATACCCATCGTGGTTTTTGTGTGTGTTTTTTTTTTACAAATGCTGGTATCATCGCCGTTTTTATACCACGTCACATCAACTAAGCAGAACCCTTTGGTAACCATGAGAGATTCATCAGTACTTCGGTATTATATCTTACATTTACACATTTCAACAATAATATCTAATTCGAGCATATAGACTATTTATTCACCAAAGTGGATTGAACAAATCTGCTATCGTGTATTTTATAGCAGCAAACATTATTTGTTCCTAGATTGCATATGCTTCAAAGATCAGAGGGACAAATACCCATGTGTTTTCTGTCATATATCACTTTGAAAATAGATGTGTCATCGTCAGGTGCATACTCTAGAGCTATACATGGCCTGGCTTAGGTCATCAAAGGCTGATCATGCATTGTCTTACAAATCACCAGATGCATGCAAATGAAGACATGTTTCCATTAGGAAAAGGATTTCTTGCCTGCCCTTCTATGTGTAACTATTAGGACTAAGTGTAAAGTGTTTTGGATGCCTCACACACGGGTAGACTGGATAATTGCACATTAAGTATTGAAGTATGTTCATGTTCTTAAATATAAATCAAGCCACATCACTGCCTGGAGATGATCTCGTCACCTATAAGATAAATACAATCCAGAATAGAGGGTTGTATGTATATATGATGCTGCATTCTGAACCTAAATGGTGTGGGGATCCTAGGCATTTTAGGCCATCGTTTCTATGTCTCTATGGTGCAGCATTTTCTCATCAAGTTACTACAGCGCCACGCTTTCCCCCGCGGCCCCTTGAGACTGTCTGCGTATTAAGCCTTCAAAACGCCGGCTCAGTTGACATTTCGCAGCAATCCGCTGCGCAGCACTATCCACACTACTTAAGAACTGTTGGACGGGAAGTTCAGGCCCCCAGGGAAGCCATCGTGTGGCTTCTTTTGCCCATTCTTTGCTTCCCTAATGGCATTATGATGCTAGATTCTTACGGACTAGGCCTAACCCTCTGAGACCTGCTGAGAACATTTACCTCATATTCAAATGAACCTCATCTGGCCGGGAGTCTTAAAAGTGCCAATTCATGGAGGGAGATGCAAAAGCCCAATAGAATGAAATAATTGGAATCCCAGGATTTGTATATACTTAATTGCAGATATTTGTAGCAGGTCCAACGCAGCGAACAAGTCCTCTAACCTGCTCTAAAATGAGGTGCTCGTACCTCGCCACAAATAGAAACGTCATATTTATGTATGAACAGTTTATGAATAATTTAGATAAGAAATGCACTTTTGTATGTCTTTCTCACCAATACCACTTTATTTATCCCAAGATACATTTACATTTTCCGGCCGATAAAAGATATACATAGATATCAATAGTAAGGGCTGAAGGCCCATAGCATAACCAGAATTGATATGATAACTGCGCCAGCAATTTTGTATTCTTTTAATACTAATGATATTGTTATGAATGGGGAGACGTTACACTATTTTATCTTTGAAAATCAAAGAAGACAACCTTCTTCTTCATGCCCAAGTAACTGCGTATTAAATTGGTATAATGCAGTCCGCTAGCTGAGCAGGGAGGGCGATTTCAGCTGCTCTGGTTGCTGCAGGCCTACTCTTTCCTGCCTTACCTTTTTATAGCTCCTTTTCCCCGGCACCCTTTACGGCAACCACACTTCCACCCTTCACACCCATACGCACACACTCTGCTACGCAGCAGGGAAACCGTTTCACAGCGACTGCTTCTCGACATGACGGACAAGGCCTGGTGGTCGCGCGCAGAGCATTGCCGTTTAATAAACATTGAGCAAAAGGAGTGGGAAGGAAAGTTATTGACAGGTGATAAATGTCGTCATGATGTGGAACTAAAAAGACTTCTGCGCACCGTCCGTCACGGCTGCCCGGGGAAATTGAGCACTGCCGAGTGTTGTTGGCAAGAGCAACTCTTCGACCGAGTGCGTCAGGAGCAGCTCACTGCAAGATGAAAAATGACATCCGGCCCTGGATCGGCTTTGGGTAGTGTGACGATGCTCGAGGAAAAACAAACCCAGACCGACGAGACAAAGGGCCCTAATTAATATTTTAGAAGGAAATCTTTGATGAATTGTGTTTTGCCTTTTAACCCTGCGTCTTTTAAATTTACTCGTCGCTGTTCCTGTCGATTTCCACCTGGAACTTAACTTGTACTTCATAAAATATCCATGTGGCAGGTGTCGGGCAAGACGCACTGGGTTGTAATACTATAACTTAAGAAATCCATGGTACTAAATAAATACCACATCAACATATATTTGTAAAGCTCACAAAGCCTTCATGTGACAGACCTCTTTCATTGGTAAATCATACAATACAAGCCTGATCCTAAAGGGCATCTGCCCAGAACGTTTACAGATGTTTTAATCAAATCGAAGAATTCGCTACCTATTACTCTCTATTTTCCTTCTCTTTATGAGATCTTTATCTCTGTAAACCTTTAATGCATTTTTCAGGCCAGTTCACTCAACTATGAATGATATTGAAAGTGTGTAAAGATCGATCGGCACATTCTGCCCACACCCCAACGGGAAACGGAGGAATACCTGAACGAGAATGTTTTAAACCACATATTAATGATATTGAGGCTGAGAAATAAAGATTGTTAGCTCTTAAGTCCTACCCACCTGTGTAAAAAGGTTAGCCTATCAAAGATATTTATGGATCCTTTTAAAAAGTAGAACACTACTCTTCTCTCTAAAGGCGTGTAATTTGAAATGCTATTTGAAGCCAATCCATTTAAATTCCGCGTGACTAGAACTACGGATGTTTTCTTGGGTCTTCATTACGGAACGATATTAGATTGCCCCACGGTCTATCTCAATTAGTGAAGAGGTTCGGCCGAGACAGCTGCATTGCCACCCGATCCACGTTATGATCTGCCTTCGAAAATATTAATTGAAATATTGAATTAATTACAGTGACAAGATGTGATAGCAGGTATCTTTTGTAAATATTTAGTGTTAGCCAAACATGACATGTTTGAGTTCAGATATGATATCTTCCTGAATTTATACTGCATCTATTGAATGATCATCCATTTTACGTCACTCTAGACTTACACACGAATACCTACTGGATCCCCCATTATGCCAAAGCATAACTGTTCAGCATATCCTGTCAAAGGTTCAAGAAAATGGACATAAGGACATGTACTTGAAAATAGTAACAAAAAAGATATAATAAGCTTTTTGAAAGAGACAAATCTATTTGATGGTTTATAAGATATGTTGAGACATTGGAAAGAATTGATGGAAAGAATTTTACGAAAGTGAAAATCATTGACTGTCTCTCTATACCCTCTAGGTCCCCTGGGACGTGAAACCACAAACAAACAAGCATGCATACATACATCCAAACAAATAAACAAACGCCCAGCTTGTCTCTCATCGTTGTGGTGTAGGACATTCTGTGACAGCCTACGAAAGAGTGTGGTACTTGTCTGTCTAGGAAGGTCAGATGAACCAGCAAAAATGTTCTTTTAATCTAAGAGTGGGCATACTCGTTTCATAAATAGAACGATGAGCAATACTCTCTTTAATTTCCTTCATGGTACATTAACTTTATACCTTATACCAAGCTCAGTGGCCAAGTGGTAGGGGTGTTCGCCTCGAGCATGGGAGGTCGTGGGTTCAAACCCCGGTCGGATCATACCAAAGACTTACACAAAAATGGTACCCACTGCCCATTCGACTAACACCCGCCATTAGAATGAGGAGTAGGGGTCTAGGGCCCGAGTGGAAGAACGGCTACATAGCCGAATTCGGTGATTGTGAATATCCCCTTAAAAATTGCTTAAAAAAAACCCAAAAAAACAAACAAAAAAACTTTCATGTCTGTAGGACAATTACTCCAGGGTGGTACTAGAGTACGTAGTGCATCAAGATATTATGTCTCGATCACCATCATCACATGTTTCTTACACTACACCTTTACGATCAGTGGTTCCAGAGTTGATACATGTTTGATACATATTTGATAGGAGAATGCAACAGATTGTACCACCAATCTCCAAATCATGATGCAATCAACAATGCCTCCATTAGAGGCATGATAAAATTCATGATTTTTGTTTTGTATTCTCTCACTCAATACAGCAACTCTTCGTTCCAAGTACACACTTTGTTTAACTTCTAATAGAAAATTTAAAAGGGCTAGTCTGTTTATACCAAACAGTCGTTGCCTGTGGACGAAGGATTCCATGGTAATGTAATTAACAAGTTTCGATGACTTACCGGTTGTAAGAATACCAAGTAGTTTCTAAGTCTCAGGGGAAATAGACAGATAGAAGAAGTCCAGTTATCAACATGATACCTTAATTTACGGATACCATGGCAATCCAGAAAGAAGTGCCTTAAACGATCACTACCATCACAGTAGTAAGGACGGGATGAGGGCAGTTATCTGTTATGACAGGTAATATTACTTTTTAAAATTATGTAGTGTATAAAGAAACTGATGCCTGGTTTCAAAAGTACAATTGTAAAAATGTCTATTTCCACTGCAGTCTTCCTAAAGATTCATTTGTAATGATATCAATAAATATTAGCGAGCCGTACCTCATATTATTAATTATGGATGATTTTAAGTTGGTCTTCCACTTCGCAGAAGACAGGCAAACATAGCGGTTTGTATATTTGTAGTCAAATCTACGCCACACTGTATTGAAAATCAATTCATCTCAGATTGTTGCTACTTTCCTTTTATGTATTTTTCTCGCTGGCATTGTCCTGCGTTGTCATTGTTATTTTGATAAACTAATTAGAAAAATACCTTCTAACTCTCACAATCGACGGATATAACGATGTGACATCAGCACAGGGGTATTTTTAAAGATCCGACCTGGGTTGTCTTTTTTCAATTCCGTGAAGAGGATTGGTTCAGCTGCTCTGGAAGCTTTTATCCTGATTGAATTTCTCGGCCTAGTCTCTCGATTCCAGTCACTGATGGTGCACCAGATGTGTAGATTGTTGATCCAAGTATTCAGAGTGTAGCCAACTCGAAGATTTTAAATGGTCAAATCCGTTTACATCTGTGCATATATCCTTTGACAATTAGATGTTTAACGTGTTATGTATGCGTGTGTGTGTGTACTATGCAATGTTTGTGCAGTTGTAGAACTGCTAATCTCCTCCTAGTAAGCTCTTGATGTACCATACGTTATATATATATATATATATATATATATGTATTTATATAATCTACTCTAATATAAACGCTATTTGACATAGCTTCGTAACACTGTAGTTACAATACACTATACAATACATAAATGGTGCCACAAGCAAATCGATCATGATATGTTGCCGGATTGGAGAAGGTGTGGGTGGTAAATTAGTATACACTTAGTATATCATTGCCTCAATTAACCTCTAAAGCTCCAGAACAGTAACTATTTTACCGTTACTCCTAATACTGGAAAATGCACCTTAAGAACCATATATAAACATGGTCAGTCAGTCAGGTTTATAGCAAAAAGCATACGTTGATTGCTTTCTTTAGAGGATTCAGAAAACACTTTGCATCGTGAGATTGCAATGTTCTGCCATGAAGTGCGTCTTATGATATTTTATCAGTACATGATATGTCATGTTATTGTAACATGAATGTACGCACTTGGGAGGCGCCAAACGCTGTGGTATGGTATCCCTGTCGACCGTTATGGATTTTAATGTCCCATCAGTAGCACGTGGGGAGACTGCAGATAGAGCCATGAAGAACACAAAGACGCTCTACGTCTTACAGTATGGGAACAACCACTCACCGCACTGAGCCGTAGTTAGTCGTGCCAGGCTGCAAAAAAACATATTACTTTGAAGACATAAAGTCTAACATTCCTTCTGCAAAAATACCTGACTTTACCTTGTATTCCTTCATTAAGTAGATCGGTATTGCCCTTCAGGCAAATAGTTACATGTCGTTAGTGTCTTATACAAACTTTATTACATTATATTTTTTTGATAGGCCCTAAATGGCATAGCATTAGCTACTCAAATGAATAGGTAGCTAATAGATTGGATCTGTAGTAAAATCAAGCAGGGTAAACGGGCGGAGGCTTGGTGGAGGGATCAAAAAGATTCACACGATGTTACGATAATACGCAGCGCATGTCGTACCATAGTGTGATAGAGCACGGGAGACTTTAATCTGGCAACGACCCTCAATAAGTTAAACAGTACATGCTGTCTAGTAATTACAACCACAGGAGACCCGCTGAAAGATAGAGATGGTTCGAGGCCTCTGGGCAGTGTTTGCAGTACGGTCAGTAGCGGCTAGCATGGTCCATGGCCCGTGAAGGTGCCAACGTGTCGTATTCTGAGGTCTGTAAATATGTGATAGACGGGAAAGTTATTGCCTGGCTGTCCTCCAGTAAGCTGTGAAACGAATACTAATAAGGGTTTTATTAGGGTAGGAGTTTGAAAGGGGGAAGGCCTTGGCTCAAGTCACCAAATTGTTCCTATGGCCCTTTGACTTCCCACTGAGGGTTAACACTATCTGTTCCTTCGATAACAGTACCAACAAGTTGCGTTGGTGTTGCATCGACATGCAGAGATCTCCTATAAGCTCTTAACAGGGACGTAAAGGGAGAGTACATAAACTATTTCAATTATCAACATGACCAACGTGAATGTAAAAACGCTCCAGAATGATAACTGTTTATCCTTTTTGACATTTGTACAGTGCACCAGATAGATATTGTTAATATGGGAGTGAACAAAGGTGATCTAGATCACATAGTAAGGTAAACGTTTAAAACAGCTCGCTACACGTTCTGTTTTGCACCATCTACGGTGTCTCGCCCAAACCAGAAAGCCTAGATGACATTGGCTGGTGAAGTGGTGATAGCGCCTTTAAAAACAACCACTCTACTTAGCCGCATTTTCAGAGGATAGTTTCCTTGGCTATTCGTAGGAAGGGAACGTGCTGTGTTAGCAGTGTAATGTCGCAAACTGCTCCATGTCAGTTGATAATTGGCACCACCCCATCAAGGCACTACAGGTTACGCTGCAAGGCACAGAGAGTGTTATGAGGGTACGTCTCCCACAGAGTATTGGGTGATCGATTTACCTGTACTCTACAGAAAATAGAGCACGTTTCCAACTAACATCAGTACCGTAGCAAAATTAAGAAACGATTTTTACCATTATTATTGACTGGTCCTACGAAATGTCAGTAGATATATAGCAGGCAGCATAACTACAAAAGACGATCTTCAAACATATGCGTGCAATACACACTATATCATTTCGAGCTATTTATCCCGCAGGAATCTAGTTCGGTTAAGTTATCACATTTATGAGGAATAAGAGTAGTAAATGGAAAAATGTAGGAATATGTACCATTAGATCATAATAAGCTCTTCTCTGTGTTTTAGGCAGCACACTTGTTTAGCTATTGAAAGGATTGGAAACGATTCCTGAGGAGGAAAACTGCTCCCCAATTAGACCCTTTTTAAAGTGTGTTACTTTGAATTCGTGTTTACGTCTGAATAATCGAAATTTTTGTTCACTTATCCTATAAAACAATACAGTTTTTTTCTTTATTTCTTTGGGTTTATATACAAACGGTAGTTATTAAATACTTTGTGCACGTATTTGCCGTCCAACATTAAGTTATGGCAATAGTCGTATTTATTACCGATTACATTTGTGGATTATCTTTACAAAGGGTATGTAGGAAACAGGAATTTCTGTAGAAATGAATGATTTATAGGTAACTGTTGTACTTGTTTATGTAACTTACATGTTGCTTCTTCTCTTTACAGGTAAGCAAACCGATAGCTGCAACATATTATCCTCACAAACATACGGTACACGGTAGGGCGTTTCTTTTGTTATGTAGAGTAGGTAATTCCACAAAAGCTGATGCATAGTCCTCCATCCTGTACATAAACAATGTGATCATTCGTATATATGAAGCGTCATTCCCATAGATGCCTATGATGCTTTCTCTGTGTGTTGCAGCTTCGTTAGACGACACGGATATGAAGATGTATACTCATGTTTCCTAGCATATTGTTTAATAATCACTACATACGGACATGATTTATATAGTCGACGTACCTGCAGTTGCATATGCATGATTACCATGTAACGGGGTCTCTTTTGCAAAAGAAGCAGGCCGATATTGAATGCTCATATCTAATAATAGTATACGATAACCTATGCAAAAATCGTGTTCATTTGAAAGCTTACTGTTTGAATCCAAAAGAAGCAAAATAAATTCAACATTTAAATAATAAATGTCACACACAGAAAGACATTTATTTTCCCCAAGGATTGTAAACAAGCAGCAGCTCTGACATTGTAGCACACAAAAGTGGACCTATAGGCACAGCCAGAGAAAGAGAGCACAGAAGTTTCCAGTATGAGCAGGCAGTGGACAGTATGGGGGGGATGTGAGGGGCATACATATCGCGTTGCCATCGTTTCAGCTGACAAAGACTATTTCACCATAGCAGCCATCGCTCCTCTCCGGGACCAGCCTGTAGACATGTCGAGATGTCGGCGCCGTGTGTCGCTTTTGTGAACGATGTGATATTTTCCCCGATGAACGCCGCCATGCCGCACGCGGGCTAAACGTCCTTGAAGCAAGGACGTTGGTTCAGCCGGGCGCCCTGCACGCTGTTACTGTCGATATACAGCACGCGTAGACACGAAGGGCGAGAAGATGGTTCAGCCTCATGATAAAAGTGGTTGCCATATGCAATGCCTTAAAAGGGGTGAATACCTTTCCTTGTCAGAATGTGGTGGGTAAAAAGCAGGCTCGGAAGAAAGCACCAGAAGATACAATCACCTCTGTATTGTGTCTACAGAAATGAAATTGAAATGGATATTCCTCGGACAAATCATTTTGACATAAAATGATATTATGGTTTTTTGGGGTTTTTTTTTCATGATTTCTTTATTGACGGAAAATTACAGTTGTTATACTTAAAACTTTAGTACAAAGTTTCGTCAATGCAGTGGGCTTGTGACATCAGCTATGTTACATGATAGCTGGTTTTCATTGTCTGGCCCATAAGACCCAAATTGATCAATAAAGTCCATAATCGTCATTGCTTATTTCCTATAACCATACAGAGGCTGTCATAACGGCACTCAGACCCAATTATGAATACAACTTAAGGTGTTTGTCAAACTCACAGTGCACTAGCTGTATGGAATGATTTAAGTCATTGCTATATAGACAGTGATCCGAGGCAGTATATCCAAGCTTCAGGCATTATGTACATAAGGGTCTTCAGGCATTATGTACATAAGGGTCACTCAGATGTTATACCAAGGTGGCGTTCGATGCCCAGATATCTTCTCCTATAATATAGACGTCACCGATGGGCACGGGGGGGCGTGTGGACGTCGCGTATTGCTGGATAGTGAGTGCGTGATCGGCAATATCGGGACAGTCAGGCAGAAAGAAGCAAGGCGTCTGGCAAAGGGGCGTGTAGCCGGCTTTGGCGAGCTGGGCAATGTGTCGGCGGGTAGCGTGTGAATGGTGGTTGGTGCACACGAGTGAGTTTCTACCCTGTGGGCAGTTCTCCTGAGGCAGTGAGATTTTAGGAAAAGAGACAATTAATACTTGGGCTAGTCAGGGAAGTGTCCCAATTCTGACAGCTCTCAGGTCGGTTCTCGGAAGGAGGTTAGTGATCCTTTTTTTCCTCGTTGGTCAGTGGATGATGAGGAATTCTAAGTGGGCATTTGAAGGTGATAAGTGAATTCTGTATTGGGTAATTATATAGAACGTCCTCACCATACTGTACAAGTCACAGAACGGAGGTATGTTTTTTATCGCTGAAGGAGAGGTAACTGTTTGATCCCTCGTTGGGAAGAGAGAAGATAATGAGAACGTATTGTGCAGTGAGAGGAAGTCTTTTGGTTCATGGTGTTTAACACGGTAGCAACTGGGTTATATCACGGATCGAATCTATGGGATGACTGTGACAGACAGGCAGGAAACACACTGGTATGGTTAAGCCCCAAACCCTGAATTCCGTTAACCACAAACCAGCCTGCTGCAGATTGAACTATCCTGCCACCCTGGTAATGATAGAAATCTGGCGAGCTCCTGGGTGACAGTTATTCTTCGAGCAGTAACAGGGGGACAGAAATTCTTAAGGTATAGTGTCTAGAGAATCGCTGGCTAATTTTGATTGCAGGATGGTAATGAGTCCTATAGTGGCAGGACGGGGGGGGGGGGGGGCAAGTCCTTCTGCGATAGTAAGCAGAGTACTGTCACTTCATGCTGAGCGCTGGTGGGAAAATATTCTAGCTATATACTCCTTGGGTATTGACGCACCTTGGGTATTGACGCACATATAAAGTATTTATTTTGAATATGTTACATTGTTTCAGGGGGTTTTCACTCCAGGCCCTTTTTGTACGTTTCAATGAGAAAAGGCGCGGTACCAATAAAAAAGTACCAACACTTTTTACGGTTTTTCTGCAGTTGTTCCCCAGGGCATCATAAAGAATCTCTTTAAGGGTAAAATGAATTAATGATCACACTTTCAGGGGTGGCTTTGATCTTAAAACACTTTTTGCCAAGAATGTGGCCATACCTTTGCTTCCTGTTCTGTACAATCAGTCCAGTTGAACAAATTGGACGTTAAACTACCCAAACAAACAATGTACAGGCAGTGCGGCAACACAATACAATTGGTCTGTCCTAAGATACCTGTGGCGAATGTGCAATACAAGATTTCTAACTGTATCTTATCTTCGATGCCATATCCTATAATGTCATGTCAACAACAGATTCCGAATAACGTGATTATCGTTGACTCTGAGCAGAAATAAGGGAAAAGCTTCCCCGACGGCCCTACGACACCAGTCTTAATCCCCAACCTGAGAACTGACAGATTGGACATTGTAATTCCATATGAAGATCTCCTTGCAAAATGTGAGGACTACCATCACCAGGAAGACGAAACTGAACTTACTACAATATTGCCCTAAAGCCGAGACCATCACTCCGACAATCAGTGACACGGAAAGCAGTGCAGTTCTCCAGCGGATATTACTCTTAAAGAAACGGACACAACCCTGACTGTGGAAACTGGTAACACTACAGAGTATGTCAGTGTTTCTACTTCGGCTAACAATTATACTTTAAAAAAGGATTCATCCAAAGATGAGCTGCCTATTGTTAATTTTATTGACTACCTGAGTAATGTTAATGATGCAATTGGACGTGTTCGTTAGTAGGCTGGAAGAAGATACCTAGCCTGAACTATTTATTACCCACCTATTATGGAGTCTCCATACTAAACCTACGGAGTCTACAGATCGCTACTGAGTAGATTCTGGAAAGCCGGAATCTACTCAGTAGAATACGGCTTTTTCTGCAACCTGCCGGGTACTATTTCGTTGGTTTTCTAATTATTTACAATGTTTTTTCCCTAATAATTACTCGAAAGGTGAGTAATAAATACAACATTACCAAGATTTTGATCTTTGTGGCCGTATTCTCCTATTGGTTAACACTACACAATACTCCTTGCTATCGCTCGGAGTTATACCATGTGTCAACTTCGCGGAGATCAATATTATGGTAATATTGTGTATGTTTCTCTCGCTGGACTTACCAATATCAACCCGTTACAAAATCACCCATGAGCTCAAGGGACTACCACTGCTTAATAAACAACTTGAATGGAGCTAGGATTGGTAAGCAGACTGACAGTTGTGTCACAAGTGACCGCTATGCAGTGACGAAAGAGGATCTATTTGGACTAAACCAGTGATTTAGCATGACCTAAAGACAAAAGTATCTATAATACACTGAACACATTCACCGGGAAAGCTGGACACTAATTGAAAATATTTAAAATGCTTCATTAAACTATACATTGTAACAAAATAGGACATAGCTATACCCAATCTGCACTCTTACACAGTAACCGAAGAATGGGTGACATTTTAGAATTGTCATCCCCTTTCATAGTCTTGTACCATGTGACCTGCCTTGACTAATCACAGCAACGCAATCGTTTGTTGATGTTTATGATGTTGTTATGGCTATCTGTTTGTTGTCAAGTGATGTCAACTAAGCCTGGAATAGCTATTTTTGCTGTCTAGCCTTTTAGAATAGGGCCTTTTTGACAGTGTAAAGCGGTTTCATCTATGAGAATCATCACGTTGCATAGAAGTATCTGTGTTACAGTGAGTGCTGCAACTGTGAATAGCAGTAACCCTTCCTGGGGGAATAAGTTTTCTGATTAGTTATTCTCCTCAGTTGTCAAAAGGCAACTGGGGAGGGGGGAAGTGATTGGTTTTTTTCTTGTAAATAAATGTGGGTCATAAATATGAGAAAGTGGTACTCATTGGTGACATTTCAATTAGCATAAACAAGTTTGGACATGGCTATATGGTGTTGCCTCAAAGCTATTTTTTATTGAGTCACTTAGTGATTAAAAGGATCACTGACAGTAAGGCCCAAAGGGCATTAGTGTTGAGACTTTCAATTCAATTGAATTCTAGTAGGTTACGAAGGTATTCAGCTTTGTCCGTGTCTGGATGGGCATACACAAAGTCAATGACATGTTTGGACATATCATCTTCCTTCTGGTGACTATTAGAGGTAAAGTGTCTTGCCACTTAGCTCACCTCTGTCTTGGCCCCATTGGCGTTACCAAAATGCTGTACAAAGCGTTTTTTGAGTTGCTGTTCGGATTGCCCAATATACTGTATTCTACAGCATTTGCACTCTGTGCAGTAGATAAGGTTAGAACTACAGCAGTTCACATTGTGTCGACTCATGTATGTGAGTCCAGTTGCCATGCATTGTATCCGGCCACTGGTGTTTAACTTTGGCAATATCTACAACTATTCAGTTGTAGAATTTTTTCATCGTTCGGTATGATCTCTCTTGAAGTCACTGCCAGTAGTTTTGCCCTCTATGCATGGGGGGATGCCTGAAGGCCAAAATGACAGGCAGTCCTCGTGTTGAGCAGCATTTCCGTAGAATGTCCCTCTAAATCCCAGGTAGTAATTGGTTGCTAAGATGATCGGGTCTACATCACTGGTGGCTGGAGCACCAGTGTTCCAGACATGTTCCTGTCAGGCCTTCTTGTAGGCCTTCAAGAAGGCCCCTCTTAGAAGTGGTACAGGGTTGCTGCATCTTACAAAGTGTCAACCTCGGGTGATGCAATGTTAGACAAAACTGATTTCATCCGAACAAATCCTTCGAATGCAAAGGAACTGTCCATGTGTTATAACCCTGATACAATGATGTGGATGGGCCGTGTTAAATTGTAGGTAGGATGAACTGTCTGACGTTTTAATGTACAAATCAGGACTTAGAACAAAACGTTCTTCAAAATTGGGCATGGACAGGTTAGCCTATGTCGGTGCCACCCATGTGCTCCAGGAGTTTGCATATTTGTTCATTTGAGAGTTCCCCCAAAGGAGGTGTCAGTCTTCGTTTGCATAGCAGCTGATAGATGGCCAGGTAACCCTCAAGGCTGGGGCTGTTTGTGAACAAGGATGTTACATCAAGAGCCCCGAGTAGGTAACCTTTAGGTAGGTTGCCCCAGCTGGAGAGTTCTGTGGTGTCTTTTAAGTACGATTTAACCTTAACGAAAAATGGCCTTATTAGATAGATATAAACTAGGGCTGAGATCTTTTCAGTGGGGCTACCTTTGACCAAGACTATTGGTCGGGCAGGTGATGGCTGGGTATTCTCATGCATTTTAGCTAAGAGGTACAGGGCAAAAAGGCAAAAAGGCAAAAATACCAAACTAAACACTGAAGCGGTATATGTAATTTCCATGTGGTTTTCATTGAAGCATTCGTTGAGCTGTTATTGAGTATAAAGGTTCCAATGATCTTTCACTCACGTTCTAAGTACGCCGTGATGAAGGGCTGCTGACGTCCCAAACATCGGCATGGATATCAATACAGAATCTCGAAGTGGCCGTCAGAAATGTTGTCATATCTACTTGCCCGCTTTAGAGGGAGTTTAGTTTATTACTGATCTTTTTTTAAGTTTTTATCTTAGCCATTTATTTTTTGCACGGTACACGTTTGCTTAGTATCCTGGCCTTATTAGCTTCCTGATACCATGAGCAACTTACATGAAGACCCCTTATTGAATTCACGTGTCCTGAAATAGGCCTGGATGGACTGTCGATCGACCCTGGAGATTAATATCTGGCATATCATTTTCATTTCATGTTGTTTGTGGTGGCCTGACTTCAGCTTAGATCTGGTCTAAACACCCCCAGGGATGGGTTTGGTGCGTACGTTTATGCATTGATTCAGTATGTGGCTTTCATCAGCCGGCCTAATGAGTAGGGCGTGGTGACGGGCCGCAGTCTGCTGCGGGGACATCATGATCTGCTCACCACTTTCTCTCTGGAGTGACTCAATTTGCGTTGCTCGGCTCATTTAGGAGGTCTTGTCTAGTGTATCCTCCTATAAGCTCATCATATCACATAGCATTATTTATAAGTGTGGCGGTGCATAGCAATCTTGTTGTGGATCACATAGACGGCCACCTGGTATGGAGGAGAAACAGTGCATGAGCCTTTGGACGTATACAAGTTACCGGAAGAGTTTCAGTTTTGCTGTACAGCTAATGTTGTGTTATACTAACATAGACAAATATATGATTATATTTTTATCTCAGAATTCAGAGCTCACTCTCCAGTTTTCAATACATAATATGTCACGAGTACTCATATTTTATTATCCACCTAATACAACGTGTCCATAGAAAACATATAGGGAGTGTGTATGGATATGTTGTATGCTCCTGGGGCGCATACGGAAAAATAATGCGTTACAGAAAAATAGTGCATATCTAAGACGGACTGATATCGACATGCCACTTGTCCAGAAAATGTGGATGATAAATAAAATATAGACTGGTTTTAGATAAAAGCGGTCGTATGCTTCTCGGAGTTTACTCGACGCGATATCCTTACATACGCTCGAATAATACTGCGCGTCAACTCCTCTGAGCATATGACCGATTATATCTGAAACCAGTCAATATTGTGTATGTATTCCATGTGACATGTTACAATTAGTGCCGAAACGTATTCAAAGCCGGATGAGGGTCAGGGGATAGGCGTAATTAATTTCGGTTGCTTCTATTGTCCCATTATATAACGGATGGACACTTTATACCACAACTCATAAAGGCCCGGCCTCATTGGTGCGATGCGATAGTCGCAAGTCAATAAAAAGTCATAAACGGCCGGCGAAGGTCAGAAAAACGGCGCCGCCCATCGCATCGCACACAATTGCTCCTCTGGGACCGGGCTTGCGCGCGTGTGCGATTGTGTGCGATGCGACGGATCCATCGCATCGCACATCATGAAATGTTCATGATGTGCGATGGATTCGTGACGCACGTATAGAGTTCTTCCTATCATAAGTGCATAGATACTGGACTACACTTCAGTGATTTCATTTAGTTTACACAGACGACCCTGACCAGTGGTACCTGGGGTCTACTACAGTGAATATCTGCCACACCTGACAAGTTCTACACCCTAAGCCTATTATAAATACATGTACATCGGTGGTGCCAGAAATAATGTTGCGACGATTCCATCGCATCAGTGGGGCATACCCTGGATTTCTTTGCGATTGAGGCCGAGGATTCCATCGCAATAGGGGTCATAAAGCCCGCCGAGGGGGGCGTTTATGGGGCCATAAAACATGTGCGACGATCGCATCGCACCAGTGGGGCCGGGCCTTTAAACTAATTGGAGGGGGAGGGGGGAGGGTCGTCATCTTCACTGGGGAAGAAGCCCTCAGCACAGTCTGAAGCAGATCTCTGGAAATGGTAGGGAATATATACACATAGTGTCTGGCATCAAGCCAGTATTGAGATCTACTCTGGACTACTCCCAGTTCGTCTGAGCTGCTCAGGTGGTGCCTTGGCAGTCAAGACCCTAGGTCTGAGCGCAATATGTGTAGCTTACATTACTGAGGGTATGGTGCCAACGCCCACGTCACGAGGCACCTTGGGGGCACACAACATACCCCCTCCACTCCGCGTGCATTAAGGTGAAGCCGATAGAAATGCGGTCAGTACCGCTGCTACGAGTCCGCTCAAAAAAACGGCCTCGGAGGTTAACACTTAACGCTACCTGAAAAGTGCGACCCTTCATGCACTTAGTCACCAGCTGGAAGCCGTGTTTAGAGGCACAATCTGAAAGCGGTCAGAGGTGATGGCGGAAGTTACAGAGCAAGCCAAGCCTGCTACATAAGTAAGCAGAACACATTTACAGTATAAACACAACTCTGATTCAACACACACACACGTATATATATATATATACATTTATAGACCTTTCTAGGTTGGAAGGGTTTGCTGTTAACCATGTCAACGACTAATGCTGGATATTTTTGTTCTATCGTCTCGGCTTACTTAATGTCTGTGCCCTGATGGCCCGGGGCAGACCCAGGGCCACTAATGGTTATCCCGCTGTGATCCGGTCGGCTCACCAGTCTTTTAAAGGGTCGTTCATAGAGCATATGATATATAGACGGCATGGGGCAGAGAACGGTTACCAGCAATAATTAGAGGCGCGATACCTGTACGGAATGCCGGCCCAAGCTGCACGCTTGGCCGCCTTTTAATTTCCGTCGAGAA
Organism: Alentia gelatinosa; assembly: GCA_950022655.1. Classification (NCBI taxonomy): domain Eukaryota; kingdom Metazoa; phylum Annelida; class Polychaeta; order Phyllodocida; family Polynoidae; genus Alentia; species Alentia gelatinosa. The sequence goes on from OX465586.1 coordinate 46,822,498, forward strand.
ACTGCGGACGATTGATATGGATAGGCCTGGAGATCCCTGGGAAGCTCGACGATATATTGACCGGGGGCTGGGAGGCAGGGTGGGTTTAGGGGCTAGGTAGGTAGCGGGCAGGCAGGCAGCCCTTCGCCTGCCGCCGGCACGCGGGCCGCAGTCTGTAAACACATATCGGGGCGGCCTCACCGTGCCTCACCGTGCCACACCTTCACCCCAGTCTCAGATCTATCGCAGCCGCCGCTCCCTTCGTCTCGGCGTTTCGGTGAACTACTAGCGGGCACGTGCCCCGACCCCTGCTGAGCAGTTCGCTTTGCAACGGCGAGTTGCTCAGTTCGACACGGCAGCGCTTTGTCAGCGCACTGCACAAACCCGTGGTCTGTCTTTGAGACAGGGGAGGGGCATGTATGAAGCATGCAGCATCACGCGGACACTCGAGTCGGGCCCGACCTCAGCCTCTTATCTGCACGGCTCCCTGCTCCTCATACCCCACCCCCTCCCCAGCACTGTCGAGCTCCGACAGCAGCAATATGTAGACATGAAATGGTATCAGGTGTTGTTTCTAGCGCTGAGCACCGGTTAAGTCGGAGAAAGGGATCCTCTCTGCATTGCAATGTGGATTAGCTGTGACCTCCGACTGCTGTCTCAATACAACTCACATATTCAATCAGATATTCAAGCGCACAAGCTCCCTCCCAAGTCTAGACAGGAAGTGAATATAGAAGCCATAAGAATTCGAGATGTGTTGATGCACATACATATATAGGGGTATTTAGAAGGAAACCCACGAGATGACAATAGCTTGGTCCGTACTCCACCGAGTTTGACAGCAGAGTAATTCACGAAGCAAAGCTGAGTTAATTACTCTGTGGTCAAACGAGGTGGAGTACAGACCAAGTTATTTTCATCGAGTGGGTTTCTGATTTTATCACACCCCGTATAACACTATTTATTGATGAAATGAGTCACCGATTTACCCATTGAGTATTGAGTACACGAACCTCACGGCCGTGGAGTACGAGTTCCTAATGTTAAGCCTATGGAGAAAAATACCGGGGTGAGATAAGGATGCGTACCTTACCTTCTAAGGATGAGCCGCTATAGACAATATGGATGTGTACCTTACCTTCTAAGGAAGAGCCACTATAGGCACATTCATTTCAAAACGGTATGCCCACGCGTGACAGTTATATAGATATTTCTCCTTAATTTTGTATGATAAGATCTGATCAGAATCAAATCTGATCGCTTAAGACATAATTGAATATTAGTTTATATATATGTGTGTGTGTGTGTGTGTGTAATATTTTCCCTACCTTAATCATATATATATATATATATATATATATATATATATATATATATATATATATATATATATATATATATATGATTAAGGTAGAGAAAATATTACAACTACTGAGATAGTCAAGGTGATATATATGTAGCATTATTACAGAACCTACTATAGTCTTTATCAAGGTGTTTTTGTTTATTAATATTAGTTCAAGTCATGTCAATTACCTGCATGGTATATATACTACATTGTGATTCATTGATTGTCACATCATGCATTGTCTTGGCAGGAGCTATCATTTGTTCATGACACCCTTTTGACTTGACTCTTTGTCACCACAGGACGGGTCATACGTATGCAACTTGTGTCGTCATAATGACATTGCTCTAGTGTCAAACACGTAGCACATCGACTTGATATATGCAGTCATTAGATGAAAGGGTGGCCGACCAGTGTCCTGAACAGAGCAGCCAGGCGAGTTGCCGTTCCGCTCCCTTGTGGATGGCGTGTCCGGATTGATGAAGCAGAAAGCTCCATGTCGACGAAAGGAGACAGAGAGCAGGCCAGCGCCGCCCTGGCCACACAGGAGGGCTTCTGTGCGATTGCCTCGGCCCCAAGTTTAAGTGTTTTTACAAATGCCTGGTCATCCATTTAGTGTAGGGGAGGGTCAGCTCTCAGGGTATTCCTCTCTGGATAGAATGGCTACTAATTCAAGGGACTAATGTATGTGTTGGTAGTTGATCGATTTGAGTCTCAGTGGGGTTATCAGTGCTTCTATAATCATTGAGGTATCGCAAAACTTTATCGACAGTATTGGAGTATTTCAACTTTTGGTGTTGAAACAACCAAACAAAAATGTAAAAAGAGAGCTATCAGCTTTCTACTTTTCCATAGAAATCAATATTTATATTTTCAATCTGTAAAATTCTTTTTCTTGTGTAAAGTAAGGATACTATTAATTGACTCACACTCATGCTAGTTTAACAGTGGTTTAAACCTCCCCACAGACCTTCAGTCCTGGCTGTGTCCGACATTAACATGTTTTCTGTGTTTTCCCGGTTTTTCATGGCAGCAAATTTCACAGGTAAAATATTTCCACTTATTTCTATACCCCATCTGATATCCTTGATAGAAAAAGACGGTTCATTCCCAAGAGTCATAACCCTCCTAGATTTTGCCCTGCAGGATGATGAACAATATTTGCACAGTTCTGGCCATTCTAGCTCTCTGCTGAGGCTAAAAATTCACTTAATGGCTCAGATTGCCGAACCTTCTGGAGGCTTCGCCCCCTGGGACCCTACCTAGGGCACTGTCCGTGATCCCCTTTGGGGGCCTAGGCGGCCCTCAGCCTCCTTCTAAATCTTCCGGATTTATTGCAATTTACCAGTCCTATGCCTGTATTCTAGTCCTCATATTTGCCCTCTTGCATATTTACGTGAGATAAGAACGGGATATATATAACTTTTCTTTCAAACTTGTAATTACATTTTACAATACTTAACAGTCAATGCTGGTTTTCATGCACGGCCACTTTGGTAGAATATTGTATGGACACACTGACCAAGATCAGACTGGACAAAAATGGTGGCTAAAAGGGGCCTGGCCGCTGGGGCGAAAAACTAATCGCGTGCGCTGGTGACGTCAGCACCAATAAGAGACTTGCCTGTTGGCTGGACCTCTGTTAACTGAAGAGGTCGCCACTAGTCAACACTGGGATGCCTTTCGCCTTGGGGCTGTGTGCATTAAGGCACGCTTCGGCTTGTCACAGTGTTTGCCCGTCTCTCACCGTCTGCATCAAAGGCGTCTTGCTCGTCTCTGATGTGGGGAGTATCAGTAGGAACCGCCTGTAATTATTCACGAGGTATTTCGGGCCGTGCTTGTAGAGCTGGGTTATACCCAGGACATGCTGCAAAAAGTGCGGTATAATCAGGCAGGCAACCCGCGTGTACAAGATCATGATGGTCGACAGAGGTCTAGTGCTAGATATAACATAGTGAATTGGAGACAGCATCATCTGAGAGTGATTATACACTAGTTTTTCTTTATGTATGGGGACTTCTGTTGTTATGGCATACCTTTAATATGAAGTAAATATGCACATGCAGTGAACAGGTAATTGATGTCGGAGAATCTGGAGTTATGAAGACGACATAAATTCTGGATCGATATTGACATTTATCGTTCCTCTTCCACCTTTTCTTTTGTTGTTTGGTTGGAGTGGTATGGGGAGTATTTTATGGCCGACAGTCAGTCTCAAAATCATTATTCATTGGGTTCGCAGGTGCACCATGACATAGAACAAGGTCGTCAAAATCTGCCTTGTGTACGGACATTGTAAGATTAAAGACACATTTAGACGCCAGTCTCAAATGCGTGCTTAAGCCAGCCTATTACCTTTCACCTGACAGCAATGCGTGATATCCAGATCATTTAACCTACCTGCAGAAAGAGGGTCGAATCCCACTTCAAAAGGTATGAGACGGACTAGGCCCTCGGCTTGTGGTCAATTAATACCATAGACACCGATGGAGAGTCGTACATCAGGGCAGGTTCACATGTGACACCTTAGATAATGATGTTAATGGCGAAAGGGCGATATCGATATAACCTATCAAGTATTCGTAGACACCACCAAGAGATAGGGAAGCTGGCGGGGAAGGTTATTATCAAAATGAATTGAGAAATTGGCGGGAGGAATTCAAAGTGATGTCTCGTGACGTCATGGGTAACCTTATCAAGGTCCCGAGGTAAAAGATGCCATTTTCTTTTTCGTTAAGATGAAAGTTATGGGTGATATGCCTAATCAAGGTCGGGAAGTGGTGATATAATGCTCATGGCTGTGGGAGGTCTGAGCATAATTACCTGAAGTGTTTGGTAAAGGAGAGAGACCTCCAGGGAGAGCCCCCCATTCCGCAGTTTAATATCCAGGCCCGACACTGCTTTACAGAGGACGGCCCCTGGTGGCCATTGAACGGAAGAACAGCCGCTCAGGGACGACCCAGATTGAATCCCAGCGCCGAGCAACTCTTTATGAGAAATCTCATTTCGCCACAGACATACCTCCTCACCTGATCAAGGCTACAGTGCACCCATGTCATGCTGGAAGAGAAACGGAGATATGTGATGGATAAGACTATATAATAAAGTCCTAGCCATTCTCTATTTTGCTGGAATCTAAAGATCTGAGTTGGAGTCCATTTCTAACATATTTTTGCTGTGTTATTCACATAGCTTCTATGCATCTTTGTGGACTGGTTGTATAATGGTGGTCAAGGCCAGTGGGATATGAACTGACGCTTAATGCCAGGTAGCAGTTTCTTTGTAATGGTCAACTCTAGGGACTGGGAAGTAGACCAGAGAACCTTTAACAAATTAAAAGCCTGATTACCGCTACAGGTGAGCACGACTGTTTTTAGAGATCAAGTCAAACTTTTCCAGAGCAGAATGGGAATTTCTGCCATAGTGAATCGTGCCATCTGTTTCTATCCCTTACCCCAACTAGTTTGGATACACGCTGTGGAATCGTCAATTGAAAGTATTTCCTTAATAGCCTATCTATACACATGGAAAGATTAGCATAGATGACACACATGGTATTTTAACGCAGACCTGTCATAATCCTACATGGACAGTCACCTTGTCTCATCGGATCTGAAAGAGTCCATTGTTTTCAAATACATGTATATTTAAAATCTTTCGCGTAGTCTGTTGTTTGGTTTGGTCGGGAATGCATAGCAATCACTAGCTGTCTGGAGCCCGAGTTTGTCGGATATCTGGGACCAGTCGAGACCCATTGAATAATCGTGAAATCAACTGTAAAACTTCAAAACTTCGGAAAACATTGCTCATTGAAGTTCCCTACAAGGGGGTTTAGTGTTCAGGTCCCTGTTTTTCATTCTGTTAATGGTCTCTGTGTTCGGAACATCGGTCAACCATGCTACAATGGACAGACATGGTACAATCTGATATGTCCTGGTTGAGTGCTAAGTCGTGTTTTATAGTGGCGATGATCGTTGATTCTGATCAGCCTCTTGCGGGATGTGCTAAGGGAGTGTGAGTTGGAGCTATTTATTTTCAGGGACACAGTATATATGAACCATACACCAATATATACGAACCATTAACATCGGTCAACCACGGTACTTACTCCACAGAAAGGAAGCAGTTTTTATCACGATTGGTCTAAAACCTCAGCCTACTGCTTGCTGATCTCTATTTCTCTCTTTTTCCATTTCATATTTTTATGCGGTGACAATTTGTTATTCTGTAAGCATCAAACGCAGATACTTTACTGTTAGGCCTCGTTTACCAAATGTACACAACAAATTATGGGCGAGTCACAGGACCCTTTTGGTATTAGCACTTATCCCCAGAGAAACTATATTGTCAAACTGCATGTTTCACGGGAATAAAGCTCCCGTTGATGAAATATTGCATGTGCTTAATCCACTTTAGGTTATATAAGACTGGCCCAGGGAGTCACAGTCCCTCAGATTGGAGCCATGTCTACATTTCCGAAACCTCTTGGCTCACTGCCCCGCAGCCTCTCCTTATATTGGATTTTTACAATAAAGTGTCAGTGATGTTTCAGAGGAGCTCTGAGAGGTCGCAGACAGGTTCGCTAAGCCTTATTCAAGGGTAGAACGTAAAAGGCAATGGACACAATCCCATACTTGATTTTATCCATTGCTGTCATGGAGGCTCAGACCACGTTCTGAGGATTCTCAGATTTGGCCCGGTCTGGTCATTAGATTCTGGCACTTCTTTTTGGATTAACAACATCCTGTGTGTTAGTGGCAGAGATCTTGTCGCTTATTAATAGACTTTTAATCTAGTAAAAGACCTAGTCCAGCTGGTGGAATTAGCTGTCAGCTAGATGCCAGACTGATAACATGTTGCGGTTTGGTTGACTTCACGGCAAAAATGGCTGATACTTCTCAGGTGTTGCGTTATCTGTCGACCATATATGTAGAGGCCGTATGCTGTACAGATTTCATCATGTTGTCCTAATGCAGCCACAACATTGAAACCTTACTATGCTGTAACTTAAAGCCAGTGTTACTTACGCATGGACGACTTCATGGAAGTCGTACCATAATCATTTTTGCAGCAATGCATAGATTGATGTGGAGTAATTCTTATTGTCCTAAAAGTAACAATATGAGCGATGCTGATAATATGAGCTAGTTCCAAGTTTAATCAGCTCTTTCTCCCGTCTCATCTTATAGTTTCCATTGCGGACCTGGCGGTTGCTAGGGACTTAAACCCTAATGCGTCTCTAAATACATCATCTAGTCGGTTTGGATGTCATTGTAGAGTTAATCAAACCAGCCACTAGACCGTTCAAGACCCACCCAGCACACCAGTTCAGGGGAACTGTATGTAATAAAAGCATGATCTTGCTGCATCAGGTAGGAGAATGCCTTACGCCGATGCACATACTGTGTAACAATGCAACTCGAGATGCGGTGTTGGCCTTGAAAATAGTGGCATTCATCAGAGATGCGTCGGTTCATGTGAGTAGTATATGGAAACAAAGTTGTGCAGGCGATGTGTCAGTGCCGATGTATTGATGGAATAAGGCTCAGTTGTACAACCTCCACCAAGCATCAAAGAGTGTATATGTATCAGTATTGTATCACATCTAGAAGATTGTTCTTTTATTATAGACAGTATGCGAAAAAGACCCTTTATCCTGTGTTTACACTATACGACTAAAACGTTACGACTGGAGACCATCTAGCCTATAGTCGTCAGGTGGTGATCAATTATGTAATATTGGCCACAATAGTCATCAACCCGATTTCTAACCATTGACAGCTAAAAGTCGTCAGGTGGTGCAAAATTCAAGAATCGCTGCCTAAATAGCTTTCCATGGTGATGTATGAAGATAGTCACTACAACCCCTGGATAGACAACACTACCGAGACAACATGTTCGATTGAGATCAACTTTATTCTTCAGACGATTAGAAATACTATGAGCCCATATCATAGAGGAGTATAGATTTAGAGCACCCTATCAAGTGCGAATCAGAAAAGTGAAAAAATTGAGACATTCAAAAGACATACTGCAGCTCAGTGTAAATTTGTCGGTGAGTGACTGATTTATCTTATTACCATTATCATCATTTATTTTCTTTATCATCTCCGAATTATGTTTACACAGACTGTGAAATGTATCTCGTACCTATTAAATGTATCTGAAAAACTCATGTAAAATGGGAGATACAAGCAACATAAAGAGAGAAAATAGAAAATAGAGCTCATGGTTGGCCTAACTATACACTAGACGTCACGTTGATGATGACTAGGTTATAATTACTGAAGAAAATACTACTCTGTTAATAGCCAGCAAGGAGTTTCATAACCGTGCGTGGGAAGATACTGTATTGAATCTTGATTTAAAAAACAGAAATAACACGTTGGTAGATAATGTAATAGAAAAAGGTTTATGCATGCAAGCCCAGGGTGCATACATTGGTCCAGATCATATCATTAGTTGTAGTAGTTATTTGCCTTGGAACGGAGATTCACAATCTGCATCGCGCGGAGAAGAACGTAGTTACAAAACAGGATATTGTTTCACCTATACTTGTATAAGCACCTGATATAAGTCATTTGTGATATCATAATTTTTGATGGGTGATGGTAGCTCATCGCATTTGATACAGGTGCAAAGAACAGTGTGTATCGTGATTCTCCCTTTCAGGAGATACAAGGAATATCTCGATACCAGATATATGTATCAGAATAACTCGTACATACAATAAACATGGGGGGGGGGGGGGAGGAAGCAACAAAGAACAGCTAGAATTTCAACCGGGAATCCAACAATGCTTGCTACTGGCATCATCTTCTTTTCTTTTCGCATATTCTTTCACAGAAATAGGTAGATGTGTAGTACTAGCAGCTATAGGGTACTCCTTGCTTTTTGAATGAATTGAAGAAAACAATAATTTTCAGGGTATTTTCTTTACAAATCAAACAAATGTAAATAGGCCTATTTCAACTATTGCATGAGGACAAATTGTTATATTCTATTCAGTAGGCAATAGATGGGACACAGGTAACCAGTTTCAACTAATAAAAAGATATCACAAAATGGCGGCACTGTGAATTGTATGATGTGCCTTTAATTGCATTCAGAGTACATTAGATGTATTATCTTTAGGTTCTCTTCTCCGAAGACATCGACACTTCCTACCCTTACCACCATCTGCTCTCAGCTGTGTTGCACCCCAACGACCAGTGAACCCTGGCATCCTCTGCCGTAGCCACCCTAGCTCCACACTCGTCACCCTCGACAATGGACCCGCTCTTCTCTCTGCTCGAGCCAACCTCGAACCTACAAGGTTTAGCCAAATGCTACCCTTCCTACTTCCACGTTCCACGCTCTGTCGTACAGCATCTTGACCTGTACCTCGACCACATTTCCTCACACTGCCCTCCACCCAGCTTTGCCTTGCTTCACGCGCCCTCTGCCTCTCCCATCGCCCTTCACCGCTCGGCGTGTCGTCAGGTTAGCAGCCGTCAGCAGGGCGGCGCCATAGCTGCATGGCGCCGCCGCCTGTGGCTTGCCGGGCACCGCGAGGCCTCATAGCCACTGGAGGAGCCCTTGATGGAACGCTGCCCACGACGCCAGCACCTCGCCAAGTGGCGGCTGCTGGAGCAGGAGCAGCAACAACAGCAACCTAGCCGGCAGCAGATGGACGAGTAATTGCAGCTGTCGTCGTAGCAGCAGCAACAGCAGCACAGCGACTGACAAAGCCAGGAGGAGTGCCACAGACAGGACTAGTACCAGCAGTGGTGACAGCAGCTGTAGTACAGCAGGAGGCGAGCGTGGCAGCAGGTGGTGGCATGGCACACCGGAGACCAAGTAAGAGATGGAGAGGAGACTGTACAACATAGTTCTAACACTGCAGAGCCCACAGCCCCCGCCTCCGACGAGGGCCTAATGAAATCAGCGCGCTGCAAACGACTGACCACCACGGTAGGGCCATTGATCGTGGCAAATTGGACACGGCCCGCCTCCGGCTTGGGGCTGGCGCACATGTTGTTCTATCAAGACCTCTTGCTGGACCAATGGGCCACAGGTCAACCTGTTCGGCTCACGAGGAAGCGGATGAACGTCTAAGCAAGTTCGGGTCAAGCCACGCGTGCGTCTGTTGCTCCCCCGTGTGTGTTTGTGTGTGGCCGTGCGTGTCTGTGTCTACGTGTGGCACGCGCGCCGCCGGGATCCATACTGGGGCCCGAGCCGCTGGGAAGATTGACAGAGCTGTGCCCAAGCCGCAAGGAGGATTACTATTGTCCTACCCCTGAGCCTGTACGCCGTGCTGCTGCTACAACTCCACGAGCAGCTCATTGCTGCTCGTCAGCAGCTCGCAGAACGGAAGCAAATTAAATACACACAACTCGGGCAAACTTCACCGGGCGAAGAAAATGCCTCCCATCCGCACACAGTAGCTGGCTGCTGTAGCCACAGCATCAACAGCACAGGAGACAGCGGCACCAGCAGGAATTGGGGTGTCTGCTGTCATCGTCTATGGGACGGGCAAGTCTGGTCGCTCCACAAATGCCAAAGTTAGGGCCTAGTTCTCTACGGCCTGAGCAGTGAGCAAATCAAATGCATCTGGTGTTGTAGTGTAGCTATTACACATACAATTCTACAGGTGGGCGGCGGCCTGCACTGAGAGGCGGGAGGCTCTTTGGCGAGCACGCAGGCTACAAATAACCACGCCTACTTAGCCTTAAGCCACACGACCGCCCTATCCAGAGTCCTACTGGAGCACCCGAGTTATATAGCCATTAGTTATATCCACTAGCTCCAGCGGAGGACCACTGGGAACACCTTTAAACCGTGCGTCTGCCAGATTAGGACTCCCAAGGAATAGAACACGAGCGTGTGTGGGTCAATGACTCTAGTATGCGGTTTGGAAACTCAATCCAATTGGAAGCTATAAAAATAAGGCCGAACTGAGTGGAAAAACGAGCAGCGGAGTGAGTATTTCTATTCTCGGTGTGATCGCGGTTGCAGCCTGCTCTGCCTGCCGCCACTATTTGATCAATGATAATGATGCCATTGCTGACGCTAAACTCTCCACAACAACCCGTGTTTGCCAGCATAGCGTGGGCCCGGGGCGGCGGGATGTAATTGTGTGGACTCGTGTTATCAAAGCTGAGGACCCGAGGCATGCTTCGGAACTATTTCTCTGTCGGCCTAGTCAGTCAGACGGTGTCATTAGCCTGTAGGCGAGATGCCGCCTGTTCCAGGCCCACCAACATAGTGTGATATAGATTGTAGCAGGAGTGCAATTATATAAATAGTATCGATTGTCACACGCCATAGTTTCTCTGCCAAAAATAAGCCCCCTGCTAGGATGTGTGTACTTGGAATATGATTCGACAGGGCACACGCTATTATGGGAATTAGAAATCAGTCATCAATATCCTGTAGCTAATGATAGCTAATGATTTATTGGACATGGCTGCAGCTACTCCCATTATCCGGATACAGCATGCTGTGGCACTCTTTGTATAGCCAGCATGTTATTATATAGACAATGGTGTACAAGCGAGGTGCGTACATCGTATATGGCTCTTACTGTCGTGTGAATAATGAGACGATGCGTGGGTCCCATTTCTATGAGTTATTGCTTTCGGCTCAAACGTATTCTGAAGATCGAAATAAGCTTAACAAATGGGGGTCATCCATTGTTCTAAACATTGTTCTAGACTTGAAATATTTTGGTATACCATCATATAGGTACACGTAAATTCTGTTTCTGCGGTCACTTGTCATATTGCACATTATACACACACCATGGGCAAATTAGTGTTACATTTATCGTTAGACATGAGGCATTCCGGTTGTACAAATGGCAATAGAGTGACCTTTATAAGTTAACTCTTAACATCTAAAAAGTAGCATATTAAGGATTAATTGTTCTGGACGGTGCGTAGCTATAATCTCAAAGCTAATATGAATAAAAACGTGTCTTTACTGTTGAAGCCTATTTTGCAATATGTTTGAAAATGACCACAACCCATAACTCATTTATCTTGGCTGACTCTCATAAAAGTTTATATTCGTCAATGTAATGGTCGCCATGAACAACAGTAAAGCATTTGCACAGTCTATAGTTATTCCTTTTCCTGTGAAAATAATAGTAACACGGACTAAGATGGTTGGCCACACTCATGTCACTATTGCTTTGTTAAATATAGTTATATGAAAAATATTGTCTCATCCTCTGTACTTAGCAACGGAGTTATAGATTAGTAAATATTTTGCATAACTTCTATAAATTCCAGGTACTGAGAGTCGGCCCCTTTTCTATGGAATTTGTGCCATGGATATTCTGAAAAGATACAGTGTTTAGAATCGACCATACAAAACACAGAATATCTTGATTGGGGAGCATTCTAATTAAGTACGCTCATTCGTTTCCAACCTCCATGTGCTGAGGAGTATTCATCAAAAGGCCCCGCTTGTCAACCAAGGAACAAGGTGTTCTTCCGTCGAAGATGTTAATGACTTGGATATCGCATTGTATGCATCAAATGGAAACAATAGGTATGTGCTTTTAGCCATCGTGCATATGATGCATATTGCAGTTCGCGAGATTCTGTGCAGACGGATATACTGGTGTACTACGTTTTGATATCACCACAAGAAAGTGTATGCGCAGGCTTGAAGACAGTCGCGACGCTTACTTTCTGCTTTCAAGTCTGGAATTCGTGCCAAGCTGGAAGAGTCGTGCCCATTTCCCCCATATTATATGCGGTATTGGCGTGCTGGTAGTTTCTGTGTTTCGTGACTTCGAGTTACTCTCATGGAGAAAGCAACTATGCAGAACGTACTGTAAATATAACATGGGGAGAGGCAGCACTCACACTCCCACCTGTCTTAAACAAATGGAGTTTACGGTGACGAATCTAGTGGCAACCCCTCACTGATCCGCGCATTACCAGGTCCTGTCTGTGGTAGGTCACGTACAACAGACAACACGCTAACAGGCCAATAAGATGGAAGAAACCTCGTCCTCGAAGCAGGTGAGTGAAATCCAGGTGAACAGTTTGAAGTAGCGCCAGTGTGTAGCTCTTCTCTGTGGAACTGCATGGACAGGCTTCAGACTGAAACGATAGGGAGACGCACATTCCCCAGCAAGGTGAAATAAATTGTTAGGCTGAAAAGAGCAAAGGGGTAAATGTTGAGGTTGAATGAAGAAGGAAAATAAATGTTGAGGATAAAGGGCCTAGGAGAAATAACTGGTGAAGCTTAAAAATGGCGCGTCTGACGCAAGTAAAGGAAATGGATGATGAGGCCGAATTGAGAGGGATTTATATAAACCTGGATCAAGAATTATATAAATAAACAATACTCCACAAGTTTTGATGTGCAGTCATTGTCATTGAAGCAAAGCCAAGTGATGTTGATAGCGCATCAAAACGAAAGGAGCGTTTATTTTACGATTCGAGTGCGGTCCTGAATTTATCTCATCTCTTTCAATGACATTAGATAGCATCACAATATCAGAATAATTCAAATTGTTTAAGCAAATCCAGTTAGGAACAAATAAATCTCCATGTTGATATTTTGCCTACCTTCTAAAATCGTTCCCGCTGATTGGCCAGATGCTTATAATGTCATCTCGCATCTCTCTGCCATGATCATAGTGTAGTATTGGCACATTACATGGGTGATTGTTGTGTATACTTTTTTAATGTTATTCCTATAGCTAAACTTGTACCAAGGGTGAGATAAGGTACCACACTCTATTGATTATTACCTACCTCGCTGTCGTCGTTTTGTTTGTTAACATACAAGACAGAAAACTTACCCTCTCAATCCTCATCCATTTAGGAAGATTAGCAAATTAGCATGACAACAGTAATCTACAACTTCTTGTATTGGTACTTATTGGATGTAGTCGATGGAAATAATGGATGTCTATAGAATTTGCATCAACAAAGGTTAATTTTGGCTATGGTCTCATCAATATATTTAATATCTTTATAGTAATTTACCTAGATATAAGCATGTTGAAACTTTAATATGTTGTGTTCGAATTCATTTCCCATTTGTGATATTCCCACACACTCAGAACAGGTCAGGTTTGACACATTTCACTGTAAAGAGGAAAATGCATTTATTTCTGTGTTTAATTAGAGACACGTATTATGGAAACGGAATAGCAAAACATGGATGATAATCAATAGTAGGGCCGTAGGCAGCCACAGGTGGTGCGGAGGTCCTATCAAGCATGGCAGATTGCGGCCATAATGGTCACCAGTTAATGCATAATGGTGGCAATGTTGTAAACAAGGGTGCTTGGCACTGCGTGTCCAGGTCACCTTATGACCCATGGTCGAGCACACGCATTCATTGAGTTTTGTTTAATCTACATACATGTATCATGCTGACATACAATGTACCGCAGTGATCTTACATACGCAAATCCAAACATAATTCTGTACTACAACATGATTATGTAAAAACATCGAGGAGTCCAGACTTTTAAAACAGATTTTTTGTGTATAGAATATTTGGCAGATATTCTCGTCGTCGACGTGTCTAAATTTGCTTGATTAGACTAGTAAGTGTATTATATAAACGCAATTGGTTGATTCATGAATAAGACATTGGGGAACTAACCAGAAAGCAAAGTTTAACGTGAGGTTTTGATTCATCAACTTCAAGATCCGAGATAGGCGGCCATTACCAATTTGTGTTGTTCACTGTTTACCATTCTCCCATAAGTTTTCTTAGAATCTAATTACTGAGTGTCAGTGACCTTTGGGAACTGCTATGACACAATCTAGGTAGAAATACTACAACTGTTCACAAATCAGTGTAAAGTGTATGATATCTTCTCTATTTTCCCAATAAGGACCGCTTGATGCCGGGCATCTTACTAATGGACCAGGCTAGTTGTCATAGATTGCCACTAGGGATGACGTGTTTGCACTGAGTATTACAGCCGCCACCCTTATATAGTCATATATACATTTTGCAATAGGCAACCATATGGTTTTTATCATATGAACCATAAAGTTTTAACAGTTTTATTAAGATCTGAAGATTTTTTTCCTTATAACAATTAATTATTGTAAAATTGACAAAACGATGTCCTAAGGCATCATACGTCCTTCGTGCGGAGATGCCTTGAGGCATCATGCCTCATTAAAGCCTGGTTCCCACTAAGCGATTTTGGGGCATTCAGAGGGCACCCGTCGCCGACTATCAGCTACAATCTCTAGGAATTTCATGAATCACCAAGTGGGAACACAAAAGGGCAAAATCGTCGGCGACTATTGCCCTATCCCCCGTTGTTCGGGCTTGAGTCGGCGACTGGATTCTTTCTTAAAAGGACACTAGTCTCTTGCGATTCAATCTCAAACATGTTTGAAATATATCCGGGCATAGTCGGCGACTATGCCCTCCCACCCGCTGTGCGACTGCGGTTTCCCGGCGATTATGCCCGGCAGTAGTCTAGGAGGCAGGAAACGCCAAGTGGGAATGGGCCTTAAAGGGTTAAACATTTCACAATCAGTTTCCATTTGGTTGTTCAATAATTCACGTCCTTAACCAACTACTTCCGGTCTAATGACCTTCATTCGGGGATTAGGGCCTATGGTAAAAGTATCAACAAAATCGCCCAGAGTTCCCTGGAACATTGAGCTCTGTAAAATAGTCACTTTCAACAGCAACAGCCAACGTATTTATTTTATAGGAAACCTATGCTCATGGCATTGTGAAAATTAGAATATGCCTTAAAACATGATTTAACGGGAGTATATTTCGGAATCCTTTTTTCTACTTCCAATTTTTTGGGTGGGCAGTGATAGACTTACTTGCATAGGGAAGCGATTTCTACCTAAATTCATATGATAGATTAGATCATCAGTCCTGCGGTGTAAAAGCAGTAAGAAAAAACCGAACCTTGAGAAAGTCTGGATAGGACCTATAATGGTTTACTGGACCTGAAATTCAAAATAACAAACTTCCAAGTTGACGTGGTGCATCAAAATAATACATTCTATTCACTTTAATGAATACCTGAACAACACTCATCATCTCTCCACCGGAATTCTCAAGCTGCCGAGAACATCTACATACAGATACATTTGTGAAACGTGTTAGAGGGGGGCGTTCGTCTAACGCCAGTTCCTCGCGGCCTCTGATGAATGGATTCCTGCTAGGAGAACAACACATATAACTACTTAAATGTAGGGAGGAGGCGGAAATCCGGTCCAATTGGCTTTGATAAGTGCCCTGTCTATTTCTTTTAGCGTTTATAATGAGGCTGAAGACATATGTCGTGCCCCTGTCATGTCACTTCAAAATAATCTGTATTTGTTTACATCCAATATACCGCCTTTTCTCAATACTTGTGGTGACCTTAAGGTCATCTCTTTGCTCATGGGTTTATCCTGCCTTTCATCCAGGTAATCTTTAAGAGGCTCATAATGAATCCTATTATATTCAGTCCATTGCCGAATCGTCATAGTGTGCTTCATGGTGTTGCCAATGCTGCGGGTCATTGACCATTTTTGTTTGAGCTGTAACTATAAAAAAAAACAGCGATACCAGCTGTGTTTGACTAGACTCGTACAAGCTCTGAAGAGAACCCTGCCATCAAACCGAGCCAATTTCAACTTCCGATTTGAACCATCTTAGAGTTCTGCGGAAATAGGACAGGCGAGGTGCATACACTCCCAATAGAAGTGCGTTGAGATATTTCCTCGACATGTGGGGTGTTTCCCTCACTGGTTGAGAGGTGTCTGGCCCGTGCCCCGCACAGAGCGAGCCTCCAGGCCCTTCGCCGGGGCCGCGGCCTCACGGGTTTGCCGCGACTGATGGATGCTGGCATCTACCGACAGAAATAAATCAAGTCGCCACCCAATATCACCGCCCGTCGCTCGTCGCCATATCCCCCGTCAGAATGGGGGAAGTGGACGGTTTGACCAACGAGTGATTGCCGCAATGAGGTTATAGATCTCCTCCCGATAGGCCCTAGGCAGGTCACCTCGCTCATCCCGCGGCGACCTATTCTGTCCCATCCCATCTGACCCGTTCCGCTTTTAACACGCCCCGTTGCACCCGACATTGTCCTGTATTCCTTATCTCACCCCTGGTAGTTTTTTTCTCCATAGACTTAGCATTGAGCACTCGTTTCCAACGCTCGTGAGATGTTTAGGAAAAATATCCAATGGGGGATTATGTCACAAATGTTAGCCCATCATTCGAGAGAATGGGCCGTCAAAATATCTCATACGTACCACCTATACGACCACATAGAGAGGATAGGGGTGGGGCGCCGTTTTATAACTCCACCCATCTATCCCTGAGAGCTCGTTTCTGATTGGAAATTTCTTTCCGGTAACGGGAAGTAGACGGAGTCTATCTACAGTTTAAAAAGAAATGACGACAAAATGTTAGCCCATTACTCAATGTGAAGGGTGAGATAAATTCAGGAACCTATTCAAGTTTGGGGTCAGAGCTCGACCCCATCTCGTTTGAATTGCAACGTAATTCACGCGGTTTCGCCTTGTGAATAGGCCTTTTTCCACTGGCTGGTGTCGCACCTTATCTGGGTGGTTACGCAATGCCTGCGGCCAAACATACCCCTGGCAACGTATACTTTAGCATTGGATCACTCAGTATATGAGCGTAATACGTTTATAAGACCCATGTAAATCATTTTTAGAGAAATACCAATGGTTACATCATATTCTATGGCATTCCAGCTCCAAGTTGATGTATCATACATGCATATCACCTTATTGATACTTTAGATATAACTTAGATAACACAGGGACACCGAAACTGAATACACAATAATACATTGACAGGCCTAGCTATTATATGCTTATCTTTTTCCATGTTCAAACCAAGATAATTATCACCTATGGAGTTGAGACAGCCCAGACTCTTTGATACAATACCCTTGTTTGTTACAACAATTTAATCTGTCAAAAAACAACACTCCTGCAATCACACCCACCGTTCACACTCTAGCTGTGAATGCTGTATATCTCTATATGAATACCACTGGAATCGCGGTGTTTGTCCGAGCGGCCGTGTAACTAGACAGTGGGCCGTTAGGCGGCGCTGAACGGCAACACCTGTATTACTACGCCATTCAAACTCGATGGGATACCAGGTCTGACCCTAAACTTTCATAGGTTTCCTCTATAAAATCCATGTCTTGGACTAAATGATACCTTGATCACACTCCTCCTCTGAACCCCAACTGTAGTCCAAGCCTGGACTGTACATAACATTCCACAACTGTCAAACCACATCCTACCTATATGCTGTATTCCATGTCTATGTGCTGGACTTCATCACACCTAGCCCCTCCTCTCAGAACCCATTTTACAGTCACTCCAATGTCGTGGGCCGTAAATACTAAATTACACCTTTACCATGCCCCCAACTATCCTATCATACCCCACCTTTGCCCTGCTGGCCTGTTTTTATACTATCCCTCATTTCCCTGAGTCTGCGGTATCTGATCTTTACCTGCCCCACCCTTCCACGGCCTTCGTGGTTATGCTCGACCTTCCATGGGCAGGAACATTAGCGATGATGAGTGGGAGCCTTTCCTGTTGGTTATGGCCTATAACGCCTCGGTACAGGTTCATCGATGGTCTGTCCACGGGATGTTGTGCCGATCCCACAGAAGCCAGATTTTGTTAGTGCTGATATCATGTCTGGTCCACCAGGCCTTAAGGAAAAGCTGACCATCAATGCCTGCCCGGATGTACCATACAATAGAGGCATTCAATGCCAGTCAGTTGGAGTAATCCCTTTTGAATTGTCCATATCGTAGTCCATTCATTACAAGCCTACTTCCGTCAATAGTTGCTTGAGCAGGATATGAAACAGTCAATAGAAATTAAGAACATCTTCACCCTTTTTGTTTCACGTGCGCCCACGTTTTTCTGTTTCTTTGGCAGGACTGAGGGTCACATTTTAACATTCGTGGGACTGTTTTTATAAGGCCCTGCTGGCGTAATTAACTTAAGTTCATTAAGTAGGGGTTCAAGTACTATTAAAAAGGGTCTGCTTTCAAACGCAAATTGCATCTCTCCGTCACTTTTTTCGTCCCCTCGTTTTTACGGCAGTGATACTTGAAACTTTTGTTTTGATGGTCTAATAGAGTGTTATTTGTTTCGGGAGAGGTGGCCCTTTTGCTGTGCTTGGATTAACGCCATCTTAACATCAGACATGGCTAGGATTTGAACAAGATATTCGCTAAAAGAAGCTATCTGACATAATGGTAGAAACATATATAGGGTAACTCTACTAAGCAGACCACCCTCTGCTCCATTTAGCGTGGTTAATAAAAAATTCCGAGAAAAGTGTCGACTTACCAGTTTAGTTCACTTAAGGGGTGGCCGCTACCAGGGTTCTACAATGTTGAAATAAATGCGTCAGAATCAAGGTCTGTGCGTAGGTTTTTCTGATTTGTAGTTCATAACAGTAAACAAAATCTTCCTGTATTACATTGTAAATACCACAGGTCTGTTCCTAGGTTTTGCTGTAGCTGAAAGTCTCCCGAACGTGGAAAATACGAGATAATTGGAACCAACAAGCTTATAAGATATGCTAAGAATATTTAAATGTCGACCCTCCAAGAGAGGACGAAATATAAAGATAAGATAAATTACTATAAATCACTTCATAGGGGAATACATCCTACGATGGACAAGGTAGATGGTAATCCTGTTTTTTTACCTTCTGATAACAAACGGATGTCCACTCCAGTAATTCATTCAGAGATACCGCTTTAATTCCTTAAAAGCCACCGTTATGGACTTCATCGGGACAGGAATTTGAAATACATTTGTGGCACCATTTTATAGATTTCCCACGGCCATCAAAACAAGGTGGATAAAATGTGATCGGAATGAACTCTTCGAATGTCTCAGGAGCAGTCCTTTTACGGTGACCCCATTTTGGTTAACATTCACAATACAATCCCAATAATGCCTATGGTGGCCAACAAGTGATAGATAATTCTATGATGAAATAGGTTGGCAACGGTTAGCTCTGGCAAGCAAATACTGACATGGTTTCTCACCAATGCGGATCAGATACGCGTTAACACACATCTATAATAGTTAGCTAACTAGCCATTAGCGTGTGGCTTAATCAAACTATGCGCTAGCCTGCAGTCTCAACAGGTTCAGTGAGGGTGATTAAACACAGGAGTATATATGGGAGGGTGCTCCGTTCTGATTCAGATGCTGATAGCCTTAGCCAAAGCCAATCAGGCAGGCTTGGAATACACGGTCTGAACCTTAACTTGTCATTATATATTGTGCAAATCAGAATGTCGCCATTGTCTGCTTTCTCTCCAGCTCACGTCTCCTAAGTGCTGCTAATTACTCTGTGATATACTGACTTCCATAGATACCACGCTACTACGAAACGGATGTAAACACTGCCAGGAATATAAAAAAGGTCATAATTTGTCTTTTCCTCTGTTCTTTATGAGGAAAAAGTCATAAGATAGGATCTTTGCTTTGACGTCCATCGGTATTTTTAAGATATAAACTGCAACAGCATTAGACGGAACAGGATTATGATTTGTTTGGAAGGGATTCATTAGCCACCCACCGAGCAAAAAATAAGGTAGACAGATACTTCAATTAAGCCCTCCACAACAGTGTTGCTGTAGTAATTACCCTAATTAAAATTCCTACTAACTTTTGACCATAATGGGTCGTTCATCGCTGATAGAATGTTGTGAATCATTTAACGCAGAAATATGAAAATATGATCATAACCTAGACGCACTCATCAGTAACAACCAGCAAACAAGGCACACGCCTTTACTTAAAAGTTGCCTATCCATCAGGAATAGTCCACAACGGATGACGACCCGTAGCAACAGTCGATGGTTAGCACTCGAGTCTCCATTTAAAGTCGGGTTGCGAACTCAATTCGTGTTTAGGACACGAGAAAGCCTTGTGCTGCCGGTCGGCCGGGCAGATGGCTAGGGCAGCCCGCAGGCCCCAATCGCCCCAATCAGGTCGGTGTGCCCGGGGCGTATTAGTTGATGGCCCGGACGGGGATGACATGATGAATAGATCAATCCTCCAATGAGCTATTGGCGAATAGATCACGTTAAGGATGATTCACAGTGGCGGAGAGCTGGGGGCGGTAGGAGAAGGAGGTGGCTAAGAACGACCTACACAGTACCCCTCCTCCTCCTACAGACTCTCATCTTCATTCCCAACCACTACAGCCCACTATGTAACGATAAGAAATGGAATAGAGGAAAGGTCTAGAATAGGAGAGGTAATTAGAATATCCTATGAGAATTGGATGAGAATCCTTAATTTAGAATAGGTGGGTTAGAGAAAGGGGTGGTAAGAAACAAAGTATGGATCTTGTAGGAGAAACGAGAACGGTAAGTTGGGGATGGACTCTATATGGTGAAGAAAGAAAATTGCCAGCGTTGGCTAAAAGATGAATGGATGCGTGGATGATAGAAGACCATGGAAAGACGGGAAAGCCTGTCGAAATAGGATAAGAACATTGGCAGGGACGAGTATAGAGGTACGATCTTATAGAGGCAGCTTAGATGGAAATGGTAGAAATGGTGGTACAAGTCGCTGTGAAATATAATTAATTATTGTTGGAAGAAAGGAGTGATACTTTAAAAGTGCACGGGAGAGAAGGTAGACCAGGATAAGCTGGGTGGGAAATAATGTGCTGGGGATAGGGGCAGGAAAATCGGACAGTGTAACACTGAATGATTACATAAGGATTGATTAATGAATCGTTCACAGGACGGGTAGAATGGCGAAGAGGTGGTTGAACGCACAACGAAGGAGTAAAAATCAGAGGAATTCAAGTGTCTGAATTAGGCAGATCGCGACCACCACGAGAGGTAGGTGTAGGGGAAGGGAGAAGTGAGTGTCATATCGGGGGATGAGGTCCTTTGGGAGGGACAGCTTAGAGTGGAGGGTTTGCGTTGGAGGGACGGGGGGAGGGCCGAAAGTGACTGGCTAGGGCCCGATCCCTCGCATGCCAGGCTAAATCAAGCTTATCGGATTAAGACGATGGCTGTTATCAGTCCCGACAGGCTTGTCAATAAAGACTGGCCGCTGAGTGGTTAGCCCAATGACGAACGACTGGCTAAGCTCGTTTGTGCTGCACCGCAGCCCACTTTGTATGTTGGGAGGAAGTGTCGGCTTGCGAGGCTGCTCTGTGGCATCCCCTCGCCAAATCAGGTTATGCTTACTCTGTGTATAGCGCGGTCCATCCACCCACTTGCAGGGGAACGTGTCAGAAACACAGTGATATCGGCATTTTTTATTTGACCAGTCCTCATGTGTTGCGTTTTTAATGAGGAATCGGTGAAATAATAGTATAAATATCTATAGCTATTAGATAAGGGTCGATTGGTTGTGTGTGCTATACGCATCTAAAGTTTCCATATAGTTTCATATTAACAATATTGTACCTCATGGGTCGCATACTTTGGCCGCACAACTCGTACTTATTCACCCCACACAGCGAGTGTTTGCAATCACGCCATATTCAGAAGACGAAATGTATTCAATTTGTACTGCAGCACTTACCATTGTCCTGTTCTGCTGTAGGAACAGGTGAAATATGGCTATTGTATTGAATCAAAAGTGGGTACTGGAACACGTATTCATCTTATCCACACATTCACAAAGGTTTTGTCATAAGGAAATGCAAAAGTCCATATAAAAACAGACATTTATGTATTATTTCTTTATGTGATAGAACTACAATTGCATTGATACACTCCCATGTACAATTTGTTGACATAGAATATTATGACCTATTGTTTGGAATATGTTCAGAAAGCATTAAGAGCTATATACTGAATAAAGATATTAAGAGAAGGGGTTTCATTTATGACATCATTGACGCGGTTCATAAGGCTTACTTCTTCTCCTCCTCCTTTGTCAAATTAGAACATGCTCAGGCTGTCATGGGAATTATTACATCGCATGAATCCCTTGGCAATAGCCCCCCCCCCCCCCCCCCCTAAGTTTTTCTGGGCATCTCTGACCATAACTTCACCCGATGTCGTATATCATTAAGATAAACTGGATTGATTTCTTTACATCAACGTCTATGATTTTCAATTCATTTTCAGTGCACTACTTGCTGATATCAAGATATTTCTTTTATTTTAAAGCTTAATATTCAAAACCGTGATCCATTTCACGAGAAAGCCTAATGGAGATTCTGAAGTGTCTTATGACATTGAAAAAGATTTTAAGGAATGGCAGCAACAATGATAAGTCACACATTATCTGCAGATGTGTTTCAGTTTTGTCTTCAGATGTGTTTCAGATAAACCACAGCAGTATGATTGTGTCAAATAAAATGCGAGTTCCCTCGGCTCCCTTTCCCTCCTGACATGATTATGTACACTCTTTTTTAATTCAATAGAAAAGAAATAGGGTATTATTACAATTGCCTAAGTAGGCGTTCTTCCCTTCCGAATAAACCGCGAAAATGAAATATTGCAAGGCAGCTCATGTATAAGAGAAAAGTAATGTAGGTTGAAATAGGTTTTTAAATGTTCGTTTTAGATCTTACAGGTCTTATAGTGACTCTGTTCTTTCTTAAGTGTTCAGTTCTTTTTCAATTCTTCAGCTCTTACTCTTTCTTCAGTACTTCGTGATTCTTCAGCTATTCCTTCCTTTGTGTATGTCTACGACAATGGACAGACAATTGCTGTATTTTACAAACAAGACAGGAGATAGGACAATAACAGAATGAGTCATCATGTAATATCTCGACTTTTGCTCCAGAGTATGACGCATAGTTAGAAGGAAACTCATGAGATAAAAATAATTTGGTTCGTACTCAACAGAGTTTGACCGTAGAGTAATTCATGAAGCGAAGGTGAGTGAATTATGTAGCGGGCAAACGAGCTTGAGTGCGGACCAAGTTATTTTTGCCGAGTGGGTTTCTGATTTTATCTCACCCTGTATAACATCATTATTCGATAAGATAATGCACCCAATTAGCCATTGATTATTGGGTACACTACCTTCACGGCCATGGAGTACGAGTCCATAACGTTAAACCGAAAAATAGTGTGTTGAGATAAACATCCATACATGTGGCCACACATACGCATGCATATACCCACTCTGCCATGGATACTAAATGTCGTCTGCCTTCTTCCCTTTCCAGGAGGCGATTCTACGTCTGAGTGGGGTCGTCACCTATGAACAGCTAGAGGACGCCGTGAAGGAGGCACTGGAGGCGGCTCTACCCAATGTGGTCAGTATCTCATCTACCTTTCTGCCTAATACCGACCACGCCTAGTCAGCTTCGTGTATAGGACGCAAACAGGTCATATTGTGCGATCAAAGTAGTGAAAGTCAGGACAGCAGTAGCAACCATGCAGCTGTTGGGATTTTAGTCATATTTGTTCACACACAAAATACATTTGAAATTACAATGAATTTGACCGATTGGGTCAGATACAAACATTCTGAATTCTGATACTGCAACAGAAATATGTGCTCACTAGTGTATCAGTATGTAACAAAATCAGGTGAGTAGACTGTGTGGACGGACTTTCTTGTAATAAAACAGGTGATCAGGGATGCAAGTTTTCTGACAAATGACGGAATACCTATGTATTTAATATATACCGGCAGCACTTGCAGAGTTTGAACATATATCGATTCATGGCCATCTGTTCCAAAATAATGTTATAAATGCAAAAATTTTAAAGGGTGGTGAACACAACTAATCAGACACAGAGATATTTTTTTTAAGTAGTTATTATTGAACCAAGTGGTACATAAATGGTGTTATAAATGATTTTTTCTAATAAGTGTTTTTGATTTCCGATTTTTTCCCTACTTTTATCCATGGGTGATACTCCACTATAAAAGTCTAGGTGAAGATTGTTTCTCTAGGATTTCTTTAGTTTCATTCCCTATCTATTAAATACTGGGTAGTGCCCCCTTCCCCCACCCCCTTTTAGAAACAATTGCAATGAC
Source organism: Alentia gelatinosa (assembly GCA_950022655.1). Lineage (NCBI taxonomy): Eukaryota > Metazoa > Annelida > Polychaeta > Phyllodocida > Polynoidae > Alentia > Alentia gelatinosa. The sequence continues at coordinate 46,846,816 of OX465586.1, forward strand.
TGTTGCAATGACAACGTTTTAGAATAGAAAAATAATCAAAAGAATGATTGATTAATTGCTTCGTTGGAATATAGTTTGCAAATCATCCGCAATGTGGAATTGTCTTTTAAGATGCAAACTTGTTTTCGATAGATGCAGTGTTTGTTAAAATATGAAAGAAAAGGTCTCCCATAACCCGTTTCCTATGACCATCTGGCTTTTAATACATTGGGGTGTTTTAGTCGATCCCATCTTGTGTAATCAGTGTCTCTTAACCCGTTTATCAGTCTTTGTGTGTGACCTCTCCTCGGACAAGAAATGATTCGAATTCTCAGTTATTTCTTATGACTGCTGTCCCCACTACAAACATTAACCCATATACAGATAAGTCTTAAGCGTAATTTGTATTTGATCCCTTTTTTATCACTTTGTGTCTCGCTGAGTTGTAATACGAAAGGAGAGAAGAATGTAGAAATTACATTTATGATACTGACAAAAGTGGAACTCGCAATGTAATCTACCACCATAATCAATGAAATCTGGTCAAGTATCGCATGTTTCCTTAAGACAAGTAATTGGCATACCAGGTGCTAACGTTATCAGGTGAAATCCCTACTTAAACAGCGAACGGACGTTATATCCAACTGGGTGTTTTCCAAATAATGCTTAAATTGCACCCCAAACAGCAATTACCCGTCACTACTTGTCCCAGTGTAATTTCGTTGAATAAATAACAGCACAGGGCAGCCAAAAAAAAGACAATTAATGTAATGATATGCTTGCTTTGAATATGGCATTGCCTTTACAACTGATTCCATTGATTCCCTCGTCTTACCTCAGTGTCATAATATTGAAAAGTGAAGGATTTGCTACATTAAAAGTTTCTTTCTGTGTAACTCGCTGGGTGATTAACTAGGGCCAGGTTATATTGCGTTATGTCAGCACTACATAACCGCAACGTAGTGATCACTGTTGTATAACTGACGCGTATTGCACCACGGTATCCTGCTAAATACCGGGCAGCAGAGCAGCCATAAATAGCAGCAACAACTGCAACAGGAGCAACTGAGGCATATTGTACAAAAGTGAAATCTATATTGCTCAAAATTATTTGCCTGTATGTATTTACATACACGTAAAAATTATGATTCAGTATTGGCTAGGTATGTTAACTACATCACCATTTTAATTCTGGCTATCACCAAACAAGCGTATCGTATTATTTTTTAAAAAAAAGACCCAATACATTTTTTTAGCAGCTTTTTCCGACCTAATGGATATTTTAGACAGCTTAACGCTGGGTCATTGCATGAAGGCATTCCAGTGTGGTTAACGTATTTACCCGTTGACCAATACTCAAAGAAGGATCAGGTGGTTTAGAACTCTATCCACACCACCGTCTGTTCGCTCTTTAAACAGGAGCAGCTCAACGACGGATCTATGAAAGCTGAACTAGGCTCACGTTTGGTAAATGTAGGGTTTCATCATTTATTTGATGGAGCGATCGTTCCGGTGCATGGCAAACTGTAATTATCAGCATTCTGATTGAAAACAGACTTTTTCTACGAGGTGGCTTGGTAATAAACATGTGAATGTTTCAATATGCAGAGGTAACCGGACTAGGTCAGCCGGTTGTCGTGTTGTCTAGGCAGTGGTCAAAGCGGCAATCGATACAATCCTCTCGTCAGTTCTGTTGCCTGTGGCGACGACAGCCTGAACCTGCCCGGCCGCCCCTCGTGTCATCCTCCACCCCGGCGGCACCTCGCCACACCGTACCTTGTACACTCGTACTGTACCTTAGCGGTGCCTCCAACCACAAACTAGCATACATTAATAAGATACCATGCCGAAATCCGTCCGCGGTCCGACCTCAGTCCACTGTTGGGTAAACCTTGTAGCAATAACCGCCTTATAGCATGCTCCACCATGCCTTAACTAGAATGTGACCACAAATCAACCATTGCCAACCACGTTTACGAGACTTAATCATACCTGACCTAAGTCGCACTGCTGCCTCTCAACACCACAAACATGCCTATCAGTATGCACCATGAAATGCCTTATGTCATTCCTTACCATACCCTATCTCAATTTTGTTTTGTCTCCACAAAATCTGGGATGCATTATTATCAAGTAATCCATTGGCAAATGTTAAGATGTACCTCTTATAAAAAAAGAACGACCACCTGAAAGTGCCTTACATCGAAACTTCGTCTAATCGATACCCCTAAAGAGTTGTCTCCACAAAATCTGGGATGCATTATTATCAAGTAATCCATTGGCAAATGTTAAGATGTACCTCTTATAAAAAAAGAACGACCACCTGAAAGTGCCTTACATCGAAACTTCGTCTAATCGATACCCCTAAAGAGTTTATAAAGAAGAACATAGGAGCAGATTGCGCTTGGGTGCACCTTAAACTACTTACAAGTTGTAATACAAATTGAGCGTACTATACTAGCGGGCAATACTCAATAGCACGGTGTAACTGCCATTTTTTCGACGTATTCTAACCCAAACTCAGGGACAATATTCACACATATATATATATATATATATATATATATATATATATATATATATATATATATATATATATATATATATATATATATATATATATATATATATGAACTCAATACGTGAGAAATCAAAACATAGTAAAGATGTTCTGTGGTGTCACACCTGTTGTAAAGACTGTAAACAGATGATGATTGATTTATGTAAACAGGAAGCACGTTGAAACCAGTTCCTTGGAATCAGAGCTCTCCAGAAAACATAATAGTCTTAGAAAGGATTTTTTAGATTAAAATAAGAGAGGAAGGTGTACCCATTCTGACAATCTTCGACAGAATTTTGAAACAAAAACTGTTGTTTATATTGTCTTGTTATTGATAGAGACTCAAGGAACAGCTTTTTTCTAACCACCCCGTCCCTATTTAGGTTTTTGGCTTTACCTAGACGGGAACACACCTTCATCCTCCTCTTCTTTCTTTTTTTTAAATTTACCTCTGCTTGGCCTTTTCTTAGTTTTAGAGCTCTACTGACGATTCCTGTCCCACAAACCACCCTGAATCTCATACTTAATTCTGCACCATCTCACAGCGCTACTGACTGAACCCTAAGAAGACCACTGTCTGACACCATACCTGACTTTACCTTTCCCCAGCCTTCCCTCTACCGCTCCACCAAGCATTTGGCCCATTGAATTAAACTCTTAAAGAAATCCACGAGTGATTACCAGGCCGCTGGAGCAGGAATGAAACATGCACATCAGAGATTCTACTCTTGTCTCCAATTCTGGTGCGCGGTTGGAACTATAGGTGGTACCCCCTTTAGAACGTGTGTGGTCCTCACACAGAGTTGATATAGGTATCTGACCTTAACTGATTGGGTCCAAACCACGCTCTTATAGTAGCACTGCTGACTAGTTATGCCAAATATATCACCCCAAATCTCACACTCCATTTTGTCCCATCTCACAGCGCCACTGATTGAACCTCATATCCCACCATATATACGTACGCCATACACCCTGGCGCCTGTCTCATGCGACCCCCTCCCACCCACCCTCTCCAAGTTCCATCTCAGCAGCCTCCCGGCGCGTGACGTCGTCCTGACGGGTCGCATATCAAACCACGGTCTGTCCTCTCTGTTGGGAATATACAGTCGGCGAGATAACAGCGCACTCGGGCTCTCTCCAAGCACAAAAGGAGGCGGCATGCTCCTCCGAACGTCCGCCCTGTTCGCGGCATCGACACACGGGTCGCTCCCTCTGTGTATGCAAAATGGAATGGAATATGGCTTTGTCATGGAATTTTCCTCAGAGAAGAAATGTATAAGAAAGGAAACACTCACTCTTCGTTCGCCTTAAAGGGTGTTAAAACCTGGCGTAGCGCTGTTGATTATAGCAATAGAATATTCAGGTCACAGATGCTACAGCTGCAAAGTGTTTTTTGTTGTCTCGTGTCTAGTCTACTAGCATAAATGATAAGATGATAACACTTTCTGAAACGGATTTCCAGAAGCTCCTTTGTTAATGCCATTTGGTCATGAAAGCCGAAAGTAGAATTGGATTTCCGCAATAATAAGAATGCTACGTGTATCTCATGTCATTAGAGCTAAGTCTAGTTTATAATCTGAGTTTGACCTTATACAAATGTAAGACCTTGGGCCACCAACATAAACACTTTGGGGGTAATCAATCCACCAGAAATGTCTACACATGTACATGGATTTCTTATTGATCTAATTATTTCTGGTTTTCAAGCGGATAGGTATTTGTATAGACGGCTTTTCAGGATCGTTGGATAGTCAAGGGCGTGACCTAGCTCTTATGACAGAGGCCATGTCTGACGTATTGCTCTGGACATGGGAGTCTCGGCCACCACTCTGTACACCCTGTGGGCTTGCCGGATCTGCGGACATACGAGATCATTGTTTGGTTCCAGACGAGGATCCAATTTGTTTCCACGGCTCTCTGGATCAACAGCCCCTGCTGGTGGGCTCCCGCCTCAGTAGTCATCGATTACGTTTAGAGTGGGACGGTCGCTGGGGTATGTGGCTGTGTGTCGATGAGGTATTATTCAACGTCATGTTTACAATGTGCCGCGTGGATGTTGAGATTAGACTGTGTAATTGATGCCTCAGCAGCGAGGATTTTTCAGATAGGAAATATTTTTAGGGAAATTAACCAATTCCACGCATATGGAATTACACCTCCATGGATTATCTTCTGATAGGATATTCTCGTTATCATAAAATCACCTTGAATATTAGCTATCGGGGACTGTGTAGGGTGTCAGTTTATGATGTAATGATATCAGTCCAATGTCATCTTGATGATCAAATCTCATGGACAGCCTTGGTTGGATACATGGATTATCTTCTGATGGGATATTCCCGTTACTGTAAAATTACAGATTTTCCATATGGGGCTGTCCATAGGATTGTCCATATCGGACTGTGTAGGGTGAAATTTTATTATATCGGTCCTATCACGCATGTTTCCGGGATAAAAACCCTATGATTTACCAATCCAATATCACCTTGATTATCAAATTTCATGTATAGCCTTGGTTAGGATGTTTAATTAAAGTGGGCTTTTATATAACTAGAATTTCAACCGTACTAACGGAAACCGACATGCCTTAAGTAGTAATAATTAGAACTACCATGTAGGCTGGTTTAAAACGTGGATGTTGGAGTCCGTTGCGTTCTTTTATAGAGATCTTAAGGTTAAATCAGAAGCCTTTGTATCACAATTCAGAGTAGTACGTCTTTTTTGGTACTGCTACAAGGTAAATTGATTGTATTCACTCTGTTCTCTTGTTCCACACTGTCAGTTACTAATTCCCTTAATTCACCAACCTATTAGTGTAACATTTTAAAACACGCCACATGCGGAAAGAATTCAGCCAGATCCCAGATTTAGATTTTTAGTCCATATTGGTGTTATATGTCTATCAACGAAATCAAAATCAAGATAAGATCGGCCTTTAAACGTAATTGCTCTAATTAAAAAGTGCTTTGCACACTGAGGTTAGTGACGCCTTTCCCATAAGACATGCAACCTGATTCGTAGATAACCAATTATACTTTCCAAATGGATCCAGGCAGCTGTCTTGTTAACCGTCTTCTCAAGAGTAATAGGTTATTTTACTTGACACAGATTTGTGATGTAAACGTGATGCCAATTTGTAATGGCATGTCGACATGAATATACTTGTTTTCTTAAGAGAGTGATTCAGTAAAAACATTTAATGCTGTGCTCAAGGCATGGATGCATACGTATAGAATAAGCCAATGTGTGAAAACGGTACAAGTCCAGCAATTAATAGACATGGGAAGATATTAGTATCAACCTTGCAATCACAGATATTGTAGTTGATTTGGGAATGATTTCATTATCATGGTGATTAATTTCCCAACGTTGCTGAGGTTGATGACCTTTACAATGTACAAATGCAGTGCCCTTGCCGACATTCCACTTGTGGATATGAGAACACGTGAACGCTAATAGACGAATATCAACATTAGCTTTGAGGCTTGTTACTATCGTGTTACCTTCCAGTGGGCATCATCAGTATAATTACAACCTATGAATTAGTCGAGCTAAAAACATGACAGCTCGGCATATCCGGCAGGTGTACCCAGTTTGATTGATAAATACCAAAGAAAACGGACATTCCCTGCATTGATTGCTGGTAAAGTATCTGACCTAGAGAAGAGAACTTTGAGCGAGCTGCTCTCTGCGCTAATCCTTAGGGAAGTGCGGCTGAGGAGACACGATTGGAGAGCAGCTCTCAAGGCCAGCCCGGATCTACTCGAGGGCCTCACTGCCGGCCGGTGATTAAAGAAGCCGCCCACTGCCCTGTCGCCGGGCGGCGCCACCAGCGGCAGTGGGCACGTTGGCGACAGGTGGGCGGATGAGAAGCCAACGAGGTCCAGAAACAGATTTATTAGCTCCCCATCCTACCACCGCCACCACCGCTCCAGTTTCCCCAGGGGACCTGCCGACATTTTTGTAGCGGTTTCACTTCTCTGGTTTGATTTTGGGCTTGTTAGATGCCCTGGGGTTTCTTAGTCACTGGCAGAGAGAGGTGAGCAGATTATCAACGGCACATCCCCATTGCCCGAGGATATCATCAATAAATTCTCATTGTTTGACAGCCCCTCTGAGAAAACAAGTAAAATGATATCAAAAAGAAACCAAAGAAAATGAAGGAAAGAAGAAATCTGCATGGATGCAGAGTGATTTGGCATCGGGAGCAGTGGCGACCCCTATCGCTGTAACAGGAGACCTCTGCCAACTACTTAGCTGACCAAACAGCGCCACGAGTCCCACCTGCCGCCCTCTGCGCGGTCCACGTCGATGGGCGGGTCAACCACCGGTCCACAGAGACGGCAGCATGAAGAACGACCGGCGATGAAAGAAGGGGGCTGCTAACAATATGGAGGGTTCTTATTTCATTCGGTTTTCGATGATTATATAGGGAGTGATGCCCTTTTAGAGAAAGATGTGTGTTTTGTACCCTAGCAGCACAGAAAAATAGAGAATATAGGAAGCATCAGCTACCACCGGATTATCTTTGTGAAAAGGAGTTAAATTTTTAAAAACATGTTGTGAAATGTATGAGTAAAATAGATGATAAGAATGTATCTATGCAGGAAGATCAGGACATTTATTAAGCAAGAAATAGCTACAAAAATAGTATTTTCTTGCACCATACATTGGTAGATCACTGCCCATACCTCATTGGTGGTGCAACTGATGAAATGTCTGGTAAGGTTAACCGAGTATTTTATTTGACTATGAGAACAACAATGGAGTGTTAGTGAAATAAACCTTTAGATATCTGAATTAGAACTTGTACAGTATCATCGTTAATAATACTATAACATGACCATTCTCATCTACCCTTCTGCAAACATTCAGGGTAGTATCGTGCCCACTTGACCTTCTAGATGAATTCCAGGTGCTATTTGTATACCATGTTATTTTAAGTGAAATGCAAGTTCCATCCCGGTACATTCTACGACTAATTCTGTCATTTTCCTCTCGGCAGAGCGATGTGGTCGTCTACCTGCAGACGGCCGATGGTCAAGAGATGGTCAGCAACCACGGCCTTCTACACACTTTACCCAAAGAGGGCCTGGCATGGTAAGTTCACCAGTTATCGAGATATAATATAATAATCGATTTGAATTATGGTAGATTAGTGGGTGTAGGCACCACGCCACTATATGGCTCTTTGGTGTACCAAAAAGATCATTCGTCTTATCAGGTATTCAGGTAGATCAGACTAGCGTTGTGTCTTTATTGACCCATTTCTCTATCTGGTGATAGCGGGAATTAGCTAGGATATTCAATGATGAGAGGTATGGCATGAACACAAACATCTATACCCACCTGGTGATAAGGAAATAGTCACATTTATTATCTATGGTTTACAAAGTCCCCATTGAGAATGTATAGGTACTCAATGAACCACGACCCTTTATTTAAAAACTGTCAGATACCTTAACCGTGGTATACGGATTCAAAACAGTGGGTGTACGGCCTGAAATAGTCCCTTTGTGCTATAGAGCTAAAATAAAAGTGCCTAGTGATATACCATTTAATATTGCAATTCCTGGGTTTAATTCATTGCTGAAGATGGTTATGTGGACAGGCAGCTCTGTAAACCACTCGAGGTTGACGTCGTAATACGCTCGCTCACGATCGTGTATTACTACGTGGTTTACGGCCTCCTGTCCACAAAAACATCGATTTTTGTCCACTTGTAGCGATTGGCACAAGCGGTGCATGTAGTCCGACACAACTCATTGTATTCTAATTAACAGTGCCATGTTCTGGTATTGGCGATGTAACGATAAGTTCTGCGCGAAAATATGAATATATATATGCCTTCGTTGGGTGCTCATCAGCCACTCAAAATGAACCAACATTTAGCGTGCTGATACTTTTTTATCTGCTGACTGTGGAAAATAATGTTTTTACAAGTTTTAGAGATGTTCAAAAATCAATTAGACCTCAGGGGACCCTCCTTCTTTGTTGTCGTATGTCCGGCGTCGTTACGTGGGGCATTTCCATTGAGGGGTTCTGGGTGTAGATTGTTTAGTCCATTTGTTATGTTCAACATATTAGGGCTCCTTAAGTCTCTTGTAATCCCAAGTTTGTAGGACTTTGTGGGTTCGAGTCCCACTGCAGCCACTCTTCTCCTTCATTCCCAGCAGTGGTAGATTTACTGCTATATCAAAGACCAATCGTTCTCATACCATGTCTATATGGTGTGGGAACTAAAAGAACTCTCACCTCGGTAAATGTGTAGGGGTGAGATTTCTATCTGAATTCATTTAATAGATTCGATCACCACCCATGTGGTGTAAAAGAACCTTGAGTAAGTCTGGTGAGAACCTCTAATGGTTAACTGGACGTTAAATCAAACCAACCAACCAACCAACCAACCAACCAACAAACCAATCCTTAAGTCTCAGTTATCATCAATGAGAACAGTAGCTTCCTTTTCCCTATGTTTACCTCCACTGATTCTTTAGCTTTTGGGGTTTTCAATGGTCTCCCACAAAAAAATACTCTGTATACTAGGGTTATGGACCCAGTCATTTGTGATGTTTTTTGGGGGTGAAAAATTAAAAGCGTTCCCATATCTTAGAGGGGAGGCCTTATCGTAGTTATATTAGTAAAATAACTGATCAGGCCTGATAGTCGATGAGATATTTTGGTATTAATCTTATACTAATTGATACATGAGTCATGGTATACTTTTTTCGGCGGAGTGGTCATTTGCAACACCTTTGATGGGTCCCAATTTCGGTTCTCTTAAGGATGTTTGAATATCGTTCTCAAAATGCCTTTAAAGTATGTTAACATACCCGAAGTAGATTTTTACGTGGAATTGAAATGTACTCGAAATGAATTTGCGAACAAGTTTTAGAGATATATTTGATATATGGGTAATGAATTACATGTAGTCGTGTTTCTCGGACAAAGTATTTCGTTGCGAATTCGTTTGATTCATAAAGCTAATCAATTTGTCCGTGTTGACACGTTGACCTATTTCATGCTTCTATCATCTTGTAATGGCGTCTAGCATATCACACCAAAACGAGCCGTGCTCACTGATGTGGCTTCACAGTGCAGTGGGTGCCCATATGTAAAGGCTTACATTCACAAACACAACCTGTCATTCACAGGTTGTTATGTTGTCACACCTCCTGAGACCTGGTACCTCAGTGAAGAGTCTGGACATAGGGACAACGTGTAAAAACACTGCACTCGGCCGCACCATAAGCTGCCAGAGCCATTTAAAGTCCTATAAGTATTTCGGGTTAAAAACATAAGACCCATGTCAATTACCTAGTAATTGAATATGATCTGTAATTGTTATAGAACACACATCTAACTTGAATTAAAAAGTGGGGGTCATCCTGCTAGTTTTAATCCGAAGATATTATGATAAATCCAACAATAGAGCAGAATGTTGAACAAGTAATAATTTAACATGACTGAACCAAAATCCTAGATTTAGTCTTAACACGAAATTATTCAAAACCTATGCACTATGTTCGTTGTGATAAGACGAATTTCTGTGTCCCCAAATTTGATAATTCTGAAATGACTATCGAGTCTATGTAATCAGGCAGAGATGGCAGTTTTCCTCTTTTCCGAGGTAATCCTTGTTTGCATTTTCAATTTATAAAATTCTTTCTTCTTTTGTAAAACAAATAGAGAATAAATTGGGCCGCACTCACACCAATAAACAATGGTACAAACCTCCCCACACAGCCCCATTCCATGGCCAATAATGATGTGTGTTTCATGTCTCTCTGAGGCAGTAAATTCCACATGAAAAATATTTCCTATGTTTTTGCATGACCCTAACTGATATCCTTGTGTACTGTGTGGGACTATGATAGGGATATATGGTTCTATTGACCACACTATGTTACTGGCTTCACTTCCGCAGAACTCTCCTTGCTTTGGGGTGTCAGAGCTGAGCTGATACCCGTTAGATACTAGTTATGTAACATGGAACCAGCGCAACCCGTTCGTACGCGCGATCATTGGGCCACGCTTATGTGAAATAAGTCAATGAGGGAGGAACAGAATATCAGAATGGATCAATCTAAATAATTACTTCAACCAAGAACCTGGAGACTCCGACCTGGAATATTTTCTCACTTCCTTGACGTCATACAGATTTGATTCTCCCTTCTACCTGAATGTGACAGTTTATTCCCAGGTTTACCTGTTTTGAAGTTTGACGCAATTTCCAGGCACGTCGCAGCCTTCTCATAGGCTGAGGTTACATCAGCTTGGCATGAAGATTGATATGATGTAATCCAATTATTATCACAGGTATTGGTTGAACTAATGAACACATGACCACCTGGACCGCTCCCGAGAGAGACCTGTTTGGGCCGTGTTCCATTGAAAACCAGGGGCCAGTTGAATAACTTATATCGACAAAAGTACAGTGTATAATCATATAATGATGTTCAAGCTCGTTCGCTAAGACTGTCCTACCTGACCAAAGATCGTCCATAAGTGTTGAACAAAGGTCAGCTACATCATCCCTGGGTCTCGTTGGCGTTCAGAAAGGGGTCATCATGTACGAGCCTAAATTATTCAACACGCCGAGGGAAGTAACAACGGATATTGCTGTTTCTGTTTTCCCCCAAGGCCTAGAACCCTATAGACCGGTTGGTTGGCAACTATCGGTAGGCTTGCCCTCGGCCCACTTCGGCCATCTCGCCTTCTCTGATTGAGCTGGCTTTCCTCTTATCAGGGCCCCCAGCTGGGGTCTGATACCAGTGGTAGGTATAAGGGCAGGGTCTCAGTGGCTCGCACGCGTGTTTTTGATAACACCGTCAGTGTTACCAATTGCAATGGATCTGCCAGTTTACTTAGTTTCTAACGATTCACAACATCAGGGTGCTATCTGTTGATAAAAGAAGACTCATCCCCTTTATCGTGGATTAAACTGAACGGGGATTATGAATCAACATGCTTCTAGGAAATCAGCTGTCAATATTAGTCCTATAGCAGGTCGTCGAGGCGTTGCAGATCAATTACACATCTATCACCCACCGCTTTGCGACGAGGAATAGAGAGAGCAAGGGAGGGTACCAGCGGAAGTTTCCGCGGTCTCATCTGCATACCCTGTGTTTCGGTATTTTAATATTAGTCCTACACACAGTGTTAAACTAGCGTAGCGAAGAATTCATTATCTTAATATGATCAGCCCCATAGAAATAGGACACCATTACCTTAAGCATATGGATCGTAAGTTGATTTACTCCCCTGACAGACTGACATATCCTATCGATTCCAGGCCACATATTGTGTAGCTGACCAGACCTCGTTATATACCATATCAGATACCCGGAACCCTTGGGGGTGGAGAGATTGGGGCATCATTATAACGTGGTTCTGTAGGTGAATACAGGTATATTATTATCTGGTGACAATTGAGAGGATTTGTGTGTATTTTGTTAGAATTCCATCAAAGTCTTTCTTTGGTTCACATGTGATTATTATATAAAAATACCTACATTCAGAAAGTATCCTAGCTATAGAGCTATAGGCACAAACATGACCTGCAAAGCATACATGTACATGATATAAGAACGAACCATTTAGCGCTTTCGTTATTTCTGTGTAATAACCCGATTAGCCCATAAAAAGAGCCCCTTCCGAGGTTTCCTGTTACGCTCGATATCAAAAAATACAAGTGGATACAACATTAGATTGAATGGTAGCTTACACTGTAACCTGCGTGAAGAATCACATCTGTAGCAGTAATGTAGTTGCCGAGGTGATATCGCTCGCCACTGGAGGGATGGGGCTTAGTGGACGTCTCATAGGATGAGGTATTGTATCTCAGATACAATGAATTGCATCGATTTGATGCTTGATACATTCGAATATGATATCTCAACCAGTATTTTGTTTGCAGTCTGGCGGATATTTTCTTTACCCAAATTACCTCCAGATGGACATTCTCCTAAATGGGTTAAATAAATACACAATATTGACTGGTTTCAGATACAAGCGGTCGTATGGTCAGATGAATTGAGGTGTAGTGATATCTGAGCGCATGCGAGGATATTGCCCAGAGTCAACTCCAAGGAGCATACAATCGCTTTTATCTGAAACCAGTCTATATTGTATTTATGTGAAGAAGACGTGCCGGCTTCGCGACTATCGAGCAAAACAAGATTTTCCTATATGAAATAAATATCAACAACACCCCACAAGGTGTGAGATACGAGTTTCTGAAAGTATAAGAAACAATAGACACTATATTGTATTTATTATTCACCTTTTCCTGACAAGTGGCGTGTCGATGTTAGTCCATTTAGGTATGCACTATTTATTCATATCCACTATTTGTCCGTATGTGCTGGTTTTTGCAGGCCGGAGCATTCAATATATTTGTATACGCAGGGTATGACAGAATTCCTATAGGTTTACTATTGACACTGTGTATTCGATGGATAATAAACACTAAATGTTCTAAACCGATGATTTGATTACTCCGTTGTAAAACGCAGCATCGACGGTATTCAAAGATAAAACTGTGAATGGATAACCTTCACACATTTCACTCCGGCGACATGTAGAGGTGACGTGACATTCTCGTCTCAACACTGAGCCCCGCGACTGTCACACGACCATTCAATGCAATGTCAGTGCGCAGAAAGGTGTGAAAGGACGGCGCAGTGAGCCAAGACACAATAAAAGACCTCCGTCTCTGCGCCGACACCGTCTGAGAGCCGGCTGAACAGGCCGTCGTCTTGCCGGCCGTTTTACCGCTTTGCACCGACACTGACTCCCCATTGTTAGCCAGAAGACGTATTCCCCTGCTGAAAGCCTGTAAAGTAGAACAATGAAGAATCGATTCAGGCGTAGATGCCCCCACCCCTTTCCTTCCATCAAGCGCTACCCTTGCAGTATTCGCATTTTATCACACGCTACATTGGGACTGTGAAGTGGAACAAGATGGAATTGACTCAGTTTATGGCTTTACGCCTCACCGTGCTTAACGGCAGTGTAAGGAGCAGCCCGCGCATAGACATCGTAAATACCAACATGTTTCGTTTTATTTCCTCTGAACTGTTTTTTAATGACTACGTTACGCAATGCAAAAATTGAAATGGGGGATGAAACACACCATGTCCGTTTACATGCAAATTTCCCACTGGGCTCTGTGTCCTGAGTAGTATAGTGTCAGGTATTTGCATCAGGCACCCATAGGCAAGGGGGTAGAACAGCCAATATGGAGGGCAACTCACAGCGGTCGCCCAATGGAGCATGTAACGGGGAGGAAGATAAATATGATATCAGCTTGACCTTCCCACCGTAACCTATATAATTGTATATTTGGGTGACCACATGACATTAACGCAGGAATACGATTTGACAATACGCGTGACGAAAAAATGAGCCCTAGCTACTCGATAAGTTTGTGTAAACTTCATCGTTCCGTAGAGGTTTGTGACAAACTTCATGGTTGTAAAATTTTTTAACTACTCGATAAGGTTGCAAAATGGCTTAGATATCTGATTTAGATTTATGAGATGTGGCTATAGACGTGGCTCTATAGTAAGCCAGATACTACCTTGATAAACATTATTTAAAAAATAATTCTAGATATCTGATTGTTATTTTTCAAAGTCTATAGTGATGTGGAAACAATGTGAGCTCTCAGAAAGTAGAGCCTCTACACTTGTGGTGACACCCCACCTAGTAACTTGGAAATACTTTCACTCAGACTCTGTTTCCCTATAGTCTGTGAAGGAGAACTGCTGTCGTGAACGTATGACTAGAAGATAGCCCGGGCAGATAGAGAATTTCCTATTTTTCATCTGAATCACTTTGATAAATCATTATGATTATGATCAAAATAATGGATGGATTTGAATTACAAGTATGTTTCATCCACTTGCTGCTAGAACACAGGCACGTGATGCTTCGGATTTTCCCCCGGAATTTCAGATTTTAAAAATTTATATATTTATTTCTCTTTTTTTGATTTTTACTTTCCAGGGTCATTCTTGAGATCAGTGGAAATCTGAGAAGAACTACTTGGGGGGGGGGGCATAAGGTCATGACAAGAGTCTTAAGAATGATTATGGAATAACAGGAATTAGCACCAACGGATAGACACTGAGAGAGAGAGAGAGTATAAGATAATATATAACGGTATATATTCACTGGCCGTTTTCTAGTCGTTTGTACCCATGATATTGTAGTACATGTAGTTAGGTGACCTGTATTTGACTGAAGTAGTATCCTATATCTGATTGATCCCTTTCTCCCTCACATACCGCCTACGTAGGACAGGTAACCCTAGACCACCGGAAATCTCAGTGAATTAACCTATGGCTTGCCGACCACGAACTAAGGTTTATTAACCACTCGCCCCGGTAATGAGAGCGGGTGCTGGCTGGGACGGCGCATGGACGTAACGGGCAGCGGCCTTCACATGATGTGTATTAGCAGGTAGTGCGGTAAGAGTATCCGTGGACTAATTACCGCCAACTCGACCACCCACTTCCATCCGCCACGCCGCCAACACTACCTGAAATAATTAGATTATCATCCCCGGATTACCGTAAATCGTCGGCAGACAGTGTGACTTGCCTGTCACTGCCCTTGGCTTCCCTCTAGTACCCTTAGATGAGGCAGTTCTCTCTGTCTGTGTGTGACTATATCTTGAAGCGTACACATGTATAATGATGCCTGTAGTCCAGTTAACACGTTTTAGAGACTACTCCCTCCCCCTCCTCCAAACAGACACAAGACACTGTCGCTACTGTTCACCATCATGACGTCTCCGCACCGAGTATCGCTCTGTGGGGGGTCGTGATCTCAGTCCGTCTTCCCTATCTGCAACGTGAGCGGAGCTTGACGTCTTCTCGCAGGTCTCAGACATGCTCCCTGTTCTCGGAATTAATCCTCATCGCAATTAAAGCACCCTTAAACCTGTTCTGATTAATCTGACAATGGCATGATATTCCCACAAAAGTGCTGACGTGCCATTTATCAACATTTGATATATCCACTTACCCGCCCCCAACACACGCGCACAACCTTCCCTACAGATATACTGGCTGGAGGTGCCAATTTGCGCATTAGGAGAAAACGGCAAAGCGTGAATGTGGCAGTTTACGGTATGGATTAATGAAATTATGTTTGTGTGTGCGTGCCGGGTGTGGCTTGTCTGCGGGGCTGAGGCACACGGGAGTACGCGGCGGGTTGTCAGGCCTCCATGCGCCCCTCCACGGTCTCATGTAATTAAAGCTGCCTCTGGAGATGGGGCTCGTATTTAACCATTGCCTTTCACTATTGCTGAGGACAGTTACAGCCCCACCCTAATGAGCAGGGCGAATCAATATATGCATAGTCCCGCATTTGCTTGGAAACACGCAAAGTGTTTCTAGGGAAACGAGTGGTGAGTTTTTATCATCCCGGACGAGCGTGGAGAAATCTAGAATAACCAAGGGAAGCTGGTTCTAGCTTAAAATTGCAAAAGATATTGTTAATACACGGCGCTGTCTATTTTGTCGACTAGAGGCGCGGGTGACCTTCATCTTGTCCTGCCGCATCGAGGTGGTATTTAAAAAGTCGCGTATTTGCAACCGGAGTCTGATTGAAGGAGTTGTTGTTTGAGAGATTGCAGAATCTTGACATCTTTTGGGAGTTTCAAATTTAACTTTGCTGCCCTGTCTGCAGGACATGCTCTAAGATGGTCTTTGTTAAAGATATCGGTGCTGACTGCACAGTTTCAGCTAGAAGTGGCCTGTAAGCAAATTTATCTATCTATAGAAAATAAAAGGATATTCAAGTCAAGGTTACTGTATATAAGCCTGAATAGAATACTACGATGAATTGAATGATGAATTGAATGATACACATGTTTTATAATCACGTATGTATACATATAATAAAATCTTTAAAATCTAAACGAAATCCCAGCTCACATATGTGAAGTAATATATTTGTAAGTATACTTGTCATATCTAAGCGGGGAGGTAACGTAAGAGATAGATTAGTATGACTTGTGCAAAGCATTGAAAGTCTTCAGAGAGATATTTGATGCACCATTAAGCAATAATTTGAAGCAGTACTAAGCAAAAATATGGCGGTAAATCCTTGTCAAGACCTCTAACAAGGGTAACATCAGCGCTAAGATGTAGCCATCGCCAATATCAGGGTGGCGAGTGAGACCAGCACGGTATGTTGCTTTATTATCCACCTAATTGAAGGTGTGCATAGAAAACATATAGGGAGTGTGTATCACCATACCCGGAGCATAGAAATATGCTGTATGCTTCGGGTTTCAAAAGCTGGGGCATACGGAAAATAGTGCGTATGGAAAAATAGGACAATATAGACTGGTTTCAAATAACAGCGATTGTATGCTCCTCAGAGATGACTCTGCGCAATATCCTCGCATGCGCTCGGATATTACTACGCGTCAACTCATTGGAGCATACGGCCGCTTGTATTTGAAACCAGTCAACATTGTGTATATATATATCCTTCTGTGGCACTATGACGATGTCACTCCTGTCGTTATTCTGCGAGGCGATGCAGTCGTCACAGTGTGCAGCGATCTATGGTCTGCTTGTTTGGCTGGGCCAGGTAATTACCTCGTGGGGTACGTATACCGGGCTTCAGCAGACTACACTATGAGCTCACGCCATCTACGGATTGTCAGTGTGTGACGTAAGCCCACGAGGAGGATGATTTGACCGCCCTGCCAACTTCTGGTCACCTCCTGTCCAACTTCATTACTAATCAGTGAGGCCATATTGCTCCACCCAGGTTGGATTCAGGCATTGTTAGCAAGCCCGGATCTCCACAAGTTTGCAAGTTTTAGCGAACATCTTTAGAATCACAATTCAATGCGAGTTATATAAAAATTTGCCTCGTACGCTTTTGCGTATATTCATCGGAAAGTTTTTACTTGCTCAGTAGTCGCTTCGCCAACGCCACGTTTTTACAACCTCACAATTCAATGAGATGTTTAAACTTATCATATAACATCACAAATTTCAACATTGGTGTCTTACCACATTTATACAAATCTGACGGCTTACTACCTTATCTGAAGTGATATCGTTCTTCTTTTTTTTAAAGCAAAAACTTTACTCATTCATTTGGCGAATGATGCTTTATTTTTGTATCATACCTTTGAAGAACCTAATGATTTTCGCGGAAGGACATCACAAATACAGTTCACCTCTTTATAAAGCCGTAGTGTTTTTAAATATCACAATATGTATCCCCTTATATCAACTGAAAAATCAGATTCTGTATAGCGGGTGTATTTAGAGATACAACGGGCTTCAAATTTGTAATATGAATTGTTCAGGATTTGATCATCTAGAATTTATTAGTCCGCTAGATTCATTACTGAGAAATATCTCGAAAATTGAGCATTAGAAAAGCGAGAATGTGGATACCAGTGCAGTACGACGCACTTGATATTCGCACATGCAGTTCGTTTTACTAGTATCGGGGGAGACCATCTCGATCCATTCTCGTCTATCATAGAGACTAGAAATGTAATAAGAGGGGATAAAAGATAAAATGAAATGAGGATGGAATCCTCGCTAAGCAGGATAAGGATTTATCTGCAAAGGCCATCTAGATAACTTATTCAGTGAGTAATGTTATAACCGTTCAATGATTGTAACTGTAAAATGATATCATTCAGTTTTATCATCAGACAGCTATTTCTCAAAGGCCAATAATCCATTGGTATCAATGGAATTAAATGTCGACAATGACTTTACATGTGTTTTACAACTTGAGAAAAAGATGAAGGATCAAATTAAGGGCGAAGCATGTCAGTCTCCATATCACAACAAAAATTCCATCATAACAGATTCAATTTTACTTTGCCCCTCCATTCTTCTCTATCGGTACTGAATCAATTACCTCTCAGATTACCGCTTTTTTGTGATTGTTTTTGCGCTAATTAGATTGAATGACAGCGTGATTCGTCAGTGCCTTTGGATATTACTTTCTTCTTTCGGGCTGGGGGGATTCTGCGGGAACTTTGTTGAACTGGGCAGAGAATTAAGGAGATCCGTGGTGATTATGTCTGTGGTGTTTGTTCATTAAAGGGAGGCCGTGCAACAGCGACAGCGGCTCGTCCTCCAGGGTCTGGACGAAGCCGACCCACTCTCCGGGCTCCTCAAGACAGGCACCACCCACCTACCGCTCAGCAGGAAAGGTAAGTCATCAGCCACAGGCGAGGGGGTAGGGTGAGGGATGGAGAGGAAAATCCCATGCTTCAGAGATTTGGATTTTTTCTTTTTTAATCGAAATCTTTGAAAGTTTGATAATGTCCACGAATTATTCAACTGATACCGCTTATGCGTAATCATTTTTCCTTGAATCTTTTTCCTGTGATGGACTTAAAGTGGGTAATCTTTAAACATGCATAATGGCAGAGCGTTCCCCGAGTTAGGAAAAGAGTTTTATATTCTAAGAGAATGCATCACTGTCAAAGCTTACATTTTTGAGGGTTGGAGAGACATCCGACCCGGCTTGGTCAGATGTCTTTCAGACCACGTCTGAAAAATAAAACAATGTTTAATTGGTAAGGTTACCTCCACAAAGATAGATACTACTGCATGCTCGACGATAACTAAGATTGCACTTTGGTAGCTGTTCCAGAGATCTAGTTATCTATGCAGAACGTCTGTGCACAAAGTGTGTTTTAGATTTTCTCCATTTAGCCAATTCGTACAAGGCTGTATATTTGAACTACCCATTCACATCTGGCCAGTACTGTATGTAGGTGCCATTTCGAGACAAGCATACCTCACCATAGGTGACATAAACAAAACCATCAACTCATGAAGCACAATCTACTCCATACATTTGGAATGAGACAAACTATGAAGGTTTTCGTCTGGACGAACTATGTAAGAAGCTAATATTTTGTAACCACAAGACTCGCATTTTGGTAGATTTTACAATCTAATGCCGTCGACCTTCAATTTGGCGTCGGCCTTGTTCATGTATACTTAACGCTGACACATTAGATTTCTCCTTCATTCAATGCTCGCGTACTCTACGAATATTAGTTACCTGCCTGGTTGCCATACATTGATTGACAGCTAGGTGGTAGTGTATTGAAGGTGTATTGGTCGTGAAGTGCGTGTAAAACCAGCCAGATATGAATGCAATCTTGGCGAGGAAAGTCCAGCCATTGAAAGAAGTCCTCATTTGTCACTCAGCTGACAGAATGCCAAATAGGCACCGTGCGTCTGAACTTCAAAAATGGTCTCATGAAGGGAATTGCATTAAATAACCCAATGGGAAAAATTAACAGAGGAACCAGATTAAATCGGCAATTTTCATGAAGGGTTTTCTGCATTAAGTGAACCATTAAGAGATTGGAAAGCATTTCCATTCAGCACTCCGTCAGCATTTATTTAGACGTCGAACTATTCCACTGATAAAACCTGTCCTGTAAAAAACGGGGTCCACTGTGGGATTTCAATCAAGTCGGTTTAAACTGAGGGCCATTGAAGATATACGATGTTCCAAGTGTCCATTTAACACGAAAAACATCGGCAATTGGCTCTTTTGAAAATAGTGAACTGCGCGATAGAGGATGTTGTGAAAGTGTGCCAATAGTCATGCTATGCTTAGTCGCTCACATATGTGAAGTAGAGAAACTGTGCTACCCATGAATGTTAAATCTTAACGGTTCCAGACACATAGAAGCTTTATCACTATCAATATTTCACGTAGTTCCTCATTATTACACAGAGTATCATTCACAGCATGCTAGTTTATTTCTTGGATTTCAGTTTTGTGCATGAACATCTTACATTTTGTCTTACGCTTGTTTTTTTCTTCTTTGTATTGGATTTGCGGTCTACAAAGGTTCCCAAAGCACGTTTACCTCAGTCTTTAATTTGTCTGATAATGATTTAAATTTGTAAAGCTGATTTTGCACATTTTGCCACGTTGAAAAAGAGTTTTGATACTATAAAGGAACGAATATTCAATTTAGTTTCACTCAAATCTTTTAACGGTAGACTTGTTTGTGTTTTATAGTAATGCATCCATACAGGAACTTGGATATAATTGAGACATACATTTTACCCTGTGCATCGAAAATGAATTTAAGAAGAACTCTCTAACTTTTGTTCACAAGGAGGTGATTTTATACGTACTTACCCCTTCTAAGTTCTTTCATAGTTCCTTTAAGAAGGCACCTAACACCCTCCCACGATCCGGATGGATCCCCCAATTAAATTATAACTTTCACTCCCTCCTACTTTTCAGGACTTTTATGCTGCGGTCCAGGCTGGACCTATGCACGCAAAGACTATGGTAACATTCACTTTCACCCTAACTGTTTGCACATGTGTAGTCTGTGCTACCCCTGCCCGATGTCGCATGCCGAAATTATATATATGTTTGTCCACGTGCGCTCTCTTGGTTTATGCATGTTCTGGCATAGGGTCTACTGTTATCGTACGTTACCCCGAGTGAACTGTACTGCCTTCTGTTTGAGAAAAAGATCATTATCGTGGGAACATTGGTCCGGGATATTCATATTGAACTCACTCAGAGCTATCCACTTTGGGGTAGAACGAGGCAGCAATCATGGATAGCCATGCATTTCATTGCTCTCTTCTTTTTAATTTCTCTGTCTATGGTATTCAAAGGATATGTGTGACTCTATGTTAATTACGTCTCCAATGCCGCGAGGTTAGGTGGTATTTCCATGGGATCTAATCATATCGCATTATAATATTTGGTTGGTTTTGTACGTTGGATCTACGTGGATAACAAGTTTAAGGCAACCTACTTGGAAAAAAATCGCTGCTTTAATAAGCATGTCCTACGAATTTTGGACTCTAGTTTCCATAGCTGTCATAGTTTTTTATATCGGAATTTTACGTTTTTGATGCTGCTAAACTAACATAATTCATGAACTGACAGGTAACCACAGTCGTACTTACTCACACAGACAAGCACATTCAGTTTCCGCGATTGTTTTAAGGTAAAGAAAGTAAGCGTAGATGCCCTTGCTACAGCCCCAAGTCAAGATGTTAGTTTCACATAGACTGTCCTTGGTTTGGCTGGATGCCCTATAACAGGCTATTCCAGTGCGCTATTATGTGGTTCTTCTCATACGTGTACTCTCACGCTTAGCGTTCCTGACCTACTTTTATTTGGGAATCTATTTGGTATAATCGAACCAGCCCTAAACTAAACATAATGAACATCAAATAGGAATATCCAAAGGTCTTAAAATAATATACTATTTTGATTCTCAAATGTCATATCTGGCGCCTAAAAGAATTTCATGTTGGTTTGATAGTATCAGAAATCTAGTTACATGATATTTCTACATCATAAAAATAGACATATTCATTTCAGTATCTAATGAACCTAGCCCTATAAATCTTCTCTTATAAATTGAAAACAGCTATAGCAGACATGGCATCACCGATTTTAGTCCTGTTCATATAAAAACTCTGCCACATAACTAGATGACAAATAAATTGGTACTGAAATTAAATTGACTTTATTGTTGGGCAAGTCATATCGGGTGCCTCTATGTATGTTGGCAAAAAGCCCCATAAAGGCAGTTTTTGCTGTGTCTATTGCCTTTACTGGTGCCGTATAACAAAGCCAGGGGCCTCTTGATCCTTCTGATGTATGTGGTCCTTAGGCGGGTAACCATTCGATCAGCATTGTCGTTCTCTGTGTTCCCGATAGTCGGTCAGTCTGCCTGTGAGCCGCCCCTAACCCCGCTGCCATCCAGGCAGTCCTCTCTCATTTATGTTACTTTGTCGTTGTCCGTTGGTTAGAACTTAGCAACCTTGGTACATCACATTTGTGTTCAGAGGATCCTACCAGCTTGAAAGATGTAACGTTTTAAGTCGGGGCAAATAAGCTGGTAAAGGCCTTGTATGATATATGCCTCCTGTTGCTGGGCTTGCTGAAGAGATGCGGAGAAAATCCTTGTATGTGCGATGTCGCATTTCTTGACATGCTAAATAACTCCCAAACTGCGCGGGAGATCAATGCCTCGGCCTGACCTGAATGAGAATACATCAATATGCCTTATTTCCAGGCTTGTTTTTGATGTATGACACTCGCTTGGTAATGCCTTTATTTTCAGGCTTTTAAACAAGTTTCTGCAAATTCTTGTGTGAACAGTGTCACACTTCCATGCTTTTACTATATGATGTTTGTGAGACATGTAAGTATATGTAACTGAGCGGATGGAGCCCGAGTTGCGGAATATGTATGGCTTAGTGAATAGTTAAAGGAATGCACACACAGTTGATCTACGATTTATGTTCGCTGTGAATCCTCAAATATTTGACATATTCTTAAAATCTAAGGAGTTATGATAGCCAAGAGAAAAAACTGAGAAAACCCAATCTCAGGTGAAAATCATAGCTTCGAGTTGAATACGAATTTCGCTACAGATATTCATATTGATATTGTAATTTTCTGATATTTAGCGTGTGCTAAGGTTTCTAGAATTATCATATCACAAGATATGTGTTGTACGTCATTAACAAACGTCCAATTTACTCGTTACATATGAAATCATTGCACGAGTATAAACGTATATCAGATAAATTGGATACCCTGTGCATACCTTGCTGCATGTTTCCTTCCAACTTGTCAAGCATGTTGTCCTATGGTATTCTCTCAGTAAATCTATACTACTTACTAATTGCTCACAGAAAAAGGTGGTACTCATTGAAACTCGTATTTAAAGGCCCCACCAGAAATGATCTCACCAGGAATCGTTTGGTAAACAAAAATGATACTTGATTACATGTGAGTGATATTTAAATATTATGTTTATATTTCAGTCGTTTGTTCGCCAGTTATGGACCAAGAAACAGAGAAAGTGGTCGGAGTGTTCGTCGTGAGTATATATTTCTGTGATATACAAAAACAGAGACTTTACAAATCAATGCAGGATATGGTGTGAATAGAAATTCTGCAAGATAAATTAGGAATAGATACCAATAACTTTGAAATATCATTCTCAGTATTTCCATGTTCTCATTTCATGCGACACGTATCAATGCGTCCTACAAATCACATAAAAGAACCTTCAGAAACCTTGATATCTTATGAATAAATATCATCATCAGTTGTACCACTGAAATGTTGTTCTCTCAAAGATGTAATCTTCATTATACACATGTTCTCACAACAGACAGAACTCCTTTAAGATCACAGAGTAGTACAGAAAAGAACAAATAAGTGTTATGAATATGAAGGATGAGATGAGATTACCGATACAATACCCATCATCAACAATCAGTCAACTTAGTCAAGACACTCATCTCCAATCATACACCGAGAAAATCTTTGTAACCTCTTTTTTAAAGTCTTTAGTATTTATCAATCTTTGGGTTGTGGGTGACAGTTTATCCCAAAGGGCATTTCCTCGGTATATTGGGGGTTTAAAATGGGAACTTCTAAAAATTCTTTCTTTGCTGAACCTGATATTATGCTGACTGCGTGTTGTCCTAGCTCTAGTATCTAGGTTAGTTAGGTTTTTTGATTGTTTAAACATTATATTAAGAAACTGCATATTTCTACGAGCATCTAAAAAATCATTGCATTTTGCTGCGTCATCTCACTCTCGAGGGGAAGACTCAGTACCTAATAGAAACTTTCAACTAAATTAAGGAACAGTCGGCAGTCATTTGTGGTAACACTGACTTGGCCTTCGGCCCTATAGTTGGTCTGGACAATGTAAGCTGTACCAGGAAGCGCTGAGACGAAACATGCACAGAACAAGACATAATTGCCAAAGCAATTATATTGCTGAATCAGTGGATCATGAGAGTTAACATGGACAGCTCCTTGCTGACTCTGTGGTGAGCCAGAACGGTCCAGAGAAGGAAGAACAACAGAGTCAAGAACTTTTACACTCCAATAACAAAATGCTCCAGTGCTGGTGTACTGTGATAGAGGAGTTCTATGAAAAACTATCCATCTAGATCAGGTAACATAGTTGGTTGGCTTGATGGTTGGTTGGTCAGCATTGGTATGTAGGCTAGGATGATTGCCACGCTTGTAAGCCTCAGGGTTGAGGGTTTGTCTTAGCAAGTCGGATTGCTTGAGGTTATGTATATGGAAGTTGTGTAAGTGGTCATGCTCCCATTGGTTAAAGGAATAAACATGTAAAAATTGGAAGATGAATAGGGGTCACACATTGTGTACTTGCAAGATGGGTTCTCATGCCCAGCTGGGACTTTTTGGGGGGCGAGTTTTGCTTCTGGTTTTGTAGAGAAATTATCCCATGTTGAGGTTGCTGTTAATGCCTTTTTTTGCTATTTTTTTTTTTGTATTGATAATAGTGTGTTGGATTACGTAGTTATATGCAGAAAATGTGCGTTTTTAAGCCCTAGATAGGTTTATACTTAGCACCATGTCTGCAGATATATGTGTATGCTTACTTGGACAGCATAGATTAAGAAGTTAAGTTGTAGGTTAAGAGGTTAAGGTCTGTCCAACAAAACTGACAGTTAACAGTGTGCAAATTATGTGCAGCAAGGGAGATAGGATTTTTTTTTTTAATTTGGACTCCCCCCTTGAGTCTTGATTGGTTGTTTAACTTACCATGTAGAGTGTGAACCTTACCCTCCAAGGCTATTTAACTGCGATGGGGCCGGTCGATGCCCTCTCACTATACTGAAGGAATCTGTTTGGAATGTTTTGGGAAGGAAATAGTGCTCCTTTCACGGATGTGTTTTTCTGTGGGTTTTTTAATCAAGGGTCACGGATTGGTCTGTTTAGAGTTACGTAAGGAGTTATATGTTTGTATATCAGGAGTATACATGTTAAAGTCAGATACTGGGTTGCAGAGTCAGAGACCTGCAAGGATTATGTGTAATACATGTTTATGTGTTCTGTGTTTTTTGGGGGATTTTATGTATACCACTTCCAATTCCACTGATATTTCCAAACGGACTTGTCTTTATGCCAAACTGTTGTTGGTATCTGGGGTGATCACAAACTGGACTAGTTCATATGTTATGGTGATTTGCGGCTAGGGTCCTGCAATGCAAACGGGTTGGGTGACAGAGTCAAGAGGAAGGCATTGTATTCCAGGTGGAGGGAGCTATATGACATTACTCTAGTACAAGAAACCCATAGCGGTCCTTCTAGTGCCCACATATGGAGAAGTGAATGGGGAGGACACATCATATTCTCCCATGGAACCACTAACTCCAGAGGGGTGGCCATTTACTTTAGAAAGAATTTAGATTATACAATCAGTGAAACAGTTATGGATCCAGAAGGCAGGTTCATTATTGTTAGATTGACAATAGAATCAGATGAGTTGCTCTTGGTGAATGTGTATGCTCCAACACAGAATTATGAGAATGATCAGATTGAAAATCTATCCAGGATTTTCGGCAGGCTGATGATGTTTGCAGACTTTCCAATATTGATAGGTGGAGACCTTAACCTCCCACTAGACCCGAAATTAGACAGGAGGAATACCAACACACCATTCAGAAACCTCAGATATCAGTCTAAACTCTTCTCTGTAATTGAGGCTCTGGAGCTGACAGACATCTGGAGAGAGCGTAACCAGAAAAGCCGTAGGTTTACATTCCACAGGAAGGATCAGGGTTCTAGAATTGATTACTGGTTGGTCTCTAATACGATTAAGAATAGAATTAGAAAGTGTGAGATAGAGTTGGCCTTCCTCTCAGACCACTGCTCTATATCTATCACCTTAAAAAAACAGCAAATGAAAAGAGGGCCTGGGTTGTGGAAACATAATAGTGATCTTCTTAATGATGCCATTTATGTAAAAGAAGTCAGGAAGCTCATCGAAAACACATTGAATTGTACTGGCTCTGAGGATTTTACCCCAAATACCAGGTGGGAATTCTTAAAATTCAAGCTGAGGGAGTTCTCTGTTTCCTTTTCAAGGGAAAAGAAAACTCGAGAATGTAAGGAAAAGGTAGATCTGGAAAAGAGACTTGAGAAATTGGTCACAGAGCAGGATGGGAACACAGCTTTAGGGAGCTCTGAGGAAGGGGTAGAAGAGATTCAAGTAATTAAGAAGGAGTTAGAGTTCTTAGCCAGGAAGAAGGCAATTGCCACTATTTTTAGATCTAGGGCAAAATGGCTAGGCCTAGGTGAACAGCCAACCAGCTATTTCCTAAACCTTGAAAAAAAGAATTATAATAACAAGCTATTGACACAGGTCTTAAATAGAGAAGGTGTTATGGTAGCAAAACCTGAGAAGGTTAGGGAAGTTTTGTTTGCATTCTACAAGGACTTGTACTCTATAAAGGAGACAGAAAATGGGATGGAAGATTCTGAAAAGGAATTTGCCAGGGTTTTGGAAACTCATGTCAAACAAAACCTACCTTCACTAGATGTCTTTGAAAGGGAGCTTATTGATAAATCTATAACCAAAGCAGAGCTATTGCAGTCACTAAATGAACTCAATCTGAAAAAAGCGCCAGGCTCAGATGGCCTGACCGTGGAGTTTTATCGGTGTTTCTGGGAAAGTCTCTCTGACCCTCTATATAACTCAATATTGTACTCACTCCATACTGGTGAACTGTCTACTGAACAGAAAAGGGGAGCAATCACACTAATCCCAAAAGATAAGGGAGCTAAAGAAGACTTGAATAATTGGCGACCAATCACCCTTCTCAATACGGATTATAAAATACTGACAAAGCTTATGGCTATTAGGTTAAGACCAATGTTGTATAAAATAATTAACAACGACCAGACTGCCTATGTGCGGAATAGGTACATCGGCACTAACTTGAGAAAAATAGATGATGTCTTAACACTGGAAAACTTGGATATGGACGAGGGAGGTATAGCCTCACTTGACTTTAGGAAGGCTTTTGACTCTGTCACCTGGCCCGCGATATCTAAATCTCTGCAGCTTTTCGGGTTTGGTGAAGAATTCATTGGATGGGTCAAAACCATATATAATATGCAGGAATGCTGTGTACTGAATAATGGGTATACTACAGGGTATTTTCACCCCCAGAGAGGGGCAAGGCAGGGTTGCTGTGTCTCACCATATCTGTTCATTATAACCACAGAGATTTTGGCGACCATAATAAGAAGCGAAAAGGAAATAGAAGGGGTGGTGACTGAGTGGGGTGGTATTAAGTTGTGTATGTTTGCAGATGATATTACTGTCTTTCTCAAAAACCAAAGGTCAATGGACAAGCTCCTCTCTGTTATTCAAATGTTTACCAGCTTTTCAGGGTTGTCTTTGAATGTAGACAAATCAAAGGTTTTAACATTCAACCCACAGCATAAGGGCAGAATTAAGTGTAAATTCAAAGAGGTTGATAAGATTAGGATACTGGGTGTGGTGTTTGCGAGGAATATGACGGAGGAACAGTCTGTGGCATGGAATTTCATGGAGAGACTGGAAAGGTGTAGGACTATTGTGGGGGCTTGGATCAATAGATCCTTGTCCTTAAAAGGGAAAATCTGTATTGTCAATTCCTTGCTTATTCCTATTCTTCTGTTTCCTTGTTCAAGCATCCACACTCCACCTAAAGTTCCGAAAATGTTTAAGGACATAGTTACATCGTTCATATGGAATGGTAGAACATCGAAGATTGCATATAATACATTGATATTAGATATCCAAGATGGTGGTTTAAAACTTCTAGACTTAAGTTTGATGATAGAAGTGGCAATGACACAATGGGTTAAACGATTGATCAATCAAGAAGGTCGCAATTGGACGTTCCTGCTCAAAAGGGAGCTTAAGCTAGATACATCCTTCTTCATTTTTTTTCTACAGAAGAATAAAAAAGCTAAACTGGAAATGAAAAATAGGTTTCACAAGCAACTGCTTATGAGTTGGGACTGTCAATACAATATACAACCCAGAGAAGACTCACAATTTGTAAATGAATCCATATGGAATAACATGTTTATACCCATTAGACTGTCCAAACCTGTCAAAGCTCATATGCAGAAGGCGGGGATATGGCAAGTGCGACATTTTTTTAAAAAGGGAGGAATGTTGACATATGTAGAGATGAATGAAAAATATGGTACTCAGTTGACTTTTCTTGATGTTCTGGGTCTCAGGGCATCCATACCCTGGCTGAGGTTGTTAGAACCAGAGGAAAAAGATCTGGAAGGTGGGAAAAAATTGCTCTATCAAATTCCGGGAAAAGAACCCGTGGATATTATGAGGTTAACCAGTAGAAGAATTTATATGATTCTAAGGGACAGGATAGCTAGAATCCCGAGCTGTATGGGTAGGTGGAAAAAGGTTTTTCAAGATCTCGAAATCAACTCCAAGGAGTGGGAGACTATATATCGAATACCATTTTCCTCTTCTAGGGACACAAGATTGCAATCACTACAGTACCGGGTTTTAAATGGTACTATTACATGCAATAAATATTTAGCCCAGAGAAAGGTTGTTGATTCCCCAGAATGTAACTATTGTACAAAAAGGGATGACTTAATGCACTTCTTGGTAGAATGTCCAGAGACAAAGTTTTTCTGGGAAGCCATAACAAGATGGCTGAAAAATGTCCTTAGTGACAACTTCTTAAAGATTACTAAAAAAGAGGTTATATTTGGAAGATATGGTGTTGCCTCCTCAACCAGGATGGTCAATTATGTAATTTTACAAGCTAAATCCTTTGTGCATCGGCAGAAATTATTTTATGCAAATGACTTGGATATTATGGCTTTCATGGCGGAACTGAAGAGGAAATTAGAGATAGAGAAATATGTATATATGAAGGAAGGTCGCATGCATAAATTTAAGTATTTAGCTCAACTGTGGGAGACAATCCAATAGGGGGGAGTGTGGGCCTTTGGGGGGTAGGCAGAACTAACTGCAAATACTGTTTTGATGTGTCTGTCATATTGTCTTGTTATGTTTTGTCCTGTATGAAAATAAAAAAAATTGAAAAAAATGGGGAGAAGAAATAATATTCCATGGGTGAGATGTGACACATGTATTTCGAAAATCTGTAGAAACAGGGTAGAATACTTGTGTGTATATATCCTGTACAAGTTGAAAATAAAATATTCTCCACAATAAAAAAAAAAATAATAAAAAAATAAAAAAGATGTAATCTTATGAATGCGGTATTTTGTTTTGAAGTATTTTGTTTTATGTATTGTTCCAGGTGGTCTGTGGAGAGATGAGCAAAGAAGACCATCATCATCTTTCCTTCTTGGAACGACAGGTTAGAATTAAGATATTGTACTGATAAGTAAGCATAAATTTACGCAGCGTGAAAACAAAAATCAAGATTTCAAAAAAGCGAGAAACATATCCTTCTTTAATATGTAATGCGATATTAAATCTTGGTTGATATTATATACATTGATATATGTTTCATTGCCATAATCCTGTTTTTGAGCTATTTTGTGATATCACTTATGATGTATAGGTGTTCAAAATAATTTTAACGCCATAATACAGTTCATGTGTTCTTATATTCCTCGTGAAGTGTAGTCTTTATATTTTCCCCAGCCCTCATTAGCATCAGTCATTTAGGTGCATTCAGTCTCATGAGTCGAGATTGGGAAGATTAAATATGATGTATCAGAGAGTTGAGAATATCTGTATGAATTAATTGATCTAACAGCTGGTCATATGTGTTAATATTTCGATATTGGCCTTTCCCTTAATCTAGCCACGATACTGGTCATATGGATTTACAGATGGTCTTGATTAGGACCATTTATCAGCTGTTTCCAAAGTATCTGTGCATCTGTTCATGAACACAGAGCTTCATGTCACGTGACCTGTTCTTTTCTTTCACAGTTACTCATTTGCTTCAAGAGGTTGAAACAAACCGCCCATTTGACTTCTACACCTATCTGCAATGCAAACTCCTCGACAACTCGCAGTGGCAAGGCTGCTGCCAGTAACGCGGCCATTCTCAGCCTGTGTGGTGAGCAACTTATATACACATATCTTAAACGCCTTTTCATAGAATGCCTTTCAAGGTAATTGGTCCTAAATTGGATGAGTAGCTAGACACAGATTAATGGGGAACCGTTCTTGGTCAAGTGGTTAACTTGGAATTACTGATAAGAACTCCATAGAACGGTCTTCTTGTGTTATATCATGGACATGGATAAGTAGTCCGTGGTTATATCAATAGATGAGTAATAAACCACGCAGATGATGAAAATAATATGGTCAAAGTAAAGAAAATGAAAGCGTGATAAATATGCCATCGCTTATTAGTACAATGCTTCTTGTTATACTTCAGCCGAATTATACGACCAAGATGCTGCCTCCTTGCAATTAAAAGTGATCAAATATGTAAGTATTGATTTCAATCCTAGGTTTGTTCATCTCCAGAGGCGATGTATTTAGCGAATTTCGTACAGAACGTTCACCAATTTTGCCGGAGTTACGTGGTAGTAAAACTTTCATCGTGTATTACTCAGTTTAGAAGAAACCTATATCACTATCGAATTCAGAGATACGATAAAACGGCGTATATGTGTACAGCACAGCAGCAAATCAAAAACAAAATCTACCTTTGATGGTGTTAGACATCAAGCTTATTCAATTCAGTCGACCGCGCAGCTATCATTTCGTTATACCCTTGGCCCTGTATGCTTATCATCATGATTCCAGAATCAAATTCGTTCTATACGATATAATCTTTAATGTCGTATTGACTACCTGGGACATAGCTAATTGACCTTGTACCAAATATTCACTGATAAGGAACACTGAAACTTTTATCATGTTCAAGGCATTAACAAAAGCTGATATGAACAGTAAGATCTGGTTACTCTAACCTTGACACTGTAGTGAATCCTTGTTAAAACTGTTTAAGTAAGATAAGATATTTTGTCTAGGATGTGGAGAACTTTTTAACCAAAAATCATGTTATTCTTAACCAGATTTGAAGTTAATTGCAGAATGTTGTCACGGCTAGGCCATTAAGACCAGCCTTATGAAAAGGCTGAGGCCTTTTGCCACTTTGTTGAGCTGAGATTATGTATGTAAACTGCCATATTGTTACCCCTGATGCTCAATTAAGAAACTAAACACAATAAATAAATAAATAAATAAATAAATGCTATATTGCCTTTTCATATGGATATCAGAGGAGACTAGGTATGGATCAGTTGGCAAAAAAAAAGAAGCCTTTTCAGTTGACCTTTGGAAAACTAGTTAGTTTCACCAAGAAAACTTAGCATGCGCAGCTATTCATGCTGTGTCTGTGTTGTTCACCTTCAGTTGAAGTCGAACACACACGCACAAGACGGCCTACTCCTCCTGGTGGACCCAGAGCACAACGAACTATGCTGTCAGGTGAGTGATGGGTGTACGGAATTCTCTCTACTTCACGCCCGCCGACATGTCCCGTTCGCGAAGTAGTGAATCACTCACAATGTCTCAGAGGACAGGCTCGTGTCCCATACTGCCCAACATCTCCTGCGAGTCAGAAAATAAGTTGTCGCTCATGTTTTTCACACGAATGACGTTGACTTAAATCGCAAACCAAATTCTGCACGCACAGAATGACTCCTTGGCGCAACCAAACTAACCTGAATACATGTGAAAGGCTTGCCCTATTTTTTCTAAAGTGTGTTAATTGCTTCCAATTTAATTCTATCATTACACTCTGGTGGTAAAGTCTGAGCTAGCTCAGTTATGTAAATGTAATCTTAGGTCAAGTGTCACCCGTATTGAGTGTCTTTTTTTAAATTTACCTTTTGAATAAAGCCATTATAATTGTTAATGCTTGTCCAAAAGCGGGAAGAGAAATTGACAGATTTGATAGATGTTGGTTAATTGAAGCGGATTCAGTGCACAGACATGGTTATTTTTGGTGAGCATTATTTAACTAGGTAACAGATTAAAAAAAAATCGGTCAATTAATTTTGTCAAGTCTCGTTCTTTTTAGTCCTCAAAACAAGATTTGTTCTTCATAGCCACAGCCGTTGTCATGTCTTTCCTGGAAAGATCTTATAAAATGGCAATCCATTCTCTTTAAAAAAGAGTGGTCATCGTCCAACTCAATCGTGTATGCCCCAAAGGAAGCGACACTGTGATAAAAACGGGAAACCACTACCAAATACGCAATATCACAAAGGCCTGATATTTTCGCGTACTGTTTGTTGGGGTTGCAATTAAATTAATGAGTCTCTTACTAACGAACCGCCAAACTGTTCAATAAGCTAGAATCCACTGTAGGGAACTTAAGGTGATCTTAGTTGGCACGGCATTGATAGAAATCGGTCGGCCACCATTCATTCACCTCCCATACCAATTAAAAACCGTCAAATTAGTGGGCTCCATCTAGCTAATTAGCCTGTTTGTGAGGTTGCGTCGTCAGTTCCCCCTGATTGTCAGTCGTGCCTTAACACATAAGAATCCGAATGTAAACTGCTATTTTTAATTCCTACCACTGGGCCTTTCATATATCACGCTTTGCACAAGTTCTTGGCATTAACCAATTTCGCGTTTGATGAACACGAATGAAAAGACAAAATAAAGAAACTACAGATCATTGGAGGTGGTGTGATGTTTTCGTCATAGTACTATGCATTATGTACATGTTTACAAATTCATTGAATTCCATCTACACTACATCTTAATCTTTCCTAATTTCGTTCCCCACCTAAATTTTGAATTAAATTTACCACCCAAGTGAAAACAGAGGTACATTGTGTATGTATTGATAGTTCTGTGCAGTTATACTTGGTTTCTT
The DNA here is from genome assembly GCA_950022655.1 of Alentia gelatinosa. NCBI lineage: Eukaryota > Metazoa > Annelida > Polychaeta > Phyllodocida > Polynoidae > Alentia > Alentia gelatinosa. Next base: position 46,880,074 of record OX465586.1, read on the forward strand.
AGTTATGAGTCAGTGTTCTCTATGATAGGTGAAAAGGACCTGGCTGCGAGACGAGCTGCCACCTTGTATATATATCATCAGATTTATATGTGTGTGATATTTATTTTGTAAAGTTATTTGAAAAGATCGTTTATTACCAGCTTGCCATCAGTAATTGGCTTTGGTGACACAAATAACAAACCAATACTAGACACTAAAGAAAAGGCATACAATTTGTACATTGTAATGGGATCTAAATTCTGTACAACTTTCCGTTTCACCACGGAAAGCCGTATGGAGGTCCGTGGTTTCATTTACGAATACTCTATGTATTTTTCTACAATCTTTTCAAGCCTCATTCTTGAGGTAATGTTGTTTTTTTTATCTTCCTACTGACTCTCCAGTGGGCCACTTTCCAGGTAGAAGGATGACTTCAAGCCGTTTTAGCATGTTCGACATGCACTGTCCCTTAACCTGATATGAGAATGAAAAAGAGGCAGAGGAGCAAAAACTGAAATACGAGAAAGGGCACATAGCTTTCATTTCCCTCGGCCCTCCTTCAAGACCCTCTAACCGTATCCCTAGGACTGGGAAAAGACCATTTATTACTCATCCATTTAGTAGATTGTGGTCACTCAATGTAATGGTAGTAAATATTACTATTTGACGAGGAGAACATTAGATGGATGCTATTCATATTGCTAATAACTAATATAAAAATAACAAGTCCAATTAATATGTACTTATCATCAGGTGTGTGCAATTATCAGCTCTACCAATCGTACCAATTTGTTGGCTTAATATGATCTTTTTAAAATGATAATTGAAATTCTGTAGTTCTCGTATTTTGACAGGTTGTTGGGAGCAAAGTGCTAGAAGAAGAAATGCGGTTCCCAGTAAGTATCTTTATACGTTGTTAATTTCTATCGACTCTATTTACTACGAGAGCTTCCGTAGGTCTAGTGCCGTAAATTACATTATGGTCTCGTATACACAGACATCACTGATTGAAGACAATTCAAGTGGTAACTATTCATCAACGACGAAGTATTTGTTTGTGAATAATTCAAGAAGCTCTAGTCCTCAGTGGTGGAAATCCTCAAAACCCGTATGTTTATGTTATCTGTGGCGCAGTGATTGTGACGTTATACAATCGTCGCGAGAGTCTGCACTGATTGAACGGTCACCACCATAACATACGTAACTCAGTTGCTTGTTGACGAGGTGCAACGTCAACTGATGTCTAAGCCATATGATTGTCTTCATCATGTAACAGCAATAATTGAGCATCAGAACTCGTGGAAATGAATTACAGAAAATCTTAACATAGACAAAATATAAATACTATTACAAATGGGTATGTATATGTTCTCAATATGAGTGTTCTGTTTTTTGTGTGAATGCCATTGGGCCACCGGAGCATAGAGAGTGAAGGCAATCGGACAGTATCCAATCAGTATCGAGGAAAACAAGAACGATACAGATATAATGCATTGGTTGTCAGGAAACAGTATAGCAACTGACAATGTGGTAATGGTGACCATTTCAAATTCAATGTGGTACCCTGTCTGGTATGATGTTTTTTAGCCACGTCAAATGATAGTCGATATGATTTTTCGCGGACGACTGTAGTCTGTAGGACTATTGAACCATATTCCAGTTGACTGAGAATTGTAATGAAAGGAACGCCCTAAACAGGTTAACGTTACCTAATATTTGATGGGGATTTACCACAACCGCCTCTTATCTACTGAGGCTTGCATTTACATTATGATAAAATCACACTGTCAGTCAGTAGGAAGATCACAGGGAATTATTGTTATCTTTAGAGCAATTAGTTGATGATTTACATATAAAGTGGGAAACGTTATGGATTTCAAAGATTATTAGATCTGAATAATATATGTGCATGTGTATATAATCATAGAAATGTTTTCCACTTTTTTTTACCTATCTATTGATAAATCCAATATCTGCAGTGCACTTCTTCCAATTGGAATACAATTTTGTGGAAATATAACGTAAAACTACGGGCTTGGATTACCGTGATGAAACCAAACATGCGAAGAGTTATTAGAAGAACCTTTAAGCAGATTGGAGCATTTCATCTGTAAATATATCACATCTGTGTGAGATGTCAATACTTTTTCAGATACATCTGAACAACTTTGCCAAAGTTATCCAGACGAAACGTTCAATAACGCTAGATGACATTGATCAGGTAAGGCATTGTGGTAGGTGGCAGGCGCAAAGGAAACAAAAACACACAGTAATAATGCACTCATATGATATTATCTTTTGTAAATATTTTATTATCAAATCTGTTTTCACACATTCCGTGTCAATGATACCGCTTCTGTTGACAGAACAACGAACAGATATAAAACTTCAAATTTACAAGAATATGCGATGTAAGTGAAAATTAGTTATTCTGATGTAATAATTTACCTATCCAGCACTTACTAGAGGGTTACTGTATAATGAGTTCCATAAATCGAATCTTGTATTGGGTTCAGCTTGACGCTCATCAAGTATGTTTTCGCCGACAGAAACAACGCCTAGAGCTGGACGAGCTGGTCGGCTGGAAGGTGGATTCAATGCTCTCTGTACCTGTGATTAGTCGTGCTAACAGCGAAGTCGTCGCCATAGCATGCATGCTCAACAAGCAAGGCGCAAATACGTAAGGAATATATGTCGCTAAAACTATATAGCTCTTTGACGATTAGATTTAATATAAACAGTGTTATGATATAGCAATTTTATCTTAAATTTTTTTTGCGATATCTCCCTCCCTACCAAGCGAATTTATTTTATTTTCAATATCATTTATGTGTCTATGGCACTTGTTTTTGTAGGTTTGGTGAAGAAGACAAACAAGTGATTCGTCACTGTTTCGACTACACAGCAGCCGTGCTGCACAGCACACTAGCTGTTCAAAACGAACGACGTCTGAAGAAGCAAACTCAAGTGAGCACTATATTCAAAGCAAATATTATATTTTGCCAGTTCAGATTTATTAACCTCTCCAGCTTACAGAAACGCCAACATCTTTGAAATATTAGACCAGATTAGAAATTAAAACCAATATCAAATTAACTAGAGGATATGATTGTGCCATGAGTCTTAGGAAACGTTTTCTGTTGGTGCAAGTCCGACTTACTTAAAATATTTCCCAATTTGATTGAAATATTTCATAATCTTGTTAATAAGGTGACCGTTAATAATTATAAATTCTTATTTGCAGGCGCTGCTGCAGGTGGCGAAAAATCTGTTCACTCATCTGGGTAAGTACATGGATGGTCTGTTCTCTGATCCCACTCAGTTTGATCTAGCCTTCTTGTCCGCCTGCAGTTCTGAGGTGTTCCGCACGGAGGACCCGTACAGCGGGCCGCTCACCCGTGCCCGCAGTCACAGCGGGCCGTCCCCGAGCTCGCGCCGCGCCGCCTCGCCCTACAGCACCGACCGGCGGCCGAGCCACACGGCGAGGAAAGCCGCGGCATCTAGAGAGACACCCGGGCAAAGTGTCGACTCAGTGCTCAAGACGCAAGATGAAATAGCCAACAAGCTGACCAAGTCAACGTGCAAGGAGAAAGAGAGTGGGTCAAGTCAGAAAGAGCATCATAACGGGAATCTATCCACAAAGAACGCGGCATGTCAAGAACGCCGCAGTCAAAGCTTAGGGCCCTACCCTAGAGTAACATCTCTCCCCAATGACGTCCTATCTCCCAGCAAAATGTGCAGACGGGCGTCCCGCGTGACGGCGTCCTCACGTGACGGAGGGGAACGCCGGGAGGAAATGAGCGTCTCTCCTCGTGACGTCAGGACGGCCTCTCCGCGGCGCCACACTCTCAGCGCCGCTAGGAGCGCCAAACGCTCACCTCGCAGGGCATCACCTAAGAAACTAGTAATGAAACAATCCACCTCAACGGCCTCTAACCAGGAGGAAGAATCCCCTCTCCTCCTGTCACTCCGCGGCACCGCCATCGTGCCGCCTCCTGGTGAGGAGGAGCAGGATGTAGGTGTGAGTGGTGGCACCAGGCGGCGCTCCGGTAACGCCGCCTCACTGCCCAGCAACCTGCCAGGACTGGCGGCCCAGACCGACTCCCAAACCGAGTTTACGCACAATGCCGCCTTTATCATCTCCTCTTCCTCGGAGGAGGACGCTGCTGGCAGGCCTGTCCATAGAGTAGACAGCGATGTGGTGTGGGAGCGTGAGACGATGAAGAAATCAGCGATACTTCCCACACAGCCTCCCGCCAGCATCGGTATAGCTCGACCAAGTAGGTCTGTAGATGACAAGACAGGCCCTTGCGTTTCAACGTTCTTTTGAACCTCGATTTTGAGGTTGTTGTCAGGTTCAGTTTGATTCTGGGTTTTATGTATTTTACCTCGTTGGTCTGGTTTGTGAAGACCATTTTAAGTTTATCTTACAGAGACAGAAGAAACCATTGCTTGCCTGTTGAAAGAGCCTTTTCTTTCCCTTACATATTTAACATGAAATTGTTAATTGATTGTTCTCAGCATAAATATAGTTGGTTTACTCCCACTTAATATTTTACATTTGATTTGTTTTAAGGTGGTATACATGGTTGCAAAACTATATTTCTGATAAAGAGTATAAGCACATGTTATAAGTTTATATCTATATATGTTGTGGATAAGGCTAGGTATAATATCTTTAGAGGGCTGATCCACCAACTAGGCCTTCAACAGGTTGCCAGGCCAGCCAGCTGGAAATGTGCAAATTCTTTGAGCTCTTCCACCAACCACCTTATTCTAGCTGCTGACGACCACACAGGGGCCACATGGCACCTGGCAGGCACCCAGTGGCTACTTTCACGAAGTACTGGCACTAGGGGATGTGGTGATACTACCGCTACGCCGTCTGGTGGAAATTGACTGAAAAATTGCTAAGCATGTTACCTGTCCATTCGATAGGGGGTACTTCGAGTGCAGGTCCACAGAACTAGTCCATTTCTGCAATGTTGGGATTTGCACTTCAATGAGAGCTTTTCAATTTTATGCTGAATAGTGCAAATAATCAATTATCAAAGTTAAATCAAGATGACGGTTGATGTTATGAATGTGTATAGCATAATCAGGCATTAAGATTCTATCCAAAGTACTGAGACTCTGAATTTTTGGCCTATGCTCATGGGTTTACGACATGCTGGTGTCGCCTGTTCATGTTGACCACATTCATTGAGGTATAGGCGGGGAGCAGTCAACGGGTAAGCATCAAACCTACTGACTGGCTGTGTATTCCAGCTGGTAAAAGGTATTTAATCAGCTTTTCCCTTCTGTCCTTTGCAGGCAGCCCAGAATGATATTGTGTGGATATCATCTCATAAATTTTACACTGGCCTGCCGACTGGCTCAGTTGAAGTGTGGGCTGCGGGCCAGGATGGCTCTCATCAGGCCACTGCCGGCTACCTGACAGTGGTATATTCTTCCCAAAATGAGGACGCGGTGGCACTCGGCCCCAGGCCAGCTGTACTGGGGCACCTTCCGCATTCTTCCTCTGAGCCGATGGAATGCGATGAGATGTTACCCTGCGATAACACATTATTATCATCCACTAATATCTGGTGCGCATGCCCAGCATGCGCAGCGTAAGAGTCCACGATTGGAGAGTGAACAATTTACCGAAATTAAGCATATCACAACATGTAATTCTCATGTCTAAATACTATTCTTTTTATTTATTTACATTAAAATCACATCAAAATAGTAGTACGTCCAAAAGTCTGTGATATCTGAACGGAAGAATGTGTCCAAACACATGCGCGTATTGAGTGAGTATAATAACGTGTTATTGCAGGGTAACATCTCATTGCAGCACACCCGTCATCACTTCCAACAGGCTAAATCTCCCAGCGACCCCCATACGGCCACCTACAGGGGCCAGCGCCTGGTTGGTGGAACAGCCCCTTTAGGCAGCAACTGCTTGTATGAGCTCAATGTTGGTTATTGGCTACTGCATCACAACCCTTTGATTATGACGACCATAGTGACCGCAGCGTAATCTTGGTGATTTGCTTCATGTCAATGGTTGACAAAATGTTTTTTTGGTAACAAAGTATGTCAGGTGTTGTTAAGGTGTTAACAGTCTTTATGATAATGAAAGCTTCTATTGTTATTGTTTTTGATAGATCATCAGGACTTATGACATTATTCTTGTCTCATTTGTAACTCTTTAACTGCTTTTTTTCAGATGACTTGACAATGTTGTTACGGGAGATTATGCAAGAAGCACGAAACCTGACAAAAGCAGAAAGGTATACATATTTATAAGGATCAGGCTTTTTAAGAAAGCACAACCTCTGGCTTAATATAATTATCTATGTTTTCTCAGAAGAATAGCATCGGAATAGCAAGAGATAGATATGAGGGAAGCGATACATTGATGCGTATGATCTGAAGGGAAGGGTTACAATCATAAGTAAAGGTGCAATATATGATATACGATAAAAAGTTTCTATGTCAGAGTGAAATTCTGTAGTCCTTCACAATTCTTCACTGATAATTATGTAAAGGTATTTATTGCATTTTTGTAGGTGTTCTGTCTTCCTTCTCGAGAGGGAAACCGATGAACTTGTCGCCAAAGTTTTCGACGGGGATATAAGGAATGGTAAAGAGGTAAAACAGGTAAATTCTCTTTCCTGTTGTTTGTCCTGTAAATTCGCACTCAGTAAAAGAAGGAAACAAGTAAGGTCAGTTTCTGTCAAAGAAAGTGTAACTATCAACTTGTTATAACTAAGTGAAACACTTTCCGCGTTAACGTCTACGTTGTGTATGCTACCATCGCCCCAACAAGAAAACAACTGATAATGGTGTATCTAAAACAAATCGCCATTATTCATGGATATTCGTCAAGTATTCAGCCTTATTTGGTTTAGGTGGCTGAGTTCGTGTGTTGTCATCAAATGGTGGTTGTTGCTGTGTGAACGTTGCTTTGAGCATGGTCCCTCAGCATCAGAATGTTCTTTGTGTTAGTTGTCGTTCTCTGTGTTTATTGCACTATTGCATCCATTATCGTGTATAGAACAAAGCGAAACACGTAGATTACTATCCTACTGCAGCTGTATAATGTCCTTTCCTTTAATTCTTGTAGTCATTTGATGAGGACTCGGTAAATGTTATTTTGTTTATAGTAAGTCTAGAATTAAGATCGAATAAAACAGCTGGCTGTCAGGACCAAATCTTCGATTCTTGATGATCTGATTCTTATAACTCATAATTTTTTTAAATTCCAATGGCTGTTCAATTAATAAATGATCATTTGCTTGCGTTCCTCCATTAATTCAAAAAAAGTAATGCCAAACAAATGTTAACAGCCAACTGCTTTATATCTGCTGCTGTGCTCTCATATAAGTCTCAGCTACTTATGCGTACCTGCTGATGCGTGACATTCTAACTCGAGAAAATTCTTCTAAATTGCCCATAATACAAATCTATAAATATTAACACAATGTTTGAATATTCAAAATCCTTATCATTTTGAGAGTGAGTGCATTAAAATTAAACAACCAACAAGTGGTCAATGATTGAATGTGATTATCTATGATATGTTTTATTAAGATTAAGATTTGGCATAGTTTTCAACTAAAACAAATCAGCGACTCAGTAATTGCTTTATATTAAACGCATAGTGCTATGCTTACTTCTGATTCCTTATTAGATGCCAAGCTTGACATATACTATTTTGATCCTTTTAGAAAAGTAGGATATAGTATTTTGCTGGTAAAGGTTATATCGGTAGGCTTATGTATCTATGTATGCTGTAGTATTATATTTTATTTAGGAATGGACCATAATTTCGTATATTTAAGTGTACCCTTATATAGCATATCATTGTATTTCTTTGTTCAAAAACAATACTCACTGGTAGAAAATGTGAAGTTATACCAAACCTGAAAACCTGAAGTGCATGATATGCATCTAATAGTATATTCATTTTCATTAAAAGCATGTTTTTTTTCTTTATTATTAGTATTATTGCCATTACATGTTCATATATTTACAATCCGAATACTAATACCAGTTATCCGTGAATCATGGCGTTTCTAATTAATGGGATTATCAGTAAGTTTGCTTAGAAATTCATTTTAGAGGCAAGCGTTCAGTATAAAGTTTTCATAAGCCATGCCTGTAAAATTTCTGATGTAGAAATTATAATGGCCTAATCTATTTTTAATTTGTGTATTAGATGAGCACTGAGGTGCGAATCCCATCTGACCAAGGAATTGCCGGGCAGGTGGCCACAACAGGTAGGTCAAAAAAACATTAGAAAAAAGAGAGTAAAGAAAGTAAACCAAGACATGTTACCTATACTAAATGTCGCTACTGCTTGTTATATCGACAAACAAAGTGTGGGACCTGTCTTTGATTAGGCAAGCAGAACCACTGATGATACGTACAAACGCTGGTTAAACAAGCTCCAAATTCACCTGAACCGTGGTTGATTTTAAGTCAGTAAACCTGTGGGGAATGTTCAAGCATAAATATATATATATTCAATACACAAAAGCCGAATTCGGATTTATTTTGTAACCCCCATTATCATGGTAGGCAATATGAATGATCTTCCCGGGACTATTAAGTAGGTAGAATCAAAATAAGCTTTCAAGAAGATGATAAAAGCTTTCTCGATTATTAAGAAATAAGTGACACATACATGTTCAAATATAAATGACAAAGCCAGTTCTTTAGAACATTTGCTATATTATTCTTGGCAATTCATTTTTACAACCACTGTATTCAATTTATTCATATGTATTCATCATCCATGTCATCATTATATGTCTCCACTGACCGTCATTAATTTGTTCTGTCTATATTATGAAATGTAGTAAACCTCTGAAGGTTTTGAAAAATTAACGTGAAAAGAGAAATGTGCCGCGAACGTCATTAAACGCCATGTCACTAGTCAATGTTCGATAGATAGAAATGTATCATTTGCCTTTGTCCAAGATATATTCATTCAGTAGAATTTCACCAGGAAAGCCTGCCGGTGAAATGTTTCTGTAATCTCTGTTTATATTTCTCTAGGTAAAATCCTGAACATCGACGACGCATACTCTCATCCGTTGTTCTATCGAGGTGTGGACGAATCCACTGGTTTCAGGACAAGAAATATATTATGCTTCCCCATCAAGGATGAAAATGGTACTAACCGGCTTTGGATATATGGGAAAAAATGGATATAGAATGGCAGTGAGCCATCAGTTGTTCTCTAATACAATTTTAAACTGCTGGTATTGATTTTTAGATTTGAATATTACAGAGGGGTAAAATGTAGATTATAACGAATATTGGTCTGAATAAAAAGTACATTTTTTTAAAATGGATATGCAAGATTGCTAGGCTGTAGACTACCTGTAGTTATGAATTCGTAGAACAAATCGCCTGAAGGTTCACTAAATGTTTGTAGTCCAAGCGGTTTACTATTTTCTGACAGCAAAGTCTGCTGGTTTATGATAGCGACTGACGTCACTGTACTTCTGATGACCTTCATACGTGTTTTACAGAGACTGTGATCGGCGTCGCCCAGCTGTGTAACAAGATAAACGGTATGGGCTTCTCCCAGTTCGACATGGAGATAGCTCAGGCCTTCTCCATTTACTGCTGCATCAGTATCGTTCATGTAAGTAGCTCCCAGGCATTCTCACACTTCACCCTTATACGAGGAGAGCTGTGACTACTTTACGATAATACCAAACAGTCGTTTTGTAATTTGAGATATTGATCATCAAAAATAACGCATGGAGTCCTGTGGGAAAAGTAACAACGACTCGGAACACTAGGGTACCGATAAATCCTGCCTCGTTATAATGATTATTACATGAATAAGAAGACGTATAATGATTCATTCTGTCAGCCTGTATGGATGTATTCTTACCATCAATTAAGCAATCGTCACTCTTTGAGCTCCAGGCTGATAACAGACGGTACGAGTCCATGGATTAATCAAGTTTATCTATGAACATTTGATTTGATATCTTAAGCGTTTCAATTTATATCTATCGGGGCATATTTATGTTAATCCCAGAATGATTTCAGCATCATCAATATGATTGATTGAATTTAGCACCTTTATAACCATACCATCGTCCTCAATGTCTTATACTACTAGGTTCACCCACGCATGGTGCTCTGGCAGTTAGAGTATTCTACTCACATGTCATGTAGCTGCTGGTTGTCCAGGTACATTTTCACATACGCAGGAGTCGTACAGGAGCCTTTAAAACCATTATTTTTTGGAATTGAGCTTTAAAAATCTTTATTTCCGATTTTGAGCATTTAAAAGCGTTTATTTTCATTTAACCTTTATTTTTTTAGAAGGGAACCATACAAATGTGAAACTTTCATCGTTTCTCCATAAAATGAAAAACATACCTAATTTGATTATTACTCAAGAATACTGACAGTGGTTAGGTGAAAGTGAGCTGATGATTTCTTGTTTGCGGATGGACGATTGGTCTTTAGGTTATGGGTATAGCCTACTGTAGTACACCAGCTTGCAGAGTCACTCGGCGACCTGACCACATTTTAGCTTTTTATAGCTAACTAAGTACAGATAGGAATATGATTTTTGTTTTGGACAGAAGGTTTTATGGCTATACAATATCTTACAGTTTTCGCTTTTAGTATTTTGACAGCATATTACACACAAACATAAGTCAAAATTGTTCATAACTTTGATCTAGGAATCAGTCAAGACCCACTCAAATAAAATTGGTTTGTAGAATTATTTGCAATATCATTTACCTCCAGATATTGGCTTGACCTACTTTATTGGTGTATATATATAGGAACAGATTTTTGTACTCCATTTTGGACCACATGGGCAGGCAGCATGCAGACAGGTCTGTGTGCACTCATCCATGAAGGATCACCATGAGGCACCTAAAAAAAACGTTTTATATGTAGGTAGGGCATTGCTGATTGCCAATTGAATCCGCTACAGGTAGCTAAATATATGTGTGCATTGATCCATTAACTGCTTAGTTCACAAAGGGGTAGGGCTTTCAATATCCAATCAATGCCAATCTACTTTATTTTGTTCATGAAATGTTTGTATCTCCGCTGCATACTGTAACCTGCATTGGTTGTGCGTAGTATCCCACATTCGTGAAGAAGTTTAACGGTGGGTGAGTCGGATGGTCTAGACTTTCGTTTTGGTATGTCTATTGGACAACTTGTGCCGCTAGATTTGCTAGTCTATCATTGGCCAAGCTATTCACAGTTTCCTCTAGATGAGAGAGCTGGTTGACTAATGCGTTCCATCTATTAAATGTAGCTCTTTTTTTATATTTGATTAAAAAAAACATGAAAGACTAGTAGAAATGTTCCTGTTGTATCAAATATATACTACCTTATGGTTATTCTCGTATAAGTATATGTTGACATCAAAATGTTAGCTCTTATTAATCTGACCTGCAGACGCTGATGTATCAGAAGGTACGCGACCATCAGCACAGAAACCGTCTTGCCAACGAACTCATGGTCTACCATATGCGGGTAATTAATCCTCTTTCTAGCCCATACTTATCATCATTTTGTGTGTTCAGATATAGAAATATATATAAACTTTATGTATATTTAACATGGCTAAGTACAATGTAATTGTACAGGTATATAAGTTGTGGGTCACCATATTCACTGAATCAAGGATGTGTCGTTGTACTACTTAATGATTGGTTTTTGTATTGTATGTTGTTATCAAATAGAACATATATATTATATTTGTATCTATATCATTTTTACCCAGGAATATGTCATAAGGGCTGCTTTATTGAAAAAAATATTATAGTCATAATACTACATAACCTGTCATCTTTTAAATCGATATCGTCTTCAAAATAGATAACCTTTGTGTTCCCCATTCAGGGAATACTAATGTATTAAGGAGATTGTCATGTAGTGGCACTTGAACAATTTTGTTAGGTAGCCTGGTAAATTATCAAAAACTGCAAGGTGTATGTGTTTTTCTAAACGGCGATTTCTGATTTTGAAAAGCAAGCGAAACACCTCTACATTCATACGGTTGGTTTGGCAGCAAAGGTCAGCGACATTGTAAAATAGCTTCGTATTAAAACGCAACAGTCTAGAATGCGACAACCTGCGCGTTATGTTAACTTTTCATGTGAAATAAGTCTGCAATGGACCACATACTGTTCCCTAGGTCTATCTTTTGCTCATGTTATGTTTCTCACAATTTATGGACTTAATTGATATATTAGAGATGGTCTTTTCTCTGCTATGTTGATACACATTTGGAAAAATAATCATGGCAATCTAGAAGAATGTTTTCTTTGCAATTCCCTATGTATAGTTAGACGAATAATATTTGGGAATCAGCATCACCTTATATAAGTTATCAATTTACAAGTGAAAACTTTGATATTTTTTCTTATAGAATGCAAATATGTAAATAAACTTTATATCATGTTATAAACACGGAGCACTTTGTAATTCAACCATTGCCACTATCGGATCATCACACACATTTCGCTTTTATTCAATTACTATTGAAAAACGTAAACAGTGGATTATCACAGAATGGTCTAGAAATCCAAATCCAGCCAATTTCATTTCAAATACCTGATACTTTACAACATTAAAACATTCCAATGATTGTATGCCTACCATAGCATTATAAACCAATCCCTAATGAAGGTGCAGTGGCACCGAAACATGTTGGATTTATAAACCGCAATTAACTGACTTCCTTATCTCTTTCATATGATAGAAGACTAGTTTTAACGGTTTAGAGGGAATATTTGGTTTATTTGATCTCAATGTAAATTAGGTGAGAGAAGCTGAAAGTGGCCGCGTTGTATATACGTATAGCATTTACATTTACTGATTTATATACAATATGATATACTGATAAATGGCAGTGCTGAACCAACTACCCAGACACAGTCGTAGATCTTGCGTAAACTAACGCGGGTTTATATCATTCGTTGTCCTTCATCTTGTGTTTTGTAGATTGAACCTGCAAATGTGGCCGAGCTCTCGGCCAAAGAGATCCCGCCTCCTGAAAGCTTCCACCCCGACTTCAGCCAGTTCTGTTTCACCCCGAGGTCGATCCCCTATGACGATTCTCCCCTGGTAAAACCACCTATTGAACATTACGGCACATGTTTAACCATGAAATGCAAATAATATGTCTGTCCCTCAACAGAAATGAGTATGAGTATTCTTACTCTATCGCTTGCCCCTGAATTATGTCAAATGTATTTTCTCAATTCCGAAATATAAATATTCTAAGTCTTTCAAAGATTATCTCCTCAGTGAACGAATCTGTTTCTTTTAGTGAGGGAGTGGGAAAATGATTCATTTCTACTAAGTTTGCACTCCTGGAGATGACAGTAGAGATTGTAGCGATACACCTTCAGGCTGTGAGGGAATATAGAAAAGAGATAGAGTTTTACTCTAGTAACTGGTATCGAGTGTATTTTAATTGCACCCATCCATAACCACGACTGCCCTTCTCTCCAGGTCGTGTTGAGTATGTTTGACGACATGGGATTCATCAACAAATTCAAGATCTCACACAGAAGTCTAGTAAGGTAGGTTTGTGTGCAAACACCATGAAAAATAAATCATATTAGATAGGTTTTAAAAAATCCTTGATATTGACTTATGATTTAAGTAATGGGACCAGCCCATCACCAAGTTAGTAGGACTATTTTTCTCAATTAGTTAATATAGAGGAAACCTATGAAAGTTTAGGGTTAGAGCTCGTATCCCATCAAGTTTGAATCGCCTAGTAATTCACAAGGCGAAGCTGCGTGAATTATGTAGCGATTCAAACGAGATGGGATTGTGCTCTGACTGTAAACTTGAATAGGTTTCTGAATTTATCTCACATTGACTAATTGGCTAGCATTTGTCACATAATCCCCCATTGGGTAGTTATTCTAAATACTCCATGAGCGTTGGGTACGAGTTCTCAATATTAAATCTATGGGGAAAAATACCAGGGGTGTGATATATTAAATAAGGTTATTCCTGTCACACCTATCGTGTTGCTTTGGTCAATACGGACCAGGGTAGATTAAGAGGCGAAACGTATGTACAGAGAACCTACACGCTGAGAAGTGCATATAGTCTGTACATATATTCATGGATACAGTAGAACTCCGCAGAGTCTGTACGCATGGTTCAAGTTTAATTGAACAAATTGGACGTTAAACTACCCAAACAAACAAAAATGTAGGCATGATATACTCTATAGCCATTGAAAAACTAAAAATCCCGCTTAACGGGTCAACCCACATAAGCAAATATTTTTGCTCGGAATGGAAGGTGACTCTTTACACGGAGTTCTACAGATTAGTGTTGCGTTAGTCCATGGATAAGGTTCATTCCTACATAGTTCCAAGTAAATAGATAATCGATTTAGAAATGATTTATGATAATTCATTTGCTTCCTTTCAGCTTTGTTCTGATGGTTCGAAGGGGATACAGAGATCCACCCTATCACAACTGGGCACATGCTTTCGCCGTTGCACATTTCTGCTATACTATGTTCAAGAAACTCAACCTGATCGATTGTCTTTCGTACGTATCATTGAAGGAAGCTACATTCACTGACTGAAATGTTATACTATTGGTCTTTTCACAGAATAAATAGTGAGCTTGTATTACCATAAACCACGATTATCCCTCATAATCAAAACCTTTCTCATGTCTCATGTAAATAGGAGAACCTAATATTACTCTTTAGCCGAAACCAATCCTATCAGAAATTACATATTGGTGCATAGGTAAATAACCACCACCGCCATTATTAATGAAATTAATGAATCATTTTTGTTTTTGCAGGGAGCTAGAAATCTTTGCTCTTTTCGTCGCCTCTCTTTGTCATGACATTGACCACAGAGGAACAACAAATTCCTTCCAGGTCGCTTCGGTAAGTAGAATTTCTCACGATTCAGATATTGGGCATATTCACACACGAATATTTTCAGAATATGAAAACGTTTAACTTCAATAAAAGCTTTGATATATCAAAATCTCAGAGGGTTATTATGGTTTCGATTCACGTTCTATACAGTTGGTGATCACTTCTCAGTTCGCCAAATCGTCATAAACCGAGGTCTTTGACCCTGAGCTTCCAAAAGTAAAAGATTTCCTAACGTCACAAAAGATATGCACTTTAGTGATTCAGACTACTTCCACTAAACAAAGTATAAGCTGTTTTATAATCTAGATTTAAGTGCCTTTATCCCTAAAGTATGACATTAGACCAATTAAGATGGTGAAGATTGTTAAAAAACTGATTGTCATTTCAGGAGTCTGTCCTGGCTGCTTTGTACAGTTCAGAAGGCTCAGTTATGGAGGTAAACACCACTTTTTTATATCAATTTTACTCATTAAGATACCAGAGATTCTTCTAGGATTCTTGTTGTTTTAAGAAGAAAAAAACAAGTTGTTATCTAAGTTACCCAAAACAACAAGCATGTTTAACTTCTGCTTTAGAGTTGTCTGGATTTTATGGGTCCCAGAAATCGACTTGATATCAACGAGACTAAAGTCTCGCGTACATGCATTACTAAGATGATCTTGTAATATAGTCGTGCAACTATCCCTTTGTAAATAACCTGGTTAAGGTGAAAGAGATTGTCGAAAAAAAAAAAAAAAAAAAAAAAAAAAATGAAAACAATCGCGTGTAGAGAGTTACGTGGGATACTGTGAGTAAATGCCTACGTTTATTTGCTCGTTACAGCGCCATCACTTTGCTCAAACCATGTGTATTCTCAACACCTCAGACTGCAATATCTTCGAGAATGTTTCCCGCTCGGTAAGTCCCTTTACATCTTACGGCAAACCTGAAACTCTTGGCAGTAACATACATGTGGAGCTGACGGGCTAAAGAAATGAACCCACGATGTATGATATTAACAAAATTACACTCTGAAATTTGAGACGTGGTTTATAAACACTACCCAACACAGCCGATAAAATCACTCTACTCATTTAACAAAGGTAAGGGTTGTAAATGAAGATGTTTACGAATAATACCACTAAAGAGAACTTGGGAGAGGATTTTTTTTTATAATTTGGTTGGATATAGGAATCCCAACTTTGATCCCTTTCTCTCACACGAAGGGGATTTCCCACATTACTGAGATATAATCAAGGAGAGTGGCATATCCTATTTAGTTTCACATTGCTTATGGTGTGCTGAGAAGTTCTGGGTCAAAATCAGGATATTTTTTTAAAAAGAAAGTACCTTTACAAATGTTCACAGGGAATCGTTTTCAGGGAATTCTAGGTTTCCAAGTTCGTCCTTAAATAATTCATAATACAATTTTTTTTCAAGTTTGTAGATTCCGATTTTTGTCCGTGGTCCCGACTTTCATCCCTGCTTTATAATTGGTGTTTCAGGAGTACACGCGCTTGCTGGATCTCATCCGGGACATAATTCTGGCCACCGACCTGGCTCACCATCTGAAAATCATCCCTGACCTGGAAAAAATGGCCAAAGGTAAGATTTCCAGTTTTACTTACATTTTCCCAGGATGTATATGAAAAAAGACATCGTATTCATAACAAGTTGACAAAGAATTGTACAGTTGATATTCCGAGTTGATGGTTTACAGATATTCAACAATCTAAGTGGGGTCGAGAAGTCTGATCGTCTATCATAAAGAAAATCGTTTGAATTTATCACATAACCAGCAAACACCGGTATATATGGTTTTTTTAAAAATATTTATTGTATAATTCTTAGTTGGATTAAAACAAATAGGTTAGTTGACACAACGTTTCGGCGGAATTATGCCTTCATCAGGTGTACATCTCAGATTTTCTTAAGTCGTGAAGTATGTTTTATAAAGAGAATCATTGATTACTCACACGTTCTGAAACTCGTTGAACACCTTTTAAACACGCACATATTCATAGGCACTAGATAAAGAGGCTTTACATGTACAATCAAGTGTTTACTACATTGGTTTCAGATGGATACGACAAAAAAAATAAGAAACACCACATGCTGCTCCTGTGCCTCTTGATGACATCCTGCGATTTGTCAGACCAAACCAAAAACTGGAAGAACACCAAGAAGATAGCGGTCAGTAATTTCACAATGTCGAAATTTGCAAGGAGGTAGCCGAGTGAAGACATAAGCAACATGGGCCGAGTTGCTGTAGTCCGAATTGATTTTTTTTTTCATTATCAGCAAAACCAACAGTTCTGCATTTTAGCAGGTCTCCCAGTGAAGCGCGTGCATAATATGTTCACATAGTATTTACAATTTCAAACACAATCAGATATTTACAGTTTAGATGAATGATAAATGATGAAGATTACCGAGCATTAGCCCAAACTACACGATCCCAATCGCCAATCATATTTAGACAGGTTCTTTAGTCAGCTTTTTAAAGTCTTTGATTGTTGTGGAAGTTTGACCCTCACTGCTCAATTCATCCCACAGATGTTTTCCTCTATATAACGGGGATCGTTGGTAGAAACTGGTCATATTGAACTTTAGTTTGTTGGAGCTTTTTCTTTGCCTGGACACAGCCTGGGGGTTTAATCTGCTTTGAACTTTGGATAATTTGTATGTTACATTGTTACTGCTAAAAGCTGTACCATGCGCCTTGTTATCAGGTAATCTACATTTAACATATCATGCAGATATTTTGTCCTTTGAAGCCTATGTGTTTGTGCTTGTACAACCATGAGTGCCCTGTTTTGCAACTTCTGCAGTGAAGATATTTTAAATAATCTTCACAAACCCTATGGTGTCTTTTTGTATTGCAGGAGTTGATATACCAGGAGTTCTTCAGCCAAGGGGACAAGGAGAAGGAGTACGGGCGTACTGCTATGGAAATGATGGACCGAGAGAAGGCCTACATCCCAGAACTGCAGATCGGCTTCCTTGATGGCATTGCTTCACCCGTCTTCATGTTAGTGCTCTGCCTGCTACCTCTATATCTACTGCATCATTTAGTGCCCTTTTAAATAGAAGGGAAAGATTCAGCTATCACTTACTTAAATATTGAACTATTGGGCAACAACCATCAGTGGGGCTTGCAGAATGTGACTTATATATTTCTTGTCAACCTGGGTTTATTTTTGTAAGGGAGCGCAACATGGAATACGAAATATAGTGACTCCTCTGCTTCTATAGTTAAGCAGGTTATTTTGAAACGGAAAAGGGACAGATATACTATTCAGCTCCCATTGACTGTGCGTTTAGGTGTTACAATTACGATGCCGATGACATAGTACAATATGTTTGTCTGTTTTTCAAATCTTCGCAGGCTATTATCGGAACTGTTCCCTGACGCTGCCGAGGTGAAGGAAGCCGTGAAGAAGAACCGTAGTATGTGGGTTACCATGCACGAAAAAGTCCAGAAGGATAAGCAGGAACTGACATCTTCCATGGACGTGTTTGAGTTGGACCTGGAAGGCGAGTCGGACTTATGATGCGGATCTTCCCACCCCAGCGAGACGCTAAAAACCGGAGTGTGAGCATTTTCTTGCCTACGTAGACGCGAGTGGACTGGTGAAGGCGGGGCGGGTGGGCCTTTTGTAACATAAAGGCAACTGCTGCCACCTTTACCTGGAACAGAGGACTAAGGCATGGACCTCGTAGAGAGAACCGCGTGTGAACTAGTTTGTACGTCAGAGCTAGCACCTATCTAGTCTACTGGTTGCAGACGGAAACATTGAGCGTCCAAAATTTGGAATTTTAATCGATAAAGCAATAGAGATGAAGAGTGCGTCGCAACGGTGGCCATTTGCAAACATTGGAAATATGCATGTACAGATTGTTTTCCGTTCATTTCTCTTTTCTCTTTAATTTTGAGTATAATTGAGATTAGATCCTATATGTGAATTAACAACGGAGCCATTTGTTCATAGAACTGGTCATGTGTGTACTATTGTCAGGTGGCGTGTCAACGAGACAGGATCCTGTCCCATGTGTATCGACATGTCTTTACTATAACAGTAGTTAACCAATTGCCCTCGACTTTTAGCACCTTACACAGCAAACTGAGCTCACGTTCAACTAACTCTAAACGAGCTTGCAATAAGAGATAAGCCTCCTCATCAAACACACGGATTTGGATAGTTTTCCAATTGGAAATTAATTGCAGGAATCGATATCGATGGTCAGGCCGGTGGATATAGCAGACATTTTTAATTGACCTGAAATTGATGTGCGAGTAAATAGTTTTTGAGCTGCGGTGAAATGGGAATTGGCAATGGATGCCATCGATGCTTTACTGTTTGGCGGTTATAGGTACATTTATAACCATGTGATATGTATATTACAGGTGCATAATTAATGTTAGCTCATAGCTTGCAGCGTGTGTACATAGTGAACTTTCACGTGGTGCTTGAGGGTGAAGTGTGGCCGTTTGACTTCACAGTATCACATTAATAAAAGTCCGGTGTACCCATCTTATGGTACCCTTTCGATGGACTACTGTTTTCATGGAACCCTGTCGAAACTGGATCAACATCCAAAAGCGATCAGATGCAAAATGCTCGAGCCGTATGGAGAGGAATCGGCAAATAATATGTATATAATTACAATATAATGCTGAAATATAATCCTAACAGCACCTTTACCACTCGGTGATTAGGTTATTTTTGAGTGTTACATAATGAATGTATTTTATAATATTCATGTTTTAGATTCTCAAGATAAATGTTTATACATTATTAAAACAGTGACTTCTCTGTTCAACGGTTGTTACCAACTCCCTGAAAAAGTCTCCTCTATTATGTTTGACCCTGTAGCTTATTTTTATTTCTAAAGATACTCGATGAAAACCGTTCTCTTACTCGTAATGATAACAATCTATATTCTGGTAGACATTGGAATCTCTTGTAGAACACCTACAGAAAATAGACTCTCTACAACAGTCCTAGCTCTTAACAGCATTTCGGATCCATATTACCACTCTACGTTCTCTCACATCTCTTCACTAACTCTTACCAACTCGATTTCAAAACGCTCTTTAGCTATCTAAACGCAGTACATACGGTCTTCACTAAATTATAGTGGTGTACTATCACAGTTCTCTATTCTAGACTGTTGTCTCCCTAACGCTAACGGTAACTGAAAGTGCCGCCAGTGTACTGTTCTATAAACTGCTGGAGTCTCTGCTAGACAGCCTATTAGTGCAAGGAAGAACAGTTCGGTGCATTGGCGAAAGAGCTATAGTACCTGCGTTGCGAGTTGCTCTATATCTGTAGAACATTCTGTGCCCGTCCTGATAGCTTGTGCCAATTAAGAGGATAATGGAGGGGCACAAATCTTCCTAATACTATAAGCTTCATGTGTAAAGTATGTCTTCGTTCTTGCCCTGTCTCTTTCTCTGTCTTCCCTTTCTCTATGCAGTTATAGCTGTGTAGGCACACCAGATTATAAACTCCTGTACCGTTCAGCTTCGTGCTGGCTCTCCGACTGTTTTCTCAATGGCAACATACTCGTGATTTTTTAATACTCGTAGTATCATAGATTGAAAAAAAAAAAATGTCCCAGTGTGTTTTTCGTCGCCCACTTGTTTCTGTCAGTAATGCCCGACTTGCCCTTCAATTCTGTCTTTGGAGCTACGGTTTTTCTGAGGGACATCCCGGGCAAGGTTTTCTCCGACTGGACATAGTGTGACTGGACATAGTCTTTCATGCAAACTGACTGGTTTGCTTAGTGTTGGAAAACAATCGCCAGTATTGTGATTGTTATGATGAAGCATTGCTCTTCAACTCACCATCAGTGTTTTTCTTTGCTAGGGACCATGAGATGATGTGGGTTTACATAGATCATAGTAACTTTCACTTCTACCTATGCGTGCGCACATGTAACCTATATATTTTCACCGAGACTTTAGTGTTTACGAGCGGTAAACCAGATTAACATGTATTTTGAGAAACGCTGAAATGATCCTTCATATTTACCCAGTCCAAATCCTAGTCTTCGATGTACATGAGACTACATAGCAAGAATTGCATAATATTTAGGGTTCGTCTTTACGTTCTTTCATCAAAACGCCTTAAGTATGTTCATAAGTTTCTGCTGGTGTTGCTAAAATGCAAATGATGAGGCGGGTTTTATATATTTTTGTTCTCGCCTTCTTTTAATCCATTTTATAAACGTATTAGTACCCTTCTCATTTGTTTCTATCTAGCCATCTGCTTTCCCTCTTTGCTAAACGTTGTGTTTTGAATAACAGCTGGTATTCTTTGGTATCCTTCGTTCTTTACGTTCTTACGGTGAGATGCAAAGGTCTGAGTATCTATTACTCTGTAGTTATTGGTCAACAAACTGAATTAAAAGGATTTTTTGCGTAATCTGAGAATAGTTGTCAAGAAAAAATGCATATCATAATGTATAGTTCTTGAAAAGAAATTCTATGTGAGGGTCATATAAAGATCTGGAATTTATCTCAGTGGAAGCCATTTTATGTTCAAAATAATTGTTTGAATGCAATTGGTACATCAACTAAGGCAAATTGCACTCATTTTTCATTGGTCAGTATATATCATTAACTTAATTAATTAGGGTCATTACCTGGTTGTTTTGGGATCAATTAACATTTCATTGTCTTCTTGATTAATGATAATGCATGATTATTGTTCATATATGGCGAAATCTAATAGAGGAATAATATTTCATCTTTTATTTCAAGTTTCTGGACTTGCTCGTAGGGTTAGCCACCTCCACAGGCGTCATTATTTTCTTAACTTCTCGTAGTATATTCTTAGGTTCGTTCCCTTAAGATAAAGTAAATGATATACAAACCGGTGAAATTCCACTTTACTCATTGTTTCAATGGTTTGTTGAAGAAACCAGCTGTGTTCGCCCAAAGTTCATTACTGTCATTAGCGTGTGGGGTAGATCTAGAGTAGAAATCCTTTTTCACGTTTTGCCTTCACACTTGCTTAACATTTTAACTGTACATATCCTTATTGTACAATGGATCGGTTTGATTATGATAAACGTAGCTGTTATGTTTTTACATATATACACAGAAACCATGTGCAACTTCACCGTTTCGCCAGTTTCGTCTTCAAGCCATGTACAATTTGCCAGTCTGAAAATCCCATGGCATTGTCCTTCGTAGTTGTCATCAGTATGATGTACCTCTCGTGAATTCATTCTCGAAATGTTCATTTTTGTTTTTAACCAACCTGTTATCAAATGTTTGCATTGTTACTAATTGTTAGCGTTACACTAGTATTTACCACCAATAGATGAATACTAAGACGTGATGGCGTTCTCTGGTACAGGACCACTCAATAACTTCTATTTTTCCTGTCAGCTGGAGGGATATGAAAAGGCAACAGATTTATCATCTATTTATTGTTGACAAAGTTACTGATGATTGTTCTTTAGCCAAATTACACAACCATTGGTTAGTGATGCTTCTATTTTCAAAAGAGATTTTGTATAGGCCTAGTTGGAGAGGGAACAGACGCTGGCTATTGTTAATGTGACCAGCTCTAACATGTCGCATGCATGTTTAGATAGCTCCAAAGGTGTCCATTATGTGACCGAATTCTTGTGTATCGTTCATTATTTCACAGTGCAACTAATGTGTATGCCATAAACCAGTTAACTGTACTTTCAAAAATAAACAATCGAAAGATATTTTAGTGTCTGTTACTCACATGTACCTATATTCTTATATATTAGTGTAGTCACAAGACTTCTGATACATTATTGTTCCTCTATGAGGCCATTCTTATCTGTACTGGGGTCCATTAACTGGGTTTGCTGCCTTTGGCCTCCAGTCAAAAACATAGGACTACATGATTGTTCTGAATTTCGTGGAAAAGGTAATCAATTTATAGTGAGTATGTAGAGAATAGAATAATGAGATGGAATTGTTTGTTATCTGCGTACACAATTTGGTTGGTTGTTCCTCAATTTTTTAAATCAATGTTCTTTTTGAAAAGTTCAATGTTTGGTGAGTTTTGTAGTTAAGCAGATAGCATATTCCAGTGTCTTGCCCCACGTTGATACTGACTATATACTTTTTTTTATTTATTAATTATTTCTTTATTGACAGAAGGGTAGTACAGAATAGTTATTATACATGCATATGGTTCAAGTTTGAGCCAGTAGCACACCTTGTGGTTTTCAATTTGAATCGTGATCTGCAATACCTTTTACATACCCATCATCAATATACACCTTACGCAGACTAATATCTCTCCGTGAAAGAACTGCTTCTTTCCCATTTGAGCTACCAGCATAGTAACAAATGTTAAATTATCCAACATCAGATGTTTCCAGGAAGTTGCCACAGGGCATCATACTCTTAACAAAAACTACATAGTGAAATGTCTGATCTCAATGGATCAAAGGGCTGCCACATGAGTAGTTATACTTGGTTATCAATTTATCTTTGACAGTGCTCTTTATGAATATACAACCCTCTATGTCTGATATATATACAAGAAAGGCAGTGTTTCAGTTTGAAGTTGCTGCAGTCAGCTTGGTCTGCACTATCGAAGAGCATGTTGTCCATAAGACAGATCACATCATCAATTTTAACCCTGAAAGATGCTTGAATTTGTCTGCTTTGAACTTTCTGGTGCAGAAACCCTGATACAGTGAACATTTTCTATATACTACTTACTTCTAAATTAAGCCGGGGGTTGGTCTTTTCAAGGACATTTCATGATAGGCCTATGTAGAAAAAAATACAGCCAACCATTAATGTTCAACATTGTAGAACAAGATGTAAGGTGCAAGATTACTGGTCCTATTCCCTGTTTCTGTGCACGTGAGGTCAGAGCCTTCGGTTGTCTTGTTCAGCAGGCAAATTGCTCCTCACACTTCATTTCAATACCTCCAAAAGCTCCAGAAGATTTGTTCGGTGGAACAGCGAAAAAGGTCGCGGGGTCCTCACTGTGTGTCCCAAACCCCGTCTCCGAAGTTTCCTCTTATGTGGGGTGTCCATGAAGGCTTAAATGGGGTTCATCTGCAACTGATAGGACTCGCGTCTAAATCCCCGGCAACATAGGTCACACCGCATGGCCTGAAATTCCATATGCATGAATATCCCGTTTTCGTTACATTAGTTAATTTGTACATAAATACATGCAATTCCTGTGCTTTGATTATTAAAAAGGTTCCGAGGAAAATGAGGGCCAATAAAACTCCACCTATGTGAGACTCGCTTCCCCAACCGGGAAAGGTTTTTAGTCTAGGCTCCCAATATCAAATATCTACAATTCATCTTCAAATACAAAGCCTCTGTATTTTTCATTAAAAATTAATTTTATGAGAAAAGACTTCATTGAAGTTGAATATGATATCAAAATATAGAACACACACGTGTGGGCTACCGGTACCGGTACCGGGTAACTTAAAATGTAGGATCGCAATATCTTCGATCTTGAGATAATGATGATAATCTTGTGATAGGCCTACTACTAGGCCCCGATGTCCAAATATATTCAATAATACAATTACAAAAAAGATCAGACACATATATTTGTAGGCCTAATTTACCAGTAGGCCTATTAGGTTAAGACAAACCGAACATGTTATTGTTAGGCGCTAGGGGCCTAGTTTTACTCATCTGGCAACACAATAAGTCACAGAGAAACAACTTATAAAGCAGATACTTTACAGTATTCAAAGGTCACACGTGTAACAGTACTGTGAATTGTGCGATATGCATTCAATCAAACCATAGATGCAGTCTTTTGCAATATATCTATGGTTAATAGTAATAGCCTAGGCTACCTGCCTTATGGTAGCAGCCTGAGAATCAATGGGTGTGAATCAGTGGCGCAACCTCGTGGAATACAGCTCTAACTTAGTCTAAGGTCAGAAACTACAATTTTCATCATAGACCTCAAATTACAACTATACAATCAATTTTTAATTGCCTCATAACGGATTCCCAACTTTCAGATTAACTGGCCACAGAGCTACGGCCTATCCTGTTTTCGCTGAGCTGCGAGTACCACGCGTTTGCTCTGGTACACTGGCCACCAGAGCAGACGTTTGCTACGCACGTTAGTGACAGCTGTGCGCAGACAGGGGTTTGTGGCCAATCTATTGCTCTGATGGCCAGTGTAGAGGATGCCTCGTTGTTACTTTGTGACGTCACAAGTGCATTTCTGACGTCAGAAAGTTCACAAGGAGAAATCTCGGCAGTATTGCCGTTTTGGGGACACTGACATTACAACATTGAACAAAATGAAGCTCACACTTGTTGCTTTCAGCCTTTTCTTTATTGTTCAAGTAGCCAATGCACTTTATGCGCGTTGGACAACACCACCACCACAGTGGACTACACCATCACGCCATCGTTGGAGGGCACCAGCACGCTCCCACTGGACGACACCACCGTCACGTACTCGATGGAGGGCACAACCACGCGCTCATTACAGGGCACCATCACATACTCAATGGACGACACCACCATCACGGAGGGCACCATCACGCATTCGGTGGAGGGCACCATCACACACCCAATGGACGACACCAGCAACACGCACTCAGTGGACGACTCCACCGCGCACTCGATCGAGGGCACCACCAGCACGTAGGCAATGGACGACACCGCTACCAGATATTCAGCAGTGGATGAAACCAGAAACCAAGGATGTACCTAAAACCAATTGGATGGTTGACGGGAAAGACAAACCGAATGCCATCACTGGAACATTTAAGGAACTTGAAGTTGTTGACGATCTGGGGGATTACGAGGATTTCGGCATTGAATCTTTTTATGACTCATATGATGATATCGTTAAGAGAGACATATCAACAGAAACAAATCATGGGGGGAAGAGTGGCATATCTAAATCTAGACCTAGGTATAGGCGGCAAGTAGACATGCAAATGGGTCCTAATTCTAGAGTTCAGCGTGCTGCATATATACCTGTGCATACACGTAATAATGTTGTAAGAAATGCGGACTTTGATAAAATGCTAGACCCAAATAATAGGAAGTTGAAATATGGCTTTCCAAAAGGAAGTACGAAAGACACTGTATGTCCTAGCAAGATCTTACTCAATCCAAAGATGACTGCAGGTGACCTCATAGAGAAGATGGTTTCAGGTTGTGTGGAGGGTGGACACCACTGGAACTGTGGATTACACCAATTGTTCGGTCTTAAGACATCGTTTCAAAGGAAATATGATTCAATGCAGGGTCACCCTGATCAGTATTTGTTCGATATGAAAGGAGTTTCAATGGAGGACTTGGTGAGTAATTTAGATCAGAAATATTCATTGAAATTTCAGGGAAAGTTTCTCATTCTTAAGTGACTCACTGTCGAAGATGATTTGAGTTATATGGATCATTCTATCGAATTACATTGGAATAGATAATGAACTTACCATATTTAATGACAGGCCTACAATTTCACTTTGGTCTGATATGAATTCAGTATAGAATTGATTGATGATTTATACATAAAGAAAAATTATATCAGTATCACTATAGTATCAGTTCAATACTCAGCCATTTCTTTACTATTGCTCCAATAATTTGTCAATATTCAAAATAGCTTATTTGGGATAATGATGACTTTGTGGGGGATTTACCTTTTGGTTTGATATTTGTATAGTTCTATGATGAATGAACGCTATTTCTGTTATCTATTCCAGACAGTATGTTACTTTTTCTTGGCTTGTCTTAAACGTAAAGGTGATGCGCCGTTCTGTCCTAGTAAGTTTCTACCATTTTCCTCTCAATATAATATGTTTTACTGTGAAATATATCAACCAGTCTGAAGCCATCACAAGGGTTGCATAGTAAGAGATTTGTGCATGAAAATGAATAACTTATCACACAATACTCGTGATCACGTGATACTCATTATGATAATTATCTTAATCCATAGAACCCTGCTGGTGGCGACCCTGTGAGACCAAAGAGTACACTCAAACGGAGGATTGCCGGCCATATATGTATGGCGTATTTGAGAATGATTACATATGCAAATGTAAAGCGGGTCATGCTTGGGATCAAACGTTGAATCAGTGTCAAGGTGAGTATGGAACACCCGTCACCTAGCATTTTCTCGTTCAGTGGATTTTTGTAAGAATTCCTCAAGTATGGAAGTTGCCAAAGGCGGAATCAACAAACACAAAATTGGTCTACACCGAAGTGAACTTAAATCGTTGTTAAGTTAGTCTTTTCAAAACGTCAGTATTCTAGTTTGGACAAGCATATTTATTCATTGTCTTTATTGTTTACAGAAAGAGACGTCTGTGGAGAACGTCGTTGTGTCAAAGGAAACACGAAGCAGTGTAACGTAAGAGGTTTAAATGGGTGATATCCAGATCAATTGTACAACTGGTTAAAATAAGCTCAAGTCTCAGAATATATAATGTAAAGTTCTGAATAATAATAATTCATAATTTGGTGTCTAACTACAGTGCAAATTACAGTATGTATATGTACTGATATGATTTAATAAATGAATTTCGAGTTCTCCTCGCAGGAAGAACCTTGGAGTTTCCTCGTATTTAATTTTTCCATAAACATGGCTCGTGAGAGAAACTACCAACCAACATGTTGGTCGTCCTATTTCAATCACTTCCCGCCAGTCTCCTGTGTAAACAGATTTCCGTCGCATCTTCGCCACTGTGTACTCGTCCAATCCATCAACTGTTCTTTATTGTCATTTGTCAGTCCATGGAGAATCCCGTCTTATAATTCTAGCTCTGACTATGAAATCTTGCTAGGACATAATTGGCTATCATTCAATAGATGAAACTCATTCTTTCAATGTTTCTTCGATTCTTTAGATTTTGAAGAGTTTTTATTAATAAAGAAACACGTTTATCTGCAGACTTGAGTCTAGATGTTTTATAGGTCTCAAAAGGACGTATTAAACTAGCCTACCGAGATGTAAAACTACATAAACAAGCAGAGACCTTAGCGTAATTATTGAGGGAGGGGTGAGCGAGGCAGAGGGATACAGGAGCAGCAAAAAAAAGAAAGGTTTCGTTTTTATGGAGTGTGCGCTAATAATATGTATATGTTATTGAGATTTGCCTTTGCAGGAGATAGGAGACGGGGTGGCGTGTGAGTGCAAGTCGCAGTTTTCCGGCACCCGATGTGAGCAGTCGCTGGACGCGTGTCTGGAGCCGCGGGACTCGGCGCCCCGGGGAGCGGATGCGTGCGGCCCGCGCGGAACGTGCAACGCCGTGCTCGGCTCCCGCTACTACACGTGCCGCTGTCAGCGCGGCTGGACAGGTGAGTTACCCCGTCCCACCTGACTACTCTAGGCAGACACTAAACTGGGAAACCCCGTCCCACCTGACTACTGTAGGCAGACACTAAACTGGGAAACCCCTTCCACCTGACTACTCTAGGCAGACACTAAACTGGGAAACCCCTTCCACCTGACTATTCTAGGCAGACACTAAACTGGGAAACCCCTTCCACCTGACTACTCTGGGCAGACACTAAACTGGCAAACCCCTTCCACCTGACTACTCTAGGCAGACACTAAACTGGCAAACCCCTTCCACCTGACTACTCTAGGCAGACACTAAACTGGCAAACCCCTTCCACCTGACTACTCTAGGCAGACACTAAACTGGCAAACCCCTTCCACCTGACTACTCTAGGCAGACACTAAACTGGGAAACCCCTTCCACCTGACTACTCTAGGCAGACACTAAACTGGGAAACCCCTTCCACCTGGCTGCTGTAGGCAGACACTAAACTGGAATAACCCCATCCCACCTGACTACTGTAGGCAGACACTAAACTGGGAAACCCTGTCCCACTGACTACTGTAGGCAGACACTAAACTGGGATACCCCGTCCCACCTGACTACTGTAGGCAGACACTAAACTGGGAAACCCCTCCCACCTGACTACTGTAGAGGCACTTAAACTGGGATACCCCGTCCCACCTGACTACTGTAAGCAGACACTAAACTGGGAAACCCCTCCCACCTGACTACTGTAGGGAGGCACTAAACTGGTATACCCCTCCCACCTGACTACTGCAGACTACTAAATAAGATATATTTAAAAAGACTGATAGATTAACATTGTAATGTCAGAGGCGTGGGATAAACCTTACATTGTATCAATTTGATCAACCAGCCTCTTTAGCTTTAACCGTAAGTCCCCGGGGATATACGCAAACTTGGATTCAACATAAACTACCGTTGACCACCGTGAAAGATGACTGCCATAGCTGTCCGGGGTAAAACATATAACACTGCTTCATATTTGGCACCTAACAAGAATACTTATTGGTCAGCACCTCTCGTCACCAATTGTGCTGGTTTCACTGATCAGATTGTAATATTTGTGGTATTTACAGATGACCCCGGGACGGCCTACCCAGACTGTAAAGAAACGGTACCACAGAAAACACCATTAAAAGGTTGGTTCATGTATATCATATTGAGCAGGTTGTATCCTCCCTGTGAGAAGGTTTATAGTTGCAAAAATCGTTGATACAGACCGTTTTGAAGCCATTGTGTTCCATGGTCGATTTTTTTTATCTCTCTTTTTTTTTTGTTAATTCTTTAATGATGCTTCATTCTACAGCTCCAATTTGACATTGATACATATATCAATGCATCTAATAAAGAAGCCAAAACGTGTCAAGTTTATAAGAGACTGATTTTCACCATGCGGGCTGTCCTATACGTTGGATACCATATTACTTGCTACAAACACCTTCTTCAACAAAAGTGTCAATCATAGATAGCATCTATATTTATCACTCAGTATAAGATTATATAACACAGTTTAGGCAGATATGAGATTCAATCCTAAGACCAAAACCTGACTGAAACTACGGAAACCAGGTATGACATTCGTATAACATCAAGATAACTTCTCAAAATAACGGCACCTTTCACTTCAAATAAGCTTTAGAAGTTTTCTTGAATTCTAAGTATGTAGGTATACTCCTAGAAACAGGGGATAGATTATTCCACGCTATCGCTCCTGCATAGAGTACAGAGTTGATAAAGTCTGTACAGTTTGGTTTGTGAATGTAGAGCAATGGCTCATCATGTAATCTAGTTTGACCATAGCGAAGATCCAGGTACTGTGGAATACTTGCCCTCTTAAACATGAAAGTTCTTAGGTGGTGTTTTCTTCTGTATTCTTCCTTATTCTGTAGCTTGTTTTCTCCAATATAAAAGATCGTGTCATGTTTCACCTGTTTAATTTGTTTGAAGGTAAATACCGTACATTATGTTTTAGATACAGTCACAGTTACATCTGACGCTATAATGTTAACATATCAAGGTCATTTTGCAGATTTGTCTGTATAATGATTTTGTAATCGTTATCACTACTGTACAGTATTGTGTCATCAGCTAGGCTGACTTTTGAGTTTTGTAAAACATTTGACAGATCTTTGATTTATAGAAGAAATAAGAGGGGTCAGAGAATGAACCCCGGGGTACACTACATTTAACATGTTGTAGGCTTGATAATTGGTCGTTTGCTCGTACTGCCTGAGTTCTGTATAATAATTAGTTGTTAAACCACTCCAAGTTTTTGTTTCTAATTCTATATCTCTCTATTTTATCAAAAAGTAAGCTATGGTGAACTGTATCAAACGCTTTACGGAGGTCTATATATATAGCTATTGTGTCTATAATTATGTTTCTTTGTGATAGTAAATGGTCTGAAAGTAGCTATGGCCTGCATCGTTGATTTGCCTTTACCAAATCCAAATTGGCTATCAGTTGTAATTCTGTGGGTATCTAAAAAGGTGGTTCTTCTTTGATGCACTATTTTTTCAAGTATTTCCTCTACGATTGGGAGGAGTGAAATTGGCTTGAGATTTGAGACAGAGTAAGGGTTTCTACCTTTGAGAATAGATACCACTACAGAGTATTTCCATCTAGCTGGGATATATGACAAGTTAAACAAGGTATTAAAAAGGTCTGCGAATATTTCCGGTATCACTAGCATGACATCTCTCTGTTTTCAGTCTTACAATCCTGATAATTTGACATTCCAAATGTTTGGTACTCATA
Organism: Alentia gelatinosa; assembly: GCA_950022655.1. Lineage (NCBI taxonomy): Eukaryota > Metazoa > Annelida > Polychaeta > Phyllodocida > Polynoidae > Alentia > Alentia gelatinosa. The sequence continues at coordinate 46,911,035 of OX465586.1, forward strand.
TTCAGGTGTCGATAGCAGTTAAAATTAAAAGAAATATTACCCCTAATGTATGTACAAAGACCCCCACCCACTTTTGATCTGAGATCAGATTCATGTCTTTTCCACGCTCTGTCCAGTCTAGTCATACTGTAACCATCTAGTTGATAATGTTTGAGATCATCAAGTGATGTAAGCCAGCTTTCAGAGATGGTTATAATATCCCATACCTTGGTTCTTTGTTCTAGAGTGAACATGTCAAAGTCCGATTTCAAGCTGCTCATATTACTATGTAAGGTTTTGAATCCTTTGGTTTTACTCACATCTGCTATTTCTTGAAGATTTATATGATTATACATTTCTGACTTCCATATATACTAACATTGTTGGTACAGCTCCAATAGATATTTGGGTGATAAATCAAGTTTATAGCAATCATGGTAAGATACACTATTTTGGAATTTATTTTATTTTATTTTTTTCATTTATTGCAACTCTCAGCATGGTGAGTTATTCTGTTACAACGGCCAATTTAAGACTAGTAACAACATGATAAACATAAATGTATTAAACAAACAAAGAAACACGTCAACCTCGGTAGCTAACACCGTCAACGTACTATAATGGTAACAAAAAAGACACAGTGGTTGACTATTCGTAAGTCAATCTCTGTGTGGTGACCTGTATCTAGGCCTGCATGATAAACTCAACGATCCATTTAGTCATATATAGTCAAGCAACGTATCGCACAGTTGACGGTAATCCTGACCAATAACGACTGCTTATGCTCCAGTCACGAAATGCGTAGATTTTCTAATCACGAGCAATCTGTTTGTATTTCAGCATACAGACGTAGGGCTGGGGTATGTCCAGGCAAGAACTTGGCCTCAATTCATGTTGGACTGCATCAGTGCGCCGCTGCCTGCTCTACCAATACCTCCTGTAGATCTTTCTCCTTTCTCATAAAAGCTCCGCACTTCTGGAAACACCCCCGCTGCTGGCTGAGAGGAAATCACTGCGTCAGAATGATACCAATGAAACACAGACTGCTGGAAATGGTCACCTTTGAGAAGCCATGACCAACTCGGAATTAGATATGACAAACCTACAGATAGGTTACGCAAAAGTTCAAATGATATGTTTATCAATTCCAACTGATGTATATATATAGTTGTAATGTCAAATAAACCTCGTGGTACAATGTCAGAAGTGTTTCAAATTCGATCCTTTATCTTTTTTTTTCTTTCAAATATATGCCGATACCTGCACTGAAGAGGCCCTGCCTGGAAGTCGGGCAGCGAGTGTGGCTTTGATGTCAAGACAATGTTTTATTATAATTAATGACTATTTATCTCTAAAATCTTCCGATTTTAGATCTGCCGGGTGTAACCCTGAAAGGTTTGAGTAACTCAAGTTATGAATATTTTGGGGAAAAAGGTAAACAAATAATTTTTCAATTACCTACTATACATAAAAAGGCACGATTTCGACAGGATATGCTTGGAGTTGCTCCCCCACATAAAGACAAACAGAACAAGACCTGTCTATGGAGATTGAGCTGCTATTAGATTGAGATTCTCGTGTGCAGAAAAACCTGAACATGCTCTCCTTTTTAGTATAGATCTTCACTCAGATTAGCGTTTTCTCTTGTGATTTAACCTTAGCAATGGTGAAAACAAAATTTAATGCTGTATTTTACTGAGCTTACCCTGAGACAAGTCGTGTGACAGGCTCCACCATTTTAAAATGACGCATTCTCAGCTGGTACCCCTATCATGCTGAAATGAAATCATACATTGGGGCATTTATCATAGCAGGTCCACCACCGCTTATTTCAACGTTCATAATCTGTTTGCTCTAGAGACAAGACAGAATCCTGTAGTGTGGATTCGGCCAACATTTACCAGATAGTGCATCCATAGGCTCTAGTGACAAAGTCAATTATCAATTGATAGATATGGTTAGGGTAATATTTCCATCATTGCTTAAGAAGCCTCTAACTTTTGAGCCCAATAATTCATTCTGTGTAGATCTAGTTGATATTTGTTTTGATCTTTTGATTCTTTTTGTTATCAATCGCGTAGGTGGGTGATGAATGTAATAACGACTGTTTCGTAAATGAGTCACCGTAAACTCAGTAGTTGTTGACGTAATATCCCCACTATCGCTCGGATATGACTAAGCGTCAACTACTCGGACGTCTCTACTCTATCATATGCTTGAGCTATGAACGACGCCGTCTGGTGAATGTTGGCTGCACTAGAGGCTATATTGGGTTTTGCCGCGACTCCTCGCGAATGAACGGGGAACTAGCGTCCTGTATTTGGCTGGTACCCAACCCCCTTCCCCTGATTGTGGTATGTACACTCTTCAAGCATATATGCTGCTCCTTACTTCTTTCCCTATATTAGCAGATGCAAGCGACATGAAATATCTGGGAGAAGATTGTGGTATGTACTCTGTGGTACCAGTCGGAGATGGGAATTCCCCTCAGCCTCGTTTTCAAAATCAGGAAACACCCTACCGTCCACAATGGCCTCCACTGATGTACTGCTCCAAAGTTACGTGAAAACTTTCTTTATCCCATGCATATTATTTCTAATCTTTATCCGACTAACACGCAGACAATCGAGGAAGGTTCAGTTAAAGATAACTGCATTCCTTATTAATAGATTTTCTGTGCGGTACAACAAACTTATTGGGCAAAGGAAGGAGAAGTTGTTCTTGGGACTCCACGAACAAGCCACACAGAGCGATCGACGAATATCCATCCTAGAAGTTGGTGCTGGTTCTGGAGCCAACTTTAAATTCTACCCAAAAAATGCCACTGTTACATGCGTTGACCCCAATCCCGAATTTGGAAAGTATCTTCAGAGTAACGCAGCAGAGTACCCGAGCGTAAACTTGCTGGAGTCTGTGATTGGTTGTGCCGAGGATATGAGTGCTATCCCAAGTGGTAGTGTGGACGCCGCCGTTTGTACTTTGGTCTTGTGTACTGTCAACAACACGGATAGTGCACTGAAGGAGATAATTAGAGTCCTTAGACCGGTAAGTGTACCTAACTTTAAGCCACGTTGCAGATACATTTACCAGTATAATATGTTAAATTGAATTTATCAGATATGGCCCAGTTTCTCGTTGGATAATTTAGGGTCGTATTTCTGTTGGGTACCGTAAAAAGGGGCTAGGCCTACTCACCATTTTTTTTTGATATTTTCAAAAATAAAGTATAGATCTAGTATGACTATGAGGGTGTATGGGAATTTATTTCATAAGGTCGAGTTCTAATTTATATCTTTCCAATGTTGTTTCCTTTTTCATGGATTTGTTACACTGAGTAAGACTGATTTACATCAAGCAAGGCAGGGTCAAAGTTACTTTTTTACCTATATTTATAAACTCAAATTGGCGTTTCAAAGAAGTTGTTTTCCTTGTTGTACTCATTTGCTTGGTTTTCTTGAATCTTATTCCCATCATATATTTCAATTAAATTAATTCCCTTTCATTAGTTTGGGGTATTTGCTAACCCCCTCCCCCACCACCACCACCACCCAATCATCTATTTCATACTTTTGATTTATAAGATGTGTATGTATATTCATAAGATGTGTGACATTTCTTTTTTATTCATTCCAATTATTATTCTTATCAGCATCTTTTCATTTCATTGATTTCTCTTAAGTTTTTATTTTGTTTAAATGCATGATATAGTTACCGTACATATCTTATATATATAATTCATAAAAAAAATCATCATTTACCGTCCTTACAGGTAAAGAATAGCAGTATCTATTATCTTATCTTTTTCATATAAAGCATGAATCCATAAGTATTTCATTGATGTTGTCAAGGAATTGATAAACAAAATAAATTGTGTGGGGTAAACAAAAGCAACATCCATCTTTCCCTGGGACAAAGTTACCCTGTGTGGCCCAAAGGAATCTCTTTTTATGGTACCAATACAATATCAATTAATCAAAAAGGGTATTTTGAATAAGTGATGACCAAAGGTTCATGCACGACAGAAGTGATAAAAATCAGATACATGAAAACAACAAAATTCTATAAAGAAACATGATACAAATTGATGTACCTTCACATGTCCCCCACCCTGAGCTGTGCCTCTCTTTCTCTATAGTCGTTGATAGGATAGATCTTATATTTGAGTTCATACTCTTTCACATATGGACATCTAATCACAAGGTAGTGATATGCCCATATCTTCATATTAATGATTTCGTTAGAAAGTTTTTTTTTCAGAAGTTGACAGGTCCCAGAAAAGAAATAAATACAGTTACCCTAACACAAAAACATATATATTTACAGTGACATAATTACCTAAATAGATATATGAATGAAAAAAATCTATATTTAAGTGGGCAGATGCATTTGTATTCATTTTATACATTTTATCATACCAAGTTCAGTTATTATTAGGTTTGTGGTTTAAGTCACCATTAGCTTAGATTCTTTTGTAGTAGTTATAAGAACAAGAACACAGAACAAATTGTTTGGGACAAATTACCACAATATCTGGGACCAAAATAGTGCTCATTTAATATCGAAAGTTTGAAAGTGAAGTAATGTGACCGAGGCGTCACGCGGAAAAAGTAAGGCACCCGAGGTTGTAGATAGGTGACGCCAGGATGGGCGGATTGACCAAACCCCCGGTGTTGGAAGGGAAGATGGCCAATGCCCATATAAAATACTTGTATGGCACACATTAAACGGATACAAATTTTGAACCTTTCATACTTCTCTACAGAACTATATATTCGTCTGATAGGCCGATGGAGAAGTCAACTGACGTTAAATCTATCCATAACAATAATGATCGTAAAAACATAGCACTCTATTGAATTTATGGTTTATATCATTTATTTACGAAGCCATTTATCACAATACTTGATGGCCAGTTATTATAATACAAGCAGTCCACATGGGACTATACAACCGTCTACAGTCTTGTAGTTCTTCTTTAGGAGTTTAGAGGATTATCACTACCTTGATGGTTTGCAGTTGTTAAAATAGCAAAAGATCTAGTAAGAGTTGCACCAATAACATATTCACAAGCATTGCATGGACCGAAAGCTATCAGTATACAGTAAAACCCTGATTCCGGGCTTTGATGGTTCTTTGAGAGAGCCATGAAACATAGAACATAGATGTGGTGAATACATGTTTTATTCATTCATTTACTTTGTACATTTGTGTATTTGTTTTATATTTATTTGGTATTCATATTCCATTTATTTTCTTAGAATGTGTTATTTAATAAACCTTTTATCTAATAACAGGTGTTTCCTTCGTTTATATAGGTTTACTCTACTATATAACCATTGGCGGGCTGAAACCCCCGCTTTAGTTGACACCCCACTTAAGGGAACACTTGGCCTGGAACCGAGGGTTTCCCCTTAAGCGGGGTTTTACTGTATATGTAAGTATTCGTTGCAATTGCCTCACCAGGTTTCGTTTGAATTTCCTGTTTCTTGTTATCTTATAGGGAGGCAAGTTTTACTTCATGGAACACGTCTGCGCAGAAGAAAACACGTGGCTTTACAAGTTACAACGAGTATTGACACCTCTATGGAGAATCTTAAGCGATGGGTGTGAACTTAACCGGAAAACCTGGACTATGATTGAGACAGCCAACTTCTCCCAGGTCCATATTGAAAGATTTAAAATGGATACAAAAATGGTGGTCATTAAACCCCATATCATGGGCACTGCAACAAAGTAGTTTATACAAAGATACAATGTACTACTTTATTTTATTACGGTTTCTCATTATACAGTCGAATCTGAAACGAAACGACAAGAAAAGTTACATGTGCAGATAATGGCAGTTGAACTGGTGAATGTCTTTAAGAATTTTCGAACCAGATAGACTTAGTAGTCACATATTACTTTACATTAAGAATTATTCGTTCACGGAATTATATGTGAAGATTAAAAGCATAGAATGTTTTTGAACCTGACGTTCCAGCTCGGGTCTTGTCGGTTTGGACATTGCTTGCAAATGTATCAGGCATTGGAAGATTGATAAAATATATGACAGAAAAAATTGAAGCGTCTCTGTCCCTTAGTAAATATTACGGTATTAAAGCCTTTCATTTTTTGTTGTTGAGTGCATCTTGTATCATGCAGTCTATTGCTACTTGGGACTTACAGTACCCATTGTAACAGTAATCACTAGTGTGCTATCCATTTTATCAATCAGTTATACCAATACCGCTGTTGAGGTCTATATTCTATTGAGCCACCACACAGCCAATATGAGATGGTAAGTAAGTTTTGATCAGAGTGTGAGGTCAAATAATCGTAAATGACGAGGCAACTTCTCGGTCCATATTGGATGGGAGATGATATTCGAGGTTCTTTTTGCAAAAACAAAGAATCTCGAGGACTCTATATGAACTCTGACCAGACATGGGTTCCCGACTTTATCTATGGTGCATAACAACAGCAATACATGTACATGCATGGGCTTAACTTTACCATTTAACTATATTAAAAAAAAAGGTAACAAAGCATCTTAATTTCTTTTATATTCCTAGACACAGTCACATTTGTATGCTGCCAAAATAATTGTTATGTAAGTGAGTGGAAGAATTCCAATACACAGGCGTATTCCAAATAACACGTTAACAAGCCATGTGGGATGCACATTGTGTTTATGAATTTTAATTAATTTATATTGCTGAAAAGTCACTTTGTGACTAAAATCATCTTGTTTCCAACAGAAATATTACAATATTAGACTTCGGTGAATAGAAGACTTGCTTTATGAACAAGATGGACTATTTTCCTACATTCCTATAAAAGAGAAATAAGGTAAAGAATATAGTGCCTATGTATTTATTGGAGAAGCTTGATGTTGCATGAGAATATGATGTTGCATGAGTTGTCCTTGCCATGTTAGATCTTTGAAATTGCAGTGATATATTTTTCGCCAGAATTAGTTGTCTCGTGCGACCATGTATTCGTCGGAGATATAGAGTGACTCATTCATATCGAATCTATTTTTCTGGAAAGATATCTACATGCTTTTATATTGAGCAAGTCATTATATTCAGACGAGATACATGTACTTTCTTTCATCACTAATCGAGGAAATATGGAACATGCATACCCCCTTAGTTTATTTGCTTATGCCAAAGTTATATACAGATGCAAACTATTTTGATCGAAATGATGATTTGTCAGAATCATAAAGTGGTTTGTATCAGATTTTATTATAGTGTTTTATATTTCATAATCATGTATTGAAATTAGATAAAACGACAAGTGTCCTTTCGATTACCTGATGCTGTTTAATATGTTTGTGCCATACCTCAGAAGATTAAAAACAATATAAATGGACATACATACTACGTTTACCGGTCAAACAATGCAACGCGAATGTTTTATTCAAGTAGAAGCATTGCATTTATAATCCCCGTAGTATACAGGGATTGGGACAGAATTTAACAGGAAATGATGTGATGTGGTGAAAATGAGGTGTGACAATCGTCGTGTCATAGGCCGAAGAATGAAAATATTATAAAGAGCAAATCAGATAGGCATTTGAATGTGTTACTGAGAAACGACCAACATCAATAGAAAAAATACTATTGTAAGCCTTAATAGCTTCATCACTACCGCAATGCCCATGAAGCAGAAGACTGAGATAAAAAAAAACAACAAAACATTTAACCAGTTTACGTGCATGGTCTCTTGTATATCCCACACGCATTATATACCACATTGAAGAAGACATGAAGGCAAGAATAGATTTGTGAATCATTTCCCCATATCGCAAATAGAAATGATTAGACTTTGCATTACCGGTACTTTCCATGGGGGGTTGATATCGGGAGGCTCTAAGCAGCCTCAGACTTCCAGCAGGGCGATGGTACTGCCCTCTGAAGTGAAAACCTCAAAGCTCTTTTGATAATCCGGGTGTTCACCCGACGCCATCAATATACCAGATACTATGTGGCTGAATTTATATGCTTTGTAATCCATACGCCAACATGATTTATATACCGGTGAGATTAAGCGCCAAGAATTATTCCTCATGGCTTATACAAGTATGTTTATCTAGGGGCCTTATGTAGATCAACCCGGAATTTTACAGTTGCGGCCTCTTGTGTTCCAAGTGATTAGTAAGCTGGTTTAGTTTTAAGGATTATGATTTGTAGGAATGGCTGTGCGAACTGCTGTTCGATTTGACATTATGTGAAGCACTTTGATGCATGTTCACATGATTAAACATTGAAATTTAACTCATGTAGGGCATATGCGATCTTCGTAAGGAAGTGGATAATCTTCTTCTGTAATAAGGCTTAATCAATGTGAATGGATAATAACATTTAACTATCACGTTATCAGCAGATACCGGTTATACTCTGTTGATAGAGCCGGATGGATTCATCGACATTCAGTCAGTCTTGAAGCCATATATTATAAAGTAACCCTACGGTATGGTCACTGCTTGGATAGCAAGGCATATGTCAAAAATAAGTAGTTAGATGAAATCATTTATTTATTTTTTTATAAATGCATGAGATACGGTACCATTATCTAACAGGGTTTAAACTGATTATTGATAAATCTGATGCTAAGTATACTATAAAAGTAGCACCATTCTTGAATACATTACCTTGTATAAAAATATACGATTGGAATATCAATGTCGGTATATTTTGTATCATTTGTATATGACACCGGTTAACCAATACTCTCAGAGCAGAATAAAACAGCTGACTATCAAACGTCTGTGTGTACTATGTACATTCTTTCTTTGTTAATTTATATGAGCCAGCTCTCTCTATTTCCACAAATGAATACATCAACCATAATATGAAACATCACTTCCTGGTCAAGTTCAGTGCCGTTTTAATTTGTTCATGACTTACATACACAAAACAGGACACAGTCTATCCACCTGTTTTTAGAAACCTATTCGAAAAGTCCTACCAAATATTAAAAACATTAAGCGATATTGATAACCGACAATTACTTGAAAAAGCCGATATGCTAAATTACATTTAACCCTTTCAGGGCGGATAATGCCTTGAAGCATTCCCCAGCATAGACCGGATAATGCCTTGAGGCATTCCCTGCGGAGACCGGATGATGCCTTGAGGCATTATTTATGAAATTTAGTAATATTCACCATTTCATTGTTTTATGAAGAAATAATTGATCAACATATCTGAAACTTTCAGAGAATATACCTATGATATAGTATCTGATATTATTTGGTAAAACAAATAATATAAATAAGAATGATGTGTCATATCACGTGATCAAATAATGGAATATTGGTTTAGACAAAATTTGACCCGTCCCCTGGAGTTATGCCAATCCAAAGTACCCGCCCCAACCAACAGGGCCCTGCGACAGACCCCCGTTTTTAAAGGGTTAATCGTGTTATGATAGCTGCATAATATACCGAAACCTTACTACCCATTATATTTACACCCTTGATCCTTTTTCCTATACGTATGCTTGGCTCATTTTTTCCCCTTCTATATACTATGGACCCTCTTGGTGTGTCCCCAACTTATTGCCTATTGATTCCTTCAAAGACTCAATTGATTTTTGTAAGCCAATACATGTACATTTATATGAAAGGGTGGCATCATCATGAAACGCACTAGCATTATGCATTGACCTTTTATAAGCAGGTGGACGGTTGGTCTTTAGGTTATGCCTATAGCCTACTGTAGTACACTGCTTGTAGATTTACTAGGTGACCTGACCACATTTTTGCTTTATATATCTAACTAAGTACAGATAGGAATATGATTTTTTGGACAAGGTTTTATGACCATACCATATCTGAGAGTTTTAATTTTTAGTATTTTGACATCCTTTATGGATATATTTCTACCTGTGAAACTGGTTCAATCATGATATATTATGCCTCATTTGAAAGAGAATAAAAGACAATAGGTGCTAGGAAGGGGGGGGGGGGGTGAAATAGGCATACTCAAATAGATGTTTACTCAAAATTTATTTACATTGAGCATTAGTGTAACATTTACCTTAGGTGAAATGTATATTTGATGTGCTATTCATGAATTTATGCTAACTCTCATAATTGGAGGTGGGGAGGCAGCAAGATAAGAGGAGGGTTTATTCAGCATATTTACACACAACCAGAAGTCAAAATAGTTCATAACTCTGTGCTAGGAATCAGTCAAGACCCAGTCAAATGGTATTGTTTTGTAAAATCATTTGCAATATCAATTACCACCAGATATTGGCTTGACCTACTTTATTGGTGTTCATAGGAATAGAGGGTTGTCCCCCATATGGACAGGGAGCATGCAGACAGGGCTGAGTTTCTGTGTGCACTGATCCATGAAGGGCATTGCTGATTGCCAATTGATATCGCATACAGGTAGATAAATATACTCTGGATTCTCAAAGGGATCAATACAGGCCGTTTTCTATTCATGGATGACTGACCATTAGACCATCTTTAGGCCCAACACTTTCTGTTGGCCTCCCCCTGCTTGGATAGCAAATACACGTTATTGGTTGAGCTTTTAGAATTACAGAGTTCTTACAAAGTTTTGAATATTGTAAAGCTGCACGGCCATTTATGGACATGTCTTTATTTTTACGAGGAGAGTAATTTACTTGATAGAAGAATAGGTAAGCAAATACACATGTAGTTTTGTTTGAATTCGGAAGTTTCTCGAGTGGGTATAAGTGGGTATAATAAACATCTTCCACAAAGTATCGTTTCGTGAGATGAAAAAGTCTCCAATTTATCAGTGAAAGGTATGCCAAAGTGAAAAATAAAGGACGGTTATAAATCGACAGGTTCCGATATTTACTGTCCCTTGTGGCGCCATCTTGTGTAGAATGAATAAGGCTATGTCGCTGCCTGCATGAATATAAATTTTCACAAAGAGCCTTCATAAAAAGCTGCGGGCAGAGAGTAGGGAATTAAAGTTACTCTAATGCTAATGCCACATGTTTAGATTTAAAAAGTATTGTATGACAGTATAGATTCACCATAATACAACACAGTTACATCGGATTTGTCACATGCACGAGAAAACAAGACATCCCAATCCTTTTATACAACAGTGTGACATGAATTTCATGATTTATCTGTAGTTCCAGATCTTATGATTCTAATTTAATTCATCAGATAATTTTAGCATTTCATATTTGACCTTGTTTTCATCTCTGTTTGCCAGCAACAACAAACGAGTAGTATATGGAAATAATATTTTCACGAAGGCAATACATATATTGAAAACCGGGTACGTAATATATTCGCCTACCCAATCATCCCTCTATAGAAAACGTCAAAATTCAGTACTGAGAAAGGATCCTACTAGAAGGCCTTTTATAAATATTGTGCCACAAATATTGCTGCCTACATGTGTATCGATGTAAATGACGATAATGATTTGCAATGTAGTGTTCTCGAAAGATCTCATTGACCATGCATGTAGAAGAAAAGTTCCAGACTGATCTAATATTCCGACTACCACTGTCGGACTAACTGTATGAAATATAAATTACAACTATCAATTAAACTATATCTTTTCATTTAGGAAAGTTTCCTGGATCTAAACATATTATTAATCCTTATTATTTTATGTTTAAGTTTAATCTACTTCTCGTTTTAAAAAAAACCGCCGAAAATGTCGATGTCAAATAAAAATGTCCTAGTACAGAATTATAGTCAAGGACCTAACTAAAAGGCATCGAACCGTACAATATGGTCATCGTAGTTCACGAGTAATGACAAGGGTTATAATAATAGGACATTTCCATGTGACACTGCATCAGTTTTTCTTCCCTTCTTAATCAACCTGTTATCTTAGCACAGGGAGTCAACATATATTTGCATCTCTCAGCCAGATCTATTGGAAAGCACAGAGTTACACGGGTCCTGTTGGTTTCGGGGAGAGATAAATCCTTTTTCCAAGGTATAGAATTAATTGCATGTAGCAGATCTAGAACGTCACCATTACTCCCGATTTAGTTTTTACCTATTCAACCAACACGATTCTAGCGTTTGCAAAAGGGTGACGAATTTAATATCCCAGCGGGTTTTATCCTACATTTCTTACTCTGAGATATAGGTTTATTTTCAAATCGAGAAGAGATCGGATTGGGGCATATTGGCTGGGATCGATTTAGATTTTCTCCTATAAGGAAGTAGTAAACGGCTGTATCACCGGTCTCTAAAATAAAGCGTCCATGACTGACTAACAATCCGATTTGCAACTCCACACGAATTCCTCTGTCCACATATCTACTACCAGGTCCAAGCTAATATCCACCTTTAGTTATATTCCAACCAGTTCTTTTGCATCTAGTCCCCTGAGACCCAAACTAATATCGTATTTCATGCCCTCCTACACATCTCCGTGGCTTAGCCACTTCCTCATTCAAACCACCTCCTCCCAGTCCCAGACCGCTACCTCGTGGCTTCCATATTCTGGCAACTTTCCCTCCCACCCCCTGCCCGCCCCGCTCCCTCACGCCGCCCCCGCCCCGGGGGAGAGGCGACCCGCCGACGGTGAGGCCGCCCGCGCCCCGCCTTTCTATGTCCGCTCTCATTAGGCCCCTTTAATCGCACAATTAACAATTAATTAGTGGAAATGAGAAAGTTTTCGGCCAAGCAAACTCTCCGTCTTTCGCGGAAATGGTTGAGGAATTGTGTCGTCCTCCGCCCTGAGGCTGCGACCTACTCGTTCCGTCTTTATGTGCGTGTCGCCAACACAGAACCCGTCTCAAATCACTATCTTTGAATTTGAGTTGGCTCATATCCTGATATAAACAAAACGAAATCAGCAGAAAAGTGATCTTTACCTGAAGCTCCATTGTGCATCAAAATTCGATATGCAAATCATTGTTTATTCTATGACCATAGTGTATCATCCCTCAAATTTCTAGCTCCAAATTCTATTTCAAGCGGGGAGTAAAAACAGACCGGAGATTCATCGTATTTTTCTCTATGTATTCAGAAATTCTGAAAGGTTAAATTCCTTTAGATTATATTCCCTGTCTAAAACTTTCTTTTGCCGTTCAGAACCTCCTTTACCTACACAGCAATTGTCAAAAGGGCATCAGCAGACGAGATTTTGCTTTGTATATCTATATTTATCTCACCCCTGGTATTTTTTTCTATAGACTTAACATCGGGAACTTGTATCCAAAGCCCATGGAGTATTTAGACAAAAATACTCAATGGGGGATTATGTCACAAAGATTGGCCCATTGGTCAATGTGAAGGGTGAGATAAATTCGGAGACCCTATTGAAATTTACGGTCTGAGCATGATCCCATTTCGTTTGAATCGCTATGTAAATCACACGGCTTCCCCATGTGAATCACTACGCGATTGAAACTTAAGGGGATACGAGCTCTAAACCTATAAGTATCATAGGTTTCCTCTATGATGACCACGATCAGAGATTTTTTCTCTGGGTTGGCGTGTCCTGTCCTTCACTGTCTTCTTTTTACCAAGGACAACGAGACTTGACTCTGCGGTCAAAGGTGACCCAGCTACACGGCAATTACTCTTAATTGTTAACGATAGCAACCACGCCATCGATCAACAAGTGCGAGCTTGGCCAGGTCGGCGACCATTAAGCGCTAAGAAAAGTGTGCTTTGTGTTCGGCCAGCCCAGCTTTCTGGTGGAGTCGGCTCTCGTAAATATAGAATGTATGCAGCCCGCCATCACACTCAATATAAATGATGTCTATCAAGACTTATTTCATATACACGTTGGGGGCGCCGGGGTGCCCGCTACAGTCCATCTCTTCTCCCCATATTCCACTATAACTCAATTACTTTGGATGACATTTAAGGCCCGGGCGCGCGAGAGATTAGGCAAATTGCCTTCAGATAGCGCCTAAATAGGGCCAACCTAATACAGCCAGACCTCTTGTGATCTTGCCGTCAAGGAGACCCATAAAATTCAAATTAATAGTTCTATCTGGGAGAACTTTGCTCCCGACGAGCGCTCTCACAATTCTTGTGCCACAGAGGCTGATTAAGGAAAATACGGTCGTGGGCTGGGGTCGGCCTAAATGACAATCATCTTTCCAGAGGTGGCGGGCGCTAAAGTGATGGTTTGCCCAGAGTCTTATGAAATATTCACTCGCCTGCTGATCATACCTGCCACCATTAGGGAGAAGGTGCCGTCTGCTTTTTGTTATTACTTCAACGGCGTTAAGAGCGGACCCATCAAAGTGCAAAAGTCAAGGGTGCAAACAGTCGCTGCGCAATACGCTTACATCGGCCGGCCTAAAACACATATGGAGGTAAAACCATAAATCTCGAGAGAGAGTCAAACAAAAGTGTGGTATTGTGAAATTATGACTCTCTTGTAATCGGATTACATAGTTGGGATCATTTTGTGGCGGTAATATTTGGCTCACCTGCAAGCAGCATGATGGGCATTTTGTGTATACCATGTAGTGATGACTTTGTAATTTAGCCAATTTGTGAAATTACTCTTACTATTTTTAGTTTCTGATGGTCTAAAGCAAAGATGTGTGTCTGCAAGAATATTGATATAGATAACCGTCCTCAAATATCAACTGGCTTCTCCGTTTGTTTATAAAAATTATCATATCTCAATTAACCGTTTATTGGCTTTCTTCGCATCGTAAATCATTTAGATGTAATTCCTTTTAACTTTGGATGGTTAAACGCTGACTACAACCACACTGACTTCCATGAAACATACTGATGGATAACTTGGGTATTCTTAATCCATCTTACGTTTTGGTGAACTTGCTAGATTCTGTAATAGAGAATTGCCCGCTAGAGGCAATCGACAGAGGCAGTACACGAAGCAATTGGCAAGATCTAGCAGAAGCATACGGAAATAGGAAATGGAAAGCTGAAGCGGGTGGGGCGAGGTGCCAAATAGGAAGCATGGTACCCTAGGGGGAGAATTGCATGTAATAAGCTGCAGCGTAGGGCAATAGCAAGCTGCAGGCGTCAGGCAATGGCGAAAGTAAATGAATTGCATTACACTCAAAGTAATGGCGATTTCCTCTAGAAATCGTGAACAATGGCTGTTAGAGATTGGCAAGAAATCCATGAATGTAACAGACTAGTGCCTGCTATATTTGGTGTGTCACTAAAAAGAATTCACAGATAATTCTTATGTATATCTATCTATTGACAAACAGTTAGAAATTCCGCCGCCGCAGCAGAAGGTGGGCTAATATGTATCGAAACAAAAGAAGACTACTAGTAATGTTATTACAGAAATATCAAGGTATATAATTTCACTTTTGATTTCTGTTAATTGCAGTAAGCGTTTTTCACTCAAGCAAATGATTTGATTTTTTTTTAAATTTCAGAACTTTATTAAATTCTGTCATGAGACAGATCTTCAATGAATGGTGATACCCAAGCAGTCACTGCAACCTATAAACATTGGAGTGCAATATGATGATGAAGATGAAGTTGTATGTCAGACAAGCAGACTATTTTAGAACTTCGTTGATTAACATCTATATTAGTTGATAAAGTTAGTATATCCTTTGATTGCATATGTAAAGGCTTTTTGGTAGGTAATACATGTACTTGTACTGCAGCTTCAAGATTTTTCGAAAGTGCAGCTCCCCTGTACGCCGGGTTTTTTCTTGTAGCTATTAGTTCTGAAAGAATGTTCGAGTAGATTAATCTTTTGGTCATTGTATGTACTCCTTAGCATTGTGTCAAGGTTCAGTACATCACGTGAAAGCTTGTACATCAGGCTGCAATATGATGATGAAGATGAAGTTGTATGTCAGACAAGCAGACTATTTTAGAACTTCGTTGATTAACATCTATATTAGTTGATAAAGTTAGTATATCCTTTGATTGCATATGTAAAGGCTTTTTGGTAGGTAATACATGTACTTGTACTGCAGCTTCAAGATTTTTCGAAAGTGCAGCTCCCCTGTACGCCGGGTTTTTTCTTGTAGCTATTAGTTCTGAAAGAATGTTCGAGTAGATTAATCTTTTGGTCATTGTATGTACTCCTTAGCATTGTGTCAAGGTTCAGTACATCACGTGAAAGCTTGTACATCAGGCTGCAATATGATGATGAAGATGAAGTTGTATGTCAGACAAGCAGACTATTTTAGAACTTCGTTGATTAACATCTATATTAGTTGATAAAGTTAGTATATCCTTTGATTGCATATGTAAAGGCTTTTTGGTAGGTAATACATGTACTTGTACTGCAGCTTCAAGATTTTTCGAAAGTGCAGCTCCCCTGTACGCCGGGTTTTTTCTTGTAGCTATTAGTTCTGAAAGAATGTTCGAGTAGATTAATCTTTTGGTCATTGTATGTACTCCTTAGCATTGTGTCAAGGTTCAGTACATCACGTGAAAGCTTGTACATCAGGCTGCAATATGATGATGAAGATGAAGTTGTATGTCAGACAAGCAGACTATTTTAGAACTTCGTTGATTAACATCTATATTAGTTGATAAAGTTAGTATATCCTTTGATTGCATATGTAAAGGCTTTTTGGTAGGTAATACATGTACTTGTACTGCAGCTTCAAGATTTTTCGAAAGTGCAGCTCCCCTGTACGCCGGGTTTTTTCTTGTAGCTATTACTCCTGAAAGAATGTTCGAGTAGATTAATCTTTTGGTCATTGTATGTACTCCTTAGCATTGTGTCAAGGTTCAGTACACCACGTGAAAGCTTGTACATCAGGCTGATAAGCTTTTTGCCCTTCTTACACTTAGATTTTCTACATGACAGTATATGTAATGCCTTTGTGCTCAAATCAGTTGGTCTACATTTAACAACTATTTGAAGGCTTCTGTAGGCGCTGGAGGTGTCCGATTTGTTTGCACCACATAGCATTAATGAAGCGTATTTAATATTGGGTCTGATTGTATTAATATGAATTAATCTTGCAACTTTTTCAGAAATACTACTTCTTAATTTTGCAAACTTAAACAATTTCACATTAGTAGATTTTATTACACAGTGCATATATTCATTACGAGTCAATGATCTGTCTAGTATCGCACTTAGGTATATGATTTGCAATACGAGAGGACCGATCCATTGCAGGTTCTATACAAGTTAGGTAGTCTATCTATGCGATTTTTCCCACAGCACCAACAAGTCGTAGATTTTGTTAGATTTGTGGTGAGTCCATTGTCACTGCACCATGAAGAAACATTGTCGATAAGCTCGTTGAATTCTTGTTAATGTTTGATAATAGTTTAGAATCAAGGTGTGCATAACCAAGTCGTCAGCCTATTGCATTCTGCAACATTCAGATATATAACATATCATCTATAGATGTGAACAATACTGGGCCCAGCACCGACCCCTGCGGTACGCCAAAAAGAACACTTATCACACCAGATTTCATAACGTTTACCCGGGTAAACGTGAGATACATGTAGGTAGATAGATGTGAGAGAATGTCATATCTATTAAGAGTAGGTTTTCAGACGTTCTTTTTATTAATACTTTCCACATTGACGTCAACATAACCAAGCAATGAAATGCATTTAATTATTATGTATTAAGGACATCCTTGTCTAGGTGACTATTCTGGCCACCGGTTATGATCTTTTACACCACCCCGCCTACTATTTGCCAATTTTAGGGCATATGTTTCAGGAGGAAATACGGATAGCCCTACAGGTAAATTATTCTACCCCTAATAAAAAAAACCGCCATAGGTTTAACATTAGGTCATTGTATTCGGGCGAGCGTGCAGTTAAGTATTATATATTGCACCAGGGTAATAAAAAATGAATGAAATGTAGACAATCTATGGTCTTACTTTAATGCGGCAGCCCCAAATTTAACTTATAGCCGTCATGTATAGCCAACCAACGATTATGTTGTATCTATTGAACACCACCTACCTGTTACATATGAATAAACATTACATTGGAGGAAGGGTACCCATGTAAAATATAATGCACAGGTAGAGCATGGAGGGTGTGCATCACACACAAACACAGTCAATCACTAAGATTCTGTACTTCGGGAAAGCAGTTTGTCGGTGACAATTATCTTGACTAAAACAAAATCCCTACCAATCTTCAATCTTCAGAAATCAGACCCCACCATTCAGACAAGATTGTGTTCCAGTGCCTCAGACAAATACCCTGTGAGGTACTTGAATCCCACTGTGTGAATTCCGCTTCAATGACAGCAGAGTAACTCACTAGTCATGCAACAAATCTGCCCATCGTCTACTTTTCAGGTAACTGATTTTCATTATTTGTTCTAACTTTCTTTTTTAATCGGACTTTCCATGTCCTTGTCCATACTCTATATGTTCATTTATCATCTCTGTATGTTATTGTCAACACTTCTTTGGAATATATAGTAGAGAACCATTTCAGTTTTTGAACGACCCGACGGCTTTACCCGATTCTACCTTTCCCTGACGGATCCGTCGGGTCTGTGACAATCTGCATCAATCGGGTCGGTGTACGCACTTCACTGACCCGATTTTATTGCTTTCCCGACGCGTCGGGCATTAATACCATGTCAGATATGACCGACTGTCCCCGACCTTAAGATTTCGGTGTACGCACTTTCACCGATTGTTATCGATTCTGAGTTGGCCATTTGAATAGCGATGCTACCTATCCCCTAGTCCAATTTAGAAGTTCTTTATACCGATTTGTAGGGGAGACAGAGGCGATTATAAACCTAATAACCGTTTCCCGATACCTTAATTGGATCCGAAATTATTAAACTTTGAATTAATTTCTATGATTCCACACCAGCGGCCCGTGGCTCACCCCGGCTCGGTTCACGGCGGCTCTCTTGGATCTTAACCCGGGTAATTTACAAGGTTATAAAAGGAGGAGGTGTGGTCGGGAAGAGTCTACATGTCGGTGTCTTATAGGTATAAGACACCAAAATTTTATTCCCGACTCTCACCGAGCCGATGGTCTTGTAGGCTTTAGAGAGGCTACATAGACTCTGATCTTGCTGCAAAAACCTAACTATTCCTATTCATGTGCCCACCCAGAAGGCCTGTTGAAAGGGTCAGGGTTCCAGTATGCAGCTTGAACACATGCCCTCCCCTACTGACCTTGTCCCTAAAAAAAGAGGTGGGTCAGAGAATAACTCTTTTTTCTTATTGAAGACAAGGGAATCACTTTGTCACGTCCCTCTCTAAATATAAAGTTAGGTATGGATATTGCACTCTGCTACTAGAAATGGAAACAGCAGAGAAATGGAAACACTTATCGAGCGACTCGACCTTAAGAGAGTGACATTTTCCATATTGAGTGACCATATTCCCCAACCAAATAGACATTTAATTTGCCTTGCGGAAAAGGAACCACTTGGGTGTCCATATGTGCCAGGAACCATATTCTTACATCGTTAAATAAAACAGAACAATGACTGCCACCAACTCCCTATGGGGATATCCACAAGAGAAAAAAGCTATTCCATCTGAGATAATAACCTTAGCTTGGTTTTCAGGAAATTCTGATTTTTTTTCTATCTAAGCTGCCTCGTTTGGCTGCCTTGTGTGTTTGTAGGCGGTTTGCGAAATGGAATAAATAGACAATAATCGTTGGTTTTGTGGACAGGCGGCTGTAAGCCATGAGAGGTTGACGTGTACTATTACATGAGCACTAGCAAGTGTATAGGGAGCCAAAGTGAACCCGCTGAAACCACAGATACCCACCTACAAAACACCATTTTCGGTGGCCAGTAAGAACGAGGCTTAGTGCTAAAGCTATGGGGGTTTGAGGCTAGACTTTATGTTTTTGGTCTCGTTTGTTACTTTTGAAGTGAAGTTTATAACTATCGTCTCTGAATAACTTTGTTTCAAAACTACGATGACAGTTGTTAAGTTTATTAAAAATTTGGATCTAAAGAATTGGAGAATGACACATATAATCTCGAACCTACTTAGTCTAAGTACTGAGCGCCTCTACCCGGAAATAGTGTTTTGTGACCGCCTATCTGTGGTTGCAGCGGGTTCACTTTGGCTCCCTATTACGACATCAACCTCGAGTGGTTTACAGAGCTGCCTGTCAACAAAATCATCTTTTGTTGTATTCATTACCCATCTTCTCGAATAAATTAATATGGTATCTGATAGGTTTTAAATAATGGGTCTTGGTTTACTGAATCCCCATACATTTTCAATATACAGCCTACTCATAAATGAAGTTAATCATAGGTGACTTCAACAGAGGATTACGTTTCCTTGTATGCTGGGCTGCCTGATTGGTAGTAGGAGGACAGCATTATGCTGGTAATCTTCCCCCTCAAAAACTGTTAGCCTGCAAGGGGTGGGCGCAAGTTGTGAAGAGTCGGTCCGCTCTGACCCCATTCGCATTGCCCTTCGCTAGACATTTTTGTCAATATCGGCGCGTATACGCCCAGTAGGTCAGTTTTTCTGTGTCCAAAAAGATGGTGCTCTAAATTATACACACCTACCAAATGGTGTTTGGTAACACTTGAGTATATGTGTTGCTACTTGGCATAAAAAACGTTCTCCTGTTATAAACTGGTGTCCCTCATTGATCACTCAAAGTTACTTTCCTTGCTGCCCATCTCGAGATCGATACACCTTTAATGCACTTTCCCAAGTTCTTAGGGGATAATACTACACTGTAACCAAACACTCTGATCTATGAAAAAGTGCCTATAAAATATGATGGGTATGATTTTCTGCTATCAAGGACTTGATATTGTTATTGAGACAGTATGTGGAAAGAATAGATGCTATAAATGTGTATGGTTTAAATGTTAACAACATAACATTTCTTCAAATATCTTAGGATATCACTATCACATTTTCAAATATTGTAATCCGGATAGGCCACACCTAATCTTATGATATATTTTTGAAATCTTCATGTGATCGATCAACATTTATTTTGCAATTAATGCAAACTGATAACACAAAGACCTTTTTAAAACTGATTGAAAACTTATTTTAGACTTTTAAGAAGTTACAACAGACTATTTTGACTCGATGCAAGGGAACATGTAAAGGATTTAAAGGATCACATTATATTCTGTCCAATGTGAGCTAAGAAACTTATTATGTACAGTCTATATCATTGATTTTAAATTTTTCTATCAATTTTCTAATCCTGACAGAC
This sequence comes from Alentia gelatinosa, assembly GCA_950022655.1. Lineage (NCBI taxonomy): Eukaryota > Metazoa > Annelida > Polychaeta > Phyllodocida > Polynoidae > Alentia > Alentia gelatinosa. The sequence continues at coordinate 46,932,111 of OX465586.1, forward strand.
CTATATTAATTTTCTGATAGATGCTGCGGTCTTCTGTCACACCAGGTGTCCCCACCTCAGTCACACCAGGTATGCATGCCTCAGTCACACCAGGCATTGCCTATGATGGCACAGTAGGCTGTCTTTTCTATTGTTACACCAGGCACCCTTGTCTTAGTCATGATAGGCATCTCCTTTGTTGTCACATCAGGCAGCTCCTCCTTAGTCACACCTGGCATCTAGTCTTTTTGACACACTAGGTGATTCAGTGCAGTCTAACTGGGCACTAAGTTGTCTGAAGTGGAAGTAGAGGCGGGGGGGGGGGGGGGGGGTAAGAAACAGCAATTTGATTCTTGTTCTACTCCAATAGGAAAGGGTTTATATGGAAAATCTGTTATCTTTAGCCCTCAGTTGCCAACTAAATCACACCAAGGCCCTCTTTAAAAAATTTGGGTCCTGACAGAAGAATCCTTATAGGATCAGGCTAGCAATTCAAGACCTATCGTAGAGAGGAGACCATTGGGTTCTAACAACTGGTGTCATCCGTGGGGAGGGAAGTAAGAACTGTAGGTAGTGCCACATAGTAGTGGTTTAGGTAACTAATTTCATCATTCATAGTTATCAATGAATCTGATAAAATATTTGAGATATTCTCCCGCTAACACTGCCATTTTGTATTAGAGACCATAAAAAACATATTTCTGTTGATTTAATTATTAAATAAGGCTGCTCTTGTCAGTTTGCTTCACCTAGGAGACCTCATGGGGTGTCCTCCGCTAGGACCCTTTTCTTTATGTGGGGGAGAGCATGGGAGATATTAGTCAACTTTTTTTTAAACAGTTATGGGCTATTTACGGTGCCTCATCCCTAGGGACTGTCCTCCATGAGGATTATCCGCATATTTAGATGCTAACTCCCTCATGACCTCTCATAGACCAAACATTCTCTTCGGTTGTCACTTCGATAAATATATTGATGGAAAATGACAAAAAAAATGAAAAAAGAAAATCAATTAGGCCCTACATTTTGGAGAAAAATCAATATATAATTTTTCTTCTATAGTATTACGTAATGGACTATTTTGCACCTTACCGTGATATTTTATTTTAATCAATACCATTTTATGTTTTTGAACTGTTAAAACAACTGTTAAAACGTTAAAATCATGCCATATTGAGCTTATTAAGACCATCTAGAGATGAGAAATAATCACCGGTATGTCAAATGTAGACAATGGGCATCATTAGCATCATCACTTCTGAAAATATTGCATAACATCTGACATGAAATTGTTGTAATGTTTTTCAAAAGAATTGGACAGAGCTTGGTCAAATATCACTATCATCTCATCTGGTGAAAACATGAATTTCATAAGGACTAGGATATTCTAGTTGAGAAAATGCAAAAACATAACATCCATCATTTTCCCGGATGAAAATTGACAGATGACAAGAAGGCTTCAGTTTTTTCTTGATATAAATTTGCTGGAGGGGTTTGAAATAAGCCCCTTGGATGTGATGTAATATTAGGAACCAATTAGGGAAATCGGGGCTCAGCGAAGGCTTTCAGATACCCCATGGAGAACTGCCAATCATATCCCAGTTAGGCATGAAAATTTGAAAATTAAGGGATTGTAAAGAAAATATGAAAATACTTTGTTATAAGGTTTTGAAAAAAAAAGGATTGTCAAAAATAATCCTTTTGTGACCCTGGACAAACTTTTCCCGATGGCCAACCTAATTCTTGAGCTTAGTACTGAGAGACTAAAATGCTTCTGAAACAACCTGCAAAAAGGAAATATCTATCCTGATTTCAGCGAGATGTATGTCCAGAACCTATTTGTCGATCCATGTTTTGTTTACCTATGCATATCCAGTAGCTATGCCTTATGGCATTATCGGGACACCCTTTCATTAAATGAATAGTTTAGATATTAAATTGCCCTTAGCAGATTTCTTGAAAAAAGAACCTGATCGTCAAGGCCAAAAGGAAATCACAACACCTACTTTAAACACCGCTAGAAGTGTGCAGTGTAGTGGGTTGGAAGTACTGTTAGGCCCGGCGTCCACCTACTACAATATGGCTCCGATATGGTCTACGATGCACCTCCCGATACAAAATCAAAATCGCGTCAGAAGGTCACCTAATATCGGGGCAGTTGACCACGTACCTGCGATTAGGCACCGAAATTGGCATGTCTAGACATAGGTCTACGATTTTGCACCTTCCCGATATGTCTCCGATATTTGCATTTTGTATCGGTGCCATATCGGGAGGTTTAAATTTCTATCGTAGTTGGACGCCAGGCCTTAGATTAGGACAACACATCAGCATTGGAAGGCTGTGGTGGCATGGTCATCTATCCTCCCAAGTCACTAGAGGAGAGGCTTTTAAGTTATGCTAATTTGAAGGAATAGCTTCAACATCTAGAGTTCTATGCTTAGGACAGAAAGTGCTGAAATGGTCATTTTCTAGTCGGTCAGCCCTCTCTATCGCACATGGGGGAAGTTAATCTGATAATCTATACATTATATAGGATATATACAGCCTAGTAGATAATCTTGTGGTTCGGAAGATTCGGGTTTCCCATAGTTTCATTACTCTTCCATCCATATAAGGAGAGGTTATTTATAGCTTTACTCTAATTTTCTTCGGCAATGTAAAATCACGTAATTATTGCATTTTAACTCGTGGTAGATACCAACTGGTGCATTATCTTTAATCAAACACATCCGAAATGACCTCTTGATAGGTATATTAACTTACACCTTTGTAAAGATTTGCTGTAGATGAAAGAATAGGCATGAGAGGCATTGGCTTCAGCACAGTTGAATGAAAGTACATATAACTCATAAACGTGGGTATCATTTGTAGATAACTTTATTGAACTATCAACGGGGGTATGCGTGTTACTAAAAGATCTGTAACTTGACAAAAAGCAATGCTATATCTTAATTACAGCGTTCATTTCGAAGGGACTTGGGCGAGAAATGGGGAATAGACCATTACATCATTTATAGGATACAGATTCACGTACAACTCCAACGTTTACTCTGCACTAAAGATAGGCTGAAGATAAAACAGATGTATGCACACTTACATTTTTCGTCCATATGAAAATACATATAAAATTTTGTCATGTCTGATCTAGATCTATAGACTGCCTTCATTGAATATCAATAATATCGTTACATCATCAATGTATTCTGGATATGTTCTACCAATACCAGGGAATGATCTCTATGTACGGTGCACGAACTATAGCTTAGTAATCACGTCACCCTCTTCAACAAGACGAAATGATAGAAAAGAGGTCTCGTATGGAACCGCGTCCACATAAATAGTACACTGTAATCTTTATCAACTGTACAACAATATCCATATCTTTTTACGTAATTTCTCTTTACACTTTCAGACGACCACCTCTAAATATAAATGAAGGGACATTGTCGCTGCTAGACCGCTCATACAATTTACCTTAAAACAGTAATAAGGTAATTAGTGAGCATCTATTTTTTGGGCAGTTTTCGTACTGTAGGCAAGGAAATTTGACTTCCTCCCGGAACTGATAGGAACTAACTAAAGTCAGCCTACATTTTGTTGAAAGAGAATGAAGGTAAAACACAAACTAGGCAATAACATCATACATAACATTACGTACAGTTTCCCAGACTGTCAATTTAGATAAAATATTTTATATGCCCTGAATTGTAGATTCCCAAGAAAATACCCCATTCACATCATATGGAAGAAAATAGGTCATGCCCTACTCATCCACATATTGTATCTTTTTGTTTCTACGTGATTATTGTCTGAATTACATACCGACTTTCTAAATGGCACATCGATTTAACTATTAACCTGGGAAACGGCAATTACAGTGCTAAATGATGCCTAAATGTTGAATGTTTCCTTTAAATGGTCTCCAACCTATACATATTGGTGTTACCTGTTGTTTAGTGTACGTGTTTACAACTTCTTTATCAAACAAAGTCCATCACCATCTGACAGAGAACCTACTATGCACATGTTCACAGTGTGAGTAATCGGTCACAATGACCACGAGAAAAACACACAACTATGTACATTTTTGATAGTAAGTCTATAACACTGGTGGACAGAAAGGCCATATTGGCCCTATCCCACCACTACAAATCACTGTAGTACATCCAAGTGAAAGAAAGGTCACCTTGAAGGGCGACTGAGGTCATCCATTTTGTTTTTTCTGTGTAATTCATTTCAATATTCGTGTACACAATCTTTACCTCTGAGGAACTCGAAGGACAACATGATCTGTCTATATGGTACAGTGTTACGGGAGAGTTGTGCAGTAAAAGCATAAGTGAATGAAGAAATGAAAAGAAACAAAATAAAATAGCAGTAATCACGAGAACACATGCAAGACATCCCTGCATTTTTTTTCACTGTGAATCTGCCATAAATTTCTCTGAGAATCCGTATGTAATATGTACATGACAACGGCTGCTTCTATACCCCAGGCTACTTAAGTCATTTCTATACCAATACGTTAAAACAATCTGCAGACACGTAATGAAGAGTTCGAGCGAGCTGCTCGCGCCGCCCCGCTAGGTGCTACTCTCTACTGACACCCTGTGGGTATTTACGGAACTAAGGATGCGTTACAAGATCGTGCTGTCCCCTATACGCAAGATTCAGAACTAGAATAGAATGTGCGCTGAAGGAGAAAAGTCTCATAAATACAATCAAGATCCGTCTTGTACCTACTGTAACAAATGTTCTTGTGTCTTAGTGTAGCTCCCATTTAAATGAACATTATCATGTAACATGTTCCACCATGGTAATATACCATGATTGTTACATCAATATGATCAATAATATTGAAGATTTGTCCTGAAACTAATATATCATGTAGTATTATTGGTCTAAGAAGTCTTTTCTTTATAGAGAAGTACACGAATCTAAAGTTACACCGTGGACCGTTCAGGCCGGCTCTTATATACTCTACACTGTACAAAACATGATATTGATATGATGACTATGTAATTAGCACACAAGCACAATATGATATGTCCAACACTGTTACTAGTGACCGCTCATGACAACTGACAAGGTAAAGGACAACATAACATTTGCTAAATGCTTCTCTATTCGGCAAAAAAGAATACCCGAAACTGAGCCACGCATCAGAAATAGAGAAAAGAGAATCTTCGGATCTTTGGGTTCAATTCGAGGCAGACAGGATGTGTCCGATGGTGCAGAGTTAGAGGGTACCTAGTTCTGAGGTCTCCTGCAGATCCAGAGGCATGAGACCCATATATGTTGTGCAGCATAACGACTCTATCATTCTGGCTGGTTTTTGAAAAGAGGTATTTTTTTCGGTAGTGAAATATCCTTCATTTCCTATTTCATTATTGGGAACCGTGCTTCCATAACTATCACCCTGTTCAATCTGTCCACCATCAAGCGTGTCTATCTTCGACCACTCTGGCCCATGATTACATAGCAAGACCTACAATCGCACATGTTAAAGCCTACACAGTAACTTTGTACTTTTTCAAATGGCTGAACAAATGGTGGCGCTTAACCCCTTCTCTCTCAGGAGCTTGCGGTCGGTTCTCGCTACTTCCGGGATCTTTTCCATGAGACAGATATATGCTGTGGTGCCTAACGTTACATCCACGACGACGTCATCACTTTTGGGTGTGACGTCACGGATTTAGACACTCTCTGTCTGCTTGATGACAGGGGAGTGAACGTAACCGTTCGGTGCGCCATTACATGACGTTTTTTGTGAGGACAGGAAACTCTCCATCAGATTCTGTAGTCCACTGCGAGCATCTGAAAAATAGAGAATGTTCTTAATTTTACCAAAACTATCAAAAGAAAGGCATGAAGTGTAGGAAACGTAAGTTACAAAGCTAATTCATCAACCATTTAGCTTTACCACAGGAAAATGACCCTTGACATAGATTTCTAAAGATAGCATAGCGCAGACATTATTCTTGCGTGTACACGGAGTAAGCTATGGTTTAATAATACATTCTAGTTAAATGAGGAAGGAATGCGTGTATTTTCTGTGAAGAACAGTTCTGATTTGCTCAAGGCTATCAAGGTTTCTCTCAATGATCTTTGTCATCAAGGTATCAGTTCGCGTATGTGTCAGGGTCAAATAAACTATGGGTCTAAGACTCACCATAGGCAGATGCCATTCTGTGGTCCTCATCGGGACTGTGTTGGCTCGTCCGTTCCCTTTCACGCTCGCGTTCGCGCTCCCTCTCGCGTTCTCTCTCGCGTTCCCGTTCGCGTTCTCGCTCGCGTTCACGCTCCTGCATAGAGAGTGATTCTGAAATGACAAAAAGAAATATATATATATATTGATTTATGTATCATGTAGGCAAAATACTGGTGGGAAACCATGTATGATATTTAGATGCTGTGTTATGCAGACAGCAGACGGTTATCATTGGTCAACGGATATCTAATCAAATAGAAACTATGTTCGTCATTCAGATATGTTCAAGGTTATATGAAGTGGAAACAGTTAATTTAATGCATAGCTCGTCAGACAAGGCGTTGTCCCTGAGCTACACCCGCTTTTAGATGGGGTAAATATATTCAGAATCAGGCGACTTAGACGGCCTCTAGGGGGCATTTTACATGCAAATCAGATTCTAACAAAGACAAATTATTTCTAACAATAATCAATTCTCATTTGGTGGGATCTGAGAGCTTGGTCTTGGTCGGCGGGCCTTAATCGTTTTCTGACAAGCTTCTAATTGATGGCGACGTATCTTTAGTGTGAGTAGCTTTGAAGTTGATCTCAGCATTCCAAGACAGTACCCAGGCCTCGGCTCCCCTACACTCACAGTCCTAATGCATATGTAAAAAGTTCCCGCTCGCGATTATTGCTCATTTAAATAGATATTACCCCCTTAGGCCTGCGGCTGTCATCCTTTGATATGGATATGGAAATAATGTTTGGTTCTGTCAGCTATTGGGGCCGCCGCCTCAAGTCGCACAATCTATTAAAAAACTAAACACAAACAGCTTCCCTGACCGACTCAATATCACTCGTAACCGATACGAAATGACTGAAAAGGAGTTCATTACTTTCGATGCAGATTTCATTTCGGCTCAATTTGATAGAGAAGGCCATACAGATTTCATTCTGGCTCAGTTCGAAATGAATTCATTTTGGGTCTGTAATAATTTTTTTGCCCTATCGTCGTTAGGTTCAAGAGATGGGATATTGTCTTGATGATCTGAGAGTTCTTTAATAGGCTTAAGTCGGATTGGAGATGGCAGCATCGGGAGGCGGAGCCTGTGAATGGTCTGTGTACAATTAGAGATAACCGGGATTTAAAAGTGATTGATCTGCTTCTAATACTCCACTGTTTTAGGCTGACGAGCAGGGCTTAAGCTGGCGGAATGAAAATTTATAACTCCCTCATAGTGCCTTTCAGTAACTCACGGCCGCAGACAGTATGATGTATAATGTAACCTCGGCCACTAAAAGTGGAGATTATTTACCCAAGAGGAGGATTTCTGAATGGCCTCAATTTGAATTTTAATGCTAGTGCGTACAGATCACCGCCTTAAGTATTCAAGCCAAACATCAAACCCAGCTCTGCATGTTCCTTTAATTGTTTCCTCTTTCTTTTCCATTTTTCCTTGGCGGACTCCTGGAGCGGGCGGATTGAACCAAAGCCGGAGGACGAAAGGAAACGCAGCGAGCAGAACGGGAGAGCGATTGGGAATTAATACGAGTTGCTCGTCGCGTGTGAGTGGCTTTTTCTGAGGAATGATGAACGGCTCAATTTCCCTCTTTGAATTCAGACCCGAGCAAGGAGTAAAAGAAAACAATTAAGAGCTTGGGGTGTCAAGACGCCGAAAGAAGCCTCATTTGTGGAAAACAATAAAGCTCGCGTTGCAGTCTTGTGTTTTTAGCTGAGCTGTCATGACAACTGTATTAACACGCCAAGCCTGTGTAATAGAGGCGGCAAACAAGTGGGGAAAAATACAGCAAAGTGCCTGAAGGACCGCACTCAATTGCTTGTCGCCGGTAGAAATACAAGGCTGAACTACTGCTTTGTACAGTAGTTCAGTATTGGATTAATCCAATAACAAAAGTTCTATATGTCCATGCTGTAGATGACGTTAGTCTTTATATATAGCCTTTTTGTCATATATATATATTCAGGAACTGTTATTGTGTTTCATGGCACAAAAACACACAACAGTATATGACATGTGCAGAGGAAAATACAATGCGTGTAGCGGCTAAAAAAAGACGAGTCAGACCTATCAGGCTCTTACTACTAGACGTTTTTATCGGACCGGAAATTGAATTTCAAATGATGTAGAGCTTTCAATCACAGTAAGGAGTGTGTCTCTGAAGTTGGTTTTCTCTTGGCAAAGTCTTTGATGTACTCTACACACCCTACATAGACACCCCGCTGAAGAGAGAAAAGAAATGGCTCCATCATATTCCCGCTGTCTACCGTTTTAAATATTGGCAGATCCAGGATGGATACAGTAATGTGATTAGCCTTTCTATCACCTACCATCTAGGAAGGGGTTTTCAATGGGTTCCCTGGCCTCAGCAAACAAAAGAGGCAAAGAGAAAGAGGACGGAACTGAGTGAGCAGCTGTGACAAAGCACTAGACGTGCTCGTGGTGAGAGTGGTCATTGTAAAGCAGGTCATCGTTCTGTTAGAGAGCGTGTGGTCATTTAATTACCTGCCAGCATTAGCGGCTTGGCCCTTCCTCCCTCCCTCTCTCCCTCAGTTCCCCACCAATCCACCCACCTCTAAGAGGTGGGAGGTAGTAGTTGGTGGCTGCGTGCTGTAGGGAGAGGAGGTGGGGAACAATGAGCCAGCCCAGGTTGGCTTTCCTTCGGACCAGATTAGACTTTCAGTGGATAAATAATAGGTGAAAGGGGACCCCGGCAGGTGAGCCCCAGAAACGGGAGAAGCTCGCTGCCGCGGCTCACGCTGCAGGAGCAGGTTGTGTGCCGCTCGCTAGGCGCGAGCAAATAGTCCATCCATCTTGGCCGGAGGTTTGGTGTTGTTGGTGCACAGGCGCGGGCAGAGGCATCCATCTCGCCGTCTGTGTTTGGGTCTCATTGCTGGCTCATGTCCTCCTCAAATACAGCCAACACGACCGCCATCAATTACATTGCCCCAATGTGACCAATGTTTCGTCTCGCCTTCTCCCCCCACGCCCACCCCATCCCACGTTCGCACACCAACCCCCACTCTTTCTCTCCACCCCGACTTCACCCCAACCCCCCTTTTACCCCTTTTACTCGTTGATAGATGCGACTGAGGTCCGATTGCAGACAGCGTCGTCGTCGCGGCATGATTCATGGTGCGACTGACACGGACAAACACGCCCCGCCATTTATCCCTCTGAACACTCGCCTCTATAAATCTAATCAGAAAACTCACCCCGTATCTCACCGCCCACCCCCTTCCCCCGCCACCAGCACCCCCCATTCTCACCTCCCTACCCGTTCCCTATCTGATCTACCTGCGTACCTTCCCCAAGTCCCCACACACCCTCTTCCCCTCTCTCGCAGTCATAGCATCCCATAGTTACTCGTTCAGCAAGTCACCGGACCCAGAGAAAAGGCAGCAAATCCGTATCTCAGTTCATAATTAGCAGTCCTAAATTATGGTCGAACCATACCGGGATGAACTTTTACTTTGTGATTCCTGTCCTAAATTGACTCCTTCCATACCTACACCAAGCTACCTACAGTGTGGAATGGTTGGGCTGGAGAAAGTCGCCACCAGGCCTATACTTGTACCCAGGGCCATAGTTCAACATCCCCGATAGCGCTAACACGCGCGGATGACATCGACACCAACCAAAGAAAAACCTTTGCGCCAGGTTGGAGTTGGTTGGGGAGGAGGCTTAAGCCACCAGAGGACAACACCCCCGCCCCCAACAACAACCTCCTTAACAGGGGAGAACACCCAGCGCATTGGGGGCGGGGTGGAGATGGCGGGGGGTGATGATGGAACAGATTAAAATGTACACCACGTTCGCGAGTGGCGCAGACGGCTGGAGCCAACCATATTGAATGATTCATTGGCCAAATAATAACAACAAATATACCACATTGATCCTGTGTCATCCGAGCCGGCGCATTTTGTTGGATTTTCCGGGTGGGCTGGCTTGTCGGGCCGTTTGGTTACCATTCCGCACAGGTAAGCTGATTGATGGATTTACCTGAGGGCTGGCGGCCCCGCGCCTTGTCAGGGCATGACGCGTATTCAACACCAATGATTAAATTGAATGGGCAGACACAGACAGAGGTCTCCGCTGCACATTAGGATGGCATGTCATGCACATATCTTTTTCTCCGAGTGTAATTGTTTGCCGGCAGGGGGAGCAAATAGGACGCCTGTAGCAATGGCGCTTTTCCGCACACTACTCACACGCTTCTCGGCTTGCGTGTGTAGGGAACTATGAGAACCCAGGTCTCTCTGTGCGCGCGGACGATGGACTGGACGCTTTTATCACATCATACGTTGTACACGGGATGTTGAAATTCCAGGTGGTTTACTAGAGGAGACACTTTCTGATTTGTGTAAATATTCAATCAAATTAGATTGGCGGGGGAACGAAAAGACCTGCGTCTTTTCAGGCTTTGGTGCCTCATTAGCGTTACTGCTTGCATTGCCGCCAATTAATTATTGGAATGACAAATGCTATATGGCGGCCTGGAGAGTTTTAGCCAAGTTATACATCTAAGGTGTGTGTCGCATCTTTATTCACAAACACATTTCATATATCAATTTGGACAGAAAGAACTAGGTCCCCATAGACAGTGACCCGTCCTATTAATGTGAGTACAATGTGAGGTTTAGGAGTATAACAGTGAGTTACTCACCAGTGAGCATGCGCAGATTGTCCTGGGTGGGAGGCTTGTGGAGCTGCTCTTCGGGGCCAGGGGGTGGGGTCAGCTTCTTTTGGGGCTCAACGATCTGGTCAACGTGCTCCTGGAGTCTCCTGCGAGCCTTCTTCTCCTTCTTCAGACGCTTCTGCAGCGCGGCTGGAGGGAAGCAGATACGAGAAGGTTAGATAAGGGTTTAATTGTATGTACATACAAGAGATACGAAACAAAGACTGTAAAATACATATAAATGCACAAAATGGCAATGTAGCGAAACATGCATATATATATATATATATATATATATATATATATATATATATATATATATATATATGTGTATTCGGAAGGTGTATCAGTATATGCATAAATAGGAACTAAAGTATACATTTGATTAGCATAGAGATTGACGATGGGGAAGACTATGCAGTAGCTGCAGTCAACATAGGCGACGGAACGTGTATCATGAATGTGGGGCGAGTGGCGAGGTCAGTCGGGGTCGGCATGGGGTCCTCATGATTGGATAGCGAGGTAAGCGGGCCAACAAGGGGTTGAGGCGATGAGTTATTGCCACAGGTAAATCAAGCCAGCTCTAGGAGGCATGCTGAGATGGACGTAGAGGTGGGCGAGGTGTAAGAGGGTCAGGTGTGCACGTGTGGGGATCAAGGGCGAGTCGCAGAGGGACAGAGGATAGGGCGGGAGTTCGCCCGGGGAATTCTCTTAGTGAAAAGGGGCAGTCTTTCAATGGACTAATATTAGGGAAAATCATATGGCTACGATATATACCACGAGATTATGGTGCTAGAATGTGACTGTAAAGACTCGTGGGATCTTGGATTAGAATAAGGTCATTGCCTTAGTTATATCGAATATTATTGGAAAGAACAGTATGAACGATACCCTCTATCAGATAAAAGAATAAGAAGATGCCATGGTTAAAGTGACATAACAAAGCTAGCATTGGACAACCTACACAATATACACAGAAGCCTCTACGGCACGAAAGCCGAAGTGATTCAATTAGTAGGAGAATGTCTCAGTACATGCAGGATTGTGAGCAGCTCCATACTTGGAGACACTAACGCTCCTATACAAGGACAGTCAATGAGCAGGTCGGCCCGAACAGGACCATGCCGCTCCCTGAGTCAGAGCCTTATCATCACCCAACACCATGACTTATGGAGACCACTGCCTGCAATTGAGGGCGTCATATTCATGGTGGGTCCCTGTAATTATGTGCTGTGTACAGACTTAACAGGCCAGTCGGGGAAACATCTGGCCACACATAAATCAGCATCTAGGCAAATTAAGCCTGCTCGGGACGTTGCGACGAGCTGCTCACAATGGCGACGAGCCGCTCCATGCTCTACATGCCTCCACACTCGGCTAATGTCCAGCGTCCGCCCGAATCAACCACTTTTATGTGCCTCCAGACTTGATGAATGTGACATCAGTCTCAGGCTGAGGCTGAGCAGGCCACACAGCCTGCCGCTCTCCCCAGAACCTAACCAACGGCCTAACTCAGGCAGACACAGCAGCCTCACCGACCGCCCATTTCTTTACCAAGCCGCAAGTGCCGTTAGTGGGATTCTCTATAGAATCGTCATGCCACACCGGGGTCAAATACGACATTAAATCTTCATTTCCACGAGGGATACATAGCCGGGCATCTGTTGCCCATGTCATCCAGGAAGCGTGGCATAAAATATGAGGTTTTTAGACGTGGCTGGCTTCAGCAGGCCTAATGGACATAGTACGAGTCTGTCAGAAACAAGCATCACCGAATGCTACTCCCCACATAATAGCACTTACTATACCTGATACCCGTCAACATTATTGAATGTACATTTAAGTTAGAGAAATCCGATTACTGGGATACAAGACTGAAACCCTAGTGTATATTTAATGAATGCATGCAGTATTTGACCCAGTTTACACATGGATATATTATTGAATTGAGGCCGTTAAACTTGTACATACCACGTGTGCGTTGCTCTTCAAGCATCTGTTTCTCGATGGTCTCTCTCAGTTCTCGCTCACGCATCAGCTCAACTTTCAACTCAGCTGCAGAAGAACACAACACAGGGGAGTTAGTCATGCGTAAAGTTCATGAATAAAATGCCGTGTGCCCACAAAGGAATACAGAGAATTCACACATGTCCGTGACCATTGCCGATGACGGCTCTTGACAAGTACAAATAAATATTTCATAGCTCATGGTCTTGCAGTGAATTTATAACCATCTGTTCACTAATTCAGAAAGTATGTATTTCGTGGTAAAGCACCCAGCAACTTGTCTACATGGTAGATGATCATTGAGGTTCGCGTGGCAATGGTGAGCGCCGCGATCCGTGAAGAATTGATGACCAAACCGGGAAGAATCGTAAACATGCAAAAGTTCAAAACCATAAAATCCACACTTTTTACTTATGAATGCTATCCGTCCACTCCCGCCGCCGTTTTTATTCTTCAGAATAATAAGTAGATGAGAGGATCCCTAATCTGCGTGTATGTCAAATGAAAGGCATGTGACGTCCGAATCATTGCGCCCAGAGAACGGTGAGAAAATTCATGCAAAAAGACCCATTGCCATCTATCATTGATTGGGCCGCAGCTGAAATTGCACCCATAGACCACCGACTAATCCGAGGACTGCCTGTGAATACAGCCTTCCGTTGGCTCTCTCTCTATCCCATTTGCAGAATGGGTCGTCGGCCGCTGGCGTCAATTGCCTCTCGGCTGCGTCTGGCTCGGCCATTTTCGTTTCCATTTTCCAGCTCTTGCATTCGCTTCTCGTCGCCGCCCGTAGGTCTGAAGGCGAGGCGAATTACCCGCGATCCGCACCATAAATCATAACATTATTTCGAGGCATTGAGACAATAACTGGGCTATTCGAATTAATAATGTATTTCATTCCGCCTGCCCGACGGATGAAGGGTGTGTGTAGGGAGGGTGTGTGGGGTACAGAGGGAGTGGTGGAGAAGGGGTCGGAAGGAGGTGGGATATAAGATGGAGTCCATAGGAGTCAGCTGCTGTCGACAATGGCCAGCTGCAGTGGGTTGACTGTTAGCTGGAGGGAGCAGACTGTGTGGGGGTGGGGATGGTAGTGCGGTGGGGTGGGGGTGTAGAGGCAACCTGCTCGCTCATAATCCAAGCAAAGATCGGACCATATTAAGACGGCCGTGAACTAAGATCAGCCAATATCGAGGCCACCATCAGTGAAAGCCCCCGCCTCCTTTTTACCGGAGACTCCAACCACAGAGCACACACTGAGTCAGGAGGCGGAGAGACCCCAAAACCACACCCGGCGACAATACGGCGTCAACCAATGCCGAGGGTAGAAAAATTAAACTGTATTTCGCTATCAGACAGGGCGGGTGCTGCTGACAGAAGCTGAGGGTGCTGCGGTGGGTCTTGGTTTACAAATAGGCGGCAGGGAGGCGGGCGGGCACGCGCCGCTTGCCCATCTATCAAGTTTTATTTCATATCTGTCAGGCGCATGTACAATTTCAGATGCCATCTGTTTGTCGTCAGTGTCAGTCCGCTCTGTCCACGCTAGATATTACTTCTAATTTCCACGTCAAATAAGACCCCACCGGCCGGGCAGCCACAGGGCGGCCAACGCGAGGGTCGGTCGGCAGGCACTGTCTCTGCTCTGAAGGGAAATGAGAAGGCGGTGGGGAGGTGCTGCAGGAGCAGGTGAATTGAGTATCAGGGATATAATCTTAAATGAAATGAAATTGAAAAATAAAATTTAAACTAATATGTGGTAATGCCGGGCCTTGCCACACACCTACACATAGAAGCCACACATAAGACGGGTATATAGGAAATCCCAGCTGTGAGAGTCTGTGCAGAGCGCGGTGACCATTTACATCACAGATCGTGAACCATTCCAGCTACCATGACCCGCCGGTGGTGAAAGCATGTGCTAAAACATAGTCATCAAGACGGCACGTGCTATAGGGATGGTGATAATACGGCCGCAAGTAAGTAGGTATGGCAGTAGAAAGGGGGAATGTTAATGAATGTGGATATTGTCAAAATACAGTGACTGGGTAATTTGGTGGAATATATGTATATGTATATATATATATATATATATATATATATATATATATATATATATATATATATATATATATATACATATACGGGGTGCTCGCTTACACGGGGTGTCCGTTAGGCGGGGTCCTACTATATATATAGTGAAGGTAGAGGTTTTGACAGAGGGAGGTGACAGGAGGTCATGGAACACTAGAGAGTGACAGTATAGGCCTTATATGATCTGGTATAGGGGCCGCTGACAGAAATTGATCTGACAGTAGATGTTACGGAAGAGGGACGTCATAGTATAAGGTTATGCAGCGGGAAACAGTCACAAAAAATCATGTGTTGGGAGGAGGACTGTGTTAGAATAAATTAAGTGGTAGGAATTATAGTAATGATACATATTCTGGGAGATGAATGGCAGGGAACAATGGCCTGCAGTAAGTGATCAGGGGTGGGAGCCATAGCGGTAGATGGCGTGACCAGGGGTAGTGATGGCAGGTGACGTGGCAGGGGGCAGTAACAGGGCCGTGTCCGACAAGGGTAGTGACAGTAGATGGTGTGGTGAGTGTACCGCTGGCAGTGGGCGGCAGAGCAGCTCCCTGCCTCCTTGGGGATTAATAATCAATGTCTTATTGATAAGAGCACACGCGGGCGCCTCCACACCAGGCAAAACAGAAGCATCCATTATATTACTTTTCCTTATTTAAACATTAACAAAAGTGCAGTGCAGGCCGCCGATCATTAAATGCATTCCGGGTAGGATACAGATGGGCGGGCGGGGCGCCTCCTCTCTAATGGTGTGGGGGGACGGAGTCTATGACCGGCGCCTCGCAGACCGGCGGCGGCCAGGCCTTCTTTACGACCACCCTTCGCCCATGTATAAAACACGGACCCTTCCCCCGTATCGGCTTGATTTGTCAAACTTGCAGCCACGGTCCTGTAACATATTGAAAAGAACAAAAGGGTGGCATGGTGTCTCCGCCGGCCGATCCATCGAGCGTGCGGCGTCGTCGTTAGCGCGGCGGGCGGGCAGGCGGCTGGCGGCCGTCAGTCCGCTGATGGACACCGCGTGGCGCACCGGACGGCTCCTGATCTAAACGCCTTTCATTTTGTATCAGAACACCGGTTTTGTTATGTAAAGACGACATTTAATTATTGATCCTCCACCGAGGACTAAAGAAGCCTGCCTCCCCTGCCCACCCTCCCACCAGAGGGGCTCGGCGTAGGCCTCCTTCTCACTTTGATATATTTGATTGTCGATGCGCATGCGCCCTCCGGTCACAGCCAGTGCTCAGGACAAGTTTGGAGAGGAAATAAAGAGGGGTGGGGGAGGGGGGGACTTTGATAGAGGTAGTACTTCGTGTATTGTGTGCCGACTTTGAGGCTTGTCAGAAGCGCGAGTTGCATCAAGGGGAGTCGTTACACAAGACACGAGGTCATGTAGGAGGGGGGCTTCCACCAGCTTTTTGGATGATGCATGAAGGAGTAGTGGACAGTCGATGAGGTGTTGGCCGCCTTTGCTAGGACTGGCCCTAACGCATGACCTCCGGTGTGGCTGCGACCCGCCCCTCTCGCCCGTCTGCCTCGTGGGATCCAACGGGATCCAACAGACGCGTGGAGATCTATTATGATCAACTAACGACCGGGGTGCACCGCGGTCCCCTCTGACCCCCCGACCTTGCCTATTGACCACCTCTATTGTCACCTGCAGCGCCCAGCCTCAGAAGAACCCCTTGTCTTTTCTCCTGCACGCCCCGTACTGACCATCGCCTGATCACTACCTCTCCCCCACCCCCCACCCCTTCAGCACCACACATACACATCCTTACCCCGCTCCCGCTTTGGTGAGCCAAGTAAACTGACCCTCCTCCACCCAGCCCATTAGTAGGACTCAATATCTCCGCACCAAGAAGTCCCCGAGTCCAAATCTTAAGCCTAGCCGCCACCTTTCCCCGGCCCTGTCCCTAACCCCCGGCCGCAACCCTCAGCAGCACCACTGCCAGCACCACTACTACCCCCTGCTGCACCCTCTCTGCCTTTTGTTTGGCCTTCTTGAACTTCAAAGCCTGGCCGGCGCGTACACAGAGCAGAGAAACCTATTTGAGGAGCGTGGATAGCGGCTAACAAATAGGCCTCTCCACTCGCTGATGTTTTGATCCCATTTGCCTGTCTTTCATCAATACAAATCAAAGTCTGATCTGGTCTAAGTGGCCCCTCAGATTTGTCTGTCTCCGCTTAATTATCACCGGCGAGTGTCTTAATGTGTAAGTATACTGGGGCCCGGAGACGGTGGCGCCTAGTGTGCGCCTAGCGGGGCTCAGGCTTATTATTCGCGCCCAGAGGTAAGGGCGTACTTGAGAGGAGCGTCGACCCCGCTATTGTAAGCCACACCTTTTGGGGGCCCGGCTCAGCCGTCTCACATCGATTCTTGGGCCGTTTCTCCAAGCTCCTAATGTGTATGCCTTCTGGCTTTGGCTTCTAACCTCTTCCCTCACCTCCTCCTTTCCACCCTATCCTAACTTCTCCATCCGCTACCCTATAGGGACCTACCGTACACCCCCAACCAACTCCAACCCACCCGGACCCTTCGCTCAGCTCAGAAGGGATACCCCCACCCCACCGTTCTCTGGCTCACTCACACAGATGACATTGCTAATATTCCCTGATTCCATTTATGTGATTATTTGACACGCTCCTTCCAGGCAGGAGTGTCGTCCTATTGTGGCCTGAAGGGTCTTTTGTGGGTTCGCGGTCGTCTGGCGTGTCGTTGGCTCTCAGTTCGCAAAGAAGCCCGCAAGGAGGCGCCCCGCGTCAGTATCGGGGACGCCCGCGTCGCATAATGCAGGAGACGCGGGCGTTCTGCCGGCTACCTGAGTCGTATCCGGTGTCAGGAACGACAATGAAATAATGGACTCTGTGCCCCCTGCTCCCCACCCTCTCCCTCCCCGCAGCCATTTTGACCACAGTCTCTCTCAGGGAGAGGCTTGCTGTAGGGGATGGTAAGACTCGAGGGACACCTCCCACCACCCCGTCCCCCGCCCACACCCCGTACTTCCTTACCCCCGGACGCACGTTAGCCTCCCTCTGTTGTGATGAGTAAATGGTATCAGGAGTTTTTCGGACGGGGCGTCGAGGCGCGAGGCCGACTCCTGGTTTTGGACTTCTAATCCAATGATGGGCGGAGCTTGCAAGCCTTGCCCGCTGTGTTATCAGATAATGGCCGTCCGTCTATTAAATGCCTTGTAAAGTTATTGAACAAATTGAGTCAATTTGTCGGCGAGCACGGCCGGCAAATTGGGAGCAAAAAGGTTCTGTACGGGCCCCCCTTACTGTCCTATATCTTTGTCACGAAGCCGCCTGATGACATCCCCAAACAAAAAGGGAGGAGAATGAAAAGAAAACTTGCCTCCTGCTCCGGGGATCATCGCATCAGGCCGCTTTATTGGGCGAATAATGGCATTTTTACATCTTCACAGTCCAATTTGTCTCAAAGAAAGAATTTCTGAGGGCGCTAAATGAAGGCACTGGCGGCTGGGGCTCGCCCATATTAGTTCCCTGGGGCAGGGAGAGGAGGGTGCTGGTCGGATCCCCGGCGTCGGGGAAGCGGAGGAGGAGGGGTTGAGGGGTGGGGAGGATGGCGGCGGGAGGGGGTGGGGAGCCGAGTTCTTGTAATTACTACCATCCAACGGTCCATCTGGTGCCTTAACGGCGATGAGAGCCTGGGGAACTGGCAGCCGGCCGGTGGAGATGTACTGGAGCCTCCTGTACCTGCCTGGAGTGAATAGGGAGTGTAGGCGTGTGGCAGGTGAAGATAATTATATGTAGTCTCTTCAGCGATTTCTTGCCTTTCTGTTATATATCACATAAATATGAATTTTGAAGACAAAAGACATGATTCACATACATGCCTGCTTTGACTGTTTTGATTTAGAAACGACATACAGGCAAATTCATTTAGATTTTAATGCCTTTTTTATCTCGCAATTTATCATGTGCCGACATGGCATAGGGCTCAGGGTTGTAAAACTAATCATATCCATAATGTGTCAGCTCTGAACAAATGTATCAGTTTAAAAACAGCAGGTTTCGTTGCACGAGCTACCGTTCCACAGGCGAGGAATATGAAGCGACATAATAAGATGTCAATCCTTATTAAAACTCTGCCTCGCTCATCACACAACACCCTCTTGAACCCTATAGATAAACCTGTATATCAGATACACAGTGGCATCTCTTTCATGAAGAAAACAATCCCTCATTAGGCAGCTATTTGATATCGGCTATACTTTCCCGGACGAACGCACGGCATGCAGACGCCGAGGTAACGCTCGCCATGGAGACTTTAGCTTATGAGCATGCGTGGAAAGACAAGCCGAGTGATGTACAAGGCTGGGTACCAGTCAGGACCGTGGCCATATGACAGTGTCGTCACGAGATGGTATTATACCTAGGAGGAACCAGATCTCCCCTCCACCCCCGGATGTTGAGCTTTTTCTCGATGCGTGGTGGATGGACGCAGAAATCCGCTACAAAGAAAAAAGTCAGGCTCTGGAAGTTTTCCGAAAATTTCATAAATCCTTCAGTCCGGGCGATAACCGCAGTTGATAGAGCAGGAGGGGATGGCTCAGGGACGTAGGGGTGGGGCTCCCAGTAGAGGAGAGTAACAGTGGAGCACGTTAACCCTGGCCTATGGTTGGAGGGTGATAGAACACGGGCAGGTCGGACCAGGGGATGACAGGTACTTTAATAGTGTGGTTAGAGTGAAGAGGCCATCTTCCCTAAAAAATTCCCTGTCCATGGTGCCTAAACTATAAACATGAGGAATTACAAAGGATGCCATTTGTTGAGTGTGTTGTATACTCTACTGGAACTTGGTGAAGTTGATTGCAAATATATCGTTCTATCCGAATCAAGTACGTCACGTGGATATTGGAGAGTTTTATTTTAGTTAATTCAAGTGAACGTGTACGTGGTGGGGAACAGGTCCCGAGCCTACTCGTTGCCAGAACAAATGAAAGTCGTAGCCAAGGGTGGGTTAAGCCGCACAATAGGCGTGTAGATCGTGAGGGTGATTCGTGTTCGGAGAGGGATCACTGCTGGTGAGCCGTCACTCGACACCCTGGAGGACCCGCCATCAGATGGAGATCAAGCCGTGGAGGACTCACATTTAGCAGCCCATCCAGCACACGCCCCTAAGAGCCCCGCAGCGCCAATCCGCACGCAGGGACCCATGCCTGCCCGCTGCTCCCTCCTCCTCCAGGCGTTGATCCCTGGCGGATCATGGGGGCTGACAACGTGGAGATCCCACCGGACAGATCCGACTGTCCGCCGGGCGATCCCCGGGATCATCCCGTGAGGGTCGGTTCCTGAGGCCGGGAGGAAGTCGAACCTGCTCCCACCTCCCTCTATACCCTCCAGCTCCCTGGTTCCACCAGCCTTAGCACCCCCTCCCTCCTCCTCCTCCTCCTCCTGAGGCCCCTAACCCCTCCTGACTCCCAGCCCTGCACCTTTCCCTGGGGGCTCACTCCTCGCTGTCTATCCGTGGTCTAATTGGCTGCTGACAAGTCAAAACGAGCAGCTCGCAGCCAATGACAGAAATACAAGTACCAGTGTCAATCACGGGCGGCCGCCGTCCGACTGGCTCGGGCCGCAGTCTCTAAGCCACTAAATCGGACTGATCAAACACTGTAAGCCGCTGTCATACGGCCAACCCCGGTGCCGCCCACTGATCCCCCTTGCCTTTCCAACCCCTTGTCACAAACGACTTGCACGCACCACTGCCACGGCTTGCTGTTTCCGCCGCCGCCGGCGGGTGGAAAAACGCCGACAAAGACGCGGACGTATTAAACGAGATGGGGAGAGAATACCGAATGATAAAAACGTGTCCAGCAATGCCACGAGCGCGTGTGAGCAGCTCCTGTGATGTGTGGAAGGTGATACCCCGTAATATCCCGCGTACACAGCGCTGGTGTAGTTTGTGAGTCAGTGCCAGAGGTGGCAGAGGTGCGGGTGGAAGGGGTGAGGAGGTGGGGATGAGTTGGATGAAAAGCTAGAGAGGGTTTGAAGCCACCACTGTTGGAGAGAGAAAAACGGAATTTCAGTTGGGCTGGCCTATGAAACCGATATCTGCTCACCATTAGAGGGGCACACAAAGAAGGAGCCACCAGCTTGCAGAGAACAGCGTCATTTGTAGCCTTTGATTTGGCGACGACCTGTGATTTCTTACTAGAAGTACAGCCATTGGGCACAGGCTTGTCTCAGCCATTCACCGAAGCCACATTTCCGTACTCTGACAGAAGGTGACACTGCTCCCTAACCGGGATGACTTTATAAGCTCGACTGAATTGGCTGCGGCTTGGGTTACACCAAACCACAACATGTTAGTTTTTCCATCGAACAAGCCCCTCCCCTCGTGCATGAAAAAACTAGTATTTTTTAATCATCACTACAGTTAAAGGTACTTTTATAAGGTCATGAATATAGGTCAAGGCTCAGTAGCTTGTGATTTACTTTTTTGGCCGGTGGCACAGAGAGGCGGAATAAAAACGTTATCAAAATGTTGAGGTGAATTTCTGATGGCTCAGTCCTGATTCCACGCCATTCGGGTCACAGATCGCGTGATCCGTGTTCATTTAGATGCCTCACTGAGCACGGCGGAAGTTCACTTTTTGGCCTTCTCCAATTCCGGCCATTGGAACGGTGGCCCTGTAAACAATGAATGGGATGGCCGCGAGATGGCGGGCTAAATATGCAAATGAGTCAGCCGCATCAGCGTCGGCAGCAGACTCGCCCGGGTCTGGGAGTGCAAAGAACAAGGGGTTGTGCATGGATTTTAATGTCCATTAGTGTATTATGCTGGCGGTGGCCGTGAGGGCCGAGTCTGAGCCCCTCACAGCTGCTCCGACCTGCCCCACCGAGCTGCTCGCCGCTAGCCCGCGCTGCCAGCGCCGGTTAATAGCATTTCATTGTTTTATGGAAATCAATGGTAATGTGGCTAGTATAAGCCGCCCATTGAGGTCAGGCCAGGCGAGGGTATAGTCTATGCCCCAGCGTCTTAAAATAGCAGGTGCTAATCCCATAGAGTCACTGATGGAAGGAGAGGTGACGAAGTAAGGGTATCCCCAACATACACTACCTTGGACACTATATGTAGGGTTCTAAGAGTTGAGTTGAAAGAATACTCGCACTATAAAGCTGTAATAAAGGAATATGTTTGATACTGGCCCTTTTCTGCACATATGTAATTTTGTCTGTTTCTGATTAATTTAAAGAGGCTTGAATATGAACACTCAAACGTACTTTCAATTACAACCAGTTGTGTAGTGACGGATGATGAAATATTAAAGTAGAGTGCAGCACATTCGATTCCCAATAAGCTATTTCTGGTCTCAACAACAAGAATCGACGATTTTCACTCGCTTACTTCAGGAGATTTTCTTACTCGTCCACCGTTTGAATGACATATCAAATGAGTAAAATTAGCAAGTAAAAACCGTCGATTTTTGTTGTCCAGAAATCGCACCCTTCCCTCGCTCGGTGTGTTTTGGCTATAAGAGATATGTGTGGTAGTTACCCGTTCATTAACGTTCCGCTACGATAGCAGTGGGTATTAGGTACGCCTCAGAGCAACCACAAGTACAGAAGAAACATCTTGACTATTTGTCAGGCTCCTCTCTGTGCTCTGATCAAATGGACTGTCACAGCCTTGGTTGTCCTTTGATGGCCTGTTGTTGGCAGAGCTTGTGTCTTGGCTCTCAGTACAGTCAGATCCTGGATCCTTCAAGGCAGACAGTGGTGGTTACTTGGGGGATCCGGTGGTCGTACCCCAAACGGGATCAAAGAGATACAGGTGTTGGAGGCGGCGGGTCTGGCATTGTCTGCGCCCACCTGGACATCTCAGGTGGCGGAGTGGAGAACTGGTGAGGGACCGTAGAGGAAGAAACCAACACCAGGACATGGACACCTATTACACTAGATATTTACATGGGGTTTCATAGGACTATTGAATTTTTATGAACCAA
Source organism: Alentia gelatinosa (assembly GCA_950022655.1). Classification (NCBI taxonomy): domain Eukaryota; kingdom Metazoa; phylum Annelida; class Polychaeta; order Phyllodocida; family Polynoidae; genus Alentia; species Alentia gelatinosa. The sequence goes on from OX465586.1 coordinate 46,955,049, forward strand.
TTTTGAGACCCGTTTAATAATCTTAGGTCCCACATGTAGACTGTTTTGTGTATGCCATAGAGACCCAGGGACGATGTGGGTAAACTTTATTCGACACTTACGGACGACCTTATGGACGGCTATTACTGTCTTAGCGAACAGGCTTGAATATCATTAAACGATAACACTTGTACGAGGCACAGAAAAGGGTCTTTATGTAGGATCCTGGATTATTAAACAAGTGGCCTACAAAATTCAGTGAAACCATAAGATTCATATATTAGCAAAGAGAATAACACTCTTTCATATGTGGGTCATTCTGTACGTTTCATTACAGAATCAACGGTTTTTTTTTCGTTCAGAAACCAATTAGCTGTTCCAGATATTAGCCAGTTGATGTTTGATCAGGACGGAAGTGGCCGCTGCCGACGCCCAAAATAGGTTTGTTCGTCGCGCAGTCTATCGGGCCGATGGGTGTCTAATCAGACCACCCCGCCCATCGAGTATTCGACCTAAATCCTCGGTGATTAAATTATTTGAAGTTCTAAAAGGCACGTTAACTGGCTTTGTAACTGTTGTTGGAGCTTCCCCCACCAGGGAAATCAGGCCACGGTGCCAGCTGAACAGCCGCCTATAGTCGTTGGCTGGGGTCATTAACATGAGTCAGATTTTTAGCGGCAATATCAGAAATTAAGGGGAAAAAACAACGTGATGATCACTCTTCTTGACTGTGATGCAAATGGGTGAGGGGGCTGTCGGTAGCAGGTAGGGTAATGCTACTTCCTGGGCATTTACAATTTCCCCAATCACTCCAACTACTTTTTTGGTTCATATTCCTTGCTGTAAGACTCGCAAAAACCACAACAGGCTAGAACAACAGTTTACAGGAAACCCATATTGTGTGACATTTTGAAGTTTCCAAACTGCTCTTTCGCCTTTTTGTCTCTGCCTACGCTCTCGCTGTGTGCGGAGATAATTGATACCTCAAATACAGTGCTGCGGGAGAGGCGATGGCGTGGCCGGGTGGCGGTGTAAGTGGTACACACGGGGCGTCTGGGGCGGGGGGCAGTGTGGGAGGGCGTTTGGAGGGGTGCAGGCAGAGGCGCAGGCTGCAGTGCGTCTGTCAGGAAAGAACGCATGTAGCTCGTGACATAATGTTAGCCGCGCCGGTTGTCCTCCCTGAGGAGGATCAGAGGAGCAGTTGGCTTCATTGACACGTTGACAGCGACGTAGACAAGCTCATTTCCCACGCCAAATAGGCCTATTTCCCCCACCCCTGGCTGGCCGCGCGCTATCTGTGGTGCTCGACACTACGGTGGGCATTGACACCCCTTTCCCCATCACCCTGCTTTCACTTGGCTACCAATGTGTGGCTTCCATTGCCTTTTCGTGTCCACCGTGAGGACGGCACATTGTGGTTGGGCTGGCCGGACGTGCGGCGGCAGGCTCGGCCGTCCTTCCGACCATTTCCCTAATGCCACTACCCCATCCGCCGCCGGACACCTGACATAATACCCACTTCACCTGAACTGATCAACCCGCGGCCATAACCCCCACCCTCCCCACACTGCTTTAACCTTCCGCGCCAAACCAATATCTTCACTCCCGTCCATCCACCGCCGACCCCCATACCAACAGCACCCAACACCACACATACGCACCCTTAAGTATTGAGAATGTTTTTTTTTTAATTCAGTTTTTTGTTTATTTTTTTTTAGACGACCAGGATTTATTATTTTCTATCTTTCAGTCGCTGTGTGAAGTTGGCTTTCTTTTGACATTCAGTGTTAGTGAGTGCGTCATATCCCCGGCATTATTTCCGTTACTTAAGCTTTCTTTGTTGGTCGCCTTTTGTTGCTCTCTGATGTTTTCGTGCATCATTAATAAGCCTATTTGGTACGCCACCCATTCAGCACCCGCCCGCTGAATACTTTCTTTAAGGGCACTATGTAAATCATCTCGCTCACAGTGACATATGGAGCACTTTTATATTTGATGACAAATTGTTCCCGCTACATTTTATTGGCCTCATTTATTATTCAGCGACTATTATTTATTAAAGCCCAACAAAGGCTTGAATGACGATAGTATCACCTCACAGTCTATTTACCGCCTTCTACGTACCAAGCCGACTGCCTCGAGGGAGCATAATCCCCTTCTTTATGGGTTTCACATTAAAAACTCCCCACTGCTGCGAGCATAACAGGTAAAATCATTTGTAGCTGTCTTATTATGTTACAACGAATAAGGCTCTGTGGTAAAATTTGAAGAGCGTCGATGTTTTAGTGATCAATAAGAAAGGGAGAGGGGGTTTTTCTTACAAAAAAGATAAAGATACACACATCCGTTATATCCTACAGAAACCGAGGCAATATTTTAGACGGCTTTTTGGCTTTGTCTATAATTCAATCGAGCACAGTCGCTTCTGAGCAGTATTGTAGGTAGGACTTGAATGGCACTGGTATTCGCTATCAAACTCTAACCACCGCTCGCAGCTGGGAGAGCGTGAATAATAAATGCCCTGCCGAGTGGGGATATGTGTAATGAATAGGCACGACCGGCATAGAACAGAGTTCTAAGTGTGAGAGAACTTTATCTGGATGTCTACTTGATCACTGCCTAATGGCATGATTGGACCCTAATCTGGCCGTTACATTTCATATCGACAGACCACCATGGATGGGCGATCAATCAATGGGCAAAGCCACACAAAAAAACAGGTGTTCATTATGAAATGCAACACTGCTTTCATCCCCATGCGTGTTTTCTACCTGTTTTATTGATACCCGACACAAAAGGCAGTCCATAAAAACAGCTACTAGTGTACATTTCAGAGATTAAAATGCAAACCTAATCGTGAGGCGAGATAGAGAAAACTCAGAATAATGACAGTGTGGGTGTGCCGTGGGGGCGGGCGAAGGGGTAGAGGAATCTCTATACAAGTGGAGGACCTCTCAAAATGATTGTCTCTTAGCGATTCGCTTTTTAGCCGATCAGATTGATAATTGTTGAATGGCGCGCTGACACGTAGAGGACTCCCTATCCACCACACCCTCTGGCTTATTAAACACAAAGCAGCTTGGAGATGTTGCTGCAGTCTTTTTATCCATTAAGAACTTATTGCTGTTTTTTGTTCGTGATGCACTTCTAATTAAGACAGATCAAGAAAAAACGCCCCGGGAACACTGCTGCCGCATACAGTCATGTGATTTTTTCAACTCTCCTGGGATAACATATGATATTTTAACATGCCAATAGTGCTTTCTCATACATCGCAGCCTGATGTGTTTTACGGGGATTTCTTTTGCTTTAGAACAGAGATGTCTTCTGGGGGTAGGCGCACGCCTGCTTTACACTCAGGCTGTCAGATGAAAGTGGTGGGCTTAGCCTTCCGTTTATTCCGAGGTCAAATTACAAACACTGCAATGGGGTGATTAAAAAGGTGAAGAAAAAAAGAATAGACATCAAAACAACCTATACTCCAACCAAAGTCTCATGGCAAAGCTAGTAGGATTTCGTATCAGTTGTATTGTATCAATTCAGATCCCCTTAAATTGCATTTCCTCATGGAAGACAGGTAGGCCTACAGAGCGCCTCTTGGAGTGAGTAGAGAGATATACAAGGAGAGAGAGGTGCACGGTGATGGTGGAGTTATGATGTTTACTATCATTGGCGCCGGTCTGAGCTGCTGACGAGCTGCTCGGGGGTGGGGGTGGGGCTACGTCGTTAGTGGTGGGGCTACTTTATTCCCTGTTTTACTCTCACGTTACTCCTTATTTCTGACCTGATTTGTTATTCTCTAAATGACACTCCCGGCGACAACAAATCCCTGCCTACATAGCACCGGAAGCGGAAACAGAAAGACGGGGAAGCGGGAGACGACGGTGTAGGTGGCGCTATCGGGTCGGCCGTGTTTTTGCATTGATGTGGTCGCGACCAGAACAAAAGCGCTGGAGGCTAGAGGCCGGCCTGGCGGTCGGCACATTACAATAGTTCTCCTCTGAATCCGATCCTGTTTTATGGGAGATTAAAACAGCATTAGGCGTGCTGACAAATGCCATTCATCACCCGGCGGACGGCACCGCGCGGCATCGATATGGCCCAAACGGAACGGTCGCCATCAATTACGCGGCAAAGGCTATAGCAAATATAGGCCTGGTCGGCGACATCGGGGACGCAGTTGCGAGGACGGAATGGATAAAAACTGTGCGCAGCGAGTAACTCAGTGAGCAGCTCACTTCGTCAACACATGCATATGTACGTGCACCGCCAGCGAAATATTCATTATGAAATCAAAGCTGAATGCATCATATTCATCGGTGTTTATCCTTGGATTGACTCGCAAATCTTTAAGTAGTTATTTTTTCTCCAAATGTCTGCCACAATATTTTAAATTCAATTGCTGAAGTGGGTTTGAAATATACGGAGTCGCCTTTTTTTGGATTTGTAGAATATTTCATGCTTGTCAATGAGAATTTCCATTTAGGTTTTGCCGCTCGGCACACCTTCCAGGCTCCGACAATGGATTCCAGCCATTAATATATTGTTTTATTCGCCTGTGTTAGTTTCCATTTCAGCTGGGATTGATCTGTGGTCGTGTTTGATTGCTGGCAGAGTAAAGAAGACTGTGACTGATCATGATTAACGGGCTGCACACACGTTTGTTATGATAATCAACACCCTCAAACAATGAAAAACTGAGAGTTCACACCAGCACCAAACTCGCGCTCTGTTCCCTATACAACTAAGCACACATCTCCTACAACGAAGCACTGTATATAAAACTGTGCAATGTCATTTCAATGTATATTAGGTAATTGATAACGGATCCTTTCTTTGGCACATAAATCATTCACGTTTTTGTGCGGAAAATATCCTATTCGTCATTGTACCCTCACTGATTGAATCACTGATTAGGATGCGTGGGTCCCAAGAGCATTTCAACTTTAGAACTTGAAATCCAAATTTGACAATTCTATCAAATTTCAAATTCTGATAATTAATCTTTTATTAAGGGCGCATTAAATGCCATTAGAATTCTATCACCATTTCATTAAAACGGCTATGGGACGGGAATTAAAAGCAGTTCATTGGACCGATTATTATGCATAGGAAGGCGGATAGAGTCGGGGCATGAGGGGAGTAGCTCGGGGAATGGAGTGAGCCGCTCACCCTCTTATAGAAGCACAATAATTCAAAAGTACGCATTAAATTGGCTGGTGATATAGCCACGCGTTTTAATTGTCTCCACGGATGATGAATTCTGCTCGCCGAGTTTATCGTATCGGAGTGAGCACATCTGTCACTGATCCGAGCACGACCGAGTTGTTTATGAACTGCTCACGTGATTAAACGAGCAATATATCAGTGGGAACAGCCAGCCAATCAGAGATACGGCCAGCGATGCGAGCGATCCGCTGCCCGTAATAAAGCATTGCTTTGCCTGACACCCTCCAGTCTAGTCATTCATTCAGTACCAGAGTACCAACTGAGTAAGGCCGGGTATAGAAGGGTGTGTGGGTGGGAGGTGAGATACACACACACACACAGGGAGAAGAGTACGTGGGGGTGCATGCGTAGGCCGGGTGGGTATAGGGCACATGCGATTCCGCTCTCACATGATAACGCACCCCCAATTAAACTTATTGCAATTACACTAACTCAAATCTCTAGACGGTATCGGCCATTGTGCAAAATTTATATTGATGGAGTTGTTTGGGTGCGTCTTGCCGTGGGGTGCCGTCGGCGCCAGGCACGGGGTATTTCCCGACCGGCCAAATAGACTCCGGGGATGGATGCGTGCAAAAAGAGTAAAACCAGAAAGAAAGAAACCCCGTTATACTGCCAGGGTGTGCTGGTCTAGCACAACGCCGCAGATTAATGTTCATAATTCGACAAAAATACACCACGGCCAGCACTTTTGATCATTCCTTTTTGCCATCAGTAGTAATTGAAATAGGCCTGGCGCTGGTGGCGCTGATGGTAAGGGTGTGGGTGAGGGTGCGGGGTGGGTGCGGGGGTGGGGGAGGGGGCCCGAGGGGAGGGACTTATGGGCGTGGATGCCCGGCCCGGCACAGAGAGTGTTTTACCCGTGATGTAAATTAATGATGAAGTTTTTAATATTTCTGCGCCGACCGGTCGGCGTTCGTAATTCCTCTTTATGTTTCTCGCAATTAATCGGACTGCCATTAGAAGCGGGGTGTATGAATTACAACTGACACAGTAATGGCATAAATAAGGAATGCCATTGTGCCAAGAGCTGCAGTAAGAAATGATACGCACCATATATGAATGCCAGTGCTTTTCAGGCAGGCACATTATTGAGTAATCGCGTTGGTGCCGGCCCGAGATCGCGCGCTATTATGCTGATCCTGTAATTCCTTCTAAACGTATCATCAATAATAGGGCCCCCGTGCATATGGTATGCCGTGAAAGATCCTACACTTGATCATTAAATAGAATTAATGCATATATGATTAATAGACCGAACCAAAGAAGTTAGGCTGGGATGTAAATCTCGATGCTTTGCTCGTTGGCGGGGTGATCCCTCCTTGGGGGGATGGCACATTCGTTTTCATCAAGCGCATGCGCAGATCCACCCATTATTCCCCTCTATCTCCACAGACAATGCCACAGACGAAAGCGATCACTTAGAACGCACAACGATTGGCCTATAGCGTCTAATACCTACATGATAAATTCCGCAGCCCAGATTACGATCTCAATAATAAAATGTGATTCTCCGGCAATAGCCATTTGTCTTTTTTTAAGTAAAAAATGGCTCGTATATTCCCCAACAATCGCGCCGAGGAATTTCCAGTGGCTCCATCGGCCGGCTCTCCTACAGATTCTCATCAAGTGAAGATGCCGGCCGTAATGGCTCCACTTATGACGTGTCTGTGTGCATTAATTACAGTTGCGTTTTCAACTTAGGGTCGTTATCAGTTTGATGCACCAGTTGAAACATTTACCGGCGAGCTGCCTCAGCTTCAAAACCACCCCTCACCCCCAACGCCATCACCAAGAAGACGTTTTATGTTGAGTGGGGTGTGGTGTGGTAGGGTGGGAGTCAGCCGCTATCATAAAAAATAAAATGCATTCCACAGCAAGCCGTCGTAATATGAAGGTGGGTTGCTTCTGTGTCTTTTTTCCCCTCCACACTCGGACTTTTTTTCCCAGCCTCACTTGGGTGAGTTTTTCCTTCACCTCTCGTCTTTCTGATTTAAAACCTGCCTATGGGGCTTTGTTGTACACGCTGTACGCAGCACCCTGTAAAAAAGTAACTATCAGACATCGCGGTGAGTACTCGTCTGTGTTCCGTATGAAATAATTACCCCTGAGGAATACCTTTTTGAAATGCAGACCGTTTAAGGCAGGCGGCTTTAAGACGTGAACCAGTGAAATGAATGGGCATGGATATAAAAACGAACTCTGAGGGTGCATATAAAACATATTAACAGAAGCACACTAGGCGGCGCCACTGCGGACCGTGTGATTAAGGATGTGCTGTTTTCTGTAAAAAAAAAAAAAGAAGAAAAAAAAAGTAAAAGACAATCCTGCAGGATGTTAGTCATACCGATCGAGAATCAAGACGCCTCTCCTGGTAATGCTGCTATATATGAATTTACTGCTTGATAATGAAAACACTGTGGTGCATAGTCTTCACTGTGCATTTACTTCATACGCTTAATAACTGATGGTTTCCACCATAGACATACTGCTATCTTTTTCGTATTATTAAAATGGTTCGTATTGGATCCCAAGCTAAATTAGCACACTCAGGCATGTTGATGTATCGTAACAACACCGCTGGTCACCAACCCAAACACTGGACTTGTAAACCACACACCGACGACCAGCGGTCAGCTGGCAAAAAAAATAACACCGCCGAGCAGACGACAAACGCGAGCCGTGATCCCCGCCAACGAGCCGGCGCACCCACTGACCCCGCCCTCCGCGCGGCCACGTGTCAACGCCCGGAGGACGCTGTCCACAACGGCGGCGTCTCCAGGAAGACCCTGACTTCCGGTTACAAGAAGCGACACTCGGCGGGCGCCGGCTGAGGGCGGATGGGGAGGAGAAGGAGGGGGAGGGGGAAACGCCCGGGGCTGCCCGCGACGCCTTGTTTCCATTGATCGTGGGTAGGGGGCGCGACGACAAGCTCTTCCTCGCGGCGGGGACTTAATGGGAAGATCTGACTGCGCTCCAAATGCACCTATTATAATGGTATTGATCTGTGGTTATGATCCTCACCCCCTATGATCTCCACCACCTCCCCCCACCCCCACTCCTTCTTTTCCCTCGCACACACCATCATCTTCAACACCACCCCTGTCTCTGGACTGCGCTGCAACCTTGCCGTGTTTCCGGTGCAAAGTCAAAGCCTCGCCTGAAGACGAAAGTGTCAGGGGCTAGCGGCGATGGTAGAGAGCGTGTGGAGGGGGCCGCAACAGCGTACCTGCCTGGCGGCGGTAGAACATGTGCGCCCCGCCGGGAGGAGGAGGACCAAGGCGTAGGGAGAAGGCTTGGGTACCCGCGACAAAGGCCCATAGTAGTATACAGTGCCGGTAGCGCTAGACGAGGGTGACATATCGGGGGAGAGCGGCGCCGACCACAATAGAGAATGGGGTGGAGAATGATGCCTCCCGACACCATAGACCACTCTGACAGCTCGCTATAGGCTTATATCATAGAGTACATATACGCCATGCTCTAGCTAGATATTAACCAATATAGGCTATATTCTGCCGGTACGGGCTTTCTGATCCCATTTAGGATTGAACAACATAGCTACCGCGAGTATAGAGACGCATTTACAGGCTCCGACCATAGCGTGTGGCCTTTTGAGGCGGGAACCAGTAGGCTATACCCGAATATAGAAACACGATTATGGCACACCAATGTATCGTGCAGGGTCCTGTGGGGCCACTGAAAAGCAGAGCCGAAAGGGTTACACATAGTAAAGGAGCTAAAGGATCCTACATAGCGTGAGTGTGTGCAGTTGATAAGGCGGTATTATCATATCAACTTGCTCAACCCCCTTGCCAGTTGGGAGGGGCGGGGGTGGGGGGTTGTTAGGGCGCGGTGAGGGGTGTTTGGCCTGATGTGTTGGGGGATCGGCACGGACACCGCGGACAAGCCCTGGCGACGATGACCGATGGGCACGATGGTCAATACACCCCAGTCTGGCCATCTCTGTCCACTGTCACAGGGTGACCACCGGGGCTGATGGAGGACCGCCCACACCTCCAGGATGCCTACCAGCCCCGCCAACCCTGATCATACCCAGTAGACAGACACCACAGCAGTGTGGACTCCAGGATACGATTTCATATCATTCATTATAGTTAATCATTCAAAACGATCTATGTATCTAATATATAGTTAATCATTCAAAACGATCTATGTATCTCATATATATATATATATATATATATATAAAATTTATCTATGTACAAATATTAATTTATTTGTGTGTGTGTGTCTTTTTAAGTCATTTTTTCAATTAAATATTTTACTTGTCCAGTACCCGCAATAACACCATTAACGATAAGCTATTCTCTTATCGAGCACTTCGTAACCGTTCTATTTACCTCGTACCGTTAGCATAAGAATAAGCCCAGTCTATAGAGGGAAGCTTGTCTAACTGGTGAATGGATTTTAGACAATGGGTTGCTATTTGAGGGCTGGTGCATGGCAGGGCAGGCATGTTAATGACTTGCCGGGACGTGATCAGGGAGGGAGGAGTGTCCAGGACCCCGGCTATAATCCATATTAATGGCCCGCACGTTTCGTCGGCTCCGATCACATTAGTTCCACACACGGCTTGACCGGCGCAGTAGTTACCACCGGGTCATCAGATAAAGCCCGACTCCAGCCGTCATTAATCATGACTCCTGCGAATTAACGCCGCCTGGTGGCTAGTGTTCATCAACGTCGCCAGGGGAAGTTATCAAATCATCATTGCCCAAACCACCCACCCCCACTTCTCCTGTCTTTCCTTCTTGGAGCTGGTTCTTGTTGTTAAAAGAGACTGAGGAAATCCTGTCAATAGCTAGTATCTTAAATTAATTTCTGCAATATCATTAATTAATCTGAATCATTGGACTATAAGTATATCTTTATGAAATGACCGTTGTTATTCTATATACACAACGGTATTTTAAGTGAACGATAAAGACGGCGTTGCCAAATAGGGTGAAAAAGGCAAGAGTGGAGTGGATGTTAAATGGCGTTACTTGTGCTCGACCAAAAGCAAGCATGTGCCCCTCCGTAATGATTCCGTGGTGCCCACACCGCGCATGCGCTGGCGTCCCGTCTCACTTCCGGTGGCGTCGCGTGACACGCCGAACCCCGGGCAGCGTTCCCACTTATTAATCATCTCACAAGGTGTTGACCCACCGCCAACCTGATTAAAAAGAGCAAAAACCAAGGACGCGCAGCACCGGTGGCGAACCTGCAGCACTCGCTCTGTACACCGGAGACCGGTATTTTTGGCGCGAGGCTGATTTTGATGAGCAGACGACATCGGTGAAAGGTGCTAAAATCATGATATTCCATGTTTATAAAGGTCTTTATGATCACACACCAGGCATCTCATATATCTTTGAGAAAGAAGCGAGCGAGCTTAGTGAATGGTAGGCCTATTGTGTAATACCTACTGTGTAATATCATGTATATTTTTCATAAAGAAAACGCTTTTTCCTGAAATGTTACTTTAAAGTTTCACCTTTCTGTATTTTTTCATCTCCTAGGATACACCTCATTAGTGAATCTCTTATTCACTTTAGAGGCGAAGGAGCTAGTATCATATTCTGTGAGATTCAATAGACTATGGGTAGAGGGTTTATTTATGGGCGATTTCAGCGGCCTGAGTCACTCAGGTGAAGCGGAGCTGCTCTTCATTATTGACGGGCGTCCAGCAGTCATTATAGTATCTGTTTCCACAGCTGCAGCCGCCTTATTGGTTCGACCGGAGCATGCCATCTCACGCCGCAGCATCCCCCGATCCCCAACCACCCCACCCCCACCCCCCATCTTAGCTCAAACACCGTCTCGGACCGCTACAACTGGCTCAGGGCCAACTACAAGGAAAAGTACACCCTCATTGGTATCCTTTCGCCTGATGAAAAAAAACATCATTCAATAAATAATCATTGAGGTATCTCCTATTGCATAGATTAATGAGTTTCATGAAATTTGCAGATACTGCACCTGTTATTGCAAGTCATCAATACAATTCTTAGAAATTCAAAATTGCCACGTTCCGCGATTAGGCTACGTCAGAGGAAATAAGACGACGACTGGAGTAGATATGGCGGGATAGGGTTAATGGTAATGGCCAGTTAGGCTTTCCGATGGTTCTGGTAGAGAACAATAGCTGGCTGGTGCAGTAGCAGGCGCAGAGGCGTGCGGTGAACAAGGTGAATGGGTCTTTTTTCTTGATCACGTATCAATTATTGGTAACATTACCACATGCCGCTAGTACATGCTTTTAACATGCTCCTCAGAGACTGCCGGCAGAACCGGGGATGCTTGGTAGGCGTACATGGATGGGAAGCTGTGGGAGAGTTTTATGGATGATAGGGGAGTTTCATTTCATGATCATTGGCGAATATAATGACCACTAGGTAGAATTGATGTAATTACTGACCGGCGAGGGCATGGACAGCAATTATGGCCTAACATTTCTTTCCGACAAGACTAAAGCAGACGACATTTCTGAGAAAATTGATGAACACTCACCTTTTTCGTAGTTAATTTGCCTCTCGCGATGGCGCGCATTCTCGGCGGCGACCTTCAGGAGACCTTGAATGTTCATTAGCAGCGTTTCTACCGAGGAGATGGCGCCACTGTCTGCGTTCAGCATTTGTTGGGCGTACATACTGCTCTGGCTAGAAAGCTTGTCCGCCGTTTCCCCATTCGTGATTGGTTGGTGTGTGGGCAGATCATCCAGATCATCTGAAAAAAGAGAGTTAACGGAACCCCAGTTAATACAAGACAGGTGCTACACTACTGGATGTTTTACAGACTACATCAGGCAATGGATAAGCTGCGAACCATACTCTGTCAGTTATTAGTCTCCTGTTCCTTACAATCATTCCCAAACCAAAGAATAAAAAATATCTTATTAGTGTCACTCGAGGGGAACTAGACTGCAGCTTTCATAAGCATTATTGTAATCAGGCCGTCAGAAGTAACATTGCCCATCACCACCACAACAGAGGGGGATTGAATTGTTTCCAGTCTCGACGTCCGCTTTTAATCATCATCTTCACACATTAGGATCCCTCGTGTCAAGTCGGGGGGAAATTTCCCAGAGCGGCTAGCTGCCTCCATGCACTGCCCTGATTTTCTCTTCATCACCGCCTCTCGCCTCCTACAGGGAATTCTCTGCGGCGCTCTAATTAATATAAAGTAGTCATCAGGGCAGGAGAGGGCCCGCATAGGGGCGGGGAGGGCAGGGGGGAGGGCGGGACTAACCTTTGATTGACAGCCCCTCCAGGGCTCTACCGCAGCGCCCCTTGCGGGTGACCTATGACGGAGTCGTGATCAATGACATTTGATCAGGTGGTCAGTTGCGATGGGACAGGGGTGTTACGGGTGGGGCCAATAGGGTGAGGTTATGCGTGTATGTGGGGGTATCGAGTATTTGAGTTATGGAAGGAGGTGCGGTAACCCTCCCCCCTCCCCTGATCCCCAGAGGGAGTGGAAGGGCGTGGTGGGAGAAGGGAGGAAGAAGTGGGAGTAGGGAAGCAGGTCAGTGTGATCCTCTTCCATGGGTTAAAGTGTCCCATCTCAGTGGGCAGCTGGTCTATCTTCACCGGGTATTCAGCTTAATCTGGATCTTGCCGGCATGTGGGCTGGCCTGTAGCCCGGCAAAGGGAGGTGCATACTCGGCAGGCAGTAACCCGGGGCCGGGTCTGATGGAGTCAGTTGTAACTACATAAAACGCAGACTGTCTGACACCTTCATTAATAAAGACTCACGCGTGTCAGCTGGCACCGGCCGCGAATCTGCATCTTGATTAGCATGACGTCGCCGAGAACCAGCAAATAACCCTTGCCGCCACCACCCTTTCTCTCCTATCCCCACCCCCTCCTGCCACCCCGCCATATCTCCCCTTCCTTCCAATAATCACTTTCTTGTTAATCTAAACTAAAGGCTCTTTATGAGTAGAATGTTGTTATTTGCAAGCTTTATTCGGGAAAATTGCCTAGAATTGAAAGATAAAGGAGATAATTTGAAGAAATTAAAAGACAGTGAAATTGCCTTCAATTCTGGCACCAATTCCCACTTAATTGAAATCGTATATATATATACGATATAGGCATAAATAAAACCTCTAGAATTTGGATGAAACAATAGAAAGTGATGAATATTTTATTTATTTTGACTGGTATATTTTGAGTGCTTCTGTCATGGGTGTGAAAGATGTTCTTTACCAGAAACAGATAGACATAATGGTATACACTCTTTGTGGCCCGGGCAGCCACGACCTCTATTGAGAAAGTCTGTGACTAGCTCAGAACGACTCAGACTGAGTTGGACGAGCATTCTGATGGTGCCCCCAACGCCCTGTGGTCAGCGGGCACGCCTGTGATGGCCAGATTAGACTTGACAACTCGACGCGTGTTGGCACATCCCAACTCCCTCGCCCCTCACCCGGTCCATGCACACCGGCCGTCACACACAAACTTCCCCACCCTTCTTAACATGCGTCCCTCATGATGTCAGCCCCGAATCGTAATATTGTTGGCGTGTGTCCGCCCGATGTTTAATCATATTTCAATTAATAAAGTGCGGCTGTCAGAGGGGGCTGACGTTTATGGTGGGAGGCGGGCGGGGTGAGCATTAGCCTGCTGGATCAGAGACCACGTCGCCAGCACGACATCCTACGCCCGCCCGCCCGCCTACACACACGCCCGTCTCCCCGCCCGCCTCCCCGCCCTCCCCGCCAGTCGCTGCGTCGTCTTCACGCAACCCAATCCGGCCCGCAGTGTGGATTATCAATACCAAATCCGGGCCAGGAGCATGGATGATCAATCACCGAGGGGTTGAAACGCGTATTTGGGCCGGTGACCGGGGAGCCGGCCTTTGCGCGCCGCTCTCCCAGGTCTCCCGCCCGTCGACAGGCCTGCAAATATGCTTGATTATAAAGCATCGCCGCGTCTGCCATAAAGAACAATCATGGGGGTTTCAATTAGTCATAAAGCGATGACGAGAGGGCGGGGCGAGGGGCGCGGCCGGGGCACCCACTCGGGGGCCCTACTAATGGCCGGCGGCCCTAGTGGTCGTAGATCTGGGCGTCCATGTCACGGTGTGTTCTCCCTGGAGTCTCCATCCCGCCATCCCTCCGCCCCCTCCCACCCACTGCCCTCCGCCCCCTCTCACCCACTGCCCTCCGCACCCAATACACTGCCCTCACCCACTGCCCTCTGCCTTTTCCCTCTCGCCCTCTACTTCCAGTCCTCAGTCAAAATGTCTGCCGCCCTTTGCTCACGTCCTTCCGCCTTTAACCCTTAACCCACAACCTACCACCCTCCACTGTCTTACCTACTACGACTACGTATGTAGGCCCACCACCACCCCTCAACCCTTTACCCGCCACTCGCCGTCCACCCACTGCCCTCCCCTGGATCCCTCCTCCCACCTGACCTGCCCCCGTCCCCCTGGTATTGGCCGGTCCCGGCGGCTGGCCATTCCGCCCCTGGCGCCCAGAAGGTCAACGCTGCGGCACAGGCCGCGTCGACACCCATAATTTGAGCGACGGGCGGTGAGGCTGTCACAATGCCCTCTCCCTGGAGGGACATTAACGGGTCTAACCCTCTCCCCTCTTACACCCGAACCACCCACGGTTCCCACCCCGCTAATGTCAACTGATCAACAGGAGGAGATGAGGGAGCCTCCTCCAGAGCACCAACAGCCCCCTCCCCCATTGCTATACCCCTGGCGAGTGACATGCTGGTGCACTACCCCCCCCCCCCCTCACACACACACTCCCATACCACTACTCCATGGAGTGAATTCAAGCGACTGGAGTGGGAATTTAAAGATCCCCTCAGGAGACAAGTAATGATAGGTCAGGAGCGTATTTACACCAACTCGTCACTCGCTCAGTGCTGAGATCGCTCGTCGTCACTGTAGGGGAGAATGGCCTCTGAATGAGCGAGCAGCTCTTTAACTGAGACTCTCCCGTCCCAGTCCCCTCATTCAGGGACTCTGCACTGCCGCTCACCATGCGGCAATGAGTGTGAGACATTGACCAGATATCATCTATGGCACTCGGTTAGCGACGGTAATAGACCGACTGGGAAATTGCCTTCAATTCTGACACCAATTCCCATTTAATTGAAATCTTTTGAGCAAAATGAGAAGGGCGCGTGATTGAAAATGAAATTGAGTGACTGTTTTTGTAGTTTTAATCCCACAAATAAAGTCAAACGCCAACTGGTGCTGTTACGGTGTCAATAGCTTTGTCGTTAAACAACAAAGATCGGCAGGAGTCGGCCGAAAAAAAGAAATTGCATCATTTAAAACGAGACGTCTCAATTACAGCGAGGCGCACAGCCACAACAGTAGAATCCAGTGTTAGGAAGGGGATCACTCATGGCTGCAACATGGACAGATATGCATATTTCTGTATCTGTGTTGAATTGAATAGTACAAAACTCTAATTGTTATACTCTTTTGGTGAGTACAAATTCACCCATACTGAAGTATGCCTTAAATCGGTCAAAAGGCATTGCCTAGTTTCTTTTGCTGTTTAAGATTGATATAGATATCAATCTTAGGAATGGCCAGATATATTTTGATAAATAATTGCGTGAGTGATTATATTTTGAACAATGATCTTTGAGAGGTAATATCTTTAAAATTGGTACACCGAAAAGCAGCATAGGAAAGGGAATCAAGCCTGAAGTTGCAGCGGCATCATGAATACAGGTCCTTCTCTCCACTATAGCAATAGTAAGTACAAATCCTGTCAACACTACAGGGCTTAGTTTCTATATTTACCATCGTCATCCTTATCGTCGTCCGAGTCGTCGTCGAGGTCCTCGTTGCCGGAGGTCACAGACATGCCCCTGGTGGAGAGGTCCAGCTGCCCGTTCACCATCCCGTCACTAGGGGTGCTCATCCCTGCAAAGGAAAAGTAAGAGCTGCCTAGAAAGGACAAGAAAGAGAGAGAAAACACACCTGCATTAGTAAATAGCCCATCACGGAGCACAGACATTAAAGGACGATGTCACACATTCAATATAGCACGCTAATTCCTGCCAAGCAGGGGATATGACTGATCTATTGTCTTTAATAGTGAACATCCGTGTAGTTTCGTTACTGTATTTCCTTATAACATACATGTAGTTGCAATTATATCAATGATGGAAGGCTCCAATATAGTATTTTTGATTGATATAGAAATAATAAATATCTAGAATATATATTTAATGTGTATACATTGTGTATAAATATTCATGTTAGAAATATAAAATGTGACTTTCATCAACGTAGTAGTAAAACGGGAACAAACGGTCTTAGATATATTGTGTTACTTAAATCTAAAAGCGGTCCGCTTTTCTCTGATATTCATTTTTCTATATAGGCACCTCCGTGGATTGTTATGTGAAAAGAGGATTGTTAAGTGAATAGAGGATTCATCTCTAAAGGATACAATGAATAGTGCCAGTCAGTGGCGACCTCCAGCGGAGCCAATACTATACACCCCTCTATGAGGCATGCTCTCCTGGGTGTCATACATAATGCTGATGTCACCAGGTAGGCCAACAATAGGCGATTTGCACCTGTACAGGTGTTTTTGCTTCCAGGTGTCCCTACTATGAACCCTGTCTCCCCACCCCTCCCGCTGCCTACAGCATTTACCTTACAGCCACCCCGCGAGCCATCCCCTCTAATCCACCCCCTTATCGTCCAATTATCTTACCCTTTGTAGTTATTCCTTTTCGTATTAGACAGTTTGGTGATATTTGATATCTTTCTCTTGGGTAACATCATAGATCCCACTCTACCGTGAACTTAATTGCCTTGCAAATTTAGCAACATTTCCGAAGAGGATTATATCGGTCAAAATTCAGTGAATTTCCCAAACTATATTCTTTGATATGAGTATTGCTATGTTATTTTGCGTATGCAAAATACTCAGTCTGTAAACCCACATTGCCGACACTAAATGATTCTTAAATTTTTGTCAGGTAACAGTTTCACTAAAATCTTTGTGATATCTGTGGGACCCTGAGATATTGCTGTTAATCTGGTATCAGTTAAATGCCCGAAGCCATCGACATACCTGACTCCTTGTCCGTATTGCTGTGCCGTCTGTCCCGATGCTTCTCCATCTCCAGATTTAGAGGTTTGTCCAGGGGCTTGTTATTATTGTCTTCAATCGATGCCATGTGGTCTTCGTACTTATCTTCTTTTGGTCTGAAATGAAACACACACAATGAATATGAGAAATTCCCCTTGAAATACTTCTAATTAATGTTAATTATTCATGGATTATTACTCTGGACATACTTTTCCCAATTAGAATTAGATTATCTATCAACATATGATATACAAAGGAGTACCAACCCATTTACCAACTGACATTTTTTAACATGTTACACACGTTAACCCGTGTCAAGCAATTTTACCGAGAGTCGTGGTATAACTTGATAAGACAAAGAAGCAGTACTCCAATATCTAAATTCACACTGATAAGTATTAACAAGGAAGTCTGTATAATTTTAAGAAAAACGCTCGACTAAAGTATTACGATAAATTTGATCAGTAATATTGAGGACAGGTTTTGCTAAATCTATCCTGATAAGTTTAAAGTGAATTTTTTCTCACAGTCATGTATTGTTCTACAACTTACCCTCATCTACTTCATATATCATCTTTGTAAATAAGTATATACATTTCTTTTACCTAGATGAAGATTGTTAACGGTTAAAGTATGTTTCGGTTTTGTATGATTGGTCAGAATAACTGCAACTGCAGAGACCAATTTATGTACCTCTATACAGTGCAAATAATAAAAAAAAATATATATATATAGATAACATGCGATACAAAAGACCCAATATGGCTGGATATTGAATCAAATAAAAAGGAAAGTAAACGTCGTCTAACCTGGGGACTGACCTGTGCGTGCTGAGGTCCATCTCAGCAGCAGGCCGATCCCCGCGCAGGAGACCAGCATCAGGCCGCAGACCCATGTGATTGGCCATAGCCATGGACATCATGGGGTGGCCCAGGGGCATGAAGGGCATGGACATAGAGGCCAGGTGTGGCGGGTAGTGGTAACCGTTGCCGAACAGGGGCGACTTCTTGGGATCTGTAAAATGAGGGTAATATATTGTAAGAGTGAAGCAAGATAACAGTGATAGAAAATTTCACATGTCAAAAGACATCGGTACAAGTTCTAGTGGATCAAGTAAAGAAGCATTTTATTTGAAAATCACACATCCTCTTGATAAAACCGTTCCAGAGAAAAGACAAATGTAGCGTGGTCTCAACACAAGCAGCAAATAAATACTTCATATTGTAATAAGTTTTGGTAGCATTGCTGAAGGACCTTACATACAAATAAGTTCATGTGTACGGAAATTGTCACTTGCGTATATTTCCTTCTCTTCATAGCTACTCACGCGTCATCAAACACCCCATAAAAATAGCAAAGTCATTAACAAAATCCCTCAGCATAAATGTACAAGCTATTCAAAGGCCAACCTATTCCAACGGGATATGGGAACGGATGGGGACAAAAGTTGCCTACAGTAGAAGTGTAAAGGGAGGGGGTTATTACTGCGGTGTGTGTGTATAGATGGTGAGGAGGAGGGGGTAGGGTGTGTCTTGACTTGAGTCGAGCCATTACATCCCTTTCCACTTTAGCTTCCCCATCAAGCGCCCCTTTGAAGGATCCGCGGCGATACAGCACTGGATCCATTTGTGGCCGACATCCAATAGAAATGATTAAAGCCCACCACTTGTCCCCAAGGTCCTTATTTGACAAGTGCCTCCAAATAACAAAAGTGGCTGTTTTCTTAACGGGTGGAAGCTGGCAGGCGGGCCGCCAGCGGAGAGGGCAGGGCGGCGGGGGAGGGATGGGGAGGGGCGGGGATCGATACACCGAACCGGTCCCACAACCGCCCGCAATTAACCCCAGACTGAAACAGATATCGAACACAAGAAACAGCCCTGAGGAGCCGCACTCCCGTAATTGTGTGCAGAGCCTCAACAAGGACGAGCCATTTGAAACAGACAGTGTGAGGAGGGGCAGCAGATGGAATGAGGGGCCGGCTTGCAGGCCAGTGCCACACCGCCGTGCCGGTGCGGGCAGGTCAGGTGCGGCCGCTTACATCAAAGATAATAAGACCTCCAGCCCAAGGACCTTTAAGGACGAAAGCGTTTCTTAAGGGCACAGGGGGCCAGCTAGAGGACTAAACTGCCTGATCTTGACTTTTATTGAATCAGACCGATTGGCAATACATCTATCAGAACAGACGCCGCGTTTGTTATGGCGCGCGCGTGCGCAGTGGGTGCCCCTTTGATCACGTGACGCCAAATAAGGAGGCGCCACCTAGCGAGATTGTTAGTGCCTCACCGCGGAGAAGGGAACCTTCAACCCCCACCTTTTATCTGTATGTTCCTATCAAAGAACAGTAAAGCAAGGAGACCAGAAAGAAACGATCATCGTATCCTTCAAAGCGAAACGTAAACCACAGTCGGCCGATGGAAAATAATACAAAATGAGTGCCTACATATGCATCTGCGGCAGATGTAGGCTGCTGGCTGCAGCTGTTCTTACTCTGGTTTAGTAGATGATGAGCACATTAAGAGCACTAATGGATGCGACATCAAGGTTCTCCCCACATTGTGCCCGGTTCGTCAGTCATACTGCAAGCCGCGCATGCAAATAGATGTCCGCAAAAACAGTATTCCAATCTGCAGTGTATCACGTTGCTCGTTTTTGACTGGTTGCAGATGAATCAGAAAGGCGGATCTAGTTTCTGGCTACGACGGGAAGTTCCGCGGAAATTTGGACGAAAGAATCCCGCCGCAACAGTTGATGGCATCGGAGGCGTTCTCCAGATTCGCTATTTATTTTCCTTCATTGAGTTTGTATTTTCGCAGGCTCATTACTGTCAACATCTCTTGCAGATTGTCAGAACTGATGGCAGGTTTTTTAGTTGGAAGCTGTGAGCAACACCTACAGTTTCTCATGAGCACAGTGCAAAAGTCGTCTGCCTGAAGGATACGGTGTTGACATATGTCAAAGGAACACTTTGCAACGCTTCCTGTTAGTAATTACACTCAACAATATACAGAGATGAAAGTACCTCACCCTCCCTAAAAAAATGCCCAACGCTGTACTTCTCTAAGTGCAATGTTGCCCGTTTCATCAAGCAATTTAATCAAAAATCAACACCATCTTTTGTCAAGAAATACAATGGTTGGTATTTTGAATAAAGTTGCCAGTATCTAATTCTGTTTTAACAATAAAAGAACAAGTACTGAGAATAACCGGCCTTTTTTCACGCAGTACAAAAGACAGTACCACAGGCTCACTTCCGCCGTTTTGACCCAGGCCTTGACCTTGGCGACCTTGACCATTGTCCATCTACAACTCCATAAATTCATAACGCTAATCTTTCACACAAACGTCGGTCCAGCCACCGCGTTGACACGGCCAAAAAGGGGTGGTCCGACGAGGGCGAGTGCCGTTGTTTCTGATTGTGTCCGGCAGGGAGGCCGGTCCGGCGACCCCGGCAAGCCCCCCGCGCGCCCGGGGGGACAGGGCCCTTGCCCTTTGGAATGCGGGCAAACCGTGCTTCTATTAGTGCCTAATGGGCCCCTACTGATCCCGCCATTCTGAACGTGTCCGAAAACAAATGGAAACAATGAAAAGCGTCGGGGCCTTCATAACGTCCAATTTGTTGGCGCGTCCATTATGGTGTGGCCAAACATGGCGGGTCGTGGTGCGACTGCACAGCGCCACCAAGCGGCCAATTAATGGTGTCAATGTGGCCCCGTGGACACTTCCGGGCAGCGGTTTAGTTCTTCTGATCAGGCAACGAGTCATACGAATGCGGACCGCGCGCGGCAAATGGACGAGAAAAGTCGGTGGCAATCGGGCAGGCAAGGGCGCTAGCGCCACGCCCGCGCATACGGATGGCTACTTGATGGGCGCACAATTGAATTACCCACTCAGCAATGTGGCCACATCCGCCAAGGATGGCCCCATTCGGGCCCCACAATCACCCCTCCCAGCCTATCAATTTGTCCCTCCAAAACAGAAGAACTCCCTTTCTCGCTGGGCTGGGCGATGAATCAAGCGTCCTCCCGGGGTGAGCCGCAAACAGAATAACTCGCCCTTTAAATGGCGCCCGCCCCGACGATTGTACACCGCCTAATGGACTGCTCGCCGATTGTACACCCCTTAATGCACTGCCATGCGTATTTCAATTTATTGAGTGACGATTACATTTTGATGGTTGGCTTGCGAGCCTGACTCTCTGGCCTGCCCACTCACTGCCGCCGCGTATTGCATTGCCTGCAGCTCTGGGGGAATGCTTAATAATATTGCATTGCGGGAATGAATGGTCAAAAGTACCTCTCGGCGCCCTGAAAGGCAGTAAATAACCAGCTGGCCACTCAGCGGGGCGGCAGCAGGCGGCAACAGGACGCCGGGCGCCAAGACGGAAACAACCCTTCACAGCCAATGCTCCTGAAGCTGCGAGTCGTTTGGGAGTTGCTCGCAGCGGCCCTGAGCAATACTTTTACTGCAGCTGCCGTGCAAGAACACGGCGCGAACAGATCATTCCGACACCGTAATAGGCATTTTAATTGACGTCCTAATTGCCTGAGCAATTGTAAATTGAAAGAGTGCTGATTAAAACACAATTCTTATTTCTTGCACTGTGCTAGCTTCAACACCCAATCATCTCTGTTATTACAAATGCTAATTGCGCCTGTCTGCCTCGGCGGAGAGGATGATTGTAATTTCAAATGTTGATTCCGATAATTAAGACTGTGAACATATCTTAAAGCAGTTGCCTTCCGCTGGGTATGGCTTTTGATCAAAGAAAAGATGACACATCAGCATCCTGGGGGAAGCAGGCAATACAACGTGCATTCCCAGCCTTAATCAAATTGCCTTCCACGGCAGTGACTTTTGCGCTGAGCGGTGCGCTTATTACCGACATTTAATAAGGAAGCCTGTGCCTTGTACCTTTTACCTTTGCTGGGTTTTACACCTAGTTGTCTCACCTATGCTTACATAATGAAGGCATGCCCCGGGTGATCTCGCCGCATGAATATAACATGCAGCCTTTTTTAATGAATGGTCTGTGAGTGCTTCCCCATAGTGCGGGTCAAGGCGGGGTATATTCAGTCAGGCAATCTGGTAGGCAGGGTATTGCTAACCCCCGCCGCACATCGGAGCTGCTCTGAGCTTCTCTCCGGTCATAACCTTTGCATGATGTGCTCATGTTCAACCTCGCCCAGCTCCCTCTGTACGACATGGCTCTGCCCAAAATCGCCTTGTAATTGGCCACCTCTCAAAGCACGAATCCTCCCGCGGAGGCGCAGAGAGCTGCTACGGACGCACACAAGGGGCTACTATACGAGCGCTTTTTTGTGTGTGTTCATTCTCTCCCAAATCCCAGTTGGTTTTGTGGGCAGCCTGTTTCTCTCTTCCTCTTTTTGTGGTTGTGAGTAATTTAGTGCTTATTATTGAGAACAAGAGGGTGAATTAAAGCGAGCTGAGACAATGAGAAGTTCTTGAAGGGCGGTAATAAAGCCTGTTGTGTACCGAGGGAAGAGTGGGTGTGTGATTAGGACTCGTGTCCGTGGTTAGCCTTAACCCTTCCGTGCCATGTGGCTAATTGGGCGGTCGCGCTATGAGAGGGCGTTCTGTTGTAAAGCAACCGGCGAACTGCCAAACGGACATCCGTGAGAGTGGTGTCCATCTCCGCCTGAAAATAATAATTAGAGCCCTCCACTGCGCGTGCGCCAAAAGCGCCGTCTAGGTCTCGTTATACTGCATCATACTGCCATTTGCCAAACGGCCGGACCGACCGCGCACCAGCACCGACATGAAATGGCGCGCCTAATTTGACCACCAGATGGAGTGGCGGTATGGCCGATTTGCATGATGGGACGGCACCGTGCATGCCATCAACAATCCGCACACCGACCGCCATGATTGGTCAGATTAGAAACGTAAGTGTCCTGTCGGAATCAGCGGCGATCGGCCGAACATCTCCTGGACCCCCTTTATCGCCCAGGAGGGACCTATTCTGGCTGACCGGCGCGTCCGAGCCCCCACACGCGCTGCGCACGCGCAATGCACACCGCCCTCTCGTGGTGGGTCTTTGGGTATTCTGTCGACAAGAGCGGGCCCTAGCGGTGACCGGTCCGATGGCCCGCGCGAAACCATAAACTATGTGAATGGGCGGACCTGCCAGTGTTTCATAAATGGAACCACGCCATTTGCAGAAGCCCTAAAAATGACATTAATTTGAGAGGAGGAGTTGCTTTCAGAGCTCACGCCCGACGTGGCCCCACTGGGGCGCACGCTCCTCGTGTAAGATCGCCTAAAAGCTAGACACCAGGGACAAGACCCTAAACGACGCTCTTCCTACGACGTCACAGCGTCGGCGATGACGTCAGGAACCCGCACCTTGTCCGTCTAATTAACGACACCCCGCGTTTGATATATTGATCATGATGTCTGTGGCAGCGTTCCCGTTTCATTGATACACAATATTTCCTCTACTAGAAAGCCTTCCCACTCCACGGGCAGCGCTGTCCATTCAGATCCTACTCCACAAATCAGCGAAATGCATTAGAGAAGGCTGCCGCCGCCACTGTTTTCCCCTGAGCGCGACATCAATCCATTCCCGCACAATTAATAGCGACATTTGCATTTTCCATTCCATGCGGCGCGCACTTCATCAAAAGTGGCATTATTCAGCAGTCATGAAATATAATAACAGTTTCTTTTATTTATGACAGGAAGTTGGGGGTATGGGTTTTGGCTCTGGGAGGAGGTCTGTTGGCTTGTGCTGCCTTTTCACATGGTGGCAAATGACTTCAGGGAATCGTGGGGTGGTGTCAGCTTGCGTCCGTATAATGCACAGTACACACAGTATGATGACGTCATGCAACAGCTGTGTACTTCGTCACGAAGATAGGAAGTGATCCTTTGACCGCACGGGTGTGGCGCATTGTCGTGCAAACTAATGATTAGAGTTCTGCCTTTTGTCTGAGGGATCCTCAGTCCTTAGCTTACATCAAAGCAGACGACATTTGCCAACGTTGCTCACCTTCACCTTTGGGACC
The DNA here is from genome assembly GCA_950022655.1 of Alentia gelatinosa. Lineage (NCBI taxonomy): Eukaryota > Metazoa > Annelida > Polychaeta > Phyllodocida > Polynoidae > Alentia > Alentia gelatinosa. The sequence continues at coordinate 46,979,376 of OX465586.1, forward strand.
TGTCCGCGCTGCCCTCAGTACTCTCAGTGCCAAGCAGATCTTTGGTGACAGTGCATGTCAACGCAAGGTAATATTCCGCATTCCTTTCACATTTATCATATCCAAAATAGGCTTCCGTCTTTGTCAACGCAAAATCTATAATAGCTATAATAAAGGTTACGTGTTCTCGAAGCCCATTTCCCAGAATATCTTATTTGGCATATTTTGCGCCTCTCACCACGTTTCTATGTAGTTTTTGTCTGGGTTCATTGTCTCTCTCCAGTGCAACTGAATTCTGGGAGGATAATAATCCAGAAAACAAGTGTTATCGTGACTTTTCGCCGTGCTTTCAGCACCCACAAGATTGCCATACCTCCCTCGTTCGTGCTACCCTTGCGTGCGGAATCCCTGCTCAAGCCCCTCCGAAACCACTGGATCCTGTGTTAAGTCGGAGTGTTGTGGTATTATTGTTTCATTACTATTGTTTTGCTACCTGTCGTGAGACGCGGCGGCCACAGTTGGTAGAGATCAAAGGGTGGCCGACCCCAGTGACGCCACCCCAGGTAAAAATGAAATGCCACGGACTGACATGTGAGATGCCAATAAGACGTAATTGCCAGTCGGGCGGGCGGGATCAGTCTCTTAATAACATAAACAAGCGCTTCATTGCCGCCTTTCATGCGAGCTGTCCGAATGCATTTCAATGGTTTGCCGTGTGCCGCAGACAAAAGCTGGTGGCGAGTCAGGCAAGGCGACGATCCACCAGCAAAAACATCAGAAATAATGAGGCTCTTTTTGTGTGGTTTCGCGGCGCATCCGCGGCCCTCGCCCGCCACACATGACCAATTATCAGTCAGCCCCCGTCCGCTGGGAATGGTAATAAACTTTCTCAAGTATTCCAGGACTTCCAAGTTACCCACCATAAATGTTGCCATCATGAGAAGTGCCTCGGTGGTGGCGCGCTGTAATTGCGTGATAAACACAAAGGATCAGCTGTAATAAAACAGTGTCACATTGTTTCTCGGGATGATACTCCTCATAAACAATTCATTCACAGTCCCACACAAAAGTTCAGAGGTTCCATGTGGCATCTACATGGGACCATCTCTGCGCGGCAGTCGACAGGATCCGCAACTCCATAAAGAATGACTTTATGGTTGGTTTTATAATCTATCATGATGTAAGTGTTGGAAGTTTACGAGGGGTGAGCATAACCTCCAAGAAGAATGGGCATTATTATGAAGTAATATACAATCATGTAATCTTAAGCTCTACCGCCTTTCATGATCTATAACCAGACATTTATTTGCATTGCACGATATAATTTTAAACTTGCATTTGATGGTTTTTCATTTTATATTTGATTGACTGATAACATCTGAAAATAATAAGTCTATCAAAATATGAAAATAGCAGGTCATTGGGAGTAATTTCCAAAGTGATAGATATGATTCATGTAGTTGGTGCCCAGAGATAATTGGACTACAATAGGTATCAATAAACATGTACAGTGAATTATCAACCCTTGCAATGTTGATTATAGCGTCCACAATAGAGTATTCAGTTGGCTGTCTGTTATCTGGAGAAAATTAAATATCACTCACCAAGAAGTCTCTGTGGTGAATAAAAGCTTTCTCCATTGTCCATCCTGCTTTTCTTCAGCTTCTCCAGTGTCTCTGGCGTAGCCATGTGAGTGCTACGCTTGGGAGGTCTGCCAGGCCGGGCACTGCAGGAATAAGAGGTAAGTCCTTAATTTTAAAATAAACAGAAACATTTGATACAATTTTCGGTTTTCAAATACAACCGAAATTCAGATGATACAGTTAAAATCAATGTTCCATTTATTATCCACCTAATACAGAGTCTCTTACTTTACATATGGAGCTTACAGATCGCTACTGAGTAGAATACAAGAAAGAATCCGTAGCGCACAAAGTAGTACGTGAGAATACCGGAGGCAATTTTGGATTTTCTTGTATACTTAAATTTGGAATGCTGAATAATAGTTGACACTATGCAATATCCTTGCATTCGCTCAGATATTACTACGCGCCAACTACGCGGAGAATACGACCATGCAGATAAAATCATGGTTATGTTGTATATATATATATCTGAAATAACATTATTACATACTAACAGATTCAAAGATCAACAGATCAAAGAAAAAACATGTCAAGTGAATAGATGTGCCGGGGGGGGGGGGGGGGGGGGGCTTTGTGGAGGTCTGTTGATATGATTGATAGTAAATAAGATTGAAACCACCAGAGAGAAATGTTGACAAGTAAGGCTTGTTGGTAAGAACGTGCTAGAAAGTGATATCCTGTACCTGTTATGTATGTTGAGAAAGACTGGATGGGTTCACAAGATGATATATACGATCTGACAACTGTATAATATAAAGCGGCTGAGCAAAGCCACAGAACAAAGAAAGTACTGTATCAAAGAGAACCAAACCATGAACCAAGTGGTGCTCTCTCCACCATCCCCCTGCTGTATCTCCAATAATTTGTCATTGCCCTTTTCTTCAGTTGTAGTAAATCGTAGTGACAACTGTAAGTGCTACGGTTTCAGATGTTGGTGAGAGCCAAAGGTTGACACTAAATACCTGACTAAACGTATTACAGCTGGTGGCTGAAAATCAGTGAGCATGCGCAATCATTGAAGAAAATCACTGACCACACTGCTGGTCGGTACTGACCCCTCCACCCACCCCGACCTTGACCAGTCAGTGACCAGCCCATTAGCCAATCTGTTGGTCTAATCATTCTGGCTATCCAGGTGTTACAATCCAATATTATCACTTCCTCTTTGAGACGGTTTTCCCCCTGACCTCCGACCCACAAAAGGGCCGCAGGTCAGGGGTCGAAGGTCAGCCTCTTTATGTCCGGTCACCCTTGTGATGGGTAAACATGACAGACAATGGACTGTTTAAGAGATGGCGGGGAGGGTGCGGATCAATGGTCAGACAGTAGGGCCGCTGTATTTGCAGAAGAGCAAGACATTCTTGTCGGAATTTCCTCGCTGTTCAAATGGAGGAGCGTGAGGACAATTAACAATAAATAGTCATAATTACAACGTAAGGACATGGGGACCTTTGTTTCGCTTTTTACACGGAGAGTTGTTAATTGGTGTGATTGTGTAGAGCGTGGGGAGTGTCTGGTTGCATGTCTGCAGCTTTGTGGGTTGAACTTTTATAACTGGGGAGACCGCACGAATGATTCATTACCAAGGGGAAAACATTGAAGTGACAAGGGGTGCTTTTTTGTCGCTTGTGACGGGCGGAGATGTCTCCCGCTGCAACAAATCACGGCCACATTAACCCGTTACAACCGTGTCTCTCCGTCTCCGCTGAGCGTCCTGGACACGTCGTGACGTCACATCTCGTGACGTGACGTGGAAACGTCGCGCGGCGTCACAGATTCGCGTTGCTTGAAGCGTCATTCATAGTCACTCAGTCAATTGTGGTCTTCCATCCGCCGACTCAATGTCGTCTGCTGTGTCAATAATCTCCCGCCGTCGGCAGCAGCAGACTCCCCCCAGCCATCAAGCACCTCTGCCTCCCCATTCGGGCTACAATGCAGGGACAATTGGGACGTTGGCTTGTGGATTCCAATGGCTGTTTGCCGGAACTGCAGACGGCTTTTTGACATCGGGCGCCACGTCTTAATAATGGGGGGATGGGGGCGCAGTAACAGCTGCTGGTATTTGCAGTCACCCAGTTTGTGATCTCATCCGGGGCTGCGGCGAAAAGCGGCGGGGTGAGGTTTTTAATTTTGGGCCTTTTAATCAATGGCCGGCCCACCCGGCGTCGGGCATTCCGCTCGCCCGATCCCCGAGGTGCGAGTGGCCTGGCTTGTCGGCGCCGCCGCTCCAGATTGCCTCATTATCGGAATCCATCTTGCATTTTAGCCGCGCCGTTTGATCTCGTTAAATCCAATTCCAGCAAGACATTACTACGTCTTGATAACGCTCACGATTGTCGCTTTGATAGCCATGACTTTTGTCCCCTGCCAACAAGAAAAGGCGGACCGAGCATTTCTCATTTATTCCGCGCAATCACTGTGCTGGGCCGGAGCTCAAAAGGCGGGGAAAATAGATTAAAAAGTCCAGTTAATGATCTCATCAAGCAAGCCAGCAAGGCATGAAATTTTCCCTCTGCTGGTGTTGTTTTGAGTACGGCCGTCAGGCGGCGGGAACGGACGCTTCCATCACGGACGACTGTCGTCTGTCTCAGCCCCAAAGTCGTCTGCTCGCGAAATGTCCTCCGCTGGCGGCTCAACCAAAACAAAACACGTCTTCCCGCGCTTTCAAGTGCGCACCGCCGCGCCTCCGAGCGAAATAATCACTGTTGTGAGATTCAATCGGTCGGGCACCTAGCAAAAACAAGCGTTAATAATAAAACCGGCGGCACCCAGCTCACGATCGGCCAAGAATCACTCTCGTTCGGCAGCGCGAGACGACATGGCCTCGCGAGAAGACGCTACCCTCCCCCCAACTCGGCGGATAAACGCGCCGACTTTGTTTGACATGAACCGGATCAAATTAGAACGAGGTCCCTCGATGTGCGCCGAGACTTTGATTTAGAGGACAGGAGAAGAAGAATTAGAATGTGGACACGGGGTCAACGGGGGTTCTAAGGATACTAGGTTAAGGGCGTACAGGGTAGGGTGATCAGCTGTAGGGGCAACAGAGGGGGAGTGTGTTCTGTAGGTGTGGAGGAGGGAAGGGGTATGCAGTGCAGGGCAAAGGTGGAGGGGTAGGGTGCGCGACTCACTGGTCGGTCAACTAGTGCAACATTTACCCAATTACACTGATACCTCAGACTGTTGCCAAGGCCTACTTGTATATCCCATCCCATCAAACCCGATAACATTTCCGGGATTTACACAGATTCTACATTGCCCGCTTCAATCCACACGGAACATCTAGTTTATAACTCAGATTCACTCTCGCTAAAATTCCTTTTCTCAATGGGGCTAACAGGGAAAACACCCGGATGACTGGACTGTGCTTTCACACCCGGCACAACGGCCGCTCTTGTCGCGCTCCAGACGAACGTGATAGATGGAAATTGCAGTTGGCTAGCCATTCAGAAAATTGAATTTCTGCTATTTAGCGGGGAGGAAATAAATATATCCGCCTCTGTTGGCTGCGGGCCCTGAGGGAGCGCTGCCTGAACAGTAGTGGCATGGATTGTTCCGGTTGGTGCCAAAAGTCACAAAGAATTGGATTGATGAAACGACATACTGCGGCTGGGCAACGGTGCGCGATTTGGCTAACCAAAGGAAATTCTTGTCAAAGTGAACTTGTTCAACTTTAGAATCAATCAGGAGCTTAGAATGAGGCACACCCTCTATATCATCTAGATAACTACAAGGAATGCAAAGACCACCAAGGAAAACTGAAATAGATGGGCATAGAGGTACTTGTAGTTGAATATGCCGCCATTCCAATTGAGTTACGGGGAAATTGTAAATCTGTCTCCATCATCTTATCCACATTGAAGTTAATAATACCCCGCGAAGGGTTTTGTGTATTAACAGAAAGCTTTGATGTTAGTCAACGTTTTTTCCCTCGTGTTTTTGGAGCAGAGAAAATATTTCCCAATCTTTCCCTTGAGCGCATTGACACGGCGATGGGCTCGCACCAGACGCGTTAATGTGAACCAGTTGTAGGATGGGCTATTAAAGGCCCCGAGAGTCGCTCAGGTTGGGTTCTGAGCTGCTCGGTAACATCAGAAGTTGCCCGAGCTGCTCCTGAGCCGATCATTCGTCTATCTCGCCTTACACGAGTCAGTGATCACAAACAGACACATCCTACACACATGGCCCCAGCCGAGCTGCTCCCCGAGCTACACCATGAACTGCTCCATCCCCCTACACTGGGGGCAGGCGCTCACTCGCCCTGAGAAACACACACTAAAAAACTAAGAAAACACCAGCATGTATAGAGTTACTCCCTTTTTCAATTTATTCCCAAATTCACAGTGAATTGACTGGGCGGCCCGATGTCAGGCAGGGATGTATTTGACCACTACCCTCTCTGACGAGCCATGACTTGTAGCCGGGCTTGTGTTTTTTCATTGTGCCTAGCAGTTTAATAATGTCATAAGAAGGTAATAACATGGGACAATGTTTTATCACCTTCCCCTGGGACGTGGCCCCAATACCTGGGAAATAGCCCTGGATGATACATCGACTGAGCACATCTTTACATCAAAATACACTAACCAACAATTCAGTAAGTGAAATGTCTGAGGTTATATCAAAATATGAACTATCAGTTCCTCCTCGACTGGTGCGGTACACACATCAGGAGATACCACTGTTTGATTGATGAGAATTTTGTACTAAAAAGACAGACTTCCGGGGGATCTGCTCAGCGGGTTTTAGGGAGGGGGAGAGGGGGAGAGGGGGTCAGGATGAATAATACCGCACTACTTTAAGGGACTGTGCGCGAGATGCCGACATCTACAAACACTGCAGATGAGCTGCGTTCTCACCGCGTGTACCGCCACCTAGACCGGCGACGCGGCGCGACGCGGCGGGCATCGCGGGCGCCGCTTCCCGCCTCAGCGCCCGCCGACGACCGGCTCCTCCGTTTACCGATGATAGACGCGGCCTCCTTTCATCCCACCGCCCGCAGAGACGCCGATCCCTCGGGCGCGCTGATCCGCGAACCGTTCACCGCATTGGTCCCCGGCCCGGCCCGGCGCTGGCCGAGTGAGGACGGACGGCCGCCGCCAGCCCAGCCCAGCCCCAGCGGACACTTTATCCGCCGATCGAGCTGTGCGTATCAATCATATTAATTATCAATCACTGAGCGCCCCCATTAGTCACGTGACATCTGACACGTGACACCTGACATGCGCTGGCGCCACCCACCCACCCACCGCCTGCCGTCACCTCCCCACGATCCCTGGTGGTGTGATAGCCGCCCATCCCCCAACGAACCCCCTCCCACCCGACCCCAGATCTCATCATGGCGGGCCTCCACGTGGGGGAGTGTCTTACAAGACGGTGAATCTTTATCTGGTGGTGTACCAAATGTTCTTGGAAATACGGTAACCACTTCGATCCCACTAGACGTAAGCGCATACCTTATAGCATGTACACACATATTCACCAGGCAGGAGATGGTTAAGCACAGCCAAAGCTTTTTAACCCAACACTACAGTCCCAACCATCCTCCAGAAGTAGGTTAATATGCAATTTTATACAGCACTGAAAAGCCGTAGGAGAGGCCATCTCTTTTTACCCTTACTAGATAGATGAATTTAGCTCGGTCGATTGGAGGTCCGCTGTTTAAAAAGCAGGACATGGCTTTCTCTTACTATTCCAGTCAAGGGTTAAGGACTTGGATTTGGGGGACGGTGTTGAGAAAGGGGGTTGTGTTTGTTTTTCCTCGTCCTTAATGGCCGCGGCCAGTTGCCACCGTCGACTCCCGGAAGTGATAATTTGCCCTCCGCCATCTGCGATAAACGCGTTGAACACGGGTACCAGCGCAGCGTGTTCCGCTGATCCGGGATCGACCGGTACAAGCGTCACGTTGAACCGACCATATCGCCCCCTCCCACCCACAACCCACCCACAGCCAGTTTCCTTCTATATATGACCCAACCCCACAGCCATCCTACACATTTCTTATCATGTCAGTCACTTCAATATTCCAACAGACCCAGTTAAGCCCCGATCCCACTTATTGCCTTGTCTTAGGACTAAGTAAGCAGCCTGCGCTCTAATACGTTTTAATAACGCGTTGTGCTAAAATAACGCACACGCGTTCTGATGACGCTTCTGTGTTGATAACGCATGCGCCTTCTGATAATACAATACAGGAGACTAACGTCGGCCGGGAACAAGCAACGAGCGCTGTGTGATTTATGGTGCTCCCAGCAGATGGCGACTCTGGGGGTGTGGGTGAGCTGCTCTAATTAGCTCGCCAGGGGTATTCTGCTCCAGAAAAGGAGGATACGGAGGCGTACGAGGCCCTGAGCGTCACATTCACAAGACTGGACGCACCACGCAGCAACACGAACAGAGAATTTCACCAATGACCTTTTTCTAGACTCAGTCCAAGAACATTTTTGAGGAAGTTAACGATTTACTCCTAAAGCCGGATGCTGAATTCTCACTCTTTGATTGCACCCTGCTGTTTGTTTCTCAATGCCTATCCAAAGACAGTCTTTATGAATCAAATCTCCTGTAAGCATCAATTCTATCATATATATCACAAAGTATGTACATGTACGTTGGAAGGCGAAATTCTTTATATTTAATTGATGTACATTTGATCTCTCTCTCTCTCTCTCTCTCTCTCTCTCTCTCTCTCTCTCTCTCTCTCTCTCTCTCTCTCTCTCTCTCTCTCTCTCTCCTCTCTCTCTCCCCCCCCTTGGAAGTGAGCCTCTCTCTCTCCCCCCCCTTGGAAGTGAGTTCCATGAGATAAAGATTATTGCATCTAAAAAGACCCTTAGCCTTTTTACAGGCACAATACTGCATTCAAATTAGGTCACCATGGCTCTTCAAAGTTCCCTGAGATTCAACGGAGCATCTTCATGTGACGTTTCTGTTTTGCGTACAGTACACTCTTAGAATGTTGATTCTGTAATATATCTTTGCTTTTTCATATATGACGAACTTATTTTTATGCTTCCAAGAATTGCTGATTTCTTATATCGAATGAGATTACTCTCCAGAAGCATGTTTAAAAACATTCAGAGTACATGGACTTCTCAGCCTTTGCATATATAGATTAGTTCTTTAATATGAATTAGATCAATTCAAAAGAAAAGACTCCTAAAAGAACAATGGGTTTGGGGTTACCAATGGCTTCTCCAACATTAATCAAATGTAAACTTAATAAAAATCCTTTTTTGTGAAGAGAAATATTGCATATTTTTCCTAAATGGTGTTTTTACTGCCATGCCTCGGGAGGGTTTTTATTGAGCATTCATCTTAATTGGAAAATTAAAGTATTATCCAACTTCTATTTATATGCAAATTACCGCGTTTCGGTTTCATTTGACTCGATCGATTCTCTGGCGCGGCAACACAACGTCGGGGCGTAGACGCTGAAGTAATTTCACCCCTGCGTTGATATGAATATGAAATCCCGGCCGGCGGTATGTTGCTTTGCAGTGGCGGGGCATTCTTCAAGGTATAACGATCGGTATTCATTACAGAATGTCATTTAGTAATTCAGCCTCCCGTAGATCACCACAACGAGGCGACTGCTCCATTCGGACTAGATCGCCGGCGTACAAGTCTGGCGCCCGCAGTAAATTCATCGCCATATTATGTATTCATTTGCAAGTGAACATAGTTTGGCCGGCGAGCCAGCAATAGCTTGATTATTGTCATTAATTGTGATTCATGCGTGCCGCAAAACAGCATTATCGCAATCGCAGGCTCGCGCCAAAAGTCCACGGGCTTAGAGCACACAGGGAGGGAGACTGAATTACCATTACGGAATTTTCTATGTTCGCCCGCGAGTTTATTCTCTTTTCATTAAAATATGACGGCTCGTCCGCCGCGGCTGGTGGATCACGTGCGTGATGAATTCGCCCGTAGCGGAAAAGTCGGCTGCTTTAGCCTAAATGTCGTCTGCGGGGCACCTAACTGGTAATTTAGCGCGCGATTGTCCTGATGACGTTCAGCCGACCGACAAAAGTACCCCCCCTTTCAAAATTCATGGTCCTTTGTTGGACGCTACAACCTACTGATACCACATCGCCATCTTGCGTCAAACCGGGTTTGAATAATGCGCGGGAAAACGGCTAAGCAGACGACATTCTGCTGGGTGCGGTTTACGTCATTGTGTATTGACTTATGGTAAAGACATCAATCTATATTGAATCAGGATGGTCCATTGTCATTCTCATCTCGCCGCTTTCTCCAGCCGTGCGCTGTCGCTCCGTTTAATCATACGCGGTGGTAAAGCAACTGGAACGTATAAACGTCCTTGGTTAGGTGGCATTACAATGGCGTGCTCGGTAAGCCAACGAGCACCCCACTCTCTTTCCCGCCATTCTCGTAACTTTGAAAAATGGCCTGTGTCTGCTATTCTAGTGCGCATTTTTTACCTTTCCTGCTGTCGGCATATTAAGAAAGGAAGACATTACTTGTGACACAAACTGGAGACTTTGCAACAAAAAAACAACCAACGGTTGACAACGTCCCGGCGTTTCTCGAAAAAAAGTATCTGATGAATGTATTTCTAATTGACTAATTGATTGAATTACTTCCAAAAGAAGAGTTTCTGAGTACCGTAGGATCGGTTGAATGCCAAGTTGAGTAGCGTTTTTAAAGGGATATCCCTTTGCAACTAATGAGTTGAACAGTCATTTGAGTATATGGTATTTCCATGCTTTTTGATATGACGAAATTAGCCAGGCTATCACGAGCCTCTCGGGAAATAACGTCATGTTTTCCCTCTGCTTTAATTGACACAGTGGAGCAATCGAGACATTGTGTTCTGGTTATTAATTATGCACATCCAATGTCTCATCAGGGAGCCATCAGTGGTGGAATTCAAAACGTAACCGAAACTCTTCCCAATTAAACCCCATGCTCCCTCATAACAAGAGAGGGAAAAAATCCATCCCCTCACACTCTCCTCGTTGCCCTCTCCACCTGTGCCACCAGAGGATGCCTCAGTTATATTCGACTGTACTTCCGAGCCGAGCTGCGAAATACACCCCCTATCGGACAGGTGCGGTGGTCATGTGACTAGGATGGACAGGTCAACAATGCGCCCCCTGGTGTGAAAGTCAGCATTAGGGCATTCAGACAAAAACATAACAGTAAATTCCCCTACTCAATACGGAGAAAGGCCCCCTGGGACCGCCCGCCCGCCCCCCACCTGCCCGCCCGCCCGCCGCCGGCATCCAGACATGCCCCTACACCACTGTCCAGGGAAAGTGGATACAAGTATTGCTGCCTGAGTCATGTGGCTTCAGTTGGGTGCCCTCTAATCGCCCTCTAGAAGCCTGAGTGATTAGGGTTATGTCTCATGTTTCTCTGGGCAGTGGGGACAGTGTGGGGATGCCCCGTTGTGTACGCGGTAGGGGTTAAAAAGAAGTGGGCAGTAAGTCTTTTTTTCTCTTTCCCAACGTCGTTCTGTAATAAGAGAAAACGTGGTTACTGAGTCCGAAGGGATGGCCGTTCGAGGTCTTTTTATGCCATAAATAACATATTTATGGCATAAAAGGCCGAGAATGGCATCCCTACGGGCTCAGTCACTACGTTTTCTTATTATTACATATCTAAATAAAAAAAAAAACCGCCATTTTAAATACTTATGATATCTACCAATTGACCCGATGGTCACAGTGCGCCCGAATATTCACTACGCCCGAACATTATCTATACTACATCCCAAGCAGCGGGTAGTATTTCATAGACGTTCAGCCATAGGTATGTAATAATATGACATACCCCGTTCACCTTCAGCACGCGGCAAGATCCTCATACCGACCATACTCAGAATCATGAGAATGGACCTTCACCGCCCGATACATAGCGACTTCCGTTTGATTCGGCGTCTCTAATGACGTAAGCCCCGGAAATGCTGCCCCCCGACATGTTCAGTCAGACTGGCTACCAACCGAAGCAACCTCATTAGACGCTTTTCCCCTCAGACCATCGAGAAGGGCAGAAAAAAACTCCACATAGGGTCGCTACATCAACACCTCAGGTGGGAGGTGGAGGGAGCACGGAGTGGCGGCATAGATCATGCTGATTTTTGGCCGCTCCTAGGCGTGCTGCATACCCCGGGCGAACATCTTTCAAGTCGCTAAATTAGATCTGTGGCGGCTAGTCTTTGAAGCTGTCAAATTACACTCAGACAGAGTGGCCCCGGGCAGGTTTGTAGATCTAAGGAGGGCTTTCTGGTGTGAATCAAAGTAAATAACATGACAACACACAACTTATGACCGACGTCTTCCTGCAGCCGTGGAGGCCTTATTGGCTTCCATGTGGAAAATCTGTTTTTAAGAATAGAGATGTATGGAGGAGATTCTTCAGCAGGACACCTGATATGTGGACAGCATCTAATAATAAACCCTTTTAGTTGCCATCAAACTCGATTGTGTCTCAGTGAGCTTGGAAAATGCTTTGCACTCAAATCAATTTATTTATCAAATTTCAAATATCGTTATCAAACAAAGAATGAATTACCAATTTTATCACATTTCCAGAGGCCAACAACAATTATTGTCAGATGGTATTGTTTCTTCTACTGTGTTTGTTAGGTCAATTTCGTAATATTGACATCAAATCTCGAAATTCGACCGGGTGAGATACAGAACGAATATGATTATTCCTTGTCTTTAAAGTATTGGGTTTCTTTCATTTCATGAACAAGGCTACTTAACCTGAAGTTTTTGTTCAAGGTCATTTTCTGTTTCAATTTGATGGAATCAGAAGCAGCATAGCTGTATCTCACGCGAAACCCATACAGGAAAATCTTTGTGAAGCAAGTAAGAGGCAAAATACAATCTTTATAATTAAATTTGAACGGACACAGAAGTTGTCACGGAACTGTCTCGCTGTTGTACATCGCCAACGACGCCGTCGAAAGAAGTAATATTTGCTCTGCAATAAGGGCAGGCAGCGGGATAATGACATGAGAAAGACTACATGATCACGGCACTTTTACCTGTCCCGCCAATACTTCAATACATGATGAACGAGAAGGACCGTCCCTCCAAATCTCATCTGCTTCATTGCGGGAACAAATAAATGGCCCCAGAATACATAAATATGGGTAACAAGATCTGGAAATTACAAGCACCCTGTGATACGGTGTGCCGATGTGTTTCAGATATTCTTCCGTTTTACAAAAGGAAATAAATTCCACTCCCCAGTATTGATATAACGAAGCAGAGATAGATGATAATGGGTTTGTGATATAGTAATTCCGAGAAAATAAACGACAGATTTTAATGAACTTAATCTCAGAAATATACAAGAAAAAAAGTTTATATTTACAATACAACGTTGACAGTGTCCATCAGAACCTAGATTTCTTTGCCCTTTGTAATTTTTTTTAAAAATCAGACGCCAATTTGCTAGAACCTGGGCTTTTGTGATCTGGTGGCAAAGTAATCAGGGCAAGGTTAGCATGTCTAAGGCCCGGTACCTAATCGCTGCATGCGCAATCGGGTGTGTTTCTGGAAGGCCTGTCTAGGAGCAGACCTACCTGGTCGACCCTGTGAGGGTCCACCACACCTGTCAGCTTACCCATCCTCACCCCCTGAAGGGCCCGGGACCATTATCTCCTAGAGCCCGACACAAAGCCAGCCAACCATGTTTAGATGCCCTTTTGCGTGGGGGCATTGACAAAGGCCCTCACAGCGGGGAACTGCCCTCGCTCTCAGCCCTGAGTCTTTGTCGTCCTTTGCTGCTTGTCACTCACATTCCATTGCATTTCTACCATTGCTGCTGAGCGACAGTAACGCTGAAAGGAAGAGGGAGAAATCCAAAACGCGGGCGAGCTCAGCTGGACCCTTTGAAGGGGCGGTGTCGCGCCCGTTCCACCAGTTGTTGGCACCCCAGTCCCCTCAGCAGCCCCACCTCCCTGCCGACGAACGCGGACAATCGGCGATGCGACCCACCACCCAGGTCGCCTCAATGAGACTTTTTCACCCCAAACCCATTTAGGAAATCATCACCATTTGACAGGCAAATGGAGTATTATGGGGATGGGTTTCTATTAAATTCCACCTCGCCAAATGTTTAATCGCCACATTTCGACACTCGATACTAGGCGCGGACAGGGCAGCTGCTGAGTTGCCCTCGGAGAAGCCCACTTGTCATCGGCGGAATTTATCTGGGCTTTTGACCCACAGGGTGGCTCTTACAATCCAGGTGCCTCAAAAACACCTCAGTTGTTTCCGGGCTGAGATTTCATGAAATTGCCATCTTCACGTTTCATCGGAGGGTCTACTTTCTCTGTAATTGCTTCCATGAGAGCATTAGGGGCCCAAAGGCCCAGTGGCACGTTTCAGATCGGGCGAAAGTAAGCCTTTGTGTCAGCGTCGAAATTCAAGTCCTATGTTTTCCGAGTCCACTGAACGGCTAAGCCGTCGTCATACAATGACGCTCACCCAAGGTTACAGTAATTTGCAATGTAAGCCCAAGCTTTTAGTTGACATTACATTGTCAGAATCGTGTCCGACATTGAAGTTAGGCAGTCATGCCATTAGGTCATCGCCTCTGTCAGCCTGCCTTGTCTCCCTTTGTCCACGCCAAAAACCATATTGTCCTATGAACTTCATTGAAGGCAAAGCCATGATGTAGAGCCTAATCTCACCTTAAACACCATAGGAGCATTGCCTTTCACCCACTCAGCTTAGGTTGCATACTTAAAGAAGGACCAATTTTGCAACAATTCAGTTGTTTTTTCTTCTGCAGCGGGAAATTTGGATACAATTTTGAAACTGAGTTATCCCAGTGTCTCCTCAAAGTATAATTATCGACAGGTTTCCAATGGGGTACTCTGGGTCAATTATCATATTGTTTGCGGCCATTAAAATTTCCCAAAAGGACACTCCCTTGCTTCACATATGTAAAGCAGGAAGGTGGGCACGCTTTGCGTGTTTATGACGCCCTGGTTCATTTTCCATCTGTCACAGCGACAGGAAAACTGACATCTCACCCAATCTGCTGGGGTCCATTTAAAGTAGCACTGGCCACTTTGGCGTCTGTGCCCCATCGAACACCTCACTGGAGCCCCTGAAATCTCGCCTGCTCAATCTGCAATTAAACTCTGATGATGGCTATTTAGTGACAATAATAGGTGGACAGTGGTCGACGAGGGGCTGGTGGCGGCAGCGGCAATGGCCGGAGCGTGACGACTGACCATGCAACGGTACGTTACCCGCCGTCCGCAGCCGGCGCTCCGCTTTTGTACGAGATCGGCGCTCCAGATGGTCGCACGTTAACACACTGCGGCCACCGAGTCATTAGAACTCACTGATTATCGCTCAGGCTGACCGACAAATATCTTTCCCTTCCACGCCATTGTCACACATGCTAATAATACCGCCGACGCCTTTGTCGGGGCGCTGGTTGCAGGGAAAATGGCCGGCTGGAATCTCATTAGCGTCGCTACGTGGCTCCAGTCGCCGAGGAAGCTGCCGTCGCTTCATTTGGTCTCCGGCGACTAAAAAAAGGGGGAAGCAAATCCTTAGAATGTCCCATGAGAAAGCGCCCACATATACTGCCTGGTGTTTTTTAAAGATCTGTTAAAAGCCTGGCCGCTTTTAATGATTAATCAAAGCAGTGTGCTTTAATAGACTGACGCGCCATTTTTTTCTACAGGATTCGCGTGAAGTATCATATATCGATGCTGGGAGTGTAGGGCCAGTGGCGGCAGCTGTCGTTTCGCTCACTTTCTCCCGAGAATTGTAACTATACAGTGTTATCCCAGTCATGCCCCAGCCACCTTCCTCCCCATCTCCCTCATCAACCACCACCCACCCCCATCCCGACCCCCAACCCCCAACCCCCAAACCCCCTCCAACAACAGCAGGTCCCATTTAAGCTTCTCTCCCAGGCTCCTTCTGCTCGCTCTGCAGAAAACAAGACACATTTCCTGTTTGCGACAATGGGGAAGGGCCAGTGAACTTTTCACGCCGCATGGAGAACGACAAAGTGTTTTACGACAATTAAGGTCGCACAATACTAATCAGTCTCCCGAGCTCCCTGACCCTGTCTGCGGAGAAACAATTCAAACAGGTGCGTCGGTGTCACCCCGCCATCACCTGTTGAGGTCGAAAAAGGCAGTACTCACGGCACAGGCACCTCAATACATCATCCTAAATGAGCATTTCCAGGTCAGGCTGACTTATGAATATTCACAAGACGTTTTGCCCTATTTGAAATCACCCCTTACCGACGGGACCCCGCTCCAGCCGCCGACCGCATGTCCAAATCAGTGATCAATTAACATTGTTCATCTCCAAACACTACAGAGGCGATTACCCTTCCCCCTCGGCTCGGATTAAGGAAGCTCTTTTTAAAGATGCGTGTATAATCCATCAGGTTTGTTGAACTTGAATATCTGCCCCTCTCATACCCCATCACTCCCCAACCCCACAACACCGCCTCCTCTGCCAACTCCATTCTACATAAAGCAACTTGTGTTAGTCACCCTGGAGATGATCGATCATCCAGAGGAGTCCATCCTCCTTGTGTCAGTCAGTCGATTTCACACAGCTGGGAGATTTGTGGCAGCCCTAAGTAACTAAGACAGAAGCAACACACAGTACAGGGACCGTATCACACTACCTCTGGTAAAACTCCCAGTTCTATGGGTTTTTTTCTCACTCTCCCCTTCTGTTCTATTCAAAACAGCTGCCGACGGGAGGTGTGTGCTGCCCCCTGGCGCTAACGCACGTTTAATCAGTTTACCCGGGTCCCCTGCCCACCACGCGCCAACCCCCTCTATGTCGACTAAAGCAGACGACAATTGCCATTTACATTTCACATTTCATGAACAGTTGATTTCAATATCCACATTATCCCGCTCGTCGGCGCGCCTCGGGCGTCGGCCTCGCTGGCGTAATGACGGGGGAGGCACTTGGAGAAATTACCACTGTCAGATGTTTTAACGTCTCCGCCCGCAGAATCAAATGCCGCGCCAAGTAATCGTGGCCTGTAACGGCGTTAAAGGCTGTCTTCAAATCAAGCACAATCTTATTCAACGGAACTGCCTTCTTTAATGTCCTAAATGGCCTATTTATTAAATCCATTTGAGTCGGAATCGCATTATTTCCTTCTTTTGTGGCATCCAGCAGTGATACATCATAACTGACAATGTGAGGGCCGGCCGCGATATGCCACCAAGTGTTACGGCCATAAAAACGCATTTCAATTTGAGTTAGGGGGATTCCGTCTAAGAGGCGCTGTAGTACTTGGAAATATTTATTGGTATCCTTACGCCAATTTAACTGAAGAAACCACAGCATTGCGTATTGAGGAGAGAAAAAATGGCAATTGTGATCGCAGCTCTGTTGGTTTTTCTTTTTTTCTCTTGATAACAATTGCAGTTGTATTCTGATTAAAGCCGTATCAAAGTGGGATTTGGGAATTAATCTCATTTTCTTTTATTAAAGCTGAGTTTTCTAATTTACTGGCGTCATTAGAGTCATACATTGGCACCTATAGAGCTGGGCGGGGCTGGGGCTTCCACATGCATGCTTCACCATAAGGTAGGTTACAATATCGATAGCTCCCCATACATTTGTGATGTACTCGGAGGCATATACGAAATGACGAGCTAGGGGTGGGGCGCCACCTTACTACTGACGTGCGTCAGCGACAACATATTGCACCTAACAATGGAACTATAATATTGTGCAACTGTCCACCAACTGGTTGAATGGTAACATGAAAACCGGGTGCTGATTACCAGATATAATTGATGTCATTTGCAACACTTTCTTTTCAGTGCCTTTCAGCAATAGGCCGGCAGGTGATGCGTGGGGAGTCGGTTTTTATGGTCATGCACACTGCAGCCACGTTTCACTTCAATGAAACTCTCTGAGAGGACTGAAATCACGCAATGTTTTGTAACACACACAATGCCCCCAGAACTCCCGTCATTTTCGTCAAAGCTCTACTCTTTGTGGTTCACACAACTGGCCAAGCACCTTCATAAATTGAGGAATTGAATTAATTTTGTCTGAATTTTTTTCCCCTTTTTTTGTCATGAAGGGGTGAAAGTTAAGAAGAGAGATCACGCATTGCTTGGGGAATTGACGCGTTGTCTCGCGCTCGGCGCGTGTGGTCCATGGTGCCGACAGAAAATAACCCCCTTGGAAACTCGGGAAAATCCAAACAGTGCACACAAAAGTTTCACTCATTGTCACCTCGAATTCATCGGGCCTGAGCCATCTGTTTGTCCCAGGGCAAGAGATGATAAATTATAGAGCGGCGTTGGACGTACAAAGCATGACCTGCACAATGGTGTGGCACCCGAGTGTGAAAATGCTACAAATGTTACAAATGTTATTTTTTACGAGCGGGGTCATCCCCCATCCCCCAGGGTCATCCCGGGGGTAAAGAGGGTTGGGGAGGGGACAGGGCTAGGGGAGGTGACCCGCACGGGTAGATAACTAGGAGAGTGGGGGAGTGATAAGGGTGGTGAGAAGAGGAGGGAGGAAGAAGGGCAGCTGGTGGAGTTACAAAGCTCCTGTCAGAGGACCCAGGTTACCGTTACACCAAAGAAAAGAGGCCATCCTCTTAATACGTTCTAAAGCGGTCTGCGAAGAAATGCTCGGTACAAAGCATGAGTTCCTATGTCAAAATATATACTTTCACCCCATCTCTAAACCAGCATAGCAGTAGATAAATAAGTATCAATGAAACACTAAAGCTATAAAGTAACAGTCGTGGAGGGAGTGGAGTTTAGGAAGAACACAATTTTGTTCATACTTTGAGTGTTATTTTGACCAGGCAGATGCTTGCTGAGTGGTAGGAAGTGTCAGTTTCAATAGGCTGGCATGTAACATCACATATGTCTTCCATAAGTACGACTGTATGTCAGGAGCGTACCAGGCTGAGGTTTGCCGCCTCCAGCCCCTCTAGGGCGGGGCGCGGAACCAGGTAATTATGAGGTGAACGTGTGAGAACATCCCACATGCTTGGCCAGTCATGCCCCTCGACGAGCGCTGGGGGAGGCTTATAAAATCACTCACTACAGAGCCGCACATGTGTGCCATTCAGAGCAAATAAAGGGGGCCTACAACTCTGTCTGTCCACCATTTGTAGCTGTGAATACAAACATGGTGATCAATAGTGGCAATCGTGTCTGTGCTTAAAGGTTCAAGCTACATAGAGACGTCAGGGGAAGGTGAGCAGGGAAAGAAGGGATTGCACCGTCTTACCTTAGCTACCTTTGGTTACCAACCATGTGATTGATCCTGGAAACTCTACTGCCGAACAGTTTTTGTATTTATTTCAATAGTTTGTATCTTTGAACTCTGGGAAGCCCTGCAAGGCAAGAGTTACTTTCAATTGAAAGAAATCAATTGCTATCGTGATTACTGATATATTGGCTTAATAGATAAGGTGGAGAGAGATAGGATGAGGAAATAAAGTTTGCAGTTCCAACTGTGGTCATTTATCTGGCTCTTATCAAACAGGATCTGTGCATGTAAATAGCCTGATGTAAACGCCATCTTCTAGTGATCTTTCATACGTGGGCTGCAGCGCCATCTTTTTATGCCATCGCACTCGGGATATCGGTCTTAATTAATATGGGCGGCAGAGCAGTGGCAGGGTAAATGTTGTCGGGATGGAAAGGACCTTTTCTCACCATCGAATCACCCCATGGACTGCCTCCCCTACTGACTGTGGCTCCGCCTAGTGGGGGCCCGCTGACATGCCAATTTGCTTGCATCCTTCCCAAACGGCGGGCAAAAACAAACGGGATTCCTGATTCCCACTGTGGCCACACCGCTTACTGTGAGTGTCGGCACAGCCACGCGGCAGAAAATGAGTCCGTCTCCAGTCGTCAGATCTGTGTGCAATCCCCAGCTATCAGCGGCCTCATGAGATGGGGAGGAGGAGGAGGTGCCGGTGGGAGGTCGTTATCCAGGGCGCCAGAAGGAGGAAACAAGTGCACAACATAAGACGGGGCGTGCCACCCATCACGGCCGGGACGAGATCACTCCGCGCGGCCAGCGGAGGAGAGCGGCCAGAGCGATGTTCCAGCTTGCAGCAGTCAAAGCGCATATCTTTGCAAATGTTTCTGGCAACTTGGGCGTATCAACTTCACAGCGTGGAGTCATGATTGGGCCGTCTGTGTTTCACAGGCGGCGGCTATCATGTGCTCAGATTAGGCGTGGCCGTGCAGTTGGAGGGCTAGGCTCATCTGTTTGCCATACGGCCTGACTTTAGGCCGTGTGCCGCCTGTAACTGCCTCACTCCCACTTCATCTGTGCTCCTAACACGAGACCCCTTACACACCCCCCTCCACCGACACCACCATGGCCTCCAGGTTGGGGCCAGCCATGGCGGCTCCAATAAAACGCTCAGATATGATAGCTCCATTTGCCAGACGAATCATCTCCGACTGAGGGCCGATGCACAGGAGCACAACAGGGTGGCGGGTGGCAGGCATTCTGGGTGGGCCCCCAGTCAAATATCACCAACCTCAGCAGGTCATATCGCGTAATAAATAGCTCGACGATGGGAAACCCTCTAAATGATCCCCACAGGCGCCGCTGCCCTGTTGTGCAAACGTTAAAACATTCCTGACATTGTTGTGGCTATTTTACGCTCACCTCAGCTGCCTACAAAGAAGCCGTGTTCTACCTATCTCCTCTGCACAAACGCCGCTGGGGGTGGCCGGTCGCTGAGCAGCTCGCTGAGGCGATAACACAGTGTGGCCGTCAGCTGCTCCCAGGCGAGGTGGTTATCTAAATAGGCTTTGACATTGGAAACATAGTTAAGTCGTCTGTGATTACCTATGATCCTTTCTTGTCTCAAGAGGTGTGAATTCTTTTAGTACTGCCATGTCAAATTTGCCTACCACCTCTTAACTGCTTCTCGAGACATTTCAATCAGGATGTATTCAATGTGAACCTGCTATATTATTTACTCTCGTTTACAGTGATTTGAGGGGGTTACCTTTCCCGGATAACCATTTTCTTTAGAGAGGTTGGCACGCACACACATGAAGATTCCCTTGTTCCCGAGAACTGGCTCTTAATCCAATTCGTCAGAGGCACTCTAATTGGAGCCATTTTAGTCTGTTGCCCCGACCCTCAAAACTTCATTAAGAAGCCAGAATAGGCACTCTGCGCAGTGCCCTCGGGGAACACCCACCATTATCACACGCTCACTTCTGAGGGACTTCTTTAAGAATATCATCATTTTCACCCTCATTGCGCCCGTGCAAGCCTTGGCTTTGTTCTGACGCAGATCGCTACGGTGGTTAGATTTGATCCCAACTTTTTCTCTTTTCTTTTTTTAAATGATTTTTCCCTCTGCTCTCTCTGTTTCTCAAAAAAGAAGCCCATGGCTCGCCCTGTCTTTCGATGTAACTGTCAGTCTGTGTTTTTAGCGCCGCACTTTGGGCCGCCCAGAGACATCCCATTCCACTTTGTTGGGGGTAATTATCATCATCTCTGAAGACAGTCGGTGCTACTATCTCCGACCCGCAGTGGGAGCCGGGCTCCCGTGCGCGCCGCTTGTCTGTACATCAATACGCGTCCCCGGAGGCCGGCCCAGCCAGCATCAATGATTATGTCAAAGTTTTTATGGCCGTTAAAACATCTTCAGAGGCCCCCGGTCGCGATCACTTATCCCCGATGACATATCTGAGAAATCATTTCATGTGCGCATTGCGTCTTCATCGCGTCCGCCATCGCACGGCTCAAAGGGGCGGCGTCGCTCGGTGACAAAGACTCCCAGCTCGCGGTGAAAATTTGTAATCTCACTTATTCTGGGCGATAATAAAGGAAGACCGGAGACGCAGGCAGTGGTGCGCGCGCAGTCAGCCACCGGAACATCCGGTGAATGCAACTCCTTTGGTTATCGCGCGGATAAATCACGGCGGTTTACTAAATCATCGCCGGAGCTGACCGACCGTCATAAAATTTGTACAATGGCACTGGAGGGCTTTGGTGGCACCCGTGTTGCGACAATGGCTATCGAATCAGTCTTTCTCCCTTTTCGTCGTCGCCCCCGTACTTGTTCCATAAATGTGGCGCATTCAGTAGGCCGGCGCCCGACTATAAATCTCCCGATCCGATGAAAGAATTTGATAATTACCTCGTAATATAGCCAGCCGTTAACCCGGGTCACCTGTCCCACTCCATCAGCTGGGCGCCCCGCATCCCGGGCCTGAGCAGAATGCCTTTGTGAGACTCACAAGGCGAGCAGCTCCACCAGCAAATAACTATCTCATATGGCTCGCATCACCTCTCACACGTGTGTGCCGGCAAGGAGGAGGTTGTGAAAGGGTGACCGTGAGATGGGGACACGACTCCCTACAGAAGAATTCTATTTTCTGTCCTTTAGACACATGCGAGATCTGGTTGGGCAGGAAGAGTATGATGGCCGACCATCGAATTGGCCAAACCTGGGGAATGTGCTAGGAGATTGGCCTTTGCCTGGAGAGCGCGCAGCTAATACATTGCAGTCGTCTTTATCAGTAAAGCTCATGATTTATCCGCTGGGGGAAATATTGCCGTTTTCGCCCTTGCCACCATTAATTTCGATCAGCGTGCAAGAGCCACTGACAAGCCGGATTGGGCCACCGTCCTCCCTTATCGACGCCCATCGATGTTGTCGACTGGACACGCCTGCCCTCGGGGAGCGCTCGTTGCGCTATCCGGTGGCCGCGTCACAAAGATATCTCGATATGTCGAGATGATCCCGGGCCGACCAGCGATCACTGGTCCATTGGCAGTCGGCAAAGCCCTGCCTGCGCCCCCCTGCGAAGTGTCGTCATGGCCGGCGGGCGGCATCGTCAGCCCGGGCGAGCTGCTCATCTATCAGCTGCTCAGCCCGCCGAATCACAGAGCCATATGGCCGCATGCCTCAGCACTCAGCATCGCTAATTACCCAATATGGACGTTCGCCCAACAGCCCTCCACCCGAGCCCTGCAAATACCCATCAACTGCTCACAAAAACTCATTTTGCTCGCCACCGTCTCTCTGATCTAAAAACGCAGCGCTCGTCGATAGAGAACTTGTTGGTTCCATTTGCTGGGGCGACCAGGGGATGACGCGCCAGATATTACTCATATCTTTTTCTGTTGATTGGAATTCCATCCCCTCCCTTGTGCTTCCCTCCTCTCCCACGCGCCCCTCGCCACCAACCCTACCATCCCACCCTCTCATGATCCAGCTATTCATATAAAACAGTAGCCAATGGCGGCCTCATCAAAATGGCCTCCAAATGAGCCCTGGACATTGCTGAGCGGGCCAGAAGCCAACATCAATACAATGGTGGAGCTCCTATATTGAGTGCTCACTACGACAGCGGGCAAATGTCAAAACTCAAACAAACACCTCACCCAGGACGGCTTAGTAATTCGACAAGAGAGGTATAATTACAAATCTTCATCAAATATAGATATCCGGTTATTAGCTCTTTCTCCTCGTACCGAGCCGGAGAGAAATTAATATTCTCCCAACATGAAAGGATGCCCGGTAAGCTGAGTCGACTGGAGGGGGTGGGAGCCACTAAGGCCAATGCAAATCCACGTTCGTGCGTCTGGTGGCTTCGACTCAGGCCGACGAACTAACCCTCTCTTACTCTCCGCACCCTCAGCACCACCACTCTCAGCACCAACACCGGTCGAAAAAAAAACCTCAGATATCCAGACATGCATCAAAATCTAATATTCCGGCCTACAGATATTAAAAATACAAAATTTATGGCTGCTGGTGGGCCACACTCGAGGCATGATTAATATATGGATGATTGATTTTCAGTGGCCGCCTCGGTTTTGCTGGTAGAGAGAGGGAGAACTTGGAGCAGCGATAGAAGGGGAGAGAGAATTGTGTCCTTGTTGAATGTGAAGTGCGCTGTCCAACAGGCTCTGTGCCTCAGTGCCAGGTGTTGCCGTTCCCAAAAAGCACCCAGTCGAGTGGGCCTGGTGGCGGCGGGATAAAACGACCAATAGGAATGGTGGGCACCGGGCTCAGAGCACAATGGCCTCAGTCCACACGACTGTAGTGGGTAAACGGCCGGCTGGAGCACGCGGTCAAGTGATGTAAAAGGCCAGAGTGTGACTGGGTACATGTTTGTAAGCAGCGCCAATCGTTGTGGATCCACAGATGAAAATGTCCATGTGGGCGGTCTTGGACAGCTCGATCAGTGTACCTTACCATACATTATATATACATGAATCATATATGTATCATATATAAAATATGCATATATATATAATATGCATATATGCATATATATATATATATATATATATATATATATATATATATATATATATATATATATGTATGTATGTATATATATATATATATATATATATATATATATATGATTCATAGACGCGCCAAAAACACCGGTACACAAAAAAATTATAGATGGACCAAAGTCAGCGTGTAATTTGTATTTGCTGCATACATGTATATATATTTGGTTTACCTTTCCCCCTTCATTGTTAAAAGAAAAAGGCTTATAATCATACCCTATTATTTCACTATCTGAAGCAATTGATAGGAAAATATTTGAAAATATCGTTTAGAAAAATGAATTTCTTGTTTATGAACATACAAAGTGCAAGCTCAGATAAAAGGAATAGTGTTGTCTCTGCACTCTAAACATGGGGGCATGCGCCTAGACAGATCTCTATAAAAGCATCAAATCCCAGTAACTGAACTCTGACTTCCTGGGATCTTGGCGAGAGCTCGCTCCCATGTCCGGCTTTCACAGGAATGATCAAACCGGCCTTGATCCCCGCGCGGTCGACGTGACATTTAGTCAATAATTCCATCTTTATTCTCTAACGGAGCACATGGCATTGACCGACGCTGGCAGAGGGAGCGAGGATGGGTCGGGGAGGCGGGGCGGAAGTGAAGATGTGTGTCACGAGGCAACGCGGTGTTAGCGTCTGTCTAAGGAGGCAAGGATCACAGCGATGACCTGGCGTGTCCCGACCTGACGCCTAATTGTGTCAAAGTCTCGTCGCCGATAGCCTAACACGGCCCATTACACCCGAATGCTGACATCCACGACCAGAACGCATCCTTTATGAAGCATTTCCTGCCATATGGCACTTGTGCTGGGCCTAAAAGACCACCTCCTATTGTAGGAGATTTCGGGGTATCCTTTATGAGGGAAGTTCCGCTCCAGTTCACAGAAGCGTTTCACGCGAATCGGACTGACGATGAAAAATTACCAATTGATCTCCCCCAAAATCTGTTAAGACGGAAATGAAATATTGCTCATCCTGATTAAATGTTGCCCTACGTGAGGGAAAGATGTGTTGAAAACAACACTGCTGCGATATCAGATGCGTATATCTAGTCTGCATCCTGTGAGCATGACAAAAGACTATTTCATGCAGCAATAAAAAGAAAGTAGTTAGTGTTAAACACGAAAAATGTTCACCACCTCAATATTCCTAGTGATACAATGTGCGAAATACATGCAACAGAGAAGCGAGTGACATGACATTCTGTGTCAAGGCCTCACGCAATCTCCGCGGGAGAAGTGACAAACCGAGGCGAACTGGCCTAACAAGGTCGGGCTGATCGCAACTAATACTCTGGTATTTGCCGATATATTTTCATACACGCTAACTCAAATATAGCCAGGGCAAACGTGGGGCACCCCCTCCCAAGAGCTCGTGTTTCCACATGCTATTACCATCGGGGTGGTGACAAGGTGACATGTTTAAATAAACACCTCATGCCAGGGGTCGTTGTTTATCTCTCTACAACACAAACAGCGTCACAAATATCCTACTCTCCGACGTTAATATATTCCGAAACTACCCTAACTGATTGAAATAACCATGGAATAAGGATTGCTGTAGAGGTTTAAACACTGTCACATCTTAAAATCTGTTTCACAATTAAGATGGTTTAACTACTAGGAAAACCTCGCCTTCTTCCGGCCCAAGACAGGAGATGAAACCAATACCCTGTTTAAATCTTGTTTGGAAAATCTTTGGACAATCCGTCTCAATGATTCCATCAACGGAAAACCACAAAACCATCAGGATAACGGTCTCAAAGTCCATAACTTGGGAGAAACATAATCGAACCTATTCTAATTAGATTTTGACAATACTTCCATTCAGGTCATAGCTTGCTTTATGAAATGTAGTAAGATAACTCTTCAATTATGCTTACATTGTGACCACGAATAATCTATTTTTATCAATTTTAAAGAGAATATGTACTGGAAAGTGTCCCATAAAAATCAATTCCATTGTTTCCCTAAAAATTGCACATCAAAGATTATAATAACAAGCCTTTATCATTGAAGTATGTTAAAGCAACTAAGCCGTTGTTATTGGTTTAAGAAGTAACCGAAAGAGACCCATTTCATGTAACCCAAAGCTTTCACAAGGTAAGAATACGATTGCAATGCGCTGTACCGGATGGGTTATTACAGAAACGCACATTACCGGCGCGCATACACGCCCGCAGGACACAAGGTGTGGTAATGTATTGGTGTCATTAACAGAAAACCACCCGGATGTTAATCACTACATGAAAGCTAACACACAATAAAGACATTACCCACATTGTCCTAAGAGAATCTGTGCTCGCGGCAAGTCGGCCCAGTGTTCTGTCACTGTTCCATATGGACCCTGAGATGCCAATGTCAGAGAATGGCGTATTACGGTAACTGTGTATAATGTTACGGGTTGTTTTCAAATTGTCCACAGGGAGACGCAGATGTTAGGACAAAAGGGGCGTATAGCTATGAGGTCAGTGGACAAAAGCCCTGACGTAAGACACGTGTTTACTGTCACAGCATTAGGCATGTGATTCGAATTTTCAAACTTGTCTATGCATAATGCATCCTACAAAACAAAAGGATAAACCTCGATGTGTGACAACTGCCAGGAGCAATTAACTATTTACTACACGTAATTCTACCCTGAACCAAAGTGCATCAAATGAGTTCTCGATCAGTCTCTCTAGTTCGTCATTCGGCGTTGTAATATCATTTTAGGCAAAAACAATCATATAATGTAAGTACAAGCCACCCACAAGGCATAATGGAAATTACATTGTAACGACAACATGAAGAGGAACTTTATTCTGTCGGCGCATCAATTTCGAGTGACACATTTTTTTATGAATTAGAAGGTAGGATTTGTAAAGATATTATCAAGATTGCCTACAACTAAATTCTGAGATTGCATACTCCAGTCAAGTGTGTGACTTTTTATTTCAAAGACTATGTAGGGGTTAACCGCATTTCATTGTGGGGACTACAGACTGGTTAGGCTTTGAACATATCAGGTATCTTTGCTGAGTAACATGTGTCAGGCTATAATTTACAGCGTTGGCAATATATGAACACTGTTATGTTCTTGTCAGCAATACAGACTGGCTGTGTAACTCTCTACCAGACTGTCAGTACCCGCCGCTGGTACGCTGTTCTCACCTCCAATCTAATCAGCAGGTCATTTAACCCTAGCCGCACACCCTTCGACCCAGTGGCCGCGCTCGCCCTGTCTTGTAAGTACCCCCTCTGGGAGACCCACCCTCCCTCCCCGCCCACCCGCCCCGCCCCTTCCCCGTCCGTGTAGCCAGGTGTGGAGCCCGAGTGATCATCATCAACTCGGGCCCTTCATCACCACGGCCCCACTCTACACACCATCCTTCTACACTAACACCTGCCTCTCTCCACGCGGGCACAACATAACCAGGATCCCTTGGCCAACGCCCAAAACTTGCACTAGACCCTTGTCATGATTATTTATTAATAGCGATACTATTTTTACCAGAATAATCCCACCCCCATACGGTTTTATCTGTTTGGCATTCCCGCACGTTGTGGATACATTGGGATCTGTATTGATCCGTGCTGTATTTTTTTATTTTCTATCTCATCTTCGCGAAAATGGATAAATCGATGGTATGACTTGTTCACATCGATGTATGTGTGCAATCTTGTATTGAAAGGCTGACGGTAAGATACCTGTATGGGTATTCATTCTCCTAACCGTGATTTATTACACACATTATAGATATGCCTACAATATCAGGTTAACTAAAGCCGACAAGCAGTAGTATATTATACTCAGAGGTAGTGCCAAGCATGGGGCTTTGATATTGTAGATTAGAGGACGCTTAGAGACAGTGCTGGTTCAGCTATTTTTATTCTGACATCTAAACTTTGTAATTGTTCCCACATCATCAATATCGCAGCCGCAAGCGGTAACATAAGCAGGACTATGTTTATTCAAATTAATATCCGGCTTAATTAGAGGTAATAACCATTAAAATTACACAAAGGTGTCAATTAATGCGATGAATACATCATGTGTCAGCTTTTTGGGAAGGATACCCGTGAGGCGTGGAGTACAGATGTCGGGCATGGGGCCTCCGCTCTGCCGTGTAGAAACGTTGTCCGCCAAAAAAAGCTGGGAAAATGGCGGAAATTGGCCAAATCAAGGTTAAAAGGACGAGACTTTGTTGTGTGTGGACATGTGTGAAGTTCCCCACAATACCACCCCCACCCCGCCCCTTCCTACACACAATGATATACCGTATAGAATCGTCAGCATCCCATCCACAGGGCCCATGCATCCTCGGGTGGGTGATGTGGTGTGGGAGTGGGAGGATGGAGGGGAGGTGGATGAGGGATAGGAGATGGCTCCTCCTTCTGCACCTAAACCGACGTTTTCTCCGCTTTCACCTGGCTACAATAGCCGAGGGTAGCGGTGCAGTGCCCACCTCTCCAAACACAACAATGCGTGCCGAGGAATCGCACAAAGACATTAAACCTGAATCGGGCCGCTGGCGGCGCTGCCGTCGGAATAATAACAAGCTGCACAATGACAGGCCATAAAGAAAACAACTGTATCTGTGCCCGGACTGGGCTCTGTAGCCGCAGGCCGGTCTCCGCCAATGACAACGTCTAACAGAGACTTAATACTTAGCCCGGGGCGTCCACTGAATCTCCCTCCCTCTTCCCCAGATCCTGATATCTCCACGCCTTGCATAATGAAAAAGTGAATAAGCGAACCTTTGTTGTAGTAAGCCCAGCGACCTTTGTGATTTCCCTTTACTCCTCTTTCTTCTTTTTCCCTTAGCCCAATCCCTTTTTACTATAATTATCCAAGTTTTTTCCTCAATGTGCAAAAATAACCCCTTAAAATTAAAGGAAAAAAATTTCAACATTATGTTCATATGATTGGTGGAGAACATTGTAAAAATGAATGATTGCTGTGGGAAGATTTACGATGCGGATCGCAGACATCCCTCAATTGACGGGTTTGTAATAATGATGATTACGATATTGTAAATGTAAGTAGTTGTAGTCATGATATTGTGTGCGGGGCAAGGTACATGATTAGAACGCAAGCAGCTCCTGGCCTTCCTATACCAGATACTACTAACTACATCCCTGTGAAGCTCTTTGAGCATCAGTGGACAGAGCTGCCGCCTACCACGAGTTATTAGGCATGTAAGCAGAACAGACACGCAACAAATACGTTTGCCTTGGTTTCAGACAGTTTATGTCAGCTTCTGTCGGGGGCGCGGAACAGCCCCCATGCTACAACTCACACCATGCCGGGATGGGCGCCCAGAGGAGACCTCCGGGACCCGGAGGGGGCGAGCAGGACCCCCGGGGGGCTGGTGTCACACCGGGGGCGCCTCAGCCGAAAAATGTGGCTAACATTGGTCCGGACGGTCCCAACCTGCCCGCGGACATCAGTTCCGCAAGCCACGTATATGATAATGAAAGGTCGACCGGGTAAAGGTTTATTGTGGACTGGTGGTGGTGGTTGGGGGAAGTCAGCCCTTCAAGATGGTACAACTGACAGGTCATATGTCTTACTTATCTGAGAACCTCCTCACACAGTAGTCCTACCGCTCTAAGTGATTTGCGATTTATCTCAAACCTGCAAATGTAAAGAAATCAAAGCTGGTCTCCAGATATGTAGGGATATTAGTCAGGCCAAGGCATGCTACATAATACTTAATCAGTTTTCAGATCTGATACCAATACCAAATCTTCTCTGAAAAAGTAAACATTAATTGTATACTTTGAGATGAACTCAGCTCAAATCCTATTGAAGAGTACAACACCCGCAAAATGAGAAAACACCTCTTTATCAAATTCGGCCCCAACGAATCGTACATAATTATAAGCTGAAAAGTCGAGGGTGACTTTTGACACAGCAAACTTCGTGGTCTATGCTTTAGATAGGCTGGATGTTGAGGGAAACGAGAATACTGAGCATTGGAGTAAGGTAGACCCCTGGAATCAACTCCATCTCCTTTCAAGTGAACAATACGTGTTACTGTTAATTATCGCCGACAAGAGACCCTTTGCGATGGCGGAAGTAAAGGTGTACATATTGCCATTGTGGAGACGGGTGGTGATAGGTAGGATGGTCATACACACCTGGGGTCAGCGCCAGAGGTGAGGGAGGAGGAGAGGGAGGGGGTCTCCTGTTTCTTACACACCTGCCCAGGTGCTCTGCAGACACCACCCGAGGCACTGTCCTCGAGCTAAGAACTTCGGATATGTTCCCACAGAATGATTACCGCCTCCACAGTTTGTGGCTATTGTTTCATAATAAGAATCTCATGTGATGAGAATGTGGCGTAAGAATGAGAACTTATTCCAGTATTAGTAATGAACCTCATGTATAAGATTCAGGGAGTTGCAGTCTGTGAAGAATTCCGGTTGATTAAACTCATTGTGTATATCATATCTGACGTATCGTTTACAGAAACGTGGGAAGAGGGCAGCTTCTTCGATAAAAAAAAGTACTTTGCCCGAGGGCTTATTGTTTCATCGACGCATTCAGGCAATGTCTGGCAGCTGGGAAGGAAGATAAAGATATAAATGAGAACAGCCGAATACGACCTATATGTCACCTTCATTTGAGACACCTCGGATACGATCAGTTAGATTACAATCATATAGAAAAAGGCATATACACATGTATATATAAAAGAAGTTCCACCTTGAAAGAAACAGAGAAAACTTCAAGGGGACAAGCATTCCTTTGAGTTACTTGTTGCGCAATAATATCCTCCTTTGCCCTGTTTACCCAAAGCGTTCCGACACACTCGAGAACGGTTAATTGAAATCTCAAAGCAAACTGCCAAACATTGAGAAACGTCTTCTGAAGGCACGAGCGGCCTCGTCGGCCTAGATGCCCGGCCTAATAGGCGAGAGCATGTTATACACGAGGGTGCTTAGGGGTTAGCCTTTTTACCGCCGGGAGGACCCTCCAGGGGGCGTGCGGGCTTTACTGGGCTGGACCTCCAGGCGTTTGAGGTCAGTGGAGGAGGGGGAAGGGGCGCTGATCTGACGGGGTTCGACAGCCTCTCGAGGGGGATTTAGCAACAATCCACTGCGGGGCCCGGGCCCGCCGACAGGCCCCGTGTAAACACCGCCTGCCGTCTGGACACAGCTCTGCCAGTGCCGACAGGCATTGGGGGACAAGGTTGGCAAGGGTGAGGGGATAGGAGGGTGGAAGGCAATAAGTCGGTAGGCTGTAGGAGTGAGTTTTCTGTATTTCTATTCATTCATCATAGGAATTGGTTCGCAAGGTCTATGTATGGAACTGCCAATGGGTATCTTCGGCTCCAGACACTTATTGGGGTCGACCTAATGCAGCATGCGGGGTGTACTTATATTGTTATGTAATATTTCTTTAAACAGAGATTTCGGCTTGGTGAAATGAATAAATATGCCCTATGGAATCTGTTCTGATTCGAGCTTGCATATACTCATTGCTTTGATTTAACCAGAAAGAAATCACGTAAAAATAAACGAGTTTGCTATATTAGCCTCCTGAGCATAGATGGTGCTGATATGTCAAGCCACATCTTAGTGTTGGCTATTAGACAAATTTCACAAACCGACGAAGCAACAACCGGAAGACTCCCTGAACGACTCCATCCAATGAACAGCCTCACAGATTTACGCATTTAGGAGGTAGAGCCATAAGTAAACCCACCCACCTCAGCACTCATCCACTCACCCCTGTGGAGGTGCTTTTTTCACTGAGTGACCTGTGGCTAGGAAGGGTGCAGGGCAGTGACTGTTGCTACAAAGAGACCAGACCCCTTAATCTGAGACAATATTTGGCCGTTTTCATTGTCCCAGCTGTGGCCTTAATCCGCCCAGTGCAGCTGGCCGGGCACAGATCATTAAATCACCACCAAACCCGGCAAAGACCTGCTGAATAAATTCACAGCAGATTACCAACAGCACACACTGTCACTGGCCAAGCAAATAGAATGGGAACAAATCAAGACCAATCTGTCCCGGTCAAATAGAGAAACGCTGAGGTGTGTGTACGGCTGGGTATTTGTCCGCCATGGCCGCCGCCTCTTTGCCATTTGGCAGCGCGTTTGCTCAGGGGCCCCTAAGTTCAGTGCGTTCTGTCACGACGCCCCAACCCCAACGGCAAACACACCTCCAAGGAAACAATCCCTGGGAACATTTTAATTGAGTACAGGCGGGGTCTTTTAGGGGGTTGGCCAAACAGATAAATTTATTGGCTCACTGACTGGACGTGGAGCCCTGTTGTCAGAAGGGGCCCTGCACTTTGTCGGACGGCTATTGTATCCTCCGTGCCTTCCCCACCCTCGCCACACCTGAAGCGTCCCCAGCCCGTCTCATACGTCTTCGGGCTGTCATCTCTAAATGGTCAAAATTTAAATACAGGTGCGAGAAAGGATAGTTCTACGCCAGGGAAGCTGATTATTCTATTTGTTCAACCCCTCAGGGAGGGACAATGCGGCGACTGGCTGTGTTTTTGTGTCCCTGTCCGAGTCCTCAGAAACTTTCCCTTTGCGCCTGTCAGCCTCGCATGAACAGATGGGAAGGCGAAAAACTGATATTTAGAAATGCGTAAAAAGCATCCTGCGTGGCTTTTGTTGTGGCTGGCTCAGATTGAAGGTAATGGAGTTTGGGGGAGGTGAAGGCGGAGGGAGGAGGGGGTGTCTGTCTCTGGGACGCCCTGCCCCTGGCTTGGCTGAACGCATGTCAATGAGGATTGCTCCAATCATCTCAGATGAGTAACTTCCATTCCGGCCCGGGTCTCCGCGTCAAGGAGGGGTGCGGGACTGAGATTTCTAAAGGAGGGGTTTGCATTGCAAGGTGAGAGCCTGGTGTGGCTGTGTCTCCAGGGCAGATTACAGGTAACACTGAGACGACCAGGTGAGAACCATGGAGGGATGGGGGGTGGGGTAGAGGGCAGGTAGTGGGAGGTGAAGCGGGAACGGTGATACCAGCATGTGTGACTCAAGGTCATGTCATGACTGCGCTCCCCACAATAGGTTTCTATGGTAACATCAAATCTCTCCGCGACGTGAACCCCGGCATCGTCGCCCACCCTCCTGACTGCCCCCACACCCTACCCCTACCCTCCGCTTGCCACCTGATCTGGAGATCTCAGCCGCAGAGAGCCCCAGCCTAACTCAATGAGACCTGTTTTGTAAACGTTATTACCTTTGTCAACGGACTTGCAATTGAACATTAGCCCCCTCTCTCAGCCAATTCTCTCGGCTCTTGTGGATCACCTTTCGGTGGTTGCAGGCCTAAAGCAAGGCGGTATGGCTGGCTAGGCGTGGCGTGGGGGCCTGATCAGAACCCCAAGGCCTAATAACCCCATCTGATAGGAACATCTGACACGGGCGCCTGGGCCCCTTGTCTTGCCTGGAGATGGTCCTCAGTGTTCTCTTCACTCGGCCGACCACCAGCCCACCCATCTGCCTGCCCACGTTCGCACCGTCTATTAGCTAAAGTACTGTTTCATTACCTCCAATTGCATTACAGGAGGTGGCGGGGAGGGCGGTCGGGCAGGCGCCAAGGGAGCGGTGGGAAAAAGGCACTGCACGCGTCTGTTAAAGTCAGAGAGCACCGCTCTACCCCTCCACGCCCTCCTCATCTGAACAGAACTATGGGCCACCCCTTTCTTTCTCATGCTCTCTTGCTTTTCGTTCTCTTACCACTTGAGCAGCTCGCTGTGGGTGGGTCATACAATGAGCTGCTCCCTGCCTCCTTGCCCACATTAATGTGCACTCCCCGTGGATCACCGCAGCGCGCTCGCCAGGCCAGCCGCAGACGGCAGAATAAGTTTTATTGTTTTGGGACCTGTCCTAACACGACTGGCTGACAAAAGGTCCCATCCATAATACATGACTAAAAGCTTTTAACCCGGGCCCCGACAAGCCCAACGCACCCGCCGAGAAAGGAGGGCGGAATCCCACTCGCCGTCTCTCCTGGGTAACATGAAGCCCAGCAGTAGGCAGCAGGAAGAATGGGCAGCATGATCTTTATTGACTGCTGCAGTCTGCCTCATGTCAATTGGCCTGGACCTGTGCCCAGTGATGGCCAATAACAAACCTACTGGTATCTGTACAGACACGACTGGGATATGGTTGGCACATAGTCCTACATCAGCCCAAGGGAGCTACTCTTTGCAGGTGTGCGATTAAAATTACATGTACAGTGCCAATCAAGACATCTCCGAAAAGACACCCATAGACGTGTAATATCTTTTCCTTTTCAATAATACTTTCAAGATAATTACAGTGTATTAAGAAGTTTGGAAACGTGGCTAATTCTTTCCGGTATACGAAGCTCCCAGGCCCCCATCAGGCCAACGAGCAAATGTGCACCAGATGAAATTTTAGATAACTATGAGGAAGTAGCTACATACAAAATAGATGCGTGGCAACAGAGTTATTACTGATTTATATCCATAGAAGAAGTGCACTTCAACATTTTTATTGATTTAGAAAGTACGTGAATCACTGATAGGAAACAACACCTTATCCTTGACTTATCTGAAAGTATACATTCGTTTGCACACTATGTGTGTGAATATGCAGTGGGCAATGTCGGACAGACAAAAACACATTCCTATTAATAATTAAATCCATCTGTGTGTCCATTCAATTGATGCTCTAATTTAATCAATCTGTATGACCACTGAAGTGATACACGGCTCAAATCACTTGATAATAATTCAGGTAACTCTGGGCACCAAGTCAGAGGTTTGATCTGACCAAAATAAGGGCAGTTGCCTTGTAAGTCATCCTTTATCTCACACTACATCCTTTATCGCACACTACATCTACACTACGACTTTCTGTACTGGTTAGTGGTCATATAGGGCTTAACCCTTAACTGACTTGAGTACTACAGACACTTTTTACTGCAAGAAAACCATTGTATCATATGGTCGGTGGTTTGAGAGTAGCCTACCACACTCGTAGGCCTATCCTCCCTGATCGGCCTTATTAAGTACACGTTTTGTCTGAATTAACGTGTGAATTCTCCCGTTGAGAGCCTCAGAGTCATGGGAGCACCAATAAAAGCAGGCCAATTTTCCACGGCCACAGACCGCACAAATTCCACCTCGTTTAAAGTCGTAATAAATGCCTTTGCGATTGATCACTTTAACGATTATTGACTCAACGACAAAAAGAAGTGCGAGAAATGATTAACTAGAATTGGTAATGGCAATGCTTTGTGTTTGATGGCGACGAGGCAAAGAAAAAATGGCGGGGTTGCGGAGGATCTGTTCTGGCTGCCGTTTGGCATGACGATCTCAACGCCCGAGAGAAAAGATTAAAAATGGCCCCAGTTCCACCGCCGACGTTATGACAGACATAAAACATTCTGACATTTTAATCCGCATTTTAAATGATGGCCAACCGATTGAAGGGCGAGAAAAAGCACGCTGCGGCCGGCGGGCTTTCTTACACTAAGCGTTGCTTGAAAGGCAGCGCGGATGAGTCAAGTTACGAGTGACATGCATTGTTCATGCAAAAATCAATTAAATCGTGCTAGTTTTTGAAGGTGAGAGATTTGTCATTAGATACAGGGGACCTACATCAATCAGCTTTGAGTCGGAGAGAACCCCCACGATGAATACATGACATGCAAATCCCGCATAGAAACCACTCTCACAGTCGGTTGTAAGCCGCCGCCGCCTTTGCATATTTACGTCTATACTTTTTCCAGCTAATAGGAGTCCACCCGGGAGTCTTATCCATTTTATATCTAACATTGTTAGAATAAATGCTGATATAGAGCCATTGTTTAAAAGCACCTAATGGATTGTATTAGGCGCTCCCATACAGTATTCCCTACAATTGTAAAGGGATTCAAAAGCTTCCAAATATTAAAAGCCCTCTGGGGGATTGAGATAGCACTACTGTATAGCTCCCCACCCTATTCAGTTATCCAGTTATACCTCTTCATTCTCTCCGTTTTCCGTTTCCTTTCTACCGCTCTTCCTCCCTATTGTGTTTTTAACAGAGGCTAGAGGTGACCCTGAACTGACTCCCGGCGTCTCTTGTGGCTCGGGGTCTGACCCAGTCCTAATTCACACCTCAATGCCGTCGAAATTGCCAACTGACTCGGAAGTGACAAAAATCCTTTCTCAGACACTTGTTTCCGCACCCTCTCTCCCATGCCACCACCTCCTCCTCCCGACCACCCATCCCTCCCCTGCAACCCCCCAACCACCCAATCCAGGACACTCGCCGACCTATCGGCAAAGCAAGCCACAGCTGGCCTTGTCCATCACGGCAGCAGACCGGGTGGTGGTGATACAGCCCTATCGGTATATATCAACCCCCACGATACGGTCAGGTTGACCGCACCCCGCCCACAAAACTCAGATATGCGGGCCGTGCTCGGCTCCCACGTCTTCATTAATCCGCCCTCAATATTAAGTTTGTTTTTCCATTTCTGGCTTATCGACACACCTTCCTGTCATTAAGATAAAGACAACACTGAGCGGGAAATATAATCCAGCCCTGCGGCTGAGACTTATTTCCTGTAGGATGAGACGGACAGAGGTCCTTCTGGGAGGAGATGGTCAGTATGTCCACTCAGTCTCCCCCCATAGGCGCCGCCCTCCATCCCGTTCTTAGGTCAGGCAAACAATGCGAGGCAGGTAGCTGGACCCACACCCTCTTTACCTGCTTATTCTCCGGCCCAATTATACTGTTACTGACCATTGTTGGTCAGTGCGCCCTACACATACCTTCTGTCTGAGGGCGTGCCCCTGGCGACCCCCTGTCATTTCTCCACCTGACATTTTCAGTGTTGAAGGATGGCGCGGGGTCACGGGGTTTCCATTTGTATTTTGTCCACATTGTAACTGGGTTCTGGGGTGGGGGGTGGTGGTGGGATGACAGAATGGACTGAGCAACGGTGAGTACTGAGGAGGTGGTTATGGTGGCAGAGGGTTGTGGTCGGGGTCCTGCTAACTCATTGTCAAATATAAATAATGGCAGTCGGGGATTTCCTGTCTGCCACTGGAGAGGTGGCACACAGGGGTCGACCAGGACACATGTCGGACATCTTTTATTGCAGGAGCGAGCAGCTCGGTCGGGCACTCACAGAGCAGGAGCCGCTCTATGACTCGGCGATAGGGACGGCGCCCAAAAGGTGACGCGGCTCTTTTTTTAGAGGGAGGGAGGGGGGCATGGAGCAGCTCATGCCGTAAAGGTGTCCTGATCCCAGATTGGGCGGGCGTTTACTGCCGGGATCAGGGCCCCGACCCCCGGCGCACATAACCCGGCCCCGGAGGAGGGGGACAAGGCCCCCTCCGTCGCTATAGCCCGCGAGCCTAGCGCGAGTTTGTCTCCTGATCCGCGCCGGCGAAATCTCCTAAGTCGGCGGCCGTAAATTCCGCCCGCTTTTACATCTGTCATGGCGGCCATTAGAAACGGCGGCGTTTCCTGCAGCGGCGCCCGGTGCCCGCCAGATAAACCGAATTGATTGCATTGAAAAGAAAAGAGTTATAGCCCCCCGGCATTGATAAGACGTCGCTGAGTGCCGGAATAAAGCACGATTTATGCCGCCCAGCCCCTTTGCTCGGCCCATCCAGTCTTTTTCATTTCATGAGCCCAAAACATTTTTGCCGATTGTTCGCTTGGCGGTTCCGTCGCTCGGCGTTTTATTGACCAGGCGTAAAAACGCCCATTCAATAAGATATATGGAATTCCTCGATTTCATATCAACAGTCAGTGCCCGCACCCGCGCCCTTTCGCCAATCTGTAGGGTGAAAAAATGTGGGAGAGTAAAAATGATGAGGAGAAAAAAAGAGATCCCCTCTGCCAGCTTGCCGCCGCCGGGTACCCATTGGATCATAGAACTGCTCAGACGGTTTTTACGCCCCCACCTCCAAGCGCTACAGCTCGTCAAATAAGTTTTTATTCGACTGGAATTTGGAAATTGTAATTTGCAAGGATACAGCGGGTGCCATTTGTCTCCCGTCCCTGACATTTACGGAGGCGGGAATGAATGTGTGAGTGACTCAGCACGGCGGCTGGGGGAGCAGTTCGGGGTGGGTGGGCGGGAGGGGGTGAGCGGGTAAAGAGCTGCTCAGGGATTGACGCGGTAGGCGCGCTGAGCAACCTGTAACCGCTCCCCACACACCTCCCCCACATCAACCCCTTCCTTCCCACCACCACCCAACCACCCCCTCTCCATATCCAAAACACCTTCATCAACAATCTGTTTATTTGGCGAGCACCCCTCTGGATCTGCTCGGCGCGGAAGCACGGTGATCAGGGAATAACCATGACGAATGCCGTCCACTGTGACCAGGGGTTTAGATCCGTGCGATGTCTTGATCTCGCCGCCAAGCCCCGGCGGATCGGAGCTGCTCCGGGAGCAACTGGCTGGGCGCTACAGGCAGTGAGCGATAGGCTCAACACTGGCTCAGTGGAGCTACTCACCGCTGTACGGTCTGTCCTGACCAGCCTACCCCGAGCTGTGCGATCCGTCACACAGACACCCCTACTCTAACGAGGCTCACGACGCATAAATACCACCACGCTCTCCTACCTTTAAACATTTTGTTTCTGGCCTTTTTATTCGGCAATAAAAATACATTTACGAAAGGAATTTCTAATAAAAAACAGAGGAAATTGTCTCTAATCCAGTGTGGTTTTAATTCACCTACATTATTTTACTAAATATATGTAAATTTGCTCTTATTTATATCTATACGGTTATATCAATTAGTACAAATCAACAATCGTGAATGTAGACGGGAGTACCCTCTAGACCCCCGTCAGCCATCTTGGTACAATAATAACAGGCACAGATAAAATCACCTCTTCATTTTTATCAGCGGTGGTAAGGCCACCTTCTAGGCATACTGGCACCTCTGGTATCAGTTCCAGATGTCTGCTGGCCCCCTCTGATGAGCTGCTCTGATTAGCTCTCTCCCTATCGTCATTTACCTACATTCTTCTCGTGTATTGCTCATACTTATCTTCCAATGACTCTGGGAGCCAGGGCTGTCTCGCCGGCCGTTGCAGGATGTTTGCTAACCCATTATACATGGACGCATACCAGTGGTTTATCGCTGATTCTGGGCAGCTATCCCAGAGACTGCTAATTATTCATCACTCCACGGGTCTCTGTCGGTTATTTATGTATAAGGATAACCTTAACGCTCCTAAAGATGCTGTGGGTCTGGTATAGGCATATATATAGTGAGGTGAAGACTGTCAAGCTTGATACCAGGACCTCTTTTGTTGTACAAAAGATGTCACCCCCTCCCCTCCTCTCAAACATATCCTGCCCAATACTCTCCCCTAATATACTCAGTAAGTCATTCGGAATGAAATCATAAATCTGCTATACTACAGAAAACTGAAGCGGGTAGGAGGAATTTGTTTCAACAGTTGCCGTGTTGCCGGGGTCAGAAACAAGGAGCCAAGCGCTACCTGCGGGGCAAGCGAACCCCTTGGCCCACAAGTTTCACATTCAGGGAGAAACGTTAGCCTCTCTGTCTTGTTCGTGTCACTGATTAGACTCGGTGAAAACATCGGCATGCCCGGATACAGCGAGCTTGAGTGGGCAGCATCAGAGAGGAGGCAACCGGCCAGAAAACCTGACCCGAAAGGGAATTATTCCGTTCATCGGCGGCAACATAAACCACAAGGCGGCGCCACCAACACCAGGGGTCAGTGATAAGAGTTGATACATTCAAACGTTCTACAATTGCCTTTTGTAATTCGGACGTGCACTACCATGTCTCTTCCCCGTCCCGTTCAGTAATGACTCAGATCGGGGCCAGTGCCGTGCAGGCTAGATGACCACTTATGACATCAGGGGGCGTCTATTTCAGGTGGCTCCATCGGGAATATCTCGTGAGTTCTGATGCTAGACGGTATGGAGCATAGTCTTAGCAGCTGCCAAGGGTTAGAGGTGTGTGTAGCACAGTGACTGAGCCACGGGGAGAAAGGGGTGTAAGAGTGGAGGTGGGGACGGTTATGGGGCGCCGCCTACCTGACTACATCCCCTGGAGGTAGGTGTGCCCCTCACTGGAGGTCTGCATAACTAGCCCCCGCCTTCTGAAGCAATTAATGCATATTCTGGCTCCACTTGCAGGCCCCCTGTGTCGGCCGGCCGATAGTAAGGGACCATATAACGGCTCGCCCAGCTGGCCGCGATAAGATTGATTGCTGATGAGGTTTATGTGACATTATAAGACGTACACGTGGGCTTTTTCCTCCCCGCTTGGCCTAACTCCCATGCATGTGCGTTTCCTCCTGCTATCGCCTATCGCTTAATGTAATGTCTGACTTATACCATCTTTGCTGTGAGATTATTGCAGGGTATTATTTCCACGGCCCAACGCGGGAAATATTCCCCGGGTTTCCAGGTAAAGATTAATTGTATTATACAGAGTCCCCGTTTTACGATTTATGTTAAGCTAAATCCTATAGCGCCCTCATAAAATGACCATTTTCTTGGCTAGAATTAGACGTGCCACCACAATGGCGCTCACAAATCAATGGTCTCAGTTATAATTCCTTATCTACATCAGAACTATTGGAAATCAACGGGGAGATATACATTGGAGCGGGTCCCTTGTGAATAAGGGCAAGATTACGTTCAATGGCTGCAAGAGATGATCTTTCCAATTACGTGTGCGGTTACCCCCGCGCACACAGTGCCAGCCCCCCGACGTGCAGCCAGGACATGGCTTCCAAATCACAGATCACTCGAGCGGGGGTCCCGACGGTCGCGCCACCCGGCCCCTAATGGGTGTCTTGTCAATCGGAGACGCCGCCCACTGGTCTGGCGCTCTGAGATTTCGCCCCATTGAGACGCGGGTTTCTATGGTGACAGATGCGTCCACGCCTCAACAAGCAGGCTGACGCCGACTGCGGGCGGGATTGACACGGCCGGGGTACGGATTGACATGACCGCCCGGCCCCGGGTCTATGAGCAGCGGGGCCAGGGCTCATCCATAACGCGGGTATTCACCAGCTGTCAGCCGACCCGCCCCTCAACGTCTCTGTCTGGTAAGGAGTTTCTCCTGCCATGAACGTTATTCTCATTCGCCGTCCGTCAGACGTCGGAGAGGCCTGCTTCCCCGCACCCTGGCCTGGACTTACGGACCGGCTCCGCCAGTACGCCTAATGTCAGGCTCATCCCCAATGAATGTCACTGGTAATGTCACTCCCATCCCTACCCAATGTCACTACGTCACTCACATCCCTGCCCAATGTCACTTCTAATGTCACCTCATCCCTGCCCAATGTCACTGCCAATGTCACCCCATCACTGCCCAATGTCACAAGTTATGTTACCCCATCCCTGCCCAATGTCACTGGTAATAGTGGTATAATCACTCCCATCCCTGCCCAATGCCACTGGTTGTGTTACCCCATCCCTGCCCAATGTTACTGTTAAGTGTTATAGTCACTCCCATCCCTGCCCAATGTCACTACGTCACTCACATCCCTGCCCAATGTCACAGCTAATGTCACCTCATCCCTGCCCAATGTCAATGGTTATGTTACCCCATCCCTGCCCAATGTCACTGGTTATGTTACCCTATCCCTGCCCAATGTTACTGTTATAGTCACTTCCATCCCTGCCCAATGTCACTGGAAATATAATAGTATGCCTGTCCCCACCACTGGTAATGTCATGCTAATCCATACCTAATGTCACTGGTACAATTACAACTGTCCCAACCTCACGTCACTAGCAAAACCAGACCTGTCCCTGCCTAACGTCACTGGTAACGCCATGCATGTCCCACCTAACGTCACTGTTAAGTTCACACTACATCAAGTTCCACCTTGCGTCACATGCAGTCACTGATACCTACGTCAATTCAACGGAAACCCTCTGATTGTACACATAACTGCTGAGACTTTATGTATGTGTGCATATAGACCTTTCTACCTACGCCTCATGCCCGATCGTTCTCCGCTACACATCCCACCTATAACCGCCTAGAATTACAATATTACGTGTATAGCCTTCTCCAGTCTTAAATAACGTACGACGCGTCCTGTCCAGTATAACACTAAAGTCATATCTCATGTACCCCCTTAGGATAGACATGTGTCACCTTACATCACACCTGCCTCTTGGTTGTCACACCTGGTCTGTTATAATTTAACCCTCACACTCTTGTTTACATGAGCCTATTACTTTGTCCGTCCACAGAACAACAGGGTTGTGAATTAATGACAGGAGAGGAGATCTACAACTCACTACATATTTATTATCCATGGTTATGAAGTTCCTATTGAAAATGTATAGGGGCTCAGTAAACCATGACCAATTATATAAAACCTATCAGATACGATAACTGTGGTATACGGATTCAAATCATTGGTATACGGCATTCAAAACAATGGTATACGGGAAAATATATTACTTTGTGCTATACAGCAAAGAAACAGTCCCTATTGATATACCCTTTGATATTGCAATTACTGGTTTTAATTTATTCAAAAAGATGGATAATAAATACAATAAATGATGGTTTTGTGCGCAGGGGGCTCTGAAAACCACTCGAGGTAATGTCGTTAGCGTTGGTGTATTACTACGCGGTCAAGCCCTCGTGGTAAACGGCCGCCTGTCCACAAAACTATCGATTATTGTCTAAATATACTATATAATGTAACATGTAACATGCAGTTTAAAAGAGGTACATGTGTATATCTATACATGTACTACGTTTTGGGTCCTTAATACTACAAGGGATATGAATATACATGTATACATGATATATTCATAAATCAACTATGTGGTGGTGGGTATTGGTTTGCTAGAGGGTAAGCTTTGTAGTCAATAAGCGGTAGGAATGACTATGGTAAATGATAAGGGTTCTCATGTTTTGATTGTGTATGTTACTAAAACGAACAATTACATTACTATAGTCTTAACTAGGTATCATACAAAATACAGCAGACTTACGTGCATGATTCCCATGCAAATGGCAGATTTACATTGCGACTGTACATGTCTGTGCAGATAGTTCTGTGGTCAAGATGTGATCGTCAAACCAGCCTGGAGATTATTCAAGCCAGATATTGATCGATCCCTGGTGTACTTTCTGATTCCACTATCGGGAAGAGAATTAATAATAAAGATTTTCGGAATCATAAACCGATGACAGATCACAGGCAATGACAGCGTTCAGTCGGCGTTCGCATTCAAGGTCAGCCAACCAAATCACTCCTTACAGATGTTATGGTTGCAATGGAGCACCTGACATGAAACCTCACGAAAACCTTGGTTTTATCCATGCTGTTCTCGTGCATAATGCATGCGTATCACCACCCGTTGCATAACCATCACAAAGGGCTTCACCATAGGAAATCAGAGTGCACACGAACCTGGGAAGTCTAGTCATGCATGCATTTCTTTTTAATGAATATTATATTTGAAATCCTTCAACCCCATTTTTTTTTCATTTTTCCCATAGATTTTACATAGAATTTGCAAAGTTATATGAAGCTTGTGGAATTTGAATAAAGTTCTTTATTCATTCTCTCTGACAATTTTGCTATGTAGGCTCTTAAAAACTATATAAGAAGTTTAATCTTTGATCCTTTGAGTTACGGTTGAAAAAAGTGGGACAGATCGATATCAAAGACGAGTGTCTTCTTCACATATCTACTTATGACTGCAAAGCAAATTGTAACTTTACATTCGATGGTTATTTATGACATTCAAAGTTCAACGATATTTGTTCCTGTGTGCGACAGGTTATGAGTGTCAACAGGTAATGGCGGCAAAAATAATCTCAGAGCGATGATAATATCTCGACAGAAAAAGAAACTGGAGTATCAAGTGGTCATAAACCAAAACCCGACGTTCGGGCCCGAGAAACCGAGATATTTATTGTATCAGTCTCCAGGCAAACCGCGTCTTTAAATAAGATAAAGAGCAAATTAAACAGATCGAGTATTCCCGGTTGGGATTCATGTGCCGTCTTGCAGACGTCTTTTTGTTCATGTTTTCCGCCTGGGTCAATCGTCGAATGCGAGGCGGGCAGACGGTATTTGCCCGACTGTGAGTCGGCTTTAGGTCCTCGTTGGCGCCTCGCGTAGATGGCCTTGTCATCGGGCAATTAGCAGAGCCAGAACACCAAGCAGTATCAATAGTGCTGAGCCACAGGGTAAACGCCGCCTCTCCAGTGAGGGGGGCGCCGCTGGGGCAGGCACAGAAACTCCCCCACCCCTCTGGCACCCAACCTAACCCTTCTGAGAATCAACCCAATGCTGGCCGAGCAGATGAGCAAATAGTGTCGACATAAACCCCCCCAGCCGGAACATGCAAGTCGACAAAGACGGTATGTTTTGACAACAAACGCCAAAGGAAATAGCATGTCCGTCAGGTGTCACGATTTGACTGGGTAATGCCCGCGCAATTGGCGAGGACAGCGCGGGGAC
The DNA here is from genome assembly GCA_950022655.1 of Alentia gelatinosa. Taxonomy (NCBI): domain Eukaryota; kingdom Metazoa; phylum Annelida; class Polychaeta; order Phyllodocida; family Polynoidae; genus Alentia; species Alentia gelatinosa. The sequence continues at coordinate 47,023,751 of OX465586.1, forward strand.
GGCTGGGCGCCGGGAGGGAGGTGGGATGAGTGGGTGGGTGGGAGGTTTAAGAGAGAAGAGAGTGGGGTCGAAATTACCCAAACATGTGTCGGCGCAAACAACAGAGGGACACGCGAGTTGGCGCTTCGTGCGTTATCGCTGTCCAACACTGCACGCCGCCGACCATGTAATTGTGCCAAATCATACTTAATACGGAGAGCACAATGCCATTCTGCTAATTGAATATTTCATTGCATTCGCCTGGCGCCCGCAGATGCGCCGCGATGGTAGGGTTGGTGGTGGGACGGCGTGCATGTTGCCATGCCATGTCCGGGGACCCGGGCGTCGGGCGTCCAGCAGTCGGGGAGCAGCATGAACTGCACCTTTGTTGCCGGCCTGCATGACAGCAGCCCCGGCTCCTCTCAAAATTACCTCACAGTCGTGACCCGACATGCTTTCTTCTATCAAACCAGCCCTATCACAACGATACAACTGCACGTTTCTTTCGCCCCAATTTAAGATGATTTATCTGTCATTTGCAAACAAATGAAAGAAATCACTCAGGGTTCAATCCCCCCTTCGCCGCCTTGCGTGTTTTTTTTCCTCGAGGAGGCTTATCTCTGTGCCGCAGATAACTACCAGTTAATATGACCGAGATCAAAAGGAATTGAATTGTTTTACAGCCATGCTTCATTTGAAGACGTTTTTTTCCCTCCAGCTCACCGCACGACGCACATTATCTGCCGCGGCCTCTTGGAGCAGACACACTTTGAAGGAGTTGTCTCAAGGAAACCACTTCAATTGAATCCACATTGTAGCACTTAGAAAAAAAGTACCTGTGTTTACAGCATGAATATACACCCTCTCAGTGGCGGAATCTTTATCATGTCTGATATAGCTTCTCTGGTGGGTATTAACATTAAATATTACGTTTCCATTGCCTGACAAGACTCCTTAGATCCTACTTCAAAGCGCGCCCTCTTTGAGACATGACAGGACGTTCACCAATCACATGTAGTTTTGGGTTGCGATTAGGTCAATCGAGTGGAGCAACCAAATATAATCTCACAACAGCATCTGGTCGTGGAAACACTTATTTGAGAATAATCATATCTCAATTAGAGAAAATGTGTGTTCCGCTGACACACGAGGGCCCTTCGTGATCTGTCAGATGACCAATCTTTCTCATGTTTATCACGCAACCTTTAATCCAGAACAAGCTCCTTTTTTGTTACTTTAATCAGAAGAAAGAACCTTATGTTCGATGATTGAAATATGTGTATTAACACGTGACTTATGCACAGCTGGCTTTTCAGCAAAACTTCAAAAGATCACAAGACACTGTAAGTGTTGGCAGAATACCAGAATACAATGCAAATGTTTATCTGTGAGTATACACCAATATGTATACACACAAAGAGGATGGAAGAATCTTTTATCCAAGCGACGTCTTGTGAACAAGTTAGGGATGCTGTCCGAGTGGGTACGTGGCCAACTTCCTGTTGTGTTGCAATCGGATTTGTTTCCAAGACAAACACACAGCAATGGTCAATTTCCTGGAGAAGGCAGGGCGGTTTAGGAATGTCGCCCGTCCCTTTAAATGGTGTTTAGCGGGCATGTTTACTGTGTGCACTGTGCTCTGTGAGGTGTCCGCAAAACTGTTAACGCCACTTTGTTATGGGTGTAGGCGCGCGAAATAACCGAAACCACATGTCGGTCCCCAAAACAAACAGGACATTCATAATTATTTGGCCATTTCTGAGCCATGTCGTGCACTGAATGTGTATCGGGTTTCCACAGACTGAGATAACACTCTTATGTTATATATATATATATATATATATATATATATATATATATATATATATATATATATATATATATATATATATATATATATATATATATATACCATACAATTTACTCAGCTTATATGATGCTGAATTCGTCGATCAGTGTAATGTTATTCGTGTCCAGTATTGTCCTGACACTCATCTCTGGCGTGTCTCCTTGTCTTAAGGGCCAAGGGAATCGTTATCGTGCAGTTATTAGCAATGTTACATATAAATCATACATCAATGGTTCTGTATTGTCCACTTCACATTCATCTGACCAATAGATAAATGCAATCTCTCCCAAATAGTCATGATATCGGACCAGTGATTCAACAAAGCCGAAATCTATAGAAGCAGTGGGCTTTATAATGTAACAAGTACGAGATAAAGAGCCAACCCCTAATGCGCGAAATCTCATTTCCGCCAGCTAAGCCCTCTCGGCGGCTCTATGTCGGAGTAATTACAATTGGACGTCTCTATGATAAACACGAGTGTTCTATTTGGTTTCTGATAAGACGTGGTATTGTTAGGCGAGCAGCCGATAACGGCTGATGTTATCTCCGATGGGTGTCGGCCGGGGCTTGGCGGAGGGCTGGTCGGCCGGCATGGCACCGTGAGACACGCTGCCTGCCTGCTTGCTGCCCCTGCCTGCCTGCTTGCCGCGGGCTTGTATTCTTTGCTTGGGCGCCGCAGCGGGCAAGGACGGCACCCGAGCGGGCGTCGGGAGGCGCCGGGCCGTGGCGGCGTCGGCGGCGGACGTAGCCGTCCCCGCCGTCACCGCAGACAACAATGACGCCTAACGGCCCCGGTGTCACCCGCCTTCCCATGCGCCGCCTTTGAAGTGTCACCCCGTTAAAACAAATGTCTCCGGGCGTGGCGAAGCACCCCCTTCTGCCTCCCCCCATGCTCCTGACTGACCACACCATCTCCTGCCCCAAGTCGTGCATGACCAACGCCCCAGGGTTAATCACGGCATAACAGGCATGGTGCAGTCTGTGTATGTAAATCTATCTGGTCTGTCTTCAATTTTTATGTTTACTGTCAGACAGAACTAGCACATTCCTGTTATGGTCATTTGCGAATCTAGCATGACTGGTATGAGTTGCTAGGAGCTGGCTGAAGTATCAATCGAAAATACAATACTGCCGTTTCAAAATGATATCATTTATGAAAAAAATATCCATTGTAATTGTTTAAATATACCATATACATGTAGATGATAAATGAAGCAATTTTATATGCCTAGATCTTATTGCAGCTTCAGTGTTTCAATGTAAGATTTATACCAACGATACATTATACTATACTATGGTGTTCTCTTCTACGTGAGGATAAACTTATGAGTACATGTATATGACGCTCCATAAAGATTTGATGTATTGAAAAAAGTGGAAAGAGGAGAATATGGTATATGGCTGTACGTGCTTAATGCCTTGTAAATAGGAGGACATGAATTTCAACAGACAAAAGTCAAGTTCAAATTAAGTCATACGATCCTGCCCCAGAAACATTTAAGAGCACTGCTGATTATTAAGTTATTAGAAACTTGACCTGATGTCCCTATGAAACACTACACGAGTTGCATGGATAAAATCTTGCAAAATGCTCATTACATTTTAAATCAACTGTAATGTAGAATTGTATTTTCTCCAGGGAAATCGCATGAGATAATCAATTTCCTATTAATTATTCATGCAACGGCTGGGAATATTGTTTCCGTAAAGCTCTAAAAGCTTTCAATTGTATCCACTAAGCATAGTGAGTAGGTAAAGAAATAAAATTCAGTTATCCACATGTAGAGGCAAATGTATTCAGCGACTACAGAGAATAAAATTGTTGTTATGGTCAGCATATAATCAAAGAATCCGGGTGTACATCAGTATATACATATAACACATTTAGATGTATAAACATTGATAGCGTAGATTTTGGCCTATCCCTGTAAATAATTTCGCAATGGCTGGTTATATTGAATCTTGGGAATGTTTTCATTTTCAACATCTCTTTCGTAATAAATGTTTTGCCAAATGAAATATACGTGATATACATGTGGTATGTATGATATACATGTGATATGTGTATCATATGTATAGACCTAAATATGAATTAACAGGTGTATATGTATGAAAATGAATGTTTTACATGTAGATAAATTAGGATAGGAGCATGTTAATATGAAATCTCGCCTACACACCGTAATAATATATTTTCTATACATATCTAGAGTGAATTGTAATCTTTTAATGTGGCGGATGATCAGTGGTAGCACTGTGTATGAATTATGTAGTAGTCTTGTCAGAGAGTTTTATATGGACAATACCTATATACATGAACATATACAATACACATCCAGTTACAGCTATATCTTTTACTCTCATGGGACGGTGGTTCCTCCCTCTGCAGCAAGGGGTGATTGAGGGGGAGGGGGTGAAGGGTGGTAAGGGACTGGGGTCAGGGGGTCAGTGAAGGACCAGGAAGGAAAAACCAGAACCAGAAAAACTTCGCAGCTTACCTGGAGTTAGTGCAGTCTTCGTACAGGATGTCGAACTCCTTGGGTGAGATGAGCTTACATCGGTTGACGCCCGGCTGAATGGCGCCAAGCCCCCGCAGGATTCGCACCTGCTCGACGTTGCAGACGATGGGTGTGATGTCGAGCCGTTTCAGCTTGGTGTACACCGTGTGGAGTCCACCCACCAGGTGCTTGAGGAAGAGATCGAACGCCTGCGGCAAACAAACTAACTCCCGCCCGTCGACGTTAAAGGCCGCAATCTTGGCCCCGCGATAGTCGATCATCCGGCACGTGTTGTTCTCCGGGTTGGACGTGGCCGGTGGCGGGGAACTGTAGACCGGTTTCTCAAACTTGAGCGGGATCATGCCGCAGGTTGTGGAGGCTATTGGCATCGGGGCCGGACTTAGCTGGGCCGCAGGGGGCGCCGGTGGAGGCGGCGGCGGCGGCGGGGGAGGAGGCGAAGTCTGAGGCGGTCCCTGGGCGGCTAGCGCTTCCATGTGGGACAGAAAACCGAACCAAGGAAAGCGAAGCAGGGCTCGGCGTTGTTGGGGCCGCTTATACTCACAGGTTGGAAGGTGCAGGTTGGGGGGCGAGTCGCCGCAGGCTGGCTGCAAGCAGACGGCAATCGCACTCTCCGTTCTCCGGGGTGTGCGTGCCGGGCTTCGGCGGGGGTTCGCCCGGTCAGGCTCCGGGCTGCAGTGTGAGGCCGTCAACGGTTGCCGCTCTCTCGGGAGCAGCAAGGGACGACAGTGTTCAGACTAAGTCTCCTCGATCTCTTTTCTGTAGGCACGCTGAGAATGATGACTCAACGTTGCTACTACAAAAGGTTTTAACTTTTGGCTTGCTTATCAATACGTCGTGGCGAATGTTGCAGTGATGATGGCAGAAGTAATGATGCTTGACGTAGTGTTACGTGCAGTGGTCGCAGCAAGTTTTAAAAAATACAAGTCAATATGTCCAAAGTGGGAAAAAAAAGTCCGTCAGAAGTAGCGCTGTTTACAAGTGAAGAAATACTGGCGCCGCTGTTGATTTGTCTGTGGTTGTAACAAACTGCAGTGATTGTGGTTGACACAAGAACACTCAGTCTAAAAAACAAATAACATGTGTGCCTCGCGTTCCAAGCTTGGAAGATCGAGGCTGGGCATGGGAGGCTTACTAGAAGTACCGACTTGCCGATGCCGACTGCCTGTTGTTACTGTGGCCGGGCGCACTCATTCAGAACGATTGTAGCTTGACTTGTGTGGATGTGCGTGCGTAAGCTCCGGCTGTCTGTATGTTTGTGTGTGTGTGCACGCACCACGTGGTCCAGCACCGTGCGTGCGTAGTCGCGCTGATTGGACTTCACTGCGCGTGCGTAGAGCTTGCAGCGCCACGCGGCGACAGGTCCAGAGAGCATCCAAACACTCTCCACTCTCGGCGCCCTCTACACTGCGTTCCCTACACCCTCCTGCCGCTGTGCTCCCTCACTCTCCAACCATTGGCAGCCGGCCAGCACTGTGCCGCCCCTCTCTCTCCATACACACATTCACAGAGAGAAACCACCCAATGACGGCTGCTGAGCTGTCTTGTTTTCTCTCACAAGGAGGGTGGATGCTGACTGATTATGCTGATTAGTGGGCGGGGCAACGCGATCCCAACTACAAACTCCCTTCAAGCTCAGTGTTGATCTCTGCCAGAGCAAAGATCCGGGAGACGAGGAGGAAGGGGAAGGAGAGTGTGTCTTGACTTGTGAGTCAGAAGCTGGCTCCTCGACGACAAGAAAACAGATCTGCAATAAAAGATCACATCCCCTAGAGGCTACACAACCAGGACTCCAAAGGCAGGCGAAACACCCCTACAAGTTGTGCCTTGGTATCGCCCACCCAAGAGTGTTTGCTGTTGCAACATGTGAGGAGCTGATAAAGTTGAATCAAAAATGATCTTGTCTCTGGTTTAGAGGAAAAAGAAAGTCGTCCTTGCCACCCGTGGCATCTAAGGGACTGATGTGCGAGCAGCACTTGAACTCTCAGAAGTAGAATTTGTGTTTCTTTATGGTCGATTATTTACAGTGTGGTCAAGTGCTTCTTGTTCTTGGTTTGGACTTATCTCTTTCAACTTGACACATACAAGATGTAGCACAAATATCCAAGGAAAGAAAGAGGAAGTTCTTTGAAGAACAAACAGACGGCGACATCACGTTCTTGCTTTTTGCACGTATAAATCAGAATGTACGCTTGTGTGCTCGTCTTAGATTTGCCATCTTAGAAAATGATCACAATACATGTATATAGAATGCAGAATTTATTACCATAAGTACCAATAATATTTATTCAGCATCCTCAATACATAACTCCCTATAGGATACAATTCTAACATAATACATCGTTTTAAGTATAATGTTTTCACAAACATTATTTTGTCAGACATTTTAAGGGCGTCATTACCCATTAAGTGGCTCTGTATTTAGAAACAACGCCAGCAGTGTACAAGCATCCTGAAATATGATTATAAACAGAGGACTCTGCCGACAAAGCCGAGGCAAACCAGAGCCACCGGCGCGTAACTGTGGCTAAGGGAAATTTATGTCAGACCCCCTAGAACAGTGTACCGGACGGTAAAGCGACGGCACCGCCCCCTGCTCCGATCGGCCACTACCCCAGCCTCCGATTTGCCTATGTCGATACAATAGGGCGACTGATGTATGGCTGGGGTGGTGGCTAGGACGCGGGGTGAGGTGCGTCCCTTGGCAGCGCTGGGGCACCCTGAGGAATGTCTGCACCCTGCTCCGGCCATAGCCGCGTCCATAGGCCGGCGGACATTACCAGACCCGCCCGGTTCTAATTACAACCCCCTGTGGTCACGATTGATAGCGCCATGACGGATGTATTGGGCCGTATTCTCGTTACCAGTTTAAAAAGGATACATGGTCTTACAAGCCAATGTCCTGTAGATCCGGCTATTTCACATTTCAGCTTATCTATACCTAGTTATTCAAGTGTGTGGTTTGGATCACCTGGTAAAATTCATTAATACGGCATTTAAAAAGAGTTTCCAAGGTTTAGATTATATCCCACAAATATGGAATAATTGAGATGTATTGTTATTTTCTGATGGTATATTCTATATAGGGGCCATCCATAAAGTATGTACGTAAAAATTCCGAAAAATGACCCCCGCCCCCACTCTCGGGCTGGTAGGCAATAGAACAAAAAAGGAACATAAGCAAAATTTCCGAAAATTTTAACTTCCCCATCCCCCTTGGTGCGTACGTACATTATGGATGGTTCCATAATAGGGTGATATTTGGGAAGATCAGGATGCCCTTGCAGGCATACCTCAGATGCTACTGCAGGAAAAGTTTATTATTTAGTTAGCAATGTGGTGATGTTGTGTTGTATCCTCTGCGGTACACCTACACACCAACGTATTGTAGTAAAATACGGGCTCGGAATAAGCATAATTACACCTACACATCACGCCATCGTGAGATACAATCGCCACATGTGCTTTAACCACCCTCTCATGTCAGCTCAATTATCAGAGAGTTCTTGTTGTAAAGTATGTTTATGACTTTACCCAGTTAAAGGTCAGGCGAACTGGCTTGTTTAATTTGGCTTGATTGAATAAAATACAACTGTTATAATAGCCTATTGTCAGTGTGAGTGAGGTAGGAAAACAATATAATGATAAGAATGGTCAATCATTTCATTGTATATACCCCTATACGAAGTGCTAGGTGTGCCGATACCTAGGATGAAAGGGTGTGAAGTATTACCAGGCGACGTCGTGTATTTTGTGAAGTTAAAGCCCAACGCACACTTGGCTACTTTTTTCCTTGCGATATGCTTGAGACTTTTTAGGGAAAATATCGCAAGGGGGTGCAATAAACACAGCAGGGGTCGGGAAAAGTCGCCGACAAATTTTGCTCGAGCGTCGGTCCCCCCAGCAGGAGGTTTACCGAAAATCTCTAGGCCTATCCATGCACACCTTGAGACTTTCCTTGAGACTTTCCTTGAGACTTTCCTTGAGACTTTTCCTTGCAGAAAGTCTCAACAATGGATAACCGGCTTCTGGTAGCCAGAAAATGGAAGCGAGTTGGGTTATTTTGGTACTTATGGTTTTTTTTAACCTTTATTTATACTTATATAATTTAACTCAATATCAAGTATGAATAGGACAACACTGAATCATACTAAAAAGATTCTTTTTATGCAAAACTATATTTTCCAGGGTCTTCCAGGTTTTTCCAGTCTCTCTGTGAGAATTCCAGGCTTTTCCAGGGAGACCCCAAAGCATAATTCCAGGACCCAGGACCCAGGCCAAAGGCCCGCCCAGCGGGAGGTGGCGTCCAAAAGTCAAAAGTCGCATATCTCAAGGAAAGTCTCAAGGAAAAGTCGGCGACAAACCCCAAATCAGCGGGGGGGAAAGGGGGTGAAAAGGGGGTGCATAATGGGGTCTTCGATATCGCAAGGAAACCATGGCATACATAGCGATATTGTACCGTAAAAATGTCTCAATGCCAGTTTTACGGCGACTTTTCCGCTAAAAACGGGAAAAGTCGCATAGTGTGCGTTGGGCTTAATGGGCCATTAGTTGCTCTATATGCAAATTGAAATAAAGAAATTCCTAGTAACATTTGTATTGGTCTTATGTACAGCTCATGACCAGTTTGATAAGTCGGTTGCTCAATCAACCACTGTCAAGCAATAGGGTCCTCGAGTGATTAACTAAAATGATCTTTTCAAATGTGGAGTCAGATATGCGCATCATCCTTAAAACAATACGTACATGTATACATTTGTACTTATATTTTTATTAATCTACTCAATAAATATCGTTTCTCCATTCAGTGCATTTATCTACAGCTCTATGCCTATCTACTTCTGCATGTATGTATGTTTCTTTGCACTGTGAATCGTTAGATGTCAACATTCATATGTAAATTAATATATTAACATCGCAATTGGGGTTCTTGTGAAATTGGTGTACATGTACATGTGCCCTTTTCGTGTTCAGAATTTATTGGAGAATTCGGATCATATCACGAATATCAATCACTTTGCATGACAAAGTAACAAAAACGCAGGACTTAAAAAAGGTTTTATTGCATGTTAATACTATCCTTGCCAAGAAAACACATTTGGCTGTCGATCAACTTCACCAACCCAGTCACAAGGCTCGGCGGATTATTAGATTAACGGTAAACACGTGGCCAGCCAGTAATCCCTAACATTACACAAACGTGCACTAGTGTTTGATCAACTGGTTTAACTGGGTTTGTAACGTGTTCTGATTGCAGAGTGAGGCCTGCCTGGTCGCCCGCTAATCACCACTGAGGACACGCCTATCAAGTGTCGCTGCGTCCCGTGTGGCGGCGCTGCAGTCGGCCACACGTATCCCGAAATTCAGTTCAAATGTCTGTTTCAGAACACTTGTCGAAACCAATTCTAGTTTAACGGTGTCTAGAGCAAACCTCATATTGCTTCCATGTGTGTGCATCTGATTATAAAACATTGTTGCATTGTTTGAGTAGGTATGAGATTCAAATTAGTCACCAAACCATGATGCTGTAACATTGTTTGAAATAACCTGGCTAATTAGTTAATTATACGGAGTAGAAGGTTACAATGTACGCGGTCCACTCTGACAGATGTCAAGCTAAGCACCCACGTGAATACAATCATAGAGGTACAAATGATTAAAACCTCATTCCAGATCCTGACCTCATACTCCCCGGCAAAGTAACTTGAGCATTCAGAGCACTATTCCTCCATCCAACCACTAGCAAATTCTTACTTCGCACTGAATAGGCCACCCTTTGTGGCCACCCATGGAGCGATGTACATTACCACCCAATAATCCCCTTTTTCAGTTACACAGCTCTTTCTTTGTTAACATTTCAGTGACTGTTCAATGCCCGTTGCAGTCCTCCCCCGTTTTGGTAAGATTTCTACATTTTCTGTTCAAAAGTCATTCATTCTGGCCACCTAGCGGAAAATAGACCACCCTGCAGCGTTAGGCCTTTGGAGGTTTTTGTCAATGCTGTTAGTGTCTTGTTCAAAAGTATATCACTGCTGTGAAGCCCGCCCGACCCTCGTTTCTCGGTCTGAATGGCGCGAGACCGTGCTTCAATGTCGTCTGCTGCTTCTGGCTGAACTGTTTCATTTGATGGGCGAGCGTCCCCAGAGAGCAGTGTACAAATAATGTTTATTTCCTCAATGGGGACCACTCGAGATGACATAAAGGCAGCTAACGTCTTTATTATCTCTGAGAGTATCCATGCCGCCAGGAGAGTGAAAATAAACACAACCCCAACACAGAGCACCTCTAAGGGAGACTCTCCGCGCTCCTATTTACTTTTATTTCTTTTGGTCCGCGTTTGATTGTGTAGGAGGCATGGGCAAACGTATTCCATTCGAAACTCTAAGTGGGGTTATTTGAGCTGGTTTCTTTTAGGTCTGTTGATCACGTGTGGTCCTTAACTCTTACACTGGTCCATTTTTGTTGCGACAGAGAAGGTAAATAGTATTTCTTTATAGCTCTCCTTTTTTGTGAGCGATACTTCAGAAGTTCCGACGGGGTTTAGATGGAAAATGGAAGTCGGGGAATTCATGTGGGATTTATCATGGAGAGGTTTTGTGGGATGATTATATTCCTGCTACAATTCACAAGACAGTTGTTTACAGTTAGCACAACCTCTCGCTTTTCAAAGGAAAAGTAGCGGGTTCATAATAAACCCATTAATCATGTTGTCACTGGCCTTGACTGGTAATATCGTCCCTGGTCAACCCCGAGTATCCAGTTCTTTCCCACATAAATTGTTTTCTTTTAATCTAATGCTGCAATCACTTGTAAAATTAGACTTCTGTCTTTGATAAAAACAGATGTCCACACGGATTGTGTTTCAGATTTAATGAAATCGGTAAGCGGAAATGAATGGCATCTCGGGAAATAGCATTAGTCCAAGGAGCAAGAGTAGAGGGAAGAAGCTAAAGGGGGATTTATTTTTGAATGTAAATCTGTGCAACATGTGTGGCGCACTTGCCGCGACTGCTGGCCGCTCGAAGCTCTGGCGCCCCGACTGGGGGAGGGTTGTTTGGATTGAGATTGAAAACTCGACCATCCATTAACATTTAGGTACCATCCCTCGTCTGAACCCCATCCCTCCCCGCGCCCGCCTCAAGTAAGCATCTCATTTCTGAGTGTGCGCGTAAGGGCTTCAGCAGGGGATCGCTTTCCGCTGCCTTTCTTTTTGTTTATCGCACTAATTGACATATTAATCTGAGCGAGGCCTTAATTACTGTAGCAGGGGTGACGCCTTTCGCCTTCATCAAAGTGCGGCGTCACCTGACTGTCATGGCGGCCGGGTCACGTGATACAGATAAGACGCGCGGTGTCTTCATCAGTCTGCACGTCTTTATCTTTATGCCGTTATGTATGTGGGGAACGCGAAGACAGCACTGCGCGAACCCTTCCCCCCTCCCCTCCCCTTCCTTCTCCCATCTCCCTTATTGACTGTAGCGCCCTCAAGAGGCCGTTCAGGACATGTGTGAATCCGACTAAGTTTCTAAAGTAATCCCAGGCGCTCCCTTTCTGGCTCTGTGTGCGTCGCGCCCTGCCGTGATGTGTACTTTCCCGCCACCGCCATTCGCGTGTTTGTCGTCTGCCTTATTAAAAACCAACACAGCTGGACATACGCTGTGAGACACCTAGCGGGCACGACCCGATACGTCCACAGGATACGTCCCTGACGGCGAGCGACGCGGCGTGGGCTCGACGTAATCTGAGCAAAGGTTGGATGGGGTTCCCTTCTTCGTGTAGTGTGAGGGAGGCTACCGATCCTTCCAAACCTTCACTGAGCAACCCCTAAGCACCCCAATAAGAACACGAGCCTCGCGTCCGCAGACATGTCTCGGCAGCAGGCTGCGAGGCGCCTGAGCAGACGGTATTTAGACTCCCGCGCGCGAGGTTCACAAACAGGAAACCAAACACTCGTCAGCGTATTCCGACTGTGAAACGACTTGTTGGTGAAATGACCCAGATCGCGACGGCCATCCGTCCGTTGACCCCCTCCATTTAGGTCTAATTAATTCGACATCTGATCCCTCCTGTCCACAAAGCAGTGGGTCGGGGAACGCTTGGCAATGTTTTTCTTCTCTGGCAAATACACACATGACCGGCCGACTCTGGCCCCCTATACATCCTTGACAGCTGAAGGCAGGGCATTAGCCATCGAAGGATTGTTGTGTAACTGCACCAGCATTTGGCGGGAGAGAGACAGTTATTTAAGCAGATGACTGCTTAACCTCTGCTTAAACCCTGACATCCGATCCCAGAGGTGTAACCGTTGCTTAGTTCACATGGTGCCACAGATATTTCGGTTACAGCGTATTTAGCCTTCAATAAACACTCTTGGTAAAGTGAGTGTATTTAGAGGTTAATGGTTTTGTATTTGAAGATCTATAAACGGTCCTCCACTATATATGTATTAAAATATGAGTGATCTCTATATTAAAATGTCACTGATAAAGTACACCTTCCTTCATGTTTTTATTTAATATAAAGACTATCATTCCTCTTTCTCGAAAAACACATTGACAACTAAGCAACTTTGGGTATCAGTTCTTGATCTTCACAAGAGAAGTTTACGGGTCATAAAACCACTTCGATGGATATATGAAGTTACGAAGGACCGTCATGGCGACATTTTTTTAGACAGGAGGATAGAAGCAGCAGCAGCGACACTATCGGCAGCGTCTGTATCTAGCGGTGGGGCTGCCCGCAAACAGGGCTATCATATTTCCCAGCCACCCCCACGCCTCCCGTGTGTACCAGGCTCCCTTGATTGGTCCGTGGTTCATTAATGACTGGAATGCTCATTTTGTGGAATTAGTAGATTAGGCCAGCTCTGTTCTGGCACGTCCATGTCACCCAGCTGATTACGTATGCACGTTGACTGACTCTCCAGGTCTTGATGTCAGCGCCCAGTCACGTGATGCGCGGAGAAGATGCGCAGTGGACAGATAACAGACCAGACGCGTCCATCAATCTTAACTGACCTGCGGACAATTATCTCCTTTCTATGAGGTGTATTATCGCCCACCAAAAAAGACTGTCATCATCATCATCATGTTCCACTGGCCGCTTGAGACCGGGAAAATCTCTAATGGGGAAGTGCAGCCGATATGTTCGAATGAAGCATGAACATCTTTACCCAAGCTCCTGTTTTTAATTCCACAGATACTTTTTTTCCTGATGACCAAGAATCCTATTCATCTTTTACATTTATGCAGATGAGTCAAGGATTCATATAAACATCTAAGCCCCGTATATATGTTAATGAAGCTGCTATAGATCCAATACGTTGTTCTCTTGTCCAGCATGCAAATGTAGGATGCCCAAATTATGCTTCAAATTAAACTATGTCAAATATCTAATTTCATGTATGCACGTTACAATGGAGGCTCCTCTTTCAGCAGCACATCCTCTCACGATTTGAATCTAAACAGAGTCCTGTGCCATAATCCTTGCCATAAACACTGGCAGCACTTTGTCCTGTGCATCTCTAAGCTGCAAATACCCGCCGGGGTGAAGGGTGATAATGTGATCGTCGTGGCACGAGTATCCGCCTCACGTACTGCGGCCCCTCTATACATTGTATATATAATGTGTCCGTTGTCGGCCTCCTTGGCTTTAATGCCGACCACATAGTGGGGCAGATTTTATTTTATTTAATCCAAGCCGGTGAGTATAGGGGGCGTCTCCTGGTGCCTAATAGCTCCCCACAGTGCAATAACACCATTAGTCCAGGCCGACGATTTCATGGTAAATAGGCCTAATTGAACTCTCTATAGTCCCCCCTTGAAAATAATCAATACCAAAATATGCCATCCGCAGGGGATTGCAGCTCCCAAATGGCGACGGAGGGGAGGCAGCGGGTAGAGACCCCTAATGAGACTTATGCATCGCACTCTGCAATGAGAAAAGTTTTTATGGCTGTGATTAAAGGCTGGCTTTCTTCTGACGCTGGGGCGGGAATTGGTCGGATATATCGTATCAGGCGGCCAGGATGAAAGCCGAAATATGATATAAGGTACGTGGAGAGTTATAATGGTTTCAGCAGGGAGGGAGGTGGGTGGATGGGTGGATGGGTGGATGGAAGGCGTCCTAATTAAAGTGTCAGCGACCTGGCAGGAAACACATGGCCTCTATGAGAACTGATTATGTCAGATAGGAATCGGTCTCGGGCAAAGTGTCGGTAAGAATGCCCACCTGTGGGTGTGTTAATTTGGACGGAAATTGCCGGCACGAGATAATGCAGCACGCCAGGTTAAATAAACCCCTTTTGATGTTATCATTATCGATCATTAAATTGGTCAAAAACAATGATTGAGCCCAAAAAGCATGACGCCAGAGCGAATTGGAATATTGGTCTTCATTCAATATGGGAGCTTTCTAACGGGAAAATGCGAGCCTGGTAATTAGTTTAGAATTAATGATGAAGTAATTGTTTATTTTTCACGGGGTGTAACTCGCGATTCTCGCATTTGGGTGAGGGAGGTCCGTGGTTCTATTTAGAAACAGTGTGAAAGCAGAGTTATGCCAGGCTCTCGGTTCTCATTTAGGTAGGCAGAGCATGGCTTATACTCCGAAACCAAAGAAAATTTTTAAAGAATTGTCCACATAACTAGAATTTAAAAATGTTCATGGACTCTACAAGCATCTTTCATTTGTATGAATACCATACATCTTCTAATTATCCTATAGCAAATTGCTTAGATGACACATCTCTTGCAGGCGGGATGTCTGTGGTTAAGACTTAGACAAATTGCCTGGCCTGTCCAGTGTATACAAGTCGCCTGGCGTGGCTGTTTTTGTCGCACCTGTCCGTACTACAACATCATGTTATGGTGAGATACAGACACCTCCAGCTGGTGCCTGGCGACGCCTCGACATGTGTTGGTATAGTCTAACCTTTCGCCGGGTCTCCACATCTGGGCCTGATTACTGCTGAGGGAGTAGTTCCCTCAAATGTCCGCCTGTCCCGGGCGCCGAGCCGACCCGCTTGGCTCCCCAAGCGTTCAGCGCCACCAGCGCCCTGCGACAGCAGCGCCACCTTAACGGCCGCTGCGGGTATTAATGTGGCTCCCACACGAAGCCCCTGAGGTGGTCGGCATGTGGTGGGTAAGTCCGACTCCGAGCTGACTTATTTATGACTTATGGATTCGCTTTGTTTGTTGTTATTGATATATGGTTGTGGGAGATGACAGATGGAAGTGCGCCAGGGTGACCTCCCCACACATGTACATGTATTTGTGGATGAAGGTGCGTGAGAGCGCGTATGTGCCTCTGAATATTAATACTTCTCATCCATGTTAATCACACAACCTCATACACGTGCATTGTAAACCCTACTCTTGCTTTTTTACTGTAGACTTATGCCGAGAAGGTGGTTTCACAGTTATCACTTACGGACGATGGTTACCACAAAATCATTACCAATTAGAGCATTCCTGCATACTGTAGCATCGACAAGAGGTGACCAGATCTGGATCTATTCACCTAACGTATATATTTTTTCTAATAAATTTCTATTCCTCCTGGAGGACGGGTTAGGCAACTAGTACCTATCTTCGACCCTCTCCAGTACAGTTTGTACCTGTAACACGTAGAAGGCGATATCTTATCTATCCGTCTCAAATACGTAATATGTCGGCATTTCTGTTAATCAAAACAATTGAGTTCCCCCTTCGGATTAATTCCACGAGTGGCAGGGAATAACCGCAGGCTTAGGCGACAACAGGAA
This sequence comes from Alentia gelatinosa, assembly GCA_950022655.1. Classification (NCBI taxonomy): domain Eukaryota; kingdom Metazoa; phylum Annelida; class Polychaeta; order Phyllodocida; family Polynoidae; genus Alentia; species Alentia gelatinosa. The sequence goes on from OX465586.1 coordinate 47,039,859, forward strand.
GTATATTTGTTAGCGTAACCATAAACGATGTGTCCACTTGTAGCCGTGTTGACACTGCTCTTACATGGTTAGGTTTCACAGTAGGTGGAAACCAAACACGCCCCGCGAAGTCGGCCGTCGAGGGTGGGGCGCCCGCTTCTTGGACTCTCATCTTGATGTGGTAGGCGACCCAGAAACCACCCTTGATTTAAGAGAGATCTAACAGGAAGAAATTTTCCAGTGGCGAGAAGAAGTCTTGGTGAGCGATAATAAGGAAGGACTGGCCCAGGAGCCCCCCTTGAAATGACTTCTGTTGGAATTGGCGAGGGAACGAGATAGAAATATCGGATGGAGACTGAGCTAACACTCACCAGGCACAGGAGAATAACTTCTATTGCTCAGTAAATAAGACCGATCGGCGGGCCTCCCAATTGTGCAGCAGTATTGGCTCAAATGGGCTCCCGGGCGAAGGGACACATTTAACCTCTTGTATTCAACACTGGCGCCCCCTAAGCATGAGAAATGGAACCACTTAAGAGGGGGCAATCGGCACCCTCTAAACGCGCACACCATCAACGCGTTCGGCTTTCATGTCTGTAATGTAATTGAGTGTGTGAGTTATTTGTAGATGTCTGTAGCGCCCGTTTGTTTCTATGGTCTTCACCCCTCGGGCTAGGAATTATTGGACTGGATAGAAACACAGGGAGGCTTTCATGTTCTATGTGGAGGGGTGCTATAGGTCCTGAAGAGGGAAAGGATTGGGTATGCTGGGAGAGATTAGCTAGCTATTGTCGGAATAAAATACGCATGAATAGGCCCCTCCAATATGGCGGGTGATGAGTAGCTCTGTGATTGGTGAGAAGAGGTGACAAGTTGGGTGGTGGGTGGTGTGAGCTGGGTAATGGATAATGGCTAGCAATGGCGTGCTAACAATGAGATGCAGTGGAGAGTAGTTGGTGGGTGGTCAGTGAATAATATTAGAACATTGTTATGATGCTATGGTAAGTAGTTGGTGATGTTTGTTTTAGTATATCATGGGAATTATTTCGTTTACGTTTTAACAATTACACCAATAAGCTAGATGTGTTTGGCATTATAACAAGCATTGCAACCATGTAGATCTAATCATTCATTAATGGTATTTATGTTGTATATGTAACAGTATACTTGGCAGTTGCGAAAAGAAAGTGCTTAATATTGGATGACACAGTGAAATTGGTGCATCCAATATCAATAGTAGCAAGGTCATGTCATATTCAAGCATGAGCCTCATGCCAACCTACATTCCAGTGTTCAATTCTTGAGAGGTTTATTGTTTATATTCATTTTGATAAGTAATTTTATGTGTCTTTTAATTGGTATGTGCTGATATGACGCATACATGTGTGGATATGATACAACATGTTTAGAAGAGATGTGTTTGATGAAGCGACTTCATATTTTCTTTAGAGCCAGAGGTAAACGGGAGTCATTTCGGAAGCTGAAGGAGAATGGTGATGGATTCAGAAGTGAAGCAATACAAAGGGGTGATTGAAGTAAGTGGGAGGCTGTGGTAGGGATTACAGAACTAGAGGGAAGGCCTGCTGATGGTGAGGCTGGAGCGATAGTCGGGAAAGTTGCAAATGAGAGCACGTGAGAGAATAGGTGGCAAGGGAAGTCAGTTAGAGTGAGTAATATTTCACCATTTCACCAAATTTGTGCCCGTGTCTGAGTGGATTGCTGTTGGGCGTGAGAAAAATCTGTTTTCCGGCTCCCCGACCTGCCTTTGTAGCTTATCCTGCCTCTCCCTTTACCCATTCACCCAATGAGACAGGATCCCAGATATAATACATAATAAAATCTCGCATGACCGTTATAAGGTGCGAACCAATGCCACCTAGACCTACACCCGAATGGGCGCCACTAACCTATGAGGTTAATGTCATACAAATAGCATGTGGAAATGAATTGGAATGTTTCCATTAAGTGGGTGCGATATGGCAGCGTGACCTTCAATCGTCACGGGGATGCTGGGCAGTGGTAACATTTCCTATGCACTGTTACGCGTGCAAACACAGCCATTGACACTGTGACACCGCGACACACACACATATGGTGTAGGTTATACGATGTGGCGCTGTTTATTCCTCACCCATTCCGCACGCGAGTCAAGTCAGCTCAGTGTGGGAAATGCCACGGCCAGCCGTCGTCCTGCCCCACCCGCTACCAAACAAACAATACAATAATTAGTCACACGACAAGAAACGCCCGGTTTTTGTTACACAATCGCGCAGACGACTTTCCGAGTTAATCTCCGCTCTCCGGTTGGCGCGTAAATACTGCGAGCTGGTTGCCGGCATGCGCTCGTGTGATTTTGACCATTTGACGTGCCAGCGACCAGCGCAACTGAGTACTCCGTGACGCTTTCCTATTCATTTCTCCATACGCGAGTGACGCTGGGATGCGACTCGTTGGTTTTACCGAAAGATACTTCCTATCGTTTAACCAGCAGATTCTCTTTATCAAATCACTTTATTTCGCGATAAAGTGCTGGAAACTAACTTCTTTGAATGACACAGATTCTGCACTGATGTCAAATAGTCCAAATAGCCGGAAGACTCCCTTTACCCTTGGGTTTCGTTCCAGAGTACGATAACTGTTAAGGGAAACTGGCCTATAGAACTGAGCTGCAATTTGTCGACACACACATCGATCTGGACTCAGTGTTGGGGCGCCGCCCGATTGTGTACCAACCCCGACCCCTACAAACCTGCATCATAACGCCCAGTGCGTGTTGACAAGCCTCTCCAAACATTTGGACTATTTAGAAGTGATTACCCGTGTTCCGCGAAATTTCCTGGCTCGGTCCCCCAGCCTCCCCCCTCCCCACCTGACGACGCGTTCTCCCGGTAACGCACGAGAGTTGGCAGGAGGTCAGGGGGGCTGTGTGTACCGGGCGGTGACCATTGTGTATTTGTAGATCTGGGACCTGAGGATTTATCGTGCGGGGGCGCCACTGCCGTTTGTCCATCTGTCACCCTGTTATTGCCACGTGCCCCGCCCAGGTCTTGCATAAGTCGCACCGACGATGGCGCCGCCCGGCGGCTTGATTGGGCGACGGCTCCAGACCCGCTCGGGCATTCACAATAAGTGTGGCGTAAACTGATTAGTTCACTCGCCGATGAAATAAGAAGTTATTGACCTTCTGACCCCGGGCCTCTTAACCTCACACTGAACCGCACAGGTTATCCGCGCTGTTGATGAAGTCATTACCAAAAAACATTACAACGATTATGGTGCCTACACAAGATGCTTTGCTTCACTGGGAGATTACTTGTCGACTTATTGACCATCTTTGTGAACCGCATTATGTCTGGGAGGGACGGAGGAGGATGCAGACAGGAGGGAGGGGTTTGTGTCTGATGCAAGTTCGCCAATATGACAGGAAAACCATCGGATGAAACTGAAAGAGGGTTCCTGGTATGACGAATTTGACTATTATTAGATCTATGCAATACTCACATATGTAACAAATGGCAGTGATAGGTAATCATTACAAATAGCAGATAAAGGTTGCTGTGAGTTTGAAAAATATCACTACTGATAGCATTTCTAAATTGGAGCCTCCGTTCTATGGATGATCAGGGATGCCATTTGTCACACAATGACAAAGGAAACAGTTTAACTGTGGAATGCACTGTCTCCGAAAGACCAAGAAAACTTAGGAAGACACGTTACTGTCACTTATTGGTGTGAATCAGGCTCGCTTAATACTATCTTTGTTTTACACAAGGAAAAACAATTCAGAGGCTGTGGAAAATTGGTGTTAAACACGTAACAAACGTTTGTAGAATTACATAACACTTAAAGCTTGTAACTTTTCATTTCTTGAAAATCACTTCCCTACCTTCAAATGGCTAATCTTCATGTCTGCATGATTGCACACAAATCCATAGTGTTACCAGATAAGTATATTGTTGAATATCCGTCTCATGTGTCATCTTTCAGTTGGATGTCAGTCTATAATCAGCTGTTTGTACTATGTTCCTCTTGTTCATCATATCAGAATAAGATTCAAGTAAGGCGTCTTGCATAGCTTACCTTGTGTAACTCTTCATTACCAAAATAGGCTTCTTAACCAACCCAAAACAAAGCAGCTCTATATGCAATATTTAGATACATGATAATATACTTTGTACCTTCAACAAGGATTCAATATGTACAACCATTAACGAAATAAAGGCTGCTTGTTAAGAAAATAACACCCCATAACACAGACATCTCCAGTACGACAAAAAAAAACTTAAGAAATATATAGTAAAAATAAGAAATTTAATTCCTATGGAACAATGGACAGGTCCCATCTCGGATAATTGTTTGGAAGTAACCTAAAAAAGGGAGACACGGATGTCAATTGTTGTAAGAGTCTTTTCAAAAGAATAGCTACGAATAGCATAATAACTGAAGAGAATGGGACTCTTTGAACTGATAACGAGTTGACGTATTTTTAACACGCACTGTCGTAAAACTGGATGAGTTTTAATCTTGGCCACCGACTGGAGTCTCGCAAAGTGACTTCATGAGGCGAAGCCGAGTGAAGTCCGGAGCCAAAACTCCAGGATTGGCATGTGGTGGCCAAGATTAAAACAAATCAGGTTTTGATTGTATCCTACCCTGTCTCCTCGATTTTGGAATATTACGTGATAACAATTCTGTATGGCACTAGTGGCATATAAAACTCCGTATGCCAGTCAGCGTGGCATACGGAACCTCAATGTTAAGCCTATGGGATTTTATATTAGGGGTAGGATAAATAAACAGACGGGCTGAGCTGCTCAGGCTCATAACTGAGGCGTTCAGTAGGCTACACAACACAAAACATACCAAACCAGCACGGTCGACCCACCCACCGTAACACATAACATGCAGAGAGTGCCCTCTCACTGGACAGTATCACTCCGCCTCGCCAAATGATCTCCCGGCCTGATCCTCTCCAGTTTGAGCGGCCCGCGGCGCGAGCGGAGCAGGGATCGAAGTCGGATCACCTGGAGGTGGGAGTGTGCGCCTGGAGGCCTGCCCGGGGGCGGCCCGTGTCAGTGCCCAGTGAACCGCGGCCGTGCCCGCCGGGACACCTGGCCAGTCTCGGGCCCTCACTGACACGCTCGGCGAGGTGGAGGGGCGGGAGGTGGGGTTAACGGTGCCATTGCCCTCTCGCGGCAGGGTGGGGCGGCAGTGGATACCTGGGGTAGGTGGCCGGGGGCACTGAACAGGGGTTGAGGAGTGACAGGGCGGAACCTGCGGGGCGTGGGCGGATCCATCATAAGCACGTGGTTTACGTCCCGCCCCTGTCACCTCCCTGCAGGCCACAATGAGGGGTGTTTAGAAAACAGAGGCACTGGCGAAGGTTTAATAGTACAGAACAGAAATGATCAGATATAGACTGATCAACCTTTGAAATGATTAACAATAGAAATAAAAAAAACTCATACTGTCTGGAAAAGGTTTTACCAGTGCAGTAAAATGTTTGTGTTTATCTCTCCAGTTGCTCCAGTTGGAGTGGGATAAAATGGCTTGAATTAGTATAAGGAAGAGTATAAGCTTTCACTTTCAGAAACAATATATAAAAGTAATCAGGTAGGATCATTATGGATTTTTTTTTGTTATCAAAGGTTTTTCCAGATAATCAAGATAACAAAAAAATGAATCTGATTCCCTTCCCACGTCCTTGGTGCGTCTAAAAGGGTAGAGTATGATTTACAGGATGATTACGAGGCATGTGCGAATGCCACTGAGATCATCTTTGGATAAATACTACCATAGCATCTAAGAACAATGAGGCATCATAGATGGTTATCTGCACGAGTATCATGATTTGATGTGACCACTAAGAACAGGAATTTCAAATGCGAAAAGCAACCAAGAAGACAAATCGTGTTCTTTTATAAATGAAATAGCTGGGAAAGTTTCATTCTATACCAAACTAAGAGAGTCATTAGGTATATCGTAAAGACAACTTGGTTTAGGTTAAAAAAACCATGATACACACAAAATCAGGGATCCCATTCAGCAGTGTGTTAGGAAGAGACTCACAAGGTATATTAGACCTTCACGAGTCAGTTATGTTGAGAGATAAAGTAAACTTAATTATGTAAGAACCTAGGTAGGGGGAAAGGATACATTTTAATTGCATTTTGTCCATTGTCCATAATGGCCCTCACTTCATCTGTACTTTCTCTGAATATTAACTCCAATACCTGGAACCTGCCCTTGTGAGTTAAATGCTCAAGTCTGCTTCCCAATTTCTCTCTTGTTAATACATGTATTAAGTGCAAATTCCTTGGTAACATAGCTAAAAGTATTTTTGCGTGGTTTCATTGTACCGTATCAATTTTGAGAAATAAACATAACTAAAGTTTATTGCAGTGGTACGTTACAACCAGTATGATACAAGGAAAACTTTTGTAAACTCTCGGCTAAATGTCCTATAGTGGCAACATACTAGTGCAGACAGATACACTGAGTCAAGCCAAGAGTAGAAGTTCGGATGGCTCAGAGAACAAAGAAGATGCCCGACATTTCTGTACGTATATTTCCTTAACTTAAGCCAAGAGTTAAACCCACCAGTCTTTATGTAAGCAATGCACACACAGTTCAGCTTTAGGAAAAAGACTCCTTACGAAATTTTTATAATATCCGAGACATACTATAGTGAAAAAAATATACTGTTACTGATCAGAAATATAAAAGTGTCAACTTAGTTAGTTTGATTTTTAGTTCATCACAAAATGAAAGTTAAAAAAAGCAAAACGAAAGATATCAGAGAAGAACTTTTAAACTAAGGTTAAAAAATGTCAATGGGGTACCATCAACATATATATACGGAATATGTACAAAATTGAAAACAATACTTTGCTCAAAAAGAGCTCTTTTGAGTGTATCCATTCCTCTTTAATGTGTGGTTTTCTCTCAATAGGCTTATGAACATCTGTCATGGATTTGTATCTTTACAGTGTGGCCTCTACCGAGAGCAGAAATTGCAGGATCTCTGTTTCAGGCCACGTTTTCTAGACTGAGGTTTACTGAACAAGTTCCTCTTTGATGGATTGCACAAGCTTTGCCCGAGAGCACAAGATGCTTCAGTGTATAATATATCAAGGTCAAGCATCTTGAGGAAATAAATTGAACAACATTTCACAGCTTCACGTATAGTGTGATAGTCGGTGTCACTGTCAAAGTACTTGATGAGAATGTTTAGCCTTTTTGATGATAGTTGCAACAAGTTTCAATGATTCTGATTGATACAGCACAGAATCATTGAAAATTACTGATCTAGAAACTCATCCCTCAGAATTACTGGTGGCATTAGTGATATGTTCTGCTACTGGTCATGATCTGAGTCTATGAGCAGTAAATTCATCTTGACTAGTGAAATCGTATCGTTCACTCCAGATTAAATGTACTGTGTTTGAGCAGATTGTGTAGCTACTGATACTTAGTTTGTCTAGCTATATGAATGGAATGGCAACTTCAAACTCAAAATAATTCCACGTGAAAATGATAAACATTGGTTCATCAAATTAGGCCCGGCGTCCACCTACTACGATAAGGCACCGATATGCCCTACGATGCACCTCCCGATGCAAAATCAAAATCGCGTCGGAAGGTCACCTAATATCGGGGCAGTTGACCACGTTTCTGCGATTAGACACCGATAAAAACCCCATACAATGCGTGGTGGATTGGCATGTCTAGACATATGTCTACGATTTTGCACCTTCCCGATATGGCACCGATTTTGACATTTTGTATCGGTGCCATATCGGGAGGTCTACGATTCTTTCGTAGTAGGTGGACGCCGGGCCTTACAAGATTTAAAGTCTGTGTTTTGTTATATATTTGTATATGTCCTTGTATATTTTTCTTTGTGTTTCTAACTGAATCAAGTGTTCCAGACTCTTTTGGCCCAAAACAATTTGTAGGTGGAGTAATGTATTCATAGGTTGGAGTTGGCAACCAGAAACACATATATTATTTCATTTTGCCTAAACAACATTGCACTTATGTCCAGGGTCAAATCATTCTCAATTATAGGATAAAAAAAGAAGCTGGTATTTAGTAAGCCTCCATGTAGGATGTGAATTGCCACTGGTATGGCCTTTAATTGAAACCCTAGATACAACTAACATCGTCTCGGCTAGTATGTCGCCTTTATTAAGTATTTAAGTGAAATGAACAATATCCTTGGAAAGATCATTTGTCTTGGCTAAAATGTATGTATTTTGTTCTACTTTTATGAGAATAAAACTGAAAATAAACAAAGAAATCTGCAAGGTAAGTGATATGTACGCAGTCTCATGACAGTGTGCACATTCTGGGCAGTGTAGATCCGCCGCTGTATGCAAGGAGGACTCGCAATGTACCGACCCACTTTGGATTTTGGCTTGTTGCATTCCGTTAAAATTATCATTGATAATCGACATTTAGAGGTACATGTATTTAGCAATAAGGTTCTTAATTACGTTAATCTGTATTCCGATCTGTACACTGCTTGACATTTATGAAAAAAGCTAGGTACGGACTTCCATCCCAGTAACCTGAATCTGTTTCCTATACTACTTCCAGTAATAGGATTTAAAGCATGTTTTGGGCATTGAGCGTGGGGATATGTATATTTCGTAAATGTTAATTGTTTCATTTATTGTGTTGCAATATATCAAGAGTTGCTGAAATAATGAAACGCCACACAGCGGCAATATAATATATTAGTATTATAAAGTACACATGCATTGGTTACATGGATATGTGCGTTGATCAATAGCGACATGCATGGGTGTTATATCTGAAGAAATAGATTAGAAATGCACGAAATCTATACCTCATTTTGGATATGTATTGCACCTCATAGTAATATAAAAACACAAAGATATCTCTCTGAAACAAGATAAGCCAAGTTCGTTCATGGAAAACACAATAAAAAGGTATTTCCTTTCGGGCACTGGAGATACGACTATCAGGGGAATAGTGTTCTTTGTCTATACAACCAGATAGGTGTGGCTAAATCATCATTATCAAATCAGCTGGTGAATCTGCATATCTGACTGATAAACCTTTTAAAGTTGCCTCTGGTCTGACACCGTATACAAACATCCGTCTTGTGCCACACAGCCTGCGGTTATTGGCGTTTTTATATTTCACATAAAAGTGACATGGCGGAAGACAGAAAAGTTATTCACGTCAGTGTGGCTGTCTCCCTGCCCATGCCTTCTTATCTCAGACGGCCTACTCACAGCACAGCCGGCCGCAATATTGCCCTGTCTCAGCTTTATTAACCTTCTCCCCTCTAAATGAGCTCTATCGGCCGGATTGGCCCAGTTTTATTTCCACGGCTGTGCGGATATTGTTGCCATAAAGCAAAGTGTAAATGCGCTTCTAATGTACTGTCTAAACAAATACAGATATAAAAGCGACTCAAAGCAGGAAATTAAACCATTTCTTAGACAGATTCTGAGTTTCTCCGGCAGCCTTAGATAACTCGCTTTCCGGCGATCGTTTTTTTCTCCCTTCCCTCGGGGGTGATTCATTCCTGGTTAATGCTATATTCGGGGGGCTCGCGTTTATTGTCCTTATACATTACGGGGCTCGACCGCAGCTAAAAGACTTAGAGTTGTATCGGTGACATTTTGTGGCCATGTTTAATTAATAGTCAGGGAAGGCTAAGTAATGCGTCCAGCATGTTGGACAGGCCCGGGGCAGGACCGAAAGGCATTTCTCCCCGCCCGACATAATCCCCCACTATGGTGCGCATGCTTAGAGGGAAGCTGTGTCGAGGATACAAAAGTTGACTTCCTGTCGTGTGGGGGCCAGTCCTTTAATTAATTGGCTTATTTCATTCATCTAAGTCCACACGGAGACAGGCGTCAGTGCGGCAAGCAGTAACCTGGAAGAAGCGGTGAGACCAGTGAGTGGGTGGCGGGCGGTGGGCTTTCCCCACCCAACTTCCTACCCAACTATCTGAGGGGCAATTATTTACCAGTGACACTGCCGCGGGGCTTGGCCAGAACCATGGGAATGTCAGGCGACCGACGACGTAAATACAATATGACAGGCCTCGCTCCCTTGCTGACCACGTGTATCATAATGCCCTCTGTGAATTTATAGATTCCTGGGCGGCCAGTCTACGCCACGAGTCATGTGATTTGTGGGGCGCGTAAAGCAGCGTTTGTCCGGCGCGGCGTCTATACAGCGTCCCCCACTCCTTTTGTAATTAGACGGATAAATCACGCCGCCCGAAATTGTCTGTGACTTTTCATTATTTCCGTTTAGCAGCGACTGTTGTTGCCTTTATTGATTGCCCGGATGGTGGGAGCAGGTCCGCACTCGCGCGAGGGATGACGGGATCGCAGTCCCGCACTTTTGACAAACCATGCGTCATGCGCAGCCCCGAGAAAGGCCGTACATACAAGGCAATATCCACTTAGGCCATTAATTAGCTGCCGACGTCTTTGTGCACAGACACATTCCCCTACAGCTGCGACTAAAAAATGACACAACGTGTCCTCAAAAATAAACTCTTGTGCCTTTCGCACACATGGATAATTACCTTTTTGTGTCCCTATTTTGACCTTATGTGGTCCATAAATATTTGTTATGCTGCCACAGAAGGACGGTATTTTCTTAATTCACCGGGTTACAACAATATAAACCCCACACTTAGTAGGCCTACTTATATGAGTACAAAATGTATATGAAATGTAAATGATTAGGTGTATACCTATGTAGACAAACATACATAAACTATGACCACTAGAGCCCCTTTGGGGGCAATCCATAAAGTATTTAAAAAAAAATTCCGAAAGTTTTGACCACACCCACCCCACACTGAATCTTGTACGCAATAGAACAAAGAAGACGCATAAGCAAAATTCCCGAAAAAGTTCACCCCCTACACACACCGCTTAGGGCATACGTACTTTATGGATGGCCCCTTATAGATTATACGGTGTGGACTAATACTCTTTTCAACAAAACCTTTTTTCAAACAAAGATCAGGTACGTATACGTGTACCACAGTATGACCAATTCGTGGCTACAATATAACAGTTAATCAATGAAAGAAACCGCAAAGTGCCTTATTCTTCTAGATTGTAGAAATAAGGCATTTTGAGGCAATTCTATCTGAAAAGTAAAGGTTTAAAGGTCGACCTTTGGTGCCTTAACCGCCCACCAGGGGCTGACTCTTGCTCTGAGCGAGGATACATTTCCAACCGGAAATCTCCCGGAGGACCCTTCGTCAGAGTCGCTTAGGGCCAGCGGACTCCGGAAGTATTGAATTAGACCTTTTTGACAGGTCAGATTGATTTTGTAATTTCTGAGGAGTGTCGGCGCACCGCTCGTATTGAAGAGGTCTTCCGAGTCTACAGCCTTTGATTGGATGGTGACGGTCACGTGGACAGCTGCGGGAGTTGCCATTGGTCGAGGTTAGCCCAGAATGCAGAGGGCGCTATAGAAGCGGCTACAGTTGGTCTGCGAGATGTGATGTGAGTACTCGAGATTAGACCAACAGTGCGGACACCGGTCGTTTTCCCCTAATATCGCCTGTCGATTTCAATGAAGTAGCAGCCAGGCACCCCTCTCTACATTTGGAGGACGCCCGTCCGGCCAGATCACGTGGGACCCCGGACGCTGCGTTTTATTTATATGCAAATGTCGTTTGGGCGCCCACTAGGTTGCACTGAGTTATAGGGATGGGACTAAAATAAACCTAGCGGCGGCCCAAATAGAGGGATACTGACCGGTTGGTGTGACCCCAAAACAGATGAGACCCAAAATTATCCACCTCTTACAGCCTGACAGATGGGGCCTCGAGAAGCGTTGAGAGGACAGGGTTTCCATCGTGATTAGCACACTGATATGAGGCGATATAGCATTCTACATAATTTGATTTAAGAAATTCAACCACGAAATCATAACAGGGAAAAAGAGCATTCTATATATATACATTAGAGGCAAGATTCGCTATTGAATGTTTTTGATTTAGTTATATTCCATATATAGGACATCTATAGTTGGTCCGTTGATTCTGCTACTATACAGTGCCTAAGCCATTGGCAAGTCTACGCGCGTGGCTGAAATAAACAGGTTAAAGCTATAAGTCAGCTTTTCGAGCGAACCACCAGGGGACTGGGGCTGGGGGAGGCAAAAAATGGATGTAGATTGTAGTGCTCGGCCAGAGGCTCATCTGAATACAATATCACAAAAGCTTTGGTAATTTCCATCTAAACTAGTTCGGGGAATAAGGCGCCGGACCCCGAGAAATCCCTTAAAGATGTTTGGGCGGGGCGGCCATGCTCCGTGGTAACAGAAATTAAGCAAGCGGGAGCGGGCAGCGGCGCTGGCCGGGCGGCTGGTAAAGAGACGCGGCTGGTTTATTTCGGCCGCCCCACCTGTGATGCCGCCGCAATTATCATTTATCATCTTTAGGGCACTTTCTGCCCGTCTGACTCCATTCTGGCGGCAGCGGCGGGCGCAATGAAATGATTCTTCTTCTCGGCGAGGCGGCACTCAGATTCGCCGTGCCCATGTCACCTCTAAAGGGTCGGTGCGACCTCGGCATAACTTGCCGCTTTTATTGTGCTTCCCCCGTCTTGGGCGACGGGCCAGGCCTTGGAACGATCCCACTCTCAATACACACGATCAGATTTGATATCAATGCCCACACAATATACTCTGGGGCCTTGGACAGATGTAAAGTTAATACACTATAGAAACACCCCCACACTCCTCTCCTGAACGTCACATAATAGAAACTACCCCATTTGCAGGCCGGCCTACCCAGTCCCCACCCCCTCTTATCCTACTACTACCCTTCCTCCCCCAGCCATGCCACTAAGATTTATTTCTTTTTCGGCGATTACGATAGACAATCCATTTTACCAATGAGTGTGAGGTGGTGATAAATCATCATGCTCTGAAAAAAATAATCATCATCAGTAAAAGGTGTCCCTTTGCCAATCGCAACGCGCATGCGCCAAAGTGACCCGGCAGCCGCAGACGAGAAGAAACGAGATTTGGTGACTCAAAAAGACACCGGAAGACTGTTATGAGAGAATAACAGCATAAAAATACAACATTAGGCCAACATTGGGCCCCCATTTCAGACAGAATAAAACAACCACGAAGTTAATATTTTCTAATTTCATAAAGACTCCGGGCTTTTTCCCCGGGATATTCTTTCCGTGAAGATGACCTTTTTCTTGTAATTCACCACGTGAATAGGCCGCTGGGTGCCGGCTGGCGGTGGTACGTGCAGTGTGGCCTGGCCGACCTTGAGTGCCCGGATATTGTGAGACTTCCTCTAGTGATGGTCAGACGCTGGATACGCGCTGATACAGTTTTTTTAAAAGGCAACACTCACAATGGCTGGCCGCCGTGAACACAGGCCTCTGACAGTCCCCTGATTGTCAGGCTTCCTCCTGGGCGGCGGGCGCACAGGAGGACGCCCGGAGAGAGTCAATACGCCGAGGAGGGGGCCAACAATGGGCCCCCGCCGATCCCGCCGCCAGACGAGCAATAAAAAGACTTGTACACTTTATTGGTCGAACAATTCCAGTCGGGCTGGCGTAATTTGGACATCCATCAGCAGCTGTCAGAGGGCGCGTGCCCCCTCACCGCGAGCCGGGACGTGCTGCCGGGGAGGGGCGGGTGAAGGCTGAGATAGGGTGTGCAGTGAGCCAGGGGCGAGCAGGACACAGCAGGGTAGGGGTAGGAGAAATGGGTGAAGAGAAAAAATGGGGTGTGTGCTGGGGTCGAGCAAGATATCTAGGGTATACATACTGGGTATAGAGCTGAAATAGGAGGCAGATAGCATAAGGAAAGCGTGGGTGTAGTTATATGACAGAGTGTGTGAATAGGCAGTCTTAGATTTTATAATTCACTTCCGATAAAGACCTTAATATCTTACCTACCTTTTTTAAAGAGCACATTCAAGCATACCCCAAAATTATTTTCCTTGTTGACCGAGTTGGAAATACGAGTCTTTGCGATGTATGCCGATACGTATATGTATATGGTATAAGGCTGGCGGTGTGAATATAGAGCTTGGTGAGCAGGCACTGGTTGCGTAGGATCTAACTTGTTAGGGACTGAGCATAGGACAAGATACATTTACATAGTCCCGCGGCAAGATTAGGGATACCTTGTAATAGGCAGTAGGCTATAACTAGTGCAGCGTAAGGAGGGTGTATGTTTGTGGGGACAAGGAAGTATTCATTCTGAGGTAGAGGTAGGTAGGTAGATAGCGGTAGGTATATCAAAGTAGACGAGGATGTGTGATTGCTACTACTCCTCAGACGCTGTTCTTGATAGGCAGCCAAGCCTGCAGCTTCCTATCTTGTGGAAGGTCTCAAACCAACTAACACAAGGAAGGTCTGGAACACACCATATATTACTTCCCCGCTATTTTAGTTCCTTTTAGATATTTTTCAACAAATTATTTGGTTAATTGTAAAATCAGACTAGTTTTCACCAAAATACACACATTTCCTCTACCTTTGGGTCAATGAAGAGGTGTTTGATATCCGTGATTATTGTGGTGTAATCTGTGCTAGCGTAAAGGCATAGCGTCATATGGGTGTTTAAAGATTAATCACGGGAACTGATCTTATTGATAGTTTCAGAAAAAATAACGTGCCGCCCTCTCACACAGTGGGAAGGCAGCCTGTGTGTAGAGTGGTCAGTGCACATGGCACACACCTCTCACGACGTCCCCATGCCACAGTCGCCGCTCTGAGGGGGTATATATGGACCAGCCTCAGGGGAATGGTGGCCAGTTCACAGTGTGGGACTCTGCAAGTTACAGGTGGACCATGGAAGGTAAATCTTATAAAACGTGAATTCCCACTGAGTGCAGTTATTACATGCAGTATTATGAATAGTGATTTGACCTGTACATAATACATAGATGAACAGTCAGACAAATGCAGAGATCGACATATACAACCACATACATACAGATACATACACTGAAAAAGAGATGCACATATATACAAAGATACACAGATACACATACAGACACATGATACACTGAGCTCCATACATACCCCCCCCCCCCCCTCCTACACAAATCATGTTTACAAATGACCTATACAGGACCAGTGTAACCTTGACCCTACCTGTCATGGCTCACTGCTCACCTGACCTTGTAAATTCATTAGAAAACATGTACAATGGAGTAAGATTATCCTGTGTAATACAGATACAGAGACACAGTTACATTTATACATAGATATAAAACATATATTGTATTAAGGTACTGTTACAAATTGAGAGTTGGAAAGAAGACCTTGGTGACTTCTTGGCCAAAAGGTTAGTCTGTCCATAACCAGAGGATATTGATTACACAAGGGTGAATTTTCTGGTCGAGGAGGTCTTCAGTTTTATTTCATTCTAAAGAAATTGGCGATTCTGATCGACCTGATCTTGATATATGACATTGCTTTGGGATACCCAGCAGCTGATATTCCAACCAAGGCTAGTAAAGACCATCCATCCTAAGCAAACACAATGATATGAAAAGGGTCTGGTCGACCAATGAATTAAAGATGGAACGTAAGATTTCATTTCAGTTATGAATTCTGGTTTGTAGAACAAGAGAAGTCAATGTTGTTCCTCTTCACACTGCACATGGAGAGGAGAGATGAGCTGGGTGGATGAGAATAGAGATAGAGGTCTATCTACATCACAACGTATGTATATATTTCTTGCGCAAAAACTAGAGAGATTAGTGACACGGTTCGAAATATATGTGCAGACTATTCTTTCATGAGAGGTTGCAATGATATGGAGAGGACCCGTTATGCAACCTTTTATATCAACGATTTTTAAAAATTTCATTTAGAGTACAATAGTTTCGGCATTCTTTCACCTTTGATACTTCATGAAACATAAACAAAGAACAAAATGCCGGAAAAGAAGGTGGTCTTTGTAACAATCTTGTTCCCTTTTTCTTAAATAATGAACACGTATGTATGATTAAACTCCAGTTAAGATATCTAAGTCCTGGGGCCCTTAAATAATCTAGGCTCGTACATGAAGACCCTTTTCTGTACCTCGTACAAGAGTTATCGTTTGTTGATATTTAAATCTGTTCGCTAAGACAGTATTAGCCATCCATAAGGTCGTCCATAAGTGTTAAATAAAGTTGACCCATGTTATCCCTAGGTCTCTCTGGCATGCAGAAAAAGGTCTACATGTACGATCCTAGATTATATAATGGACCCCTGGGCCCCATTCAAAAACTGTTGGTCCTTGCTGAAGAATCCTCCTAGGATCATGCCAGCAATCCAAGAGTTATCTTAGGAGACGAAACCATTGACATTTAACAAGTGAATAGGACAAATAGGCTGTCAGACAGGCTTAGGCGTTCCTGGGGAGGAGAGTTTCTAAGATCTGCAGGTAGTGCCACATAGTAGTGGTTTTGGCAACCTATTTCATCATTTATATTTATCAATGAATCTAGCAACATATTTGAGATATTCTCCCGCTAACACTGCCATTTTGTATTAGAAACCACAATAAGCATAACTCTACTGATTTAATTGATAAATAAGGCTGCTCTTGTCACTTTGATTTACCTATGAGACCTGAAGGAGTCCTCCGCTAGGAAACTTTTCTGTGAGTTGACAAGAGTATGGAAGATATGGGTCAATTTTGTTAAACAGTTATAGCCTATTTGTGGTGCTTCGTCTGCAGGGACTGTCCTCCGCAAGGCTTCACATATGATTCACTCTAAAATTGTCCAGTCTTCCAGATAAAACAAAAGAAGTAAAGTAACAAGGAGGTATCAACGGTAGTGATCGCAACCAAAAACGCTTATCAGAAGTTTCTTTTCTCATGCTCTAGACACATGTCAGAATGACTAATTGGTCTAAGTTCTCATTTGAATCTGGACTCTGCACCTATAGTATAACCGTCCGAGTAGTGATGAGAGCTCCATTTCTTCTGGGACATATCTGACGCCTAGCAACTCCTTGTGTGGTGCGCGCGCACGGCCCCTAACTTCCGGTGGCATAAATCTTTGAATGAGACATGTTTCTGGCGGGTCCGAGCGGCTCGGCATCACCCAGAAATTATTTATAGCTGATGTATATTGGCAGCATGAGATCAATACCGGTGTTAACCCACCCTTGACGCCTGTTTCCTCCACCTACTACCTATGTTGGTCATAAGCACATAATCTCCTGGCGGTTACGTCGAGGTAATTTCTGTTATTGTTATGCTAACCTTCGAGACAGCCGAACGTCCAGGCGCTCGGCGTTTGGGCGCCCGTACTTTCTGTTTACTCATATCACCACCAGGGGGATAACGTCAATAGGTGTGCTCGCATTTGATTGGGTAACAATGGAGTGGCCGCCACGGGCGTGCCCTTTGTATCCCACGGTCGGACTTGTATCGTTTCTGATGCATGCCATGCTCATAGGCTGTGGGAAGTGTTAAGGGGCCCTGGCAACCCCAGACCCCCGCCTACTGGGGGCGTGGAGGGGATGCTGTCATCTCCAAACAACATGCAGTTCTCTGTCACGTTCCACCCTGCCCTCACCCCACCCCCTCTCAACCTCGTGGTCAGAAATAATTGCCCTGTCTACGGCCAGGATTGATGAACTTCCCAGCTCTTTCCATCCTCTTCAGGCGTTGAGATGAGACTGAACAGCGTCGCCACATGTGTACATTTTACTCATAACACAGACGTAGATATGTGTATAAAAATTGACCTTTGTTATTGGGTTTAGCAGGAATACACTTATGAATATGATAATCGTGTGCATCGTATACTTATCCGGGTTCTCGTTATGATGTACATTGTTGTTCCAGTTCTGTGCCGACAATGGTTCTTTAAGCGTCATGGCGTATAGGACTAGAAGGCGGACCACGTAATTCATGGCTGACATCCTACTATTTATACGATTAATTGTATTCTATGTTCGCATTTATGGTTAGAACACGATTAAGCAGCGGTAGCTATGATATGATACAGTCATGTACGCATGTATACAAAGAACATCTTTTTACATGCTTGCAGTAATTTACCTCTTAGAAATCAGCGGTCAGCACTCTCGACCAATGTCGCATTTTCACTTTCTATATCAGAATAATCAGCCCAGTAGGATAATACAATAACGAAAATAGTTTTCAAGGCAGGTGTGTATATATTCCTGCCGATTATAGAATAAGTTGCACCTGTACAATAGACAGGTCCCTGTCTTAGGATGGACTGTTTGAGGAGTGAAATAAAGACCTGTCTCTAAATAAATTTGCAATCTAGTTGCATTTACAGCATTTCCTCTTAGCCGATCTCAAAGTTCGCCACTGTCATAGGAAGACATAATGCATTTTATATACTTTGGCTATCAGCATTGTACATATGTCTAGAGACAAATAATATTTAGTCTAACATCAGCAGTAGCATGAAGAATACAGAGGCTGAATTATTTTTGTCATTTTATTTGATTCATCTTCCCTCACAATGTCATGCAGTTTCTTTTTGGAGGGGCTGAATATCGGAGTTTTCCTCATCGTGTTTTGCAGAGACAATCAAACATAGCGTAGCAAAGAAGGGGAGGCGCAAAAAGCAAGTGGATGCGGAGACGTAGTATGCGGGATTCACACGATGGGATTCATGTACATCAAATGTTGTGTAAGGCAAATCCTGCTGAAATTCTGTTCTCGAACACAATCTCATCATCTAAATTGTAGGGTTCCATTTCCCTGAGAGATGTTCTTTCCCCTGCAATGGTTGGCAACATTTACCCCTAAAAAAGGATCAGAATCTCATGAGATTTTGAAACATGTCAGGTACGTGAATCCCACCCTGTGAATTCCACTTTAGACCGACTAGATTGAGAGAGGAGACAATGGCCAGTAAGGAGCGACAATTTCTGGTAAGTCCTGTTTACACTGTGGGACTTGAGAGGCTTGCGATGGGGTGCCCCTAGTCTGAGACAGAAGGTACTGCGCTTGAAACTGGACGTTCCACTTTCGGCCGATAAATAAACTATGCTCAAATTCGTGTGTGAACCACCCTCTTGCGACTGTGAAACTTGCGACTGCAGGTACCTGGGTACACCCAGTCGGCAACTAGCGGTGCCAAATATTAAACATGTTACAGACTAGCAGAAGCGCGCAGTTCACACTGTACGTTTTGCTGCGCTATGCGCTCACAGGTCCCTCCAGTTGCACAGTGTGAACTGGGCATAAAGCCTGGGAGGGGCATCGGTAGACACCAGGAATCTTAGTGTGACAAGGATTCTCTCTATGGTTTTCAAACTGTTGCCCCTCATTATACACCAATTCTTTGGAGCGACATACATGTGCGTTTATATACTAAGTACATGTATGTACAAATACCACCTATCATTAGTATTGGCATATGTCATTACCTCTTTTCAAAAACTACCATCTATGACGGACAACACATTTCTTAGTGGACTAATATACAGTCGTATCAGTTTTTTCTTCAAGTATTCACCCAATCCTATTCACTCCTGTGCACTGCCACCAAACTGAGTATTAGACCCCTATTGCTGGTACTTGATCCCTGCATGGTTGGTGGGCGCCCAGATTTAGGGGGTGTCTGAGAGGCCGAAGCCAGCTGTCAGTGGCTTCCCCAATGATTAACACGCGGACCCGGTACAGGATTCACCGCAGGTACCCGCCGATGAACCTGCGCGCGATTTATGGATTTCCGTTGCAGATCGCCGGACTTGAGCGACATTAATACAAAGGAGAATAATTTTCCCATCAAAGTGGGGCCCCTGAAGTGCTAGGCCGAGCACGTGATCCTTTGATAATGAGACAGCCGATTCGATTGGCTGAGGCGCGCCCGATGCCACGGCCAGTCCCTATATACTACTATCATTGCGCAACACAGCCCCCGGGCCGCGACCTGGCCCATAAAGCCCATATTAGCGAAAATGGGAAACTTAATAAAACCGATTCGCATGTGAACCAGGGGGCGCAGAAGTGGCGACATCTATTTGTGCAGGAGCTAGCCACGTGGCCGGCCCAGCCTCGCTCTGGGGTTGGAGGTTGCGCACGACGTTAACTGAGGCGAAGCCCCGTGTCAGTGGCGCCCCCTATAAATTAGCTTAATATTCAATGGGGTGACATCTTGTCAGTGCGTGTCAGGGGGCCCCATTAATTACGACTAATTTCCTAGAATTTCCTTCGAAATGTCCGCACGATGGCCGCTACCGAGGCCCCCCAAACCTGGCCATTTCCATGCTGGCTGCCTCAGCCTCATGAATACTTATGTCGAAGTATCAAACAAAATAAGATAGTTGTCTCAGTCATAGGTGCCCACGCGTGCTACCCCAACCAGAAGTTTACGACGCCATTCAAACGTCACCACGCCTCGGCCAATGAATACTTATTTCCGCAAATGCCCGCCACAGAAGAAATAAGGTTCGTGAGGTTAATGGTGTGTTATCTGTTTTCGGAACATAATACCGGTTGGATTTATCACCCCTGCAGGCCCATTCAGTTTCCGGATAGACTGTGCCGTCTTCCTTATCCTGCGGTGGCTTTTGTACTCTAGGCATTGCAGGAACACTGGCATTGCAGGAAGTGCATATATCATACGTGAAGGATTTCGGAAAGTGTAAATATCGTCGACTGGGGACGATGAAGTAAACAAGCAATAAACTATTCCTTACTCTGTTATGTTTGTTATTGGCATACTAAGGTATGTTCAAATATAAAGCGAATTTCGTATGAATTATATTTGTTACCAGATGTAAGGAGGGGAGGGGGGACCTACTGG
Organism: Alentia gelatinosa; assembly: GCA_950022655.1. Classification (NCBI taxonomy): domain Eukaryota; kingdom Metazoa; phylum Annelida; class Polychaeta; order Phyllodocida; family Polynoidae; genus Alentia; species Alentia gelatinosa. The sequence continues at coordinate 47,060,632 of OX465586.1, forward strand.
ACATGCATTTGCGCTTTGATGCCCCCTGACAGTGATATGACAAGCATTAAGGCAGGAGGAGTTTCCCTGTCCGTAGAACAGATTCCATGTGAGTTTTTCTGGCAGAGGGTGATAAATATCTCCATCGGGTCAACGCCACGATGAAGCTGGCCACGCCCGCTGTGGTTGTCAGGTCTGACCACCGAGTCAGAATAGTTTTGACATTCCAATTCAGTCGTTGAGTGACGCGCTGCACGGGGGCACTGACACTTTCATTATGGGACATCCCCCGGTCGCCATTGTTGTCCTAAGGGGGCAGATTCCTCACTGGTGTCCGGGGGGAGGGTATCCAGGGGAAGGGTGGAGGGTTGTCCGAGGGAGGGTGTCCGTTAGGCTGAGACTGCAGGTCCGGACCGGCAAGCCCATGCAAATGACCAATATCGGTTTGGCAAATATGGCGAGCGTCCGTCAGGTGGTGACGCAAGCAGTCCAAGTCGTGCTGACTGGAAGGCGTCCGCGTTCACAACGACGCAGTCGCGTGTTCACAATGGCGCCAAACAAAATTGTCGTCTGCAAAACAGGAACGCGCCGTGGTTCCTTCAGTCAACATGAGCTCGATAGGAAAGTTGCTTGTAGAAGGCTATGATCCAACAACACCCAACGTCGCCTTAAATGCTGGCATTATTTGTTACTTGTCGACATAAACTGTTCACCATTTCCGACTGTTTGGGGGACTTGATATGGTAAACATCCCACACCTGGGTGACCAAACAGTGTTAAAATTCGTGCAAACATACACGGGAGGTTTAGACATGGTGCAATGGCATTAACCGATTCAATCGTTGCTGCCTCATTGTAGCCAAGGCCGAGACTAATCAATGATTCTGTCATCGGTTATGTACATAATTATAGTTGTTACTGGCGTCCACGATGCAGGACTGGCCCCCGTAATGAAACGTAAGGTAAGCTTGTCAAGTGATCAAACACATCCATAATTTGCTTTTAGGTAATGACAGGCCAGCTGAAGGAAACTAGCGTGACGCAAAAATATGTCCTCGTGAAGTTATAGTGTCAAATATGCTCACAATGTTTGTAGCTCAAAGAAAACTAATCAATGACTTGAAACATTTTCCAAGCTTTCCATATATCACATCTCCGAGGAATCCTAATCTAAGTGTTTTTTATCATCATTCTTTTTGTTGATATATAACAATTTGTCAACCAACAGTGCATGTCTTCCAGCTTTTATATCAGGAACTTTGCTACATCAAATACTGCAGTTATTCACTATCATATATATGACCAATAGATAGATTTAGAATGACACGTATTCAAATCAATGCACGAAAAGTAAATTTCAAGTAAGACTCTAATATCACATTATGTGTTAAGAAATTACAACTAAAACTTAAACGGCATATTCACTTCGATCAACATGGTAGATGATACAGGAAAATTAAGACAAACCATAAACAATACGAAACAAAATCCATGGGAACACTTACTGAATCCTCTTGTAACAGCTATTGTGACATTTTATAAAACAGTTGGCCATTTAATCTATTTCGATTCATGTAACACCGGAAGGCTAGTAGATATTGCTGTCTCGAAGTAAACATATGAATATCTCATTTACGGTGAAGTTTTTTAATCAAAATCAGAATGTGTAAGAATATTTGGTCTAATTAAGATATCTAATATTTTCTATTTCCTGGATTAATCATATGCGGGTCTATATCTTACTCTATTCAAGCTATAGTTTTATTCACCCATTGTAGCGCCACAGGGACCCTGGGGCTAATCTCCACAAGCTCCTCTGTTGAAAAAGTGATTATTCAACAGTCACGGCGAAGATGAAACCAACCGTAAGTGTCTAACAAATAACCGGTGAAGGATTCTTCACATTCTTAAAAGATTACTTCTTTTTGTCAGAGAGGGGCCTGATGCAACCCTCCTTCCTGTTCTGAATATCAGTTTTGAGATTATTCATGAAATTCAATCCCGTATTATTTCACTGGGTGCTTCAATGGCCAGCATCGGTCACAGACACTTTTGTAATGCATGTGGACTTACTTGGACCAGGGCACCTGGGCCCATTTAATCTGTTGTTTGAATACACACCGCCGGTAATCACTTGTTTGTGAAGGCTTGTAACATAATCCATATTTAGGTGTTACACCCTCAGGTGCCTCAGTGGTCAGTATTTGATATTAGGATCATGATCCAAATTTGGACTTCATCTCCAAACATACTTAGCGCTCGTACAAAAACATCTGAACCCTACCACCCCTTTCCTCTTCAGGCCATGCAAATAGGAAACCCTCACAAGCAAGCCCTACAGTCGATTCTTGGGCTATCCAATTCATATATGCAGAAGGAATTAGATTTCTTTCCGGGCTGGCTTATAAATAGTTTAACATCAAATTACTTCTGGATTGCCCAGCAACTCCGACTTCATAGATGGACTCTAAATGAGCAACCGAGTGTATGTCCTGTTGGCCAATTGCTGCTAATCTTCTGGCTTGTTTGCATGACATTTAGGGTCATTAAGGGCATATTCAAATGCTAAGCTGCAAGACCTTTATGTAGGTTTGACATGTTACTCTATGAGAGAGAGAAAAGAAGGCAGACAAATCAATTTCAGAGTGAATTCTCATAGCACGGCAGGGTCTCTTTTGGCACGACATGAAGTCGTTGTGATATGACCCCAAAGGCCAATTGTACTCGAATGCACTCTCGATTTAGGAGGTGGCCTATTGTTATTAAGTACGTTGTTTCTGGCCTGGAAAAAGTTTCTATGAATCATTATGAAGAGTAGTAGGATCTACCTAGATTGAGTATAGAAACGAGAAAAATCTGAAATATTGATGGTTTAATTGCAATGGTCTAGAAAATGACACAATCTGCACGAGGATCTTGAAGAATGAACATAACAACTGAATGTGATCCTTTTCTTCGAGAGGGATCTTATTTGTACTAGAAGAAAATCGTTGCATCAGTAGAATACTACACAATCTTGGACTGCTTTCCATGCTGTTATTCTGTGGCGAGCTCTAAAAATGAGAAATGTCGACTCAGGGGGCCAAGATTCCACACTCGGGGTCAATCAGACTAGACGGACAAGATCATAATACCGTGCGATTGTGCGGTCCTCCCTGGTATCTATTTATCTGTTATCTATCAATGTTTGTGTATCTTGATAAATCACTCTGATCATAGTGCTTATCTCATTTCATAACGAGTGGAGGTGTTCTTTTTTTCTTTTTCTACGTGCCACCTTAACTAAGAGCTGGTTTAGAGAGGGAGATGTCATGGAAATAGGGATAACATTATCTTCTAGTGGTCTATGTGTAGCATACATGTATATGTCGTCTGGTCTTCATAGTATTAAGAGAAATTGATGTCCTTGTTACGAATCGCATTTTTTTTACCTGAAAGGCAAACCAGTCATTTCTCCATACAAAAATGGACACTATTCAATTCTGAAACTTCAACGTCCATCTAATGGTAGAATTCACCTATTTCAACTCCGTAGCACCTGGAAAAACCTGATTCAGCTCTATAAAATACCCTGGGAAATTGGCAATTTCACACCTCACGACTTTAACATTATTGAGTTATACTAATAATATGATGTGAAGTTAAAATGGCAAATATATAGATACTTGTTGCCCGTGTAGCAGTTATCTTTAGGAAAAGCTAGAAACACGTTTCACACCCATTTTTTGAAATTTTTACAATGGAAATGTCTCTTTATCTGGAATCGATAACATTCAGATGTTTCAATATCTGTAAGATGACTTCAAAAGTGAGCAAAGGAGTAGGATTTTTGTTACAGATTCTGTAACATACTCTTACACCTTCTTAGAAAGAAATATACAAACAAGACTGATTCAAGTGACATAGCAAACATACATCCTCCTCGTGTGCTGAAAATTGAATTCAAGAAGTAAAATCTAAAACCAACAAAAAGAGGATTAACAACGTACATCGTTGCAGAGGCATACTTGATATAAAATTTACATCCGGACTATATATCAGATCCGTTAACCCTTTAAGGATGGTCACTTGGAACAGAGTTAAATAGACAAGGGCACGGTACTAACGCCATATATAACTCTAGGGCCCGGTCATATTGTCGTATACGCTCATAATTTGATTACTTCGTCATTTGATATATTTGTTTTGCTTGAAAATGTTAAACGCGATCTATAATTAGTGCAAAACCTCTTTAACTTTTAGCACCAGGTTCAGATTTGGACAATATTTTTTAGCTTTATTGTGGTCATGACCCACATGGTTTTAGTCTTCTTAACATTGATTATTAAACAATTCCCATTACACCAAGCTTCCAATCTCGTCAAGTTCTCCTGGAGTTTCTGTTTTACCAATTCAGCACTCTTATCTGTTGTATACACAAATCAAATCATCTACGTATTGAATATATTTACTATCCACAAAAGCTTCCCCTGGATCATTAACGAACACGACAAAGAGCAGAGACCCCAGGAATTAGCCCTGGGGCACTCCAAACTCCACATTGAAGGTCTCCGAGGAGGCACTATTCATTGTTACGTATACGTTATTTATTCTTTCTAACCAGTTATTTATATTTGGTGGGATCTTAAACAGTCTATCCAACTTTCTTTTAGTAACAGTCGATGGTGAATAGAATTAAAAGCCTTTTTGAAATCTATTAGGCAAGCAGCTGTTATTTCATTATCGTTTCAGGCAGTGTAAAGGTCTTCAAGCAACATAAAGATAGCAGCTGCTGTACCTCTACCTGGACGGAAACTGAAATTTATTTAATATTTGCGCATCCTGCAATAACGAGTAAACTTCCCTATGCATCTCTTAGCCTGTTTAGCCTGTCTACTCAACCAGCGTCTATTTAGGCAGCATCACAAACATAGATGTTTGTGTGTGGCCATCGATAAAGTATCAGACACTTTTTGCAAATTTATCTTTAGTATATACATACTGGACATTTCGTATAAGCGAGAAAGCCTGATATAGTACTACCATTTGTATAGAAAGTGCTAAATGAAATAGATATGATTGAATATATGCTCATACTGTGACCAACATTTGCAGATTACCTAGCTTGAAATCACTTGCTGGAGTTCTATCATTCTATGTACTTGCGAAATAGACTACGGGTACAGTGTGTCCGATCATTCATTAAATCTCAGTGAACCCGAACATCATTTATACTACACCCCTGGTAACGCTTAGTATTTCATAGGCATTCGGCCATAGGTGTATAATGATATACAAAAAATACCAAAAGAATATAAAAAAAACAAGTGTCTTCTGTACCTCGAGAGGGACCTCTTTGGGAAAGGGGGGGGGGGGGGGGCTTGGAGGGGGTGATACAAAGCGACAATACAACCCAAAAAAATACCGGCGTGGGCCTGTTTTTACACAAATAGGGACCAAAAGAGCTAGGTCTGTTTTAGGTTAAACCCTCAGGTTCCCTTAAACTGCATTTTCTATATAGGCTGGGTAGTAAATGTACGTACAAAACAGGGGTAGTTTATAAAAGTGTGCTCTGTATGGCAGGAGGGGGGAGGGAACATTTAAGCACCATAATTGTGTACATACTTTATGTATAGATCCTAGGCATGACTTCACTGAATCTTGCATGCAGGAACAGTGCAGACTATGTCTGTTTTACCATTTGGCAACAGTCGACTGTGGGACCTGAATATTAGTGTCAACGGCGTCTCAAGGAAGGCTTTGAATGCGGCACATTTCAATAGCTAAGCATGTCAAGTGCTCCATCCTCTAGCCAAGGGTGCTTTTTCTCGACTTAATCAACAACACCACCACAACAAAAAGCTTTCAGTACCCCCAACTCGGTGCGAATGTTCCCTTCCTCGACAGATGTCCCACAATCCCTACGGCTTCTCCTAACTTCCGCCTCCCCACCCCCGTAACCTCTCGTGGTCGTCGAGAATCTGGGTGCGAGAATTGCCGAGATCTGGGGCGCTCCATCAATCCCTATTACCCGTGCATGTGTGCCGGCGAGCCTGGCGTCGAGCACCAATCTTTTAGCGCTAATTGTGCCGCGCTCCATTTTAATTCCGTAGGGGTCCTACTGCATCTTTTCTTTCAATTCGATAAGGAGTCGGACCGTCTCCGAGTGCGAACTGCGTCCAATCCGGGTGATAAAGAGGCGATTTGTCGGCATGGCCAGCGTCCGCAGATGTCTAATGGCTGCTGCGTCTCAAGTGCGGACCTGCGCACTAAGACGGCGGCTGAACGTCCGGTACCGGCGCCGTGACACCGCTCACAATAGGATGATGACAAATAGTCACGGGCGGCAACTTTCACAACCCCACTCACTCCATCCGATATCGCCCGCAACCCCCTTCTCTCTCTCCCTCACCAACCTCTCCCACTCCTCACCAACAAAGGACCCATTGAATATAATAACCATCTCCAAAACAGAGTGCAAGGATTCTACACCCGGCTCCTTAACATTGAATTCAATGCGATCAGGTTGCCCGAGGGAACCCATTCGGGCGCCCCTTCAACCTAGGCAGACACGAAGAGAGTGGGCGAGTAATGTTTTCCTGATGACTGTTATTAATTTCGAATTTGGCACCAGCCTCTGCTTTCAGTCACGTGACCGTGAGTATCTCTGATTTAGGCCGGTAGGGCGCGACATATGGCGTCCGCAGGGAAAATCACTGGGCGATAAATGGAGTATTGAGGTCGTATTCACTGCATTCACTACTGACGGCTAAACGATACGCATCAACCGTTATACATTAAACCCGCCGACTGTAATCAGTCTTGGCGCGGGAAGGGCAAAGTCGGCTGCTTTTATACTGGCACAGTAACTTAAGACTCTACAGTGGGTATTGCACAAAGGCCGATGAGCATTGGCCACTCAAAGAAGGTCGGCAACGACACATTAATGTGACTGGAGGCAGGGACAATAGCGCCTGCGTTTCCCCATCAAAGGGAGCAGGGCCCCACTGAACGGCCAGGTAAAGCACCGGATTACGGATGACATTCTCTCAATTAGAATATCACTGCCGACACGTACGTAAAGAGGGCAGGCGGAGTCGGGTGGTACGTGGTAAGCAGGTGTGCCCGGAGATACTCGCTGTAGATGATATCATTTAATACCCCATTTCTACCGACCGTCTCAACAAATTTGTTTTACACACTGCAACTATCAGGATTTAGCTTTATATATGTCTTTTCTTCTGTCCCTGTTGTAAACTTTTTTTAAAAGCGAAGAGACCGCATTGATCATCTCCAAGGAAATCAGACAATGGTTGTTTGAAGAATCCAACAAGGCATACAGTAACTCTATTGTCTGCTGGAACAGGTGCAGTCGAGGTGCACAATGCGAGCGCGTAATGGCAATATAAATTGGGAATGCACATGAATGACTGACGGCCTATAGAGCTTTTATAACCAACGAATCACCTTTCCGAAAACTAGAAAAGAGAAAGGATTGGTTCAGTTTTTTTTGGAGGTGTCGTGTCTCGTTGTTTCAGTGAATGTTCGCTTTTGGCTTTCATAAGGAAATTACCCACGACATTTCTCATGTTTTCTCGGCTTTCATCGCGTGACATGCCCTGTTTAGAGTAAAACCGTCGCAAATGATCAGTCTTAGTACCCACCTCGACTACAATCACTATGTTTCAGTCGGGAGGGGGGAATATCTCTCTGGCACTCTCTCGTGAGCTGCGAGATTCACGGATACTCTCGCATAGCACGTGATTCTCGGACCTCATGACACGTGGTTTGTCTTCTATGTAACAGACTTGGCCCCTTGTTATTCCACCATACTTGACAAATCCAAACAACACCTTACTTCTTCAAGTATTCTGATAAAAAAAAATGATATGAATTTCTGAAAGCACACGTAAAACATTGGGTTCATAGGTCCTAATATTACAGTATATATGCTTGCATATGAACATAATGCAGTTAAATGATATGATGACATTTAGATAGCTGATATGTGTATAAAGGCTTATTTAAAAAATATAATTTATGAGATCACAAATATATGAAATTGACAATGGGAGGGTCGCCTTGAGGGAAGGACAAAGCACTGGTCCGAATGACTAATGCACATATACATGTAATAATGTTTCGTAAGTTAAGACATACCAGAGTTTGGAACTAGATATGTCTAGACAGGTGTAATTGCTGACGAATATACAACCTGATAGGTATTTACTGTAAGGAGGGGGTTAGCCTATCAGCAGGCTCCTCTCAATATCAATTGGATAATTGAAAATGAGACAATTGGAGAAAGCTCCAATCCCCCGGGGCGATTGCCGTAGCTGTTTGTCCAATCTGAAATACATTGACGCCGGTGTCCGATGGTGTATTTAGATTTCTACGCAACAAATGATTGTCCAGCCATCTCTTTCAATTCATTTCAATGGCGTCAGAAGGAAGCCGCGCCTTCAGAGAGTCTGTTTCCTTTGAATCTTCAGCAGAAAGTCTCGCCGATAAAGTAACGTGTTTGATGACAGCATTGCAGTGCCCGTAGGAGGGTCATATTTCACCAGTGTGGCGGCCGATAGGAATTCAATAGAAGGCGATAAAGAGTTGGTGATTACATTTTCCAGTACAGTAGAAACCAACACAGCCCAGGCTTGCCTGGTATTTTCAAGACTTCAGTGAATGCAGCGGCGGGCCTCGAGGGAGCGACCAGCCGTTTGCATAGCGCGGAACCGTCGACGGCGTGGCCCGACGGAGTGGCTAATACAGGTCTATCATTGATATAAATGGCAGCGTGTTAGCCTTGGCAGGAGGTGGACAACGTTAGTCTTAAACACAACTGAGCGTCCCTAAGGACCTCGCGGGCCCGCGCCTGCACCGCCGTCGACTGCGTTTTATAGGTATCGATTTTCTTCATTAGGTTTCTTTTGTAGTAGTCGCCGCTCCCACCAAGGATGGATGTTTTTCGTAACAATCGCATTAGGAACATATGAGTGGCAGTATGCAAATAAGATGTACGGGGATCACCAAATCGATATCATGGGTACACTTTCCAAGCGGTGGCAGTGGATAGGATTTTGTTGGAGGAGGCTGCAGAAACACAGAGGCTCCCCGTAGCTTCTTTTGTTTGTCCTCGTCCCTCTCTGGTTTTTGTCATTCAATTAAGTATGCAGAGCGAACTGAGCCTACTTCTCTTTATACAGATGGTCGATACATTAAGCGCGCAGTATTACATAAGAGTTAGCTAATGGGAATGTAGTGATATTCCTAATCATACAAATTCTTTCAATCTTTTTTAGTTTGATTGTTAATACACGAGATTTATGAAAGCAGAGATGTTTATAGAATGGGGACAACGATAGGGCAATGTGTGAACACATCTTCTGAATTGTTGACCATTAAGTCTTCCGTGAAACAAGAACTGGCAATAGATATAAGATTTACCTGAACACATTAATGAAATAGGTGACCTCCATATATGTGTACACACACACACACACACACACACACACATATATATATATATATATATATATATATATATATATATATATATTTATAGATATACACGTATATGTATATATTTACACATATACATGTATCATATGTATGAATATATGTATGTATTCCTTTATCATACCTATCCATTACATGCATGCATATATATGTATATTTATAAATATATATATATACATAATATATATATATATATGTATATACATGTATACATATACATACATACCAACATACATATATACATATGTGGAGCCACATAAATACAGGTTATACAGTGAATAACTCAAGCATCCGACACTTGGTCGTTTAGAGATGTAGTTGCTGATCAACCTGGTTTCACGGTTGTACGGTTTGGCTGTCTCCCGATGCAAGCCTTGTTCTGAACATCTGTTATTTTCATTTTATACCCCCTTCCCATCATCATCGACGTCAAAATAAAACGATAACGGCAAAAACGATATGTTCTGCACTGTAGTCTTTGAGCACATGGTCAGGCAGTAGCAACATCAGCCGCCCTCGTCATACACGCCTGCACAACGAATACCATGGAGATGCACTGTGCCTCCATGGTATGAGTCGTGCACCCAACCCCCATCCTACAACCCCTACCTCAGTCTCCCAGCACCCCTGTCCCATGTGGCCGGCTAGTCGTTCTATGACCATCCTCCATCATGATGGCTGATCAAAGCTGGCCGGGCCTCAACAGTTGTCTGCCGGGTCCCTCCGAGGGCGGGCGGTCGATGGGAGCACAGGGTGGTGGTGGTGGAGGTGGTGGGGATGGGGTGGGGGCCATTTCATCAGTGCCTGCCCCGCCAGAGGCCGCTCATACTGCAGCGCCCCCGGGCGGAACGCCCACACGCGATCCGCTCGCATGCAATGGGCTGCGCAGGGGGGCAGAGCGGCTCTTTTGAAATAATGAATATCGCCGATACACTTCAATTAGATTAATATTTCCCTCACAAAAATGCAATATCATCAGTCGAGTTGCCCATTCGCTTTCGGATGTTGCATGCAGGTGGCCGGGCCCCCCGAGCGTTGGCCGACCTCGAGGGTGGTGCGGCGGGGGTTGGGGGCGGGGGAGTCGGGTTGCCGATCCGTTTCGGCAGATCCCGTCCCGCCCGTGCCCGCTCTCCGACTTCTCGTTATCCCGTGACCTTTGCTTTAATATGTGTAATTGGATTTGAGTTAATGATGCCGGTCTTTTCCGCCGTTGCCTGCGCTGGTCGTTTGGACGCTGGGTGGACCGGACCAGGCGGAGCGCTTTTACTGAGCAATAGAGGCGGAAATTGTGCCCGGTGCTTCTTCTTCTTGGGAGTTCCGAGTAGTTCCGAGTGGCTCCGAGCCGCTCCGAATTGGCCACTTCCGATATTGTTCAGAGCAAGACTTCCCTGTAGAAAAATAATATGCGTGGTCGGAGGAAAGAAGAAAATATAAAACAAAGCATTTTTCAAATAAGGTGTATTTGGTCACAGTCGTTCAAAAAAGGGTTAGCCCACAGAAAACATTCAAGTAAATAAAGCTGGATTGTCGGCCTATACTCTGTTAATTGTGTGGTCATTCCAATTGCAATCTCAACCACATATACTTCCTAAATGAGCTATAGTGATTATTAACTTTTGAACTTGTATCCCCTGAAAGACTTTAAGTGTCATATCCATCTTCTAACATATGCAACTTAGTGATAATGTTCCATGCGCTTTCTTATGGAGATACTCTCTCCTATGCCAACACCAAAATCTTCCACACTTTGGGCGCATCGCCTATGACGTCACTTCCGGCGAAGCTCTCGCTGATCAACATGGGGCTGGCGAGAGCGTAGAGGAGACTAGGGTGACGGGAAGGCTGTGGCTGGGCGGGGGGAGGGATGGGAGGCAGTGTGAGGGTGGTAGTGCACGGGGGAGGCTGGGCGTAGACTTTGTTGTATTTATGCCACGCAGATAGCAAGTAGATCACAGGGGGGCCTGAAAGGAAAGTCAGAAGCTAGAAGGAGTTAAGGTGTCGACCCCAGGGATACAAAGACTACGCCTCGCCACAGGAGAATGCTATATTTCATTGGGCCAGAGTGTAGCACATTCTTACATTAAGGTTATGAGTTAGGCTGCCGCGTCTCCGGGGCCCGCGTGATTTGCCTGTCAACACTTGGCGTGGCGCGCAGGAATGCCATATATTTTTGCTAAATGTGTTATTTATTCACCTTCATAAAACGGATCATGTATAGGAGGCGGCACTTCATCATTGATGCTATCGGCCCCCTCGCCCGCACCGCCAGGAGCATTGACAATCCGGGCGCGGTCCCTACCCCTCAACCATCTCACTCCGACAAATAAATCAGCGCTATAAATCATTCATCTAATGTCCCCGGGTCCGCACTGACCCCAGCAGAAAAGCCATCGCCTGGACTTCTCCGTGGGCACCCTTACAGCGAGTCGAAGAAAGAACATTTGTGACAAATTAATGGGGGTGGGTTCGCTGCCCGACCCGTCTGGGGCTTAGTCTGCCTGGTTTATAGTGGCCGGGGACACTGAAGCAAAGACTATTGCCTCCTTGCGCGGTCTCCGCCGCTCGGCGCCGGGGGACCGCCAACCGAAGTAAATAGGCCAATCAAGGTCAGAGTACTGAATTTAAAATGTAGGTTTTTACGAGTGATTAGAAAAAGGAGTGCCCCCTAGCTTGTAGAAATCCCATTCGGGGCACGAGAGGCCCAGAGCAGAAGCCCGTGCCTGTCCGTCGCTCCCCATTGCCATACATCAAATAATTTGTAAATAATCCCATTTGTGGAAATTAAAGCCGGACGCAATCGGACGGCGGTGTGGTTTAGATGCAGATGAGCCGGCGGAGGTGGCGTTAAGGGATCGGCGCGGCTCGGGGCCAGGTGCGCCAGCGGCCGACTAATGTTTTAATAATGAAACAAAGCCGCGCCCACGATCCGCGCGTCTGGGAGTGGAACTAAAGCTACTGTAGTAGGGCGGTATTAACTGGCTATCCGAACCGCAGGGACCAGGGCGCCCATACCGATAGTGGGGTGACTGTGACATGGCATACAATATATATATATATATATATATATATATATATATATATATATATATATATATATATATATATATAATATATGCATATATATACATGTATATGATTTGTGTATTTGCACGAATACTATTGTACATATTCGCATAATATATGCAACAGGGCCCGACTCTGACACACCTTTCCATATACTACTAGTGTCTGTCACTTGTCAAGAACTGCTCATGACTGATACATTGACGAACAGAATTGCTCGCAATGCAGCTGTGAGTAAGTGCTTCTTTGTTAATAAACAGATATAGTTAAAAACACACAAAAAAAGAAATGAAGCGCCACTCATAGATACACAAGCTGCTCGCACGCCATAAGTGTGTGTAGCTTGGATGGCCGAAGAGCGATTTCAATACCAGCCTTTGTCATGTCATTCAGCCCACCGTGATATTGTCCACCTTCTCGTCTTCCTCCTCAGCGGACGAGTCGGTCACAAGCAGCTCGCCAACGGGAAAGAGGGGAGGTTTTCCGGGAGAGGATAGGGGTCCTGATGGAGAAGTATCCCCATGGGAGACGAGGGTCGGCATGTCTCCAGGGTAGGGACCGATACGATGGGGGTATGGGTGGTCGGGATGTAGGGAGGGCACTATTGCCCAGGGTCCTTTCTCACCCTCATCTGCCTATTACACCCTCGCCCCTCGATCCTATACATCCCTAACGGTCGTGACACAGCGGGAGAGGGCAATGTTCGGGCGGACAGTCAGACGGGCGGGAGGACGGGTGGCTTCTGCCGGCATCCCCTCGGCCGTCACTCGGACTCTCACGGGGTCGGACGGCTATCGCTGCCACGCGCCTGATCATATTAGACAGTGCGCGCGCCAGAAAGACGCGTGCCGATATTACGGCAGATGCCATATAAAATATGCATGCATTCGGCCATTAGGCATAATCCCGGCCGAAATTTATTGCGCCAGCGCGAGCGCCAACGCATGAGAAATAGGAGCCGAAAATGGCTTCGCAACCATATCAAAATGCAACGGAGCTTTTTCGCGCGTTAATCAAATTGTAGCCGGTATCTTAGCGTCGGGGCCTCCTCGGTCGAGCGCAATTTAGCACCCCCGTCTCTCGGAGGATGCGGCCGCGGTCTCTAGTGCACCAATCGCGCCAAATCTCGCGCCGCTTGACTTATGAAAAGCCTCTCGATATGTGACTAGTGAAAATTGATGAAGGAATCCTTGCCATGGCCGGTAGAAAGGCGGGCGGCGGGACGGGTCACAGATGCGCGGGCGGGGGTCTGAGCCGGCCACTAAAAAGATAAAAGCCCGGCCCGCTTAGAATTATAGTGGGCATAACCGGGCCTGACGGCGTCCGAGTTTTCACATTCAGTTTCCGTTATGGCCGCTCCGGCGATGATTTCTCGGGACGGCGAGTCGCTAGGGAGCGCTGCCGCCAAGCCAGCCATTAGCGCAAGTGGCGCGACTGAGGGGGTGGGAGAACACACCTTACGACACCCGTTTCACGGCCGGGCTACTAATAAGGGGTCACGGGGGAGAGCGGGCTGCGAGGTCATGCCGGGTGCCGGGGATGAGGGGTGGAAATGGACCTAGGCGTGTGAGAGGAGGCACACAAAAATGACAGTTCCAGGAAACCAGTCTCTACGGCACCAGCCTCCCATATGGTCACTATTACCCATCTGAGTGCAGTTCTTCTTGTTATATATTTTTTCTTAATTCGCACCAGTTTCACGTTTCCATACTAATTTGTTGTTTTCCCTCCTCTTCATGCAACCCTCCCACCTAACTTCCTACTTCCATACTTTATATATTTTATCTTAATTCGCCCCAGTTTCACGTGTCCGTACTAATTTGATGTTTTCCCTCCTCTTCATGCAACCCTCCCATCTAACTTCCCACTTCCACACTCACTCACTCACTCACTCACTCACTCACTCACTCACTCACTCACTCACTCACTCACTCACTCACTCACTCACTCACTCACTCAATTAGACCTATGCCACAATATATCGGTGAATTCTGAAGCTATCAACTTAAAATAGATAATTATTCTATAAGTGACCATCGCACACCACACAGCTCCGTTTCTTGGCCGAGCTGCCACACACATTTGTCAGTGCCCTTTTCTCGAATTGCCATATTTTGATGTGACTACGTGTAGCTCTAAAACAATATTACAAACAAAAACCCACTTCTTTTATATGGGGATCAGACTGTATTGTCCAGGAACACATACACACCACCTGTGCCCAATTAAGACCCACAGGGTACCTCCACATCCCTGCTTTTTCATGGTTAGAGCCCTAGTAGGGGTGCAGGTAGGCACCTATAGATAGAGCTTTCCATGACTAAACAGTCTTGCCCATGGCCTGTATGTATGGGGGGAGGGGGAGGGCGTGGGGGAAGTCGGAAAGGGAGGTTTATTTCTCTACTGCCGACCATTATATAATATGTGCATGTAGCTGAGGAGGGGTGGGGGGTTAGAGGCTACTGTCATTGACTTCCTCTCCCTCTCCCTCTGTCCTTATTGATCAATCATAACAATTTTTAACTAAATTTTGTTATACCGAATACACCTTTTGGGTAGTCAGCAGCAGGAAAGAACCATTCAAATAAATCACACATCACACTATGTATAACCATTGGAGGATGTGAACATTGCATTTTGTTAGCGTGTACCATATGGGAAAATGGTAATGATTACCCAGGACACCATTAGGGGGCATGCAGTCAGGCTCACAACCCCCTCTGGCCATGCCTACGCTGAGATCACCCGCCTTCTTCCCTAACTAGCACCCAGAAGAGCAATTACACATACACTCTGAGACTACTCACAGCGGCTTGGGCATTAGGATTTACTGGTTATCTATTATCGTTCACATTTTTAAACAATTAGAACTGTATCAAGTACCTTGAGAGATGACAGTGGCCCAAGATGATGACTATTGGTGAATTGTGTATTGCTGTACTCCCCGCATAAGATCTTTATACTATATGTAGTTAGTTTATGGAACTCATACTGGATGTTGAAGGTGATTTTTTTCTCAATAGTATTTCAATTTGACACTACTTTTTTATTTGATAAGAGAATTAACTTTGTGATATTCAAGCACAATAATCAACGGTTTTAGGGACGGACGGCTGTAACCTGAGAGTTCTGGACGCGAGGTAAACACGAATATGTAGCGAGTGTTTTACGTGGTCAGCAATGAATTGTCTACGACTATCAAAATATTTAAAAAAATTGTTTGTTGTATTCATTTCCTACCTTAACAAATATAACTACATTAATAGAATAATTCAGACACATATCCTTCATTTTTACACCAGAGTCAACAACTAAGATAGCGTAATATCTGACGATGCTATGATAAAGCTACCAGTACCACCCTGGCAACCTTTATTCTCCATCTTGGATCAGTGCTACATAGTGAACCATAAGGACTTGACATTTCTTTTAAATAAATAAATCTATTGGTCGTAATTCAACAAATAATGGTTGATTTCCAATTATGGCCATAACAATCAATCGGCTTCTTCGTCATACTTGTACAAGTCACCGTGAGATGATAGATTGTCATCATTATAAGTGTGTCAAAGTATACAAAACCAATGAAGGGATGAGTAGAATAAATGAAACTGAATAAAGTAGACAGAAAATTGTCTAGCTTTCATTTGATAATTCCCCAATAACATTACTGGATCCCTGGTGATAATTGATGGATGATACTGGTGCTGGTCAGGGGTCTATATTTCATCCATTATTTTATCGGGCGTTTACTATGTTTCTGGGTTTTGTATCCTTCGTTCCATAATTCTATACGTTATGTATAAATTAGAATTCGGGGAGTGTATTTTCCCCCAGTGAATTGTGATGAGGTTTCTAATCAATGTTTGAAGTCCGTAATCAATGGGTGCGAAACGATAGGTAGTGGTTTACTGTTGTCCCATATGTTTTTAACAGCAAATTTATAACCGGTGAATATTAAACATATATAAAGAAGATTTCTGAGTGATAATAGCTTTTATCAATATCTAGTCTATATTCATGGCAAATATCAATATCAATATCGATAAAAGTGAAGATTCAATTGTCGGTGGTTGTAAAGTATCTCCCTACTGGAAGTAGAATTTAACATACCAATACAGCGTGGGCGATGAGTGCATAGGCGAATCCCTATGGCAAGCATTTCCAATGGTCCGGCAATAATTGTTCTGAAAACCTCCCATGAAACCCAATAATAATTTAACCAGTGGAGCATAAAAAGGTCGGATCTGTCACCGACCTGTTACCTATGGCGTCGGATGGAGAGGTGAAAAAGTCAATGATGTTTCCGGAAGTGTGATCTTCAATTCATTAGTTCCTCAGTTCTCCGGTAGGCAGCGGATGCTCCGGCGGCACCGAAAGCAGCAATAAAAACAGGAACACGACATGATCAAATGTATTATCGCTACAGGTCCATACGGAAATAACCGCATGTCAATTACGTTTTGTATTACCCCTAGCGCTAAGCCGGAAATGAGAATAGGACCCCTCGTGAGCTCTCGAGAGAACGTGCTTTCCACGCGAGAACTGGCGATAAAAGGCCAAATGGGCTGTTACCAATCGACGGACATTGAACTAGATACGCTTGCCTCACCTGGTAGGTTCTAGTTATTGTCAATACCCGTTTCGTTTAAATCCATATTTTCATATTTTTGTAATTTGGTTGAAAATGGTGATTTCATTCCCTATAATGAAAATAGAGCCTGTTAAGATGGTGTAAGATATTTACTCGCGTAACAAGCTAGCCTAAGTCGGAAATACAAACCTACAAGTACAATATACATGTATTGCAGAATCCCGATGACGAATATGCTAAATTGATTAAATATGTTCTTAGATAAATAGATAACTCAATATGTTTTAGGATGTAACGCGGTCATACTTTCTTTCCTGAAGATTCATTGCTCATGTAGGCTTCTGCTTACTCTTTCCCATCTCGCCTATCACATATCGCAACGCTCTGACTGGGAACTGATGCTGAAGTGGCGCCCTCAGTGGTGTTTCCTGTAATTAAAGTACTAGAGACGGCGGCGATTCTTTTTTCTTTTAAATACACAGCGACCATCCAGGGTCACCTTCCGCTTTTCAAACGCCACGACGGATGAAATTTTCATTTTGGGTGTCATGTTGGGATATCAATTGGAAATATAAATTCTGTTAGGACTTTACATGGTGTCTTCTTTTTAAAAAATCCAACCGAATCCCGTACGAAGAAGTCAGTAGTTTCAATGAGTATCTCCAAGAATATGGTGCAAAATATGGACGCGAAATAGCTGTTGCGTATATTTGTACTGCCCGCCGACTTAAAAAAGGATTCCACTTCAACATTCATGCATATTTTTTACAATAAGGTAATAAGTAAAGCCCTACAAATAGGTTTACGAAGACAAGTTTTCAAACGGATGATCTCAGATATACATGCCTATAGCAACTATATTCTTACGAACATATAAAATGTCATATCCATGTAGCACTGAATGTGGACGTATTTTGACTACATGTCCAGTACTAGGTGCGGCACACGTAGGTCGCATGTGGCGGACACGTGTGGCACACGGCCGTCCAATTCACCCTCCAACACGCATTTATGGCATATGGAATGAATGATTCAAAGAAGATTCTGTTTATTGAGACTAAGGCGCATACCTAAATATCATCAATGCTAATCGACTCATATGTTTGGCTACAGAGATTGATCTGTAACCGACTTAGACTTATAAGAACGACAGAAAGCTCATTACTTTGCACATTACACTGAGGAGGACTTTCCACTGGGCCTGAGCGACACCAAAAGGTGAGTACCTGTAAGTTGTTCCTCTTTGTATGGGAAGCGGCAAAGTGACCAATGAGTGACCTCAATACAACTGACCCTGTGACACAGGTGGGAAACGTGACCCGAGGTGAGCTGCTCTTTGAATCCGGATCTGCTCAGTTAGTCCGGTAGCATCTACTCACAGCCAAGCAGAGTCTGAAACCTCCAAAGACGTGTTACCATAGAACACGTCGTTTTATACGATCACACTGTGATTCTAACGACCATTGGTCAGTAGGTCAGCAAAACCCGAGACTCTGTTTTCGACTTCCCGGACTATTCTAAATAGAAAATTTAAGGTAATTAAAGTTCCTTGTCAAATTTAGAGGCATGTAACCATGCACACATGAACATACTTGCACTTATAGATCTAGAGAGTCAACTGTATTATCTAATTTTATGAATAAACGATAACTAGAAAAAAGGCTTAATTGAAATATGACATCCATTCTCAAAATAGGATTTGGGATTTCGAAAGTTTTAAGTGATATATATACTAATATGTAAAATCTATTATTTCACAAGATGGATTTGCAAATCAAAAACATCGAAAGAATTAAACCTAATATGTAAAATCTAAATTCTACGTCTTTTCTATTTCTTTATCTATATTTTAAGACCATGGTAAACTCCAACAGTGGACAGACACAACTCTGCTTTTTAGAATCAATGAAAAAGAGGTGATCCCACTATTGGTCGGTGGCCTGATTATTATGGCTTTTTTTCTCATACAAACCTGGAACTTTATGGATTGGGTTATATTATGTGTTTTATTTAGACCCGACATTGATTAAGATAAAAGTTCTCATAGTCTTCTGTTCCTTTATAGGCGTTGTTATCCTGGAAAGAAGATGGTATGGTAACAGTGTCAACAGACAAAAACAATACAAATGGTGCAATAAACATAGACATTAACCGAAGTGAAGAGTACTTTACACATTACAATATAGAAACAAGGAGAAGGAGAGGGAGGGAGTCACAGAGACGAAGGGAAGAGATGTTTAGAGAAGGAATGGGTGGAAGATGTTATGGATATTTCAAGAGTAGCAGATCAACTTGCACAAAACAAGCAGGGGCTATAAACTGAAGTACACAGCAATGGGGATTTTAAAATAAATCCAAGAGGATGAAGTTGGTATTGGTTAATCATGTTGATATAGGTGCCTGCCTCATATGCTGACCTCATTACCTGTATGCAATATGAAGTCTGTGGTCGAGGCAGTTGGTGTGCTTGGCTGTCTCCAATGGGTCGTTGTATCATAATGCATGCACCTGTGCCATACCATTGTTGACGTGTAAATGTGTCTCTAGTGCACACCTGAAGAACTTCTTGACCTCTCACACTGTGGTAGCTTGGCAAAACTATACTCATAAAAAACTCTGCAAACCCACTTCGGAATCGCTTCAATTTTCAAATACACGTAAATTTAGGAGATAGTAGCCAAATCTATTGATTTTATATCTAATCAGCTTTATCTTACACTTAGGCGAATTCTGGGAAACAATTGTGGATAAAAAGAAACTCCAAAAATTACATATTCAAGTGCATGATTAGAAATGTTCAAGTGTATTTAAACGTGATTATATATCGATCTTAGAATGTCTTCCATTCATCCTTTATTGGATCATAAAGGTATCATCCTTGTTACTTCCACTGACCTTCTTATGTGCTGTGCCTCACTACTTGTAACCTGATATTTTTCTTTAGTCGTCTAAACACAATAATACTCACACAATAAGGGGGGATCCGGCGACAAAAACAGCAAGTTTTTTTCACTACAAAAAATGCCCTGGAAGCATTTAGAGAGGCCGTTTAGTTACCAGGTCTGCCGGAGCAGCAGCACCGCCCTTCTCCCATTTAATTGGAGCCTGTATTTTAAGCACCTATTTTGGCAGCGGTCTCGTTCTCGTTCGGAAGCCATTACGGGATGCCGGAGGCCAGATGAGCGCGTAGAATTTATACTTGGTCTTTTTTTCCTCGTCTTTCATAGCCGCCCCAATCTGTTATCAACTTGTTTTATGGTTGTTCACACATTGGTGCTTGCGATAGCGACCGAAAACGGTCGGATGGTATTAGAGTCGCAGCGCCCAACCTCTCCCTCTATTACTTTTGTCATTTTGTCACTCGGGATTCATTTTCAGGGTGGCGATAGAAAGGTCAAGGACGACAGCGCCACCCATGTGACCCGTTGACCTTTGCACTCGCAAAGCTTGGGTGGTAGCGCCCCCTGTTGTCGATAGGTGCGTGATAACGGGTACGAGTAGTCAGCCGCCTTTCAACTTCCACCGGACCATCAAATATGCATCCGGGCCACCTACAGGACATTCTGAGAACGAACTGGATATCATGGCGGCGTTTCCGCTGCCCGATGCTCACACAGGGCTATCAACGCATCCGACAAATTTACTGCTCACAGCGCAAACTCACTCACTTTCTGGAATCGATTCGGCGAAAAAGATCCACCTCACCCCCAGATAGCGCCAGGCTATTACAGATGTTATCAGTCACGTGACACTCGAGAATTGATCTGATTGGTTGAAGCAATCACCCAAAGTTTGCCTTGGCGTAAGTGGCTGAAATTCCATATTAAGACCGGGGACTGTTCCAATAGCTGAATGAGAGTTCCATATTGATCATTGGCGGGCGTTCTCGATGACGTGAGCAAACTAAACAGCCAAGTGATACACACAATGAACGCCCAGAGAGAACTCATCAATTTAACTGTTACCCGCACATCTTATGAAAGGCCCTTAGCGAAATGCAACTGTTTGTATTTTTTACTCATTGTTTGAATGTACCAATTCTATGGCTAATCTTGTATTTAATGCGATGGTGTTTTCTGTATTTTATCATTTCATGTTTGTACTATATGTTCAATGCTATCACAATGAAAAAATATGCAGATTTATGTTTTCGCCCTACCTCTATATCTTGGCCATACAATTATTTTCTGAAATAGCGTATTGATACGAACGTATTGCACGCTCATACACGCTCTATTTTACATTCTACGAAAATTATGTGAAAAATGTTTGTTCAGGTTCTTATCTGCCTGGCGATTAGCATTGATATACTTGCAGAGTGAGAGTCTATTGAGTTTAAACTCATTATCTAACATGGAAAATTATTAAATTGAGTAACTTCTAAATGTTGTGATTAAATATGTGTGAATTGGACCCACTTGTGAACAGGGCTTAGTGTAAGGGACGCTGAGAGAACGCCGCCAAGACGGGCGGACCCAGTGTTTGACACACGCTGCTAGGTGTCGCCTGTGTCGCTCGGCGCTAATAAGGACCTAAATGGATGTCCACGTGTAAATGTCGCCGTGAGCCGCCAGGAGGCAGGGTCGTTAACAATCGGCGAGCGGCCCAAGCCCGCTGATTAGTCTTCTTAATGAATATCCCCCGGTTAAGGATGGCCCCTGTAACCGCGAGTGAAAACGTCGGATCATTTGAGCCACATTAGCGGTGGGTTTTAGCGAGGTGCCGGGCTGAGCCTGTCTTGGCGGGGTTCGGTTATGGGACGTCGGCTGCTGGATGTGGGTAATGAAAGGAGGACATTTGTGACCCCTGTAGAGGTCCTCCGAGACACATAACTAAAGCGCGGTCAGGATGGGGAAAGGGGGGTGCAGGTAGGGGCGCCCCATGTTAATTGTCTGACTCCTCCAGTGGTCGCTGATACCCTTGAAATAGGGCGGGATGGGGGAAGGCCAGCCTAAGGGCAGGCGAAAATCTGACGCCCAAATCCTGAGCATGTCGCGAACAGATACATAAACCGGAAATATTGCCATAACGTCGACCGGAAACGCGGGCCTGAACGATCTGCGGCGAACACTTCCGTTATCAGTGTCTTACAAACGGCGGGGCGGCCATCAATTACGGCGTGAAGCATGGCCGGTGTGGGGTCGGCGCTCGCCCCGCGGTAGTTTGCCTTCACCATATAATAACTGACCAATAGTGGACGGCTGCTGCCTTCAAATGCGAAAAGACAAGTCTGAGATTGCCTGTGGACGAGTTATTGGTGCGTTGAGGCGGCCGTTCGGGTCCCCTGTATTACCTCTGTGGCGTGGTTTATACCGTTTGGCAGTAAGAGGGGTCCCCCAGGGACACTCTGCAGAAAAGACCTTGCACCGTCAGGGTGTCAGAGGCATGGGCTTTGGAAAGGGCACCAGAAGAAAAATGTCCAGATTTTGACGCCGAGGTCATGAGTGATACACGCAATTGCCGACTTTAAAATCCTGTTTGATATTCAGTGAAGGGACCCTAGAGGATAGCGGTTCGTGTATGGCATCGTAAGCCATGCTTTACTTCAGGCATTCAAACTGCGAGATAAATAAGACGTATTAGACGGCCAGGAAGGATCCAAGTTCGCAGGCAGATGGAGTGTGTCTGATACCCTCCCAGCAGAAAGATAGGCCCTACTTTATGCTTTCACTTTGGTACTTTTGTTATATTTATCGATTGATGTCGTATACTGCTTCAGCAAATTGAAATTACTTATAGAGTTTGTATTCTTTAATTACGGTGTAAACTTCGAGATCCAATTCAATATTTGTTGAATAATCAGAACTATGGCGTTATTGATACTAAATCTCCCCTAGTGCTGATGATTTTGTTTATGCTCCTCTACTCAGTTTCCTCTATCAAAGTCTTTCTTCTCTGTCACTTGCTCACAAGAAAATCATATGTTTCGTGTAATTTTCACGCGAAAATGAGATCCAGAGACCTTTCCTTACCATTTGCCATCTGTCGCATTCTGCAGAGCAGAACGCTACAGAGGCTGACTTAGCGGTATGCAACATTTGGTAAATGAGACCACGAAACGCAGAATTCGTGAGGTGTGTCTTTGGCTACGCTCAGTCGGCTGTGTGCCAGCCACAAAGTAAAATAACACTCTCGCCCAGTCCCAACCATGTTCATTTGTCAAAGGCCGCTCCTCCTATCAAAAGCCCAAGAAATGTTTGGGAACGTGCAAGGATGTCAGTACTCGGTCAGGATTTATTGTTGCCAAGTGACAGCTTGGAATATAACTCATATCAGGGCCAAATCAGAATCAGATGTCAGGAGACATAAAGCCGAAGCTGCTCAGAGGTGCTCGGTGTGGCTCGGGGCAGCTCGCATGGTGCAGACCTCATTACCGCTCTAATACCAACATGTGCTCTCACCGAGAGACGGGCAAACCATCCCAAACTCCGCCCATCAAAAATCACTGAAAATATGGATGTTATTTTTGGCAAGAGGAAGTGGAGCCTGAGTAGGGATATTACAGGCCTCTGGGCCCCAGATTTTCGGGCCTTGTGTGTAAAATGTCGTAACGCTCCAACAGCGAATAGTAAATCTTTCTCACCTCCAAGTATAAGGTCGGTATGCCAGAGCCCTTAGCCAGCCCAGACTGCACTATAAATTCTTGTTGATTAATGGTAGTAACTATTGGGAAAAAAGAGAAATCGACAGGAGCACACGAGTATCGAGCGAGTGGGTTGGCGGTCAGTGAAACGCTGTTGAACGCATGCGCAGCCGACAAATGTCGTCTGGTTCAAAGGTGACCATTTTGCTGGGAATAATGGCTGCAAGTTGGACTTCAATTATTCCATTTTACCCCTGCTCAGGCCGTGGCGGCGTTATCATCTACAGATGGTTGGTAATTACCTCGCCTTGTGTGCTAGCTGTTTGCCTCCCTGTTCATGATGCGGACATACATCTCCTAGACAGACAAAAATGTCGTCTCAACGACGGCCAGATTTCTGGTGCGTTACCCAGTAAGCGTTTCGGTGACCTCCCAGTCGCCCTCAGAATTCCACACGTCAAACGGAACGATTGATATCTTTCTCTGTGTTGAAGGGAGTGTATCTCACAGTATAGACTTTCACTCTCCATGCTGCAGCGAAAGTGGCTGAGGAGATCGAAAACGTGTCTTCATGTGCACTGAACGAGTTAGCACTAAGTATTAACATGTGGTCAAATATCAATTACCTTGTTTAGGGCCTCTTGAAATTCCCTCGTTTTCGTAATAGAACTCTTTGCTATTTAAAATGGATTCCACAAAATGGGTTCTGCCTCTTCTCTCGTATTTCATAGCTGATATTTTTACTTTCTCTTTACAAAACACATGTAGTTGTTGGCTTTGTCAAAATCAAACTGCCCGCACGGTAAATTTATCCAAAGCTTTTATCTGGAAATCTATAAACAAATAAACTATTTTTTCTCATAAAAAAGACTTCGATTTTTCGTATTTTTTTATGTTCAACTGTGATTTGTACAAATAATCAAATATCTGTTCATGAAGGGAATAAAAAGAGTCAATCAATTAGAATTATTGAGTAATATTGGATATGATTTTCTTCCTATGGTGTGTTGGTTCAAAGTCCACGCCCAACGCAGCGAGTAATAATTGCCATCAAATTTCACGCCTTCTTCCGGAACAGTCTCTAATCTTGCAGGATCCCATTTTTACACGGTGTTGTTTTAATCATTCAGTAGAGCTTTTGAGCTTTGGCGGCTGTGTAAAAGAGGGGCGGAGGCAGGGGGGACAAAGGAAATGATGCAAAATGTCTGCAAGCCATGTGTTTCCGTGATGGTAATCCCCTGGCGTCCTTGGGCGAGAGTCACAAGGACGGCGTGATTTCTGAGTTAATTCTGCGGAGGGGCAGGCAATGATGTCATCCGGTTGTGCCTGGTAGGAGATCCGCCGGTCGGGGCCACAGGCAATCCCATTTCACAGCTTATTGCAATCTAAGCTTGCTAACTGATCTGCTCCTCGGCACATAAAAGACGCCGGCCTTCCTGCCCAGTGCACCGTATACGCCGCCATAAATCCGCTGATTGTTTTCCCCATTAGTTGTGTTCTGATGCTCCAGACGCAACGATCAGCTGCTAATCGAATCACGAAAACGAGTCCAAGTAATCATCGATTGATCAGAGCCAAGAAACACACACACACGGACACCCTCCCACCCCTACCTCCACCGCCATTCACTTACAAACACACACTTGCTAAACACTGAATGAAAAAAATGAAGAAAGAGAGGAAACTCTCAATTTATGCATCCTCAAATGGTTGAGTGCGATTGCGCGGGAAAAGCATGTGCTGGTGCTCGTCGAGCACCTCATTTGTCGTCTGCTGTATCATAAGCCGCTCGGGTGATTTCCGAACTGGGTGGCCACATTCCAGGTTGTCTTCTCAGCGCTGAGAAAACACGCCAATCTGCGCCCGAGGCCGCCAGATATTACATAAATCTAATCATTCTACTGTCGGCCCTCTCTCATTTTGGTCGTGTTTGGAATAAATCCATGTCAGGCCGCTCGATCAAATGCACAATTGGATCCCTATCCCGGCGCGCGGAAGGGAATCAATGAAATATGTGCAGAGTGCTGTGGTAGCACTTTATTAGGGAGCCGTCCTAATTAAAACTATTTAACGCTGCTTAAACGCCAGGCCCATAAATCAGAGTGTCAGGCGAGCGTCGGGCATTGTCTCTCACCGTTGAAGACAAAAGCGGGAGGCGGGAAGCCCGCCAAATGAGAAATCACCTCAAGTAAAAACTTCCCCATTTGCACTCGCCGCTCGGCGACGCTATAATTGCGAAAGGGGCAATCGGACTGAAGAAGCGGTGACATCTAATGTCTTGGGTTAATCACACCTCAAACTTTTTTCATCTAGCGCCAGCGTGAAAAAAGTTCCCGCTGTTTTCACCCAGGCAAAAAAAGACAATAAGGCTGCACCGCTGGGCGTGTGTTACTGATTGATGCTATCGGTGCGAACCCGTCGTGGGCGATAATAGGGGAACATTGGCAGACGCAAACAAGGCGGAAGTTGGAGAAGGGCGCGTGGTGGCGCGCACGTTGGCGACCAGATGGCAGTGCGATCGCCGGGTAATTACACAGCGACGACAGCGCCACACGCCTGGCAGCGGGACGCAGCGACACCTAGTCACGCACGATACAGATGGCTACTCATCACCTTGAAGGGTTTGTCAGCATATGTCAGGCAGTGTCATGTCATATCTTAATCCTCCCAAAAATGGCCAGCGACTAAATTCTATGTAAATGATGAAGTTCAGAACTAATTCCAGTACATAGTATTAGAGACACTCCCCAAATATGGCGATATGGTATCATCAAAGGTAGCAGAACATCAGTGATAGATGCAGTACACATGTTCCTTTTCTATTTTCACATGATAGCAAAGAAAAATGAGGAAAAAAACAACCCAAGATAGAAACATGCTTTTTATTACATCGGGATAAAAAATGCACCAAATTAGTCCCCATCTGGGAAATTAATCGATGTATAACAGGTGTTGAGCTCAATTAGAATCCTAAATAGAACTCAGTCAGGTGGAATGAAAGAGGACACGGCTCCTGGGGCCTGTTTGATAATCTAGGATTGTACATTTAGACATTTTTCCGAATGCCAAAAAGACCTAGGGATGATGTGGGTCAACTTTATTCAAAACTTATGGAAGAACTTATGGACGGCTAATACTGTCTTAGCGAACAGTTTTAGATATCATTAAACGATAACCCTTGTATGAACTACAGATAAGGGTCTTCAAATACGAGCCTAGATTATTAAACGGGCCCCTGGTCCTCTGAACACGGATGCAAGTTACGGGAATATTTCTGTATTATATATTATATTTTATAATATTCGTATCTTAGTTTTAATAAACCTTAGTTTTAATAAGCTTTGTTTTAGATATTTATTCACAAAAAGGCAGTTGTTATTTAGAGTGCATGTGACTGCAGGCAGCCAGTGTTTATTGTGCAATGGTAGCATTATCTCACCGCTGGTATTTCCCCCCATTGACTCAATATTGGGAACTCGTACTCAACTCGTGCTCAACTTGTAGTCATTCACGCGGCGTCGCCTTGTGAATTACTACTCGATTCAAACTCGATGGGATACGACCTCGTAAACTTTCATAGATTTCCTCTATATCGTTGTGTGGCCGCCAGATTCTTATCCAGACCTGTAACCTGTAACCTGTGTTCGGTAATAACCCTAATGCCTGGCGTCCACCTACTACGATAGAAATTTAAACCTACCGATATGGCACCAATACAAAAAGCAAATATCTGAGACATATCGGGAAGGGGCAAAATCGTAGACATATGTCTAGACATGCCAATCCACCACGCATTGTATGGGTTTTTTATCGGTGTCTAATCGCAGGAACGTGGTCAACTGCCCCGATATTAGGGGACCTTCCGACGCGATTTTGATTTCTTTAATCAGAGGTGCATCGTAGACCATATCCGAGCCATATCGTAGTAGGTAGACGCCGGACCTTAGTACATGTATATACCAAAGGCATCGCGACACACAATGCTAAATGTATCGTACCAATATGGGTATGGTTTTGGCTGCAAAAAGAGGTAGTAACCTTGAATTAGATACCCTTCATGCCGAAACCAATCCATTGAGAATACAAGAGAGAGGATGGTGTGTGAATGCATGCTGTGCGGACGCAGGAGGAGGGGCCTGCACGCACGTGTGCACGTGCGTCGTGAAATGGACACGAAGGTTGCTGGCTACCGGTTGATATGTCTCACAGCTATCTTCACTTCTACACGCTACGCAGGCCTAGAGGCTCAACTGGTCCGGGAGATTGGTGGATTGACGCCCTCCCATCTCACACGCATACTAAAAAGAATAGAATGAATTTTTAAAAAGAAGTACAGCTTACCTCCTTTTCCGGTCTATAATAACTACATTAATGATTGAATATGACCAAATTGTAAACAACCATGTGAATAGGGCCCTGACCCATCAATCTTCTGTGTCATTTGAAAAAGGACAATAAACTTTTGGGTGTCCGAAAACACTCTGTCAAATAGGACCTCAATATCCTAATCATATACATGTCTATGCATCTCTTGCTTGTGTGTCATTTCAATCAAATCAAACCAATATTTCTTTCCCCATATGTCGCTGTATCAAGGGCGTTTATCTCCGAGGGAATGCAAAGTGTTATTGTGTATTAGGATGGCTGGTGGAGGGGGGGTGGGGTGTTTCAGGGAAGGTGGATGGGGGAGAGTTACTGGTATTGGTCACGAACAGTGAAGGTTCATTACCGTCAGAGAGGGGACGGCGTATAGATAGATACCGGTGATAAATCGTCTTATTCGGGTCCGGCAGGCACGATTATTAAATCACATGGCTGGCATTAGCGGGTTGACTGTAGTGGATTGCACCGGCTCGCTAACTATGTGCTGCCTGCTTGTTTTTCTGACGTATGATTCGTCTTATTAGAGATATTAACTCGTGCTGGCCAAGCACTGGTGTCCGCGATCGACAGCCACAAACGACCTGTGCCTCCCCCACTCACCCGCTCCCTGCGCGCCTCTAGATAGCACTTCCAAGATAAATAGCAAATTGCCGTATCAATGCGTCACGGATGATTTGTTGAGGCCATCGGAAATTGATTAGAGCCACGTACGGGCTGGCCCTAATCATGTTGCGTTTCTACTCGTATGATCAACGGCAAATCTCATTGGATACAACTCGCCACCCGACAGGGATCTATCATAGTGAGATTCTGTGGCTGAAGTCGTGACTGAGGTCGTGCAGTGAGATCACCCCGTGCATTTAAATGGCATCGTCAGAGAGGTTCATATAAGACATTCATCAACATTTCTGTAAAGATTTATTTTATCTATAGATCTATTCTCTTTGAGAAGGGAAAGAAAGAGCGAACTAAAAAGACAAAATTGGAATATACAATGGAAACATCTTATAATGACTTATATGATGCTGATACATGTATATGAAAGAAAGTACTGCTGCGAATCCTTTAGTCTCACAACAAAAGTTATACAACATGAAATACAAATTACCGTTTCATGTACTCTATTTCGATACATGAATTTCAAAAACCACCCATTATGTTTATCAATACAAACACTGAGGGTCCAGAAAATGAACCACATTAAGTTCTTCGAAGGTAATAACTTTCTCTGGCCATATGACCATACTTCTGGGGCCAGTAAAAAATATTTAGATGGTGGGACATAGAATGTGAACATACCTAACTGTGTTTGTGCTTGAAGGCAACATGGTTATCACTGTCGTGCTATAGACGTATGCTTTGCTGTGGTCCCAGCGAATGTCAAAGTCTGTAAGTACCTTCGAATATGAGTTGTTCCACATGGCTTCATAATAGAATTCTGAAAGCCATCTCAGCTCAAACCAAATGGAAAGCAATAGAAATTCGTTTAAATTGTCTGTCTCTATACATTTATTCGATTATTGAATAAGGAATCCCTCCCGATTAATGTACTTGTGCACTACATCTTACATAATTGTTAAGTGATTAATCATCGTTACAACAACTCACACTGTACTCTATATTGGCCATGGGGACATTGAAAGTATAACGACGTTATACATCACAATAAACACAGCAATACATATACCAATCTCAACAAAACATGTTTAATGGACATCCTTGCCGGTGTGTTGACCTATGGACCTATTGCCAGAAGCTACGCCCATTGCTTTCTATACGTTACCGCTGCGGCTGGGCTTCCGGTTGGGCATGCGCGCTCTCTTCCCCACCCGGAAGTGTAAAACAAAAGGCAGCCAGTAGGTGGGAGTGTGACCGGGGCGGGCGGGCCTGGGATCGCCGGGGTCGGCTGGGCGAGCTTTGCGACTTGTCCACATGTGGTTTACATGTTTCCGCAGGCATATAATAAGGCCGGGCGTTGGATCACGTTTGATCTGCGTCTGCTACTGGCCGGGGAGGAGGCCGACAGAGACAAGAGCTAGCACATGTTGGAGGGAGCGGCGCGTGGTACTGGTATAACCGGGGGTCGGTCGCACTGGTCCCACCAACCGACCGCCTTCTATATTTCAAGCGTATAAGACTGATGGGTGGGCTACCACGAGGAGAAAAACAGGAAAAATAGATTCAGTTCAAAAAGTAGACGGCTAAGAAACTAATGGACATAGTTATTCATGTACTTGGGAACAATGACGAATGGTTCCCGACTGTTAAAAAAGTGAGAAGGGTAGGTTTTTAAGAGTTGTGAGATACGAGCTGGTTATGAGGAGTAAACAGTGTGTGTCAGTTCGCAGAATGTTTATGGAGATGGCGTGCAAGGAAAACTATTTAAAAACGACTGGGAAATGTGTCAGAAAATATTAATATTTTTTCCTCATACCCACGGAAATGGAACACGATCAAAGGTCTGTTTATTGAAATTGTAACGCACGCTGGCATACCTCCTGTCCTAGTGGGAGTTGCTTGTCGATTCGTCAATGGCTGACTCTATTTGCAATCAATTAGAAATGTAGCAAGTCTCGAATGACATTACCCGGAAAAAACGTGTGAGGCGTGGGAGACATTGTTTGTCATCCTCACATCAGTCAGGGTTAACGTCGATTAAAAACAGGGAGTAGGATTACGAATAGTGATATTCCCAAAAGATCATAGAACTCAGCACTTGCCCGTTGCCTCTGACCCGGACCTTACTAACATCAACAACCTACAACAACTCCCCAGCCCGTTTTATTTATATTCTACAGGGTGTTATTTATCTGGATTTTTTCTCTCACGTGAATAAGACGTCTGGCGACCAGCTTTCAGAATGTAACACCTCCATGCATGCACTCTCCAAGCTTAGTCCTTGGTATATAGGACGAGAGGATGAGCAACTCATCCTGGAATGTGACACCCCTAGACGTGAACGGCTCAACGCCATGTGAGCAGATCAGCGCAATGTGAGCAGCTCCACTTCAAATAGATCTGCATTGTCTATAAGCTCCCATGTGTTATGCTTAAACTCTTAAGTGCTTTGCTTGAAATGTGCTATGCCATACTTGATTTGAAAATTGACATGCTCTACTTGAACTCCTTTTAAAAGGTATTTTTCTACAATATAAAACAATTTCTGAACCTCTATTACAAATATGTATATCATTGTAAACAAATAATAGTAGGAGATGAGGGTAATAAACCGTCTCATCAGAATTTAAGAACATAGTTATGCTTCATTGAAAGTATACATCACTTCAGTCTTTTCTTGCACCTAGTTTTACTATGATGTGTACTGTCTAACATATACATGTCCTGCTTAAAACTTGAAGCACATTGCTTTTACATTGACATTAGATCCACTTTTCAAATATAGTAAGATGACGCATCTTTATATATTTCAAATTATGTGCTTGTCATTTGCAGGTTAATTCTACTCCCATATTCATAGTACCAACATTAACCTCATATGTAGTTAGCTTACTGACTTTTAGATAGACGATGACTAATTGTGTATATTTATAATTTCTCACCAGTGCCTGCTGTAATTTTTGTGCGGGTAGATATCGAAGTGATCATACAATGTATTTGTGTAATCCATTCATGATAAGGACTTTATTTTTCGCAAGTGCTCGAGTGATATATCCATAACCGGAGAAAGAGCAGGCACCAAAGAATGCGGATGTAAAATTGCTCTCTTTAGTGCACGGGCACAACCTATACAATAGCGTAATAAAGTAGAGAACGGCGGGTGTGAGCATACATCATAGGTGACATATTATCACCAGGGTTCACACTTCTAACTTCTATACAACTGCGGCTGGAGCTGTGAGCGATGTTCATTTGTGTCACGGTGCCCACTGCGTCTCACTCCACCTCCCCACGCGTCGCTCTCCGCTCCAGAAAAGGCTGGCGCTGCTGGCAATAAGTCATGTTTAGTAAGCAAGTGGACGCCTCTGGTCACGCCTAGTGATAATATTTCTCTTAGGACTGACTCAAACACCAGATTTATGTCTCTAAGGCCGACACTCGACGTGAAAAAAGGGGCCCGAGTTGGCCTGAATGGTTGCTGGCTGATCGGCCGCCCCACTCTAACGTCATTCCGAAACAGATATATGCATAATGACACAGCCTCACAGGCGCCATTTTGTTCTCTGCAGATTGTCTTGCTCCAGACTTTCCGTTTTTGTTCCCCAGTTACTCATAATTTGTAAATGGTCAGGTTGAGTATATATAAGCTAGCAGGGGGAGCTCTGCATAGCTTACATGATGAAAAACTCCAGATGTTTGTGTGTAAGATTGTATTATCCATAAGTGAAGATTACAGCCAACTGATGTATAGAGAATACACAAGTGCAGACCTATTTGTTATAAAATGCACTAAATTTTCCAGGATGTTCATCTCCAATAAGCATGTGGTTTACCTTTAAATCTATAGTAAGAATTAATATTTAAGTTACATTTCATTCTGTATATATATATATATATATATATATATATATATATATATATATGAAGAATGCATTATATCAACTACTTCATTTCATTTTGAATATAATGAAGAATGAGTTACATTAAACACAATATTTCATTCTCAATACAGTGAAGAATGTGTTACATTAAACAGTACATTTCATAAAGAATGTATGAAAAATGTATTATATGAAATATTACACTTCATTATGAGATATGGAAAATTCATTTTATTAAATACTGACATGTTATATAAGTGTCAAAGGTCTAGAATAATATCAGTTAAGTCTAAAATACTACATACTTCATTTTTCGCTATGACATATACACAGGACTGACTGTAACCTTTACAATAACCGCACAACTCGAATATAAGAGATTCTTTTTTATTATTATTATTATTATTATTATTATTAGAGCGTCCTTGCATGCTCTGCAAACATTGCAGAAAGGTTAAAGTGCTCACATGGACTTCAAGCTTACTGCAAAAACAACACTATTTCATCACAATCTGCGTGCTATTCAATGTGATATTGTGAAAGGAGCAGAAGACCCATGACCAGTCACTTGACACCTGCTCGTGCTTGATTTGTTTGGATCCATCAGGCAGTTGCAGAAAGGGCTGAATATATCCAAAACTTTTAATTGTAATTTATTTATGATTGCATGCTCAGTCATCAATGATGGACATACAATTTTCTGCTAGTATGATTATGCACAAACTCAGGTTGAATATAACTGCTCCAAGGTATATATAGTCAGTGCACCCACACTGCACAGTACTCTGTGTACCTTTGTACTGGAAACCTTAGATACCGACAGACTGCATTCTTTGAACTCAACCTGGACGCTTTGAGATACAGAATGCACGCTTTGATGAAATAACGCACATAAAGATCTGATTGGATGAGACATCAAGATGTTCTATAAACTCCTCGTAATGACCAAGAATGTGTAATGACTAGATATCGAGGTATATAACGTGGGGCATTCACGTGATACAGGTTAGCTAACTTAAATGTGTTAGTTTAATCGATAACAATATGATGACTCGCCGAGATACGCAGCAGCATACACGCTGACAGACAGGAAGCTTTCATAAACCAAACATCGGCCCGAAGAATTCGAAGAGTGAATTTTATAAATTTGAAGTAAGTTTTGTATATCAATATCAATATTGATTCAACTTTACAATTGTCTAATGCCCTCAGCTATTAAGACTTAGACTTTGGTAAATTTTCTATATTTTTTTTTACAACTCATCGATGGTCTAGAGTTTATATTATTCAACAATCTTCCATTAAGTACCATGTATACAATGTATATATACGGGTTTTTTTAATATATTTTTTTCAATTTCTTTATTGACTTTATAACCATTTGTTACAAGTTGAAGTTCTTGACATTATATACAACCATTGCCAATAAAGTCGGCATCCCGTCAACTTTGGCTTGTGGTCGGTGCTTGTTAGAGCGTGCTTGCACGTGCTAAATACATCATCTAGAGGTTAGAGTGGTCACATTGAACTTTCAGTGTGCTTCCAGAAAACTATTCCTTCACTATCTGCATGCTGTTCACTGTGATAGTGAGAACAGAGCAGAGTGCCAGTGTCTCAGGGTCTTAGAGGTGTGCCCAGCTGACCATGACCAATCGCTCAAGACCAAAATACCTCAAGATCCATTGGCACTTGATATGGTTGGATCGTAGACTCAGGCAGTTGCAGAAATAGCAAGTTGACTGGGTGCAACTGGGTTACAGAAAACGACCCATAAACTGAATATAACCCAAACCTATTAGTTGTTACACATTTAAAATTGCACGCTCATTCATCAATGATGAACATTCTATTTGCGCCTAGTTTTCACCAGGTGCCGAAATATCCATCTGTTGACATGTTTGTTTGACCTTATCCCCCCAGTATGATAAAGAAATATTAGTAAAAAGACATGTACAGGACTATACATTTCTTATGCGTCAGGCTAGGAAATCTGGGTTCACTACATCCATGGGATTTATTATGCATCTGTTATGAAATTCCCATTGAACAGGTACAGAGCAAGAGTAAACCACTATCCGTCGTTTATAAGCTGGCTGAACCCATTACCATTGATTATGGATTAGAACTCCATTGGTTATAGTCTCAAAGCCATTGATTATGGGAAAATACACTCCCAAACAGATTTGTAGGATATTTGATGCATGGAGAGCAGAAGAAATAGTCTCTACTGCTGGACCCTAGTATTTGTCAATTCCTAGTCCACCTTATACGTGAAGATAGATAAGAAATATAACAAACGACAGTATTGGAAAAAGGACGCTCAGTATACAACTCGAGGTTGACGTTGTAATGCAGTCGCTAATTATCATGTAGTATTATGCATCAACAGTTTGTGGTTTAACAATTTAATTTTATCAGTACTCATGGTATTCATATCAATAAACGGCCCCTTTGTCAATGTAAGTATCTTTGTTATCGTACATCCATAAATGATGTAAACGTCTATGGTTTATGAATGGTATGGCTTTTGACCCACCTGTACAGTGTGTGGAAAATAGTATTTTATACTGGGTCTAGATTGGAAGTCTGGCAAGACGTCTTGTAATTTCTGACTTTTGTTCAACAGTAGGTGACCTGGCCCAATAATGTATGTATACTCATGTTAACCTGTAAGTATCATATCATTGATACATATAATCTATAGGCAAACAGCACAGACAAACACATAAACAGGTATGCGAGATGAGAGTTCTTTTCACTGCAGCCGCTGTAACACGCACTGGGATCTCCTTGACAACCTTCCCGCCAATTTATGGGGCTCAGTGTAGCTGGTTCCCCGCCTAAAATACTACGCTTTATGCATGGCCACTGCTATCCGCCGGCAACCAGCGTGTCCGCGGGGGCTTTGCCACGGGCGTCTCTTGGCACGGAAGAATGGACCGGAAGTGTGGCTTCAGTCACGTGGTTATCTGCAGGTCGACGCCGCGTCTAATCTTCTGATCATCGCCCGACGCCCGAACACCTCTCTATCACCGGCGCCGCGCGCGCCCCCTTTTGATGAAGAATTCTACGATTCTGCCCCCGGCTCCGTGTCGGCCGCAAACCCGAGGCATCTCGCCTCCGATTCATAAGCCCCTGATTTATGTGGCCAGATACTCGGTCGTCGCCACCGCTACGTTTGGATCCTCGCACCCCACACTCCATCCTCCAGATCCGACTCACCCCGCACCCCGACTCCTCTTTCTCTGGAAATTGACTCTCCTTGATGTATGGACAATTAAAAAAAGGGAATAGACATTCCATGGGGCAAGGGCGTCGGAATGGCTATCCCGCAGAATGAAAATTTCAATTTTTACTCCGGTGTTGATGCAAGAGAGGGGTGCTTTTAATGGGTGAAATTGGCTTCAAATGTAACTGCAAATAGGGCAATTCACGAATGGGCTGCGGCAGGCGCCAAAGGCCATTCATCCTGACAACTACTGACAATAAATACCATGGCATCCCCAACAGAATCATTGGAATCGGCCTGGAAAGTGACGATAGGTCTGTAAGTGTTCACAGCCACCTCACCGAGGTTCTCTACTATATCACGTCATGAACGGCCCATCATATATCTTGGTCACATCTGAGATTCGATTCCGTATTGGTTTTTCATGGGCACTTTTGAGTAATGGCGTGGCAAAGAGTTTGACGGAAAATTTCGTCTGCTGCTTAATGAAAAGTCTGCCCTGCCCTCTGGCGGCTGGTGGAGAGAATTACTGGCGAGGAACTGAACAAAAACCCGCCTTTCTCATCGGGATTAGTGCCCGCCGGTCGTTCCAGGTCCGTACGCAGGCGCGCCGTCCAGATCAGACCCATCTCAACCCCTACATCTAGGAACCCTGAGCTGCACGAAGACGACCTACACCTTGCTGAAAGCGCATTTTGCTGTTTCGCAGTACTGAGCAACTCAATTTTCTATAGATATATATATATATGTGTATATACGTATATCCTGCACTTGGAGAAAACAGCAAAATACCTACAATTGGTTATGCAATTTTTGGTAATGCTGGAATTGATCACATCCATCCACAAATTACCAAATCCAGAAAAACTATAAGTATTACTCTGAGCTAGTAAACGACAGAAATACAGGTCATTGACACAGGTAAGTACAGAGGCATTGGGAGCCTTATCAGTACATGTGCACACATAACCAAAATGTAAGGTCCCATGCTGGGAGGTACAACCATAATGGTATGCATATATATATACCGATGTACTCCTCAGTGCATACGCACCCAGCACCCTGCTTAGTACTCAGTTTCCCTCTGGGGATGCATTGGGAGCCATGTTGCGAACAAGTGCTCCCTATGCCTCTGTGATGGTATGGGACCAGCCAGTATGCACACAAAACTTCTAAAAGTCCTGCTCACACCCCACCCAGTACCAACCCCTCTTTATCTTTTACGCAATAGAACAAAGAAGGGGCATGTGCAAAATTCCCAATATTTTTGACTCCACCCTCCTCAGTACGTCTGTACTTTACGGATGCCCCCATGAGCTCGGCGTGCA
Source organism: Alentia gelatinosa (assembly GCA_950022655.1). Taxonomy (NCBI): domain Eukaryota; kingdom Metazoa; phylum Annelida; class Polychaeta; order Phyllodocida; family Polynoidae; genus Alentia; species Alentia gelatinosa. The sequence continues at coordinate 47,097,785 of OX465586.1, forward strand.
AGTAAGAACAGAATATTTGGGACAAGAACCTTCACTTTGTATCCAACCTTGACAATGTAATACAATCGGCATTGAAGTTGCTTATATAAACTAGAGGCAACCATCTTTCTTGGTCCACTGAGCGAAGCTAGTGAGAACTGTGTATTATTACCTGTGGATTGAATAAAGAAGCACATATATGCCTCGACTACAGATCTTATCAGTGAAGGGCTGACACAGCAAAGGAGGTCTCTACCCGCTACAATCTGATTGTTATCTATGGAGGCTATAAGGAATAGAAACAAGTTCCATGGGAAACAAGTTCCGAGAAAAAAAATCACAGTTTGGAATCCAACCATTGGAATGAAGCATTAGTAATAAAAAAATGGTCCTGATTTGTTTTTCTTCGATTCTATCTGGGCAACATAGTCACATGACTTGGTAATCTGATGAAATAAAGAATGGTAATGGATGTGGCGATGGTGTTAGTTCTGAACCAAAGAGTGAGGTCCTACAGTTAATTCCAGCTGGTCAGTTACTGGTACAATGTACACGAATTTCCAGATTTGTGCCTGTTGTGTTCAATCAGGCCGACAATTGGGAGTTTGAAACTGGAGCCGATTTGTTTCGGCGGTCGGCATTGGAGCGTGTAACTAGCCTGAGAGTACATATGTCGTCCCTGATTGATGTCGACGTGACCCCATAGCTCGTAGCGACCCTCCCTCTATGCCCCCACACAAGCCTCTCTCCACGGTCTCCTATACACCCTCCGCTCTCAGCGAGAACGAGGCACCATTGCGGGGCCCGCAGAATAAAGGCAGTAATAGTATACATAAATTACCGGCGAGATTTTTGCAGGCCCGCCGAATGACCGTCGGCACTGACCCGCCGTGTGCGGGCCGGCGCGTCGAATGGGAACGCTAGCGGCCCGGAATGGGGCGTCGTCGGGCGTCTATGGCGCTCTATGGGCGTCCCAGGGCCCGGGTGGGTGGGCGGGCGGTACTGGGTGGGCGGGTGGGACTGGGTGGGCAGGAGAGGTAGGGAGGGAGGTGGACCTGGTGCTCCATTAGCAGGCAGACCACGCTGCTCGCCTCCGCAGCTATTTATCCCCATTTCATTCATTACATTCCGAAATGGCATTTCATTGGCGGAGAGATCAATGGTCGGTGCTAATCAAAATACAATGGGAGTTGCTTTGGTGGGCAGTGGTGCGCGCGCCGGGCGGGATTAGCGCGGCGACAATCCCGTTTTGTGAGTCGTCCCGGCGGGGCCGGCGCCGCGCTCATCCCGCACACGCCGCACGCAGAGAAATTGTGTTTTCTGGGGCGCCCGCTGTAATTTGTCACGATTAGTTTGATTTAAGAATCGCGTCCCAGCAGCGGCCAGGTTCAGGAGAGGCATTTGAAGCTGCAGGGACGGACTGGCGTTTGTGGGAGGGTTGGCAGAGAGTTGGGGGTATATAGGGTGGGTGGGTGGGAGGGTGGGGGGTGTGTGTAGAGTGGGTGGGAATGCAGATGCCGTGCGTCTGTTTATCGTCCGGCACCAATTTTGCCCCGTATTGATCATTCTAATGGTGTTTGAACTTTACCCGCACTCGCTGCCCCGGCCCTCGTTAGGCGCCCGGGCGTCGGCCACCACCAAGCCATCAGTTTATAGCCACCTCTATCAACGAAAATAACGCAAAAAAGAGGAACCTCAGCCAACAGCAACTTCCTCTCACCCATCCGCCCTCCCCTGTGAACCCCCTCACCGCTCTCCCCAAAGTTCACGGAGAGAGATATACGCGCACATCAATCTCCTCTGAGGTACTTTCATGATGTTATGGATGCGGAACTACAAAAGTGGAAGTACTCATGTCGGGCTTATCGGCGAGCAGCTCCGTATTGGCTCGGCTCGGAGCTTTGCTTGCCCTGCACACTGCCCGCTGAAAAAGTTCCGGGGAGAGGTAGGGAGGGTCTTTGTCTTTGCCAACTCCTCGAAAATGAAGTTTAATTATCGCGGATCAATGACAGCTTCTTCAGTGCGGGCGAGCTGCTCTATCCGGCCACGGCAGCGGATCAAGTTGGATGCCGAAGACGCCCAGTCTATTTGAACGTTGTACACTCTTTCCGTGTCGGCCCGTCCACATTGTGGGGACAAGAATCGACTGGGCGCCCATCCATAACGGGCTCTCAATGGGCGCCTGACAGCTGACAACGCTCAGCGGGCTTAACTTGCAGTCGGTGCCCATTTTTATGCGAAAGGCAGACGATCACCCGATATACGTTTAAACAGTGCGCGGCCGGCAGGTGAAATTTGTAGGACGTCGTTAATGGGCGGCAGGATGAGCAGGGGGACAGAACCGGTAAAGATTTATGGAAATGTGAACACGGCCGATGGCTTCTGGCGCCCCTCCGAAGCTGGCCACTCACTGTCGGTCCCATTGATTGATATTGTCATTCAGGGCTCCCAATTGGCGAAATGGACACCAGGTAGTGGCTTCCTGCAGTCATTCAGCATCAATAGGCCCCGCCTCGGACGCCGTGAACACGTCACTTCCGGTAATAGGCGCGTCTCGAGTGGCTTCGCGTAGCGTCGGCAAACATGACGTCACCCGATCCGAGGGCCGACGGGAAACGGCCGCCGATGATCGGGTAGTGTGGCCGTGCCCGCCAGGCGGCGCGGGAGTGCGCGGGAGGGGGCGTTTGCCGGGCACTTGTTCTGAGAGGCTACATGGAAATGTCATAAAGGTTGCCCGGGGCCTGACCGCAGCCTCCGGGCTGAGAGGGGTGGGGATGTGGATGGGCATGGGTAGAGGTCGTTAAGAAGAGGGAGAGAGGCTTCAGGTAGAGCCCCCTCCATCCATCCACCTCCCCGCCCGCTCCCTGCGGTGTGTGCCCGTCCAGGCGTGCGTGCGTACAGAAGGTGCATACCGGAAACTCTAAGTTGAGTGGCGCCGGCCGCGTGGGGTACACAAGGAGCGCGAGGACGGGCGCCAGGGAGGAACGCTAGCGTCCTTAAGTCATCCATCACGCGCCCTCTACCGGGCCTGTCATCAACAACATGTCGCCCAACTCTCGTCCACCTGACCTTTCGGACGACAACAGGCGGTGATGACATCCCCTCCTCCTAGTCCCCCTCTTGCCTCCGGACCTCCCGGCGCCCTACCCGGAGGGGAGCGGTGACCCCTCCGATCAGCCGTGTTTCCGCTGTCCCCTCCAGGGTCCCTCCCCCTCCTCTCCCTGTCCTCCCCCTCCGGCCACGCCCTTTCTCACCTGTTGATTCCCCGCGTCCGTCGAGGGGACGCCGGGGGGACGCTGGACGGCACGGTGGGTCGTGACACGCGGCCGTGAGAAATTTCCTGGCAAGGAAATGGAGACATGACAAGTCATGTCTGCATTAATTCAATAATTGGGGGCAAAGGTCGGCCAGGGGTAGGCACAGTCTTCAGGGTATCAATTTTGCATGGGAAATAAAGATGGACAGCGGAGAAGGCCGTCTGATGAGCCCGCCGGCTCCGGGTCCTTATAATAGCCGACAATAAGACGCCGACGCCGGGCCTCGTTTTGGTTTACAACCGCCCTCCACTTCCGGTTTTGAATGACCGGCGCATGAGCCAGTCGATGATGATAGGTTTGCCTCGCATAACCATTTTTTTTAAAGATTTTTTTCCCCGGAACTATATAAAAACGGGTGTTTTGTTTTGGAGTCAGTCTTGAAGACAAGGGGTGTACCCACATTAATGGTTCCTCGATGCTGTTGTCCCTACATTATTGCATTGGCTATGTCTATTCTATGTCGACGTATTTGTCTTACTCAGGTGTTCATATCCACGTTGCATTTTACTGAAAATAACATGCCAACCACCATGTCAACTAATCCAAGATTTGACTGTAAATGATTTTCTTTATAATTGAGAAGTATGCTAATGACAGCCATAACCCCTTGAACAATTCATATCTGCTAACAATGGCATGTCATTTAGTCCTGGGATAGTTTCTTCACGATAATGAACGATACATAAATTGTGCATTAATCAAGAGTGGGGCAGCATTTCGATCACTCACCCATACATAGGATCACGTCTCATCCGCAGGCCCTTGCCGAGACCCTCTCCAGGGCTCCAGGTCCTTCCACAGAAGAAACCCCCCACCCGGCTTGGGTCACGTGATGCTGAGGTCACGCACCACGTGATCCATCATGTGACAATATCCGTCATTTGTGACGTCACGATAACAGATGCTTGATCGAGCACCGTCCATGGGTGGGCGACACTCGATGCCCTCTAGCGGCGGAAGATGGAACCAGAGCGGCACGGTGGGGCCCGCCATCAGGCAAGGGGCGTGGCCGGGGACGGATGGCCCCCTGGCCTGGACAGTGTCCACTTCCGGTCATTGTGATCCATGGCGGCGTGCGGCTAACGGATCGCTCCTTTCGCCGGTCGGCTAATCAACCCCGACAAACTGACCCCGGCACGCGCCAAATGAAACGGCCAATCAGGCTGAAGGTGGCGCCGCCCATCGGCCGCTGACCGCACTGGTGGGCGCTGATGGCGCGTCGCATGGTCGCCCCACGTGGTCAACGCCGACCACCGGGGACGGGGGCTGACCACTACCGCCTCTGGCGGTGGTCAAGGACCCGCACGTCCTTTCTGTGTAGGTGTTGGTGTGATTGCTATTGTCTTCAGACTGATGGGTATTTCGTCTTCACAGACCATGGTGCCCTGATTCAGAAAATAGACGGCGCTTGCAACAAGACTACAAAGCTATATCCACGACACAGGGATATACTGAATCGTATTATAAGGAAATTTAGAAGAAAAAAAGTAGGGGAAAGTATATTGTCGCATTTGGTACTTATATTCCATATTCAATATATATATATATATATATATATATATATATATATATATATATATATATATATATATATATATATACATACATACAAGATACACAGATATATGTACGTTTTTCAATAAACTTCCAATTTCAATTAAAGTACTCGGTTTTTCTTTTGTATTTCACCTTAGGTTTTCTACATTTCCTTGTGTACTTTCAAGTAAAAGTCAATATATCCATTTATGGAGTTTGTGCTATCACTTTTAGATGACTTTTTATGTCAAACATTATTAATCGTTGATACTGATCTCAAGTTTCACTAAGAAGAAACTATGTTTTGATAGACTAAAAACTAAATATATGGTAATTCAGCATATGAAATTACCACTAATAATTACAACCAAAGCGGATGCGACCGCTGTGTGTGCGAGGAAAATTAACCTTTGTATTATGGTAAATGTGGCCTTTACATTTATGGTAAGGTTATGAGTCCCCCTTTACGTTTAGCGGTCCTCCAGGGTTTGAGTCTCGTTCTGACCAGTGACCGAATGACCTGTCCAACAGCCAGGCTGACTCACGTTTATATTTAGCTGACGATAAAATCGTGACCTCTCACTAGACAGGGTGCAATCCTGATCATATTATGAAACCATCAGCCTTTATACGGCTGGATGGGCAATTATTGTTTCCCTGAAGTAAAGGCGTTCAGGAGGATGTTACCAGAAGCACTCAGAAGTTTCCAATATTATTAAAATGGAATTGAATACAGAGTAATAGGTAGCTGTACCTGCTTTTACAGTGCAGAGATATTGACAGGTATTGACAGCTCTGCACGGAATCTTCGAATGTCAAAATTATAGATATCAAAATTATTATATTCTTTTAGATGACAGGCTATGTCCTCGTTTTGCAACACCCAAACTGGATCTCACACTGGTCTTTTGATTGAATCTAATTGTTGGGTAAAAAGAATAGATATTTCTCTCTCGATTTATAGCTTGATTAAGATATGGAAATGGAATTTCCATGGTCATAAATATGATCCCAGCTCTTTTTTATTACCCATAAGCACTTAACGGCCTACCTATTAGCATCATTATAAATCACATCCCTGCATGGATACCATGCTACTGATCTACATGTTCTTTATTCTCATTGAAATGTTTGTTCCAAATGTATTTGTATGTGACTTATGAAAGGATGAACGCTACTACTTGCAGCAATAACATTTGTCGTAAAGGTGTGATTTAATGTAAAAAAAAAGTCTTACAGCCCTTTATATTCTCCCTGAAACGGAAGTATTCTTGTCCTAAACATATTCTTAGTAAAACGGTTTGTTATGGCAAACAGAAAAGAAGTTCCCATATATACAAAAGAAAATATGTGGCTGAATGCATAATTTGCCCTTTGCCTCAGAGGCACAGGCAATACTGTGGTAGAGAATAGGTGCCTTAGATGTGGGAAAATTATGGAAAGAAACAGAAAAGAAATTAAGAAAATCAGATTGTAATGAAAAATAGAACAAGAAAATAAAGAAGAGATTTTCTCCTAATTCTCAACAACTCCTACACACATGTACTATGGAACAACTAATCCTGCATACGTATTGGAAATGGTAAATAGTGGTAAAGATCAATCATTTATGCCGTTGTACACCTACATATGTAAGCAGTAGCGTCTGTTACAAAATATACCAATATTGAGACAAAACGATCTCTTCAATAAGATTTTCTTAATGATCTACATATATACAAGATCATTCTAATAATTTAACAATGATGCAGTGCTTGATTTTATACGATAAAAAGTCTACTTTATAGTTCGTAGGTGGCCAAAGCAGCTAATAATCAAGTATATTTTATAAAAGCAACCGATATATGAATATGAAACTAAGGATCAGATGTCATGTCGCTTATTTCAATCAATATAAGCCCTAAGCAATTCTGTATCGTATTCTATTACCGTATGTAGACGAAACCTGCCATAACGGTAGGAGAAGAGATTTATTTGGGACTTCCCTTTTGTGGAGGTCTACCCTGAAGGAAGATGAGAGACTGGAAGGTGGGGGTTGGGAAGGAGAAGGACAGAGGCCGACGGAGGGGTCCAGGGGGATCGATGCTTGACAGATCATCTCCATTCGTGCTGAAGGATCCAGATCATCTGTAAATGTTTTATGAACGGGTGTCAGGATGGACCCCTCGTGGCACCCCCTTGTGTCAGGCCTCCTTCCCCTCAGTCATAGCTGTCTCACAGTCTTCCCTTCTCTGTTCAGCTAATCCTGCCAGCTCTCGACAGCCCCTCTTCATTGAGACCCACTCCTGCTGTCCTGGCCGTGGAAATAATGACAGATATGACTGACTAAACTCCCGCCATCGCTCCCCGCGCTGACACGCTGCTTCCGGTTCCCGTCAATGCGCGCGCACCCGGGTGGATCTGCCGGTGACAATGATCGTTGTTGTCGGTGCCCTGAGACCATCGTTCAAAACAACAATTAGTGCCAGCTAAGAATACGCGGACGCTCTGGCCTGGGTGATTAAAAGCGAACGTGCTTCCCCTAACTGGTTCCTATTTACATATGGTGAATTCTCACCTCTATGGAGCATAGATTCTGTAGAGAGCAAAAATGTACATAACCACATTAGTTTGTGATATATCATTTAAAAGTGATACACCATGGTCTATGAGTTAAGTTATTGTTAATTTTTGTTACATATGGATTTATAAGTAACCGTCTGTTGACCACCACAAAATACGATGAAGGATGCCTATAGGTGTAAAAAAATATAGAGATTTACCTGCATTTATAGTGAAGAGGTCTTGCAGGGTACTCTCTTTACAGGACCTCCAAATATTGAGATTAGGACTTTATATTTCAACACCCACAAGATGTTTCGCACAGGTCTCTTAAACAAATTTAGTGAAATGGATTTTTCCATGGTCCTAATACAGAAATATGATCTCATTGATGATTTGCCATCTCTCTTTTTATATTATCTACAAACACTCAACTGTCCACCTTTATTAGTATCGATACATACCACATCCTGCATAGATGAGGAAGAACGATGCTACTTGAGGCGATTACATCTGTTGCAGACGTTTGATAGAATAATTCTTTTAATCATGTAACCCTTTATATTCCCCTACCTACACATCTATCTATCACTGTGTACATAATATATCTGCTAGGAAAACCTCACATCCTCGTTACACGTCTGCCCATAAGTGCTTGCCATTACCTACCTACCACTGCTACCATTAGGTTACCTATCACAGACTTGACCTGCCAACCACCCCTCATCCCCCCTCTACTTCTCAACCTACTTGCCACCTGCTTTCCTACCATTGGGTACAATGTGGATTTGTATAGAGGAGATATATTCATCACAGTTTCATCCCAACGGAAATCTTTTGTCATGGGTTCGCGATCATCTCATCTTTTTTATGAGGCCATGGTGTTACATCTTACATCTAGTACACGTCGTGATATCCTTGGAAATCCATCCTAGATTAATCCTTGTAATCTACCCCGGACCGACAAAGTCCTTCCGATTTTTCTTCTTCTTAAATTACGCGTTGTATCAGCCATAAGTCGCTTTCCCATCGTCAAAGGTGTCAAAAGATTCCGGAATATTGGAGACAGATATACGGCAACAAATCCATAGAAATTATACCCACAGACATTAGTTTATCAATAACGATTCCCTTGCCTGAAGAAATTAATAGATATATAACTATAGACTTTTTATATAATTTGTTATTGGAGACTTAATAAAAGATTAATGAGCTACTAATTGAACCAATGTCTGTTCATATGAAACTGCTTGCAATTTATGGGCAAACGTCCAATTCAATATCTGCATTGAACCTTTCAATTATTAACCTCATCTCATAAAAGAAAGGGTAAATGAAGATCAGACGTATGACAATAACAAGAAAGAACAACTCTTTTTGCTCTCGTCCATTGAGAAGCAATACGGAGAGAATCATGATTAAGCGTCCAAATTGATACGCATCTGCTCATGTGCTGTACTAATAATTTGATATTGCTTTCAAAATATGATGAAATGAAGACGTCGTCAGGTTCAATTTGATTTAATTTGTTACAAGTCCTCAGAAGTGTTAGCAGATTTTTATTAACTCATTTTAGAAAAGTTATACAGGGAAGTATAATATCAACTTCAAGTGTGTAATAGGATAAGATTTGTGGCTAGTGACAGAAATAGCCACCCAAAAATACAAAGGCATAATTCAGGGACAGATAGGAAACGTTTAATACCCTGTGTCTTTCTCACCTGATCTTATTTTCTGTACTCTGTTCGGGCAGGTGAGGTTAGATATTTTGTATTTTCATTAGACAGTATACCTCTATTGCAGGTATTAAGGATTTTTACCGTTAGGCTAGGCTATCATTCACCTAGAAATATCCCGGCCAACTTATTTGGTTGATTATTATTTTATCATCTCGTATATACACAGGCATGTATCTTTAGGCCAACTGGTCAACAGGGACAAAACTTCTATTCATAAAACTCTTAAAACCACAATATGCAATGTATCAATTGAATATTACAGTCGACACATTGCATTAAAAGTCGCCTCTGAAGGTAAAACTAAGTAGTATGTGAAATAGATTATATACCCAGGAGGTAGTTGCTCCTAGAAATGTGGGAAAAGCGTTGCTCCCGTAATATTGGATCGTGTCGTGTAGTATCGTTATTTTCACCTTGTATCGCTACATTTTACAACACCACATTGTCAGTGTCATACGTGAAAGGTTCACCAGATTTGTTATTGGATATAGATGGCGACATAATTATGAAGCGATCCACAAATAATCTGGAGCAACACTTTCGACCTTGGATCACTATTCTGCGATCCACATAACGTGGAGCAACGACCCCCTGGCATCTAATGCGGCGTTTCCATCTGATGATTCGGGCCACCGATTCTGGCTGTTAGTACCACCCGCCAACTATTTACCACTTCACAAAATCGTCAGGTGGAAAAAGGAGTAAAACTTTCAGGCCGAAGATCATTTATCACCACATTACGTAATCTAGCACCACCTATGTGCAATACCGATCACTCGTAACTGGGTATATATGATCAGTGGCAGGTCAGGGATTCCTACCATGGCCCAGTCGTCGATCTCAACGGTCATCAGGTGGAAACAGTCTGTTTTGGGAGGTTAATGATTTTGCACCAAGATTAAACCTCAACTGCCACCTCCCGACGACTGATTTTACCATGACCTCATTTAATCGGTGGACATTCAGTCGTCAGGTAGAAATGCCGCATAATTTGGGATTTTGTGTAGCCCAGGATTTGGTTTATTGATAATTAGCATCGGTAAACCATGTATTTTTTTTCTAATGGTTTAACTCCTTTAAGAGGGATGGTATATGGCTGTATTTCCATATCCTTGGTTTCATCGCAGTCATCAGTTTAAGTGAATAAAGAACGGGAAATAGGAAAGAAGTTAAGCAGAAAAGAAATGTGTTACTTCTGATAGGTTTTAGATAAAACAGGCGTTGGGTCCTATATCTCAGGGCCATATCTCCTTTTGTGTCTAAGCATATAGCCTACTGGGACAAAGACTCCTTAAGAGATTAACATGGTCATAATCCTGAGAGGCTTCTGACGTCACAAGAGTAATGCTGACCACAGGCCACGGCATAACCCTGGCCACCTGGTGGCGACGGCCACCGGACCACATTATTAACACTGTCATGTATGCATTGCGCGCCCAGATCTATTAAATCCATACTTCATTATGGCAGGCCCCCAAGGACCCACCCCCGAGGCCAACTTCAGCATTGCCCCATCCGTAGGCGGGTCCATTTTGTTAGATTATCTGACGCGGCCTCAAAGTAATGTTTTATCTACAGATAAGGGACGTCACGAGTGTACGGCCGCTATGGGCGGAGGTGAGTGATTGTCTGTAGTGGGGCTACGTGCGGCTTTATAACACAATACCTGCAACGTTGGGGAGGTGGCATGGGGAGAGGCAGAGGGACAGAGGGGGAAAGGAGGGTGGGAGTCAGAGACAGAGAATGAGGAGATATGAAGATTAAGAAAAGGAGAGAAGAACGGAGAGAGAATGAGAGAGGGATGATGGGCGGAATGGAGGGTGAGGGGGAGGTAGAGTGAGAGATAGACACAGAGAGAACCAAATGAGAGTGGAGATACTGCACTAAAGCTCAAATTAAAAGTGCCCGGGAGCCCAACAAATATAAGCTTCGCATCCACTCAGTGCGCTTACTTACCCATAAAAGAAAACACCATCACACGAGCTTATAAAACGCAAGAGTGGTTCGTTGGAGGGCATGCCTGTGTGTAGGGGGATTGTCGGGTGCAGGAGGAGGAGACGGACGCCCCTTTCTCATGGTAATCTCCAGATTACAGGCGACTTTGATATGTATCATATGGCGGCAAGCTGATCCTGGGGGAGTCACAGATAGCTTGACGTATTAGCTGCTCTTTTCTTCCTCTCTCTATCTCTACATATGAGCTGCTCGCCTGCGCCGCTCGCCAGATGGCGACACTGGACCTAGGCCGACTTCTCGGCGACTGGCGATAGCCCACGGAGGATACATCACTTTTTATTCGGCTGCACATACGTCTGCTCCGGAGTTATTGAATTATTAATGACCATAGAACGCTTCGATCCCGCAACCCCGTCAGTCAGTCGCCACAGCACCCCTCCTTCAATCCTTTCTCTGCTCCCAAGTCTCCCTCCACCCTAGCACGCACCCACATCCCCGACGCGCAGACCACCGCTCCACAGTCCTCCGGTCTCTCCGACTTGCCCCAGCCCCCCGCCGCCAAGATTACCGCCGCCTAGCGGGAGAGATATAAACCACGCTGCCCTAATCTGGCGTCGGCGCACATCTCGTCAGATCTCGTCAGCGGAAGTAGTCATGCGGGATTTGGGCGATGATGGCGACATGCAGGCGGTATTCCCAGTGCGGGTATTAGGGCCACCCCCGGCCCGATCCCCGCACCCCGTGCACCCTGGAGGAAGTGGCTCCATCTGTAGGGAGTGGTAAGGCGGGGGTGGGGGTGGAGAGACGAGTGGTGCCTGCACGTATTTACCCACAGCCTGATAATGTAATTAAGGCCAGTCTTTGTTAGGGGGACTAAGACGGCGCGCAATGAGGAGGGTGCATCGTGAGGAGGACGCCAGGGCTCCTTTCTCCTCCAGTGGATAGCTTCTCCTGGGTCGTCGTGTCCTTCACTGCAGGTCACGGCGATGGGGCAGGCGTGGCGATGAAAATGCTCGGAGGAAGATTCTCCTTCCTGCATCAATCATTCAACTTTCACCTTATATTTTCATAATAAGCGAGCATACAAATGGTGATGGCAAAACAATGGTGAAGGGGGGAATACTATATTTTTTACAGAAGTTCAACAAAGGAAAAAGGAAACCAGAAGGTTCTGGGCTTATGGACCTATAGTGCAATTCCCATTAATCAAAATTGGTAACTGGCGACACGAAGGACATTTTAATTCTACAATGAAATTAATAGAATGTGTTCATAAAGTTGATTGTCATCGAATCATCGTGATAATGCTCATTGTCCCTTATGAAATACGCTTATGTGTTCTCTGACAATCAAACCTCTATGGTGCTTTTCCTAAGAATCAAGCATGGCAATTTATTATCCACCTAATACATAGTGTCCATAAAAACACTTGGGCAGCGTGTATTCATATACCCGGAGCATACAGATAGGCTGCATTCTCCGAGCTGCAAAACCCGGCATACGGAAAAATAGTGCCCATATAAAATAGTACGTACCTGAAATTAATTAATATGGCTTCCTCACTTGTCAGGAAAAGGTATATGATAAATAAAATATAGACTGGTTTCAGATAGAAGCAGTTGTATGCTTCTCCTCTGTGTAATGTCCTCGCATGTGCTCGGATATTACTACGCGTCAACTCCTCGTATCTGAAACCAGACTATACTGTGCATGTATTCACCCTGAGTAAGAGCAGCTCCGACCGAAACTGCTCCAGTACAAGCTGCTCCATCTGGGTCGGCCCACTCCCACTCAACCAACTCCAAACCGACAGAAAACGAACATAAAAATTTTTCAAACTGACGGCTATGAATATTTGATGCAATTTACACGAGCTGTGATCTGTGATGTCTGCGGCGATATTTATTTCATATGCTATATTGCATTACCATGGCAGTGACGAATGTAGCTCCTTCGGCCCCGTTCCCCTTTGCACCCCTCTCTTGTGCCCCGAACCAACCCAATGAATCAAGCAAGACAACGATCCATTTCTAATCAAATTTCGCCTCCCGCCACCTAAGATATTCGTTATATTTAATTGCACGCGGGTAAATGAATGAATTAATTGGTGCTATTTGTAATCAGCGTTGAAAACACGAGCTGACAGGCGCTGGGAGCGTATGAAAATTTCATTAGGGCGCCTCGTCTCCCGAACTAGCCACATACGTCAGGTGACCTCTGCTAAGGAATCTGATTGGCCGGAGAAACATTCTATACTTCCGGCCGGGTACCGTATACAACACCGGCGGTATAAAGCACTGTAGACTTATGAAAGTCTGCCGCTAACTTCCCAGCATACTTTCCTACCCCTTATATCATTAACCACAACGGCAGCAGCACTGCTCTTATGGTTGGATCTTTTTTCTCCTCTCCCTGCTCGGCTCTCGGGAGCCCCGAAACAATTAGTGATGCTTAAAGCGTTAAGAATTATTAGAATCCCGGGGATGTATTTTTAATTTGGCCAATTTGTGGCGGCTAGATTGTGTTGTGCGCACCGGCATGCCTTCCATCATGGCTTCCGATTAGTTGCCGAGCGGCGGCGGCTCGAAGACGTTGACTGGGGCCGAATAGTCGCCGCCACCACGCCATACATCTTGGTAAAGAGCATGAACTTTTCCATGATTTGTTTGGTTATTAAAGCGGTGATGTATGGCCGGTTAGGTGCCCCGGGCCGGCGACATACAATCCCACGCGATGCGTCGATATCGACGCGCCATGTTGGATCATCAGAGAACGGTTAGGGCTTGTGCGCCGGAACAGGCCGTTACGGGATCCGGGCGGAGTAATGGTGGGACTGATAAGGGCTGCCGGACCCTGCCCAGATGAGATAGCGGCGCGCTCCAACATGAGAAAAGATGGCCGGGTGGAAAGTCACATGGCGGGAAGCCAAGGTCGGCGACGGAGAGCGGCGCAAAGAAAAACACATGTAAACATAATGGAGGCTCGCCCTACCCGAGGGAATACTCAAAGAGGGCATTAATCTTAGAAATATCAGACTCCCGGCCTGGGGCAGCTGAAAGGGGAAAGTTAGGGAGAAAAAACCTGCAAGCCATTGTAACTGTGTGGGGTACTCTGTGAAGTTGATCCAGGTGATGCCCCATGGTTGTGTATCAATATACTATATAGGAAAGGTCCTGTGCAAGGGTGACTGATAATTGTGGCACTGATGTAGAATGGAAAAGATGAGAAGAGATGTAGTCTTTAGACATATTCAAGTCAACAGTCCTGAAAATGTTTTATTCTTTACTCAGACTAAACATGACTACAATGAGACCGGTGATCTTAATACGAAACATATTGGTTGAATAGATAAAAGGAAATGAATTATCTTCAAATTTGAAGTCCCATTACGATTGAATAGAATTATCAATATGGAAATGCCTTGAATCGATACTTTATTTGAAAATCTTGTAAGACTAATCTCGGCAATGCGACCTTTAATTGAGGATGCATTGGTCCGCATGTTACTGAAAGGGTGCACCGGTGCCGATCATTCACATCCTCTACTTATATTGATCCCTTTGTAGAAAATCATCTCCTCTCATATTGTCTCCTTTTCTGTAGATTATATGCTTATAATTTTTGGTGTGCACCGTCTTTCGTAAAACTGCTAGAGGCTCTAGTCCCATTGATACTAATCCATAAAAAGACATTCCAATCAAAATATTCTCGATTAGTTGAACAGAGTTTCGTGTTATCCAAACGAAGACTTCCTATGTCATAGCTGTCTTCCTGAACACGGCCATACGTCCCATGAGAAAAGGAGATACTGCACCACTATTAATCAATACACGGAGATTAAAGGGATTTTTTTGAATAATTACATGGAACATGCATTTCAGAGACTGAAAGCAACATGTAATGGCGACAACATCAAAAGCCTCAATAAGGAGTTGGCGCCTGATTAAATGGCCCCGGCCCATCTCAGTTGCACGCGTGGAATCTTCTTGATAACAAGAGTCAAAAGGCTGTCATCTCTAATGGGCAAAACACAATCAAATCAGAAGAAAGTTGTTCCGGTTGGGGTTGTTGAAGCGCCATTAGCAGAAGCCTTATTAGGGCGAGCCTGCGATACGATCGACATGACGTACATGCATGGAGGCCTACGGGCGCCCGGCGAAAACCCCCGCAAACCCCTTCTCCACCTCTCCCTTCTTCCCCGGAGATCTCAATCAATACACAGGAGGCTCCGAGGAAAAACGGAAGCATGCTGGGCGGATTATGGCACCGCAATCCTCTGGCAATAATCAGTTTGAATTATTAATGGAAGTTCGCATACTCGGCATATCCCCTACATGGTTTGTGTGTTCGCAATCGCCTACACGTATGGAGTGCAGACCCCTAATATCGCTCATCCCGTGCAGACCATTAATATTGGTCACTGTCCTGCAGACGCCTGATATCGCTCACTATCCTCCAAATCCCAAATATCGCTCACTATCCTGCAGAATACTCACATCGCTCACTGTCCTGCAGATTCCTAATATCGCTCACTATCCTTTAGATCCCTAATATCGCTCACTAGCCTCCAGACCCCTAATATCGCTCACCCCCCTGCAATACCTCCCCAGTGACGTGACTGAGGTTCAGCCGCACTCAGCTAAACCAGATTAAATAGTGATGAGAAGTGTTTGTCGCCTCTTACAATTGCGCTTATTACGAAGATCCGCCTCCCTCTTCTGAATGTCGTCTGCTCTGCCCTGTTTTCCCCCGTCGCCTGCGGGTCTACTCCTGCGGCGCCGCCATGTGGCGAATCAGAACCTAGTGTAGAGAAACGCCTGCGCGTGCGTGGAGGAGGGGGCGGTGAGCGGCAACGAAGGGGGTGGTGGTGGTGGGCGGCAGACGGAATAAAACATTCCGATGGATTTCCGGGTGGGGAGTCATGCCAATTGCCAGCAGCCAATTGAGTGGGGCACGGCGCTTTAGGCGCGCCGGTAATGCCTCCTGAGTATATTTACACAAAGCTGTAGGCGAGGGTCGGGAGGGGAGGGGGTCGCCGCCTGGAGTGGTAGCTCAAGGGGGCTGGAAGGGGAGGGGTGCCCAGGAGGTGACAAGCACAGTGATCATGGGCAAATTGGTCAATTACTTAGCCAACTGCGCATGGGGGCGTGCGGCGGGGGGCACGGTGGTAGAATGACATGTGGATTGCTTCCAGCCAGGCAACCAGTGGGGGACAATAAAAACAGCAGTCTGCCGACAACTGCCACAAGCCAATAAAGAACGTCAGAAAAAGAGCAACAGACAAACTAGCGTTTTATTGCCCTGACAATACGAGTTAATCAAATGTGGCAAAGGGCTGGGTTTTTATGCTCTTCAATGGTACCTATTGAGTTCGTGATTTAGTACCTGATACTTAAATTGAATTTACGCAAATACGCGTATACCTAATAGAGAGAGTGGCGGGATATGTGCTTATACGTGTTATAAAGGATGGTAAATGCAATGAATGATTAAATCTGCCAGCTCTTGGTGGAGATCGGCAGAAAACTATTAATGTTGATTGGAATGAGGTGGCTACGCGAACCATACATTTATCATAATCTAGTATTTCATTAAACAGGTCTGACATATTTAATTCAGCCCTACTTTAAAAAGGTGTCTGAATCACTCAATCCATCCTCTAGACGGGCAAAGACTTCCGGTGATTACAGTTTCATTGTTTCAGTGATTTCCGGCTTTGGCGTTCCGAAAATCAAAAGGAATGCAAATGGCCGTCAATTCTCATAACTCTGATGTTTTTAATATCTCGCTTTCGTACATTTTGGGTCAATTATCAAAGGCTATGACTATCAATCTTCCTCTAAAAAACTGAGGATTTACGCTGATTTGACCAATTAAAGGCCAACTTTGTTCTGCCCATGCTTTATCATTGTTTGCCACCGTCTCTTCATGGCTTCACATTTTATTGTCGGAACTGCCGTGCTAGTAGTGTATGAAAATAGTCCCACTTCTCAGGGATGTTTGAAGTCGGACTGTTCGACACAGTGGCAAATCGTCCAACATACTGATGCAATGCACAAATTACTCATTAGGATAATCAATCCCAGAACTTAACATTTAGTATAGACAATACCATTCACATCATAGAAAAACTTCACTATTGTATTATAAAATATGACAAGTTTATTCAGAAACATATTTTCACATATCTATAAGTACATATAAACTAGAACGTATGTGAAGAGAAACATACTTGGATATTCACATTAAGAAAAACCAAAGATGAATGCATGCAGAAATATAAGCAAAATTGTTAATTCACTTTTTAACACATAGTTATTCATTGATCAGCCCTGGCCCATAGTTATTTTCACTCTTTGGTACTGATTTGGGATCCTCATATATGCATATACATTGTCCACGAAAAATTAATTCCAATTAATTAATCTAGATTAATTGTATCAATTTGCTTAAGTTCCTGTGACTAACTCGGGTATATTGTTAATGCTAACCCTCTGATGCATATACTGGAAAACCTTTAAGCCACGTCTTTAAATTACACATTTTCAGATGGAAAGACTCGACTTTAATCAACCATGTATTAGTTCAGCTATGTTCAGGAGGTTGTAAAATCATCACAGAGGGTTGGGTGTTACTGTGCACGGCCGTGCCCGCGTACCCGTCTCCACGTGGAATTAAGGGAGTTCATTTACGTGCATCCACGTGCGCCTTTAATGTCATTTAGAGAGTTCCAACGAGCAGCAGCCCGCCGTCTTTTAGCTACAATCTCCTCGGGCCTAATACACCAGAAACTATCCCAGCACAGGTTTACAGTCACGCCGACTTTTGATTTCACCTCCCCTTAACTGCATTAGTCTTTTGCGCGTGTCCAGGGAAGAGGGAGGGGGAGGGCCCAGTGCTGTCGTAATACAGTAATCTGTCAATCGATGGGCATTTGTGCGTGGTTTAAAGTGCTGAGACACCGCATGTCGGGGAGTGAAGCCCATGCACCCGCCGCGCCGCCTGGCGACGCGCAATGCAAACCAACACCCCAGGAAACGTTGGAGGTGGTCAATCGATGAAACGAAGTGAAGTACGGTGGTGCTTGATTGTTGTGCGCGTCGATCAATTGAACAGTGCGTGTAACTACGGAAGCCAGTGGCTTTTAAGAGTTTTTGAAGTCAGTCCGGTCCGAGCGTCCATTGGTTGCGTCCCCGGTCGTCTGCGCCTGCGCGGTGAGCAGACGACAACGTCCCGTTTCCCGCCCAAAGTTTGGCGCCATCGATCGGCGGCGCGGGAAAGCTGTGTAGGGAGGAAAAAGACGCGTCCAATTGATATCTCGGATTGTTTGGCCTAAACAAACTGCGGGCGCCGCCAAGAAAGCACGAATTGTGAGAGGACTTGGGCTGCCAACACGTTTGTCAATCACACTCTAGCCGAGTCAAGTGTCAGCATTGAGCCTCTTTACATAAACGCTGGTCGCAGTTGAATGTCTACATTACTGGCCCGTGTCGGCTAAACAGTCCTTTTGTTACGACTGTTAGGCGACAGGGCGTGTATTGGAGAGGGATATCTCGAAATGGTGATCAAACATTCATCATTGTAAGCCCCGCCGGCCGTGTCGATCCGGCGGAAGCACGCCACAGCGAGGAAAGTGAGTCGTTCAGGTGGCGCTTTGGAGACCGATTTGCGCCATTCACCCGATTACCGTGTCGTATTGATTCAGTAATCATAAATACACTGAACAGCATTTGGACATTGTTCAGCCAACTCCCGGCTCGATGCCTCCTAATGGCGAACAAATGTAAATGTAAAATCCAAACAGTGCTCGGGGTGTTGTTTTACACGGCACCAGGTATTTTTACTTGTGCTTCGTGACGAGCACTGGGTCTTGTTTTCCTGGCCTTTTAAACATCAAATCGTTCCGACCACCACAGTGCTATAGATGCAACCAGTTGAGCCACTCTCGCTGTTGACCTTTTTAAGTGGCTGTTCATGGGAGCTACTCTTCCCCGATAGGTGCACATGGCGATATTCAGTGCATTTAGCAGCATACACGCTAAAAAAAAGAGTCTGGAAAAAAGGGAAGTCGCTGCTTGTTGACTCAAATTTCAAGAAGGGGTCCCGTGTTCATCAAACCATTCCACTGTTGCCGCCTGAGTTAAAAACAAACAGCAGAATAGCTACTTAATTATGAATCAATGTCACATTTGTCTCATGAGATCAACAGGGCTTATATCACAAGCGTTTCTAACACAGCAAGTATTTAAATATGCCATAGCATGAATCAATATGCTTGAAGCTTGAAACATAAATGTCAATACAGACCTTATTGTAAATCATTTAGATTAACTAATGTCGGGTTATATATCGGCATCTATACCAGTGAGTGGAGATGACTCAATTCCTGCAGAAGGCTCACATTTCTATAATTCTGTCTACAACTGCATGGGCAGAAGTACTCCATAATACCTAATAATCCTAGAAAGGTTAGTCTCTGTTCAAAAGACTTTGACAATTAACACTATTCTATCTGATTTAAAAAAGGAACATACAAGCCTAGATTCTGTATCACTACTGAATATGAATAAAACCAACGATCAAGACAAATTTTTCCCAACCACGAAGAACACACTCCATTGGAACGGACAAAAATTAAACTAGAAACCAACGATCAAGCCTAAATGTGGAGCTGTCGAGTTGTCACCAATTTATTCAGTATCCCTAGTTTAACATTCGACAGTGATACATAACTCGAAGTTCTCTGGGAAGTTTTCCTACTACTTTTTTCCTCTCACCCGCCGTAGACACGTTGTGAGAGGCTGAGAGCTGAAGTCCAGTACACGGATCGGCGTCGCCACTGAAGCCTGCTTGGAACTCGCCTAATGGCGCTCAACATCTCTCCATTCTTGAATTATCGGATCATTTTGAGGCTGTAATGTGTGTCAGGTGTCCGACAAGGTCGCTAGATGGCGCATATGTAGGATGTCATCCATAATGATCTGCGCGCATGCGCTGACATCATTCTCTGCTCCACTTGTTACTGGTCGTCTGCGCCGGAGAAACGTTACCTCCAACTCCACGGAAAAAGTGTCAAGGCTTTGATTAATTAACCCAATTAGGGCCCGTCTAGTTTTTAATGAGCCATAGGTCATCTCCTGGGGAAAAAGTGCAAGCGAGTTGATATTATGATATAATGCCAGACGGGCATAATTGCTATCGAAAAATGTTCCCCTGAGAAAGAAGAATGCCTGTCATGGGGATCTCTTGGTGGGCCATCAAAGTAAGACATATAGATACATCCTAAAAGTGATACAAGGTAATGAATCAGTAGAATCCGACAACGGATCTGTTTGCCGTTACCAAATTCATATCCACCGCTAAGAGAGCAGCATACTGAGGAGCATCTCATGTGTAGCACATGTTGCTTGTAAATAAATTGTGACATGGTTACAGGGATGTCAGTTGGGGTCGGAAAAAACAAGGAATTATTTCCCATGATAATTCAGGGTGTAAATCTCACATGTATGTACACCAAAAGCACCGGGAATGGATATAAGTAATGTTATTATTACTAAACATATATGCTTCTATGAAGAGTTTGTGGGTAGGTAGAGTTGGGGATCAAGGCTTGTTACTTATATGGGTAATATAGTAGTTATATCTCTCTACTCTGTGTTGTTATATGTTCATTTTTCACAAGATAAGGGATTTTACATTTCAAAAATGAAAACACGGATTTCCGCGGAAACAAGGAAAACTGACATCCCTGTGGTTAGGTGAAAATTGAGGGATTTAATCGATCTAGAATATGCCAATAAAAATAATTGTTGGGTGGCTGCACGGTTGGGGAAGGGAAGGAATGGGGTGGGGTGGGGTCAATTAGATACTTACGTATCAAATCCCAATTCTCAGTGGCTTTGCAGTCCACTTATAGCAGGAAAATTGCAAAACAGTTTATATTTGATTCTAGTACAAGTAATTTTGCCCGTTTTTTTAATTCCCGATACTGAAATCAAAGTGATAGATCAACTTAGAATGCTTTACTTTAGAAATCTAATAAATGGATGTAAAAGACTGCGATAAAAATTCAAACATCACAAAGATTCGGAAACACCAACCTGGTGGAACATTGCATATGACTATCATGTTGAGCTCGAATTACTACTTATCTCCAGGCTAGTTATCTATCAATTGATTTGTCACTCTCGATGATATTAATAGAAAGAAATACCTGCAATTGGCAGACAAGGCTACGGTCTTTTATGGCAGGCTGTCCTAATTCTATCAAGGAAACTCTATTCATAGTGCCTTCATGAAGATTCCGGTGAGCTGCGTCTGAGATATCATATCCTGGAGAAATATAGGTCCAGTGTTGTATAAAGCGTCCTTACTGAGGATAGTAAGATTAGCATCTACTTCAAAACGGAATGCCAAATCACCAGAATGAACGTGAATGTAGGTGCTAATGGGAATGGCTTATATATCCTTCATGCGTTGATTTCATTGTTAAGAAATGCATGGAGAAAACAAAAGGGAATAGAAAAAAGACTGCATGCAAAAAACAACACAATCTTGAGGCTGCTGAGGCTGGGGCCATCCAAGTCCCCTCTGTCAAAACAAGCATGCTTCGGCCATAACCTTTCATTAGTCGAGATGTAGCTGAGCCCCTAATAACCATTTCAGGCGAGCACAATAACTCGCTCCACAACCCTCCCGGCCATTGCCCCCTGCCTCCTTCTCCTCTGTTGCTACGGAAACCGACCCCATTGCCGATATCAAGCTAATACGGTGGGCGATTAGCATTCTATGGGTTTCCATCGGGGGACATAGCAGCTTCCTTTTGTCTCGGCAATAAAATGATGGAAAGGCGGGGAAAATGGAGCGGCGGTGGGGAGTAAAAGATCACGGCTGGTGACTGAGTGGATGGAAGTTTGGAGGAGTGGGAGCGGAGTGGAAGAAGAATAAGAAGAAGGTTGACTAGGTGATGCAGGGGGTTGGTAAGGAGAAAGGGCTGGGGAGGGAGGGTGGGGGGTGGAGGCCTGAGTGTGGGAGGGAGTGAGCCCAGCATCTGATTCAATGTTGGGCGCCTGGCTGCTGTACTATCTGTCGACGGGCTGCAAGTAATGGCCGTCTTGATCATATTAAAGTAGGGCGGCGTCGGCGGCTTAATACACGCCGCGCGGGCGCCCGGGAGGACCGCGACGGATCACCGACCGAGTGGCTATTGTGGCGCATTAGGCGGGAGCGCCGCCGAAACATCAAGGTAAATTTGGGCGGACGCGGCGGATAGTTTAATTCATTGTGATCTGGCGGGAGGCCGGCGAGATGCAGGGCCGGGCGCCGGGCGGGTCACTAATGGACGCTGAGCCGGGCGCACCGACAAGACGCTACAAATCCCCGCGGACGCCGCGTCAGCGTCATATGGCGTCCCCTCGACGCACCCCCCTCCCCTTGTCCTCCCACGCCAGCCCACACACTGGCTCTCCCTCCTGATACACCACTATACAGGCGGCCAATGTTGGACGCTTGCGTAGGGGGTGGGTGGGCGGTGTTTCAGCCTCCAGAGCATCTTTTCGCATCCCAAGCCCAGCGTCTTCCGCCGGCGTGCCCGAGATGCATTATACATAGCATTTTAACCCAGCCGTGTGGAGAATATGGTATTAACGAGCGAGCAACGGGTCGCGTAATGCGCCCCGACAGTCCAAAGAGTGCTACCTGCGCCGCGCGCGACACGCCTCGCAGTGATCGCTTGATATGAAACTTCTCCAGTCTTCTTTTATCTGCATAACTGTCACAAGTCGTTGGCAAACAGTCTCCCTCCCAGGAGTGAACCTTGACACTGCCGTGCGGCTTGGGAGGGGAGCGCACGAGGATTCGGTTCCAGCCCAAAGAAAGTCCCCTGATGCTTTTAAGGGACAAGGCAACCTGACTATAACAGTGTAGATGCGCATGCAGGGACAGTATTCAGAGGCGGCAGGTGTCAATCTCGTGTCTTGGTGGTGGAGAAATCTTAACAGCAAAACTGACAATTGTAGAGCAATGGTTCAGGGATTTCTTGGGAGTCTGGTGAATATGATATTCACCAAAGTGTGATGTGTATGTGGTCATAATCATGCAAATAAGGTAGATCATCCCTAGTTCATTCAAATCAAAAGAGGGAATTATTGTTCCATATGTTATACAGTATACTATTATGTTGACAATATTGAAACACATCAGAACATTTTTATCTCTCCCAGGTTGAGGGCTAAAAGGAAAAGCATTGATGTATTTTATGGGATTGTTGCAAAGGCTGTGATACATATGTTATCAAACCTCACCAAATATACTGCTTTTGGTAAATTCCTATTGAATGGGTGGGGGGGGGGGGGTATTAGATAGCATATATGTCTCACATCTCACAGCGTACCTGTACAGAATTGCAGATTGGAGGCATAAAGTACATGACCGTCCAAGACTTTTTTATTATTTGTATGAGCTGAGCTCTCTTTATTGAAGGTTCAAGTAGAGTCTGCAAGTGGGCAATCCATCGAGGAACAATTGTATATCCTAATTGCTACACCTGCTTTATTCCAGCTTTGAACAATAGGTAGAAAGATAATGCATGTGGAAATTCATCCTTGAACAATCAATCTTAAGAAGATGTTTGAGGGTTACATACATATATGGACCTTCTTTGAATAATCTGTTTTAGTATTTAATCGTTATCATGAGAGTTGGCTCTTATTTTTTGTCATTATTCTTCCTTAAAAAAACAAATCATTTTTTACTATATAAAATGAAGAAGCATGCCGTTTCAGTTGAAAGTTTCATAAACTATGGTAAACATTTCAGTTAGAACTACAGAGAACACACTTGTATTCGTTATAGGAAGACTTTAAAAAGACATCTTTAAACATTTTGTTTATATAAAAATGTTGAAGCATACAGGTTTCCTGAAAATTCTATTTCAGAGTCATTTCCGTTCACATTTACGCAAATATGACGAAATAGAAATTAATATTTACAGCCTAATGCATAAGTATAACAATGACATTTAGGATATCGCTTTCAAACAGCAAACATGTAGGTCAGTTGTTATTGTAATGATAGTATGGTAGTTTTCACCAAGCCTACTAGATCATGGAAAATAAATGTACATGTCTTGCATAGCTTCAGGTATCTGGCTTGTTATTCACCAACGATACATCTCTGCTCCCCTCATTAACGCGGCATGACGACAACCCTGTGCCCTTGTCACGAGCAAAGTCGTTATATATGGACTGGAAGTCACATATCGCTCATCAATCAAGTTTCTCTGTGTGAGAATCATATACATTCACATCAAGTTACGAAAGATGATCGCTCGGGAACTCAACTCATCGTAAAATATTGCAGGACACCTGACTGTGCTTATGTATATTGTATACTGTCTACAACAAAACGGAAGTAAGTCATCATACAAGTATTGTCTGACGACCTATTGCCTTGAAGTGCCTGGTGTTTATGATGGTTGAGGTATATCACGATCATTATTGCGCGTCATTAGCGTTCTCGTGATGCATGATGTCCGTCTTGCATTTTCCGTCAATACAATCTAATTTTTTATTCTAATCATCACCATCATTCGTTATTTGACTGCTAATGGTTCTTATTGGTTCTTTGAGGCGATTCATTTATAGGCAATTATTATGGAACTACTATCGATTTTTTAACATGATTAACAGCAAACTACAATTTAAGACGACTTCAGAAGTACTAATGGGTACTGGTAATGAGCAACATCATGGTTTGGAGTGGGAATACCTGGATGGGAGGTATACAAATGGCCTGGCTATCTTCCTACCAGTATGTGAAACCAGAAAGGTACAGCTCCAAACCCTACCGTAATCACAAAAAAATATCACAGTGCAAAGTAATTCAACACACTGAATCTACATCTTTTGATAATTTCAGTCATGTCATATATCTCTCTATCCGTGGTCGCAACGCGGTGGGCGCTGGACATCTCTAACGTTACGCCTCGTCAACAAACACATGTCATATAGCTATATTTTCATCTGTATTCCCTATGTGCTTTTCAAATATTTTCTTCGATTTTCCCCAGTATTGCGTTGCAGTGATCTTCTATACTTTTTAAAAACAACCTCATACTTTCAGTTGTTTCCAACATCCGACATTTTTTTCAACCAGCATTGCTGCTACCCCAAGAGGGGATTAATGGCCCAGACCTGTGGAGAGGATACGGGGATATTGTAAATGGTGACTTGACTGAGATGCTATGATGAAGTGATGGAGTAAGGAACAAATAACGCTAAAACAGGTGACACCAAGCTGAACGGATGGACCAATCTATTCCTGATAATATAGGGACTTTTGGACGCTCAGACATTCCTGGAAGTACAGGCCTACCCGATATATCTGACTTGACATGAAATAACTTGGCGTGGTAGGATTGCATAGCATGCTGATACAGGTCGTTGGTGATATAGCATGTCATGTTGACATCCCAGATTTAGTCATTAGCACGTTTCACGTAAATATACCTATTAACTACTGTGAACATATAAATTAAATCATATGGGAAACTTTTGATCATGAGTTTCAATGTTATAAGGCAGATAGCTATTGTGTTATGGAGATGGCCATCTCGTCCCCAGAGCAAAAAAAAAGACACCTGGTGGCGGGTGCAGTTATCAATGGTTTGTTTTTATTGCCATAGAGGGGTTGTGTCCTAATCTCATGATTATCAATGGATTATACCACTGACAACAGCAGTTCTCCCTCTACTACCGTGAAGCTATCTTACAATTTCTTAATGGAGGGTGGTAGAACTAGCAATCAGACTGTGCCCTATTCTTTGTTGTCATAGACTGTCTTGAGGATGATTTTCTTGTGTCAATGCCAATGTTCGAAATATATTCGCCTCGTGTATGTTAGTGTTAGTTGAGAGTGCAGCCTTTCAAGATATCTAATATCTGTTATAGCGTGTAGCTGTTTGACAGTGTACATCATGGCATGATCATTCAAACGATACGTAATGCCCGGTTTGTAAGCTTTGCATCTTGGACAGCTAGTTTGTATGTCCACCTTCTATCACAACCGAGGCATAGTATAAATTGGTAGTATTGCCTTTTGGCCACCATAGGTTAACTTTCTTAACAATGTTCCTGCCCTGATTTATGAAATTCAAAGTTAATTCTATATGTACTCCTTACTATTGTTAACAGGTTGCCTCGCCCAGCTTGTTCATTTCAACATATAAAGACGTGTCATCTACCTTATGTTTACTTGGATTTGGCGGGTTCTAGCAGAATTATATCTGCTTAACATTAAGAGTTAGCACATTCACATGCTACCACCATGCAAATTTCTTCAGGGTATTCTGTATGGTGGTCTTTACTAGCATTTGGTCCACCCCAGAAAGATAGACATCCTGGTCATCTTAACATAGGATATAATGCACGCCTTCTAAGACATTTACTACATCATTGATATGATAATAAAACAAAGCTGGTCCCAGAACACAACCTTATTGGACCCCATACTCAATTTCCACCCAATCTGCTTCATGATTATCAAAGGTGATATATTGTTTTCTGTTATTCAAGTATGCGGTCAGCTAAGATAAAATTTCATCTGGTAGTTGGAGGACAGCTATTCTCATCATAAGTCTGCCATGATGCACCCTATTGAAAGCCTTCTTCAGATCAATAAATAGAAATCTGGTGAATAACTTCAGCAGCTAACGTGTTGCAGCAAGCATTTGCTCTCGTGGCCAGTGTAAAGGGTGTATTCCACCAAATAGGCGAAAACTTGGTACACCAACCACACAGCATTTGCCAGCAGATCTAGCCTCAAGGAGGTGACGGCTTGCTTGGTGGAACACCTTTCCAGTGCCCCTGACCCTGTCCTAGCAGGTGCCAGGTCTTGGTTGCCGGGTGAAATCTGCTGACAAAAGGTGTGGAAACATTGCCCGAGTTTGCTGAGCATCATCTGGAGGGGCTGACCAATGACCGGCTGGAATAGTCATCCCACGCTCTTTCACCAGACAGATTGTGTTCTCAGCGTCCCACCCAGGCTATCAAATCTCACCGGCCTGGCTGATTTGCTCCTTCCAGCAAAAGCTGATTTATTAGCTTTTTCCCGGTGAGATGTACAGTCGGCCTGAGACTTTTGTGCGAGTATTTTTTTTTCTTATTCATGAAAGACATACAATTTCACCCGAGATTGGGAATTCTTCCTTGTAGTCATGGACCAGGAGTAACAAAAAGACACCGTATATATTCAAAACGTACAGGACATACAAGTTACTGCTGGCTTGGTCAGAATAATGTGCGAAATTTATATTTCCACAAGGTCTGGTCTACTCAGGAGAAAACCCTTTATTTGTAGTTTGAAATAACTGGTATCTACACTTTTTTGAATGTCTTCAAGTATTTGGTCCGCCTTTGACCGCTTCACTGCCTATACCACAATGAATGTGGTCAACACCTGTGGGCTGCAAACCCATGAATGGAGACTGAAAGTTTGGACAGTGGCGGTAGTTTGGGGAGAATCTTAGCGCCAGAGACAGCTATACACATTCATAACATTAGTTCGTGCGGCTAACATTCACAAAACGGTGCCACAGTCCACTCACCACAGCTGCATCTGCCAGGTGCCTGGTGTTGGTGTACTGATGCTGTGTGGTCGTAGACTGGCTAGAGTAGATGGGTTGGTGGAAGAGTGTGGTAAAAAAAGGAACATTTTTGGCAAGCCAGGAGCTCAGCTAAGAGACAGCCTAGCTTTGAAAGAATACATGTACTTAGATTGTGGAATACCTACTTAACACTGAAGCATGAACTGCAACGCCATCTGGTGATAGTTGGCTGTACTACAGGCTCCACATTCAAAGTGAGGATTAGCATATGGCATTCTACTCTTCATCTCGATCTATTCTTATTAGAATAAAGGTATGAGGCATGTGCCAACGTTTGCCGAGTGATATGAGCCAAAACGCCCACTGGTGGAAGTTGGTACATTATTATGCCATGTGGTTTTAAAGTTGGTGGATCCCCCACATTATGAAAATAGGCCAAAATGCATGAATATAAACGTTTCACCCCAATATTGACACTTCCTAGGATGTAAGCAACAGTCGGTGCCACTTCTGGATATGGTAAATGTAACACCTGGAGGGATGCCAGTAGCCCTTGAAGGGAATTCCTGAAGTCATAGGCAGTGATTGTCTGACTGATATAAACATCCTTCTTGTGAAATTTATTCACTGTTCTCCAAACTCGGAGGCAGCACACTTTCTGAGCAACAGCATTGAGCAGAATTGGAAGTTCAGATTCAGAACATAAGATTCCCCACAGCGTAAATCTAATAGATGCACCCAATTACATGTAGCCTTTCACCCCTTTCCACTATATCCGGTTGTGACCCACTTGCCTCGTCTAAATAATTTCATTTAATTAGCAGGTCATAGACACAACTCTGAGTATCCAGCCCACCCTATGAATCATAGGGTGGACTCATTTGAATGGATCAATAACTAATTGGAGGACAGTTACTAATGGGAAAACCAATCCAACAGTAGAGGTTTGTTATGGAGTCCCGCAGGGATCGGTCTTGGGTCTAGTTTTGTACCTCCTCTATGCCAATGACATGTGTTTGAACCTCGTTTCTTGTGATTACCTGCAATATGCAGATGATTTGGTTTTACATTGGTGGCTTGAAAGAAGATGTAGTTATGCATAAACTGGGCATGGGAATAAAAAGTATACAGAAATGGTCTGAACGTAATGCCTTGACCATCAATGTCAATAAGAATAAAACGCTATGGTTTCGTATCAAGCCAAGATTTGGATTGTTTGTTTATTTAACGTCCGAGGGGACCCTGAGGGTATATAGAGACTAACTGATGGTTCAGCTTTTCTCGCTGGTTTTATACCACAGGTGTGGTGATCGAATCTTAGAAATCTCACCCCTACACATTTACCAAAGTGAGAGTTCTTTTAGTTCCCACACCACATAGACATGGTATGAGAACGATTGGCCTTTGATATAGCAGTAAATCTAGCACTGCTGGGGATGAAGGAGAAAGGTGGCTGCAGTGAGACTCGAACCCACAACATTGGGATTACAAGTCCAATACCACTGAGCTAACTCCCCACCCCCACCAAGCCAAGACTTTGCAGGCTGGATCCATAGCATTTTGCTATGGAGTCAACTTAATTCTGTTCGTGACTTCCTAAAGATATCTGGGTATCCTGTTGGATAGTTCTCTAAACTTCAATGAACATACAAAGGGTATTATTAATTCGGTAATGGCTAAATCATTTCAAATGCATAAACTAAGATACATAACTTTCAAAATGGCTTGGCTAATCTATGCGAGGGCGATTAGACCTGTCTTAGAGTACTGTGGGTTTCTCATTGGGGGAGCCACCTTGCAGGATAAACAGAGACTGCAAAAAGTTGAGAATAGGATACTGAGAACTGTACTACAAACATAGGATGTTTGAACTCCATGATAGAGGTAACATGGAATTTTTTGAAGAGTGTAGAGACAACCAATTAAAAACCATGATGCACGAATTATAAAAAAAAAAAAAAGAGAGGAATTCCTAGATATAGGACTCACATTCACCAGAGGAGACATGGGGATAAGATTAAGGGAATACAGGTTCAAGGGTTAATAGTATTGTGGGGTTGCTCTACGGATAAGGTTGGATCCCTGTGTACAGAAAGCTCCAACTAAAGAAATATTCAAGAGGTTTTTTTACATAGCTTAATTGTTGTATATTGGTTGTATTAAATCTGAATATGTGTAATTGGAACACTACTTCATTCATTTTACCCCATTCATATACCAAACACTGCTCGGGTTCTAATGGGAAAGTAACATTGTATCCTCATGGAAGAACTGTTTTGTAGACAGAATGAGGAAAATAAACATTATTTTAAAAAAAAGGTGATCAGCTCACCTAGTGAGATTACAAGCAGGTATGCTTAGTAGGCTATTGTCATAACCTATAAGACTAACTGTCCAATTGCTAATAAGTCTGAATTTATTCTATCTTTGCTTTATAAAAGAGCTAAGTATGCATTTTCAAATAGAATCATTGGCCTTTATAAGGCCAAATAAGCAGGTGGACGCATTTAAAACTCACTACAAGTAGCATAACACATGTTTAAAATTGTTGACTGAAAATATTTTGATATCTTTTGAGGGAGGGAGGGAGGGAGGGAGGGAGGGAGGGAGGGAGGGAGGGAGGGAGGGAGGGAGGGAGGGAGGGAGGGAGGGAGGGAGGGAGGGAGGGAGGGAGGGAGGGAGGGAGGGAGGGAGGGAGGGAGGGAGGGAGGGAGGGAGGGAGGGAGGGAGGGAGGGAGGGAGGGAGGGAGGGAGGGAGGGAGGGAGGGAGGGAGGGAGGGAGGGAGGGAGGGAGGGAGGGAGGGAGGGAGGGAGGGAGGGAGGGAGGGAGGGAGGGAGGGAGGGAGGGAGGGAGGGAGGGAGGGAGGGAGGGAGGGAGGGAGGGAGGGAGGGAGGGAGGGAGGGAGGGAGGGAGGGAGGGAGGGAGGGAGGGAGGGAGGGAGGGAGGGCATCCATGATTAGGGAAGGGCCTGCATTGACTGGCTGTTTAAAGGCCTACTCCTCTATGAACTCAGTAGTTCAGGGAACAGTGCACAGATATATTTAGCTACATGATGGCGATTTCAATTGGCTATCAGCAATGCCATGAGTACATAGAAACCGTTTTAATTCATGGTGATCCTTCATGGATGAATGGACACAGACTTGTCTGCTTGCAGCCTCCCCATGTGGTCCAACAACAACTTTGTTCCTATATACACCATTAAAGTAGGTCAAGCCAATATCTGGTGCTAAATGACATTACAAATGATTTTACAAAACAATATCATTTGACTGGGTCTTGACTGATTCCTAGAACAAAGTTATGAAACATTTTGACTTCTGTTTGGGTGTTAATATGATGAATAGAATATCTTCTCATATACCTGCTGCCCCCCCCCCTCCCATTATGAGATTTGGCAAAAATACATGAATACCACAACAAATATACATTTCACCTTAATAATGACACTTTCTATGGCACAAATGACACATATGGAGATGGTATAAGCTACACTAATGCTGAATGCAAATCAATAAAGAGTAAACATCTGTTTGAGTATGCCCATTTCACCACAACCCCCCCCCCCCCCCTTAAACAAATACTTGAATATCTCGGTAATTACAGGATCTAGCTAGAAATTTCCCCCACCCAGTTCCTGTTTTTTATTCTCTTTCAAATGAGCCATATTAAATCATGATTGAACCAGTTTTACAGGTAGAAATATATCCATAAAGGAGTTCTTAAAAATGGAACTGTGACTCAAAAGTCCCCCTGAAAACTGAATTTTTTTAATCTTTTTTTTAAATCCATGTCAAAATACTAAAAATTTTAAACTGTCAGATATGGTATGACCATAAAACCTTCTGTCCATAAAACAAAAATCATATTCCGGTACTTAGTCATATATCTGTACTTAGTGAGCTATAAAAAGCAAAAATATGGTCAGGTCGCCTAGTAACTCTACAAGCAGTGTACTACAGTAGGCTGTAGCCATAACCTTAAGACCAACCGTCCACCTGCTAATAACATACAGGTATGGGGAAAAAATGTATTGACTGAAAATGAAAAAGTGGATGTCCATGGAATATTGGAAAGCTGCCATCTCTGCGTCGAGAACTGTTTACCTTTGAGGTGGGAGTATTTATGAGACAAGTACGTGCACCAATCACAGGGGGGGGGGGGTCGCTAGGTGTGCAATGGCTTTTATGAAATCCCACAGAAACTTGCACCAAGCACAGATTTAGATACGTAATTCATGAGGCGGCAGACATGTGCTCGCCATTTTAGAAGAGGATGAGAATGTTTTAACTCTAACCCCAGATAATTAAATGTTTTCCTCATTTCTCTCATAGTATCACTCTAAACTACTGTGTAATCTCAACTGGAGGGAAATAGCATTTTCACTTACCGATTTGAGGATATTTCATAGATTTTATTATAAACATCAAAGATGAATTTAGTCGTCATGGCTCTGGAGTCCAAGTATTAAGTTCAAAACAAATTCTCATCTAAAAAATAAAATAAAATCCCGAAAGAGTTACTTTCCTTGAGTGGTCTATTTGGGTTTGGATTTTTCAATGAATAAAGAATATGCAAATAAACTTCACCGCTTAAGATGCAATACTTTACCTAGGCACACCAAACAAAAGGCTTCTTTCAACAGAAATCCCTGTTGAAATACTAGCCGTTTTTATCCGAACAGCATTTCAGCTCATCTCGGAGTAGAAAGCTAAGTGCCTGTACAGAGGTGCCACCTCGTGAGACAATCATGAAACTCTGTGTGCGCCATTGCTGCCCTCTTGAGGGAGTTTGTGGACCAGCCAATATTTCAAGGCTCACTGTACTTCTTTTGAAAGGTTCTCTCCCTATCACAAACCTTGTTTATTGCCGATGTAGAATGAAACAATAACCATCATATTTCTTTGTAATCAAATCCATTTATATAAAATTACATAAAATACAATTGAATCATGTTATAAGTATGACCAATCTAATATCATTAATAATGCATCCGAGAAAATAATAGCATATCATATTGACTTGGACATGTATATATATATCATGAAGTATCACATTAACCAGTTTTTCTGAAAATACTGGTGACAATTAGAGAAAGTAACACATAACCGATGCATTCAAAGTGATTTGTAAAAAGAAAAGTTTGGGAACAACTTTTGATGCATTACATCGCAAGACTTTATACAGGTATTAGGGGAAACGTTCCAGTTGTTCTATTTATAATAAACCTTTATCTTAGCCTGGAATAAACGTCCATAGGCTCAACATTAGGAACTCGTTCTCAACAGGCTTGCGAGTACGGTAACTCATTCTCAACGGTGATAAACAGATAGATATTTCCAGGCTAAGATAAAATCAGAAACATATTCGTGTTTGATCTGAGTCCCCGTTCGCCATCTCGTTTGGAGTGCTTCAGAATATTCACTCGGCTATCGCCTCGTTCATATTACTGAGCACTCCAAACTCGATGGCGAACGAGGACACAGACCAAACACGAATCGGTTTCTTTCTTAATCACGCCTTAAAACGGGTGGGGAAACAATGGAATGCATGTTCTAATAGCATCTAAGTAATGGCCCGCGAACTAGGTACACCGTCTACATCAACCTCTCTGGAAAACACTTCTGAGGTTTTACAGTATCACCAAAATAAACGTACAATTTCTAACTGTAACAAAGTCTAAATTGAACCAGGTCATTCTATCCATAGTCGGCTCATTTCTACAAGTCTTAGAATAATATATAAAATATCAAATATGACAATCTAAAATATGCCCATTAAAACCCGGCAATTAATCAAAACAATCACTTTAACCGAGTATCTGAAAGAATCAGTTAACAACTGGACTGGGAGTCCTGACTTAGGCATCACGAGGCGGAGGTGAGGGTTGACTTGGCGTTGAGGTTGAAGAGGATGGACTTGAGGTTGAGGGTGAGGAAGGCATTGTTGGAGCCAGCGGCCGTGCGGTGCAACTCCTGGGTCGCCAGGGTCAGCCCGAACACCTCAAAGTAACGACGGTTAGACCTGGGGCACACAAAAACAGGAAGCTGTAGTTTTAGATCGAAATACATATAATTTCTCAAGGGAATTAGTTGTGAAGGCAATACATTCCTTTTGTGTTTTAACAAATGAACAAGATCAGGCTTAAGTAAATTATTAAGTACTGTGCTAAATTTCATTTTGATTTATCAATTTACAGGGATGTCAGTTGGGGCCAGGAAACAAAATGGAAATGTTTTTCATATGGAGTTTACTGCTTCAGTGATATGAAGAAAACATGGAGATTAAATTAGTGCTGTCCATGACGTGGGGAGGTTTAAATCAGTTTTATTGGCATGAATGAGGCTACATTATAATACCATTATTTTACATTGAAAAAAGAATTAATTCAGTAAACTAGAAATAAAAACAAAGATTTCCATGGAAGACTGCCTTCTCTGAATTCAGGAAATTGTTTACATCAAGAGAATCTCTTCTCCAAACAATCCCATCTCAAAAGTGCTGTGTTATATGTTGGGATCAATTTCTATGAGTTAAGAGTAAAGGCATGTATCAATTGTATATTTCCTTTTATGGGTACACTCTACCATCAAACATAGACTCGCTAGAGGTACATGGGAAGCCTTACTTGAGTTTGGAGAGTTTTTGCAGCAGGATGCTGAGCTTCTCGATGATCTTCTCGTCGATGTTGGGCATGCGCATCACCATGGCGATGGCCCTGAACCACATCTCAGATGAGCAGGTCTCGAGGAAGGCGGCCAGCACCGGCGACTCCATGGCCATGCCCAGGTGCACGTCGACCGCCGCCTGCAGCAGGGCCTGTCCGACACAAACGTCAGATAAAACAAGATGATTTATTCTCATTATTATCATTATATATTTTATTGCTCATAAATTCACCACTCGGGTGCCCTTCCACTTAGTGTATCCGCTTATAACAGTAGTATTTACCTGTTCGTGACAATATAAAAGTAGTAGGTAATTTTCTCGTACAATTTTAATGGAACAGGAATATAGTAAAATAGTATAAGGTAATATATATATATATATATATATCACTACCCGCCACCTTACATGAGATGAAATGAGATGAGATAACGAATAAAATGGATGAAACATCTGACGGCAGGTTTTTCGGTTGATTGGATAGATTGACATTTCCTAGATATGCTGATATAGCTGTGTAGTTGGAGTAATCCACTATCTGAGATTAAATCGACTGTGTAAGCAAATAGACATGGAAACTCAAAGGGTTATTCCCAAAACTAACTTTACCCGGGATGATCTTGTAAAGAAAAAGAATCTTGTATGTAATATGGATGAAGCCGCTTTAATGTACATCATTGATATTACGTAGAGTATCATTCATAAAGAAGGTACCTTGTTGGTTGGTCTGAGGAATGGAACCAGGATGGAGATGGCTTGGTAATGCAAGAAGAGCTGCTTCGCCGTGTCATTCTTCAAGTCATTTTTAAGGACTTCGAAAACCAAGGCTAAGTGGTCGACTGAAAAGAGGAAAAGCCCTTCTTTCATTCTAACAGTACACTTAATCTATCACAGATAGTTGGAATGAGTAATGGGATGGAAGTTAATTAGCTGGGATCAAGTCACAACTTATCTTCGGACACAAACTATAAAATTATAAATTCTTCTGTTACATTTTATATCCTGAGCAAAAAAATCGGTATGTAATTATCACACTAGGTCAAACAAAACTAAATTAGGCAAAACAAAATCAAATCCATTAGAGAGAACATGTAGCCAAACCTTGGTCAGTGTACTTCATCAACTCTTCCTTGGTCAATATACCTCAGCCACATAGGGACGTCGGTCAACCATACCTTTGTTAACGAACTCAATTAAGCATATCTTGGTTTAGGGAGTTAATTTCAGCATACCTTGGTTTAAGTAGCTCAATTAAGTATATCTTAGTTAATCAACCCCAGTTTAGCTTTATCGAGTGACCTTGATTAAGAATACCTTAGTTAGGGAACCTTGGTTAAGCATACCTTGGTTAAGAGATCGGAGGATGATGAGGGAAGACAGAAGGCGGATGTGCAGATTTGGGCTTCGGAAGAAGAGTCCTTCTCGATCACGTGCTTTCTCAGCAGGTGGCGCCACCGTGCCAGTCTCGTCCTCGGCGAATCGGACGAGACGCGACTTGTAAAGCTCCTCGCCGAGTCGTCGCAAGGTCGAGGACAGGTTCAGTTTCTGGGAGAGTTAAAATATAAATTACACAGCTATCTAACCTTGGATTCTCACAATTGTGTTGTTGTTATATACTCGTAAGAATAGTAAGTACTTCACAGAGATCCAGCATGTTCTTGGATCGACATCGATGAATGGAAACTAGCGTTTAGCGGGATAGTTCAAAATTTGGCAGTGAAAAAGTCCAAATTATGATAACATTTTCCCATATTAATCCAAGTGCATTCTATATTGATCGGTGGAAGTCAGATAACAACAGGATAACAAGATACGAGAATTGTTATTAATGATAACGAAAAATTATTTTGAAGGTGAGAGGGATGAGTGATTAGACTGAAGGCCTTTGAAAGGACCATTGAATTAACAATAGCAATAACTTGAATGAAACTGACCACTGCTCCTCCCCCCTGACCAAGGTTTGAATCCAAGTGGAGCAGAGACCAGTAGATGAACTGGAGGCAGGGGAGGACTAAAGCTGGATGGGTGCTGGGCACTTCTTTGATTATCTCCGCTAGACTTGGGAGAACCTGAAACACATTTGTAAATGATGAATATCAGTGCCGTATTTCAGTGAACAGTGCATACAATCACGGATGTATGTATATTAACGAACAACCTTTTCAATGATGTACAAAATTACAAGAAAGGGCGGGTTAAACTAAATACATTTACATGTTCGGAATATTATTCAATTGAAATTTTATTACATATTTTAGGTTGTATTATTTGAATTTCATATTGTTGATGGAGGCATGAAAGTTAGTTACTGGGGAAGAAGTCGGAAATCAGAATCCCTAAAACAAAAGAAACATTTTTTGCAAGCAAGGGTTTGCTCTGGTGGCCAGTACAGCTAAGCGGGTTCCGTCAAAAAGGTCGGGAAAGTACGGAAGGGGTCGGCGCTTACCACCCGCTAGATACCGGGGGTTCCGGCTAGGCTGGCCGCCCGTTTGCTGCTGACAACGGCCATGATTCGGCACAGTCTGTTAAGGACAGTAAGTCAGCATTCCCTTTGTGTAAATACTGACATTTTAGTGGAATTTTCTTCAAAATTCCGGAAAGACGGATTTCCATCATTTGCTGAAAGCTTGCATATCTGATTAGTAGATATATGAATTATCATATTAAAAGCTAAGAAATGTCACAATATAGGGAATGGGGTACTAGTACATGTATATATTTGGAATACATAAATACATTCTTGCGAGTTAGGCGAGGATACGTAAATCTCAGGTGTGTACCCACCTTAAGGCATTTGTCCTGCACGGCCTGAGAGGAGTAGAGCGTGTCCAGTGGTTTGGTCGGCTGGTCAGTAATCGTATGCCGCAAATGGACGTCTGATATCCACTCCAGCAAAACAGCGAGCACGTCATAAGGACCAGAGTGTACCTGTAAACGCGTGTAAAGTAGACGTGCAGTTAGATGTCTAACATAGCCTGAAATGCGATATGATCTTCTCATGTTTTGTTTGTTTGTTTGTGGATTAACGTCCGAATGGAGCCATTGATACTTGTTGAAAACGATGGTAATTCAAATTCATAAAGTGATATAACTTTCTCGGGTTCTTGGTGATTACCTTGTTAAAATGAAGTAGTTCTTGTATCATTATCACCTTGGCCTAGATCAGCTATCGACTTATATTCTAACTCATCTTTCCTTTTTCCAAAATTACGAAACTACAACTGACCTTAATCACATAGGTGGAATTTGTAAAATACCACTGAAGAAACTATAGCCACCGCCAAATATGGTGTAGTGATAATGCCTGCGGACATAGGGAACGGATCAGCTATACGCTGTGAATCTTACCTTGGTGACCTGTATTTTGCCTTTCTGTGCGTCTCTCTGTCTCTTGGCTTTGCTGAGCTCCGGCGGCAGGAAGTCGGCGTTATCCTTGCGCTGGTCGTGCTCCGCCTTCCGCTGCAGGTTGGTGAGCCGCGCCTGTAACGAGGTCGCCTGCTTCTCCATCTTCCCGTGAGCACTCTCCATACACTCAAGCTAGAAGAGAGAAGATAGCTTTATCCTACCCCTAATAAAAAACGCCATAGGCTTAACATGGGATTTGTTTATGTCACTGGGTGTGACATAAAGTGTTGTTTATGCCACTACTTTCTAATACTGAAAAAATGTGGAAATGGGGTAGGATAAAATCTAGACGCCACTCATTTGAGTTTGAGTTTACTTATGTCACTCATTTTGTTGGCTTCGACTCGTGAAATTATGGAGCCAACAAAATGTGTGACATAAATAAACTCAGACTCAAACTCGTGACGTTTCTTTATATTATCTCACCCCTGGTATTTTCCCCCATAGACTAACATTGGAAATTCATACTCAACGCCCATGGAGTACATGTATTGTAGAAAAATACTTAATGGGCGATGATGTCACAAATTTTAGCCAATTAGTCAATGATAGGGGTGAGATCAAATCTGAACTGCACTTAATCTATAGCCACTGATAAATATGCCATTCATTTTGATTTGCTACATAATCCCAATCGGCCTTGCCTCGTGAGATTACACCGCAACCAAAACTTATGGCATATTGTCAGTGACCACAGACCTTAATGCAGTTCCTTCGGGGTAAACATCCTTGAACAAGTAGAAATTCAATATCCAAAGTATATATGGCATATGGCCTATGAGCCATGGGGGCGGACATGACTCCCACCGAGTAGGTGTTCTTCACTAATGGAGGTGAAAAAGTAAGTGTTCTTCACTAATGGAGGTGTGAAAAAAGTGAGTGATAATTGGGAAGTGTCACAACTCTAGCCTTGCTGACAAATGTTTATAAAGTGTTTCATGTGAAAAACATCATGTCCTTGGTTTAATCATTATGTCATTTTGCTCTGGGATGGGTGTAGACAGTCAAGGGAACCACAGTAAAATATTGAAAGGCAGTTGAATTTTGTAAGAACAAAGAGCAGAATGCAGCTTCTGTCCCCCCAGGGGGCCCACCATACTGGTGGCCACCTTGTGACTGCTTTATGAACTAACAATGGCTCTGTCCCCTATAGGAAATTACCTTTTTTGCCCTAATGGTGTGAGAGAGGAGATATGGTCCTAGCCCCCCCCCCCCCCCCCCCCCATCCCACTTTGTAATGACAGACATGTGTTTATCCTACAGTATATATCATGTTGTATTCTTCAAATGTACGCAGGGCATCATCAGTTTTTATTATTCTAGAACTTGATATAGACTTTATCCGAGATTAAATGACTTCACTCCACACTGTTTATCAAAATCAATATTAGAAAGAAAAATAATGGGGTTTTGTCGAATATTTGAAATTATGATCCTCAAAATCTGCAAAGGATAAATCTGAAATGCAGTATTCTTTATATCCTTGAAATCGTAATTCCATTATTGTAATGCCTAAGTGATGAAGCCAGTAACCAGAAAAAAGAAACGACATATACATGCGATTATACATGATATCTCGTACATGTAACCCTGTAATTCATACCTCCCTTCGCAGGGTGTCATTTGCGATTTTCAGTGTATCAAAATTGTCCTTCATGCGCTTGTTTTCTTTGCATTTTTCTTTCATCACTTGTTCCACACGTTCAATCTCTGCGCGATGTTCCTGACATAGAAAAAGAGATAATGCCAGCACGATGAAATGTAACACTCAGAATTAACGAAATGTAGACTAGGACCAACAGTCCTAGAAATAACTAAATATACCATGAGAACCACGCTTTAACCTTCTGAAAAATAAAACATCAACTTATATGCATTTTGTTATGGTTATGGGAAGCTTGTGTCAGACCTAGAGATAATTTACCTTTCTACTTCATAAGGATATCCTTTAATGAAATCCTCATGGGATTGCATTGATTGATGTGAATTGTGTCTGGCAACATACAGTGGCACTTGTAAACCAATTACCACAGCTCTTATCAGAAAATGCATAATTGATGACCCAGAATGAACATCGAAGCTAGAAGAGCAAAGTTATCAGTGAATTAGACTACAATTACAGAATGGTATATATGCACGATTATTATATAGTATTTCCTTCTGCTTATGCAATCCACGTGGACACTAGATACGCATTCATGACTAGCATAAACAGGTGGGCTAGGGTTTAGATTGAAATAGAAGTGGCGGTCGAGTGTTGGCTTCCATCAGTATTACAGTTAAAACCACAAGGCAATGGAAACGCCATTAATCATACGTAAACATTCACTGAGATCCTAGACCTTAAAATTCCATCAAATGACTGAGTATCAAATATCTCTAATGATTACAAGTGTTTTCATACACCTATCGTTGAAGATCATTAAAAGTATATCAGCCAAAGTAACCTACTACTTTCTGTTTATGGGAATAGTAGAGAGTGTCAGTGTCATGCCACCTAGCGCCAAAACACCGTACTAAGCGGCACACCCATAAGAAGCTATTGCTAACTGAAACCTGAATCGGAAGATGGCGTTTAAATCGACCGTTCTCTCTCGGCTGTCTTCGGTCTGGTGCCTGTATCTCACGAGTTAAAGGCATATAACAAGTGAAGTCAGCAGAACTCAAGTTCCTGTAACCAATTTAGTGGTGACTTCATAAAACATTGGCTACACTGCATGACTACTGTAATGTAACACATATCTACGTTCTAAGGTGTCCCTTTCTGTATTACTCTATGAACAACATTTGACAGCAATAGGTCAATGGTTGTACGATTTAAGCAAACACTATCAAGACTTCTTTTATCTAGATGATCTGGTTTTCTGTTTAGTGTTTAGGCGATTTGCTGATTAATTTCAAACCATCTTGCTTTTCTGAATACATCCGATGTGGAAAGATATTTAAAAATCACTAAAATGCCTTCCCACTCTTCCCATGCGACCTATAATCATTCACAAGTGAATAAACCATCTTATAATATTCTTACCTCCTCTTTGGCTAACACTCGTCGTTTGACTTCTAATTCTATTGTCATCTCTAGGCTAGCCTTCGCCGCAGCAATTGTCGATTCTGCTTCAGTCAGAGCCCGCTCTTTTTCCTTCAGGACTTTATCTCTCTCGTGTAAAATCTTGAATTCACGCTATACAGAGGAAGTGAAACGAAAGTAAGAAATATGTAGCTATAGGTTTACACTGCCATTTTTCCTTTTCGAAAAATACCAGTTATCTTAACTGGTAAAAAATGGGATTATATAAATGGCAGTCTACGCACATCTAGACATGGGGTTGAGAATAACACACGAAAAGAACATTTTACATGTGTATTTTTAATAGATTTCTCTTAACTTTTAGAATCAGCCTAATGGGGCGGATTTGACTCAATAGTATATTTCATTATGTAAATATATTAGAATACATCCGGTCAAAACCATAAGTATAATTTCTTGTCTCTATTTTTCATGGATGTGTTAGATCTTCTTGTCAGTTATTATATACAGGGCTGAAGCACGTTTCTTTTGAGATTGGGTTGCAAATTGCGTTGAAGTTTAATCAAATAACAACTGAAATTACATTTACATGTATAGATATTAGTCCCTACAACTGAAATTCCGTATGAATCACATCTTTGTGAAAATACGTTCATATTCTTGATTTACATCTGAACGAATTAGAAAATAATTTAGGAAATGGAAGAATATTTCACGACTATTCACAGCGGCGTCTACTACCTTCATTTTTTCGTTGATCATTTGGAGTTCAGCATAAATATCTGTAACATTCTCTTTCGATGCTGAATCGCCACTCTGATTTCTTTCCTTTTTGTTTGGCTCCTGCGAGGACACCACTTGTTTCTTGCGGTGCTGTCCAGATACTCTCTGTCTTACACTTCGACGATCACAAGAAATCGTCGACAGCGAATCATCCGAGGAAGACCCTTTTCCCCCCATATCCGTGTACTTCTTGCTTGGTCTGTATAACGCTCCCTCGTCATCTGAGAATTTAGTTGTTGGTTGGTAACGTGGGGGTCGCTCTTTTATATCACCGAAGTATTGGACAGAAATATCATCTTCAGAGTCGTGAAAACCGTGTAGAGGAGCCATGCCTGTCCTAGGATAGGTATCCGGGGGAGTTGATGGGCGCGATCCTGAAAATAAAAAAAGGTTCCCTTCAAAAAACAATTAAATCTCATTTCAAAATCACATATAGAATACACAAAGAATTATCAAAACAACGGATAAAGAGCAATAGTTCTCTTCTCATATTTTCAAAGGGAGGGGGGGGGGGGTGTAATTATGCTATTTGTTGGAAGTAATCTTCATAGAAAATTTCAAACCACAGATTCACAACTCGTATTTTTTTATAGTGATAGGGCAGTGGTGTGAGGCACTTTAGTCAGTGACCAGTGTGTTCCCCTCCCATAGAACATAGTTGCTGACAAATGGACCCGGTAGCACACAAATCGCAAAGAGAGGTGACCCCCTTAACAAAGTGTTCCTCAAACTAGGCATTTAACAGGTGGAGAGGCTGGCTAGCGCTGGGCAAATGGCTGGCTGGAAATGTGCAAAGTCTCCTAGCTCTTCTCCCAAGTCTCCTTATTCAAGGGCAGCCGACGACCACACAGGCCCTGTACACTGCCTGAGGGGCACCCAGTGACCTCCTCAGGGCTCATACATAGACAGCCTAATAAAATTCCAGGTTTTTTCCAGGCTTTTCCAGGCTCTAATATCTTTTTTTCCAGGCACATCTGTTCACTCTCTTTAAAACCATGTCTGATTCATAACCAAATTTGGTTCAAATTTTCTTCAGCCTCCTTACTACCTGTGAAATTTCAGTGGTTCGGGATGTTAGGTAGTACAGCCTTATGGTGATAGATGTTGGCCGTAATAAATTAATGTTGAAACCAATATTTCCGGCATAATACAACACCATTAAACGAGGATTATTTACACTGCTGCCCCATAGGGATAACTCAGAGATCACGTAATGCAAGGCATAGAAAGCCTCTAAACCAACCTGAACGTGGCCATGTGTTCTTTATCACTGTCATGTATTGTTATGTATTCACTAAAATGGCTCAAGAGTAAGTTTTCTCGGAGATAGTAATCTTTGTATACAGTACCATGGAATACACTGTCGATTACAATATTTCGATAAACAGCAAGATAATTAATTCTTGCATTAATTTCAAAATTAATTAACTGTGTGTATCATTTTTTTCATCATTGGTTACAAATTGATAGATAGGATTGTTTACCGTCGAAATTGCTCTCGTCTTCTTCATCGTCAGTAAAAAGACTTTTCGCACCTTTTATAAAGCGGCTCATTTTTCTCCTGTATACAAAAAGAAAGAATTTATGAATGACTAGCGACTTCGTCGAGTCCGAGTTAAAGGGAAAAATATTGAAAAACAAAATACCAGACCACCGACAGGGGGAATCGAACTCCCATCACTCGCAATCCCAAGCAAGAACTCTGCTGACTGCTCCACAGAGACAGGTGGCCTAAGTAGGCCAAATACTTTGTCTGGTGGTGGGTGGGGTAATCAGCGGAGTTTTAATAGGGCTACCAGCGAAAGTTGAGATCTCCTTGGTTTCTCACGAGAAAAGTATATAAGAAAACTACAATACTAAACTTTGATTTCAGCATGGCTTGAAATGAATCATA
Organism: Alentia gelatinosa; assembly: GCA_950022655.1. Classification (NCBI taxonomy): domain Eukaryota; kingdom Metazoa; phylum Annelida; class Polychaeta; order Phyllodocida; family Polynoidae; genus Alentia; species Alentia gelatinosa. Next base: position 47,141,233 of record OX465586.1, read on the forward strand.
AGAGAAAAAGTATATCTATGTATAGTCCTACAAAAAAGAAGAACAGGTTCGAGTTTTTCCCTACACGAGAATCTCACTCCCGTGGGGCTTCAATCCCCCACCCTAGATCAGGTTCACTATGTCTCTATGTATGGGAGCAACTTCAAGCGGATTCGACGGAATTCTACCGTTTTAAATATAGTAGGTAACCATATGCTGCTGTTATCGTTACTTCATGATCCAGCAATTGGATTATGTTTTCTAGCCTTTGCTTTACTCTACATTTTAAAATAACAGATATGTAAATCGGTCACTCTGTACTACTTATTCAGCTATTTAGACTTATGTTATTTTTTTCAGTATTGTAATTTGGAATGACATTCGGAAAATGTAAAAGGTATTTCTTGTTTTTAAAAAATATTTTTTTGCTCGCCCATCCCTTCATTGTGTAATAGGTTAGATCTAGATATAGATCTAGTCTCCTTCGTCTTGACTTGATAGATTCAATGATTGTCAATTTTCCTCGGTCTGATACGAACCATTGCTGCAATGATTTACATTAGAATACAGTACATATATATCCATCAAAAATGCGGCTGATTGAATGAGATTGAGACCAACCACAAACCTTTAATTACTACCTCAAAATGCTTCACTTCATGTTCAGTGCCGATACGGACTCTTGCTGAGTGATAACATTTGTAAACAAACATGTTCGAACACGAATCAAGGACGACGTAGTGGTAAATAAATACCGAGAAAAACTTTTACAAAAACAGTTATAGTACATAGAGTTATTATTCGAGATATCTTTGCCCTATCCCAACCTGGTATAATTTGAACCAAGTTTCAGTACTATTTAGCTCAAATTAGTTCAAATACAATGACAAGAATCCTACCAATCTTGAATTTCGCCGCCATGCAAGCTTGATATCGGGATACATGCGAGGTTCAGAAAATTACGACATCTTAATCTTTGAACGCGCGATTCGCACTAACTGAACACCTGCAAACGAAATACCCAACCCCAAATAATCTTTAAGAGCCTTTCGATAAATGATATATCAAACGTGTGCCTTCTATAACAAAGTGCAGTCCAAGAGAAAAAAAACAACTTTCTTCGAAGACCCTGTTCGAAGACTAACTGCTGAGTGACTTTTTCATGAACTTGACAGGTTGAGTTGACACTACAGTGTCAGTTTTTTTGTTGTTGTTTTTTTAGAGCGTGTTCGCACGGTCTAAATCTAATTACATTGCTAAAGGTTAGAGTGGCCACAGGGTAGCTAGATTGTTGGGTGAGAAGACTGTTGAGTATATAGGTTGTAATGTAAACCGGTTGGAATGTGAGCAGATTGGTGGATGGGCAGGATGGAATGTTAACAGGGTGGTTGGGAGGTAGGCTAGAATTAGGCACTTTAGTGAAATTTTAAAACAGGTTTAATTACATAACTAACCTAGTAGCCATTTGGGCCTCATCACTCATTGAATGATTTGATAATCTTTTTGATTTTTGTCTGTATCACTACTGGTTACGAAGATATTCAAGTTTTTGTGAGGCAAATCTGACAAAAATTTCTGCAATACAATGACCAAATCTAAGGGCAATTTTTGGCATGTAACAGGCCTTCACCTGTTGAGACTATTAAGTTTGATTTGACATAACTCATTTAATATTAGTCATTTTGACATGAAATTTTCTGTGCAAGGTGATTGTTCACATAATTTCCTTTAAAGATTGTAACAGTTCACCGATATACAGACCCCCAGATGACCTATATAGGACCTTACAATGACCTTTTTGTACCAAACAATACTTTTCTTTTGCCTCATTTTGACCTATTGTCATTTTGGAGGAAATCAATATTTTTTAATTCTGATTTCGCAAGCAGATACCCTGGATCAATGGCTATCCAACTATCCAATAAAGATACTCAAAGGGAAAGTTCCTCAAAATTAAAAAGTCGCACAGGTTATGTAGCGCAACCACTGGTGCAGTGGTGAGTGTGAGTGGTCACACACACCTCACCTCACTTGAGTGAAAACTTTCCAACATGACTAATTTGGGGCAAGTAAAATGAAGGGGTGGGCAAAGGGTAATTCACATGAAACTTTGCAAATAGCACCTTCTTGACCTGAAAAATGCGTTTGACATGGTCTTGAAAGAGTTTGAAAAGTCCTTCATGGAATTTTCTACGGTCAAACATAAGCCTTCACTTTGACCTGTTGCCATTGTGCGGGAAATCAATATTTTTTAATTCTGATTTCGCAAGCGGATACCCTGGATCAATGGCTTTTTAACAATGCTAAGAGCATGAAGATCCTCAAAGGGAAAGTTCCTCAAAATTGAAAAGTCGTACGCGTCACGTTGCGCGACCATGAGTTGGACCTGCCAAAAACTATCAGTGTAGCAGCAGACTTTACACCTCCCCCTCGCACGACCATTTGAAGTGCCTACTAGAATGTAAGCAGGCTGGTGGGTAGGCAGGTTGGAATGTTAGCAGGCTGGTGGGTAGACAGGTTGGTGAGTAGGCTGGTGGGCATGCAGGTTGAAAAGTAGATGGGCTGGTAGATTGGAATTTAAGCAGGCTGGTGGGTAGGCTGGTTGGAATGTGAGCAGGTTTGTTGGAAGTTAGGCTGGTACTAGGTGGGTAGGATTGTTGGTGGGTAGGCAGGTTGGTGGATAATCAATTTGATAGGTAGACAGATGGGTGGGTGGACAGGCTGGTTGCTAGGCAGGTTGGAATGTGAGCAGGGGGGTGTTTTATAATCGTGACAATCATTAATAGTGATCGTTTCCAGCGCATATCGCGTTTTATAGTCGTGATAATTTCAAAACAATGATCAGTCACAGGTGTGATCGATTGAGAGTGTCCGTTTTGCGTTGCATAGTCGTGATCATCACGAGTGATTTATCCGAAAACGATCACGAAAACAGTCACTACCAGTGACAAGGCTATACATGTCACTATTCTGCCCAAACATGGGCTTGATACGAAGTCCCCGGCCACAGCATCGTGTACTATACCGTGTTTTTCGCCACCTCGACCGTGGAATGCGGCTGTGACGTCGCATAGCAACAAGCATAGCAACGTTGTGACTAGTGATCGTTTCAGTGCCGCAATCACTGATAGTGATTACAAAAATAGTGATCACCATGTAAAATAGTGATGGGACTAAGAGAAAACGTTGTAACTGAGCCAGAAGGATGGCCGTTCGAGGTCTTTTTATACCACAAATATGTCCCGACGCCGCAGGCGGAGGGACGTATTTATGGTATAAAAAGACCGAGAATGGCATCCCTTCGGGCTTAGTCACTACGTTTTCTTATTATTACATACCTAAATATAAAAAAACCCGCCTTTTATGTACTTATTAAATGTACCATTTGACCCAATGGTCACAGTGCACCCGAATATTTACTACGGGCGCAGTGCGCCCGAACATTATTTATACTGTACTCCTAGCAGCGGGTAGTATTTCATAGACATTCGGCCATAGGTATGTAATAATATGCAACGCGAAACAGTGACAGTCACTATTGTGGTCACTAAAACGGTCACTCTTTTTCCGTGGTCACTAATAAAGACGTCGCTGTCTATAAAACAGGACCCAGGTTTGTTGGTAGTCAGGTTGATGGGTAGGATTGTCGGTGGGTGGGCAGGTTGGTTGGGGGTCATGTTGGTTGATAGTCAATGTGACAGGTAGGCAGGTTGGTCCGAAGGCAGGCTTGTTGGGGTATGCTGGTGGGTAGGTCTGAATTTTTAGCAGGTTGTGGATAGCCCCCCCCCCCCCCCACACACACACACACACACACACCCAAACACACATACTTGTTTTGCACCATCAGTCCCCGGATTGGCAAATTCTGTGATAGTTAGGCCACTCAAAACAAAAAATGTTTCTCATCACCAAGCCATGAAAAATATGATGAGAGCTCCTTTTTCTTTCTTTATTATTATTTCATTTTTTTGCTGGATCAAACATGGCTTTTGAAGTGTCATACAATTGGCCTCAGTCAGGTGGCAGCAGAGACCTGTGGTTGTTTGGGCAGTCTAAGGAGAGATATTAATACCTCGGTGTGGGGAATACCTAGATACACATAATTCCACTTTGAATGCATCTCTGACAGCAGGAGCTTTAATTTGATACCAAATACACATACATTTCATAATTTTTATCAAGGTTCATCAAATAAAGAAAAAAGGAAATCTTCTAAAAACGTTTTTGCTGATGCGCGCGGTGATGAGGAACAAGTCTTTTTTAGTGGCCTTACCATCAGAGTGTTGATAAAAAAAACTATAGCCTCGTTAATTTAGGTCGTAATGTCGACATGACCTCATGCGCTATCGGCCATATTTTACGCCTGCTACCCTCAGCACAAAACTTCAAAAAGTTGTAGTCCTGGATATCACTCACCATTGCATTTGGTAGGCAGGCATATATGCTTAGCGGATGAAGAGAAATCAAAATTTTCAATCAAGAAGTATCTGATGAACTAACTTATCCTTTCAGATATCAGAAGGAAGATGACCGCAGTGGGCGTTGTAGTGGTAGGAATTGGCAGAGCTGGTGGGGCACGTGTGAGGGATCTAAATGAAGCTGACAAGTGGGAACAAACCAAAAATGTCAAGCTGATTGGATATGTTTCAAGGTAGGCCTACTGTTATCATTTCTTACTTTTGTCCACAAAGGTAATTGCTTTGTTCTAGATACATGTATGTCATATTCTGTTTCACTGTCCTCTTACCTTACATCCAATACATGACTTGGTGGGTAGTGCGGCATCTTCTTTATAGTAGTGAAATAGTTGTCACTGTCATATTGTAAACAAAATGTAATCAGGTGTATCAAAGTTATCTTTGTATAAAACAGTACAATTATCAAAGATATTATAGTATTCTTTTTTCAGACTGATCGATTCTTGTTGGTTCTCTAATTTGTTTTTGAATTAGGCGTCAACTGGAACTGAAAGATGCAAAGCAGCTGACCTTAGAAGAAGCACTTGAACGGAATGATGTAAATGTTATCGTCATAGCCACTGAAAACAAGACGCATTATGATATTGCAAAGTGAGTGGATACCATCAAACCCGTTATCTATCATCCCGCTGCTATGTTATCATTGCATTGGTGTCGCCGCTATCGGCAAGTTACTTTGCAGTTATCACACCAGAGAGCAATTACGTCGACTTACAGCATAGTATTTTTGTAATACATTTCCACAGAAAATGCTACAAATTCCAATCTTCTTGGAACTGATTAAGATATATCTAAAAACGTTATCAAATCTATTATTGCCCTCAAGTTCCGTTTAGCTTTGTATATGATACTTGTTGATTAAAAAGACCGTTCCAGCTTTTCAATAAAACCAATATTGGGCCCATATATACCATCGAATTATTCTCTATTCATTCAAGAAAATCTATCGAGGCAGGAAAGCATACTTTAGTGGAATTTCCTCTTGCTACCAATGCAGACGACGTCCAAGAACTTCAACAACTAGCAAAGGAAAAAGGTTTGTATCAAATAATAAAATGTATTATATGTATTAGATTCTGAGATTGTGTTAGATGATAAGAAAATATGCAAAAGGAAAACAAGGCTATTCTTTTCTGTAGGAGGTGTATGCCATTTTACCATTATAGACTGCAGTATGGGATTTGCAAGTAAAAGTATGTGAACGGAATTTAGTTTCCCCTGCTGAATAGATAGTTGTAGTTTGGTGATAAGTAAACTACATGTATTTGTATATCCTGTAGTAAGGAATGTTCCCTCCCATCTATGTTAGCTGTAAACTTTTATTTCTCTCAAACATGTCTAACATGAATATTGTATTCTCTACTAAACAGGTGTTATTTGCCATCAGGAAGTGATCTCATTGTTACTCGACTCACATAAACAAACCCACAGCATCATCCAATCAAAACCCCCGCTGAAAGAAGGCGCGCTTGACTTCATAGGTACTCCCTATCATATTAATACTGCGATTATAAATGAGTTATTAAACGATTAGCAATTAGTGTAGTGCAGTCTTTATTCAATTTACGTTGATGTATTGCAATGGACATGGAATATATGTACAATAATACTACCATCTAGAGATGGTCCAGTTTAGTTCACGCTGTCTTCATCTATATATCATGGCAGTTGCTAACATAATACAGGCTTCCTAGTATACATATTGACGCCAATACGCTAAATATGAGTATTTACAGATAGAAATGATGTGCCAATGATAGCATTTACGAATATTTGATTAATTCTCAAGTTGTTGGGCTGTAACCTCTCTGCCCGTATGGCCCGCATGATAACGGAAGCAGTCAGTGTCTCGTGGTAATCAATGGTGCTAACATATATTGATTCTCTGGACCTCTCTGGATTCCAGCTTCATACAATGGTTGGATAGAAAGCTTTGAAGAGTCTGGATCTCCATTCACCTCTGGCATCTCCCAGCTACATGGCATGCATGATCGGTTTGGCGCACTTAAGGCTGTCAAGGCTTCTATAAAGAGAGATGATGCCGGATTTATTTGCACTGGCACAGTCCATACCACAGATAACAAGTAAGCGGGATAGCATAGTCCCCTTAATAAGACTTAAGCTTTTCCACATACATGTAGGTACTTTAGCCAAACATACACTGATACATTTGAATAGAGCATGAAAACTGATGGGGCGAAGGGGACCCATAGACAGGAAGAAATTTAGCACGTATTTGATAAGAGTCTTCACTCTTAATCCCAATCGTTTAATCTCTAATACAAATGAGGATTCCCAAACAACATGGAAAGACTACTCCAATATATGTTAGAATATTGATTATATTTTTTTTATTCAGACCGATAACGTTTACATCAAAACGAACAAAAGAACCGTCACAGCGAAGCACAAAGATGAAGCTGGTCTTTGAGGACGGATCAGAAACTGAGGGAGCTCGACCTGCTATGCCCACTAACGGTCCAGGTATGATGAGTTTAAATGACATTAGATAGCCATATGCTTACAAGTCATAGCATTTATAACATTCAGTCAAGGTAAAATCCTGAATGGAGAGTGTCACTTCATGCAGGCTTGACATAGTTCCTCAGGATTGTTGTTGAACAATATGTAAAGCATAATGAAATATCTTAGTTTTAATCTATTGTATTTCTCCTATGTTCTCTCGTATTGTATATGAAATAGAATTCCTTATTGTTGTGTAAATCTTTCGGTCCAAAATCGTAGGAAGAGTAGGAGTAGACCTTATGCCTCAGTTTATGTTGCATTACTTGGTGTTGATTTCCTATGGTGTAAAGTGACATAACCTGTAGATTCTTCTCTTTCCAAATGAGAATAAAATCCATTGCTTGGATGCTTGTAGCTGCATACTACCAGATGAATAGCAGTTTACTTCTATAACCCCTTTATTCTGTGCGATAAGATGAAGAACATTTGATAAAAAATACCCTGTAGCAGTGTTTAATGATAACCGTATATTAGTGGATTCAGAGAAGTCTACGTATTGCTTTGAAGAATCGTAACCAATGATATCAGCCTGTGTCATTATATATACATGAATAAGCTATTTAATAAATTTTCATATATTTATATTAAAAGAAACCTTTTGAATTTCTTTTCAAGGCCTTTTCATGCAGGATTTCATACAGTTTGTGGAGAAGCTGGAGAAAGGATCGCCAATTATCCCATCTCCAGAAGCTACTCTCCACTGCCATCAAGTAGCCGACGCCTTGTTCAAACTAGCCCAGAATTAAACCTAAAATAGTATTTTAAGTCTAGACATCAGCAAACATCAGGGCAATGTGAATTTAAATCAACACTTGTTCGTGCTGCAGGGTGCAGGTGAAACATGAACATCTCATGTTTATGCTCTAGGAAGTTAAATGGACTTGAAGTCTAATTGAACAAATTGGACGTTAAACTACCCAAACAAACAAACAAACAAATATGAATTTGAAATTCTCAGGGTAACCTCCGAGTGAGGAGAAATGAAAAGGTTTCGCCATTGTAGGCTCATCAGGGATTATTTAAAAAAAATATCATTTTGCAATCAAGGTTCCCAATGAACTGTAGTGACTTAGGGAAGGGTGTCTGGAGCGCTTGTCGGATTATTCATCGGTCGACCTACCACTAGCCTGTATGCGATATCTCCTGGAATAATAACGGCACCCACAAACATCAGGGATACATAAAAAGTTTGTAAAAATGGAATGCATGTGAATTAGTTATACTGTAGGAATGGAGATGAATCTATTGTGTAGACGTGCAGGTAGTGCTGTTGTTATTTATCGCAAATACTTCAAACAAGATATATATGTATTGCATGTACGTATATTATTGTTTCTTACTTTGGAATGTGAAATGAAAATATCAATTATATCGTTTGTTCAATAAAAAAACTTTCTGTAAAGGTTAAGTCTGTTATTTGTTCCAGGCTGTAATAAACCGTCCTCCCTCAGTTGGGGTTTCCCCTAACTAGTAGGGGCTTGGAACCCTCAGGAATTTTGAAAACAAAATACCAGTCATTCCCGCATCTCATGAAAGTCGACTGCTTGTTACTAGTCGTCGACACCACGGAGATGTAGCACTCGCCAGGTACCAGCAGTGGCTAACTCAGCGTAAAACCACTTTGCAGTTACTCATTTTCTGTCCACTTTTGAGACCCGATTTAGAAGGATTTTACCATTTGTGAAGCAAGTTCAATGTTCCTCTAATAGCATTACACTCCTTCTGTAAACTGAGTGGTGTTTTACACACTTGCGTATGTTTACTGAGTTTCCATTCAGCCTGGGTCTATCTGGGTCAAGTGGCTCGCCAACATGGCAAACAAGCCAGGGGAAAAGGCAAAGGGCAAGCACGGGCCTGCCTAAGACCAGGGTTGAAGGCCTATCAATGGTCTGTAAACAGACCGCGCCGCTTTAGACTTACAGTCTGACAGAGCACAGCTCCCATTTGCCAGTTCCTTCTGGATGATGGGAGAAAGGAATTTTTTTATTGGCTTTCTAATTTTAGCACCAACTCACTCTCCTTATTTGGTACATGCCCAGTAAAAGCTATTCTAGGACCTATGCTTGAAGAGTAACACACTGGTTACTGGCAGATCACTCAGGGTAGCTGAGTACCAGCAGAGGCAGGAATCCCTGACTCAAAAAATGGCATCCCATAACAGTCTTAGTTTGAGCCTGAGCACCCTGTCCCTGGTGATAACAGACTGTACAAGACAAGCCTATCAACAACACATGGACCAATTCCGTGAGCTGAAGTTCGCTTTTCTCAAAGAGAGGGAGAAACATCATGCCACCATGCTCCCCTCACTGGCAGGGCAAACGAAGATGTTGCATTCGATTCGTTGTCAGAGTGACTCGGACTCAAACTCAGATGAAAAGTTAGAATGTGGTCAAATCCCAGATCCCAGATCGATGTTTCTGACTCATACTAAGATGGCCTGTGAGATATAGGGTTTGTGGCTGCTATGCTGCTCACCAGTTACAAGCTCTTTACAACCTAAACAGTGGGGGAACATGAAAAAAGATCCCAAGATTAGGGGAAAAGCAGCTCCGCTCACAGATGCCTACGTTGGTATGATGAATTCAAATCTTATACTTTCCACAGCCATTTCGGAAATGACACACACCTGGAGGTATTTGTTGAAGCAAAACCTGGACAAAAAGTGGCGAATCTTCTGCCAGAGGACAACCCTGCCATTCCATAGTGGCCAGGGGTTGAGCATCTAAACAGGGACATGAAAAAGGCCGAAGATATACAAGCTGACAAAATGAATAAAAAGAAGTTTGAATTGCAATCTGAGTAGAAGGACTTATACAAATAGAACTATGGATACAAAAACAATAAGTCCTATGATGAATGTGGAGATCTGATTAGGGCTCCAAAGTCAAGTCCCTGTACAACTGCAGCAAGTCCTGTTTTCACAAGAGAGAGTCACAGTAACAAGTCCACAGGTGAGGGACTCTCCTGCTTCACCAAATTATGCAACCTTTGTACTGGGTGGCACAAAAATCCATGTACACGTACATTAATGGTTGAAACTTACATGTGCACCTTCATCATTGAAAGGGTTAAAGGGGCTTGAATTGAGTATGATGACTTGTCTGTACAGGATGAGCCCCTAAGACTTTGATTTATCACAAGAAGCTAGGGCTAACCTTAGTATTTTAATTAAGGAACTCCTACTTAAGGAATTGTGGAGAAATGTGTCAGGGATGATGGTCAATTCATATACAATGTTTCCCTGTATCCCAAACCTAATGGGAAGTTCAAGAACTTTCAGATCTAAATGACAGTATAAACATTTTCAAATGGAAAGCCTCCAAGCCACACTTTACATGGTACATGAAGGTGTACTCGTGGGATTGTGAGATGCCTACTCCTCTATCCCTTTCTAATAGGAAGATAGAAAGTAACTCAGGTTTGAGTGGAGGGGTGCAAGTGGTGTTGAAAGCGGACTTTGCTCATTTGCAAAAGCGAGGGCACTCGGTTTTCAGGCACGTTGATGATACCTTCATCATGGCAGAAACAGCAGACAAGGAAGCCAAGGCTGATTTGGGGCTTACATGTAGATGCTTTTCACTATGTAGTAGACCACTTTTGCCCCTGTCATATAGATCACTTGCTGTTTAGGCATACAAACCAATTCATACAAAACAATGTCTAGAGGAGCACAGGAAGCATATTAAATTCTCTGTTCTATTCAAACAACCACTATCAAGCAGTAGACTTTTATAGGTTAAATGAGACTTACCAATGTGATCCTGATTTAACCTATAATTGATCCCCTTTTCTTTCTTTCCACAACCTATTCAAGTTTGATGTAATTCTAGTGAATCCTTGATCTGATTATTGAAAGTATGAATGAAGTACACCTGAGAAAGATCACAGCTTCCTTAATGTCTTTTAATGAATTTTAGCTCCTTGAGGAAGTGGCACCTCATATGCTTGATATAGAGGCAAGTTTCGGTCAATACCTAATGTTCAGATTCTAATGTTTTCTCAAGTTCTTTCAAACTTAGGAAAATCGTAAGGATAGATGAAAAGTTGTTAGTGTTTCAAATATCTAAAGCTCTATTTCCACTAAGCGACTAGATGTAGCTAGGCGGCGATTAGACCTAACTGCCTGCAACTAAACGGCCAAGTCGCCAGATGCGAACGTCCCACTCCCGTCTAGTTGCCGCCTAGGCGTACGCGGTACGTCTAAAGTCTTGCGATTTGAATATCAAAGGTGCTTGATATTTTGTTACCGCTAGTCGGTGACTAGAAGTACATACCCTCCGCCAATTGAAGGCGTTATAGTCGCAGGTTAAGGTGAATGTAGTCGCGAGTGGCTGCTCATGACACAGAATCAGCCAATCAGGGCTACAAAAAGCAGGCACGAGTTACACCCCCCCCCCCTTTCTTTTTTTCCATACTGCAATGTGCTGTCAGTAAATTGTCATCAGTAGACTATGTCGTAGACTGCCCACCCACTTGACTGTCCATTCACTTTACTGCCCACCTATCTATCTGCCCATCCATATTACTACCCTGCTATCTGACTCCTATTATTTGACGTTAAACTACTCAAACAACCAAACTTGCATCGATGGAGAAATAAAAGCCGCTATTGAAAAAACAAAAAATAAACACGTCTAACAACAATTTCTCTATGATACATAAGGGTTTTTGCACCCCACCCCCAATCTAAACATATACGTATTTTACCTTGTGGGGACATCGCACAATGAAGAAACTGGAATATGTCCTTAGAATAAAAGAATAATTCTACTGATATTGATCAATGGGTAATACCGGTCTGGGCTACTTAGATTCAGTGTTTTTGGTCGCTATCCTCGCAGAAACGTCAGCAAAGTTCAGTTGGTCGATTCATTCTATTGGATCGATACTCGAGTCTAATATTTATTTCCCTTATGGCTGTGATTCTCTGATATCCTAATGGCAGTGCCACTCTGTTAAGTAAATCTCTTCAATTGATAACTGTATCTTATCATCCCCCTTGTTTGTCGGAGAGTTCATGAGCTCACGTCATTGCTGAAATTCCTGAGCTTATTCCAACTTAACTGGGAATGTCCAAGATGGAGAACTCCAATGCGGAAACATTAGATAACACATCTAGAAGAAATACCGGGATTTTGCCTCACAAATGTAATATTCCTGAAGGGCAATTTATTATCTGATGGTATATCTTTTGATGTCATCCCCGCCGAGCTTCCATTATCATGTGTCTTTGATGGCGTAGGATTGAAATGTCCTTTCCGCCCGCGCGAGGCATTAGACGCCAATTACAATCAGAGAAATTCTGACGTCATCGACTGAGATGCAATAACTGCCATGCGCTCTTCTCTTCAATGACAAAGTGAAATCCAACAACAAACTATACAAATTTGTTTTTTTTCTTGATCATACCGGTCAGTGAGTATTCCCCTTCTTGGAGGAATAATCCACTCTAGTCAGTACTTTTTACCGCTTCATGCACCATGATCAGGTCCTAATTGACGTATTCAAATGACGGTCGGTAATTACAGAATAGTGATACAAACCGATGTAGGTGTAACAAAAATCCCTAAACGACACCGTTAAAGGAAATAACTTTATATTACTGACATATTACAGCAGTTATCAAGCATACACACATATATATATATATATATATATATATATATATATATATATATATATATATATATATATATATATATATACGAATAGCACGTCGTACGTCGTATAATATATATATATATATATATATATATATACATATATATATACATACATATATATATATACATATATATATATATGTGTGTGTGTGTGTGTGTGTGTGTGTGTGTGTGTGTGTGTGTGTGTGTGTGTGTGTGTGTGTGTGTGTGTGTGTGTGTGTGTGTGTGTGTGTAAGCTGTTCTTGTGGCATTGTGCTGTCTTATTTCCCCAACTGTTTGTGTTCTCAAACTTATCCGTTCAGTATCTTTGTTCGGCTTAGTAACCCATTGTGTGTAAAATCGCTCAGGAGGGGGACATTTTGGTGAACATCCTCAGCAGTGATAATTTAACCGCACCTGATCGGATATATAACCAGTGCAGTTCTCCATGAGGTTATGGAATGGACCTAAACGCAGTCACGGCGATCGTTGTTGGGTCTAGTGAGCAACTCACGTCTATCAAGCTCAGATTCCTGTTGACTGCTTCCAACGTCAGGGAATCGATCACACCACAAATAGCGCAGAGTCCTAGACTTGCTCGCAGCACTGATAATCAGCTGCATTGCTATTCTACTGCCGTGCTACATGCACATTCATTTGCCTTCATACTAATGGCGTGTTTATGATATGGACGGGTCCATGGAATTCCTGTCTTAAATTTGGAAAATGTTTTAAAATAGATTCCAGTTCTTCTATGAAACAATAATTAGATGCATTGTCATCTAATTCTAAGTATGCTAGTTTGGGCATTCAAAGGCAAACGCGAAATCATATTGTATGACCAAACTCTTGGTGATACTTTAACGATGGAATTATTGTATAATATCATAGAGCTTTTGGAGACAAAAATGATTATTCCATGATTTATATTCATCCACTGTTTTATTGAGAAGGGCAATCAATATACAATGTGCATTATCCTTTGTTAACTGTTTAACAGCGGGGCAGAAGGCACCCACCACAGTCTATTCTATATACTACAGCAAACTAGATAGCGCCTTAAGAATGTAGAATACATAGAGTATACAAATATATTCTAGATCAAGTCTACGCTGTGATGCGTCGAGGTCATGCTCTACTTGGTGCTGAATACACGCGCTTGGAGATGGCACGGCATTGGCGTGGTGGTGACCCAGTCAATTGAGACTCAACTTATGGCTCTAACACCACCTATCACAGCTTCAGGGGAGTGAACAACACCACAGTCCATCCCAGACGAGTGTGGTGCGGCGCGAGATGCGGCTTTCTCACCTGCCAGGTGTCACAGCCCACCTGGAGGAGAACGTGACTGTTACACCTGCGCCCCGTGGCTTGTTTGTTTACCTGAACAAGCCGGGGATGAGACTATATAGGGCGGGGGAGAAGGGAATAGCACGTCGTACTCTGATGGATACCTTAGAGTTAGATACTGCTCTATGCTCGTAAATGACCCAGCTTCACCTCCAGGTAGGACGTACACTTTAGCGGGGTCACACAAGGATCTACTACTCTCTGTGGCTGTGCTTACAAGTGCGCATGGATCTATATAAGGCTTCTGTGATATACTGGGATCTCGCATACGGCGCAGGTATGGCTGTGACTAGTAGAAGCCATCGGAGAGTGGGTCTCACCTGCCTGCCACGTTACCTGTTGAAGACTCTTATATTGTCTACCTGTCTACTCCAGGTGATAACACCTGGAATGGGCGCTGAAGATGGGGAAGGTGCTGATAGACACTCCCTTGATAGCACGACCCTCAGTACCACGGGTCTTAATTCTAATATGAATAAAAATATAAGCGACGAACACAGACTACATTTCGCTCCACATCCTACTACTCTAGGGGATACAGATATTGTAATCAAAACTACAGCTCCGAATTCTCATATAACAATTCACAGTCAAAGTAGCACCACCAAATCTACACCGACCATACAATCCACGTCTCAAGGGAACCCTATTACTTCATCTACACAGGGTCAGACACTCTCATCAATAGCTGGCAATGAGCCAGTTACCAGTGCTTCATATACCACTCAATCGCAAGGTAAGCAATTAAACAATCTCAGTGTAAATCATCATATATATTTATCCATATCATGTATATATATATATTTATAAATGCACACAGGTATACATACAAATATCTCAGATATATTTTCCATCTAATACATAGTGTCCATAGAAAACACATGGGCAGCGTGTATCTACATACCCGGAGCATACAGATATGTTGTATGCTCCGGGTAGCAAAAGCCGTCACATATGGAAAAATAGTGCATATGAAAAAATAGTGTGTACCTAAACGAACTGATATCAGTACCCCACTTGTCCAGAAAAGATAGATGTTAAATACAATGTAGACTGGTTTCAGATAAAAGCAGTTGCCTCTGCGTATTATCCTCGCATGTGCTCGGATATTACTACGCGTCCATTCCTCGGCGCATACGACCGCTTGTATCTGAAACCAATCAATATTGTATTAAGTAAAACGGATCAGTAATGTGACAATAACTACATGATTGCAGAAAGTAGGTCTTGTCGGAAACAGTGAAGAGCTAGTTTGGTAGAGCCTCCCACTTCAGAAGGCAATATTATCGACTGTTTTACACTGTCCATGCCGCTATAAATATGTATGTATGTATGTATGTATATATATATAACCATTTTTCTGTAATGCAAAGGTTAAACGAGTATTGTAAAGTGAACATCAGTGCTCTGAATTCAAAATAAATCCACGCGCCATTCATAATCGTAAACTTTTAGACCACTATAAACATATATTTCGTTTACATATTGAATTAACATTTCCGAATACATAAGCAAAATATCACTGATGCACAGAGTATGCTTAATGAAACTGCAATTCTCACACTCTTCCACCCAGCATGATTTATCCCAGCTGTGGCCGTTAGCGTGGGACGTTTGACCTGAGGTCATGAACTTTGTTGGCTGTAATAACGTACAATGATGCTTTGTCTCACCTGTTCCACATACAGAATAGACAGAATGCAAATTCGGTACTTCTACTTGTAAATTTCGGTGGATATAGGTTACATATTATCAGGTCACTCTTGGCCTTCTATAGCACTATATATCCTACCCCTACTATAAAATCACATAAGCTTAACATTGAGTTTCCGTATGCCACGCTGACTGGCATACAGAGTTTTATATGCCACTAGTGGCATACATAATTGTTATCAAGTAATATTCCAAAATCGAGGAGACGGGGTAGGATAAAATCAAAACCTGATTCGTTTTAATCGTGGCCACCATATTCCACTCCTGAAGTTTTGGCTCTGGACTTCACTCGGCTTCACCTCATGAAGTCACTATGCCAAACTCCAGTCATGGCATACGGTGGCCAAGATTAAGACTCATCCAGCTTTACGATAATATTATCTCAATGGTAATGAAATGAATTCATTTTGATTGATCAAAGATCAGTCATTTAAGTCAGTAGTCAACTACTATGTCTCACATATAATATAGAAAATAGATCTATTTCTGTCCTTGATATGGTTTTTTTCTCAATACTTAAAAATTATATCCTTTTCTGGTGCTTATTTTCAGACACAGGAAATGACATAAATTCCACAACCATAGCTTCCATCTTGAGTGGGAATGAGACTTCTAATGAAACTTACGTCAGAACAACGAACAAGAGGCCGTTCAACCTGAAAAGTCGCCTCACGTATGGCCTTGTAGCTGGAAGTGTTGCTCTCGTGCTCATGGTTATTGGCATGCTGGTGTGTAAAGGGTTAGAGAGTAAGTATACACAGGTTATATATATTTTTATATCATAGATATTTGGAAGAAATATTATAAAAGGGAAAGTTCTCAGTGTTCTATAATCAGTAAATTCATTTGCTATACATGTTATACATTGAATCACCGTGAGGGTAATTGACCATGGTTTGTGTAACATAGTGCTTTTCATCGAATGAATGAAGATTCAATCTCTTGGTTTGCTCAGAGTCAGGGTGTTTTGCTGGGAAAGTTTTGCTGCTCCACATGGTAGCTCGCCCACCATGTCAGCCCGTCAAGAGAAGAGATCTTTTTCCTAATGCATCAATTAGTGTCACTAGTGAAAGGGAGTAGCCCACACGAGCTTGGAAAAGGTGGAACATGGGTCGTTGTTCTTCTAACGGCAGCATTCACTGGTGGATCTAGACGGGGTTTTCAGGGCCGCCCCTTCCTCTGGACCCCTCAGTCAGCTATACGTGAAGGTTTATAGTGAAACCACCAACCCCTAATAGAGCCCCCGCCCTTTCGGTCCCCATGAATAGCAGCCCCTTATTTGGAAATCCTCGACCAGCCCTTGGCATCAACGCCATATTGAAATTGTGATCTGTTATCTTTATATTGTACCAAAACCAGCTTGGATATAAAATACGATGGCATTGCGTTATATCACTGATTTTATAGTAAAGGGCAACTAGTAGATGGATGATATCGCACGCCTCGTATATCCTTATTAACCTATATGCTGTAATACTATTAGGCTTACATGTCTCTAGAAAATTATGGAAAAGCAGTCGTGTTCAGGGGGCTAGCAGGCCCCGCGAACACTCATGGATGTTCACGGTAAGGTGGACATTGAAAAAGGTGGTGATAAGAAGAGGAATGGTCAGAATACCGAGAGGCATGATTACAGGTACATGTTGCCGTTCAACGCCACCTAACGGCGAGTTCCTGAGTTAGGCCGCCGCTCGGACAAACACGGCCGAGTCCGCCCACATACGTATAGAGATATATAGCATTCACAGCTAGAGTGTGAACGGTGGGTGTGATTGCCGGAGTGCTGTTTTTTGACAGCTTAGATTCCTGGAACAAACTTTGATGTTGTCTAGTTGTCTGGGTTGTCTAAACTTTATAGTTGATAATTATCTTGATTTTAACTTGGAAAAAGATAAGCATATTATAGCTAGGCCTACCAATGTATTAGTATATATCCAGTTTAGGTGTCCGTCTTATCTAAGGTATATATATGGTATCATTGAGGTGATATGCATGTACGATACACCAAATTAGAGCTGGAATACCATAGAATACGATGCAATTGCTTTTATGTCTACGGAAATAATGTGCATGGGTATTATAAACGTATTACGCTAATACACTCAGTAATCCAATGCTAAAGTATACGTTGCAAGAGGTAAGTTTGGCTTCAGGCGTTGCGTAACTATGTAGTTAATGTGCGACACCAGCCAGTGGAAAAAGACCTATTGATACAACACGGGCACAGGAACCTTCGCTGAGGCTATTATACTTCCGGTTCTAAAACACCGGCGCTCGGCGGGCATTCTCATGTCCTACTATTGACACCGATAGCAATGAGTGAGAAGCCTTTGAAAATGTACGGGAACTCAGTAAACCACGACCCCTTATATAAAACCTGTCAGATTCCATAACTGTGGTATACGATTCAAATCTGTGGTATACGGGAAAGATAGTCCCTTTGTGCTATAGAGTAAAGAAATAGTCCCTATTGTTATACCCTTTAGTATGGCAACTACTGGGTTTAATTCATTCACAAAGGTGGATAATAAATGCAACAAAGGGTGGTTTTGTGGACAGGCGGCTCTGTAAACCGCACGACACATGCGACAATTATCACAGCACAACTCTAAAGATTAAGTCTCCCTATAATTATATTGATATTTGTTTCAGAACGATTGGTAAAAAGCGAAGATGAGGAGTACGCATATATCCTGGAGGATGCGTTTTCCATGGCGACAGAGGAGAATCTTTGGGACGCGCGCTGGACGACGGGGAAGCAGCAGAATTCCCAGAAGGCCGCAGAGGAAGTTGATGGGAGGGGATTTGGAGAGGACGCGTGCCTCCGATCAATAGAACATCAAAGAGTTACTCTCCACGTACCCAGCAATAGACCTTATGGAGCAACAGAGTCTCTGATCACCTAATTAATGCACGTTATGAGTCAGAACATACTTTACAGGTGAAAGAAATCATTATAAGTCATTCATTGCCAATAGATAGTCTAAACCATTTTATGTTACTATTACAACTTTACGCTTCAACTTTAGTTACCTCCAATTAGCCCCTTTCGTTATTTTGTTATAATAGGTTACCTTTAACATTTCTTTGCGAAACTATTGTATCATTCCTGGCAGAATATTGTGTAAATTATGTTATGATGGCCAATGTTAAAGCCAGAAGACAGACATATCTGACCTATTACAATGTGCATGCTGTATTTCACGACATTACATATTGATAAAGGCCCATCTTGTCACATAGAGTTGGTCCTTTTATCAAAGTATGTGTGCAGTTACCCTGCTGTGTTCCTGTTGTCCGATCAAAAACCTGAACTCATATCTTGTCTGAGACTTGTATGGTGTACACAATTGAATGCACTGGATGAACACCATCCCTCGGCATTAGATTATAACAATAGAGCTGCCTTATGAGCTGTAAATAGTACGTTTATTTTAATCCCCCACAACACTACTTGTATCAGAAACGTTTCTGATACAAGAATCCATTATTGTGAACAACCCAATACCCCAAACTAGTTGGCAG
Organism: Alentia gelatinosa; assembly: GCA_950022655.1. Taxonomy (NCBI): domain Eukaryota; kingdom Metazoa; phylum Annelida; class Polychaeta; order Phyllodocida; family Polynoidae; genus Alentia; species Alentia gelatinosa. The sequence continues at coordinate 47,160,446 of OX465586.1, forward strand.
ACCAGAACTAACAATATGTCATGCAATATAGTCGTATGCTGCTTAGGAACGATTAGAAGAAACATTATAAATTTTTATCTCGTGCAATTATGTACCGCCAGAATTGTACTCCATTGGGTTCCTTATTAAATAATACTTAGAGTAGACACTGATTAACAATGGTATTAACGTCATCCTCCGATATACCTTTAAACAAGCAAAACCGTCATATTCTACTTCATTGTGCAACGTTGTGTTGACTTATAAGCTATAGACAACATGGTCGACATACGATTGATGTTGTACAATTTTTTTTTTATATTGTTAGTGAAATTATTATCGCCTTACATATTTCTTTTGGGCGTTGTTATGTGTCATATGGTCGACCTGATATCAAACAAAGCCAATTGATAGAATTGTCCTGTATTTAAATTTGTCTCGTAGGAAGAATATCATAAAAAAAAAGCTGGTAAAATGAAATTTTGACTCACCTGAAAGCACATAAGGCTTATCTACTGTTATTGATATTATGTACTATATCGTGTTCAATGTATAGCCATATCTATCTTATGTGGCCATAGAGCGGCATATGCTTAACATATTGCGTAATAAACCTCACCGCGGCAGGCACCGTTTGGGGGAATTATTTGTTTCTATATTGTTGTCATGATTTATGAATTTGCATCAGACTATTCTCGACTATAAAACCAGTAATGAATGTTTGTGATATTAGCTGGTCACATCAAACAGTTGATTCACTGGAGCTACAATTATTCCCCTCTCTCTTGGGTCAGTATTATAGGCCTCTGCCATCTGCTGGATCTCGCTGGGTTTGTCATATGGCGAGCCCAGGACAACCCAAAGTACATGTAGTTTTCATTAAAATGAACCTACAATATGCGTCACGAAGAAATAGGTTAAGATTTTATAGAAGTATAACATTGAAATCCCATTAACAAGCTTGAATTGGTCTAACATGTGCAAAATACAATCCATCCGAAAATTGTAGCACAGAGACTCCTTTGGGACAGGGGAGGCGTCTCGTTAGACTTCCTCAAGTCTTTGATTATGTACATGATAAAGAAATAAACTACTTTGCAACATTTGGATTCCCTAACGCCTAACAGGCCCAGGAATCAAATCTGTATTCCGGCGAGGAGGGGTGGAGTAGGTGAATGGGTAGGCATAGGAGACAGGGACTGGAGCCAGTCTAACATCTATAAATTGTCCCAACCTGAGAAAGTATTGCCCTACCTAATTATTCATTAGGTCACTATGACGTTGCCTTGTGTTTTCCTAAGTGGGATTTCCACAATGTGATTCATGTACCTAACAAGGTGTTTGTCTGAGACAAATCCTGCTGAGATTGTGTACTGGAACACAATCTCCTCAGCTGAATTATAGGGTTCCATTTCTCTGAGACAAGTTATTTTCCCAGCGAAATTTAGCCCTAACCAGGTACATAATCTCATGAGATTTTGATTTTAAACACGTTTAAAATTTACAGGGGCATTTCAGTGAGACAAATGGATCTGCTGTGACTCTGTACCTGCCCTAGCCAATTGGAGCCCAGCAAGCATGATTACAAGTTTGTAACACCCCACACCTCAAGGGTACATGAGACTCAGGGTGATTGTTCAATGTGACTTTATCTGAGATTATGTACCAGATGTGTCCTCCCATGTGAACCAAATTCGCCATTTTGCCTTGGGACTGATAAAAGCACTTTGCCATGAGAATTTTGTTCCAACCCAGAATTGTCTGAGACTACCAGTCTCCAGTCTCAGGTATGTGGGTCTCTATGTGTGAATCCCACTTCATCAATTATCTCACCCCTGGTATTTTTTCTCCATTGACTTAACATTGGAAAGTCGTATCCAACGCCCATGGGATGTTTAGGAAAAATATCCAATATGGAATTATGTCACAAACGTTATCCCATTAGTCAATATGAGGGGTGAGATAAATTCAGAAACCCATTCAAATTAAAGGTCAGAGCTCAACCCCACCTCGTTGGAATCGCTACAAATGCAGGAAAGGGATAAACAGAGTTGCGCAGGGAAAAAGACTAGTGTCTCCAAATTTTATTGATTGTATTCATATAAATCATTTTGGCCTCACTATTAATGACACCCGAAAAGGGACTATTTTATAGTATTTCACAAACTGAAACGAAATGAATCAATATCTAATTTATTATACAGATGCAAAAGTCGTTGACGTTACCGATTTAGTGTACATCCTGAACGAAGCTGCCACCGACAGACCATCAGGTTATCAGGTCACATACAGCCATAAAGTTACTTTGTAGGGCACGAGTGTACGGGCGCACACATACATGAGAACATGAAACACCGGGATGCATGCTGCATGCAGTTGATGATGCAGCAGGAATCAACACGGACCTCAGCACATTGAGTGTAGCTCGGATTCTGTATCTGAACGTCGGGGAAGAGCGTAGACCTTGCCCAAATACGGTGTGATACAGCTTTGATGACACCAATGGAAGACATGCTGAATTAACCTGTGGGGCCATCCATAAAATATGTATTCAAATTTTCTGAAAATTTTGACCCCCCCCCCCCCCCCATCCTGTCAATCTTGTACCCAATAGAACAAAGAATGAGCCTACACAAAATTTCCAACATATTTTTACTCCCCCCACTCCCCACAACACACCCTCAGGGCGTGCGTTTTTGTTTATCTTTCTCTTTTTTAAGTTTTTTTTTTATTATACTGGAGTTGTCTGTCCGGCAGGTATGTTACCGATCTCCCACAGGCTCCTGCATACTTTATGGATGGCCAAAATGCTGCTACGTTAAATATACGCCACTTGTTTCCATCTACATCAGCGGCAGGTCTAGGATTTACAAAACCCCGCTAGATCAGCTACGGTACATATATACTATCAAAAGTTAATCACGTGGTCATTTATATATCTGTACTCGCTTGGAATGAAGGTGTGTATTTAATTCATTGTGCATATTTGTATTATGTCCCAGCCGATCTTTTTTACCACTTTAGATATTAGAATGAAACAATTGTCGACTATGGTGCAGCTATACTGAGGTAAAGGAAACTACCGGATTTATTTTATTTTGTTCCCCACATGGTTGCATGACATCCGACCAATCAGCACACAGTAGTACATGTGTACTTCCTGGATTGGGTCTCCAAATGGACAGCGACACAAAACGGTATACACAACTAAATGGATATACATGTGCTTTATCATAATATGAATGTGTTAATGTAATAACAGTGACCAAGAAATGTTAAAGCGCGGATGACAAAACCCCTCCATGTTTGTAATTCTTGATCGAGGCCACCATGATAATTATGAATAGAATAGAAGAAAGAGATTTTATGGCAACAGTGTGGAAGCCTCAGAGATGACAAGAAACAACGACAATATGAATAGGTATCATCCTGTATACATGATTAAATGAACTGGGATAACGCAGGCGCCATGGATTCCTGGGACACAATACCATATAAAGTCTCCCATGATGCCAGTCTTTAACTAAGTTGTTTTGCTAACTGTATATCAACCGTGACTGAAAGTTAACTCTTAATTTCCAATCATACTCGAGGATATTCAGGGCTAGCTAACCAATGATGACGTCTAAAAGCTTCATTACCCTCTAAATGCTTCTCTTTTAATTATATTGGCATTCTCATGCGGCAGCACTCTTCGGAGACCTAAATGCAGGAACAGTGGGAAACACAACTGGAATCATAGGATACCTTAAGCACGGTATACAAATGGTTGCAATAGGATCTGGATGCATCATGATGAAGCACGGGAGGCTAGATTGAATCTGATCCTGATGCGATATATGATCATAGTTTGAGAATCCAGATCGGGATTCATGAATTAGGATAAGTAAATAATTGGATCCTCTTGACACGTATGCCCGACATGAAGGGGATGAACCGGGATACATAATATATGCTCTTATTTATGCTATTTACAAACAAATTAACATTGAATTATCCATAATTCAAAATATCACATATTAGAGGATATACATTGTATATGAAAAAATACATAATTTACAAAATACATACTCTAGTATGCAAGGTAATTCTATAAGAATTGCATAATGGATTTCTATTCGAAAGCAAACACTATGACTAAATAATTCGATGATAGCCTATGCAATTTCTGTCTCATATCTTTTAAAATTACCAAAATAATCCCAGTGCTTAGTTTCACAATTCATTGCCCATAGACATAATTCGGTGCCACAATTTGCTAATATACAATCCCCCATCTCGTTTGACGAAATCTGCTTTATATTATATAATATGGCAGAGATGGTCCAGAACCAAGGTTCAATATATGTGTGATCATATTGCTATCGGCACCTTCCAAAATATCACACATGTGTATATAAATAATGCTTCTTATATTCTCTTTAAGTGAGATTACATAGATGTCTGCACCAAATTGGCAGTTTCGTTATAAATGTCTTGTTCTTGCAAACATTGGCAAGGCTCTTGGCCAGTCTATAAACTATCATTATGAATAGAAACTACACAAAGGTAAGACAAGGTATAATCAGTCTGTTTCATTTCCTGGCGTTCAACGGCTAGTTGTACATCTGTTTGACAGAATCTCTGTATGCAGAGTCTAGTATCAGCTACTTTCTAGACTATCACGTCAACTGTATTAGACACCGTCCGAACCAATCAGTATCATAGTTTAATCCCTTTGTTATAAACAAGAAATATCTATTGACAAAAATATTTACTAGAAATTGATCAAGAGATCTGATTAACATATAAAAAGACAGACATAGACGAGGATAACAACAAACATAAACCTATTTACATTAAATCTTCACGGTTAATTGGTTCATGTATCACGTGTTATAAAAACGTATGATTCATTTCACCGTGTAATTACCTCAACATTAATGCTCATTATTTCTCTTGTAGTGATATTGAATTTAGATGAATGGCTGCTTTTTCTGCTATAAATATTTAATATTTCCATTTAATTTTCATCCAAATTTACCATCTATATATTTTTGTATCAAATATATATTTGATAATCATGCTGGAATTATAAACTCAGGAGCATGAATGGGTGAGGTAATTCATCTTGGGAGTATCATGAAATATGTCGCAAAATGGGAAACTCCCGTGAGAATTTTATTTCGCATTATAAGGAGCGAGAATTCAAGGATATTTTCAATAAGACACTAGTTTCTGAAATGTGAATTATGAAAGCCATTGATATGACATCTCACCGTTGGTTTGGAAGTTTAGATTACAAAAGGGTTTATCAAGAAGAAGTAAAAAATCAACATCACTGCCGCTAATGCTGAATAGTCCCTTATAAAATTCATAATTTATCATGAGATCCTAATGTTAGGTATCATACATCACTATTGCGGAATGAACTGATTATACTGATTGCTTGGAAGACACCAGTACCTTACAGCACGTATTGACACAGCAAGTGTATCTTACTAAATTCTCAACATGGCCACTGTTACATGGTGTTGTTCCTTGTACAGCAGCTGGGGCCCGTTTAATAATCTAGGATCTTACATGGATACCCTTTTCTGTAACTTGTGCGAGAGTTATAGTTTGATAATATTTAAGTCTGTTCGCTAAGACAATGTTAGCCGTCCATAAGATTATCTATAAGTGTTGAATATAGTTGAACCACATCGTCCATGGGTGTCTATGGCATAAAGAAAAGGACCTACGTGTACGATCCTAAATTATTAACCGGGGCCCAGATTCGCCAATCTGTCCCAGTGGTGCACTCTGAATAATCACCGGTCAAATAAATGTCAGAGGTCAAATCTGCATGAAGTACCATGTCAGTCTACGCTTGTATTCCACAGGACAACAAGGGTTCACTGTTTGTGCTAGTTTCATGGTTTTCGTCATGTTCACAACGCCAGAGGTGTCATCGCTTTTAGCTTTAAGTGCTGGTTCCACCAACACGATAGATTTGCTGTTTTATATCTTGCTATATCTTACAGTGTCGCGATTTGTCTTGCCTCCTTTGCTGCAACACGCCCCGCGTGATGGTTTGTGTGTGTTTTTTTCGCGATGATGTGTGTATATTCTGGTGCTCCATCACCACAACACCTCATGATCTATTGCCAATATATCATGGCATACCGCGATCTATTGTGGCAAGAATGCAGTGAAAGTGCTTAACCAGACCGATGCATCGCGGCAAATTCGCACACGGTTATTCGAAACCTAGCAAGATTTAGCACGCAATTCATGACAAATCTCCCTATATCTTGTGTGCTGGTACAAGAGCCCCTACAGTCATCACTTTGTTGTCGTCGTTATGTTAAGTCGGTGATACATCCGGCCTTTTTACACGGACCCAACACAACACGACAGGCCTGGGCAGTCTGGTCGCGTCTGAATGAGTCTGCTCGTGTATCGCAGTTCGAGACGTTTGTCTGGTCTAGCTGTGTTAGATCAAAATTAGTATCTGTCTATCAAACACATTTGAAGTCGTCAGGGGATTGTCAAGACTGATCTGGTCGAATGCACATGCATCGAGTCAAATGGATTTGGTTCCACTTTACACTGGAAGCTGACATTTGAAGTTGAGCATATATATATGGTGGTGTCTAGTGTTCAAATCTGATTCGATTTGAGCCCTGGACGTATCTCATTCCTCATTCGAGACTACTCTAGACAACCGTGGACCTCTGTGGACAAATGCGGCGGCATCTTCCATCGGCTTATAGCAAGCCACCCGTGCAGCAATTCACCCTGACATGCGGTACCCCTAATGACGAACAGCTGAAGTCCGGGCATTAGAGGGCGAGTATAGATAACAACACAGTCACAGTTCTAGGGTTCATTAAGAACACCGAGTTGGGCCAGTTCTGAACACTCTACAACACCCACAGTCTTCTTCGTGATAGTCCAACACAACCTTAGCGGCCTCGCGCTTGTTATCGTCGATTAGCCATTGGACCAAGGTGGCCACCTTTAGGTCCGGGTATAGCTCCACCAGATAATCCAGCATGTACAAGTAGCTACTCTTGAGAGGATCCGATTGCCGGTAGTGATATCTGTAAAATAATGAGAGATTCGCCAATCACGGAAAGAATAAATGGATTCGGGGGGTAATGATGCTATTTTGATGAAATGTCTAGGCTATACAGATTGAAAGATTCCAGAGTTTATCTCACCCCAGATATTTTTTCTCCATAGACTTAACATTGGAAACTCGTATCTAACACCCATTAGATATTTAGGAAAAATATCCAATGGGGGATAATGTCACAAATGTTAGCCCATTAGTCAATATTGAGGGTGAGATAAATTCAGAAACCCATTCAATTTAGGGTCAAAGCTCGATCCCATCTCATTTGAATCACATAGCAATTCATGCGGCTTCGCCTTGTGAATTACTACGTGATTCAAACTCGATGGGATACGAGCTCAGACCCTAAACTTTCATGGGTTTCCTCTATAGTATCTGTTGGTATGAGGCAGTTTCAGTTCGACGTTATATTTACCAATTCTCACCTAATTCAAGAGAATGATTTATTCAATTTCTAATCTCTTTTATAGATTTAATTGTCTATTTGGGCCATAATTTACAAACTCGGACTTTGGGTAAGGATGTCCTGGAAACATGAGCTATATTTTCGAGATTCATTATCATTTATATAAATATCTAACAAATACATGTCTATATGTGGGTGGTGTGACATTTCATCAATAAAAACTCTCAAGCAATTATTCAAGTGGAATAACGAGGGTGTGAATAAATAGGATCGTGCAAAATATATTCATTCTATACATTCATGTGTCCCGATACAGGCATTCATCTTGGACTATATTGAGGATCAAGATGCTGTCTCAAGGTAATGTCTAATTCAATATATAAAGGCAGGGACCGAAAACTCACTCTATATAATCGAGCAACTCCGCTGACATTCCTCCAAGATGGCTTCCCAGACGGCGCCAGGTTTTATCAGCTTGGAAAAACTTCCTACTTTCCACCCTAAAGTCCATACTCGTCCTGCACTCTCGGGCCAGGCTCAGCACGGTCTGGTGACAGGCCAGGTGCCTATCTTGCAGGTGGTAAATGTAGCCGGGAAGGTTAGGCATAGTTCTCACATTGTCAATCTCGTATGACGGCGGGTAACTGGAAATATAACAGAACTGTTAGCTTCTAAGGTGAGTTTGCGCTCTCTAATATCACTTTCTACAGGGTCTGGCCTCGCTTGCTTCAAATAGACACAAATTGTATGTTCATTATTGATGACTGAGCGTGGAGTTATAATCGCTTGAAAATCAGAAGGTTTGAGTTTCTTTCAGTCTATGGGTCCTTTTCTATTTTTCGGTCTTTAGTGACTTGTCATGGTCAGCTGGACATGCCCCTAAGACTAAAACACTGGTGATCTGCACCCTACCAATGGCACAGAATTGACACGCAGATAGTGAAGGGTTAGGTTTTTGCAGCAAGCTCAGAGTCTATGTAACCTCTCCAACATCTCTTACCTTTTCAGGCAGCATATGTGAGAGTGAGTATCCAAAGCAAACACGGCACTGCTTATGCCATGGGATATCAGTGAGGTTACAGAAAAAACGGGAATATTTACATCCCATTAATGACAATCATTTATCGTAAATTATACTGAATACGTTATATCATTTAGGTTATTATCACGAAAGAACCATTGCCTATGTATTTAATATTTCATGTTAATCAGAATAAAGTTGACCAACTTGGTCCTATTTCCAAAAGTCATCAGTCCAAACAATATAAACAATCGATTGCGCATATAACTTATATACCGATATATTATTCTTCAGGGATGTCAGTTGGGGCCAGGGAAAAAAGTGGAAATATTATATAGAGAAACTTGGATTAAATGTTCTTGACGGCCATGGCATAGGGCTGAGGGTCTGTGGGGAGGTCCAAACCACTGTTTATTTTGTTTGACGCAAGGGAACGCAATTACACATGCTGAATGTGAAAAGGAAAAATGGAAAACTGACATCTCTGATTCTTACATCCCGTTCATCCCCACTTTCTCTGTCTAACATAGTAACGTTCTGGGCTTCCAATATGATATCTTTTAAAAAGATTTGCATTCAGCAGTAGGATGGGGTCGGATATAAAGATGAAGAGAAACTGCAAAAGATATCCCAAACAGCGTACGCTACATAATTCTCATTCGCATTTAATCAGTTGTTAGGAGAGATGTATGGAGATTCCTTGTACGGTGGCTTTGCCATGGCTAAACCTTCAGTTGGATTACCATAGAGGTGTCATACCTCGGAAATTCCACTATTCCCAAAATAACTTCCCATTCGCATGCCCCACCCAAAGGTGATAGGAGTCCCCTCTTTATTCTGAGTGTCTATTCATAGGATGTTACCGTGTGACGTCATGGGGATTCCCTATACCATTTTTACTCCTACTTCTTCTCTCCAGGGGCACGTTATACGTATTGGATCAATTCTAATACCTAGTCATCCACCATAGCTTGTATCATAGACACTATTCTCTGAATACACTGTCCATGTTTATATGTATCCACTGATTGGACAACAGACAATTTTCCATGGTGATAAGTCAAGGGTCCATTGCTGCTAAATGTTAAAAAGTCAAACTTTGACTTGTCTTACATGCTGAAAAAGCAAAACACAAAACAATCTTTTCTGGTACAGGAATAGTTAGGGTCTGTAGACCAGACTACTATCAAATCAGACTTTGATGTTTTCAGATGCAATATAAGGGCAGTACTTTGGGCTATGAATTCCACTGTTTTTACCCTTGATTGAGTACAATCTGAAGCTGCTGACATTTTGGGCCAGCAAAAGAAGTGTGTGTGTGTGTGTGGGGGGGGGGGTATTAGTCGCCCCCACATGTTCCCTTATTCTGATGCCACTAAACACCAAACACATACATGGCACATTAACAGCATGGCGAATACCGGAAGATGCAGGAAGACACCGACTCGGCATACAGTGTTGATTCCACAGGACGCGAAATCTAAGCCGATCTGTTGACTCGCTAGATTGATATGAATCGTGTGAGCATGTCTGGTGAATCCCTGTGGTGGAAGAGCCCCCCTCCCGGTGAGTGATAATACGGGCTCCACACACAGGGACAATGATCTTGCCAGATTTAGTACAATCCAACAAGACGTATCCAGATTTTGCAAGACATGACCAGACCCTGCCAGCCACAAAGATCATGCCGGTGGAATCGGCACTTAAAAGCCATGTCAGTCTAGTGGAAAGAACAATGTTGAAACAAAACAATATAATTTGGTGCATGTGTAGTGATGTGTGTCAGGCGCAGGTTCTGCAAATATGTACTGGCATTGTCTGAGATACTATTGATTGTGTCCTAATTTATGTGTCTTGAATTATCAGAATATAACACCATTTTACATGTACGTCCTATCCTATCAGGTTTATATAATACCCATGCAGGAAACAAGAATATGAAAAGTGTATGGGTAAACGAGGCTTATCTGTGTGTGCGTCTGAACCCACCGTTATATAAAAAAAAAATTCCAACCACGGAATTCTCAGTCGATTCATTGGAACGAAAAAAATCTAACAAAAGAATATGAAAGGTGAACTAGGATGCTGTGGTATTTTGCCAGAATTACACCGCGTTAGTGCCATACTATATATAGGGCGTTTGTTATTGTGCGAATGAAGAGAAATCAACTCTACTTACTCTGAGGAAAGTCTTTCGCATAACTCGCAATACGGGTGAACCTTGTGCAGTAAATAAAGGACTTTATCGCGGTCTGTCCATTGTACATCTACAAGAAACTGGGAGAAGTCTGCCGCTGTGATATGACGGTTACATTCATAACTAGTGATGTATCTGAATAGCTCCTTTATCGTGTTGCCGTGCCCTCTGGTGCAGTACCTTCAACATAATGAGAACAAGAGATAAAGTAATTCTAATGACTTTGAAAAAGACTATATAATAGTCGAACCGTGGTCCTTATAATAAACGCCATCACTTACTAAGATAACTCATGTGGTTGTACTATTTTCTCACTCTTCATATAATTCTAATTGAGCCAAGTCATTCCAATAACAATGGTGAGAATATTCAATTGTTTAGTTGTCTATGATAGATAAAATAAACGCAATTATCGTAACGTAGCATGATACCGAACAGTCAACCGCAGAGGATAGGAATGTGAATAAAAGTTCTGTGGTTAGAAGTACACCCTGGGCTCTTGACAAGATGCTTTTCCAAATTCACACATGCAGGGAATACTGTGGAACTATAGATCATAAACCAGGTCTTTGTATCCCTAGACTAATCTCCATAGGAGATAATACAAAGTTCGATCAGCTTCGATCTAATCAAGATACTGATTTTCCATTCTCAGCCTTACAAGATACTGATTTCCATTCTCTCCTCGTTTAATGTGTCGAGGTTAAACTAAAGCTTACAGGTCACTGCTGGTATATCATGTGCGAAGAACGCCATTGTCTTGATGATTATTGACATTCTCAAAACTCTGTGAATTAAAAAGAGCAATAATTGGCTCTTTTCTCGGAACTTTTCTATATTTTGCAACTGCCTTATTTCACCGATGCCTTTGTATGAATCGAGATAATAGGATCAAACTATTTGATCTCATAATTATGACAGTCAGTGTTAAGAGAGACTTACGTCACGAACTCAATCTCATCCACAGACATATTTCCCTTTGCAGCAGCAAAGATGCGAGCAATCTGTGACGGATCGAGCAGAATCGCCAACTGCTGAATAGCCACATCGTCGTCAACTAAACCTCTGAGCCTTAGCGAACATTGACCTGGAAAAAATACAGCAATATGTTTGAGCCTATTATAAACAGAACTGTAAGAGATCACAATATGTGGTTCATTTGACTTGGTGTCACAACAACATCATAATGATTCAATTTATGAAAGGAATTTAATTCAGGTGTGGGATAGTCTAGCATTTATAGTCATAACGGTGGGAATAGATTATTAGATAACATTTCTTGATAACAAGTATGATATAATTCAAAATAGAGGGTGTTCTTAAACCTTATTTCTTTCAAAATTATGATTAGTTGATATAGATTATTTAATCTTGAGTTAGGCTGCTCTACTGGCAAACCTCGAAATCTTATTAGAAATCATGCTCATTAATATACATTATTGTATCTGGTTACCATGATAACAACAATGTACAGAATACTTGTCGCTAAAAACAGCTACTTTTAATTCTCCAAAGGTTATTTATGTTTGACAAATTCTCCAACATGTTTCATATAAGATTTTGAAAATAATTCTAAGAATTAACAGAATTTTGAACAGTTGATGCTTCCTGATATATTTCTATACTTTGTTGATTCTCGTTAAGAAGGGTAATTTTATTCAAATTTCATACTTACTGTAACCTCGATATCTGGGAAAATTATTGGAGGTTGTGGACATCAGCAGGCCCGCTAATCCTGAAAATAGAAACAGGAAACAAGGCAAATTAATCCGTCTTTCTCATAGAACAGACAAAGTGTATGAATAATCTGTATTGAGAAAAAAACATACATGCTAAGAAAGACTGCGCGAAGTGTTGGTTTAGCCTACAGGGAAATGCCACTCAAAAGCATTTGATAATCTGAAGACTGCAATATTTGAACTACTCTGCAAGTCGTATACAAAATAATTCAAACAAAACCTCTCCTTCCCACATTTTGTTCTACATTGTGATGTTTCTGTTTCTCAGGGATGCCAGTGAGGTCTAGAACAAAGCCCAGAAAGTATCCAAATCCTGATCATCTCCACTCTTCATCTCTAATTTGATCAAGACTTCATATACTAGAAAACACCGGAAATCGGAAACAACTGGAAAACTGACATCTCTGGTTTCTTCTGATATAAATCGGTACACAGATACATGATATATGAAAAACAGTATTTTACAGACTTACGATGTGATTGTCCTTCAGGTGCACATGTACACCACTAAGAAACCCATCAGTCATTTAAATACCAAATTGTACATATAAATAGCTGATAATGCTCATTGGTTACTTTTCGGGGATTCAGGAGAAAGTCGGGTTAATAATTGGTAGGAATCAAGGTAAGCTCACATAATATGGAGAAACCAAACAAGAGTTAGTCGTGTTGTTGTTTATCGCACGACAGCAAGATCGCATATTACTGCGCGAGGCGAAGCCAAGAGCAGTAATACACGATCTTGCCGGAGTGCGATGAACAATAACACGACTAACTCGAGTTTGGTTTGGAATTTATCCTACCCCGCCCGTCTAAATTACTTCTACATTTACAGATGACATCATTTGTCAAGTGTATCCCACTAGAGCGATATTTTTCATTTTTCTGAACTCCAGACCGAATACAGTCACCCAATGTTAAGCCTATGGAGTTTTTTTATTAGGGGTAGGATAAATGTGAGAAACTGCTGGTCAAAACCTTGTAACTCCAATGAGGTACCTCAGTACTCTGATGTAAGAGCCATTTGAAGCCCCACAGACGTTGCTAGTGGAGTGTCTCCTAGAGTAGTTTAAAACTACAATATTATGGCAGTCCTGGTTTCAGTTAAATTAGAGTTTACGATGCTTGCCATGTTTGCAATAACATGAACATCATTTACTTACCTCCGGAGCATCCGCTTGGTAAAATCAAGGCCATTCCATTACTATCTGAATGTGTGTGTATCGTTGACGCTGGAAGGTCACTGGTGGAAGGTACTGCATGCGCCCCAACGGGACGTTCTTCCTCCACTTCCGTTGCATGATTAACCTGAGGGACTAACGCCCTCTTTTCGGCGTTCTCCATTCCTTAATTGCGAATAAATCCAGTGTTATTTAAAAACATTCAATAGGAAAATATTCCTATGTTGCAATGCTATGAATGCAGTCTAATATGTTTTATTCTGGTACTTTGTTTGTTGCAAAAAAGTGAAGAAAGGAGGCAATAAGATCAATTTACTGGCTTTATCCTGGTAGCTCAAAGTAATTACATGTACATGTATATGTACTAACCCCGCATTGTGCAGATATGCATTAAATCCCAGGATTATATTGTCATTCTATGACATAAAGTAAAGTTGGTATGAAATCTAAATTCTTTTTGGCTTATTGATATCACGTCTATTGATTTTACAATAATAACTTTATCATTAAAAGTGGAAAGGTTATCACTGATATTTGAGGTTAAGAGCCCCATATACATTATTCCCCTGTTTATGATTCCTATCATAGTTCCTGGTATTATATGTCTTCAGCTTGGGGGTTATTCTTAAACTAATACAAATAGATCGTACCTGGCCTGCTGCGATGGACTCTGATGGTGATGGAGCAGCTGGACTCAGAAGTTCCAAAATGTGCTCTGTATGTGCCCGCATGCCACATTTTCACAACATCAATCGTTACGACCGGCCCAAAGAGAATTAGACCAGTTTCCTTATGTTCCCAAGAGATGTGCATCCCTAGAGGGGGTTCCTTTAGTGTAAGTCGTAACTGGGTTTCTTTAAAGGCAAACATATTGTCAAAGTTATTGCTGGTGACCAACTGGTGGCTTTTATGAGTACATGTATTTACAAGGCCCTGATCCTGGCATCTATTCAATTTTGCAGCAAGACAAAAGGAAACAGTCATAATTGATTACAAAATCATGAGATTTCATGAAAACACATTAAAAGTCCTCAGAAATCACCTGCGTAACTTCTGGTCTTTCTACTATGAGTTTGAGACGGTGGCGACCAAATATAGACTTAGGATTCGGAACGTATTTATTTGTATAGCTTTTACGTTCTTTTACGCCGGGTTTTTTTAACACCACTATGCCAGGTCGAACACCCACCGAAAAGTCTCCAAACCTCAACATTAGTCTCAGCAATGACTCCTCTTGTGGAAACTCCACCGAGTCCGGATCAGACGACTTTCAATAAGCATGACACAGGAACCGAGAGCTCCAGACCAAAATGGTGGACCGCGTTGGGCCGCGCAGTATGTGTGCATGTATCAGAGTATGCGATGGATACTTGCCTTCATTAACGTCGCATCCAGGTTCGGGTATGATAACTGGAGTCGGTGTTTGTTGTTGTGGAGACACGGGGATTAGAGTTGGCTTTGGGGATGGCGGACGCGATGGTTCTGGTGAGTCTATTGTATTTGTAAGTATAATAAGAAATTATCAATACTATATATATATATTATACATTTATATATATATATATATATATATATATATATATATATATATATATATATATATATATATACATATGTACATTAACGTATAAGCCCAAACATGAACAGACATACTCACTAAAATGACACTGTGTTTCAGTAAAAATGAAACGATTGTATAGATTTGAAGATTGTATATATAAAGAGGGAAATAATCATAAGCACTTAAACTGTCCTGTAATCATATTAGTCAACATATATCTTTGAAAAATACAACAAACAAAGTTGATTGGAATTTGTCTTTGATTTTAGAGCTACCCTTTCTTACGTTTCCAACACATGATTCTCTTCCAAAGATCGTTACATATGAACAAAAAAGTCTCACTTGGGATATCAGTTATTCACGAGAACATAAGGTGCATATTGAATATCAAAGTATATATTCAAAATGACTGGTAACTAAATACCCCGACTTAATACAGTTATTTCCAATTTATCAATAATCTCTCCATTGTCCATTCATATTAATAAATCAATTAATCATTCCATTAATCACCTTCAGGGCTGGATGACGGTAAGGTGGACTCTGTTGTTTCTGGATAGATAAGAGCAAAGTGATTATGAGTACTCTACATATACATGTAGGAATCGCATTTTCGAATTTGAGGGGAAGACATCCCACAACTTAAAGGCATATCCGACAATTTGGCTTGGAAATTAAAACCCACATCATTTTCCTGAAACTTGAATATGAGGATCTCCTATTTTTCTAGTACACATGTGTGTCTATCTTAAAAATTGGGCGTCACCATGCTAGTTTTTGATTTAGAACTCAATATTATGACAATTATATAAAAGAATATATAGAAATGCTAAGGAGTTGTTTTTCACATAATAAAACCCATGTCATTTTCCTCAAACTTTCACAGAATATAGTAGATGTATAGAACAACACATTTAAGTTTTGAAAACTATAGGTCACCATGCTTGTTTTTTGAAAGAGTATAAGAAAACCATATTTTCCAGTACATTTCCTATATAAATCAAGTGAATGTAATTGGCCCATATTACCTATTATGATTGAACAAGCTGGACAAAATGTTAGATTTACTCAATTGGCATTAGAATGAATCCATTGGAACCACTTTTGACTGATAACTGACAATATTAAAAAATCACCAGGGGGCGCCACTGTGAATTTTAGGATATGCCTTTAAGTGAATTATCACTGATTACAAGAAAATTAGCGTAGAATTATTCAAGTACGCGATTTTCAGACAGATGAATTCGTTTACCCACCTGAAGACCTAGACGACAGACTAATCTTCTTTGAATAGAACCTTTTCGTGAGCGCAAATGCTACGACTGCTAGGACGACAGAGATGGCTATGATGATGGAAACGACAGCAACAGGATCCGTCGATGTCAGCTCTGTCATCACCCAGAAAGACAAACAGGCAATAATGACTGATCAAGTTCTTTCAAGCTCTATGGGAAAGGATGCATCTGTGGTCCTATTGGAGGGGCCTGATAGCATAGGGCGATCTAGTAAATTAAATATGTACATGGGAAGATAGCGAACTAAAAATATCTCACTCTCAACTGCAGTTTACGATAAAGGTATGGAAGTGAACAACGGGGACGCCAGAATCATGTTCCTCATGTAATAGTATGTACTGTCTAAACGTTAGCAGTAGAAACATTTTAAAGTACATGTTGTACTGGGAGAAAAAAGGAGGTTAACTTTAGAAGATATCACGACATACCTGACATATAAGAATTATGTAAAACCTAAATATAAGAAAAAAGAACCTAGATGTAGAAGAAAGTACCAAGCTAAATAAATAAAGGCGGGGGAAAAGGCTTTATAAATCACCAGTCTCTGGTTGCTCTGGTACACTCGCTGACCACTCTGGGGGCCGTTTCACTAGTAGGGGGGGTCAAAGCGAGAGGTAGGACTGCAACAGTGACACCAACAGTGATACCAACAGTGTCAAGCCCAAATTCGCGTTTCATCAGTGGTCTCACTGTTGAGGTGAGAACAACTCTCACTGTTGGCACAGGTCTCGCTATGCACACGCATTTGATATTCGAATTTATTCGTCGACGGGCCGGGATAACGTGGAATTTCACCCCTTCCCATAGGAATTAAGCAATGAAACGAGTTAACACGAGTTAGGTATACATATAACCCATAATCGTACCAAATATGAAGAAGATCGGATGAAGCAATCTGCCGATATCGGCGTTTGAATTTCGTCATTGCAAACGTCTGCTCTGTTTGTCGCTGTTCCTTTTCACTCCCTCCGTAGTGCGGCGGGGTTTCAGCTGTTCTTTTTGTGCGGAGGGTATCAGTAGGTGGATAGAGTGAAGGAGCCTCCCGAAGGACTCAGAGGCCCACCTCACCGAAGGACTCAGAGGCCCACCTACACCCCCTCCCCCCACCACCACCACCACCTTCCCGCCCCGACGTCATTTCA
This sequence comes from Alentia gelatinosa, assembly GCA_950022655.1. Lineage (NCBI taxonomy): Eukaryota > Metazoa > Annelida > Polychaeta > Phyllodocida > Polynoidae > Alentia > Alentia gelatinosa. The sequence continues at coordinate 47,178,069 of OX465586.1, forward strand.
AGGGGCTAGGTGCCCCGGTTGACTTCTGGGTAAATTTGCATATTTCTTTCTAAATTCTTTCTAACCTGGCGATTTGCATATTTCCTCTGATTGTCTGTAGAGCCGCTTGGACTCTGAGTATGACTATCTGAGAGATTCACCAAAATATGTGTATATACTCTATACATTCATACATATCTAGACGAATACATAAAAATACAGAGATATACATAGATATGTGGTTAACAATAGATACAAAGAGCTGTACATTCATACACATCTAGAGAGATGCGTGCAATGTGATACATACACAATAATGACTGGTTTTGTGTACGAGTGTCCGTAATCTCCAAGTAGTTGACGCGTAGTAATATCCGAGCGACTAGCGAGGATATTACGTCGTCAACTACGAGGAGATACCTTTGCTCGGAATGGATACCTATATTAGATGTTTATTTAGACCCCACGTAAGCAGACACCACGCATAAGCAAACACTTTGACCCGGAACAGAAGGTGACCGCTTACGCGGGGTTCTGCTGTACATGCATATATATATATACACACACATTCAACCTGTTGATCTAAAGAAAGAATCTCAAATATCTGCCTTATTTCCATGGTAATATGGAAGAGGTGATCGTGTTATGGTTACACAAACAATGGATGAAATATATAGTATTTTGGGGTTTCTAGTATTCAATTTAGAAATAATAAAATCGTAATATTAGAAACAGTATGTAAAATGAAATGTGGGGATGCTGTTAATACTATCTACAGGGAAAAAAGCAGTAAGTGAGCATCACCCGGCTTAATCTATATATGTATGTATGTATGTATGTATGTATGTATGTATGTATGTATGTATGTATGTATGTATGTATATATCCAAGGTTACATCCATGAATGTAATCATACTAACAAACATAAGTTCAAGTGCAAACACACATGAACATATAAATGTAAATACATGCGGACATATGCACAGCCATCAATACTTACATATATACATACATACATACATACATACATACTTATAGACATACATACATACATACATACATACATACATACATACATATACATACACATATACACATACATTTACCCTGTTCTTCTTAACAATGAATCTCCAAATACCTGGGATATTTCCTTGTATATTTCCAGGGGGTGGGAATGTCTTCGCCTCAGTAGTCACTGTAGGGAATGTGGAAGAGGTGATCTAATTAAGGTTACACAAACAATAAATGGAATATAGTATTTTGGGGTTTCTAGCATTCTATTTAAAAATCATAAAATCGTAATATTAGGATCATTAAGTAAAATGAGAAGGGGGATGTTGCTAATAAATAAAAATAAGCGATTTTTAATTTCTCCTCAAAAGCAGGTATAGCTGTCTTAGCAAAATGAATACCTAACATACCTGTGTTATGGAGAATTGTGGATTCTTCCAGTCCAGGAGTCACTGAATGGTAAAGGAAAGACCTTGTCTTGTAAACCTTTTACAAAAGGACAAGAATACACAGCTCTCTAGGGCTGAGAGTCTTCTATGTTAAATGATGAATTATATGATTAGAATTGGAAACATTAAGCAAGAGCAGAGGTTCTTCCTAATATCCATATCCACCCCAAATCTTAAGTCCCCACTTTTAATCCCTCCTGCATACTGAGATGTGGTTGTAATAAGGATAGTAAAAATGCATTTAGAGGGTTCTCACCGTCTATTGCTATTGCAGTATTACTTTTCATTAGGGCGATAATGAAAATAGGAACATATATCGTCTCGTTTTATCTTTTGGTAATTTATTAGTAGTTGGGTACAAAATATCTTGCGACCTTTAACTGAAATTGTATATTTCTTGTTATATAACGGATGTATTTACGACCAATTAACAATATATCAGAAGTGGTTGACGAGGAGACTGTTTGATTATACGTGGAGCGGTGAATAGACCGATGTCTGAGGGAAGATAGGTGATGAATCTGATAAGAACTCGCACATTAGTGATGTCCATTACATCTGTATGCTGCCTTACCTGATGGTGTACGAGTGGCCTCCCTTTCCCGTAGTTGATCGGTCACCCCTACGTTGACAAAAAGACACATTCTTACTGAGGGCACACGCACAACGGCAAATTTATCATCTTCACGGTTGACTACCCGCATCTGTATGTCATTACCGACGAACCCTTGATATTTACCTATATACAGTCACCCCCTTATCTAGATCGTGGCAATGCATATCTAACTGGCTGTTTCACTCGGGGCCAACGCGGAATTTTTGGTAAAAACTGAGCTGGCTCGGTATTTTAATGATAGACAGATATTATTTTCCTTTTATTTTTTAGATCGAGATTCTTCAATTGAGATTCATAGCATTAGGTTTCGCATATAATAGACCACTATGTGGCCTTAATTCATATTGTCATTACAATGCAGGCTCATGGGATTTATTACGCTATGAATACCTAATAAATTGTGGAGAGTGAAGGACTCTAAACTAGCAATATTTGTACTCCCTTTTTCCATTTTGGGGATATAAAACATAATATTTATAGTTGTAATTTTCATCAAATAACAGTGCAAGGCTAATAAGCAAGACCATAGGTCGGACATTTAGAGGATCATCCGAGTCAGTTGAATCGTAAGAAACTTTTTATAATATTCATTTAAAAAATATCTATATAAGATTGAAAGTCGGTACTGACTCTTATCATTAATGTGGGAATATAAATCACAACATCAACAAGTTCAGATATATGTAATTTGTCGGAAAAACTTGTATCCCTGTTTATAAGGTCTACATTGCCTTAATGGTTTTATCGTTTAACTATTTGAATACAATTTTCCAACTATATAACAAGTATCAATATCCGGCTTAGGGGACGTGCTTTCGTGAAATACTCACATTTGGACTCGCTCCCACACCAAAGATAGATTTCTCTTCCTTTTAATGTTGTGTTTGACTTTAAAGAATCCTCCATACATTTCGGAATTTGACTCGTGGAATCCCAAGATGAACTGTTTCTCAGGCACAGCCGACAGTCCAGACAATTCGAATTTAATTCGTCAAAGAATTGCCTGTTTAAAATAAATGATAGAAAAATCACAATGAGGACGATTGCAATCGTATTTGAATTGTATCAATAGGATGAAATCAGAAAGTCAATGAAAACATAGTGATAATGTGTGGGCAAATATGGCACACATATATTTGACCATTTTCTTTTTTGATGTATTTAACAGGCTACTTACGTTGAGGCGCATTCTCTCTTTCTCATGACCTGCAAGTTATAAATAGGATATTAACTTTAATAAATATAAAATCTTACGATGCAATTTGAACACAATACGATATTGTAAGTCCATAGGCAATTGCTTCTTTTGAGTATATCAAAAACATATTCAATTTGTATAAGGACCCATCCTTAAGACTAGAAAGAACATACAATTTTTTTTGAATGGGGAAAATTCTGAAACAAGAGTATGAACTAAATTATCAAAAGGTCTAACAACAGTAACATTAGGTACAATTATCCTACGCCAGCAAGCCATAGAAGAGCGTTTTCCAGAATAAAGTTAATCTTATGACAGTGACAAGCCCTGTGATACACAAGTTAATTTCCCGAGATACTTATTTTGGTTGAGTAGACAAAGTCTCTCGGGCAACTGGTAATGTAGGACACTCTTAGGTTTATTTCATTTATAAATTCTATGGCAATTGGTTGGCACTTCTTATCACAGGGTAATGTCCGACATGGCCCTTGATAAAATCCCTCAATCCAACATAGGCGTTAGCCTTCTCTCTAATCTCAGGATCCAAGTTCCCCTTCGCCATGTGTTTCAGTCTTGTTGGGCGCAACATAGCAGCTAAAATATTTTGCTGTGTCTCATAGAGAAACTTGTCTAGTTGCTGAGACTCTCTGGATGAAAAATCTTGTTCAACTTTAGTACTTGCAGCATAGGCGCATTGGCCTATAAAAGAAAATGGCCCTACTTATCCTTGACGGTGTCTTTCTGTAATGGCGGCCCAACTACACGTGACAACTGGTGTTGCTGGATAGGATGTAATCATTATTGACAGGACTAAGATTCTGCTCATGTATACCTCTCCATTTCATCACATTACCTCATCCTTTCAACAATGTACCATATATGCATCATAAAATGCCTTTGATCGAATTGTTTACCGCTTACTTAATGTGTGAAATTGTCCTTAGAAGACACACAAAACCTGCAAATAGCAGAATGTCTTAGTATCTCTTAATGTGAAATTACTAAAAGAAAACTCCCTGACCACCATGTCTGAGACCTCAGGGCCAGTCTTATCATCAGCACTGGAGATGTCACACAGGCTCTCATTATAACTGTTGGCAGCATCTTTTCGTGCCTCCGCTTCCTTTGAGAGTTCACCACACTCAAAGTCTTTATTCAAGCAGAGCCTGAGTCGCTCTGACAAGCGGTCTTGCAGGACTTATTCACTAGTGCCAGCTGAGGGGAGTGCAAGGCAGTATGCTTCTTTTCCCTCTCATACACGAGAACTGTAAATAGCTCCTTGAACTGAGCCATCTGCCCAGCGCACAGGCCGTGGACCACTGATTCAGATTGAATGACAACCTTAACCATCTCCTCTTCCATTTCGGAGGGAGATTTCAGTTTCTGAACCTTTAACTCGGACTGGCTACGCTTTGCCCTTGCCCTTCCCCTCAGCTTGTCTGCCAAGTTGGCACCCCAGCTTGACCAGAACCATGAGGATCAAAACCAAAACTCAGTTATGTGCACAGCACCCAGCGTTGTCAAGCCACAATGCTGCTCAGCTTTACAGACAGAGCGTTAATATGTATAGGGAAAATCCTCCTGAACTTTAGGGTTTTTTTGCAGACCGAAATCGAGTGACTGCTTAGTGGTTTTACCGCAAGTTGCCTAGATGTGTTTTGATATACCAAATATACACGTGCCTATCATTCTTGATATCAATTATGCATGACAATTTTTCATGGAGTTATGCATACATACCTATGGAAAATCAAGTCTACAACCCCCACCGCCCCTTGTATTTACTTATACTAACCACCCCCACCACCCCCCACCCCCCCACCCCCTTGCAGTGTTCTTACTTTATGGAGGACCCCAAACATGGAGGACCGAAAATTAGATTTGTAACAATAGTGAGCAGCCTCCCACAAAGGATAAAAACAAAAACATAAAGTGACCTTTTAACATTCATAATTGCGAATGGTGATATTTCCGACGGTTGATATGAATTACCATAACAGAGGCTTAAGCTTCTGTCCCTATTACATTTGCTTATTACATTTAAAATTCCATCCCTGGTATATCCTGAGATTATCCATGGTTAAGCAACAACAACGGTAACAAGCTTTGTATTTTTGTGCGGAAGAGGAAGCATTATGGCATTTTGCAAATGTTAAATAGCGGTTATTTTAAGGCTTTTTGCTTATGTTGATATTGAGTGTAGCCGAATTGTTACAGGTATAAAACTAGAAAGCGGCGAACCAGTTCTTGGAAATGAAAAATTTGATTTTTTCTTTGTGTTTAGATTTCATACAAAAAGCCAAAAGATATAACTCCACATACATGGGAGAGGAAAGATCATATATGAGTCATGGGGTACCAAACTCCGAAACCAAGAACAAGTCCATTAGCGAAAGGGGTCCTTTCGTTTTGTGGCGTCCGTCCAACCACAAGGGGAACGGGGAACACCCGCCATGACGTGCATTCAATGTCTCTCCGACTAGTCCCTGGATGCGGGGGTGTTGTGAAGCCCGATATGCTACACACTGTCACACACGCGCCACTTACACTTAGAGCACTCCATGAATCAGCAATATCGAGCATGAGAACCAGCCTGCACCTATATCCCTGCCTAGTAACGAAGTGTAACAACAGGCTCCTTTATAACTACGGTTTCAAAGCCGTTGTAGCGTATCCCCACTGGCCCCACATAACTGCAGCGGGAAAAGAAATATTGAGTCCAAAACCCCGAAACTGGCCATAACTGTGAACTACGCATATTGATCACCGCCAACCGTTATAAATCTACAGCCAATGGTTTCCTCTAAATATCTGAAACTACTCATTGTTTGAGATGTTACACTCCCTACGTTATATTCCCATGGGAACTGACATCAAATGAAAAACAACGTATTTATTGTTAATAGGGGCACATAATTACATATGACGAGCATCTACCGCTATTACCTTAATATGGAACGTATAGTGTACATATCTTTACTCAGAAGGTTAATCTAAGTCTGGATTTACGTATGTACCTTGTATACTACTCGGTCTCTGAATAACAGTGTGACCCAGTATTGAGTATACATACTCCCACGACATACACGGAGTATGACCCGGCCCATCCCACCTGAAATACCATGCGGTGGCGATATGCAAAATAAAACACACAGGTGCGCCGGCCCTGGATTCTTTTTACGTATCCCAAGTTCTAGGTTCCACCACAAACCTTTTACACATAAGCCTATAACGAATTTCATGTTGTGTGAAACCGAAAGATAAGAACATAAATGAATAGCTGGGCTCTGTCATATGACAGAAACACCGATGAGCCAACTCACATCCTTTCCCCTGGTGAGTCCGCGCTGACTCGGGCCTTATCTGACCTACATGTACAGACCTGTTTCCACAGGCTGGTTTCGCACCTTATCTGCTTGGTTGTGCCTCTGGCCAAATAAAATACCTGGCATCGTATGCTTTAGAATTGGATGACTGAGTGTATGAGAACAATATGCTTCAAATGTCCGTTTTGATTATCCTCACACAGAATACAGTGACTGCATCGTATTCTATGCTATTCCAGCTTTAATTTCCTGTGTTATACATGTATATCACCTCAATAATGCTTTAGATATAGCTTAGATGAAACAGGAACACTGATACTGGATGTACAATAGCACATTGGCAGGCTTATCAATCATATACCTATCTTTTTCTATGGGGAAAACTAAGAAAATTTCCAATTGCAAAGTTTAGACTGACCTCGTTGATTCAATGTCTTAATTTGTTTCAGCTATCATATCTTTGAAACAAGGACCAGATTATCCGGTTACATCGCAGCTATCAATAGTAAAATTTACTTGTGTGTGCATGTAGGGGGTGGGGGGGGGGGGGGTCATAAGAGCTGTGCTTATTTTTCAAATTTACAGATCAGACATAGTACACAAGACATGAGTTGTACATCATTCACAAGCATTTACGATCAAGCATTCATTTTTGACATGTATAGTGGTCTCTTTTCTAACTCCCTCTTTCTTTTTGTTATGTTTAGGGTATAATCAACGAGTATCTGAGTACACCCTAGTTCCTAATTAACTGCAACTTATCAACTATTGCTAACGAGTAGTTGCCACCCTTTGATTTCAGTACTGCTTTCAGCTCAGATTTATCAGTATTTTCGTATCGCCTGCTCTCGCAGAGAAGTAGAGTCTGAATGATAATTACAATTTATTTGCCTCCTATTACTCAATACCATATATGAAACCCCTCACCCAAAGGCGTGGGAAAAGGGGGTGGTGGCAGCGGAGGCGGTCACAGCAACAAAGGCAGCCCCCAGATTATCAAGGATTACATATATAGCTATTATAGGCAGATGTATAACCTGTATGTATTAACTGCCTTTTTTTAATTGGATCTATTGAACTTTTGGTGGAAGAACTACCCTAGTGGTAGAACCAAAAGGAATAAACAACAAAATGTACTCCCTCAAATAGGGAAGGTGTCCCTGAAATATATCTGCCATTGCAATTTTAGTGAAGTGGCACTACAAGACCTGGAGATATACCTATACCTCCTCCTACCCCTCTCCTCCAGTTCTCTGGCCGCCAGTGTTGTCTTAGCAATATATTTCGCCTGCTCCTGACTGTGACTCGATTTAGATCAAAGCGAGAGGGTGTCAATCTCACAGCAGAAATCCTGACCAATGGCCAGGATATCTATATGGAGAGTGTTAGGAATACTGGAGCTACACAGCGCCAGAAATCCAACACCATTACCGATTGTATCAGTCTCTGTATCCCAGCGATGAGGGTAGCCATAGGATGTAGGGACTGGGGCCAGTCTAACACCTATGCTGAAGCAGATTTCTGCCTCCTTTCTAAACTTCTGGTCTGGGAAAGAGTCATGTGCACAGCCCTATAGCGCTGACAACATAAAAACAAGTCTTACAATCACATCCGCCGTACAAACTATATACATGTGTAGCTGTGATTGCAAAATATCGCTATAGCCGCGATGCTAGATTGTGCCGTGTTTGTCCAAGCGGCAGCCTCAATACACGGAAACAGAGTTTCATTTTAGGGAGCGTAAACACACTGATTATTAAAGTATATCTGTGCAAAAATATACACCAAGGCTGCGCTGCATCTAATGCCACAGCACAGCCTGCAGCAAATGCAGAGCTCATAGACTGGGATATGCATGTCCCTACTGCTCTGTATAAAACTTTATGGGATGGATACAAAGTGGGTTTGCCAATATTTAAACAGATATACTTTCAAATTTTGTTTACGCTCCCTTTTTAAGTGCCAAACCACTTTGCATATGACCATATATGGCAAACTCTGTTTCCGTGAATGCGCTGAATTGTAGTTTTTCCGTTCAGCGGTGCGGTGCGGTGCGTTGTTTAGTTAGGCCGTGGCTCAGACAAACAGCCGTCAGTTTGGCTTCATGGCCATGTAAAGTGAATGCATTCACACCTAGAGTGTGAAGTGCAGGTTTAAGCGCATGGCTTTTGTTTCACACATGATAGAACTGTTAAGACATACTAGGACATTGTAACAGTGAGTCTTGGCTGTCTAAACTTCTGAATTGATAATTGTTTTGTCTTTTTCCAGAGGAAGATAAGCCTATAGTGGTCAGGCCTGTACCAATGTATCTTTATTATCCATGTGCATTGTTTCTATGTTATCTTAACCATATCTCAAGTATTAATGGGGCAATATACATGTATTACCCATCAAATTTGAGCTGGAATACCATAGAATATGATACAATCGCTGTTATTTCTCTGGGAATGATATACACTGGTATTATGCACGTATTACCCTCATACTCTCAGTGATCCAATGCTAAAGAATATGTTTCCAGATAAATGTTTGGTTTCAGCCGTGGCATAACTAAGCAGATACGGTGCGACACCGGCAAGTGGAAAAAAGGCATTTAGAAACACCTGTATTCGACCTTGTGTGGTTAAAAGTCAGGCGCCTGTACTGATATTTTGGAGTTTATCTCTACTTCCTGAACTTTAATTTCTAGAAACCCTGTTTTGCCATGCTTTCCAGTGACACATCGCAGAGCGTGCTACATATCAAAGATCCATCGATCCTTTCTATATAAGATATTGATATACAATCAACAAGTATATCATCGACATACCTAGTGATTCTATACCCATTAGAGAATGTCATATGACTTGCGTGTACCTTCTTATCAATAAGCAGATAAAGTTGAAGAATATTCTTAACATCGTATTAGGCCACTAAAAAAACAACTCGTTTCTCATCAACACGCTCTTCAGAAAAAACGATTTTAGAAAAAAAAAATTTAATAGATGAACCTTGATAGAAATTATGAAAGGTATGTGTATTTAGTATCAAATCAAAGATCCTGATGTCGGGGATGCATTAAATGTATAGCCAGTAACAATCTGGAAACCCTGCGTAAGCAGCCACTTTGGCCTGGATCGGAGGGTGTCTGCTTATGCGGGATTTCACTGTATGCCTGCCATCTTTGATATAGCAACAACCCCCCCCCCCCCAAAAAAAAAGCGCCCTCGTCATATTTTTCATGGCTTGGTGATGAGAAACAAGATTGTTTTTTTTAGTGGGCTTATGTATACAAAGCAATCACATATTCTACTGCCCTGGTAGCCTCTTCTGATTACTTCACTACTGGCTCAGGGTACCCGCATTTTAAGTCTTTATCATCATGTAAACACAATTATTAGCTACTGTATGATTGCCTATCCTTAGTATGGACCTTTATACTAAAACTATCGAAATGCCTACACTTTGGCCAAACATATGATAATCTGTCAAAGTTGTTTTTTATGGAATTTCTTTATTGGCAGTAAAACATGTACAATAATCAGATTTTGTTTCTGTTATAGCTTTATGGCGCCAATAAAGCGGCCACGGCATCAGTTGCTATCATGGCATCTGGTTTTCATTGCCAGGCCTCACTCAGTCGTACAAAAGATGGATGAAGCATATATGACACGTGTATAATTAATACATATGTAGTTACAACAATCTCTCATGTAGTCCTAACTTTATATAATAAGGTAAGTAGTCAGGTATGAAAATGCTAATACAGTTGCGGTACAGTTTCAGATAACAGTTTTTTGGTAATACTCTTAAAATACTTAAAAGTTGGGGTGTTTCTTACAAGGGGTGAGAGTTCGTTCCAGGTAAGCCTCCGTGGTATTCAATCGACTTGGACTTGGTATAAGCTACACTTGGTATAAAGCGTGAAGGTCAACATACACAAGCTGTGATATGACAATAGGGTCATACATATCCGATTCCTTAATGTCCTTTCCATATCTAGTCCTTTCCATATTAAGTCTCTACGGGATATCTGAATCAAGGTGGTTGTTCTATGTGACACTGACCCTTTATCTTTCACATCCACCTTACGCCCCACCTCTACATTCTGTATTGAATTTGACAAGATGATATAGTGATTGGAGATATATACATGGAGAGAATATTATGCAGGGATTGGGTTCTGTAATTAGTATGGGATCGTGGCTAAATATTCAAAAAGTTTTCGGTGCATGAGCTGTAAAATGCACACCATTCGCTGACTGACCATGCATTCCGTATGTATTGTACACAGCCCCGGCAGTATGTCAGTCTCCTTCTGTGACTAGCCCTCGGGATTTATCTTCCACATGACCTCAAATCTATGTATGCATATGGAATGTAACTTAACCATTGGCCCTATATACCAATAGGCTTATTTAGTGGGCTAGGGGTAGATCCGAATATGAAACTACATACAAGTTGTTTACAGAACTTGCCCGAAGACGTTCATCCTCACCTTTCGCAAATTATATCACGAAGCACCAGTCACATTGGTACATGCAGCACATTTAAATAATCTACAACGCATACTCTGGTTTCGATGCCCCAGAAAACCTCGGGAGGTATAGTGTGTGAGGGCATGATAAAATATAGCGGACACGTGGCCGTTGTATTGTTAGATGGAATTTAGACGTTGCTGTGTACATGTACAGTGTATTCGGACACTGAAAGGCATATCTTGCATTGTAATGTATGTGTATAGGTTATATCATGGATAGTGATATTCATATGGAAACTATCGTGCGTTTTCTGAATGGTAAATCACATCATATATTGAAAATCCTTCTAAGTTACAATAAATTCCTTGAAACGCGTCCAAAAATGAATCCTCCTATCACGGACCTGTAGATTTATACGTGCTCCTATGATGACGAAATATTCAAAATTTCAGACATTAGTAACTCAGCCTGACTGTAAGGGCTACAATATATGGTGCAGTATCTGCAAGTTAGAGATACGAATTGCGTACGTTATCTGTCAAATGAAGGGTCAGTATCGTGGTGAAGAGTGCCAGTTCACAGAGTACACTTTTCCCATGAGGGGATTACCGCCATTGTATGTCTATAATACTCGTTTATATAGTAGGCAATGACACAAATGCAAAGACAAACAATTTCAGCTCTAGCCGGGGAAATCCCAATAGCTTCCTTGGGGGATTCAAGTACCATAACATCGGTGGTACCTGAAGATCGCCCACAGCACCAAGTGTGGTGAAGGATCTGCTATAAGAGTGTATAATTCACAAAGAACATGACATAATTAAATGCTGCTACACAAGAATAAGTTACCGCAGGCTAAAAGACCCTTGAATTCTTATGGAAGACCTTTTCTAATATGAACAGAATAAGGACATTAGCAGTATTAATAAAGAAAGAGGTTGGGCCCCAATGAAGACTGCGCTTCCACTCCCATCCCACACCAAGCCATATATATAATGAATGGTCCCTATCCCACTGAAGGTCAAATACATAGTGAAAATATGTTGAATTTGTATCCCAACCAGTAATCACTCATATCGGTTGTCTTACAGATAACACCATCCTCTGATATGGTGCAGACATGCTGGCCATGTATGGTGTATTTATAGAAGCATCACGTCATTGTATAAAAACAAAGGTGTGAGATCAGTTCCTGTCCTATTTATTGGTGATGTGTACACACCTGCTGGTACTCTAGACAAGAATGACCTAAATCTTTAAGAATTTAGTCGACACACTTCCTGACCTAAGTGGTTTGTCGGATATTTGTCACAATGGACGTGCTCCTGTCTTTGAATATTAATGAGTAAAAAATATGATATATGCATACATGTGTATCTTATAAATACACACTGTTGCTCCGTTTACCAGTGAGTCAAACACCATATATATTACTTCGACGTCGACACTTTTTTTTAATTTTTACTCACACTGGGGTCCACTCAGTCTTGCGATTGGTTCCAATGTATTCCCTGTTGGCTGCTGTCTTTAACTGACATACTCCTCGCTTTGAAATAGCGCAAACTGACTATGTCGTCAGTCAGCACAAATTGACCGATCTCAGTTCGTCACGACCTAATGAAAACCAGCATAGGCCGATGATAAGGTGCCACCTTTATTTATCGATGAAGTGTTATTGATATGTTGAAATATGAACATATAAAATGAAAAGAACCACGGACTTCTACATGGTCTTCCAAGTCCATGGAAGAACCAATAACAATTGTAACAAATTATAGTATTTCACCTTACTCTGACAGGCTAAGTATCAAAGTTAGTCCCCGTTAGGAGGGAGGGAGTGATATTGCAGTTGTGTGGTACAACTGAAAGACATATAAAGTCTAATAACCCGGACTGGCCAGGTAAACCTTCAGAGAAACGTGGGATCAAAACACAGACACAGGTGTTCAGGGCCAGAGAAGACTGATTTATTGATGATTGGCCAATACTGCCACAACCAATAGGGATAGTGAGCTCTCGTTCCATTCTATCGCACCTACCCATGAGGGGTTCATAGATGGTGATTGTTGAAATTCTTTCATTTTATTTACTAATAAATATGGAAAATTTTGATGAAAATCCCTTTGCATAGACAAAAGATAATGAAGCACCGTTTCCTTGAAATTTCCAGAATGTTTAAGCCATATGTAATATCTACTGATAATATAGTAATTTATTAATGTCTACACCAATATCTCTGAGGTACTTCATTTGGCCGTGTCTCTAATAATAATAAAAATACAATTATTAGAATATCACGGGGGCAGATAACATGACCACAATTGTTGTTAAAGTATAAAACCCCATAGAATTCACAGTCCTTGCTATGGGCTAGTATGCTGTAGGCCATAGTTATCAGAGTACGGCAATGATTTTCCCAGACTTGAACCGACCATTTCAATCATTATAGAGTTCTACATCCACTGACAACTACGGTTTAGGTTACAGTAGAATATAGATACTACCGACTATATATTAAAATGCCACATATCAGGCACAGCTGCTTAGCTTTTGTACTCAATATCCCTCAATCCTGTATACAACCGATCTTCGGACCAGTGGTGATTTGTAACTTGAGTTGAGAGAGAAACGAAACAATGTAAATTCAGACCTTGTATAGGGGAGCAGAATCTATAATATACTGGTGTAACAGTAAAAAGGGTTGAAAGAGACTTCTCAATGGGCATGCAGCTGCCCATCATGAAATATATTTCACATGTAAGTCCACCCCGTCGTAACTCCCATTTATTCTATACCCGCTTTTCGTACCATCCCATTTCCTCTCCTGAATAACCCCTGTTAACTACATATTCATCTATTAATCTCTCTTGAGTTCATCTGACAGCCATGTGCAAGGCGGTAGAACTCTACTCTGTTAAGATCCGTTGACGCCACAAAGATGACCAGAAAAGACAAAATTCAAAATCTGTGTGGCCCCTCCCCCACACTCTGTATTGTAGTATTTGTGGTTGTATTTTCATTCCGAAGTATTACTCAGCTGTCTCCTTCAATCTAAACACTAGGATCAGGACACATTGTCCGGCATTCTATTCATCAGCCGTGTAGTCCTGACGTCACAAGGCGAGGTACTCCTACACCACGTGGCGTTCTCAGGATAAACAGAAACCGTGACGCATTTTTGTTACCCCCCCCCCCCCCCCCGGCCTCCATGATATAAATTCAAACAAATGATAAACTCCAAACGTATATAAAGACATTTACGAAGTAAACTGTAACTCTCCTAGCGAATAGCAGCTTCTCCTACCATATTAAACATATTAGACATATTAAAGACCAGTAGGTCACAGGGGACAGAGACATATTAAAGACCAGTAGGTCACAGGGGACAGACAAGGGTGAGCAGGTACTAGGTCACAGTTCCACCTGACATCTGTCAATGAACAAGATATAGAGGGAGGAAACAACAACTGAGACTCCGTTGTCTGCTCACTATGTGTCAAATTAGATATCAAATACATTTGCGATTGATAAAAGAGCGTTGCTCATGGGGGAAAATCCGGCTGGCTGACATTTGGATCTTGAAAAAAGGTCTTTAGGCGAGGTGGTCATAATATCGAGGTGGTCGCAAGAGTGAAGTGGTCGCATCAAGGAGCATTTTACAAACAAAAAGATAGAAGGGGAATATTTGGAACTGAACCAGAATATCAGCAAAAAAAGATGATAAAGTCGCATTATTGTGGTGGTCGTTAGGTGAGAGTCTACTGTAGCTGTTTGTTTTCACATATAGTAAAATAGACCCACCAGCGTTCTTGATACACCGTATTATAGGTACTATTATGACATGAATATAGGACAGCATGTGGGAGAATCTGCATGGAGAGTGATAGCTGGGTCAGTGAGCAGCTCCTAGAGGACAGTGACTCATTCACATCACCTCTCAGCAGGTTTAGTGTATCGAGCCTCGGTATTGTATGTACACAGAACCAACAAACATGGGCATCTGGAGCCTGGTAGATCCTGTTTCTCAACATTCAGCTATGTGACTGTCAACGCAAACCGCATTCCAGGATTTCCCGGATGCAGCTTGAGTTTTCCGAAATGGTTCCGTCATGGTTGTGTGGAACTGATACTCGCTGGAAATTAATCGATTCGATTTGTTTCCACGAAAACATATGGTACCTGCATATAGACCAAGGAGCATGTAGTTAGATAAGTCTTTTAGACAGATCCTGAGTAAACTTTCCGGAAACCTGTCATGCATTTGCACCTATACAATTAAAAAGCATATATATATTTATCCTACCCCTAATATAAAATCCCATAGGCTTAACATTGGGTTTCTGTATGCCACGCTGACTGGCATACGGAGTTTTATATGCCACTAGTGGCATACAGCATTGTTATCACGTAATATTCCAAAATCGAGGAGATAGGGTAGGATAAAATCAAAACCTGATTCGTTTTAATCTTGGCCACCGCATTCCACTCCTGAAGTTTTGGCTCCGGACTTCACTCGGCTTCGCCTCATGAAGTCACTTTGCCAAACTCCAGTCGTGGAATACGGTGACCAAGATTAAATATATATATATATATATATATATATATATATATATATATATATATATATATATATATATATATATATATATATTTATATGCATACCTACACACATAGCTACATACATATATGCATACATACATACACGCATACATACACACATACATACATGCATGCATGCATGCATATACACATGTACAGTAACACCGCTTATAAGGGGGCCACCCTCCGTTCCGGGCCAAGTGCCCCCTTAAGCTGAGTGTACCCTTAAGCGGGGTTTTCAGTCTGTCGATGGTCATATAATTAAGTATACCTTTATAGACGAAGGAAATACCTAGTTAGAATGTATATCGATGCATAGCCATTCTGTTCCAAAACAATGTTATAAATGATTCCTTTTTCGTAAGCGTTTTAAATTTCCGATGTTTTCCTCATTCCCGACTTTCATCCCTATATATATATACACACATACACACTTAAGCGGGGTGTCCCGGAAGCGGGGTTCTATTGTACATACATACACACATACCTGTGGACATATAGGTATAAAATGCTCCTCGACCTCCACTAAGACCTGTATAGATAAATTGTACAAATAATTTGATACTAAGTAAGGACTCTTCTACACATCCCCCAAGTCATGAGGGGTAAATATTTAAAATCCACTACGGGTGTATTGTCCCCGGGACATTAATATCAGGAATGTAGAGGAATGTAAATAATTTCCTTGTACAATGGAGAATACAATTTATGAAACGTAATCATAAATGGAGTAGGCCCTAATCGATCTCGACATAAGTATAACACGTCATTATTGTTCTTTATAAATACTGAATATAAAATATACATATATGAGATACCTGGAAGACAACTATTTTAGAAGTTGAGGAAGAAGAATGATTAAATCAATCAATATTGTTAAAAAAAAAGTGGAACTCTATCTCCGGTACATCTGAACACGGAATACACAACCACCGGCTATCGCTGAAATACCCCTCACACCACAGCATGTCACTTGTAAAAGACCGGGTTAAACATAACTGGTTATACCGGGGAATTTCAAAGTATCGACATGGAGGTAGTCTACATCACATGATAAACCATTTTGAACGTTGCGAAATTACCTTAACTATCGTCCGTCATATTGCGATGTATGCTGCCTACAGGATGAAAGTCGTGACTGAGGAAAACATCGGAAATTCAAACCGATGATAAAAAATAATCATTTCCAACATTATTTTGGAACAGAATGACTATGAATCGAGATACATGTATATATATTCTAACACTGCTAGTGTTGCATGTGTGTATGAGATGTTGGAATTCTAACATTTGAAGGAGAACTTGCATCCTTGTGCGTAGATAACAATTATTTTCAACCCTTACATACAGAACTCACATCCTAAGGTAATCCTATGACTCGTATGTTGTAAATATGGCATAAAGTTCAATAGTCCATTAGACTACATAAGTATTTTTACAATAGACATCGCTAGATGTGTGATATTCATGAGGTTAGCGAGTACATTAATGAAAGAGGAGTCTAGTTGCAAATAGACTGAAGACAGGTGACCTTTGTCCGAGTAGCATAATTCTGAATGTAGACGGAAGTGTTGTTTGTTTTTCTTTACAATTGACATCGAACTATATTAATTCAAATGTCGTAATAGTGCATGAACTCTACTGTTTCAGCAGCAAACAAAGCAATCGACGTGCAATTCCTTCATTGTACTGAAATCTGGGAAAGGCCCCGGAGACTTAACAAGTCCCTGCGTCCACTGAGCTAAAAAGCGTCTATGATCCACCTCACAACTAGGAGCTAATGATATTTCAATTTACAATGGATGAGTTATTATTATCATCTGATAGTTTCCTTTTCTAGTAGCAAACAAGAGTATCCATAACTAAGTGTTTGTTATTTATTGGCAGGATTGATATAGTGAATCATTTATCCCCCAAAAGACTAAAAACAAAAAGATCTATTTTTAGGTTGTAGGGCAGGGGTATGGTGAAGCAGGGATACTGGGCACCTGATCCTTTTACCAGGCCTTTATAGTTGGTGCATGGATAGGTTTTTAGCAGTATGCTGAAAGCCTGTGTGAGCATTCTAACCTCTAGATGACATATATGAGCGTCATTTCACCCGCTCAATAAAAAGATCAAAATCGCGTCGGAAAGTCAGATAATATCCGGGCAGTTGATTACATGCCTACGGTTACTCTACGATACACACCACCTGAATATGATTTGTTCCTGATGAAAAAGCAGCTTTTTCAAGCTGTATCCTAAAGTGTCTATGACATTTAATCATGACAAATCGGAGGCATTGTAGAGTATTCTTCCGGGGAAATCTCTCTCCCATGTGAGTTACTCTACAAAAAATTATAAGATTTTGTAATTAGATAGCACATTTTTGACACCCTCCATTGGCACACACACAAACCCCTAGGAAGCGCCTTGAATACATTTTCTCCCCTCCAATATAATGACCACTTCTTTTTGAACCCCAATCTAAAAAAGTCTATAAGACATCAACACGCCGACTCTTCCCGATCCCACCTTTTTAGGAAAAGAACCGTTGCCCCCCCCCCCCCCCCCCCACCCCCGGCCAACCCCTCCCACCATCTTGGACGCATTACATATAATACATAAATATATATATAATGATACATATATATATATATATATATATATATATATATATATATATATATATATATATATATATATATATATATATATATATTACATACACGCAAAATTTCAATAATGTTGACCCCCCCCCCCCCCCCCACACACACACACACACACACACACACCTACACACACACACACACACACACACACACACACACACACACACACACCTACACACACACACACGTGTACAAACCCCTCATTGCCTACGTAATTCATCGATGGTCCCCTAGTGAAATCATATGATCGCGTATGACCGAATGCAAAATTTAGCAGGTAGAAACAAAACAAAACGACCCAGAACCCTAAAGGTGTAAGGTGGAGCCACCAATCGCTGTTCAAAGCACTTTCCTCTTTTATAGAAAACCCCCTTTTATTCGACCGCCCCTTTCAGCATGCATGTCCACCCCTTTGGGCAGTACATCCCTTTGTTTTAGTACACTAAAGAGTACAGACGCTCCATGAGTGCACCCATCCCCTTTCTGTAATCCGCTGACTTCCTATGCACCCTTTGCAATATCTAAATAGATAGTTGCATATCTTTATGGTAATGGTACGCACAATGTTGTAGAGACAGGAATCCATTTTCTCCTTTTTTATATTATAATATTAGAAGTCCGGATCCTTTGTGTTAATTTAGCGTCAGATTTGTGCTAAGACGACCTTGATACGATAAGAAGACATCGTATTGATTAAGCAGAACCTCTAACTGCTTAGGCTAAGTCAACACCTTATCTACATGGGTCAATAAGTGGGAACTCCTTTCCTAATTGATATTAAACGACAGGAACCACATTGACAGTATTTTAAAGTCATTTTGATATGTGACGTTTAAAAGAGCCTTCATTTAATTCTAATGTTTCCCTTGAATATCTGCAAATAAAATGAACTTTAAAGATCGAAGAGATTAAATGTGACTGATTTGTCAAGAACCTTATCTACGTTATAACCTTTAGAGATGAGAGTGAATAGTGTTTACCTGCTTAATAGACACACATGCACGATATTGACAGGTTCGAGATCAAAACTAGCGAACACTCCCAGAACTGAAGGAGGCGCGCAGAGTTGGCGCCAATTGACGGAATAATTACATGCGGCTGTTTTACAAACGGAAGCCTTGTAGTTTTCTGCACACACGCATGCACACATACCTTCCCGTTGTAAATGTATTTGAAAGAATGACCTATTTTGGTGTCAGGGTCTGTGCATCATAATTTTTTTTCTATAGGCATTGAAAACTTATTGTTGGCGGATAAGAAAGCACATGTGACATATGACTTTGATTTATTCCCCGGTGGTGCAATATACTGATACCAATGAGTATTTATGATATCGCTGTATTTTGTCCTGCACCCATTTTGTGGCTATTCAAGCCTGACTATGGTGGGTAATCGTCCAAAGGATTCATAAGAATTTTGATTATAAAAAGTAACAAACACAATTTGTTTCACGTCAATGAGAAATGTTAACATGTACATGCATGTTCATACATGTGGTTTATTGTTCCCGTTTAAAGGAAACCTGCTCTTAGAACCCCCAAGGAGCGTAGACTGTAACCGTATAGACTGTCAATTTCTGGGGTAAAATAGCTGTCGGTTTAGGTGTGAATGAAGTGGGTTCTACCTGCATGCATACTTGTACACATGTATATCCCGTTGAGAGCATTCATTCATTTTCCGCCGGATAAACACAGAGTCTACAGTATAAGTGTATCTTATGCCCTTAGGATCTGGTGCAGGTCTATAATATACAGGCCCTAAAAACCTGACTTAAGCTATTGTGATATATAGAGCGTGTCAACATGACACGGGATGTAAACTTTGTAGATTCTATAACGTAAGTCACAGCGTAAGACGTAAGTAAGGACGTTAGCTTATAGTTATATACTCTTGAAATTCTATTAAAAAACCGCCATTTCAAGCACTTAATTTCACAGCAGGTGCGAACATTATTATTACTGCACCCCTAGAAGGGTGTAGTATTTATGGACATTCGCACATAGGTATATAATACACAGGGATGCTCTGATCCTCCGTGTCACCCTCAACTACAATAAGTCAATACACATTTCTTTTTAAAAGGTATGATATAAGTGGCGAGAGGTTCCTTGGGCTGAGACAAAGGGAGGGGTACCTGTCTCAGACAAAATCCGCACTTAGCTGCTCAGTGTGCACTAAAGGGGGGTTCACACTTGGCGATTCCTGAACCACGGGAGGCTTGGTCCCCCGCTGTGTGATTTCCATCCCCGGGAATTTTGCAGGCGACTAGCGTATAGGTGTGACGTACAGAAATCACTGCTACATTTTTCGCCAATTCTAAAATCCCCTTTAGGGCTGTGCAGAGCGGAGGGGGACGAGTGATACAGGAAATACAAGTGCTTTCTGATCCATTGTGTACTTAGTACAGCCCTTTTTCTTAAACAGATCCCCTTCCTCGAGTCTCCGAGAAATGTTTCCCCTGGCTAATCGCATAAAATGGGATTCACACGATGGGATTCATGTACCTTACAGGGCGTTTTTCTGAGACAAATCCTGCTGAGATTCTGTACTCGAACACAATTTCTTCGTCTAAATTGTAGGGTTTCATTTCCCTGAGAGATGTTTTCCCTCCTGTAATTGTTGAAGACATTTCCCCTAAAAAGGAACAGAATCGCATGAGATTTTGAACCCTGTGAGGTACATGAATCCCACCGGCTGAATTGCACTTAATCGCAATACCGGGGCCCCGAATCGTAGCGGAACCGATCTGTCTCGTTGGTCAGGGGGTCGCCTGCGATTCCGGGCTAGGTGGAAGCCGACCCTCACCGATGGGGGTTTGGGGGGGGGGGGGGGGGGGGCACGGAGCTCGGGGGCGGACTGCGGGACCTGCGAAGTTGGAATTTGTCGCCGATAAATTGTACCCTCCCGGGAGGAGGAGGGTGGTATCGGTTTCTCAGGGACGGGAATCGCAAGGTAAACTAAAACCCATTGGGCGAGCTATATAAATAGAGCGTCAGTAAACGCAGGGAAAGGAACACGCTTAATCTAGGCACGGATGATATGTTTGAAGAATATCATGATAATGTAATAGTCCTTTCCTGTTTGAAAGTCAATAAAGAAATTGGAAATAGAAATGTTTGTCCATGTTTTTGTAGTCACATCTAATATAATTTCACACGGAGGAATGTTGCCCTATGCTTGAAGATAGCATAAACTCTGGTTGAGACCTGATGGGATGTCCAGCCGACAATAATTAACGCATGAGATGTCTATTGCACTGAATCATTGCCACTGAATCCACTAATCTATAGAAATATGGAGTAAACGCACTCTGCTATGTATAACTCCATCAGTGGACCAGCAAGAAACGATCATTCGAACACATGAAATGAATGCTATCATTGCCTATTTATAAGTTTAGTATGTTCGGAGGTTGTTGTGTTTTTTAATTTCTTAACAGAAATATTAAAAAAGTTAGTTAAAGACGATTCTTTGATCTGGGCTTCGGGAATTCTAAAGCAATAATAACATACGAGGGGTCGTTTCCATATGCGGCTATCTTCCTATCTAGACAAGGGCCTTATCGTAAAAGATCCACGACTGTACCTACCATCACGTCTCCCGGCTGAAGAACAGCGGCGACCGTGGCCCCGAGGAGGAGGACCGCCGGCGTGAGCGGCCCCATGGCCCGTCAACAAAGTGCGCAAACCCCGTAAAAGTCCGTCCGCTAATACCCGAACTCACTCCCTGTACTCTGCCGGGTAGCGTCCAGTAAAACGTCGGGTTTCCATGACTAAACAGATATGAATACTGTGTTGAGCGTACAGGGAACGAACTATATGCTACCGTACCGTCTCAGCTTGACCTCTCATGTCGTGAATCGACAACAGGCTGGGAAATCCCAAAGTCCAAAAATAGTTATTCCATGTGACGTCAAACACCAAGCCCCTACCAGATGGCGCGACTATCACCTGTTGGCATGTTTTCGCCACACTGCACCGCTAGAGCAAGCTACAGAAAGAGGTTTTGCGGTACAATAAACCGGAGCGGCGCAGTGTGTGTTTTCGCAACAAAATGTCTTCAAAACAAAATGTAAATAGTGTATTTTATATTTAATAGGATAGCTTTGCTTTCTAGGAATCAAGAGAAAATCATATGATTCATCCATTCTATAAGAGCCTTATACTATAGTTTACACAGTTCAGATCTGCAACATTGGAAGGCAAAGTGGCACCGCTAAAAAACTTTGGATGCCCATTCTCAAAACACCATTTCTGGAGATAGATGGGTAGTACTATCATAGTAAAGTACACTTAAACAGTGTAGTAGCTAAGATGACAAAAAAAATACGAAATTCTAACTTCAAACCCCAATAGCTTTACCACTAAACTTCGTTCTTGATACAGACCTCTGGAAATGTTGATTTGAATACGGGTATCTACGGTTCTAGCGGGACCATTTTGGCTTGACTTCCAGATTGGCCCCCACCTGTTACGACTTAAAAGGGAGCGTTCAATAATTATGGCGGGGGGGGCACAGTTTTGTTTAGGGCCCTATGTTTAAACAGCGTTTATATTTTTTCCTATCGATGAAACATATAACCAGATGGTATGTGGCGTAGCAAACTTTTACTTTGGGAACAGATCGTAGACAGGCAGTGTATATCGTAGGCTCATCGCAGACGGGCGATCAACTGCCCCGATTAGAGCTTACCTTCCGACGTGACTTTCATTTCTTACCAGGGCGGGGGAAGGGGGTCTAACGTTGACTTTTCTTTTAGCTCAGTGGAAGCGGGGCCTATCAGTGACATATTCTAAACAATATTCTTAGATAGTAATCATTGTGAATTATTTTCTATGTCTTTTTTTTCACTAGCGTTTTCTTTGTTATCTTTGGAATCCTTGATAATCTAGAAATCTCAGGTACATCCTCTTAATGATCTATAATGTGACATAATATTGAGAACAACACAGGGGGCTTCCTGACAGGTCCTTGCTGCAGATAGTGGTTAATACCCAGCATTTGAAACGTCATTTGCACTGACTCCCCCCCCCCTCCCGCCGGGAGAGTATATATAAACAGTAGGTGTGTACACAGGAATCACTCTTCACCTAGACACCGAGGCATCAACATCTCCAGGCTTCTAAGCATTATAACTACTACAGCGAGGAGGCTAGAAAACCATAGGATCCTAGGCTACCGAGGGTAGGACTTCTCCACAAGCTAGCCTACTATTATCCCAGCACTGGAGGAAACAAGGAACAGAGATTGATACCTGCTACCACCATATCCCATCAATAAGTGATAATAACTCAAAGGAGTATCAGGAACACTAATAGAGTGTAAGTACAGCTACAACCAAGAGGACTTTTCTCATGTGAACTGCACAGAAGTGAATGTAATTGTATGTTGTTGAGTATTGTTATGTAACTGTATAATGTGCTATGATATATGTTATAAATACATATCTGTGTATGGTTATCTGTCTTCTTCATTAAGAATAGAAGATATTCCAAATTCTCTTTTCTTGTCACTGTGTTAGATAGTCTAGGCCTTAGTTACTGTACGTGACACAATTTCCAGGGATTTTCAGCAATATCCTATTTGTAGTCCTTAACAATCTATGTTTGAAGGTGCAATTGGGAATATCTTCTATGACGTAAGTTTGATAGAGTTACTTCTGAAAGAAGATAACAGTCTCTACACCTGGAGAACATTTAGCAACATTCTCATAACCTAATAATTCATACAAATAAGAAATCCATTCAATAGTCTATGCAATAACCTCTGCTGAGCATTGGTTGATAGGAGTGTTTTAAATTTTCCCGTACACTTTTCAAATTTTGTTCATGAGGCATTGTGGGTCCTATGGTAAAGTTTTTGATTGGTTGATAGGAGGATGAGACTGGATGGTTGGACGAAAGATGAGGAATTAACAAGAATTCAGTTTCCATTTTATGGAGATGCGTTCTACAGTGTAGAGGGGTGGCAAGAGAGAAATCTTGGAGGTTGAGGGCGGTTTAAGGGTTTATTGAGCATCCAGTGCAGATAGATATATTGTCATAGAACTGGGGCTAAACAATGAGGCAGACTCCCATATTTGTGATCAATGACAAGAATTAATGTTTGTAATGAAATACATTTATACCATATCACAATAAATTGGCTTATTTGTACTGCTAAAGTAATAATTATCATACAAGGTAATTACAGAGCAGGGAGAACTCCACATTGAGTACTTGAAGGGGTTCTGCGTTTCAAAAAGCGGGACTTTGTGTTTCTTCTTTAGTGCCACACCATGAGTTGATCCACTAATGCAAAGGATCCCACACCCCACGACATATTTTACAACAAATTGATAGAACTTCATTATCTGCATGTTAATATTAGCCCTACTATGAAAAGTGAAGGTCCTGCAAGGGAGCCTGATGACTATGAACATCAAAGTCTCGATAAGTAACTTTAATAAGATGTACATAGTCAACCATTGATTTGTTAAGAAAAAATATATTATTAGTTTGTATACCCTTGGGTAAATGTCTCACTGACCAGGAAGAACAGATTCTGTTTGACACTGAGTGATAAAAGAATATTCATACATCCCTCATAAATGCCATGCAGCGTCATGTCGAGTGGCGGCATGCAAAGCTGCAGCATGTTGACCTGCAGCATTTTGAGCTGTGGAATGTCAATTGCTGGCATGCAGAACTGTGGCATGCTGAATGCCGGTATGCTGAGCTGAGCATGGTCATACTGAGCATTGTCATTCAAAGCTGCAGTATGCTGAGCTGCAGCATGCTGAACTGGACATGCTGAGCGGCTGCATGCCGAGTGGGAGCTGTGGCATGCCGATCTGAAGCATACTGTGTGTGGGTATGCTGGGTGATGGCGTGCTGAACACCAGCATGCTCACCATGGACCTGCTGAGCATGGGCATGCTGAAAAGTGGCATACCATAGCAAGTGCTCGTATGCAAAGCAGTAGCATGCTGAGCAGCGGTCAAACTGTTTTGAGACTGCTGTGAGACTTTTGTACGACTGTTGTACGACAGTTTTGAAACTGTTGTCGAAAATGGCCGCATCATTTTAGACTCCCCTGTTTTTTTACCTTACCTTATTTCTAAGCGGAGGGGAAACTTTTATGGGGGTTATTCCAGGGGGGCAACTTTAATTTTGATTTTCCCAAAATCTTTTTGACCGATTCATGCCGCAAAAACTGCGCCCCAGCCATAAATAATGAATACTCCCAAATTGACACATATTAATGAAAATGTGTTGTGCCTTGAACGACTGGCGCTCTTCCGTCTATGAGAGATATGCATTTGCTACTTGTTGTGTATGTGCGGGCACCTATTAGCTGAATTTGTTGCCCGGCATATATGAATATAGATATAAGTATGCGATATGTATAGGCGGGCGAATACATTTCGCGTGCATGATCCTTACGTATGGCGTATTCATAAGAATACATATCAATAAAAAATATAAGATTTACTTACAGTCCCCTACACACACAACCCCCCTGCCACCCCCACACCCTCACGCCTGTCCCCCGCCTATCAACCTCCCTCTACACTCCCTTTACTATATACCCATGCCGTATATACTGTAAATACGCACCGTTTCGGCATATGACATAAAAATACTGTACGGACCACTGGTCCGTACACTAAAATATGGACCACCTTGCCATACACGTTTATTAAGAAATTGGTTGTTAAGAAAAATGAAATTGATTTTTTTTTAAATTTCGGGTATATAGTAAATATATAACGTCCAACCATGCTTGTACAAGTCACAGAACTCGATGATAATTTACCGTTTGTACGGAACTCGGCATAAATGCCTCGGTCCGTACAAACCGTAAATTACCATCTCGGTCTGTGATTTGTACAGCATGGTCAGGACGTTCTATATAATTACTCCTATATCGACATTGAAGACCATGCTCTTGATTTTAACCCCGACCCCGACCGTGGCCCAGACTATGGAGCATGTCCAGTTCAGCATGGCCAGTTTGACACTGCGAGCAAAGGTGTTTTGAAAGTGATTTTTTTTTTAAAGAAATGTTAAATTACAAATGAATACTGGGTTTATTATCAAATGATACCCAATCAGGTTTTAGAAAGTTTTATGATCAAAATTGGTACAACAAGATTGGATTTTCCATATAACACGGAGTTGGATGATTAACGCAAAATAAGATGACGTTATCTACGCACGAGGAGACAAATTGAATATATACACATGTATGTAAACTGGAATTATCATGGATTTAATGCATTTAACAAAGTTGTTGTAGTTGCCCAGCCGTGACGTTCACTTGGTTTTCCCGAAGTCATCCCACTTATGTTTTTATCCCAAATAGAATCTTGTAAATGTAGTCCTATACCACCTGGACACGATTAATTACCGCGATGTGTTAAAACGTGACAGAATTGCATTCAGAATCTCAAGCAATCATGTGCATTAAGGGTCGAATACCCTGCCGTATTTTGTGCAATATTCTACCAAATTTACATACGGTTCTATATATATATACATGCATGCGTCCAGGACAACAGGTACTACAAACACTAATTATTTCATGTTGTATTTATGATTAAATGTATATGATTCTTTTTATAGCTATTCATCTGTTCATCATATTTTGATAAGGAAAACAAACTCAATGTTTGTTTTATGTCAGGGAACTTCGGTTTGTAGGTAAATGGTTCTCGTCCTGAAAAGAATCTACAGGTGTCCTCTTTTCAAACCACACTCTCTACCACTTACATATATAATTGTAAGTGATATGTGACGGGGGTCCCCCTTTACGCATGGCATCAAAACGACGTGAATCAGCAATGATTCGCAAAAGATCTCGTAGCAGATTGAAGTTCAAATATTCCGAAGTGGTTGTAACATGTATTTTTTCCGCATTTACAGAGGCTTATCTAGGATGTTAAAAAAACAACGTTAGTGCTATTGGTGGGGGACAAAATGGAGGAATGCTATGTTGTTGCTGAGACTGTTTGTCAATTGGGGCCAGGCGAAAAAGTGGAAATACTTTTCATGTGAAATTCATTGCCTCAGAGAGACTGAAAAAACATAGAAAACACATTAATGTTAGCCATAGACGGCGTGTGGTGAGGTATACACCACTGTTTTATCAGAAATACTGATGCTCAATATTAAATGCCACTAGAAAGATATAGAAATAAGTGCAGTGGAGCAGACTGCACGCTATATGACAGCAGTCGCATGACCATGGAACAGCCATGGGTCACTAAAACCTAATCAAATAGCTTTTGCCAGGTACCTACAGGTGGCGCCTGCACGGCCACCATGCAACGTCGGCCGGTGGGTCTGTACACTCTATTAAAGCATGTTCGGTAGACACCTGACGGCGTCGAAATATAGTCACTCCGGTGGAACACACCTTTTTATCGTGAGCAAACCCACAGGCCCGTTCCACGACCGACGTTGCACAAAAACCATGCAGTCGCCACTAGCGGGTACCTTGCAAAAGTTGTTTCCTAAGTGGGGGGACGAATAGCCGTAATCTCCTCGTAGTTGACGCTTAGTAATATCCGAGCGACAGCGAGAATATTACGTCGTAAACTACGAGGCGGTTACGGTCATTTGTATAAAAAAAATCAGTTGCTATTGTATCTATTACATACCTATACGATTGATAACAAGAATGGCCAATTTAGCAACATAAAGGATGGCTACACATTCGATAAGGCTAAAGCACTGTCAAGCATGGTGGTGATTTGGTGTATACTTACGTAGTGTATAGGGTTCCCCAATAGTCTGTGTCTTAAGCATGCAAGACAATTGCATACCTTTGATTTATGACGATAAATGAGACCAATATTATCAATTCTAATTAATTCACAACAAAATAACCTTCCAGACATTGTCTTTTAGTTGACCTCAAGATCTGTAGAGACTATTTTTCCGGAATTTCTTCCCTGAGATTCTGACAGAATCTCTGGGTAGTGAATTTCAGGTTATCTAATTAATTTCTTATGGAGACTGGTGGATAATAGATAAAATAACGAATGGTTTTATGTACGAGTGGCTGTAATCTCCTCGTAGTTGACGACGTAATACCCTCGCTGTCGCTCAGATAAACTACACGTCAACTAATCGTAAATCACGGCTTACTCTTCGGGCAAATGCCATTGATATGACACTTTAGATAAAGCTAAAATTGAGCATTTTCTGTGAATGGGTGATATTTGAGGAACTTGCCATAATTACATACCTATGTGCTTCTTCCACTAAAGTGTCACGCCCACTGCAGGCTCTAACTGTCCTATTTTCACTCACATTTTACTGTTTCTATAGTTTAAAAAGTGGAATGTAGTATATCAAACCTCCCTCCACATTATAACACAGCAATGAAACAGTGTTAACACCATCTTGAATAATGGAAGATGGTGTATTGGTGAGATGTTTGCACCACGCTAGATCTCATTATGAACATACATGTACATCGTATACAAATATTTAAATGTAAATACATGCTAAACCTATAGCTGATCCTGATTAGAAACCATGTTGCGGTATCGAAAAAGACAGTACCTCTTAAGGAGATATTGACAGAGGCATAACAAAATTGAAAGGCTCTATCTTGCATTACAATAAAAAGACACATATAAAACCGATTCGGGCAGTCATCGAGCCTTACATGTTGCAGCACAATGTTTCACTCACTACTCTCACTTTCCATTGAGAGGTCGTTTGGAAACCAGAGAGATGGTTGGTGAGTGGTAATAGTGTTTGTTTAACATCATACCAATAGTGAGAATCCCGAACGGCAGAAATACAGGGCAGCGTGCGGTGAAGCAGGACGTGGTCCCCTTTATTTCAAACGAAAGTGGCAAGAGGGAACGGTTCCTAAAATCAGTGAGAAATAGTGAAGATGAAAATCTCCATATGCACAGGACTGAGAAGGTTCTTAACTATAATACTATTTCTGCCAGAAATGACAGTAAACATTCTCCTCTATAAGTAATCCCCGTATGAACCATAAGACAAGAATAGCAAAATATAGTGTTCATCCCTTAAATTGACATAAAGGTCATATTGCTCTACGGATCTTATACATGATAAAAGTAAAGGAAAAGAGATGAAGAATCCTATTGATGTCACGTGACCTGGCTGATCTTCAATGACGTCATGGCATGATCCACGGTATGTCACATGACCCTTTGCCCCCGAGGCGGAAGTTGTTCGGCACACTTCGTCAAACACAAACTTACCAATTTGGTTTGCCAGACCTATTTGTCATATATCTTAAGATTATTCAAAAAATTGCAACGTACTCCTTGAGAACGTTGGGCTGTTACTGACTTTTTATGAGACATGTATCTGAAGTCTTGCATCCACACTGTTCATTTGTTATATCTATGATCTCCACGTGTACCCCACCCTCATATTCTAGATGTTGACAACAGGACCAGTAGTCCAGATGCCCCAATGGGTCATGAATCATTATCTTACTCTTCCTTAACACATACTTTATATGTAGATAGAGACAACCATGATTATCATTAATAGGTCCATCCTGTATTCAGATAGTAGGGTGTGAATTCATTGTGAAGTCCCGGGGTCAATTTTTGCTCAACCACACAAGGTCAAATGGCCGTATGTAGTTGATCATGCTGAGACCTGACCACAGCCATTACTTACTGATGAAAGCATAGAAGGCTTCGTCCACAATGTTTGGATAGACATTGACATCCCAGATGAAAACGTCCTTCAATATGAGTGTACACTGATGTCATAGGAGATATCGCATCAGTCACGACCCGTGTCATTTCTTTCCAGGAACTCACGAAGGATACTGTGGATATCCATATAGCTACCGTACAGAATACGTGTCGTCATATCAATATTTCGATGAAAAATACGATCTGCATCCCATCATTTAAAAAAAAAAAAAAGTAGCGATCAACAGAGATATAATGACATTTGAGTTCCTTTCCCTGCATTTCAGTATTTACAAAATAAGGAATTGTCATACAATTAGCAGCAGCAGCAGTAGCAGCAATTGTGCAGCTGTCTCCTCTCAACGATAACACCGCCATGCCCAGCCCAATCACCAGAAACCCCAGAGAACACCCCTCTATGAAAGACTATAATAATTACCTGAAGAATATAAACAACAACGATTAACATATGGTGCTTACAACACAAACCGTTTGCCAAATATTAAGTACCGCGGAAGATATTGTCGAATTCAATGGGGCTTTCTAATGAATCTATGAAATAAATTCTAGATTCTCTAAATCCAATGAAAATTACTTTTGAACTAGTTGGAAAAAAATACGTAGTTTCTATTTTTGCTTTAAGTCATTCTTTCCAATTGATAGCTATTTCAGAGAAAAACAAAATCCTCATATACATAAGGCATTGAAGGAAGGCAACGTTAGCAATCTCTACCAGCAGAAGATTTCAAAATAAATTCTAGTTGAGGATCCCTAGAACGACGTATACCACATTCTATACCTTGGTTAAGGTCTAGGTCTCAACGAAAATTGCTGTGCTCATTACCCATGAGTACTGCGCAAAGCTAAGAATCCCTACTGTGAGATCGACCAGCTTGAGAACCCCCCATCTGTGCTTTAACGGTTGATGCAATACGCTTGCAGATTTAGTATGAAGTGAAAACAATGAAAGAGATCAAAGATGTTATACTTGGTAAACAAATCAATACATCCATTCTATCTAGAGTTGTCTCAATAATGGCTTTTTTGATACATGTCAAATGAAGTAGGGTTAAATAACATAAGTTATCAGAAAGCTTCCCCCCCCCCCCCAAACAGTGACACACCAAGAGGTAAATCCGTAGTTAGTTGATATAATCCATATAATCTCTTGTAAGTCTGGCTGAGTAACCAAAAGGAGTTGGCAATAACGGGCATTTCAAAACGAACCGGTGTTGAACTTGGAAAAACACTGAAAGTGCTCAGAGCGGAAACACTTGGTGTCACCAGAAGGCAGGCCACACTCCGGGGCAATGGTCGTTGAGAGTTTGTGAGTCCTTAAGCACATATGGATGTGAATACCAGCTTTTGTGGGCGGTGAGACCCAACACATGTAACGTCAACTGCCAATACATACACGTATTGATATCTGTCTTCGTCCTGTATCAACACTAAGCACCGGGAGGCCCGCGCGGGTCGTACGCTATTGATCTCTGGATCCTAATTACCTGAGACCCGAGTGAGCCGTACTGGAGGTGAGTGTGCCTTGGCTGGGGTCTCCGGCTCCTCCAGGCATGCCCCGGGCTCCTGCTCAGTACCTGATAACCACCTTACCTGGCCGGCTATACAGAGAAACTTGCGGCCGAGCTCGGCCAAGGAGAGCACGCATGAATGCCGATTAGTTAGACAGCTAATTGTACTGGGCCTATCATTAGTGCTTGTAGGAGGATTTACTCCTGGACCATTCAAACTGTGAATAACATAGATATAATACGTACATACAGCCAGTATGCTGGTTGTTCACCCTCATTATGTGAGCGGTGGCAGCGGTGGCAGTAACACCATAGCGCTTGCCTCGCCCACCTGTGTACAAGGCAGCGTGTACAACTTCCCGACCTACTCGCCCTACCTTCCCCACCGGGCGACCACTTTCTCCACGGCCCGCCCTGGAGATGTGGCCGAGCTACGGGTGACCAACGCCACTACCGCGGACGAGACCTCCTCTAACGGTGACCCTCAGCATGGAGCAGTGACTTCAGCCTCCGCCAACAGCCCGAAGCCGAGGGCCGGAAGGATGTTCGGACACTACGACCGGACGTCGTTCCTCTCGCCCCGCCAAGAGAGGGCGCGGCCGACGGGACCGGACTTCCGGGGGCTCTACCACCGGAGGAGGGTGGGACTCGTGTCGCCCCCTGCCGCGTCCACACCGGTGAAACTCCAGCTGGACAAGTTCCCCATCTGGGGGCAGTTGAGACGGTCCCGAACCGACCTACGTGCCTCCCTGCCCAGCAACCAAGGTGGGCCTCTTAATCCTTTTGGTTCTATCCCCACTTTCACGCACGGAGGTTCTGTAAGGCCTGGAACCCACCAACGCTGCCGACGAAATTCAGACCTCCAGATCCATCCCGACGCCCATTCCAATGCACACCAGCGCGCCTTACTACGCGCTCTACGTCACACAATTGCATTGAATTGGATGGGCGTCGGGATGCATCTTGAGGTCTGACTTCTGCCTCGGGCGTTCGGTGGATTCCAGGCCTTAAGAACATATACCAATGCAATGGTTCGTAACTCGAGACACCGCAGTTATGGGTACTGTGGCCTATTCTGTGAGGCAGGAAGCGGTTCCATATCCTTGTTTTTCATAACACAACTTCTTGTCACTTAATCAGAGAGTGAGAGCAAAGTTTCTTTAAAAACGATCCCAGAAATGGGAAAGAGTTCCCTGTAAGGCCCAAAGCTTTGCGTAAGGTAAAAAGCATGAGTGTAGATCTAGAAATCTGGACGTGTACATGATCGGGGATGGGGGTCCAGCCAAAAGTCAGTGTCTATGTTTTTATTTGAAGAAGTGTCCCCCTCCCCGATTCAATATCCTACAGTGCAGGCCACCCTCGGGGGGGGGGGGGGAGGGGGGTAGATTCTAGGTACCTATCAATAAATACCTCGATCTCTGCTTCTATAATCTGGCAAAGCGGCACGCAGTCATAAGCTCAAGAGATATTGCTATGATACAACCCTAGTCATGTCATGTAAATTTACCCAAAATACTCCAAATCGCTGCAACTGGCTGGCTGCACCAAATGCTCGGCAGGGATCCTACATTCTACTGGTAAATGAGCCACACAGGTCTGCCATTAAACTCTATGGTCTATTTACTATATGAGGAAGCCTGGAAGACCGTCTAACATTGTAGGATCGCCCCTGAATATAAATCCACTTCTAAGAGTGCATGTACCTCAGTACCTCAAGTTGCCTTGCACTGTATGAGGTCCTGAATAACTACCACTGTGCAGGTGACTAGGGCATGGCGCCACAGGAAACCTTTGTTTGAATCTCTCTCTCTCCCCCCACCTCCCTCTCTCTCCCTCTCTCTCTCTCTCCTCATATATTCAAAATCTCTCTCTCTCTCTCTCTCTCTCTCTCTCTCCCTGTTCATCTCTAGTGGTCCTTATGTCCCGCACCCCCCTAGAGACCTAAATACTGATATTATTTACACCAAATATTACATTAAGTGAGGGTTATTACATGCCATTATTTGGCACATATGTACATTTCCCTATGACTCTGTATATTTACAAGATGGTGGAAAACAATTTTAAAAGTGGTCCTTATGTCCCGTTTGGAACTAATAGGTTCCCTAACTAATTAAATATAGTTTTTTGTGACCCTCACTATTGTGATATTATTCCCTATCAAACTTCCTCTAACTTCCTAATTTTTCGATATCTTGGACCACTTTTCGCCAAAATGTGAGCTTATTCCCTAATTATGCAACTGTACTTTCCAGTTTCGGGGCCAAATACACATTAAATTTTTTCAAACTGTTAATAAACCATTTTTTTGCAGTCCTACACATGAATATAATGCCCTGACCTCAGTTATACCCATTTCTATGAAAATACTCATTATATATGCGATTTTTTGCCTTTTAATGGCAAATCATATATAGCCATTTATGAAAGTGGTCCTTATGTCCCATCAATGTTGACCCACACATTTCTGTTTTAAATATATTTTTAGCTAAGATTGTAACATGTATTATTTTCACAATACTTTTCTAATTATTTCTAATTGTAGAAACCTCAAATCGGACAATTATTAACAATACCATTCATAATCTTGTTAATTTCAAAAGTGGTCCTTATGTCCCATGGGCTCCAGCTCAAGTATAATTTAAGATTCCCTTTAACTTTGTCAAATCACTATTGCCCCATGCGTTTTATATACCAAAATAAATGTAACTGCCCCTTCTCTTGATTTGTGATAGAAATCTACATATAAATCATTTTCTGGCACAATTAAATAGCGAAAATACATTTTATGGGCTATCTGATGGTGCTGCCACCTAGTGTTAATTATTGAAAACGGATGGCAGGGTACCCATTTCCTGTTGGGTGGGTACCAGTTCACAACGTCACAGGATGACAACAGCAGACTGTCACATAAGACACTACAAAGACTTTATAAGGTAAGATTTACTCTTATATTTATTAGTTACGAGTATATAACAAGGAAACTGTAATGTATTTGTGAAAGAAATGCACAAGAGGCTTACTTTTTACTTTATTAATTAAAGGAAGAACAGTAACTATGCATGTCTAGTATAGGCCTACTGTTACTAATAGTGTTACTGTCGAGTGTCGTAGTGTTGTGGTACCATGCATTAGTTACTCAGTGAAAATCCTGTAGCCCCCTCCCCCCCCCCCCCTCTTATTTTCCCATTTCATTGATTAAATATTATTTTGAACCTATACGGGAAACCTATGGGAAATCTGTATTTGACAAACATGGAACATACTGATAATGTTGTATGCGCCGAGTTTCGATACAATATCGCGCATTCCAATACCTAAGGTGGGGATATGTTGTGAAAGGGTGTATAATATTGATAAGTAAAATATATGCATATTATACCCAATGCGAAAACAACCCACCTATCCTACATCCCCCCGTCCCCCCCCCCCCTCCACGTCCTTCAGTCTTCACCAACACCCCGTTTTGCACTACAGTCCCCTGCAATATCCAACATCACCATACCACAGTTTTATTATTACAGTAGAACCCTGCTTCCGAGTATATGGATACAGATTTTCTTTTTTACAATTTACCCTGACCACAACCCCCACCCTTGTTGCACAGAATCCGCTTTTCATTAACACCCCCCCCCCCCCCCATCCCCATTGTACATTTACATTTACCTGCTTTAATACAAACTTATGCGAGGCATATTTTATCATTTCCGAAATTTGCTGTGGAAAAAATTAAGCCCTCAGCCCCACCTCCTTTCTCCCCATGTACGCATTTGTACCGGTACATATTTGCTTTAACCCCCCCCCCCCCCCCCCCCCCCACCTCCCTTGCTGTGTCCATACTTTGCGGACCACCACTTCTGCCCTACAACCACACCGCACTCTGTCCTACGCCCACACCCCACTCTGCCCTACACCCACACCCCACTCTGTCCTACGCCCACACCCCACTCTGTCCTACACCCACACCCCACTCTGTCCTACACCCACACCCCACTCTGTCCTACACCCACACCCCACTCTGTCCCACACCAACACCCCACTCTGCCCTACACCCACACCCCACTCTGTCCTACACCCACACCCCACTCTGTCCCACACCAACACCCCACTCTGCCCTACAACCACACCCCACTCTGTCCTACACCCACACCCCACTCTGTCCTACACCCACACCCCACTCTGTCCTACACCACACCCCACTCTGTCCTACACCCACACCCCACTCTGCTCTACACCCATTCCCCACTCTGCCCTACACCCACACCCCACTCTAACTTACACCTTAGGTTTCATAGGGTTTGTAAATTGACTAAGTTATCGCGTTACCGCTACCTCTATGCAGTCCATACTGCCCCTCCACCATACTACCCCGCCATCTATACTGTCCGTCAACCATACTGTCCGGGTGTCCCTCAACCATACTGCCCCTCCACCATACTGTCCCTCAACCATACTGCCCCTCTACCATACTGGCCCTCAACCATACTGCCCCTCTACCATACTGACCCTCAACGATACTGTCCCTCAACCATACTGCCCCTCCACCATACTGTCCCTCAACCATACTGCCCCTCCACTATACTGCCCCTCCACCATACTGACCCTCCACCATACTGCCCTTCCACAATACTGCCCCTCTACCATACTGCCCCTCAACCATACTGCCCCTCCACAATACTGCCCCTCCACCATGCTGCCCCTCTACCATGCTGCCTCTCCACCATGCTGTCCCTACACCTGCCTGACCGACCGATCGCCCCTCCGACCGATCGTCCCACCGACCGATCGTCCCACCGACCGATCGTCCCACCGACCGATCGTCCCACCGACCGATCGTCCCACCGACCGATCGTCCCATCGACCGATCGTCCCACCGACCGATCGTCCCACCGACCGATCGTCCCACCGACCGTTCGTCCCACCGACCGTTCGTCCCACCGACCGTTCGTCCCTCCAACCGTTCGTCCCTCCAACCGATTGTTCCACTGACCAATCTTCCCAACAAGCGATCGGTCGGTGGGACGATCGGTCGGTGGGACGATCGGTCGGTGGGACGATCGGTCGGTGGGACGATCGGTCGGTGGGACGATCGGTCGGTGGGACGATCGGTCGGTGGGACGATCGGTCGGTGGGACGATCGGTCGGTGGGACGATCGGTCGGTGGGACGATCGGTCGGTGGGACGATCGGTCGGTGGGACGATCGGTCGGTGGGACGATCGGTCGGTGGGACGATCGGTAGGTGGGACGATCGGTCGGTGGGACGATGGCTTGATTTTCCAAACGCATGCATGTAATATGCAAATTTATGAAAAATTTATTCATTTAAACAATATTATGAGGTAAGTAGGCTGCAGGGAGTAGTGGTTAGTAACTGATTGCAGGTTGATGGGTCATGGATAGGGAAGTTGATGAGTGTATTGATTGTTAATGAGTGTGTGTGAGCGTGCTCTGTGCAACGGGGGGGGGGGGGCATTTAACAAACAAAAATTTGCTCATCGGTACACATCCTGTTGTATACCCACACCCCAATCTGTCCTTTATCCTATCCCTAATAAAAAAACTCCATAGGCTTAACATTGGGTCACTGTATTCGGTCTTGAGTTCAGAAAAATGAAAAATGGGCGGGGTAGGATCAATTTTAAACCAAACGAGAGTTAGTCGTGTTGTTGTTCATCACACTCGGGCAAAGTCGTGTATCACTGCACTCGGCTTCGCCTCGAGCAGTAATACACGACTTTGCCATTGTGCGATAAACAACAACACGACTCTTGTTTGGTTTCTCCTAAAAACCCACACCCCACTCTGTCCTACACCCACACCCCACTCTGTCCTACACCCACACCCCACTCTGCCCTACACCCACACCCCACTCTGTCCTACACCCACACCCCACTCTGTCCTACACCCACACCCCACTCTGCCCTACACCCACACCCCACTCTGCCCTATACCCACACCCCACTCTGTCCAACACCTACACCCCACTCTGCCCTATACCCACACCCCACTCTGTCCAACACCTACACCCCACTCTGTCCTACATCCACACCTCACTCTATCCTACACCCACACCCAACTCTGTGCTACATCCACACCCCACTCTGTCCAACACCTACACCCCACTCTGTCCTACACCTACACCCAACTCTGCCCTCCACCCACACCCAACTCTGTCCTACACCCACACCCCACTCTGCCCTATACCCACACCTCACTCTGTCCTACGCCCATATCAAACGCCCGCTCTGTTATGCACTAACACCTCACTCCGTTATTCTTTCAAAGATCAAAATCACCACCTCTAGACTGACCCGACCCCTACAATAAATAGTGTATACCCTGCCACCCCCCTCCTGCCCCCCCCCCCTCCCCCCACCCTGCTCAGGAGCAGAAATCGGTTGTCAGAACTAAAAGTTGGGTATGCGGCATTGTAGGTGAGGTAGGGTAGAGATGAGGGGTTATGATTAACTATATTTGCCTATATAGCAAATGACTCAATTTTATTAAATAAAACTAATGAGTTAAATAAAGTATTCATTGATGTTTCTTTGCCTGAAACTATAAACACATTCATATGATTTCAATATATATCAATATATCTATTCCTATTTTTTCATAGGTTGCCCTGATTCTGCTTTCCAAGGATGTGATTGGCCACTTTTCTGCACAAGGGACTATACAAGACTTCTCTCTAAATTGCCGATCATTCATCACCAATCAAGACACGACTGCTACCTCTTCCCCTTCATCCCTGTGTGCTGCTGTGTATAGAAGAAAATTGAATGACTATACAAGTAACCTGGGGATGCACACAAAATATTTATATTTCATACCAGGGTCAGCAGTCCTCATAGAAGGACAAAAGTCGCAAGGGAAAGTTCAAAAGACACAAGGAAATAATTGACAAGTCAGGTATGAAAGTTGTAAGTGACTTTTGAGAGGAAAGTCGCTGACAAATCTGCTCACAGGTTGCAGGTATCCGAAGTAGCAAGGGGTGCACAAATTGTCCGTGAATTTTCCCCATAAAATAAGTGCAAAAGTCGCTAGGTGTGACCCAGTCTCTAGCAACATGTTACTGGGGCAGGGATAGGTTAGGGTTAGGTTATGGTTAGGGATAAGTTAGGGTTGGAGATTTTAGAGTTATTTATTTGACTTAGGATTGATTATATTAATGTGTCCGGAAATAATCTTGTTTATTTGACTGTAAGCTAAGTACAGTAGAACCCCGCCGGACACCCCGCGTAAACAGACACCCCGCATAACCGGGCACCCAGCGTAACCGGACACCCCGCGCAACCAGACATTTTTGCTCAGAACGGAAATTTTTCCCTCTATTAGATGTTTAGTTTAACCCCGCGTAAGCGGACAGTTATTTCGGTACGAAAAGGGCAAAAAACCAACGTAAGCGGACACCTCAGACGGACACCCTGGCAAAAATGGTCGATCAGTGTGGGGACAACACTACGGATTATCAAAATTAATCTGTTTTTGGCGTGGTCTATATGTCCACCTCCAGAGGTTGGACAATAGGAGTGTGTGGAAGTTGTCTAGCGGGCCTGACGGAGCTTTGTGAGTGGAGAGGGAAGTCCATGGCAGGCTGGAGCGGGTAGGTGTGAAAGCTGTTGCGGTTACACAGGTGGTATGTAAGAGGGCCTAGACAAGCTGCAGGTAGAGGCATGGGTTGGGCTGGGTGTCAATTTAGCAAATAGAGCATGTACATTTGTAGATTTTAACAAATATTTATCAACTTGTTCATTAATTCATTCCTTATTCTAGATGTAATTATTTGTTATTTGAAATTGCACATATTCTAATAAAGATTTTATATGATAATTATTGTTCATTTATACTTATACTATAGAAATATGTCTAATAGGCAATTCAGCACTATATAACCAGCATAAACCTCAAAACCCCGGGTAAGTGGACACCCCGGGTAAGTGGACACTTTGGCCCGGAAGGGAGGGTGCCTGCTTACGCGGGGTTTTACTGTATATATTACAGAATAAATGCCTTATAAATATAAGAACATCGGGGATGTACAGTCACCCAAGTTTAAATAAGAATGGTAACACTGGATGATAGGGCTGCGGGTATATTCCGGGTATGGCCGGCCATGTGGCTGGGCCTGACCAGAGATTGTGGCTGGCACTGCAGGTGGCGGCCAGCACCACGGGCGGTATCAAATGCACCAAATTCGCTCACCGGAACTGTTGCAGTAGCGAACGCACCACCAGACCTAACCTGTCGCAGTACTGAATTCAATGGTATTTTTCCTTGCGATATTGCAGACCACAATATGCAAACCCTTTTTCACCCCCTTCCTCCCCACCCCCACTGATTTGGGGTTTGTCGCCGACATTCCCTTGAGACTCTCTTTGAGACATTTCATTATAACATGTTATATATTATCACTTGTGATCTTTACCTTTTGGATGCCGCCTCCCGCTGGGAGGGCCGTTGGCCCGGGTCCTGGAAAGGGACCCGAGCACACTGGTAGTTATCCCTCCCCTTGCGATATACCCGGCCCATGGTAGGTATCAAACATCTCAGCCAATATGTTTCTCTCCACAGAAACAGATTATAATCGTTAACAGTCATTATATATCACAAATTTGTCTGGCAAATCATCTATACATTTGTCTTTGATAATTATATCAAGTTGAAAACTATATGTATAAATAAAAGTCCATTTCAATTTCGGACGTGGCTATACCTATCTGCACTCTTACGCAGTAACCGCGATAAAAGTCCTAAGAACTAAATAAAGAAATTTTAAAAAAATTTGTGCCAAAATGGCCCCCTTCGCATCCATTCTG
This sequence comes from Alentia gelatinosa, assembly GCA_950022655.1. Classification (NCBI taxonomy): domain Eukaryota; kingdom Metazoa; phylum Annelida; class Polychaeta; order Phyllodocida; family Polynoidae; genus Alentia; species Alentia gelatinosa. The sequence continues at coordinate 47,218,397 of OX465586.1, forward strand.
GTGCTACTTGAAGCTGACAACCCTCCTGGGTGCCCTACCTTACCTGTACCACCCCTGACAACCCTCCTGTGTGCCCTACCTCACCTGTATCATCCCTGACAACCCTCCTGGGTGCCCTATCTTACCTCTATCACCCCTGGCAACCCCCATGGTGCCCTACCTTACCTCTATCACATCAGATAACCCTCCTGTATACCCTACCTCATCTGTAAAACCCCCGACATCCCCCCTGTGTTCACTACCTCACCTGTAAAACCCCTGACATCCCTCCTGTGCGCCCTACCTCACCTGTTTCATCCCTGACAACCTTCCTGTGTACCCTACCTCACCTGTCTCATCCCTGAAAACCCTCCAGGGTGACCTACCTAATCTGAACCACCCCCGACAACCCTCCAGGGTAACCTACCGCACTTGTACCACCGCTGATATCCCTCCAGGGTGACCTGCCAAACATGTACCACCCATGACTTCCCTCCAGGATGACCTACAACACCTGTACTGCCTCTGACAACCCTCCAGGTTGACCTACTTCACCTGTACCACCCCTTACATCCCTCCAGGTTGACCTACCTCACCTGTACCACCCCTTACATCCCTCCAGGGTGACCTACCATACCTTTAACACCCTTGACAACCCTCCAAGGTGATCTACCACATCTGTACCACCCCTGACAACCCCCCAGGGTGACCTACCACACCTGTACCACCCCTTTCAACCCTCAAGAGTGGCCTACCTCACCTGTACTATCCCTGACAACCCTCCAGGGTGACCTACCTTACCTCTATCACCCCTGACAACCGTCCAGGGTAACCTACCACACCTATACCACCCCTGATATCCCTCCAGGGTGACCTACCTCACCTGTACCACCCCTGATATCCCTCCAGGGTGACCTACCTCACCTGTACCACCCCTGACAACCATCCAGGATGCCATACCTAACCTGTATAATACCTGACAACCCTCCTGGGTGCCCTACCTTACCTGTTTTACACCTGACAACCCTCCTGTGTGCCCTACCTCGCCTGTATCACCCCTGACATCCCTCCTGTGTGTCCTACCTCACCTGTATCACCACTGACATCCCTCCTGTGTGCCCTACCGCACCTGTACCACCCCTGACATCACTCCAGGGTAACCTACGGCACTTGTACCACCGCTGATATCCCTCCAGGGTGACCTGCCAAACATGTACCACCCATGACTTCCCTCCAGGATGACCTACAACACCTGTACTGCCTCTGACAACCCTCCAGGTTGACCTACTTCACCTGTACCACCCCTGACAACCCTCAAGGGGGACCTACAACACCTGTTTCGTACCTGACATTCCTCCTGTGTGCCCTACCTCATATGTATTACCACTGACAACCCTCCTGGTGCCCCACCTCACCTCTATTAGCCCTGACAACCATCTTGTGTGCACTTCCTCACCTGTACCGCCCCTGATCACCCTAGAGGGTGCCCTACCTCACCTGTTTCACCACTGACAGCCCTCCTGGGTGCCCTACTTCACCTGTATCATCTGTGATATCCCTCCTGTGTACCCTACATAACATGTATCGCTCCTGACAACCCCCTTATGTACCCTACCTCACCTTTATTGTACCTGAACACCTGTCTGCGTAACCTACCTCACCTGTATCATCACTGACAACCCTCCTGGGTGCCCTACCTCACTTGTATCGCCCCTGACAACCCTACTGTCTACCCTACCTCACCTGTATCGTCCCTGGCAACCCTCCTGGTGCCCTACCTTACCTCTATCACCCCAGAAGACCCTCCTGTATACCCTACCTCACCAGTAAAACCCCCGACATCCCTCCTGTGTGCACTACCTCACCTGTAAAACGCCTGACATCCCTCCTGTGTGCCCTACATCACCTGTGTCACCCCTGACAACCCTCCTGTCTACTCTACCTCACCTGTATCACCCCTGATAACCCTCATGTCTACCCTACCTCACCTGTATCGCTCCTGACAAACCTCCTGTCTGCCCTACCGCACCTTAATCACCCCTGACATCCCTCCTGTGTGCCCTACCTCACCTGTACCGCCCCTGACAACCGTCCTGGGTGCCCTACCTTACCTCTATCACCCCTGCCAACACTCCTGGTGCCCTACCTTACCTCTATCACCACTGACAACCTTCCTGTATACCTTACCTCACCTGTAAAACCCCCGACCGACCTCCTGTGTGCCCTACATCACCTGTATCGCCCCTGACAACCCTCCTGTATACTCTACCTCACCTGTGTCATCCCTGACAATTCTCCTGGGTGGCCTACCTCACCTGTATCATCCCTGATATCCCTCCTGTGTGCCCTACATTACATGTATCGCTCCTGACAACCCCCCTATGTACCATTTCTCACCTATGTCATCCCTGATATCCCTCCTGTGTGCCCTACATTACCTGTATCGCTCCTGACAACCCCCTTATGTACTCTACCTCACCGGTGTCATCCCTTATATCCCTCCTGTGTGCCCTACATTACATGTATCGCTCCTGACAACCCCCCTATGTACCCTACCTCACCTGTGTCATCCCTGATATCCCTCCTGTGTGCCCTACATTACATGTATCGCTCCTGACAACCCCCTTATGTACCCTACCTCACCTGTATCATACCTGACCACCTGCCTGTGTAACCTACCTCACCTATATCATCCCTGACAACCCTCCTGGGTGGCCTACCTCACCTGTTTCATCCCTGACATTTCTCCTGGGATCCCTACCTCATATGTATTACCACTGACAACCCTCCTGGTGCCCCACCTCACCTCTGTCACTCCTGACAACCCTCCTGGGTGCCCTACCTCACCTGTATCGCCCCTGACAACCCTCCTGTATACCCTACCTCACCTGTATCGTCCCTGAAAACCCCTCTGTGTGCCCTTCCTCACCTGTATCACCCCTGACATCCCTCCTGTGTACCCTTCATCACCTGTATCACCCCTGACAACCCTCCTGTCTACTCTACCTCACCTGTATCACCCCTGATTACCCTCATGTCTACCCTACCTCACCTGTATCGCCCCTGACCACACTCCTTGGTGCCCTACCTCACCTGTATCACCCCTGACAACCCTCCTGGTGCCCTTCCTCACCTGTATCACCCCTGACATCCCTCCTGTGTGCCCTTCCGTACCTGTATCACACCTGACATCCCTCCTGTGTGCCCTACCTCACCTGTATCACCCCTGACATCCCTCCTGTGTGCCCTACCGTACCTGTATCATCGCTGACATCCCCCCTATGTACCCTGCCTCACCTGTATCATCCCTGATATCCCTCCTGTGTGCCCTACATTACCTGTATCGGTCCTGACAACCCCCCTATATACCCTACCTCAACTGTGTCATCCCTGAACACCTGCCTGTGTAACCTACCTCACCTATATCATCCCTGACAACCCTCCTGGGTGGCCTACCGCACCTGTATCATCCCTGACAACCCCCCTATGTACCCTATCTCACCTGTATCATACCTGACCACCTGCCTGTGTAACCTACCTCACCTATATCATCCCTGACAACCCTCCTGGTTGGCCTACCTCACCTGTATCATCCCTAACATCCCTCCTGTGTGCCCTACCGCACCTGTATCACACCTGACATCCCTCCTGTGTGCCCTTCCTCAACTGTATCACCCCTGACATCCCTCCTGTATGCCCTACCTCACCTCTATCACCCCTGACATCCCTCCTGTACCCTACCTCACCTAAACCGCCCCTGACATAGCACCTTGGTGCCCTACCTCACCTGTATCACCACTGACAACCCTCCTGTGTGCCCTACCGCACCTGTATCACCACTGACAGCCCTCCTGTGTGCCCTACCGCACCTGTATCACCACTGACAACCCTCCTGTGTGCCATACCTCACCTGTATCACCACTGACAACCCTCTTGTGTGCCCTACCTCACCTGTATCACCACTGACAACCCTCCTGTGTGCCCTACCTCACCTGTATCACCACTGACAACCCTCCTGTGTGTCCTACCTCACCTGTATCACCACTGACAACCCTCCTGTGTGCCCTACCGCACCTGTATCACCACTGACAGCCCTCCTGTGTGCCCTACCTCACCTGTACTGCCCCTGACAACCCTACTGGATGCCCTACCTTACCCCTATCACCCCTGGCAACCCACATGGTGCCCTACCTTACCTGTATCAACCATGACAACCCTCCTGTGAGCCCTACCTCACCAGTCTCATTTATGACAACCCTCCTGCATGCCCTACCTCACCTCTATCGCCCCTGACAGCACTCCTTGGTGCCCTACCTCACCTGTATCACCACTGACACCCCTCCTGGGTGCCCTACCTCAACTGTATTAACCCTGACAACCCTACTGTCTACCCTACCTCATCTGTTTCGTCCCTGGCAACCCTCCTGGTGCCCTACCTTACCTCGATCACCCCAGAAGACCCTCCTGTATACCCTACCTCACCAGTAAAACCCCCGACATCCCTCCTGTGTGCACTACCTCACCTGTAAAACGCCTGACATCCCTCCTGTGTGCCCTACATCACCTGTGTCACCGCTGACAACCCTCCTGTCTACTCTACCTCACCTGTATCACCCCTGATAACCCTCATGTCTACCCACCTCACCTGTATCGCTCCTGACAAAGCTCCTGTGTGCCCTATACCGCACCTTTATCACCCCTGACATCCCTCCTTGTGCCCTACCTTACCTGTATCACCCCAGATAACCCTCCTGTGTGCCCTACCTCACCTCTATCACACCTAACATCCCTCCTGTGAGACCTACCTCACCTCTATCACACCTGACATCCCTCCTGGTGCCCTACCTCACCTGTATCACCCCTGACATCCCTCCTGTGTGCCCTACCACACCTGTAGCACCCCTGACATCCCTCCTGTGTGCCCTACGTCACCTGTAGCACCCCTGACATCCCTCCTGTGTGCCCTACCGCACCTGTATTGCCCCTGACAACCCTTCTGTGTGCCCGACCTCACCTCTATCACACCTGACATCCCTCCTGTGTGCCCTACCTCACCTCTATCACTCCTGACATCCCTCCTGTATACCCTACCTCACCTATACCGCCCCTGACAACGCACCTTGGTGCCTTACCTCACCTGTATCACCACTGACAACCCTCCTGTGTGCCCTCCCGCACCTGTATCACCACTGACAACCCTCCTGTGTGCTCTACCTCACCTGTACTGCCCCTGACAACCCTATTGGGTCCTTACCTTGCCCCTATCACCCCTCGTAACACTCATGGTGCCCTACCTCACCTGTATCAACCCTGACAACCCTCCTGTGAGCCCTACCTCACCTGTCTCATTTATGACAACGCTCCTGCATGCCCTACCTCACCTGTATTGCCCCTGACATCCCTCCTGTGTGCCCTACCTCACCTGTATCATCCCTGACATCCCTCCTGGTGCCCTACCTTACCTGTATCACCCCAGATAACCCTTCTCTATACCCTACCTCACCTCTATCACACCTGACAACCCTCCTGGGAGCCCTACCTCACCTGGTTTACCACTGACAACCCTCCTCTACACCCTACCTCACCTCTATCACACCTGACAACCCTCCTGTGAGGCCTACCTCACCTGTCTCATTTATGACGACCCTCCTGTATGCCTTATCTCACCTGTACTGCCCCTGACATCCCCCCTGTGTGCCCTACCTCACCTGTATCATCCCTGACATCCCTCCTGGTTCCCTACCTCACCTGTCCCTTCCCCGACAACCGTCCTGGGTGCCCTACCTTATCTCTATCACCACTGACAACCTTCCTGTATACCCTACCTCACCTGTAAAACCCCCGACCTCCCTCCTGTGTGCCCTATATCACCTGTATCTCCCCTGACAACCCTCCTGTGTGCTGTACCTCACCTGTGTCATCCCTGACAATCCTCCTGGGTGGCCTACCTCACCTGTATCATCCCTGATATCCCACCTGTGTGCCCTACATTACATGTATCGCTCCTGACACCCCCCCCCCCTATGTACCCTACCTCACCTGTGTCATCCCTGATATCCCTCCTGTGTGCCCTACATTACCTGTATCATCCCTGACATCCCTCCTGGTTCCCTACCTCACCTGTATCTTCCCTGACAACCGTCCTGGGTGCCCTACCTTACCTCTATCACCCCTGCCAACACTCCTGGTGCCCTACCTTACCTCTATTACCACTGACAACCTTCCTGTATACCCTACCTCACCTGTAAAACCCCCGACCTCCCTCCTGTGTGCCCTACATCACCTGTATCGTCCCTGACATCCCTCCTGGTTCCCTACCTCACCTGTATCATCCCTGATATCCCTCCTGTGTGCCCTACACTACATGTATCGCTCCTGACAACCCCCCTATGTACCCTACCTCACCTGTGTCATCCCTGATATCCCTCCTGTGTGCCCTACATTACCTGTATCGCTCCTGACAACCCCCCTATGTACCCTACCTCACCTGTATCATACCTGACCACCTGCCCCTGTAACTTACCTCGCCTATATCATCCCTGACAACCCTCCTGGGTGGCCTACCTCACCTGTATCGTCCCTGACAACCCCCTATGTACCCTACCTCACCTGTATCACCCCTGACATCCCTCCTGTGTACCCTTCATCACCTGTGTCACCCCTGACAACCTTCCTGTCTATTCTACCTCACCTGTATCATCCTTGATTACCCTCATGTCTACCCTACCTCACCTGTATCGCCCCTGACAACACTCCTTTGTGCCCTACCTCACCTATATCACCGCTGACATCCCTCCTGTGTGCCCTACCTCACCTGTATCATCCCTGACAACCCTCCTTGGTGGCCTACCTCACCTGTATCATCCCTGACAACCCCCCTATGTACCCTACCTCACCTGTATCATACCTGAAAACCTGCCTGTGTAACCTACCTCACCTATATCATCCCTGCCAACCCTCCTGGGTGGCCTACCTCACCTGTATCATCCCTGACAACCCCCCTATGTACCCTACCTCACCTGTATCAATCCTGACCACCTGCCTGTGTAACCTACCTCACCTATATCATCCCTGACAACCCTCCTGGGTGGCCTACCTCACCTATATCATCCCTGACAACCCTCCTGGGTGGCCTACCTCACCTGTATCATCCCTGACATCCCTCCTGGGTTCCCTACCTCATATTTATTACCTCTGACAATCCTCCTGGTGCCCCACCTCACCTCTGTCACTCCTGACAACCCTCCTGGGTGCCCTACCTCACCTGCATCGCCCCTGACAACCCTCCTGTATACCCTACCTCACCTATACCGCCCCTGACAACGCACCTTGGTGCCCTACCTCACCTGCATCGCACCTGACAACCCTCCTGTATACCCTACCTCACCTATACCGCCCCTGACAACGCACCCTGGTGCCCTACCTCACCTGTATCACCACTGACAACCCTCCTGTGTGCCCTACCGCACCTGTATCACCACTGACAGCCCTCCTGTGTGCCCTACCTCACCTGTACTGCCCCTGACAACCCTACTGGGTGCCCTTCCTTACCCGTATCATCCCTGGCAACCCTCATGGTGCCCTACCTTACCTGTATCAACCATGACAACCCTCCTGTGAGCCCTACCTCACCTGTCTCATTTATGACAACCCTCCTGCATGCCCTACCTCACCCGTATTGCCCCTGACATCCCTCCTGTGTTCCCTACCTCACCTGTATCATCCCTGACATCCCTCCTGTGTTCCCTACCTCACCTGTATCATCCCTGACATCCCTCCTGGTGCCCTACCTTACCTGTATCACCCCAGATAACCCTCCTCTATACCCTACCTCACCTCTATCACACCTGACAACCCTCCTGGGAGCCCTACCTCACTCGTCTCATTTATGACGACCCTCCTCTATGCCTTATCTCACCTGTACTGCCCCTGACATCCCTCCTGTGTGCCCTACCTCACCTGTATCATCCCTGACATCCCTCCTGGTTCCCTACCTCACCTGTATCATCCCTGACATCCCTCCTGGTGCCCTACCTTACCTGTATCACCCCAGATAACCCTCCTCTATACCCTACCTCACCTCTATCACACCTGACAACCCTCCTGGGAGCCCTACCTCACTCGTCTCATTTATGACGACCCTCCTCTATGCCTTATCTCACCTGTACTGCCCCTGACATCCCTCCTGTGTGCCCTACCTCACCTGTATCATCCCTGACATCCCTCCTGGTTCCCTACCTCACCTGTACCGCCCCTGACAACCCTCCTGTGTGCCCTACCTTACCTCTATCTCCCCTGCCAACACTCCTGGTGCCCTACCTTACCTCTATCACCACTGACAACCCTCCTGTATACCCTACCTCACCTGTAAAACCCCAACCTCCCTCCTGTGTGCCCTACATCACCTGTATCGCCCCTGACAACCCTCCTGTCTATTCTACCTCACCTGTATCACCCCTGATAACCCTCATGTCTACCCTACCTCACCTGTATCGCCCCTGACAACACTCCTTTGTGCCCTACCTCACCTATATCACCGCTGACATCCCTCCTGTGTGCCCTACCTCACCTGTATCATCCCTGACAACCCTCCTTGGTGGCCTACCTCACCTGTATCATCCCTGACAACCCCCCTCTGTACCCTACCTCACCTGTATCATACCTGACAACCTGCCTGTGTAACCTACCTCACCTATATCATCCCTGACAACCCTCCTGGGTGGCCTACCTCACCTGTATCATCCCTGACAACCCCCCTATGTACCCTACCTCACCTGTATCAATCCTGACCACCTGCCTGTGTAACCTACCTCACCTATATCATCCCTGACAACCCTCCTGGGTGGCCTACCTCACCTATATCATCCCTGACAACCCTCCTGGGTGGCCTACCTCACCTGTATCATCCCTGACATCCCTCCTGGGTTCCCTACCTCATATTTATTACCTCTGACAACCCTCCTGGTGCCCCACCTCACCTCTCTCACTCCTGACAAACCTCCTGGGTGCCCTACCTCACCTGCATCGCCCCTGACAACCCTCCTGTATACCCTACCTCACCTATACCGCCCCTGACAACGCACCTTGGTGCCCTACCTCACCTGTATCACCACTGACAACCCTCCTGTGTGCCCTACCGCACCTGTATCACCACTGACAGCCCTCCTATGTGCCCTACCTCACCTGTACTGCCCCTGACAACCCTACTGGGTGCCCTTCCTTACCAGTATCACCCCTGGCAACCCTCATGGTGCCCTACCTTACCTGTATCAACCATGACAACCCTCCTGTGAGCCCTACCTCACCTGTCTCATTCATGACAACCCTCCTGCATGCCCTACCTCACCTGTATTGCCCCTGACATCCCTCCTGTGTTCCCTACCTCACCTGTATCATCCCTGACATCCCTCCTGGTGCCCTACCTTACCTGTATCACCCCAGATAACCCTCCTCTATACCCTACCTCACCTCTATCACACCTGACAACCCTCCTGGGAGCCCTACCTCACCCGTCTCATTTATGACGACCCTCCTGTATGCCTTATCTCACCTGTACTGCCCCTGACATCCCTCCTGTGTGCCCTACCTCACCTGTATCATCCCTGACATCCCTCCTGGTTCCCTACCTCACCTGTAGCGCCCCTTACAACCCTTCTGTGTGCCCTACCTTACCTCTTTCTCCCCTGCCAACACTCCTGGTGCCCTACCTTACCTCTATCACCACTGACAACCCTCCTGTATACCCTACCTCACCTGTAAAACCCCCAACCTCCCTCCTGTGTGCCCTACCTTACCTCTATCTCCCCTGCCAACACTCCTGGTGCCCTACCTTACCTCTATCACCACTGACAACCCTCCTGTATACCCTACCTCACCTGTAAAACCCCCAACCTCCCTCCTGTATGCCCTACATCACCTGTGTCATCCCTGACAATCCTCCTGGGTGGCCTACCTCACCTGTATCATCCCTGATATCCCACCTGTGTGCCCTACATTACATGTATCGCTCCTGACATCCCCCCTATGTACCCTACCTCACTTGTGTCATCCCTGATATCCCTCCTGTGTGCCCTACATTACCTGTATCGCTCCTGACAACCCCCCTATATTCCCTACCTCACCTGTATCATACCTGATATCCCTCCTGTGTGCCCTACATGACATGTATCGCTCCTGACAACCCCCCTATGTACCCTACCTCACCTGTGTCATACCTGACCACCTGCCTGTGTATCCTACCTCACCTATATCATCCCTGACAACCCTCCTGGGTGGCCTACCTCACCTGTATCGTCCCTGACATCCCTCCTGGGTGGCCTACCTCACCTGTTTCATCCCTGACAACCCTCCTGGGTTCCCTACCTCATATGTATTACCACTGACAACCCTCCTGGTGCCCCACCTCACCTCTGTCACTCCTGACAACCCTCCTGGGTGCCCTACCTCACCTGTATCGCCCCTGACAACCCTCCTGTATACCCTACCTCACCTGTATCGTCCCTGAAAACCCTCCTGTGTGCCCTTCATCACCTGTATCACCCCTGACATCCCTCCTGTGTACCCTTCATCACCTGTGTCACCCCTGACAACCCTCCTGTCTACTCTACCTCACCTGTATCGCCCCTGATTACCCTCATGTCTACCCTACCTCACCTGTATCGCCCCTGACCACACTCCTTGGTGCCCTACCTCACCTGTATCGCCCCTGACAACACTCCTTGGTGCCCTACCTCACCTGTATCATCCCTCACAACCCTACTGGGTGCCCTACCTTACCTGTATCACCCCTGACATCCCTCCTGTGTACCCTTCATCACCTGTATCACCCCTGATTACCCTCCTGTATACCCTACCTCACCTGTATCGTCCCTGACAACCCTCATGTGTGCCCTACCTCACCTGTTTCACCTCTGGCAACCCTCCTGTGTGGCATTGCTCTTACCTGTACAATTATTCACTTCCTCCTGTGTACCCTACCTCACCCGTACTGCCCCTCAAAACTCTCCTGTGTACCCTATGTTACCTGTAACCCCCCACCCACAACCCTCCTGTGTACACTACCTCACCTGCACGCCCCTCAAAACTCTCCTGTGTACCCTATGTTACCTGTACCCCCCCCCCCCCATCCACAACCCTCCTGTGTGCCTTCCCTCACCTCTACCACTTCTCTACCCTAATGTACCTATACTACCTCATATATTTACTCATGTTATTTTCCTTACCAAAGCATACTACCCGGTTTACTGCTGTTCTTTACCTTACCCAATAGCACTTTCCCTTCCCACTTCCTCCGTTTCCTGTATTTCCACATATACCCCCCTTCTTACCTTACCACACCTTTACTACCCCATCCACCCCACCCTCTTATTTACCTGTATTACCCTTTTTACCCCCACCATACTTATATACCTAATAAACCGATGTTGTCCGCTTTATATCACATGCAGAATGTCATATCTCTCTTAAATATGGATAAAAATGGCAAATAATCATATTTTAATCGAAATATACCAATATTGAGTAAATATTCAAAAACTCTCACACGGGACAGAAGGACCACCTCAAAGGGTCAAAAGGACCACTTTTTGGGTGAAGGGACATAAGGACCACCCTCGCGGGACATAAAGACCACTCCCGCGGGACATAAGGACCACAGTGGTCCTTATGTCCCGCGAAAACGGGACAAAAGGACCACTGTGGTCCTTATGTCCCGCGGAAACGGGACAAAAGGACCACTTAAAGACCTCTCTCTCTCTCTCTCTCTCTCTCTCTCTCTCTCTCTCTCTCTCTCTCTCTCTCTCTATATATATATATATATATATATATATATATATATATATATATATATATATATATATATATATACATATAATGTGTATATACATGAGAATAACTGTAGCTGTAACAAAGAATTCTGATTTTCATTTAGATTTTCAGCTACATTGTACATAGTCATTTATTATGTTTTCCTTGCGCTATCACTTGTTCAGAGGACGTGCAAGCCTTGAACATAGCTGACACAACTAAGAGCATGATTCAGATGTGTCACCTGGATAATTACTCTAAACAGGCGATAAATATTTGCGCTCGCAATAACACTCAATGGTTCAAGTGTTCCCAATTCCTTTGTCTCCTCGATATTATCTTTGCTACAAATATGTAGGGTGACAGTTTGAGAGAAGGAGGCGTCGTGGCTGGTCATCGACCATTAGTGATTATCACAGTTTTGGTATTGAACTGACAGGATTCCGTCAGTGGGCTACAAACAACACTTTACTTTGCTAACTGTCATGATTTACATGACATTTATCAAACTGAAGATGAAAATACACTCTCGACCAGATGTATGTACCTGTGGCTACTATGAACTCTTTGCTATAAAACCTTCTGGAACGTTTGACAAACCTCCAGTTTGCATTCGGAAATAGTTCCAGCATGGCAGCCTTCCTTGAATACAAAAAGTGTAATTCACTACACCAGTCAACTTTTAGTCTTAAACTCGTGGAAACATGGGTACACATGGACCTTTTCTTTCAAAGAAATATAGTAGATACTTCCTAAAATCACAGAATGCAATGAAAGCATTTTCTATGGATGTTGAGCATGTTCGCTTTTTATGAAAAGCTCAGATAATGGGGTCTGGTAGTGGATTGACTGGTAATTACTCATATGCTGGATTTCTTCATACACTATATTCCTTAATCTGATTCGGGATCAATAAGCCACTTCCAAATAACGTTCATATGTATATGTATATGTTTTTATGCCTATTTCGTTCAGTAAATAAGCGGCTGATATGCATAGATGTAGGGGTCTCTGTTTTATACTGTATTGTGGATATGGAAAACACTTATAGGCAAGACGCTTTAGAATACATACACGTATGCATGCAGTCTTTCATGTTATTGGGTATTTGCCAATATATGTAGCTACAATAGATTCTATACTTGGTAGGCTTTAAGTAACTCTCAAAGGGGACCTTGTAGGACTGTGTTTGTTATTCGGAATGTGTCTTAGGTTTATGACACTATGTAATTCCGATTTGCTACCAACCTCGATGTCAAACATGATTATCAAAGGTAACTGATCGCTTCCTTGATGGCTCAACTAATTCTAAAACCAGCTAATTGTGAGTTAACAGATTACGCTTACGCATAAATAGTACACAATTCATGATAAATTCAAATTTACTTCAATATACATGAAATATATCGGTATATAATCAACCCCTCGTTAGTACAATGTGAGTGTTTACAATTGGGGATATGAATTAATGATGAGATTCCATGAGAAAGTGTAGCCTACTTGAGTTAAATCTTTCAGGGGATCTTTAGTCCACTTAATGTGCACGCACGTGTAATTCAATCATCTTTTTTTCCATTTCACTTTTGAAAGTGCGATAGAGGGAAAAGCAACTGGTACGGCTGTGGCGGAATATATGATTTCGGCCCACCCACCACTTTACCTTAAAACTGTAGGAGGTACCGCCGCCTATGCCCAGTTCTATGTCACCCTTTCCGACGCTCTTTCGATCATCATTCTTGGCATTTATATCGATCTTAGAAAAGCTATTGTTTGTAAATCCAATGAGGATGTCTAATTAAAATAGCTCACTTTTTACATCTCTCTATGGCTACTCTTATCTTCCCCATTTTCGTCTTGTATACCCATCCTCTCCTGCTTGGTATCATCCCTCGTGTCTTTTAAATATCCTTACGCCGAACACAGTTTCTGGCTTCGTTTACGCATGAGAAGCGTAGATGTATTTTCCCGGTCCTTCCTGTGCCCTATATACTTGTATTTAATGTTGGACGGGGCGAATATAATTATATGTGAATATCCACATTGCCGATTTGTATCCTTCGTTTCACGAATGACCTACCAAGAAGTAACGACAAGAATGAGTTTTCTTGAATTCATTTACCTCTAATCCATACTGTGTTTAAAGACATATCGGACAATTTGCCGTGAAAATTCAAACCCATGTCATTTTTCTGAAAATTGAATACAATTATCTCTATGTATTGTAGAGCACATATCTATCTTAAAAATTGGGGGTCACCATGCTAGATTTTGATTTAGAGATCAATGTTATGATCATTTTATATATGAATATATAGAGATTCTAAAAAGTTATTTTTCACACAGTAAAACCCATGTCAATTTCATCAAACTTTCACAGAATATAGTACATGTATAGTACTCCATTTATAGGTTTTAAAAATTATAGGTCACCATCCTTGTTTTTGAAAGAATTGAAGAAAACCATATTTTTTAGTACATTTCCTATGTAAATCAAGCAAATGAAAAAGGGCTATTTTACCTATTGGATTAGGTCAAACTAGACAAAACTTAAATTTTGCTCTTTGGAGTCTGTAATGTGCCAGAAATTACCAATTTCAATGGATGAATGGGAATATTTAAAAATCACCAGGTGGCGCCACCGTAAATTGTAGGATACGCCTTTAAAGGACCAGGGTAACACAGGAGTGTCGCAGATACGGCTCCCAGATTGGTCACAGAACTACACATTATACTTCCTGGTCTGGAAGGATATGGGGCTATGGGTCCATAAAGTATGTACGCAGAAATTCTGAAACTTGTCAGCCCTCACCCCCACCCACTCCCTATCTTGTACGCAATGGAACAAAAAAGGGAGTATACTCAAAATTTCCGAAACTTTTGGCCCACCCCCACCCAGCCCCCCTCAGTGCGTACATACTTTATGGATGGCCCCATACTAAAAATTGAAAGTGACTCATAGAGCTATCACATAATGACGTACCACGAGTAGTTGACAACATCGGGTCTCTTCCAATTTAAAGGCAGGAGGCGGGGAGGTGCGCGGAGGGGTGGGGGTTAATCGTATACCCATAACACATTCACGTTCTAATTGGAAATCTTGTATCGTAGGGGCCTATTTGAATTGCCTCGTCTCTACATGCCAGGTAATATGCCATTTGTGCAAAAATAAATACATTACCGTCTCATTCTCTTCATAGAAATCGTCACCGCCAACGAGGAGATCGTGTTTTTTGCCCATCGTCGAGGTTACACCCGCCAGCAGGGCTTCACGTCTCATGGGTCTAGGCCGGTGCCTCAGGAGGTGCCCTCTAACCTCGCGGCCCTGGAGACAGGCCAGCCACACCACGATCTAGCAGACACTGCAACCGAAGCAGGTCACCAACTCACAGTAAACCGGGCTTCGCCGATAAACAGCACTGACACCATTCAGGCCCCCATGAAAACGTCCACTCCTAAAAACGTCAGCTACGCTCCAATTGGCGGCCTGCCCCGGAATTCATCCGCCAAGTCAACGAAATCCTCGCCGGCCGAGTTGCCGCGCATCTGCGACCCCAACGAGCCGGTGGCGACGCGTAGTGAGAAAATCTGCCAGATGAGGGCCAACCTCATGCCGGAAGTGGCTTTCGCTGCTGATGGGCAGGTGGAGAGTGGACTCTACCAGGCCACCTTCAAACAAGCGCCTGGTGTCATCGCGAATGATCGCCGAAATGATGTTTTCTTGCGTTTTGGTGGCACCGACTGGAAAACCAACAACAAACCCGTCATTTACAGTAACTTGTTCCTACCTAGGGTGACGTGTAAGCCTAAAACTATCGGAGTACGCTTCCGGACAGATATAGATCTGGTGAGGGCTGGAAAACTAACGCCATGACTTGGGATCATGGGGTGTTAATTTACTCCTGTTCATGGACTCGGATTTAGCATTCAGAGCTTCTCTCAATGCTCATTTTCTAGTGAGTCGCCATTTTGGGAATCTCAAAGAATGTAAGACAATGTAATTTCCCATGCTACACATCTAAGTCTATACTTTATATGTACTACCGGCACATCATATGGTTTGTTCAAATACGGTGTCTGTAATTTAGTAAAAAGTTTTCACCTTGTTTTGACGTCCTTACGTACCAAGTTTCTTTCGATAGAAATAGCCAGCTTGCTCCTAGAAACAATGTGTGTTGTGACATCCCGACGTCCCCAACATACTTTGCAGAGTATGCTGGAAAACCACAGATGTCGATTCCGTAAAAGAGGCTATACTTCTGACACTCAACAGCATAAGTATGTAATACATAGGTAATATTGCCTTTATATCTACCGCACAGTTTATAGGTCCATTGGAATTTAGCTCAGACTTCTCAAACCCCTTGAAAAGCGGATGATATTGAAGCATGAGACCATGCCTTGTGATATTACATGTATTTCTAGGATAGTTAGGCTAATCAGTTGTCACTTAGTAGAAACGTTACTGAATAAAACCTAATGGTTTACGATGGGCTTATATCGAAACAGCCTTAAACAATGGAGAGGCCAAAATACCGGATAAATATCACGGCATAACTTGTAACCTTGGTGACTAATGTGGCTCCATTGATGATCTGCTATAGAGACGCGACATCTGGGGGAATAATAGGAAAACAAAGCTTGACCTCACCACCGATGTTGGACACAGGCACCCGTCATCTATTACACCATTGGTTGTCTTTTTTCTGTAAAACAGAATCACCTTTTCCAGTTTAAAGAAAACAGAAATAATACAATTACCGTTGATAACAGGCGCTCCTGCTCGCACCTTCCAATAACTTACGCACATATCAATACAACACTTATAATACATAGATCTAGTTGTAATATCAATACAATCGTTTTGTTCTCAGGTCATATGACTCTGTTTCATATCATTAATTGGATTCCAATTATATATTGTTCTTTGATTGGTTAACTGTTCTACTCTGATGTAAATTTACTCTTGGACCAAGATACATTCATATGACGTTGAACAAAGGACATTACAAAATACAATACGTGTGGTTGGCAGTTTCTCGGCTCCTTTCTTTACATATGTATTGCAGAGGCTGTGTTATACTCATTTGTTTCATATATGCTCATGTTACCCAGATATGTTTTTGTCACCAGGTAGAAATAAATACACTCTCTTTGTAATGCATTGTTATATATGTTCTTGTAATAAATATAATTTGACAGCTCCACTTTAAACCCATTATATCTTTTGAATATTTTGTAGTCAAAGTGTGTCTCAAGTCAACATTCCCACATAAAATAATGTATTACGGTTTATGCGGTCATATACAATGACATTTTGAATGAATGTTTTATTTGGAACTGAGCATAGTTCAAAAGTTAGGCACATCCCTGGTTATTATGTGAAAATAACCTTTTTAGGGTGGTGATCCTGTTAAATCAATATTTCGAGACAAAACATTATAGCATACAATAATAAAGGTTTCATTAATATCAATTCTTGCCCACATGGAACATGGATACATGGATTTTTACTCCGATAGGGGGTTCAGTTTCGCTCAACACTTTCCAAGTGAGAATGCCTTAAAGCATTATGTACATAAACATGATGAAGGATGAAAATGCCTTAACACATTATGAACGGGAAGGCCAAGAATGCTAAGGCATTCATAGCAATATCTACATTTTTTTCGATAAATACAGAGGGAAAAGAACTTTCCGAACAAACTCACTTTTCCACACGCCATCGGGACCGTCGAAGACTGTCCGGGACGCAAACGGTTTTGATCTAAAACAATATTGTTTGATTTCTGTAAGTGGATGTTCCCTCTAATTGCTTCTCATTTTACCCCTAATAGTGGTCAGTGGGAAAGACCACAGAGCAGCTAACGTCACACACACAGTGCGCCTTTACATACTGCCCCATTCATATAAATGTGATACCAAGGCCTGTCACACACAGGCAATGACACACCAAAAGTTTATACTGATTACCATAACATGCCGTCATTCTTTAGGTGACGGATCGTGCCGGGTACCCCCAATGGATTGGGGTTTTGTGTAAGTAGTATATGAAAAGTAGACTATTGGACAGGCAACTTAGCAACAACAAACGAATAAACCGAGGTAATAAGCCAGAAAACAGAGGCATCGGAATATATCCAATACTCCACCTAACTTCTTATATACATCACATATATACGGACACCCCCCATTAACGGACACCTTTCCTTGGAACGTATCTCTCTATTAAATGTTTATTTAAACCCCGTGTAAACTGGCACCCCGTATGAGCGGGCTATTTGGCCCGGAGCGGAGGGTGCATATATATCTACTGCATATATCATATATGTGTGTGTAATACAGATGACGATTTTAAAAACGAGTGTCAGCACCAACAGTAGAATTAAATCCATCTCGATGCATAAAATAGGAACAGCAACTGTAATTCTTTTTACTGGAAGATTTATCCCAGGATAGACTGAATGAAATACATTTTAAAAGGAGCTTCTAAAGATAAAGCCCAGTTGGATGCTGATAGTTATCTCTTATTCCTGGCCATAGCGCTTGAGTATAATTCACCAGTTTAATTAAGATCGCTGCTACCCTGCAAGGTATGCGGTTCACCTTTGCTGAGAAGTAAGTGGTTGTGTCATACGATGACAGGGCTCATAATTTACTCCATATTTCGATTACGTAATACATATTATTTTGAAACATTATGGGAAGATTAATGGCATTAATGTGATACATTGGTTAATGAACATCCATGAGAGGGCGCCACCATTTTGTACTTGTCGCCACCGGAACAACTCCACAACTCATGACCCACTGCTCCCTCTCCGTCTAGATCGTTCACATGTTCAGGGATTACCTCTCATGTGATATAACTTAAGTCTTTCGTTGTTGTTGTGTTGGTAAAACGGGGCCTCGACACCATGGAGCTTTCCTGATTGTTAGCTAAAATATATGTACTTATTTCGTGTGCTTATTCAATTACTAATCATATCTATATATTTCTATGTACGAGGATAAATCTCCCCATCCTGGAGATAACCATAAGTCTCGTACCGCCGACCCCGAGGTTGTGTTCTTCTGCGCTACTTCTGAGCCACCCCGTACATCGAATGGACTCAGCGGTCCCCCTTGATGAGCTGGAAAAAGAAAGTCGGGTCTCACAGAATCATAGTCAATATTTCCGTCCCACGTGATGAAAGGACTCATAATTTACTCCATATTTCGATTACGTAATACATATGTATTTCGAAACATTATGGGAAGATCAATGGCATTAATGTGGTACATTGGTTGCTGGATCGTGGTGCAGAGGGATCCCTCAGCATTTCACAACCATCAGGTTTAAAAACAAGTTGTCCTTGGAGTCGCCCGCCACTCTCAACAACAGCACTTGCTAACCTTAAAGGCATATCCTACAATTCAGTGGCGCCACCTGGTGATTTTTAAATAATGTCAATTATAGGTAATTATAGGTAAAACTGTTTCATGGGAGTCATTCTAATTCTACATGAGTAAACTTAACATTTTGTCCAGTTTATATAATCTTAGTACATAAAATAGGCAAATTTCTATCCACTTGATTTACATAGGAAATATACTGAAAAATACGGTTTTCATCAATTGTTTCAAAAACGAGGCTGATGACCTATGTTTTTTAAAAGTTAAATAGGTTGTACTATATATGTACTATATTATGTGAAAGTTTGACGAAAATGACATGGGTTTTACAATGTAAAAATAAACTTTTTAGAATTTCTATATATTCTTATATGGAATCACCATAATATTGATCTATAAATAAAAAAACTAGCACGGTGACCCCCAAGTTTTAAGTTAGATATGTGTTTCCCAACACTCAGAGATCATCGTAATCAATTTTCAGAAAATTAGCATGGGTTTTAATTTTCAAGCCAAATTGTCCGATATGTCTTTAATATTCTATACTAGCAACTTCGTCGATTTGTACTTAGCTACCACCTCACCCCCCCCCCCCCCCCCCCCAAGCATGGCTCGAAATAAATCATAAGAGAAAAGGTATTTCTGCCAATCAATAGATCTACAAAAAAAGAACAACAGGTTCTAGTTTTCCCTCCACGAGATTCTCATTCTCGTGGCCCCTCAGCCTCCAAGCTTAAGTTTGGTTCACTATGTCTCTATGTGCGGTAGAGTCTTCAAGCTGATATCACAGAAATTTACACGTTTTATATGTGGTAGGTAATTAACATTACCATGGTGACTGAAGCAGAGGTAAGTCCAATTTGTCAAATTTTAAGAATTGACCTTGGGAATAGTGACCTTGACCTTGGGCCAAGACTATACAAACTCTGTAGATATTGGCCTTATATATACCTAGCAATTCTAAATATTTGAGACATCCTATTTGAAAAAACTAGATTAGAATAACTGTAAACATTCTGAACTGTCAAAAGTTGGTGACCTTTCACCTCTCCTAGCATATTTGACTTGACTAGATGTCATGGACTTTTGGAAATGTCCTAATCTGCTCCACTAATAATTAATAGCCTTAAAGCACACCCTCGGACACACATATATATATATATATAACTACATTGCATCGTTCCATTCAATTACCATATTTAGAAGACCGCAGAAAAACTCATGTATTATTAAACATTCAAATGTAAAATTGAAAGATGAAGCTTTGTTACAAGACAATGTACAGGGGCGTCAGAACATTTAGAAAGTGGGGGGGGGGGCGAAGTAAAAATTGCTGACTTTTTTCTTGACATTAGCCTAGTCTGTATCTAACTAAACATTCATATTCGTTGGCCAATTAAAAGATATTTGTTGACTCACGTTGACAGCAGGCGAACTTCCAGACGTGTCGGCCATCTTGGAACGTCCAAGTATGTGACTAGTGTTTCCTATTAAGTTTGGTATCTAAGTATCTGAAGTATTTGAGTCTGTATGTACTGGTAAATGTTATTAATGTTATATGTATTTTTATGATACCTAATTACAAGTTACTATGTGAAATATAAAAGTTATGAGTAATAATAAACTGTCACATGTGTATGCTCACTTTCCTGAAGCTAGAAATGGCGTCATAGTTCTTTAAATCTCAAAATATAACCAAAATAATGGCAGATTCTATAAATTTTAATAGTTTTTTTTAGGTAAGCATCCAAATTATAAATGAAAGTAACTAGCTAGGGAAGATGATACAAATATAATCAGATAAGATAGACTACTTCTTCCTACATGACTGAGCTTGACCCAGGATTTAAACAAATGTTTAAAAAAAGACACACACAAAAATCTGACATCGCAGCTACAATAATCTGCCGGGTTTCAGCTAAATGTTTATCCGTCTGTTGAAATTCTCTAGAGGAGACTTTGTTTAGGCACTTGTAACATGGACGCATTTGCCAGCTGAGATAAGCAGTCCCCCTTCTCGCTCACGTTAGCGTTAGGTTTGGGTAATTGCGGTCCCACCATATGTGATAATGCCCTAACCCCCATGACGGACACTTCCGGGCTAGTCTTCTGCATCAGTAAAGCCACAAGCAAGATCCTTTGTGATGGTTGATTTGGTCCTGGTCAACTACATTTAAAATCACCTTCATAATCTGAGTTGAAGTCGTTCTGGAAAGCCGTTTCTTTCCACAACTTTAATTGCAGCCCTGTTCGGGCATGAATGAAGCCACTCACATATAATTCCCTTTCATACAAAAAAAACATGAGTTAATGAAATTGGTCCATTTGCGTAGATGTCAAACAGTGGACCACCAGGTCTGTATATTTGGTACCATGGGCTCCTCTTCCTTCTCTGGAGAGGTTTTGTTCTTGTCTGACCTAGATTTTGGCACCGGCCTCTTGGCCTTTGCCCATGCCTCCCCTGGCTTATCCACCATCTTGGTCCCTTGCAGGAAAATAGGTGAAAAGGATGTTTCTGATAATTTTGGCAATCCAACACCCCTCAATACACTTTCACAGATTACTAGAACATTAAAAGGAACAATTCTGGCTTCTTTATGTGTATGAATATGTTAAATACACCTGCTGCCTCCCCCTCCCCCTCATATTATGAGATTTTTGGCAAAAATACATGAATAGCACATCAAATATACATTTCACCTAAATAACGACACTTCCCAGAGTGTAAGTAACTGTCAGTGCCACTTATGGAGATTTAACACCAATGCGCACTCTAAATCAATATTGTTGCCCAGTGGAAGATCTAACCTTGGTTACAACTGGAGTTTATTGAATAAAAAAAAAAAATTTTAAATTGAGTAAACATCTGTTTTAGCATGCCCATTTCAGCCAAAATCCTCCCCAATTTTAACAAATACTACCGGTATCTCTATAAATATAGAATTTACCTAGAAAATTCCACTTCCTAGCACCTACTGTTTTTTTAATTATCTTGCAAATGAGGCATATAATATCATGATTGAACTAATTTATGGGGAAGAAATATGTCCATAAAGTTCTTTAAAATGGACCTGTGACTCAAAAGGTCCCCCAAAACAGAAATCTGTTTTTCTAAAAATCCATATCAAAATATTAGATATGTAATATAATGTATGGCCATAAAAACTTGTGTCAAAACAGAAATCCTATTCCTAACTGTACTTAGTGAGCTATAAAAAGCAAAAATGTGGTCATGTCATCTAGTGACTCTATAGGCAGGTGTACTACAGTAGAGCCGACGCTTTATTCAGTTTAATAGAGATATTCTTTTTTAAAAACATCAGCTCCTTCATATGATTGAAATATTGTTAGTTAATCAAATCTACTTTTATCAAATTGTCTGTGTTTGGTCTCGTGTGATTAAGAGTTATCCAGCTAACCCGCTTACTGCGAAAAACGAACCAACCTACGAGTGTAATTGCTCGTAGGGTAGCATAAACTAATCGCCAGAGAATCATACGATCACCCGTAGGTTAGGTTAGATACAAAACTAGCGACCGCTACTAAAGTATAACACACATAAAAGTTCAGTTTCTATTCTTTATTGGAATAATTGATATATCTTAAGGCAAAATTACGAATATCACTCCGTATGAATTCCAAAGCAGTTCCAATGACTAAGTCTTCCTGAATTACGTATCTCGTATAGTTAATCCATGCTCGATCATGATCACCTTCAGATGACTTGAATATGCACTTGAGATTGATGATAACAGAGATCTATTCTTAAAAAAGGCTACTAAGTAGTCGAAACGTTGTAAAGAAATTAAACCGAATTGGGCAGTAGTCGAGTTGTACTTGTCTTCCTACCTGTTTATTGACTTAAATATGGTCTGCAAATTCTTAATCATACACAGTATCTTATTTTATGCCATTACCGTTGTACCATGTTTATAATACTCATCATTCTTTGCTAACAATATAACCCTTAGCATATGGAAGCTGCCCTGCTACTACATCCTGCATTGAAATTTGAGCATGAAATGACAATCAATGATGCGCATTTTATAATATCAATATATCACAGCTTATTGATAAATGTTACCTATGGGCGATCATATCGAGAGAGAAAAAACATAATCGTCAGGATACAATTGCTTCTCCCATTTACATTCAGGTGGTTCTATGTATAAAACAGAATACAATGGTGACAGCATTGTCAATTAGATTATAATGCGACACCCCAAACAATCTTAGTATAAAGTATATCTTTTTGTGTATATTCATGCGTATACCTCGGGTAATTCGTAATTGTAATATGTCGGGAGGTATATGACAGAGCATTTCTCTTAGAGGCAATGCAGCTTTATTATAGGTGGGAGGTGTGTAAATAAGGAGGGCATACAAAGTGTTGCTCCCGTACTAACATATTTTACCAGTTCTGGGAAAAGGTAAGTGACGAAAGTCAGAGGTTTGGGAACCGGAGATATAATAAAAAAAAATGTTCGTGGCTATGTTGGTTCGCTCAACCCATATTTACCATTGAATGTTTATTATCGATTAGGCTCCATATCATTCAGCCCTATGGGGGCATTTTTTTTATTTTTTTTTTATGCATTTATTTATCCTGTAGAGGTAGTCAGTCTTACGACCGGTATGAGTTACCTTTACAGCAAAACCAGGTAAGTCATAGTACACTTTGAGTTGACACTTTCACTTTTACATCCACTTTACAATCATCAAGTGAGATATCAAAGTCATCATTAACTTATATTATGAGAGTATCACTCATTTAGTCAATAGCTAAGCTATTGATCTATTACAGACTTATATAATAATCTTATGTAAATAAAAAAGAGTTGTGGTAAGACACCAAATACAACACAAACTTTAAGCATAATTTGTATGCAAGCGTTTGATCTAGTTCAATTCAAACATGTCTCGTAGGTATTTCGATTTTGGAAGCCATTACTAATATACAAGTATTATTCACAAATTCTTAAGATTGTTAATTTTGCTTCATTTGTATTCCCTGCCACCCCTTTTCAGGGGCTGCCGGTGCAACGCGGGCAAAGCCTAGCGGGCAACCTAAATATAGGTTTTGTTATCATGGCGGTCCTATTTTTTTAAACCAGTGATACACTACTCTACTATATAGCGGGATACTTAAGTATCTAATCTTAACTTATCTATTTTACACGTAGAATACTGAATTAGTGTTTTTTTATTGCCAGGATTTACTGTTGGGGTTTGGCCAAAAGGTTGAAAACTGAATGCTAGTTGGAGGCAGTGGATGAGGCAACTTAGGTCTTTCCCATTCTGGCCAATCATATGACTGGACATATTCAGTGCGAAGAGTGAATTTGCTGAGATGTGACCATCCTCAAGTCAACCAATTAGCTGATAGTTTCGTTTGAAAAGATAAGGTCTCTACCAAGGATCAACAACTTGCTTTTATTTGAATGCATGGATATTTAAGGTCACTTAGGTGACATATGAACCTTTCTGGGATATTTGGATGAGAATCGTTGCTTGATTAATAATATCAAATGCCCTGTGGAAAGCTCATTGACCGCAAACATTTGCAAGTCAGAACACACCAGCTAACTTGAATGGCAGACACAATATCTTGGTCACCACCTATCATCTGGTGTTCAGTGATGTCTCAAAGATAGTCCCAAAAATTTGGTATTTCCAAAATCATTGGGCAAACTCGGGATATTCACGCCAAACAGCTAGTAGTAGCCTTGCACAGGTCACCGAATCTTCGAGTAACACTTGTGCGGGTGAATCAAGGCTACCATCCAGGCATACCTTAGTAACATGCAGCTGCATCCTGCAGTCACAGTATGAATATCTGTTAAAAAGCGAACTGCGGTTATTGCATGAGGCAAAACGCCAGGGGAGAGATTGTCTCCCACACGACCAAACACAGGTGTGCAACAAAACACAATGTTTGTTGTCA
This sequence comes from Alentia gelatinosa, assembly GCA_950022655.1. Lineage (NCBI taxonomy): Eukaryota > Metazoa > Annelida > Polychaeta > Phyllodocida > Polynoidae > Alentia > Alentia gelatinosa. Next base: position 47,243,517 of record OX465586.1, read on the forward strand.
AATTCCAAACTGATCTATTGTCTATCGTGTAAACGATGTGGCAAACAGTATTAGGGCCAGACAAAACGCTGTCTGATGGACCCTAAAAATATAAGAAGAGAACCCAGGTAAGCCTCCTGACATTATCGAGTTCCTCCTAGACAACGGAATGGACAAACCAACTAGGGAACTAGAACGTTCAAGTAGAGCTAAACGTCTACCCCAAATAACCCCTCTTACATTATCAATACTCCCTATATAGGCCAAATAATAATGTTATAGCGTTTACGTGCTGACTGTCTGTATCGTCACGTATCATAGTAATAATATTCTGAATACGTGGCTAAGGTTATCACTCTACGAGCTACCGCATCAAAGTGACGGAGCAGTCGTCTGCTCGCGTTATTTATAGTCAGACCACTCGCTGCCAAAAAAAAAAAAAAAAAAAAAAATCATAGTAATAATAGGTATGGATATCTAGATATATGCCATATATAACCCATTTATGTGTATAGATGCAACACATGCAAAATTGTTCACATCAAAGCAATAGATGTCGTGATAGACCGCTATTACAGTAGTGTGACCGGAAAAAGAGTGCGGTGCATCCCGGATAAGTCCCCACAAACATCTCACCAAAACAAGGACCCTCCGACATTGTCTACTCAAAAATCAAAATATAACAGATCTAAGAGATACTGTCAGGATTAAGTTGAGAAATTATTTCAGAGGGTGATATAATTTGGTATATTCAACAATTCACAAACTAAGATGTATCTGGTGTTGTTCACTATCATCCTTGGTCTGTTGTTACCATGTGCTTCGTCAGACAAACACAAACATTGCACAACCCAAAATAGAAACCACATGACTGCCTAGTTGCAATTTAAGTTAATAGGTGGTAGTGAATGCCGCTGTGGCATTTTGACAAGGAAATGCTACTCCCTTTAACCTGGCACTTCTCCAGTCATGGCTATAGTAAACATCCAATAAATCCTAAATGATACCTGATTAGACCATCTCCGCAAAACATTGACCCCTTCCCTAAACATACAGTAGATCAACTCAAGATAATATGAAAAACACAAGCTAAAACCAGAACATAATCCCACCAGAGTAGCACTTGAGTGACACGTACATGAAAGCGCCTATAGAAAAAAAGGATAGTTCATCGGAACTTTGATAGATTTTGCCAGGTGTGATGGTCATTAGTCGAGTAAGGGTCCGAATGTTTTATTAATCATATGCACACCCTTTTTCCTTATTAAGCAGGCCAATTAGAAAGAGAATGTGCATTGTAGGCTATAATATGATTATTCTTTCTATGATATTAGAATAATGTCATGGGCTACACATGGAAGAGAGTACATTAGAGAGTGAATACATGTGTATTGGTTTTAGATAAGAGAAGTCGCACAATATGAAGGGGATCAAGGATACTCTATGCGAGTCTCCAGCACCTGGCTGATTAAGGAAAGTCCATTAAAATTAAAGAAGAATAACCTTTTTCATCTATACCTTTCATGTCACGTTACTCCTATGTATGTAACCACGAATGCCTTTACGCTACCTTTCTATGCATGAAGCATCAAACACTACGCGTCTCTTGCTGCTCACATGGGATATGTTTTGGGTTTTAGACTCGTGCTAAATCTGAAATATCAACTACGATCTTGATGAACAAAGTTTCGTCCTGCAGATACGGGGAGTTCTTGGCCTCCAAGATGTCGTGACTGAGGAACATGGGGCACCCGCTCGCGATATTCATGTTTGTTTGAGGTTTTTGGAAGCTGGAGCTGGCTGGGTCCGGGCGGAAGGTGTCCTGTATGTGACGACCTCGCCCTGTCTGGTCCAACAGCATCAAGGTGACCTTCTGCCGAATGGGCCACTTGAGGAGAACATCATACTCCCCTCTCATCACCACAAAGAACAGCGACAGGTGGGAGTTGAGTCCGACACCGTCACCGTTCAGGTAGACCCGTGCACACATACGGTAACCGTGACGCGACGTGTAAAACGCCTGGCTGTACAAGGACTGAACGCCACCACTCCTCTTGGCATCAGCCTTCCTCTTGCTGTAGTCTTGAATCTTCCACAACAGTACGCCGTCGTAGCTGGCGGTCTCTAAGATCTGCAGCCTCAGAATCAGGTCAGGCAAGGACTTCTCTTGCACAGCTTTGATGAGTTGCATAGCGGTGGTGTTCGCTGCCTCTAGGGTGTCCATGCGACGGGTCACCGCGTCCATTGTGTCCGTGCTGACAGAGCTACCCCCTGAATTCTGTGTCATCCTCTGTTTCACTGCCTGTTCAGCAACCATTTTCTGTATAGTAAGGAACAAATTAAAAATAAAAACAAGGAATTAGTAGACCATTTATAAGAAAACCAGTTAACCCTATTTTTTTTTTTTTTTGTAAATTTTATTAGGGTAATAAATACAATATATTTGTTTTTAACCCAATGTCTATCATGTCACAATGTAAACCGCTTGTGTAAGTCAAAGCACCTGGAATTATGTTTCGATAATTGTTAGAGCAAGAAGTCAATTCACTCGGATAATGTTGTTGTTTTTTTAACCACATAAAAGATACTGATAATTAATGGACAGAGACTTGTACGATTTAATTCAATCACCACGCATACGCAAATCTAGGATCCATAAAAGCGATCCCTTGATCCCGAGTGCACTTCAGTATGTCTAAATGATCCATAATAAACCAATCCCTGATGAAGGTCCCGTGGGACCGAAACATGTTGGAAATTAGAAACACCAATTTAGTGACTCCTTATTAATTAGTTAAGAAGACTAGTCCTACTGGTTTTGAGGGAATATCTTGCTTAAATCATCTTATCCTTAATAAGCTAAAGTGGTGTTTGATGACTGCATAAATATTGATGGTCATTGACGATACTCTTAGCCATAGCGTGATAGATATATGCGGTTACTGTTTTCATATTTACAAACATCTCCCGCAGCAGCGACAAACGAAGACAGATTAATGTTAATTCTGGGATAAGACTCGTTTAATGGGATGCCACCTGAGTGTAATATACAAACTATGATTTCAATAGTTTTAGTAAAACTTTTTCCAGACTAGCCTCATTCCCTGGGGTGGGTGAGGGTGATTCTTTGGTCTAGTCACATACCAACAGTCGCTTGGCGAGATTGGACGTCCTTTTCACATTAAACTATTATTTTAATCCACAGTCTTAGGAACCACCTGGTGAGGCATATCCGAACTACCATTCTGATAAGCTAACGAAAATGACAACAGGTGGAGACACTGACAAAGGTACCAAATAAAAAGCACTACAAGATCCTCAACAAAGATTGATAAAACTTGGAAATGATACACTCCAAGTTTCGTGTGGAACACTTGTCAGGCTACGTTTCTGAACTTTCCATTAAGGGAACCACATAGGTGGGATCATTCCAAATTTGCTTGACATACAGACTGGGTGCTTGGAGACTTCAACATCAATTTCCAGCATCCAGACCATCCACATGCAGAGACATGGCATGAATCACAAAAGACTTAAATGCAAAATGCTTAATCAATCAGTGCACCAGGCCCCAGATGACGGAGACGTGCATCGATAACATTTTCCAGGGTTCGTACATAGACAGCCCAATAATATTCCAGGCTTTTTCCAGGCCTTTTCCAGGCTCTAATGTTTCTTTTCCAGGCACATAACAACGTGAATCAATACCATCTTGCTAGTGAATAAAATATGAAGACAAATAATCAAAACCATGCTCTATTATTAGCAAAAAGGATTTTCATAGGCAGTCAGATACCGTAGTTAAGGAAAGCTAATAATGTCCAGAATTTCATAGACTAAAAAAAATGGTTTATATGCAAAACTGAATTTTCCAGGCTCTTCCAGGTCTTTCCAGGCTCTATGTACGAATTCCAGGCTTTTCCAGGCCTAGAAAACCCAAAAGCATAATTCCAGGCTTTTCCAGGTTTTCCAGGCTCTGTACGAACCCTGATTTTCACTAATGCCGCGAATGTTTCATGCAAAAAAAGGTGAAAATATTTGCTTGCAGAATTTACTGCCTCAGAGAGACAGAATACAGGGAAAGGCATCAATGTTGGTAATGGGAAAGAGGGAAGGCTATTTGGGGAGGTTCAAATCACCATCTTCATGGTGCGAATGAGCCTCAATTTACACTTGCTTTGCTTTATTCGTGAAAAATGATTCTATAAACTGGAAATGTCTATGACGACCTTTATAGGTCAGGGATGTCAGCTGAGGTCAGGGAAAAAAGTGGAAATATTTTCCATAAGGACCTTTGTGCCTTAGAGAGACTGGAAAAACTTGGATAATATGTCTTTGGCGGCCATTGCATGGGACTGAGGGTCTATGGGGAGGTTCAAAACACTGAGTAAATGAGGCTAAAACAGTATTATCTTTTTTGACACAAGGAAAAAGCAATCTCATATACTGAATATGAAAAAGTGGATTTCCACGGAAAAATGGAAAACTGACATCTCTATATTAGGTTAACAGGAGTTGAAAATCTTGATAATAGAGACAGGAACTGTTACTCACTTACACACGGTTAAAAGCCATTGAAATAGATCTTACAAACAAGAGAAACCAACCACCTGATACAAATATACGAGTAACAATATAAGATTTTCAACCCGAAACATTGGTTTATCAGATAATACAATTAACCCCATAACTAACAATGAAACCTCATCCTTAATTGGACCCGGACAGCTACAGATCTATCATCATTTATAGATCACTCCATGAAGCCCATTCAACATGTCCATGACCTCATAGATAAAAACAACGAACCAACATGTCCAAACCTAGATCTCTCAACCATAGCCGTTGGTGCAATACAGCAACATGTAATTAACCATATCAGAGAAAACAAGGTGATGTCCAACAAACTTGCTATGCTACCTTGAAGTGGCAATTTTAGAAAACGCCCCTAACGACCATAACCATGGTGCACTGCATGATCCGACATCAACATTGGAGTAAAGCATCTCCTCTGTGACTCACTCCACAAGTAAGAAGTGTCTGAGCATTTTTTTGTATTAGGGAGTTGCTTTTTTGTCATCCATAAAAATACAGGTGACCACAGGTCTAATTCACGGGGTATTCATGAATTTTGTTTGTAATTATCCTTATAATGAGCAATAAAGCGTCATCCAATCTTATATGGTACACCTATAGTGGTTCTGTGTTAATTAGATTTCGATTTTTTATTTTTATTTTTTTTCAGTGAAGTTTAACAGAAATGATAAAGTAATTGAGTTTTTACATACATCAATTGTTGTGTAGAATTCGGTATTTCCGTTAATAACGAAAAGGTAATGCCGAAAATATGTGAGACAGATCTTACTCTGGCCATGTCCATACAGTACCAGAAATCTGCTTAAAATCCCTTACTGTCCTACCTGAGTTTCCTTGATCATTTTTTCATGGTGACCTAGTTTTCGAGTGTGGACTTTCAGCATGTCCTCGGTTAATTTCGCTGAAGAAGCAGTTGAGCTTGTCTGTGCGTCTTCTAGGTTCTTCATTCTTTTTTCAAGGAGTTCACAATGAGAAACGACCATTTCAAGATGTAGTGCACTTTCCTTATTCTCATGGTCACTAACTTCAGCTGCACTGCCCTGTAAATTAAGAATTCAAATGGTGTGACCAATGTGGTCAATGTGAAGTTATACCTTGCAGGCAGGTTCCTTTGCATTACCACACCTCCTGCAAAAAACACGACATAATTACAAACTTTGAGAAACATGATTAAAAATTCACTTTATTTAACCTATTTGTACCTGACCACATGCATCCGTAACTGAATCTCTAAGAGGCACATGTATTCATTGATTTTATGTTGAAATGTAAACATGTACAGCCCATCCTCTCATTGCCGTACCTTATAAAATCACTTATTTAAGTACTTAATCAAGTATCCCCTTTAAAATGTGTTTTACAAATTTCTGATTAAAAAAAATATATAGTGAAAAAACATGAGTTGGATAAACCTATAATTTGACACTATCGTTTTAATATTCTAGAAATTATTTTGCTGCAGCTTATAATCTGGGATGCCAGTGAGGATTGATTAAAAACGGGAATGATTACAATTCTATTTATCAACAATCTACTTCTTATAAATACTCTCATTGTCAAACCAGCCTGGGGCTATTCCCTTTTCATACCATCTGTTATCATTAAGGATACGTATGTTTAAGTTTCGAAGACACCAGTTTAATATCTTAATCAATGTCCACAAAGGCTTGAACAAGTCTAGGTAGGCTAAAGAAGAATCTAGGTACGATGCATGAGCTCCAGGCGTGTCTCTCATCAATCTCCCGACATAGGTTTGGTTTCTGGGTTAACGGCTAGCCTATGGCAGCTTACCATGCACACAGTGAATGTTCTGGGGGGAAATCCTAGAGACTAAACACCACTGGGCAGACACAGGGGCCTGTTGTTCTATCATTGAGCGCTATAAAGCGCCTGCCACTGGTGCTCCCCCTGCCGGTGGCCGCTATCAGCCGCCGGAGCTCCCACTCCAGTCCAACCCTACACCATAATGGATTTATTTAGAACAGAAAATAATGGATTTATTTAGAACAGAAAACACCAGAAGACAAGAGATACCCGGAAAACTGACATCCCTCATTATAGAGAATAAAATGTTAGATATTAAGTCTCGCTTTCAGATTTCAGAGATTTCCTGTTAAAGGATATGCAGGACGAACTAGAACAGCAAAGCCGAAAAATCATTTCTTGTCTTTTACAGAATTCTGGTGGAATTCATAAGTGGAGAGAAACCATGCTATTTGATACCAGATAATCAAGTCTAGACTATACACATTCGATACTCACCTTAAAGGTACAACCCATCCTGTAAAATTTGCATTCCACTGGTCGGTTGACACAAACCTCCATGTGATTCGGGAACTGGAAACAGATTGAATGGATATATTTCATATCTAATATCACTAGATGAATCTGATAGTTTTTGAAGTGTGAGATTTCCTTCTTTAATCCCATTTCTGTCTGCTTTTATTGAAAAACCGGACGAAAAGAGGATTAACGAGGGCCATTGCATACTTCGATAAGTACATAAAAACTATTGGTTTCCCGACGTGAATCATAATGTCAAACGCATTTCTGCTTTAACAAAACGCATATCTAAATTAAGGTATGAGACAAGTCAGGGCAGCTTCAAGTGTAAATCACCAGACGACAGCTATCAAGTGGTGTTTTACTGGTATTCTCTACAATCCTCACGAGTGGTATCAATCATTAATAAGCTCAACAGTTTCATGAGAAAGTGTTGAGATATGTAGTTGGAAACTATCTTTTTTACCTGGAAATAGTTGTTTCACCATATAAGATTTGACATTTATTTAATATAATTTCCCATCCTTTCCATCACAGATGATTACTGGTTGTGCAACCCAAGAATATCTGACTTGGCTCCTGCCTATCCATTAGAAATATGTAGGACTTCCACTTGGGACATTCGGCTGACCAAAGAGAGGTCAGCATTGCTCTTACATAACATCACAGAACCAGGCCATAGAGATCTCGGCATAGATATGAGGTCAGCTCTACTCATCAACATGTTAAATTACGTCACAATCCGTCCATTCCAGAACTGTGATGGGACTTGTATTGCTTACATCATTATATACGAGGCTGACATAGAACTAACCTATTGATATCCAATCCAACATAAGACTGAATCTGGCAGGAAACCACTGGAAAAGAAACACCCTGACCAAACCCAGGTAAATGATATGGAACCAAGAAGTCAGGTTGCGTATGACGAGGAAATAGTTATGATTCTCTATAAAGTAAATCGTCTACAATATAAATGTTTTCTGTATTTCGATGAGTTGCAGGTCAAGTCTGACCACCTCAATTTCCTTTAGATCAAGGTTATTCTCCGAAGACAATAATTTTAATAGTACAAATTTTCTAGATTGTCTCGACTGAGGGGCTCTTCTACTTTTCACTTGTAAGTGATACCCTATCTCCTTTTTAGTAGCACAAAGAGAAAGTGGAATCACTTGAATAACTTTTTCCTGACAAACGATTTTAAGGTTTAATGTACTTCAGATCTACAATCTCTATTGAAGACTAACAGCCATTTTTCACTGGCCGCCGAAAACAACACCGATTAATTGAGTTTTCCTAAAAGTCGGTTGGTGGTGGCGAACTACTGCACGTCGGTATCTAAAAATCGGTGAGGGTGTAGTGTATGCCTTGTTTCTGCTGCATTTAATAGGTCCATACCCGACTGCCCTCGAAACACAATTACCATCGTGGAGGTGGCATTATTGCATGATCTATTCATAATTGATGCGTGAACACTTCTCTGCCTGTCTGTTTTCATTCACTGATCTGGCGTCGGTGGTTCCCGACTTTAGATTGGTGGCAAAAAATCGGTCAGTGGAAAATGGCTTATAGAGTAATCTATAAATGAGAGAATACTTAATATATGATCAGTAGGTCAACTGTGGAACATTTGAGGAAGACATTAAGTTGTACATAAATAAAATGTTACCTCTCCTCGTAGCATGACTGCACCACACTTGTTATTGCAAAGGATTTCAACCATTGAACATTCCTTCAGATGTTCCTGTGGAATAGAAAAAAATATGGTCATATGTATATTTCTGCACAAGCGAACATGGGCATGAGCTAAACTGAACATTCATCTCACTGAGGTTGTGGGTCTCCTTGTATTCTTGGACAAAAGAAAGTAGTGTCCGGTGGAGAGTTAAATCCAGACTAGCTGATCATGTATTTTCGCACACTGTCTAACAGTCTGCTTATGGAATGCTATAGGTACATGTTCATTAAAGATTTTCAACACTGACGCAGACTACAATAATGATTTTTCTTTACAACAGGTACCTATCAACGTTTGTCTGATGTAAGACTGTACATGTAACCATTCATAAATAAGATCATAATGGACAGAAGCATATGTAGGGAAATTATTTAAAAAAATACAAATCATTATAATGATCAGAGATAATAGAAATGGATACTCTATCAATGTATCGGTCCAGAATTTACCTAATCTGTATTTCTCACAAGAGTAAATAGTACAAGTTATCGTTGCAAGCAATGAACCAGTGAATATCTATAAATTTTGGAAATATACAGATATAGCAAGAAAATAGTATATAATATAATGAAATAAACAGTTTTATACTCTATATGCTTTGTTAACACAGGTTCTACTACGTAATGTTTACTAAATGTTAAAGCTGTCATTTCTTGTGATACATCTGTATATCAAAGATAACATCTAGACAAATTTACTGCATTAATTGTTTACAAGTCTTTATGGATAATCGATTCTTTGAGCTGAGAACTTGGAATCTACTAGCAGTAAATTTATATAGTCTTGTTGCAGTTGTCTTAAATCATCCCAAACTTACCTCCATGAGACACGTGGCAATAGGCGTCTGACCACAATGGGGGCAGGTAGTCGGAGTGTAAGTACAGAGCTTGGTGTGATCCTCTAGATCAGACGGGAAGACTTTTTCAGGACAGCCCACACCTGCATTCGGACAAGGAACCCGTCCGTATTCACAGGCCTTTCTGTGGGACTAAGGAAAACCGGATATCATCACAAAATGTATATCTGTAATTGTTGCGACTTTCCGATCGGACCTAATATCAAATGCCTGTGTGCGAATGTCTATCAAATATTGCCTGCTGATAGGAGTGCAGGAATAATAATGTCCGCCCCCCCCCCCCCCCCCCCGGGACTGCGATTTAGTAATGAATTAAAATGGTGGGCGTGGTATTTTTCATGATTTCAGGTATATTATAATAGGGAAACGCTGTTGACAAAACGGTTTCAGTTCTCGGTTTATCTTCAAGTCTATACAGATCTCAACCTACCGTGTCGGTCTGTATATAATTGATGACAGACCACAATACGAGACCGTCATCATTTTTACGATCTATTTTGTATGTTGTTATGCATATTACAATATTCTTCAGGTTCCTAGGTTATTTAGTTTGTGTGTTTGAGCTGTCCAAAATCTTTTGTGAGGACTGGGTCTAGATTAATGATCAGATTATATAAATTAAGCTAAATTCAGTTGCGTCAATTCCACTGCAGCTCGGACTACTAGGTCATTCAAGTCCATGACTGAAGTCATGAAATCATGATATAAAAAGTTGAAATCAGAGATACAAGCACTACAACAGAAATGTATAACCACCCATAAAACACCTGAAAAAAAGATATAAAGCAACCCAGTAAGCTCTACCGACGTGAGGTGTGGACTTCAGTATAGAAATAAAACTAACGTTTCGATTCATACCCAGTACTCATACTCAAAGCTGCAACACACGTTGAAGTCTTCAATAATAGGTGTGCGTATTGGAATCTTGATATGTTTTTTTAAACAACATTTCAATGTAAGAGATTAGAATTCAAGACCATTAGTTATACTAGCCTACTTACCGATAAGTGTCCGAACCGTATTGTTTCGGGACAGCCAAGATCTTTATATGGACAATATACCATTTTAGCCTTCAGCTGCTTAAGTAAATAGTAGTCTGGATATACCTGCAAATAAAGATATGCAAAGTTGAATCCAGTGTACAAAATGTATCATTCCCAAATGAGTACAGGTATATTACTGTTTGGATCTATTTAGCAATTATATATTCATCGCGTCACAAGGTGCAATCTAAATTTGCTGATAAATGAGAACGTTTCCACATAACAGTAACTTTAATTTACACTAGTTGACTCAATTAAATAGGTAAGTAGGTAGGTAGGTAGGTAGGTAGGTAGGTAGGTAGGTAGGTAGGTAGGTAGGTAGGTAGGTAGGTAGGTAGGTAGGTAGGTAGGTAGGTAGGTAGGTAGGTAGGTAGGTAGGTAGGTAGGTAGGTAGGTAGGTAGGTAGGTAGATAAATGTGAATTGGCAAGGATCGATAACTTACGGAGCCATTGTTCAATCCCAGAGATATATCTTCACAGTCGTCCTCACCAAACGGGCAGCGCGAAGGATCACCATTATGCATCAAGTGGTTGTCCAGGCACTGCTTACAAAGCCGGTGGCCACATTGTGTTTGGTAGGGGTTGAGCAACATCTTACCACATAGCGGGCATTTCTCATCGTAGGGTTCTACAAACTCGGGTTCGACTCCGGCTGATACAGGGTCAAACAGCATTGATGGGGGCCCATTTATGGAGCTCTGTTCGCTCTCAAGTTCCGCCATTCCTGATATAGACATAGCCTGGAAATATTTTTCACGTGGAATTTACTATCTTAGAGAAAATGAGAAAAAACATCAATGCTGACCATAGAATGGGGCTGAGGGTGTGAGATTCAAACCATTATTTAATTGGTGTGAATGAGGTCTTCTATTGAATGCCCTGTCTTCATGGGACCATAGTTCTCCGCCAACGTGAATTTTTCTGATACACAGAGATGTCAGTTGGGGTCAGGGGAAAAAGGTGGATATGTTTTTCATGTAGAATTTTCTGCTTCCGAGAAAAAATATAGAAAACACGTCCGTGTCATTCACAGCAGGGGGCTGAGGGTCTGTGAGGAGATACATAACAATTTTTCATAGAATCGTATATGCTGAAAGGAAAAAGTTAATTTCCATGGACAACTTCAAAACTGTCATCTTTCAATACAGCACTTCCAGGTCCAAGCAATAATCAAGGTTTTGACTAGGCATGTATTCAAAAATACAAGCCTCATTCTCAAAGTTTCAAAATGTAGGCCCCTTTATTCATTAAGCCTACTCTCAATACGGACGAAAGCGCCTCGTCGTCATCTTTTTTTAATACCATAAACAATTCAATCATAGCGATTAATTTGACAAACAACAATTTACAAACACAAAAAACTACGAATTTTCAGATTCAAAACCTCACAAACCTCAATAATTTGGTTATCAATATGTTTATTTAGAATTAAATCAAAATCGCCTAGAGGCCAAATTACAGTTTTGCAGCATCAGGTGTCCTGAAGAAGGAAGCCTACGCGAATGTGATGTTCTTTTGAGGAAAACATGAGGTTGTAGTCAGTAGCTGTGAAGTTCTTCACAATAAGTTCAAGTAAGCTGACCAAATATGCAGTTGTGTAGAGTACATATCAAGCCAACAGTAAATGTAATATCTCAGCGTCAATGCCGATACGACTAGTTTTCTTTTCAAAGAAGCAGAGAGCTGCCTATACGCCTTGCTATTTATCATCGCACTATCATTTAGTTGCATAATTAAATTTAGGAACAACGTTAAGACCTTCGGGTCGCTATTCTGCAATCCGCAGACGTAGAGCGAACGTGGAGCAATGCCCCCCCCCCCCCTTCCGATAGAGTAGGTTGTGTGGGAAAGGGCTAAGTGGTGAATTAACTGCATTTCTCATTTCGAATAGCGTAAGGGGATGCTCCACCAAAAAGGCCTTTCACGGGCTCGGAATGTGCGAAACTGGATTGAATTGTATGAGCTGTTCCACCAACCCACCTAATTCTAGCCGCCAATACGTGCCACAAGGCACACAAACACCTACCGGCGGGTGCCTAGTGAGCAGTTCCACCAAGCCCCGGGGCCGGCTGGTGCCAGCTGAGCGATGTTAGTTGGTTGGGTAGTTGTTTTGATTTAACATCCAGTTAACCGTTACTGGCATTAGTCTATTTAGAGGTCCTTACCAGACTTTCTCAAGGTTCTTTTACACCACAACGGTGGTGATTGAATCTATGTGATGAATTTAGGTAGAAATCTCACCCCTACACATTTACTGAGGTGAGAGTTCTTTTACATCCCACACCACATAGACATGGTATGAGAAGGATTGGCCTTTGATATAGCAGTAAATCTACCACGGATGAAAGGGAAGAGTGGTTGCAGTGGGGCTCGAACCCACAACCTTGGGATTACAATTCCAGTGCCTTACCACTGAGTTAACCCCACCCCCTGCTGAATTCTGCGTTAAATGAAGGCAAATAAAGATTTATAAGCCTTGATGTTATGAATGTGTATGGCGTTCAAATTCTGCCAAGAGTACCCAAATTGTCCAAACTTTCAAGGGGGAGACAACAGACAATGTGAAACAACTGATCAGTGATACAACGGACCCATTGTTTTCATTTGACCCCCCCCCCCCCCCCCAACCCCCGAAACACTTGACACAGTCTGGTTCCGCTGAAATTTTGAAAAATCGAATTTTTCAGACAGCAAAAATTAATTAAATCAAAAAATATTTGAGGATGGGATTTCTATATCTAGTAATTGTATGCCATGCACATTCGCCAAATTTCATTGTTGTTCTTTTTTCCTTGAAGTTTGAGAGATACTTACCTTTCCCATTCACTGAAAGGTGAATCCGGTTGTCCCACCCTCATCGAAACAAATGGTTACTTAAACACAGCAGTACAAGTCAATCTATAAGGTTTTTACAGAGGAAAACTATTTGAATCCGGATTCCTCCATAGTCCCTAATATACCTTAATAATCCGAGAGGCTTTATAACCGTGTCCACAGTCACGTCGATACGGACGATACTCGATAGGTAGTACCTTGACAGGGAATTCGGGTCACATTGAAGTCTCGAATTTAAGTCACAGTGTGATATTCAGACAACTAACAAACACATTAAAATATCAAGACTATAGATGGTAAATTTACCTATTTGAGCTCTATAGCCGCTTCCCTTCTTCAACTTTGAACTTCCTGATGGATTTACATTCATATCCACGTGAATATTTACATGGAACCACTGACTCAATTTAACCGCACCCAGCACATCCGTCCGCCATTTTGAATATTAAAGTAGGTACGGTGACGATTCAGTCACCATGGTCGGTTTGAACTTGATTTCTTCCATGTAATTCGAATATTTGACGTATCTTGTACATTAGCGATGTTAAAATATATAATGTTCTCTCAGTATAGCTATACACTAAATGATGTCAACGAGTTTTTCACTTAGGAACATAGTCTGCGTTATCCATGTGGCGAAAATAGGGGATTTTAAAAATAGGGATAACCACACTGCGCCCGTTCCGGTGTGATGCGAAAATCGGTTACCTTGCGAAATTCCGCTTTTATCGCCCACACTACTATAGTCCTGAGCGTTTAATATGGGTAAAATGACACTATCTAGTTCAATCATATGCAGCATTGGTAAAAGATGATATTTTCTAAAATTAAGTAGATAGAAATCAAGAGAACATTAAAAAGAATAAATATAACACACTTTTCAGACCTAATATTCTAAAATTGTGGTGCCACCTGTCATTTTATCAAAGAACTTTGGCCTGAGGTCATATTTCTGCTTGAATCACTGACATTATAAATAAGCAAGTATGACTTGATTTTCCTTCAGTCCTATCTCAGTCAATAATCAGCACAGATACTTTAAATAAAGAGCGATTTGTAGATCAACTCCCACAGAATAAAACCAGTAGGTTATCTTATTGATCAACTATTATCTAGAGATAATTATTGGCCGTTTCTAGCTATAGTAGGGGAGCAAAGTGTCAAAAAGAGCCTTAAAAAGGGGTCACAATGACACCCGAGAGTCTCCTGGCTGAAACTTGCCATGTTGGTCAATTATGACCTCAGGAATCTGAATCTGATGCTCATTTGTTCTAAAAAGTGTAGCATCATGCTCGTTTCCATGGTAACAGAAGGAAAACATATTTTAATAATTACTGATGTATATTAAATACTTTTATATAAAAAGGTAAAAATATGCATTTTTTCTGTAATGAAAATCATTGTTTCTTTTGTCAAAAGTATACACTATGAAAATATGCCCTTTTCCATTCTTATGGACGAATTGTTGCCATGGTAACATTCCAATTCCTAGGAGAACCCTTATTTTCATTTTTCTTATGGTACTTTATGGTACTTGATGTTGGATAAAAAGAGTTATTTTATGAACAACACATAAAAATTGATGAATATAGCAAAAGTACACACCAATAATGGGCAGCGCCATTTTTTGAAGTTATTAGATTGTTCCCATAGCAACCCTCACAAGGTAGTTTCTATGACCATATCTGCCAAATAATGATAAATTAACTGGACATTTGTTTGATGAGTCCTATTGACATGGCAACTAGTAGATGAGTAGAGTATAAAAATGGTCATTAGAGAGTCTCCTGCATGAAACCTGCCATATTTGTCAATTATTACATGGGGAATCTGATTCTGCTATTATCTTGGCCAAAAGAATGTAGCATCACTTTTGTTTCCATGACAACATAAATGCATAATGATTTACTCAGAAACCCCTATTTTCCTATACATATGAATAGTAAGTGTTAGAAAAACAACAAAACATCTGCTCACAAGCTTTCATTTTCATTTTTATATGTATACCTTTGGAACATAATGGAGGATTGTTATTAATGTTATTGCCATGGCAACCAATGCAGCCCAAAACATCCACTGCAGGAAGCAACTCTGAATGTATGTGAAACTAACTGCTATACCTTTAGAGTCACTGAAGATAGAGACTTTTTTCTGGTACTTTGAGAGTCTACTGCATGAAACTTGGCATGTTTGTCAATTATTACATGGGGATTATGATTCTGCCACTCTTTTGGCCAAAAGAATGTAGCATTACTTCTGTTTCCATGACAACCTAAAAGCATGATCATGTACTTAGAAACCACTATTTCCCTATACATATGAATAGTAAGTGTAAGAAAAACGGTGAATCATCTGCTTATGAGATTACATTTGCAATTTTTAAAGCCTGAGAATACACTTTCATTTTTTAAAACATACATTTGGAACATAATGAGTGATTGTTATTTCCATGTCCTTAGAATTTGGTTGCCATGGCAACCTATGCAGAATAAAACATCTGTCATCTAAATAAATTGCAATAACTTTGTAGCCACTGAAAATAGAGACCTAATCAAAGTACCTATTCTGGTACATTAAAGCATGCAGAATCCAATGGGATGCATCAGCAATCCCAGAATGCAATATTTTGGTTGTTATTTTGAATCCTGATAATTTCAAATTAATAAAGATATTATACTTAGGGTCTAACACCATTTGGTAGAATGGATATCATAATTAGATATGATATTTAGGGTATAACACTATTTGGTATAATGGATGTTATACAAAAGTGATTTGTCATCAGAATATCAATGAAATTGTGCCGTAATCCAGGTGGGCATGATTTATATTTAGTGAATGTACTAAGCAC
The DNA here is from genome assembly GCA_950022655.1 of Alentia gelatinosa. Classification (NCBI taxonomy): domain Eukaryota; kingdom Metazoa; phylum Annelida; class Polychaeta; order Phyllodocida; family Polynoidae; genus Alentia; species Alentia gelatinosa. Next base: position 47,259,698 of record OX465586.1, read on the forward strand.
TAAGGTTGAGTAGGTAAATGCTGGGATCAGAGCTGACCAAGGTAGCTCAGAATGTCAGAATGAGGTGATGCATGTTCTTACTAAGAAGAAAATGGGGCACCATATGCTGTCAGATGGTGTCATCCATGCACTTGCTGGTGTTATAACCCTACAAGTCTCCCAGAGGCACTGCCACCATTCCAGTGCTTTTGTCCTCTGTGGTTCCCCTCACAACACTCCCCACACCTTGAAGTCCTCTTAAAAAAGGTGTCCTACTAATTACCTGAGGAATATCACATTGGAGGAGGTCCTGTAGGACTGGTAATAACAAGAAAAAACCTCTCTTCAGGAGGTTACAGTACAAATGTGACTTACTAATCACCTTGGGATAATGCAACCTTTCCTGCCTGGGCCTAACAGAAGGGCAGTTCAAGAATGTGAAGAGGGCTAGGACTGAGAACCTAGAGATAAGTAGTTGCACATGGCTCAAAATGAGAACCTGAATTAATGTTGAGTCTCTTTAATTTCTATATACATCTATAAATGTCCATTTAATGATATCCTACTAGACAGGGGAATCCAGCTGGGTCCTACTGATTCCACTTTATTATATTATATTATAGTATACCTGTCTAATGCACTGACATCCCCAACTATGATTATCATTGGTATACAGGTGGATCTGTAAACCACTCAAAGCTGATGTTGTAATACACTTGCTAGTGCTTATGTATTACTATGCATCAACCTCTCATGGTTTACAGCTGCCTATCCATAAAATCATTGTTTATTTCCATTTCTTGCACCCTCCATTCTGGCTATTGCTGCTCCTCAGTTATCCTCATGCATAGAAGAACAAACTGTCCAATACAGTCTGACCATCAGGGCATATTCTAGCAATATGAGTCACTAAGGTCCACTTTCCCTTCAACTATAACCACTCCAGATCACTACCTTCATGAAGGGTAGCTCTGTTTATTTCTAGCACCAGTCATGGGCTATCTCCTACTGAGACTACTGCCACTGCTAACCCCATAACACCTAAAATGTACCATTCTTAAGCGAGAGAGTTGCAATGTTTCAACTCCTGCCCCTTCCTTTTTTGCCTGTATTGGGCCAGGGCCATATTGGGCTTCTGATGAAACAGAAAATAAAGTTGTTGTTATTCCACATAGCTCACCAGGCCTATACCTCGCCTTATATTGGGCCTTGAAGCGGCCTTTGATGGACCAATGATGCAGTAGTGAAAAACCTTTTTCCACATCAGCCCATAGGTTGTGACCCCTACGGTCACCATCTGGCCTGTAACAGGACTTAGTCCTGACCTCCTGGGGCTGTAAAGGGGCTGATTTATGGACCCTGGCCACCCTCATTCTGGCAAAAGTTATCTAACCCGGGTATAAATAGCACTCCCCCAGCATAAATCCAGCAGTCACCAGAAATCCCTCAAATTTTGAGTGTTCAGACAGCTAAAGTCCTGAAATATTGAGCTCCATATAAGAACAGCCCATTACAAAGTGACATAATGAACACCACACTGCCTCCCAGGCCGACTTCAAATGGTCAGGCCCAATAGGAACACGGATTAGAAATGAGAGCCTAAGGTGGCTAATACCAAACAGGGCTAAAGTGACCATGGGACTTTACTCTTTGCTGATGTGTTACACTGAGATAAGTTCTGACAACCCCAGGTTTTACCACTAAGCTAACTGTAATAATCTCCAGAATGAAATAAGTTGTTTATGTTTTGACACCTTTCTAGAGTTGATATGTCTTTCTCTGTGTATTTTCATTCTATAAACTATAGACATTTCTTGCCCATCTGGATTATATCACAATCTGATAGATATTCTTGATGAGATATTACTCTTTTATAAAATCAAATATAAAAACCTGTACTAAATGGTGTCATACCCTATGTATATATATGTATATCTATTTAAAAGTGTTCAGATTTAAAATGGCAACCTAAATATTGCATTCTGGGATTGCTGCTGCTTCCCATTCCCTATCTTCAGTGGCTACAAAGTTATTGCAATTTATTTAGATGACAGTCCGAGATTGTTACTTCAATGGATGTTTTATTCTGCATAGGTTGCCATGGCAACCAAATTCTAAGGACATGGAAATAACAATCACTCATTATGTTCCAAATGTATGCTTTAAAAATGCAAGTGTAATCTCATGCTTTAAAAATTGCAAATGTAATCTCATAAGCAGATGATTCACCGTTTTTCTTACACTATTCATATGTATAGGGAAATAGTGGTTTCTGAGTACATGATCATGCTTTTAGGTTGTCATGGAAACAGAAGTAATGCTACATTCTTTTGGCCAAAAGAGTGGCAGAATCATAATCCCCATGTAATAATTGACAAACATGCCAAGTTTCATGCAGTAGAGCCTCAAAGTACCAGAAAAAAGTCTCTATCTTCAGTGACTCTAAAGGTATAGCAGTTAGTTTCACATACATTCAGAGTTGCTTCCTGTAGTGGATGTTTTGGGCTGCATTGGTTGCCATGGCAATAACATTTTAAGTGCATGTAAATAACAATCCTCCATTATGTTCCAAAGGTATACATATAAAAATGAAAATGAAAGCTTGTGAGCAGATGTTTTGTTGTTTTTCTAACACTTACTATTCATATGTATAGGAAAATAGGGGTTTCTGAGTAAATCATTATGCATTTATGTTGTCATGGAAACAGAAGTGATGCTACATTCTTTGGCCAAGATAATAGCAGAATCAGATTCCCCATGTAATAATTGACAAATATGGCAGGTTTCATACAGGAGACTCTCTAATGACCATTTTTATACTCTACTCATCTACTAGTTGCCATGTCAATAGGACTCATCAAACAAATGTCCAGTTAATTCATCATTATTTGGCAGATATGGTCATAGAAACTACCTTGTGAGGGTTGCTATGGGAACAATCTAATAACTTCAAAAAATGGCGCTGCCCATTATTGGTGTGTACTTTTGCTATATTCATCAATTTTTATGTGTTGTTCATAAAATAACTCTTTTTATTCAACATCAAGTTCCATAAAGTACCATAAGAAAAATGAAAATAAGGGTTCTCCTAGGAATTGGAATGTTACCATGGTAACAATTCTTACATGAGAATGGAAAAGGGCATATTTTCATAGTGTATACTTTTGACAAAAGAATCAATGATTTTCATCACAGAAAAAATGCATATTTCTACCTTTTTATATCAAAATATTTAATATACATCAGTAATTATTAAAATATGTTTTCCTTCTGTTACCATGGAAACGAGCATGATGCTACACTTTTTGGAACAAACACACATCAGATTCAGATTCCTGAGGTCATAATTGACCAACATGGCAAGTTTCAGCCAGGAGACTCTCGGGTGTCATTGTGACCCATTTTTTAGGTCATTTGCTCCTCTACTACTATGCCATTTGCCCAAAATGCAATAGTATCAGAAAATCTCGTTTTAGGGCATGTTTGGAATGTTTGTCATCTGTCATAATGCTCCTGTATCTCAGGAAATATTTATCACAGCCTGGCAATATAGGTATCATTTTAATTGTCTTGATATAGCTAAGAAGATAGGGTGTTAATTTCTATAGGTCATCGCGATAGATTTTTCATTAAATCGCTGTGAAGACAGGAATGTAACATGTTTCAGTGTTTTTACCTCAGAAATTCCAATGTTCAATCTACAACAGGAAATCTTAGCCATGACACAGATATATCAGGTTTATACTGACAGATAGGCACAAGTCTTAGCTTTCTAACAATATTTTGTTTGTAAAAATCTCCCTATTATTCATGACACAAGAGCGATTTGCCTTTTTCAAGTTAGAAAAAACTAGTTTTTTGTCCCATATTAAACGCTCAGGACTATAGCGCATGCGTGTGGAGAACTTCCTGCGCTCACATTTCACGGACCCCTGTACGGTATCCCAGAATTCCTGCGCTCAGTGAGTTTCCGGTTGCCAGCGTGCGTTCTCCGAAAATGTAAACAATGGCCGTATTCTCACATTTTTCCGACTTCTGGAGATCTAGTTTGTTGTTAATGATCAAAATAATGACACTGCTAAAATCTGGTCACATTATTACAAACAAAACCAGAGGAAGATATCTATACCATTAATTTCTGTGGATAGCCTGTCATTCTCGGGAGCGGCGATGACGTCACGCAACGTAGTAACGGGTAGGTCCGGCCACAAAAACGAACACTACTACGAGCGCTACTCAGGTTTATAGCTGTCCAGTTTATTTTCGGTAAAGCGGTGCAGTGCACTCTCGTACGCGCGAAGGGTTAAACAACTTTTCACTCCATAGCAACCAATGTTAAATTCACTGTTTGTCTCTGGTAATATCTCAGTAGATATCCAACATAGAGACATCAAACAAAAAATGGAATGGAGATGAAGAGTAGGGGAAGGTGTTTGGTGGGTTTTTTTTTATCAATTTGTTTTGCAATGATTGTTTTATTTGGTCTTTTTTCCAGAAATCTGCCGAAAATGCAATGACAGGCTGCTACAAATGTCAAAATAAAAACTTGCTCAAAAGTACATAAATGTGCAGATTCAGACATTCAAACTTCTATCCCACAGAGTTTATTGATATATCTTGCTAGAAACACATCAAACTACCTTTGATTATGCATATTATTCATTTACAGAAAGTTCAAACATCGATTTACGTTTCGTCGATCGATCGATAATAACAGAAAGCTAGGGTTCCGAAAATTGGTTTAACCCTTTGCCTCGTTTTGGGTTGAACGTTCCGCTCCCGAGAATTGCATGGAAGTAGGTGGCGCTACGAACCCCCATCTGGCTGACAGGGCGGCCATCTTGGGGAAGCAACTCCGCAATGCTAAGCCTATAGTCGTTTCGGAGGTTTATTTCTGATAGTATTTATTATGTTGGGATGTGTTAAATGATTCCCAAGTAATGCACCCGCCAAGATCATACTTCCCTCGAAGTTTCGGATCAAATGATCAAGTGATTGCCTTACTTTAGACTAAAAACGCGATGTCAACAAATCGTCGAAACATCTGATTTTCTTTGAGTTGGAGGTTATTTTAAACCGGAAGTCACCAGATGACTCGGAGAATCAGTTTATGGGTCATTCCACCAGAAAATGTACTTTTGGTAAAAAAGGGGTAAAAAAAAAAAATTGCCCAAAACAAATTTTCTTTTACTTGTGTGCAAAATATACACTTTCAAGTTTTAGGAAAACATGATTCAACTGGGATATTAGTCAGTTTTTGTGAGGCTGCAAAAATTGTAAATATCGTTGCCGTCACGTCCGACATATAAAAAAACACTCATACAAAAGTTGATGATAGAGAAATATATTTTATTTTTTGTAAGACATCAAGTTTTTCTCCGGTATTGTGTGTGTCTCTCTGATATTATAGACAAGTGGCAATAATTAACTACCTATGCAATCTTTTTCTGTGCTGCCTCAAAGATGCACATACACAAGGGGTTCTCCAAGGGATTACAAAATTAATTTTGTTTTTTCTGTCACCATCTAAATACAAAAGTTTCACCTTTTTAAATCACAGAAATACTTTTATAGCTCATATACATGATCTATGTCAAATTAGAAGATGTTCCATGCATTATTTCTTGAGCTAATAGCTTCTTGGAAAAAGGTTTAAAAATCTATGGGACGTGATATTTTTAATAATGGATGTGATAGAACAGTAAATTCCACTTTCTTGATGAGAAATCTGAAATATGTCCCAAATTATTAAAAGTTCATGTTTCCTTTTAAAAATACATACATTATCTTCAATTCAACCACATATAACAGTACCTTAAATGCCAATGAACAGGGTTTTTTTTTTTAAACTACAAACAATGTACAACTCTTTCCTTCTCATGACACACATAAAACAGTAAAGTGTTTTTTTCCTCACAATTTGTGCTATGAACTCTCTGCATACCTTTACTCTATCCTATCAAATGTAAAAAACATTAACTTTAACCTGAATATTGCTCGAAATACCACATTTCGTGTGCACATGATAAATCTCTTGGACGTGATTGGTTTAATGAAGGACGTGATAGAAGAGTCACTTCCACTTTCTTCATCTCAAATCCCAAATCCGTACAAACTGCTTAAAACTTGTTCTTTCTTTTTGAATATACATACATTAGCTTCAATTTAACCACATATAAGACTACCTTAAATGCAAATGACCATCTTTGAAACTGAAAAAACTGCCAACAATTTGAAACTCTTGCCTCTCATCTATAACAGGATATAGGAAAGAAAATGATATTCTCACATTTTCTTCTGAAAACCTTCTGCAAACCTTTTCTCTATGCTTTGAAATGAAAAAAAGCAAACTTTGACACGAATAATGCTCGAAATACCACATTTCGTGTGCACATGATAAATCTCTTGGACGTGATTGGTTTAATGATGGATGTGATAGAAGAGTCACTTCCACTTTCTTCATCACAAATAAGAAATATTGAGCAATTTTTTTTTTAAATGTTGTTTGTTTTGGAAAATACAGACCTGAGCTTCAATTCAACCACATATTAGAGTAGCTGAAATGCCAATGAGTTGCTTTTTTCTTTTTTTTCTGGAAAAACTACAAAAAAATCTTCAACTCTACCTTCTGATCCCACTCAGAATACAGGGAAGTACCTTTTTTTCTTACATTTTGTGCTAAAAACCGTCTCCACACCTTTTCTCTATGCCTAGACATACAAAACTTGCTAAGTTCACCCTTAATATTCATGTAAATACCACATTCTTGGTGTACATGATAGATATCATGGACGTTATATTTTTTAATAATGGACGTTATTTTACTACAAAAACTTTTTACAGTATATGAAGTAATACTTTGTGACATGTTAATGAATACGAAACTTTTAAAACAGCATGATATACTTCCCATGGAAGCTTATTGCTTAATACTTATTCAAATTCTGACACTTTAAAAATACAATTTTTAGCCTTCTAAAGGAAACATCATGAAATAATTTTTAAAAGTTCTTCAACCAGTGACAATTGCGGCAATGCCCCTCAAGAGAGGACTAAATACTGTAACTCAAGTACCTTATGTGCCTCTATTAATACCTGCTGATCCTGCATATGTATATTTAATTATGTATGGTAGCTATGAAATGGAAGAAGTTAAAAAAAAGAGCTATGCAGAGAGAGTATGTTTTACTTCCCACACCACATAGACATGGTGTGCGAAGGATTGAAATTGTATTAGGCAGTCAATCTACCACTGCGTACCAAGAAAGAGCTATGCAGAGAGAGTATGTTTTACTTCCCACACCACATAGACATGGTGTGAGAAGGATTGGGATTTGATTAAGCAGTCAATCTACCACTGCTGTAAAAAAAATAGCTATGCAAAAAGAGTTCAAATCTGAGTGGATAGGAAAGAGGAGATAATAGACCCTTTTAAGTGGGCTAGGGAAGCCCCCCCCAAAAAGTTCTGAAGAATAGTTGATGATTTCCTCTCTTTGGGAGGTAATGGTTTACCCCCCATACTTTCAACTTTCAAGCCGCGCGGGTGGCTGGACCAAGTACTGCTCAGTGTGCACTAACTGTGGAGAAATGTTCATCTGTGATAACTCACACTGCAAGAGGTCGTACTGCTACGGCTGCGTCCGGGATCTCGTGAGTAAGGAATTTATGGAAGAACTAAAGGCTGCCAGTGATGTTGACAGAGGGCAGTGTTTTTTGTGTGCTGATTATGATGAGTCGACGCATGGGTTGCTGAGACCATGCACACCAAGCGACATTCAAAATCAGCTGAGGTCAATGCACTTCGGAAAACAATATACCAAAACTTCGTGAAGTGTGCAAAAGAGGGAAATATTTAAATTAAAAGACATGCACTTCTCCATTTCACATAGAGAAAGAGTTCATATCTGAGTGGATAGGAAAGAGGAGATACTATACCCTTTTAACCCTTTAAGGGCGGATGATGCCTTAAAGCATCACCCGGCCGGGGGCGGATGATGCCTTAAGGCATCATTTGCTGGGTATTTATTAAAATATGTATTTTTGCTTTTGAAAAGGAAATATTTTATCAATGAATTTGAAATTTCCACAGAATGTAGGTATAACTTCATATTTTAGAATTCTAAATAATGGAAATAGAAATATTAAGGATAACAAATCTTATCATGTGATAAACCTTCGAATTTTTTAGTTCAGAGGACAATGCCCCCGTCCCCTAGAACTGTACATAGTCCCTAGTGGCCGTCCCCATGTGTGTAGTTCTGCCATAGGCGGCCGTCCTTAAAGGGTTAAGTGGGCTAGGGAAACAAAAAAAAACAGTTCTGAAGAATAGTTAAAAGAGAAGAAACAATGGAATTAATAACTTTAATAGAAATGGAAACTTGAGTCCCCTCAACACGCTTTCTAAATTAATCTGAATACTTTAAAAAAGCTGCTTCAATAGCTGTATAGTCATTGGTAGTTAACTGGAAGTAAATCTTCCTCCTACTGCTTCCTTCGCAAGTTGGTGGAGATATCTGAACAAGGATACTCTCACAGTCATACCATTCAAGGTCTTTCCTGGATGGCCACTTAAACTTTGGTGGAGAAGAGGTTGTTTGTTCCATACAGTTCACCTGATGCTGTAGGACTCCATCTAGCATACGGCTTTGTTCCACCTGGCCTAGGTACCATTCATTGTCGTAAACGACAGCCAACCAGCTTTCTTTTTTCGTAAGTGATTTCGGTGTCACTAACTGTAGGAGAAACAGTTGCTTCATGTGACTCAGCATGCGAGACATCCTCATCATCCAAAGACACATTGTCAGATGCATCACCATCCGGCAGACTTGGTGTAGGTGAAGAAAAACGGAGAACCCTCCTCTGCCAACCAGGACATGTGAATTTCCACACGCCAGATTCCACATCAAAGCAGCATGCTTTGTAGCACGAAATGTCTCTAATACAAAGAACACCTTCCTCTGGACAAACAACAGCATGTGTTTGCATAGTGCGTGGGATAGGAGCAACGCATGTAAGTGAAGACAGTTCTTCACGAGCAAAATTCAGTGTGACTGGCAGTACGCATATGTACTGGACAGATGTCCCCTCTTGCTTATTACCTGCCTCGGCAAACTGGTTTGCATTTTCAATGTTGTTGTTTTTCTTGACCTCATTGTCGGCCATTCTCTTTGCTGCTGCACCAATGCCGTCGCAGGCACCCTTGCCGTGACCGGACTCAAAATAGCACCAGGTGGCTTCTCTCTCAAAGAGTTTCTTGTGCTTGCAAATGACACTGAAGATCTTTCGATTACGGTATTGAGAAGAGGGACTGCCTGTCAGGTAATGTACCCAAGATACAAAAGGAAGCTGGTTGGTAATAACCTTATTTATCACCTTAACAAAGGCAAATACAGCACCAGCATCATGACATCGGTCGTCAGTAACCAAAGCAAGAGTCAGGAGCTTTGTTACATTGTCATCCTTGTAGTGAATCACTACGGGATGAACAGTAACGGGATCTTTAGAATAATAAGCTGGCTGTGGCTCATAGGGATAACTTATTTTCCAATTTTCTGCAAAATCCATGTGTATGGAACAGTGGGTATGTGGAAGCTCAAACCGTACAAAGCGTGCGGCCCCATGTTGGGCATACACTTTCTCTACATGCTGTGACATAACAGTATGGTCGCTAAGAAGCTGTGTGGTGAAATTGTCCCTCTCGGACTCCTCGTCAACAAGTTTCAACTTTTTGCACACCTGCTGATCACCGTAGGTGACCTCAACATGCTTCCACTGCTGGTACTTAATGACTTCAGGGGCAGCAAGGAGTTTTTCACAGATGACATTTTCTGACTGCTTCACAAATGTATCAGGAAGTGTTGGCAGTCCAAGTGTTCTAAAAGAATAAAGTTTGAGAGCACAGTTTTGGTGTTTGACACACAAGCACACATTGCAATTGCGGCATGACACAGGAAGGATGTACTTGGCAGACCTGCGGACGCTATAAAAGTAAGATCTGCTGACTTTTGCATTAGGAAATTCAGTGTTGTACTGTTTATGAAGAATGTACATGAACTCAGTGAGTTGTACTTTTTGTACCTTTGTTTACTTTCACCACATCTTTTTTGCCTGGAAGAGTAATGGAGTGAGGAAGTCAATGACATTTTTCTTTACACCACTATACTTTCTATGTTTAAGAGTAGGTACACGAGGACCAGATAAAACTGTTCGTCGGTCAATATGCTTTTACTTGGGGAGATCCCCTCCTTTCTGAGTTCCCTACTTGCAATCTCGGCCGCATCAAAAATGGTTGCATCAGGGACTGCGACATTATCACCTGTGGCATTCACCTGTTGTAAATCTACAATACCTGGGTGTAACTCAACCACATCATTTTCAGGGACATTGCCTGGAGCTAAACCAACCACATCATTTTCAGGGACATTGCCTGGAGCTAAAACAACCACACCCTCTTGAGGGACATTGCCTGGAGCTAAACCAACCACATCATTTTCAGGGATATTGCCTGGAGCTAAAACAACCACATCATTTTCAGGGACATTGCCTGGAGCTAAAACAACCACACCCTCTTGAGGGACATTGCCTGGAGCTAAAACAACCACATCATTTTCAGGTACATTGACTGGAGCTAAAAGAACCACATCCTCTTGAGGAACATTGATTGGAGCTACCTCATTGTCTGCATCCTCTTGAGGGAGATTGCCTGGAGCTACCTCGTTGTGTGCATCTGTAGAGATGTCCTCGGCCGCATCCAAACTTGAGACATCACTCTGACCATCTTGCGCCTCTACAGCCTCAGGAGTAGTGCCTTGAAAAAGGGAAAATGCAATAGCTAAGGAAAAATTCTATGTCTGTTTAAAATGCAGTATTTCCATGGGTGGAGATCTGCCTGGAAAAAAAAGAAAAATGCAATAGCCAAGACAACATTCAATGTCAGGATTTCCAAGTCAGGAGATGTGCCTGGAAAAAAGAGAAAATGCAATAACCAAAATGAATATTCACTGACAATTTGTATTGCATATTTTGAGGTGTGGTAAAGAAAAGAAGTACTTACCCAGACCAGCAAGGAAGTCCTCATATGAAACCTCAGGAGGTTCTTTCTGCGACTCCAGTCGTTGAAGCCGCTTCAGAGGGCCTGAACCTCACGTTCTGCTACATGACGGGCCTCCCTCTCTAGCCGTAGTTTGTAGTACAGGTGGTTTTTCCAGGGAGTACGCTGGCTGCTCGACCCTTCAACAGAGGATGGCGTCCTAAAGTGTGCAAATGAGGGAAATATTGTTACAGAAATCTTGCAGAACTGTTGTAAAGTTGAGGGGGATAGGGTAAGTGACATTTAGTTAGGGTCAATATTGAAAATAGAGTAGTTACTGCCATTTACTCTACAAGTATTGATTTCGATGGTTTGGGTAGTTTACGTGCATTTTGCAAGGAAGAACAATTGTTCCAAAAAAAATGAAATAAAGACTTTACAAAAAACATAGTAAAAAAATCCATTAGATTTGAGAAAAAACAGTATTCATTATTTAACAGTCATTTTAAAAGGTCACTATAAAGGCATAGCACAATTATGAATTTCCAATATAGTAGTGTGACTTTTACTTTCATGTTAGTAGTAGTTCAGTAGTAAAAGAGAAATTTACCTAGCATAACCATGCTATACCTTCAGCCAGTCTTTTCCCCGGAGGAGCACTTCTCCATTTCACGTAGAAAAACACTTCTGAAGAATAGTTAAAAGAGAACAAACAATGGAATTAAATAACTTCAAACAATGGAAACAAGAACGACGACGGCAAGAATGACAACGACAACAACAACAAAAAATAATGCATATTATTTACCTTATGTCGTCAAGAAGTCGCGGACACTGGTCTGGGGTTGGAGTTGATGCTACTGGCACTGAAGTCAGAGATGACTGCGAACTTTAAGACGGCTGTGAAGCAAGAGATGACTGAGACGGCTGTGAAGCAAGAGATGACTGAGACGGCTTTGAAGCAAGAGATGACTGAGACGGCTGTGAAGCAAGAGACGACTGTGAGGCCAGAGACAGAGATGACTGTGAGGCCAGAGAAACTCCACTGCTTCGTGTCTCTTCAGACGTAGCCCTCCGGAGGCTCTTAGGCCTACTCCCGGATGTCCCCGCCTGTTGTGCTTGGGACACACGACTGCGTAGAAAAAACCACCATCCTCACTGTCATCGGATGAAGAAGGCAGCTTGGGAAGTGGTGTTACAAGCCGAAATGAAGGTACAGGAATAGAAGGTACTTGAGGCCGTACAGGAACAGCAGGTAGTTGAGGCAGCGCAGGATCAGCAGGTAGTTGAGGCAGCGCAGGATCAGCAGGTAGTTGAGGCAGCGCAGGTTCAGCAGGTAGTTGAGGCAGCGCAGGATCAGCAGGTACTTGAGGCAGTGCAGGATCAGCAGGTACTTGAGGCAGTGCAGGATCAGCAGGTACTTGAGGCGGCGCAGGATCAGCAGGCTCAGGTACGCCATTGTCGGAATCACTGGTGTCAGTGTCCTCCAGTGCAGCAGCAGCTTTCTTTTTCCTGTAGCGTAATGCACGTGCAGCATCTAATTTGCGGCGGCGAACCTTTTCCTTATCTGTCAAGTTGGTCTTGTTTCTTTTCCTCTCTATACGCTTGCGTTTGCCTCCCGCTTGCGGAAACTGGCTTTTTTCATTTCCCTGTTCCTCCAGTCCTTAGCAGAGTCCTTAGGAGATTTCCTCTCTTTGGGAGGTAAGGGTTTACGCCCCATACTTTCAACATAGGGTGATATTTAGGGGGCCATCCATGAAGTATGTACGCACTGAGGGGGGTTGGTTGGGGGGGGAGGGGTTAAAATTTTGGGCATAGGCTACTTCTGTATATTATTGTGAAAAAAATAAGGTAGGAGGGGGTTGGTGGGGTAAAAAAATTGGGAAATTGTGCGTACATACTTCATGGATGGCCCTAAAACTGAAAAAAGAGAAAAGAACAAAATTAACAAATTACCTAAAAATAACATTCAAAGGGTACATTTGTTTTGAAAAATTGTCTTCTTTGTATGACTATTGTTCAGACTTATATTTATAATAGATAATTTGCCCATGAACTTAATATTATGGCTGTCAGAACAAAAATATTACCAAAATCAGATTTTTGCCAAAAATGTAAAATTTTTTTTCCTCAAAAACTTTTTTTTTTCTCATAATACCACAGAATATAACTGTCTTCAGTATTCCAGGTGATTTTTTCAAAGGTTTGTTCAAGTCTTATTCTTCAAATATGGTTTTGAAAAATCATGCATCATGTCCGACATGACAATGAACCATTATAGATAGTAGCAGAATCTGATAATCATTTCAATTTTTCATTACATATGCAGTACAATAGGCAAATATTCAGAAAAAAACTAAAGAGATTATGCTTCCACTCCTTTTCATACTTGTTATGAGACAAAACCTAATTGGGCGTCAGGTCCGACATACATAAGCCGGACGTGACGGCGGTTACACAAATGTATGGAAAAAAATCTATTTACCCGTAGACTTCCATCCCTTTTTCTCCCTAGACTTATGAAATGATACTTGGTGCACATAATGAACAACTTTGACAAATGTATTAGTGTAATTTAAACTCATTCTAACATAGTTCCCAGTCAATTCGGTCAAAATATTTTACCCATATCACGTCCGCAATGGCTTTTACCACGTGATAGGCGTATCACCGGTGCACAGAAAATACGCATTCTTTTAAACATACATTTTGTCATTGGGAATACATCGGAAGATATGTAAATTGTCAACCTCTTTGCACAATTTCTCATAGATCAATCCAAAGAAGAATTTCCATGTCAGACGTGATATGGCTAAACACATTGAAAATACCCCCAAAGCTTCCAGTAGCAGCCATTTTGGGAAGGCATCAATCTGCTCTTTTTCTCAAACCAAAAAATTTTGGTAAATACTTGTCAACTTTTCAAGAAAATGGATTCTACAGAATCACGAACTCCAAGTTATCACTATTAACACAGAAAATCATGTCCGGGATGGAAAAATAATGCTACCAGAGAAGAAATGTGGAGTACTCACATTAGCTCAAGGTCTCCTCTTCCCGCTGAAGTGCCGGAGTGAGGGCGCATGCGCAGTTAAAAGGGATAACATCCTGTTCTTGTGATCTGCTTTCCCGCCTTCGATTGATCGCTCGGACGTGATAAATATTACGGTTGTAATTGCTCCAAAATTATTTTCCTTGTTCTCGCATAGTGCGGGGACTTAGGAACCAATTTATTACTCTTACACTACAGACCCTATGTCCACATTATTCAGTAAGTTTTGTACCAAGTTAGCACCAATATAGAGAAGTGGAGAGTGCTAAATGCAACTCGTCACGTCCCACATATCAATTGTGTGAAATCGATTTTTTTTCGTAATTCGGCTGGAAAAAAAACCCGTGGCAGTTGGCCAAAAATCATATACATATGTCAAAAATTGATGTATGTACTGAGTTTTAAGTGCATGTTTGGGAAGTATACCATTAAAATATATTGTCATGAGGCTATGCCAAATATTACCTATTGCATTTGCTGAAAAAGCACATTTTTCATTGAAATACACCTAAAGATTTTGCAGAGCATTAGAAATAAGGGAAAATACTATTAAACAACAGCCAATTTACATAACTTGAGGAAATTAATCAATTAGGGAATATATATATAAATAGTTTCCACAAAAGAAATAGTGCTAAACTTTAGAAATATCAAAAGGACATGCACTTTTTAGCTAATTTCTCACTTTGAAAGTCCACAGATTAAAAAAAAATGCAGATAGACCAATAAAAGTAATGATTTTCTGAAAGGGGAGGGTGTTTTCTTTGCACAGAAAAAAAAAAAAAAAAAAAGAATAATAATGAAATTATAGCCCATTAACCCCCAAAAAGTATGATTTTCACCAAAAGTACATTTTCTGGTGGAATGACCCTTATAGGGAGCCAAAGTGAACCCGCTGCAACCACAGATAGCCGGTTACAAAATACCATTTCCGGGTATAGGCGCTCAGTACTTTGACTATGTAGGTTCGAGATTATATGTGTCATTCTCCAATCTTTTAGATCCAAATTTTTAATAAACTTAACAACTGTCATCATAGTTTCGAAACAGAGTTATAATTCAGAGACGATAGTAGTAAACCTCACTTCGAAAGTAACAAAAGAGACCAAAAAACGAAAGTCTAGCCTCAAACCCTCCTAGGTTTAGCACTAAGCCTCGTTCTTGCGGGCCACCGGAAATGGTGTTTCATAAACAGGTATCTGTGGTTTCAGCGGGTTCACTTTGGCTCCCTATACTGAATTACAGTAAAACCCCGCTTCCGGGATACCCCGCTTAAGGGCCACCCCGCTTCAGGGGACAATTTGCTGGGAACGAAAATTTTTCCCTCTAATAAGAATTTATATTAACCCTGCTTAAAGGGACACCCCGCTGAAAGGGACACCCTGCTGAAAGGGGACAGTTTTTCGTACAATAATGCTTCAAAACCCCACTTAAGGGGACAGTCTCGAGGGACATCTTATCAAAAACATCCCAGGTTATCTGAAAATCCATGTTTATGGTGCACTTTTGTACGGGACAGACAAACAGTAGCAACCAGAACAATAGACTAAGCCTTCCCGTGCGGGCCCGGCCGGCCGGAGTGTGTTATTTCAATGGTAATCCCTACATCTCTAGCGGCTCTGAGCTGGCCACAGTGAATGGATATTAGTACCAGTGAGTTTTGCGCCCGCTGAAGGTGGCAGGTAAGAGGCCCGCTTACAGGTGCCTAGCGGTGTATTGAGAGGAGTGGGGTGGCTACCTGGGACTGTGAAACTGTTTATTTAACTCTGTTGGATGCTGTAAATATTAATCTATTTATTTTATTTTTCTATTTATTCTCTTTCTATTTTCTTCTTATTAATTTGTATTTATTTTCCATGTATTTGCTTAGAATTGGTTATTCGATGAACATTTTTCTAATACCCAACATTTCCTTCATTTGTATAGGTATACTTTACTCAGTAACCCCGTTTAAGGGGCCACTTTGCTCGGAACGGAGGGTGCTCCCCTTAAGCGGGGTTTCACTGTATAGTGAAACTTGTATTTCATGGTACAACCCCCATTAATGTATACATTTCCTGAAAGCTTAGATCATGGGAAAGACAAATATGTTTTTTCTAAGTGTCTATCACCAAAATTCAAATTTAAATTAAGTTAAAACAGAAATAGACTCAAATTCTCAATTATTTTTATTTTTCAAAAATTTAGTAAAATTTGATTTTTGGTGATGGACTCTTAAGAAAAACAGATTTGTCTTTCCCATGACCTAAGCTTTCAGGAAGTGTATGCAAGAATGAACTTAGGTTTGTATTGAAATTTAGTGTGTTATCCCTATACACTGGCCAGTCTCTGCATATCTTGTTGTGCCAGTTTGTGCTATGTCCTAGACCAACGAAACTCAAACACAGCTTATCAAACACATCTATACACCTTTTTTTTTAAATTTTTTTATTCTAGTATATTTTAAGACGTTACAATCGTTCACCCGTTTCCAGGCGATCCTCCATGATGGCGTCAACTTATAACAAACTACAATATATACAATTACAGGACATACCAGACTCCACATTTCTTTTATACACCTTACTCCCAGAAATAAAAAACTTGATACCATGTCTTCTGACCAAAAATTAGGGCAAACAGTGTGCAATGTCAACAGTATTAGCTCTCACTCTCAAGGATACCTTGAAGTATCTTACACATTTAACACCCTTGGCAATTCTTCTTTTACTCTCATCTTAAATCTGTCATTCATGCCTAAGTGCTGAGTCTCATAACTAAGTTTATCCCAGAATTTTACTCCTGTATAAAGAGGCGAGTGTCTATACTTTTCAATTCATGGGGGGAAAGTGTGAGAAAGAGTAATGCATAATAACATTTTAAAAATGGCAATCAAAGTGAAAAAAGTGCTCATTTTTCAAAAACCTGCTCGATTTTGCCATTTATTTTGCTGTATTTGGAGAAAGGGGGTGTAGCCGTGCAGGAAATTGCCAGAACAATGCTGATCGGTAAAGAATTGCCTGAGAAAATCCATTTACTTAGGTGTTAGGGGAGCTCAAAACCTGTCAATCCTGGACATCAGACGAGTAAGAAACATGGTCATATCTCCTTTTATAAGCATCGGATCACAATTTTGATGAGACAGAAATGATAACAATAAAATTCTACATAACATGAGTCTTAGTGAAATTTTATTAACAATATCTATACCCAAAAATCAAAAAGAACAGTTTGAGGACTGTGATAGATACGTAGGCGCACGAGTGAGCGCCGCCCGTGTGATTCCTAGATTTTATACAGAAGTTACCATCGTTGGGGGTTACTTAAGACAAAATGTACTTTTCATCAATCTAAACCCTTTTTTGAGGTGAGACCTCAATAGCAATGCACAAATTATAACCCTTTTGATGAATATATGTGACCTAGAACATAATCAAATTTTGGAAGATGAGATGAGCTCATTATTTTTGAAAGTGATTAAAATCAGGGGGGCAACCCAAACAGTCTCATCTCAGTCTCAACTTGAGATCCCTTAAGATCTTCTCAACTAAAAAACACTTTGCCTCGAAAATGGTCTCAAGTTAAGATCGTCACAACTGAACAATTTTAGACAATCGGGCTACAAATCTACGATAGTTTGGAAGATAATTACTGGTATGTGTTCTTCAGTCACTGTCGTGGATTATCGTAGCGCACCAGGGAGGTGTTTTACAGTAATAGACAGTCAATTCCTGTACCCATAACATTGAAAAAAAACCGTTGTGACCAGGCTATAGGTATGATAGGTAACGCTCATTTCTTTATAACTTTGAGAGATATTAATTTTCTTTTAAAGGTATCTTTTGTTTCAGACATTTATAAATCCTCACATTGGAGGTTCCACAATCTCTGGCATCAGTATAGCGGAGAGCGTTTGATGTGTTCAGTCCTAACTTTCAGCATATCAAACAATGATTTGTTGACAGATCTTAGGACTCTGCGCTTAGGTTTTGGCTCATCCACTTTCTGCTTACTCCATTTTTTATACAATTTTCTAATATTAGTGAGTGATTACTCATCTTGTTGCCTTTGTACTGTGCTTAAACCTGACAAATAGTGTAGCTGTTCGACAGTGTGCACCCGGGCCTGGTCATGCAAGCATATCCTCAAACTGTGGTTCTGCAGTTGTTGCAATTTGTCCAACCAACGGCAGGACCCTCCCTCGAAAACCATACAACAGTACTCAAAAATAGGAGCCACAGTTTGCTTAAAGACTCTACATGCCATGTTTCTTGACATCAGGTGCCGTAACTTACCAAAACTAAATAGACGTTGATTTACCTTTTTTATCAAAAGTGTCATGTGATTCTCAAAATTAAGAGTGCTGTCTATTTCTACACCTAAATATAGGTACGAATCAACTCTATCCAGTCTAGTGCATCCGGCGTACAAGTTCAGATCTTTAACCACTTTTAACTTGTTAGCTGGTGCATACCAGCAATATATATTTTTAGCTTTATTTATAGTCAATTTATAAACCCCGCACCATTGTGTGAACTTATCTAATGCAGTCTGAATCTTGTTTTTTATTGTTACTCGGTTGATGTCTAAGCAATACATGACTAAGTCATAACTTTTCGAACGAGTGGAAACAACGGGCTTCATTTCCAATATAGCCAAGCACAACCCTTGAAACAGTCCAAAACTGTTCTTCAATTTCCTCATGTATACTCCACTTCTTTCAGCACATTGCTGACTCTAACTGAAACTACTGCAGCAGAGAACTCTAACCGGGGTATAGTAGTTACCTTCATAAGAGGTACACAGGATTTGCCCATGACAAGGGAACAGTGTACCATGTTCTTGTTATCCTTGAGGCGGAGATATGAGCATTGCCCATAGCCTGACAAGCTTGCATCTTAGAAGTGATGGAGCTCAATCTTGTCCAGCCTACCAAATTCTGGAGGCTCGTAGCACCTGGGCAAGGCGAGTTGACCAAAGTGGGTAGGATCTCTTTGCCAATACTCCCACTGAGGACTGAGTACATCTGGAATGGGATCATCCCAGCTTCCTTGACGGCAAATTTCTTGAAGGATCCATTTTCCATTGAGTATGAAAGGAACAATGAAGCCTAGGGGATCATATACAGAAGCAACTGTAGAAAGTATACCACATAGAGTTAAAGGTTTATCCCTCAGAGTGATGTGGAAGCCAAAGTGGTCAGATTCCACATGCCATTGTATGCCAAGGGCCATTTCAATTGGTAATTCCTCAAAACTCAGATTGAGGTCCTTCACATCAGTAGCTCTCTCAGATGGGAGTATGCTCTCCAGGATTGTTTGATCATTCAATGTGAATTTGTGGAGTCACAGACTTCCTCTTGAGCACAGCTGCCTTGCTTCCTTGATGAGTGATAGCAGGTTTTGCATCCTTGACACTGGTCACACCATCATTCACGTAGCAGTTTCGACTAACAAAACTAAAAGCCTGTGGAAATTCTGTTTCATGCTGCCTGGTGACATATTTCAGTCCGTAGTTGGCACAGCCAGGGGATTCTTTTACTTCTTTTTTTTTTTAAGGTTTTTATTTATACTGGAGTAAAACAGCTTGGCAATGTAATGCCTATCCTCCGCTGGCTCCAGTCGGAAATGACCTTGTAGTGCCTATGTCCAGATTATGGACTTACATAGCTGCTAACAGATTTTCATCAGATTATTCATTTCTCAATGTCACACATTATGGCTACAGGATGTTTGCGGAACCTGCAAAGCACACCAATTAGTCCATTTGTCAATTCAGGCCCAGTTAAAAGGTATTCATTCAGTGGAGTCCGTTGATATCTTGCTGAGCAGTCGAATACAACACAAATCCAATCACGACTGGACTATGGATCAGTTGTGTATGAGTCAGCGGCAAAATCTTACCTGGACAGGTTAAAACCTGTCCAGAACCGAGGTCTACGACTGTGCCTAGGAGCATTTAGAACAACACCTGCCCAAAGCCTGTATGTAGAAGCAGGAATCCCCCCACTCCATCTGCGACGGGAGGGACTGTCTCTACAATACTCTATGAGAGTTAGGGCCAACCCAAGAAACCCAGCCTACAACTTGATTTTCAAAGAAAATCAACAAATGTACAAAGACAACCCAAATGCCATAAAACCATTCCCGGTCAGAGCACGAGCTCAATACCGAGAAGCAGGCATCCCAATGAAAAGAATAAGAGGTGAGCGGCCACCTGAAACCCCTCCATGGGACCAGGAAACTCCCTCGATCCTCTTTGACCTGGCAAAAAACAAGAAAGGTGACACCCCTGAAAGTGTCTTTCTGAAGGACTATGAGACCATAAGGAAATGTTTCAAAGACCATGTACCTGTGTATACTGATGGCTCAAAAGACGGTAACCGTGTTGGTTATGGAGTCCATACACCATACGGCGACCTGAAGAAAGCCCTCCATGGCAAGAGCAGCATTTTCACTGCTGAGGCCAATGCTATATTGCATGCCTTGACTTGGATGAAAATGTCACAACACAAGAAATTTATAGTCTTCTCAGACTCTAAATCTTGTCTACAATCCATTGGACAGCATGATGCAAAGAATGCTGTCATCAGAGACATCAAACTGTCATACACAGACCTAAAGAGAGAACATGGCAAAGAGGTGGCCATGTGTTGGCTGCCGAGTCATATCGGAATCGAAGGAAATGAAGCTGCAGATCAAGCAGCCAAAAGTGGATTAAGCAGACAAGTTTGAGCCCACACGGTTCCACATACAGACCTGAAACCAATGGCCAAGGAGCACATTCACAAAACTTGGCAGAAACTCTGGAACTGCACCAGAGACAACAAACTACGAGAAATTGTAGTGGCTACTAGCCAAAACTTTAGGAAAGACAACCTGACACGAACTGAACAGGTGAAACTGACCTGTCTGCGGACCGGTCACACCAAACTGACACATGGGCACCTCCTAAGAGGTGAAGTAGCACCTGTGTGCCAGACATGCAACACTCTGCTGAGTGTAAAACATCTCATGCTATGCTGTCAGGCCTTCAAAGAGAACAGGAAGAAATTCCTTAAGAATGCGCCAACAATGCGCAGTGTTTTCCATAACACTGGGAAGAAAGAAATTCTTGACTTCCTCAGGGAATGTAAGATTTTCGATAAGATATGATTTAGAAAAGTAAGATGCCTGGATTAACCAGTCAGCATAACTTTTTCTCCAAAAAGGATATGCAAATTTGAGTAAAGTAAACCAAAGTAAGTCTAATTGAACAAATTGGACGTTAAACTACCCAAACAAACAAACAAACAAACTTTGGATGGTACACACCATGATGAGGGATGTACCACATTTCCCCAACTACAGACTCACCAGTTACATGTTCAGCACTTCCTTTCTTTAGGACATCGTTCATGAAGTTGATTTAATGGTCACTGTATGTCTTATCCATTACAAATCTTTTCTTCAAGTGTGCCAGTCGTGCGATAGCTGTTTTCTTGTTGTCTGGCAGGTTTGGCCAAATTTTAAAAGGAAGGGGCATCTCATAGTGTTGGTCTTCATTTTTACTTATTTCTGACTCCAACCTTTTCAGGAAGAGCAAGTCATCCTGGGACATCGAGCTTGACATCCACAAAATCAGATTCTAGTACTCTGATTACATCAGCTGGTGTCAGCAATGTGATGAGTGAAGGCAAAGTTGTTTCCTATGTCAAGGTGTCGAGATGCACATCCAACTATGCTCCATCCCATATCTGTCCTTTGAGCATATGGCCCTGTATCCTTGCCTAGGATGACTTGTCGGGGTGCCAATGCTTGAGAACAGTTGTAGCCGATAAGTAGGCCAACTTCACACTCCTTTAGCTCTGGTAGCTCATCTGCTATAGTAACCAGATGAGCCCAACTTCTGGCTGTCTCACAAGTAGGATTATGTGACATGTCCACTGGGATGAAATCACGAGTATATACAGGGGGAAGGTCTATTCTTGTAGCCAAACTGAACTCTCTGACTTGAAGTCTAGTGGCACGCTTAGACTGAATTACCGAATTTTGCGACATCATGGTTGTCAGTTTAAGTCACACTGGTGTGAGTCCGCATTCAGTGACTCACAGATTTCCTCAATGACAAATGTAGTGTCACTTTGTGTGTCGAGCAAGGCATATATGAGTTTCTCCCTTCCTGGGTTAGCAGTAGTTGAGAACCATACTTGAACGATGGTTGATGTGTTCGGCTGGCCCCCTCTGTTTACATTCAGAGAAACCGCAGACTTCTTCTTTCACTGATGATTTTTGTTCGGTCTTGACACATTGTTGCATTACTTCTAACAAGTCTGGCTTATATGCCTCATCATGGAGCCTCTCTTTAAACATCCAAAGCAGAGATGTTTTTCCCTGACAAACTTTTTTAAAATTTTTTTTTATTGTCAATGCCTCTCAACAGTGTTGAGTTTTTCAGACATATCTGCTAATCGGATACATTTTACAGATTAGGTATTCCCTTTACAATTGGGCATGTACAAAACAGAGTTAAAAGAGTGATAAGTGATGATGAAATGGATTATTCTGGTGTCCAATTTTAGTCCAATATAATAGTTCATTCTAGTTCAATCCATCACTTTTTTACATAATTTTTAGTTTTTTCTTGAATGATTCTTTATCGGGCATATTCTGTAGATCATTTGCCAAAGAGTTCCATTAGCGCGCTCCTCTTTGATAAGAGCTATTGTACACTGTGGTGCTTCTAGTCGTGTTGAGTCTAAATAATGTTTTGTCTATGGTAGCATTGATCCAATCTCTGATATTCCTGTATTTATACATTAGGCACAATAATTGTATGTTCCTTCTCTCTTCCGGCGTATCTATATCACATTTATCACACATGGTTTTCACCGATAGATAACGTGATTTAAATCCTAACAGTATACGCAATCCTCTATTATTAATTTTCTCAATATTCTGAAGATCCTTTTTCCTAAAGCTATTATATATAAAAGAACAATACTCTATATGAGGCACCACAGTACTAAAATAGACATTTCTAGCAGCATCGTATGCTAGGCATTGTCGAATCTTACTAAATTTGAACACTTTACTACTTACATTTCTTATTATTTCGTTCACATACGGTATCCATGACAGAGTATTATCAATGGTTATTCCTAAATATTTATATTTTTGACAATTGCTGAGTTTCAAACCATTCATTGACAAATCTAACTCCCTGATTGCTTTCAATTTAGCCTGGGTTCTTATGCACATAACTTTGGTCTTACCTGTATTTATGGTTAGCCCATTTTCTCGACACCATTTTGCCATTGTGTTGATATCATCTTGTAATTCTGTCTCTGCTGTTTTGAAAACCTTATTTGAATTAAAAATGACTAAATCATCCGCATATTGTATACAACGAGAATTCTTTATGCTACTACTAAGATCGTTAACAAACAAAATAAACAGAAGGGGGCCCAAAACAGACCCCTGGGGGACACCAAAATTAATGTTCCTACAGCTCGAGACTTTACTATTAACCCTTACCACTTGCTCCCTATTTAATAGATAGTCATATAACCAACCTGTGATGTTCTTTGGAAGTTTAAGGACTTTACTTAATTTTACGAGTAATAAATCATGATTAATCGAATCGAACGCCTTACGATAATCAACGAAACATAATACACTACATTGACCTTTCGCTCTTGCTTCATACAGTTCTTTCAATGAATAAAAGATGGCGTCACCGGTACTTCGTTTGGGCCTAAATCCGTACCTTTTTTCATCGAACAACTCGACTTCGTTTAATAAATCATACAGTCTTTCATGTACTAGCTTCTCAAGCACTTTACTCGGCAGTTGTAATAGCGAAATAGGCCTCCAGTTATCAATTTTCTTGTTATTTCCTTTCTTGGGAATCGGTACCACTACAGCTCTTTTCCAGATTTTAGGGAAATTCCTGTTCCGTGTCGAGGCATTACATAATTGTATAAAGCGATCTTTTTGTAGTGTTATGCTATCTATTAATACTTTTGCAGCCATATGTGTTATTCCACTCGATTTTTGGGGGTTTATTTCTTTGAGTTTTTTTAACATTCTTTCACTTGTAAAATCCATAGGGAAGTCAACTAAACTAGGATCATCTTCAATATCATTCAGCTTTTCGAAGTGTTTTGTTATACTTAATTGGTCAGCATTTTTATATAGAATTTCTCCAATTTCAGTGAAAAATTTATTGATATAATTAGGTATTTCGTTTTCAGGTATTGGCTTGAAACCATTCTCTTCTAATTTACACTGCTGCACTTCAATATTTGGGTTTATTAGTTCATTAATTAAACTTTTTAGTTTGACCACGAGTTTCCTCTAGCTTCATTTTGCAGAATTCACTTTTACCTAATTTAATTTTAATGCTTATATCTCGAGAGCTTCGCCGTATTTCTTTAAGTATTATGCTATTCTGTGTACGTTTATATATCTTAACTAGGTCCCTGCGATGGTTTATTAGATTTAGGAGCTGCATGGACATCCAGCTAGGTTTCTTATTGGTATATTTTGATAATTTTAGAGGACAATTTATTTCTAGAAAATTTGTTATCTTTCCTACCCAGATTTCCCATAGCTTATTGACATAATTGAATTTTTCATAAGTTTGCCAGTTTTCATTTTCTAGATAGTTTTCCAATATACTTTTATCATAATTTTTACAACTTCTACCTTTGAATTCCACAGGTATCTTTTTCCTACTTTTGTGTTTTTTCACTACAAGTGTTGGCAAATGATCACTCAGCATTTCGCTCAGTATTCCAGAAAAACTAACTTGCTCTTGTTATCCATGGTTTTACTAGCAAAGTTAGAACATTCTTAGAGTGTGACCCTCCTTCTCACATAAAAAGCAGGACATCTTTTGGTCTCCCTTCTGTCCATCTGTTGTTGATTTCTGATTGATTGCCGTTGCCAAGGTACTTGCCTTATTTCGTTTGGTATCACGTCTGTTGCTTGCTGACTTCAAATTTGACACTGGGGCTTCTAAGGATCGCAGAGCATTGAGCGATGATATGGGATTATATGCATTCTCAACCTCCTCTCCAACAAAGTATACAAACTCGTTGAATGTTGGGTACTTCTCCTTTTTCTTCATTGCAGAATGCACAGTGCGGTTTCAAAGTAATGTGAGCCAATCTGGAAGACAGGTAAGGATGCACTGATTTTCATGGCAGTTGTCCAAGGACTGCAGACCCTATACATAGGGCATGGCTGCTCTACAGTGTTTTAGGAAGTCTGCAAATTCCAGTACCCCTTTACTGTCCTTGTGTGAGTTGTACAGCTTTTCCCTGAATGCCTTTCAAACAATGAAGGGATCACCATAGCGTTGGTTGAGTGCATTCCAGGCTTCAGTGTAAGCCAATGCACTGTCCTTGAGAAATTAGCTCTCGAGAGAGAGCTCTCCTAGCTTTGCCGCTCACACAACGTCTGAGATAAAACATCTTTTCAATTGGTGATGAGCATCTGGGGTCAATTAGGGCAATGAAGGATAACTTCCAGTCTGTATACTGCAGAGGATCGCCATTGAAGACGGATGGCTCGGGGGCTGGTAGATGACTGAGACTCATTGATTCTGTTAGGGCTTTTACAAGTGTTGCTATGTTATCTGTCTTTTGAGTCTTGTCCGGTCCGCCAGGACATCTTTGAAGCACTCTGAAGAAGGTCTACATTTCCACCAAGATGTTTATCTTGAAGTAAACTCTTGCAATCTTCAATGTTAAGACATTCTTCATCATGAACCTAGAACCTTGAACCTTGTCCAATTCCTTCTGTTTTTCCAAACACGTAATGTCACGTCTTTTCCATTCTAGTTCTTCTTCTTGTTTGCATTTGAGTGCTTCCAGCTCAGCTTCCTTTTCTTCTCTATCCTTCAGTGCCTTCAACTCTGCCTCCTTAGCAGTGAGCTCAGCAGCAGCTTGCAGTCTTTTTGTAGATGATGACTGGGATGCATTTGAACGGCGGCTACGTTGTGTTGTTCTAGAAGCAACAGAGCTGAAAACAGATGCATTTTTATCCTTTTGAAGTAAATGTTTCAAATTTGTAACAGTATCATCCATCTCCAAATTCACCATCCTCTCATTAATGTGGTTTAATAGTGCCTTTGTGACAGCACTACAAGTGTCAATTTGCTGTCGCATCTCTTGTTCTGGTGGGCAGATCTCATGCAGAGCTTCATAGCTCTGAATGGCGTCATCATGACTTTTCTGCACCGAAGTTAGGATCGATGTCAGGTCCTCTTCTGTGCAATACCCTTTCAACTCCATTCTACCAGCTTTTGCCACTGTCATCCAGTGGTCATATTGTTGTCTTCCTCCTCAGACGTCTTTCCTTCTTCTCCCTCTCCCTTTCCTGGAATTCTGACAATTTCTGTGTCTGTCCAGATGTGCGTGTGCTGTGCCGTGGGCCACCAGAGACATCAGCCCCTTCTTCTGTTTGGTCTGCTCGGGTGGACAGCAATTATCAATCTGTTCACCCTCTTGTTCGCCTCGCCTCCTCGTGGTGCAGACCGGATATGCTTGCACGAAGCATAACAAAAGCGACCGGGGTGGGGAGTTACCTCAGTGGTAAAGAGCACTGGACTTTGTTGATTCGGGTCCCACTGCAGCCACTTTTCTCCTTCACCCCCAGCAGTGGTAGATTTACTGCTACATCAAAGGCCAATCCTTCTCATACCATGTCTATGTGGTGTGGGAAGTAAAAGAACTCTCACCTTGGTAAGTGTGTAGGGGTGGGATTTCTACCTTCATTCAACTCGTATTTACTCAGCTGTAGCTTAGGATTATCTTCAGGTTTCTCTGTGAGATAGAAATCGATGATGTAAATGCTGAGCAATCATCAGGTGGAAATGGTCTGTTGATGGGGTTGATGATTATGCACTAGGATAAATCCTGAAATGCACCACCTGCCAACCTTTGTAGTGCCCATTTCATGGGCAGGTTGAACTCATAAATGTGTTTCATCATATACTTGGAGGAGGAAGATGTGGAGCACCACCAGAATAGACTAGGGTAGATTAGATTTATGCTTGATCAAAAGTTCAGTACTGCATATGATTGGTTGGTCTAAAATGACAGTTACTACAGTAAAGTATGGTGAAGTATCAATAGCTTTTCAGTGATCTAGTAAATCAGGAGTTTTGTCTCATGAAATATCTCCCACTAAATTAATGGTGTATTTCAGTAGCTTAGTCAAAGCTGTAATAGCTGTTATGTTTGAACTACTCTTGCTACAACAGTTAAGTATAATACATGTAATACACCACAGGTACCGCCACCTTATACACAGGTGGCTCCCCCCATCGGCCAGGTGTGCGCACTTCTGTGCCGGTCACCCCGCACTCCGGTCACACACCTGCTGACTTACCGAGAGGGACACACCGAGACACACTCACACACCTACAACTTTTTCTTTTCCCAGTATGGGACAGAAACGATTCTGTAATACCTGCTGCACTAGGCACGAGGCCCCAACAGGGAAGAAATGTAGAAAGGTGAGGGAATTACTGAAAAAGAATCCTGAACAAAATGAGTCCTGCGATTCGAAATCCGAGGACCGGTCTGACGAGTCCAGCGAAGCAGACGGGGACTCTGAAAACTCTTTCGAGGACTATTGCGGTGACGTAGAGGATAACCCCTGGATATTCTCTAAACGCAGACGAGGAAAATCGAAATCAGGAACAAAATCCTCAGGTGAGCAGTCAAGAAAAGTGAAAATGTTAAACGATTACAAGATGGCGGACATGAACAAGGCCATGCGTGATCTTTCTACCAAGGTAGACGGGTCTGAAAATCGTCTGAACCACATTGAGTCCTTATTGAAGCAAGCCATTAAGGGATACAGTGCAGGAAATGAACTTACCCGCTCCAGAGGGAAAGTCAAGAAATCGCGGATTTACTGCTATATCAAAGGCCAAGCCTTCTCATACCATGTCCATGTGGTGTTGGAAGTAAAAGAACTCTTACCTCGGTAAATGTGTAGGGGTTAGGTTTATACCTAAATTCATCACATAGATTCGATCAACACCCTTGTGGTGTAAAAGAACCTTGAACGATGACTGAGACTCATTGATTCTGTTAGGGCCTTTACAAGTGTTGCTATGTTATCTGTCTTTTGTGTCTTGTCTGGTCCGCCAGGAGACATCTTTGAAGCACTCTGAAGAAGGTCTACATTTCCACCAAGATGTTTATCTTGAAGTAAACTCTTGCAATCTTCAATATTAAGACATTCTTCATCATAAACCTTGAACTTTGCTCGGGCTAATTGGACGTTAAATCAAACCAACTCTGTACATAGCTTTGATACCATGAAGACATAGGAATAAATGCTGCCATTATAATCCACCATCATCCTGCCTTAGTTCCCATATTTCACATAATCACACATTACACCCTGGCAGACTGTTGTATGGTTGCTGTACAGTCGTCTGGCGTGTTCTTCCACTATGCCGATCTCAGTGCAGGCAGGCTGACATGACAGCAGATCCACAGCCGACATCCCACCCAACACTCCAGAAGCAACAGCTTTGAGTGGACAGTGGTGCCGTCTTGTGGATGTTGGCTGCATTTAACGTGGTAAATGAGTACCCCACTCATTCGATAGGCGGCACGTCTAGTGGCTAAACACTACACCACTCTGAATCCGTGAAAGCCGCATATCGAGCGGAGCAGTGTGCCACGATTTGGGATTTGTACAGAATGATAGCTTGTCAATTTTACGCAGAATATTGCAGCCAAAGGAAGATTGGCAGTAAATAAAGATGTGTATAGCACGCTCTGGTGCTAAAATTCTACTCGGAGTATCCAAACTTTCTGAATCTTCTGAAGCATGTGCAAAAACTAATAAATTAGGTTTTGTCTAGCGGATGAAAAAATGTATATCGGCTGGGATGCCATGTAAAAAATCTGGCTGGTGGAAGCGCATTTTAGCTAGCAGATGACCTGATGTGCCAGCGAATACTCAGCAACCATGAGAGGCGGCACCCACCAACCCCAATAAGGTTACCGATAGACCACGATTGAACCCCGACAAGAAATTTTCAAATAATCCCCGATAAACTCCGATAGAATTCTTATCGGGAACTCCAGTCGGGGCCCGCAAAAACATGCGCCAAGCTTTTGATGTTCCCGATACGTTCCCGATACCAGCACCTTCATTGGCATACACTACGATTGGAGTTATGTCGGGAATGAATCGGGAACGCTATCGTAATGCACAGCCCACCAGAAATTCCAATCGGAATGCGCTCTGTTCCAATCGGAACGCTTCCCGATAGGATTCCAATCGTAGAAAATATCAAACATGTTGAATCCAGACGTAAGGGCTACGATAAGAATTTCCAATCGGGATCCAGTCGTGGTTGAATCGGGATCCGTATCGTAAGCTGGCGCCCACCGCTACAATAGGAAAACTTTCCCGACAGGAATTATTCAATTCCAATCGGGAACTCTATCGGGGACCTTATCGGGGTTGGTGGGTTCCTGGTCTGATGAAGCGACGCTCCAACAACCACCATCAGACGCCAATTTCACCTGGTAACTCAGATGTCTGCTGGAACATCTGGCGAGCGAAAGAGACCAGATCTGCTGGCAACCTCTGTTCGGACACTGTACAACGTTTTTATCTGGTTGATGGAATGAGTTTGTATTCATTCATAGAGTAAATGCCAGTTCAATTTTCCCACTATATTTGTGTATTTCTGTAGTATCAGAATACAATAATTGAGACCTTTCAGTTTATGATTATTTTTATTAAAGTGAATTTCATACCAATTTACAAGACTTTGAGGTCATACTTTTATTATGTACGCAAAGTCTTTTTTAAATAGTTGACCCTCGCACTCACTCTTCAACTTGCACTCATTAGAGTACAGAAGGGACGTGCGCAAACCCCCCCCCCCCCCCACACACACACACACACACACACACATACACACACACACACACACACACACACACACACATTGAAGTTCCCCCATTTCAATGATTATATTACACATTTGGTAGGTGTTTTTTTAATATAAGCCAATGTTTCAGATTGATTCACGCATATTTTTTTTTAATTGAAGTATCTAAAGAGCATGCCGTTTCATAGGTGTACGCACCTGTGTTTCAGCGTGGGGAAAGTCCTTTGCTTCTCTGGAGTTTACTCTTTTATTAAACTGGCGAGACCGGCAGGGCATTTCCCGAATGAATCATCACCAGGTTTGGCCGAGATTTGTCGGTTGTTTCTCCATCGAGGGAGTGTGCTCCACGTGGAGGCCTCGCCATCGGCGCAGACGGCGAGCTCTCTGGATCGATATTGCTCACCAACTAGACTGGCGCCAACCCCCGTGTCATAACGTAAAATATTTGAAATCACACTAGCAGATAAATCTATTGTCCAATTAATGTAGAAGTGCTCATAGAGGTACAGCTGATACTAGTAGGTAATAATCTAACCATATGTCAGTAATGACTCAGTTTAACTACGGTAAATATATTATTGATTTTGAGGTGTGCATATAGTAAAAAGAAAAAAGAGTTCCTGTAAACTTAATATTCCGGTACGTGAACCAGGCCCTGCAGGAAATCTATTTAGCCTACCCCTAATAAAAAAACGCCATAGGCTTAACATGGGATTTGTTTATTTCACGGGTGTGACATAAATTGTTGTTTATGCCACTACTTTCTGATACTGAAAAAATATAGGAACAGGGTAGGATAAAATCTAAACGCCACTCGTTTGAGTTTGAGCTTATTTATGCCACTCATTTTGTTGGCTCCGTTATGTCACTCGTCTTTGACTCGTGAAATTATGGAGCCAACAAAATGCATGGCATAAATAAACTCAGACTCAAACTCGTGACGTCTCTTGATAGTATTTGAAAAAGATAATTATTCTCGATAGGCAAAGACTTGAGCAATTCTAGTCCCTACCCACAAACCCAGGAGGAACTGACGGTGGAAGGGAATTCCCGCCGTGACGTCACCTGAGGTATAGATACGTCCCGTTGGTATCAACAAACCCGCCATGAGCGAACCACAACGCATGGTCAGGTATACAACATTTAAACGTCGGAACTCCGTTCTGTTAGAATACTACCTGCGTACATACACAGCGAGGGATTAGTACGGAGCAATACAATCATAACAGAAGGTGTGGTTCACAGTTGAATTAAGGTAAGTGTTGCAGGATTTATAGAACGTATGGATGTCGTGTGCATGTTATGTTTAACCTCAGACATTTAAGCAGGTCCGAGGTCTAATCAAAGTACTGCGGCTGTGTATCCTAGTCTACTCCCATATCAATGGTATATAAAGGTGACGTTTATCTACATCCTCCTTGCTTATTGATGGCGTCGAAATAGGTTACATTCCGGCTGCCAGATATTTAGGGGAGGGGGACGGATACCCTCCCTAAATTATCTCAATTATGGTCTGTTCCATGTGAAAATACGGTAAACACACTTGAGAATCATTTGTTTTTATCATTCATAATTAAAATGATTTGATATACAAGAACGTGTTATTCTGTCATTTTCAGGAAGAGAAAAATTGTCACCACATTGAAAGCCTATATAGATATAGGGCTTCACTGGAGGCATACTTTGAGCGGGGAGGGGGGCATAGGTGCGAGGACCAGGATGTAACGCCTTTCTAAATATGAATCACTCACCTTTCCGATAGGCTCTCATGGGTACCGTATATGGGTGCGTTATCATATATTTATCAGATGTACTTCCGTTTGTCAACAAAATAGGTAATGAATAATTCTGCAAATACAAGCATTTCTAATCTGTGTTATTCTGTTTTCAGTATGGATTCAGATTCAACGTGTAAATCCGATGGTCGCCCTGCCATTGTTAAGAAGGATCTGGAATTGCCAGGGAAACAGAAGAAATTAGCATTCGTCTTGGAAAACGTTTTCACACCTGAGGTGAGTGCACTTCTTTAATTTAAAGAGAGTAAAGTGTAGGTACTTTTTACACGACTTAAAATTATCCTTTCAACTTATTAGCAAAACAAACAGAATGTGCTTTAATAATTATGTGAGTAAAATATACCATTACAATTAAGTGAATATAGAAAAAATATTACCAGCTGAGTGGTTTATTTTTCAATGTGTATGCTAGAGGGCCTAGAAATTGCTTGACCACATAATTTGTCTAGGCGATGTCCCTCATATATATATATATATATATATATATATTGCCTCTGCGCAATATCCTCGCATACGCTCGGATATTACTGCGCGTCAACTCCTCGGAGCATACGGCCGCTTGTATCTGAAACCAGTCAATATTTTGTATATATCATCCACAATTCTATATAGGGGCCATCCATAAAGTACGTACGCAGTATTTCTGAAATTTCAGTGCGTACGTATTTATGGATGGCCCCATACTACTGTGTATCATCTCACCAGTTACTCGCGTTATGCATGCCCAACGATATTCACAATCTTTAAGTCTAAGATTATACTTAAACATTTACTATGGTATCAACATTTTGATCCTGTATTGTGTACTGGTCTCGTTTTTACAAAACTGAATATTTCTCTTTGCATTTTAGGAATGTAAGAAATATATACGAACAACAGAGGAGAAAGGATACGAAAAGGCTCTTGTCAATGTTGGATATGGAAGGTATGTATGATTATTCTGCGTTTTTAATGCTAAGATAGACTGTGTTGTGGGCCATGGGATACTAAGATATATGGATATTAACTTTTAGTGGTTGTCAATAACTCAGAACGTATGAAATTACCTCAGGCAGTTTAGACAAGCAAGTGTGTAAAATCTCCAATATGAGAGAAAACATTTACGAATGGGACACCCTATCCTAAACGGAACACCCAACACAAGGGACAACCAAGGAAATAGGACACCCACAATGAAAGAGATTTAGTCAAAATCTTCAATATGAAGCAGCATCTTTTGCTCATATATACTGTATGTCCTAATCAGCTTACATGGAGGGAATGTATTATTAAAAAGTACGTTTGTTCATGTAATGTAAATGGTGCCGAAACGTGGGGCACCATTGCAGACGGTCTTGACGGTCACTTTTTGTCCACGGTGCCTTGTACGGCCGCCTAAGTTCGGTCACGTTTACTCACGTTATGTGACGTTCATCACATCCCACGACCCAGTATGTTTCTCATTAGCCCTGTGGTCGCTTTATATCAATTTAAAATCCTTCCCCGGAGGCCACGGTGACCAGGATCTGTTACGGTCTGTCACGTTTGTCCATCCGTCGTGTCACGTCCCTCATGTTTGCATCCATGATTTTCCACGGTGCTCCACGGAGCCCCGAAACGTGGCCGCCGGGACCCAGTGTAAACCTAGCATTATAATGTATGCGCAAATCAGGAACATATGTGGCTCTATTAAAGAACAGAAGTTTATTCACACAAAAATTACAGAATAGAACCCCAGTGATTTAATTCCCATTTTACACATAGTTGATACTTGTGTTTGTGATGAACAGGCAGATGTTGATGCCGGATGTCCGGAACAACACTCGATGTATTTGGGATTCCGAGGAGGAGGCAGACAGAATTTGGCAGCGCATTAAAGACTTCATTCCCAAGAATTGGGGCAGCAGATCCGTGATGGGTCTCAATGAAAGGTGAGTTCACCCCCACATAGAGACAGGCTTATGCATGATCCAGATCTATGCATGAAAAGTTAAGTGCCATGAGAGTGAGATTCTCATGGATAGAAACCCTCCAACCTGTCATTCTATTTATTATATATCTTTACTCATGACCAGATATTCTCTTTATTCTTGTGATTCATTTTTCGAGTCGGTTCTAAATCCACAAAAAACAGACAAGCTGATTAGAGTATTAATATTTTATTATGGGATTAGATTAACATCGAGATTGGGGAGGGGGAAGTTCAGTATTATTTTGCAACGTTTTGTCCCCTTTTATGGGACTTCTTCAGGCAATTGTATATTCATTTTTCGCCACGCTGAAGGTAATTTGAATACTGTAGCTCCTTATCTTGAGAGAAGTTAATGAGACTTTCAAGCAGTTTCAAAATGCCTGACTTTATGCTGGTGCCAGTTCGTCAATGATTGTGAACATCGGTTACCAGTTCAATACTGTTGTACCAGTCCTACTCACTAGGGCCTCATCAGGCTACCTTGAGCATACATTGCCAGACTAGCGACGACGTATCTTGTTTGTGATAAATCATGCGAACCCAATATGGCACATAGTCTACCCTGTTCCCCTCATAATCCGCTAGGGATTGCCCTGGACCCATGAAATGCTGCCAACAGTTATGCTATTTCAGTGTTTCATAATTTAGAACCAAACCTCCGGGTGGCGCCAAATGTTTGGTATCGGGGAGGGGTGGCAGGTTCCATATGAGGATGGTTATGTATCGTATTATCGTAAAACTGGATGGGTTTTAATCTTGGCCACCGTATGCCACGACTGGAGTTGGGCATAGTGACTTCATGAGGCGAAGCTGAGTGAAGTCCGGAGCCAAAACTCCAGGAGTGGAATGCAGTCGCCAAGATTAAAATGAATCAGGTTTTTATTTCATCCTACCCTGTCTCCTCGATTTTGGAATATTACGTCATAACAATTCTGTATGCCACTAGTAGCATATAAAACTCTGTATGCCAGTCAGCGTGGCATACGGAAACTCAATGTTAAGCCTATGGGATTTTATATTAGGGGGTAGGATAAAGGAGCAGCATGCACACACGAATGGTTTACCAGACACTGTCACCGCTAGGGTACAATCCGTAAGCTGCTTCCTGGGAGGAGGGGATGGCATCAGACACAGTAGAAGGACTTAACTGTCATTATCAAGGAAACAACTTTATACAAATGTCTGTAGTGATAAAGATATCCTTCATGTGGTTAGGAATTTGAATACATTTAACACTTAGGATATAGTGGGTCATGAAGAAAAAGGAAATATTCTTAATTTAAATGTGAACCTATTGCCCATATCATAATAACCGGTAGCATATAGAGGAAGTGAAAAATATGAATAATGTCTTTTGTAGACTGCGATTCCTCCGTTACGATCCTGGCGAGTACTTTCAGCCCCACATGGACGGCAGTTACCGACGAGAAACTGGCGAGACCAGTTACATCACCGTACAATTGTACTTGAACGAGGTGAGCTGATTCTTAATTATACAATTACGCAATTATTAACCTTTTTAATATAGGGGAATTTAAAATAACGGATTTAATATATAATATTCACAACAAGGTAATACTACAATAGGAATTATAA
Source organism: Alentia gelatinosa (assembly GCA_950022655.1). Classification (NCBI taxonomy): domain Eukaryota; kingdom Metazoa; phylum Annelida; class Polychaeta; order Phyllodocida; family Polynoidae; genus Alentia; species Alentia gelatinosa. Next base: position 47,294,998 of record OX465586.1, read on the forward strand.
TTGCAATGTCCTCTGTTTAAGTTTAAGTTGATAATTAAGTGTCTGGGTTCTGGAATATATTCATATGTACCATGAAATCAGAGACAATGGTGACCGTTACAATATATGAATCTTTTATTGTTAGGGCTTTTCTGGAGGCAGCACTACATTTCTAAGTACATGGGGAGACGACGAAGATGAGGATGTTGAATGCGTTCCCAAAACTGGTAAGAACCATCACTATGGACCTCTAGAGTATTCATATAAGCTGCTAAACACGGTCATATGTTATCATAGAGCTCCAGTTCATAGTACCTCTCTTCATTCAGGTACATGTAATAGTTAAAATCTTGAAATATTGAGATAAAGGCGACACAATCATTTAACCTTCAACTTAGCTGGATTAATATGAAGCGAAATGGTTACATGCAAAAAGATATTCGTGAAGATTATATATATGAAATTACTTCTCATCTAAAAGCATGAGTTTTGAGTGCCAAAGGAAATATTACTATACACCTATGGCCGAACATGTATGAAATACTGCCCGCTGCTGGGGGTGTAGTATGTATAAATAATGTTCGCGCCCGCTGTGGCAGCGGGCCGTAGTGAATAGCAGTGGGTTTTTGAGGTGCAGAAAAGTTAATAAAAACATACTTTTCAACGAGTGGGAGGTGTATGGTAATAAGAAAACGTAGTGACTGAGCCCATACGGTGTCCGTTCTCGGTCATTTGATGAAACAATATGGCCCTCTAGCCTGCGGCATCGGGCCGTATTTTTTCATCAAATGACCTCGAACGACCACCTGTACGGGCTCAGTAGCCACGTTTTCTCATAATAATTCTTGAGCATGATACAATAGTACATTTACCGTTAGCATTTAGTAAACATAGGATTAAAGGGGTTTTAATTTCCTAGCAATTTCTCACAAATCACCAAAATATGAATTTGTAAATGTCTTTAAAATAACATGAATCTTTTGGTTTCTTCTTCAGGAAAGGTCCTCATTTTCCAACACGATATTCTTCATGAAGGGTCAACTCTGAAGGTCGGCCGGAAGTACGTCATAAGAACGGATGTGATGTACAGTGCGAGATAATACGTCCACAGTGTGCGCGTAAATTTCTTTATCCCACCCCACTCTTCAAGCATAGAACTTTGCCTTGCACCAATGTACATGTTTGGAGCAAGATCCCGGGGGCTCGTTTTATTTTAGGGGATGACAATTCCCACGAAGGAGACTTCCGTGAACGACATTTTCAGCGAGAGCTCGTCGATTGCGTTCAATTACCCCTATCGTCTATAGGGAGAGAAATCGTTGTTTATAATCTCGTTTGAGGGGTTCTGAGGACAAAATAGGCCTGAGAGAGACTCCAATGGATACTTGAACGAGGGTTTTTAATGGTTGCAAGTGGTGCCACATAGTGGTATTTTGGAGAACTAATTTCGTCATTTATTATCATAAATGAATCTGACTATAAATTTTAGACATTCTCCAAATTACTCCATCAATTTTTATTCAAGTCCATAACAAACGTATTTCCACTGGTTTAAATTGGTGAATTGTGCTATTCTTGTTATTTGTACGTGGTCGTGCAGTGAAATAATATAGATATTACTTACGCCTCGTATTACATAATGCTCTTGTTATTTTGACACCTCAGGGGGTATCGCCCGCAAAGAGAGGTGAGGAGACTATGGACGATGTGTGTCATCCCCACAATAAATCATAAAACCCAAATGGACGATACCTCGTGGATCTTCGGCTGCCACTTTCCTCATGACACATTGAATTATCAAACCAGAACTCTCGTACGAGCTCCCCTCGGACCTTATACCCTCTTTGGCGTTGAAAATAAAACGACCCCCTTGCCCATACGACAAGATTTCACGTATAATAGAGTAGCATATTACGATACGATTCTCCTTTGGTATGTATTTTAATGGCGCTCTTTATGTTACTTTAGGAGTAGGATCAAATCTGAAAATAGTTGTAGTGGTCAGGGTTGACTAGATTGCCATTTGTTCAATTGCCTCGTGAAATAACTATGCGATAAAAGGCATGGCATATTAGTCATCTTATTGGCTGCCTATGTAGTAATCACCCACTCTTCACGCCTGAATGGATCACAAGATCCATTCATTGTGTTTACACAATGAATGGATCTTAAATTTAAGACATGTATCAACTGCCGTGGTATCACTTGTACAGTCACCCTCTATAAATCCCAGTATACCATCTTACCATTATTACCTCCATCTGTTATTTCATCTTATTTTCAACCCACCTAGTCGTATTATTGTTCAACACTACTGAGTGGAGAAAAATACCATACACATTATAAATGGAACCAAATATAGTGGTATGAAATACTGCTCTATGGGCACATGCAATTAATTGTCGATTACTTTTGAAATACCACATGTATATTGTGGAAGGATGGATATGTATATTCATTTATTCAGTGAGGGAACCAAACCTTGCTATCTATTGCAGATATAATATGCCATCAGGATGTTAGTAATGTGTCTCTCGTATTAGCCATTTTAGTCTTCTTGTCTATATCTTTTTTTTTGTATTATCACGGATGCCTAAATGGCGGTCACTGTGATATACTAGAGGGGAAGTCCTACGAAACCTGCTGAAAATCACTGAAGCAGGGGTGATTACAAATATTCATGCTGTGATGCTGTGATAGAGTAGTTCCAAATATCCTGGATAATGAATATACTCTATATGGACAATAGGAATGAAAGAATCGTTATGAATATCGAACTAGTTGAGTACAATAACTAGTAACATAGCCACCTCCGTTATGCAATAACTACATTGCTTTAAAACATCCTTCTATGGAGTTGGCTAGTGGCAACATTTTATGTGATATGTAGAACACAATCTATTTTTGTATTATCAGATCCCTGCATATGTGTCATTGCTGAGTTTGAATAATTGGTATATTTAAAAAAACGGAGGTAATCAAACTAATATGTTTTGTAAACACAATACTTACTTTAGTGCGTGCCTTGATATCATTCATTTCATAAAGGAACTACAGTGTACTTAGATAAAATGTTTCGTTTGTATACATGGATGGACATTATTATTATTGTTATAAAACCTGCCGCGAATAAATTTTGAACAAAACAAATATCGCAATTAGTATTTTTATCGTTACTGGATACGCAGAGTTAATGGTGTATCAATCAGTAACTCTTTTAAAGACATATAGGACAATTTGGCTTGAAAATTATAACCCATGTCATTTTCCTGAAATTTGAACATGATGATCTCCAAGTGTTCTATTACACATATCTAACTTGATAATTGGGAGTCACTGTGGTCGTATTTTTTTAATTTAGAGCTCAATATCATGACAATTTTACAATGTGATATATAGAAGTTCTATGAAGTTGTTTTTCATATAGTAAAACCCATGTCAGTTTACTCTCACAGAATAAAGTAGAGGTATAGTACTACACATTTAGATTCTAAAGACCATATGTCACCCTCTTTGTCTTTGAAAGGATTGAAGAAAACTATACTCTTCAGTACATTTCCTATGTAAACTAAACAAATGTAAATTAGCCTATAATACCTTAAATTGGATAAACTGGGCTAAACATTAAATTTACTCATTTAGAATTAGACTGAATCCCAAGGAACCAGCTGTGACTGATAACTGGCAATATTTAGAAATCACCAAGTGGCGCCTGTGTGAATTGTTAGATATGCCTTTAAGGCTTACTTTTATCAAACCAATGTGAGGTCTATGCAGGTGTATAGATAGGCTAGTGCCTGCTACAATAATATATAGAATTGCAAATCTTTGAATGAACAGTCACAACCTTGAAATATGTCAGAGTACTCTAGGAGACTACCTTAAGATACTAAAATTATGGTTGATATTCAATGTTCAGCCCCTATTCAGACGTAGAATGTCTGTAAAGTGAAGTATCACGCGACAGGAAATATCATGTTTGTGTATTGCTACGCATTTAATTTTCATTCATCCGTAATCAATACACAAGTCTAAGTCATCCTTACTATCGCACCCACTGTTCACATTATATGTGTGATAGCGTTCATTCTCATAGACATGAGCCCAAGCTGAGCATTGTTTGACCGAGCGACGGCCTTAACTGAACAAGGCACCGCTAGGCGCGCTAAACGGTAACTCATGTATTGTATGGACGGCAGTTGTAGGTCGCAGCAAAGCTAATTGAATAATCACAACGACATAAGTGCCAGCGGAAGGAAGGAGCGTATACACATTAATTAGGATGATCATTAATACATATAATCGGACATAAAGTTGACATATATCTATCAGGTTTTCCTATCGGTTGAACAAGTGGCATTTTCTTGCTTCAACTCATATAAATAGTAAGGCATTGAATACATCTTCATATTTTTCTGGCAATAGTTGATTTTCTAAAAACGTTGATCAGCACTGAAAATAAAAATACAACATGCATAATTGTCATTGAAACAGCATTTAAGAACCCATCATCGATGACATTATCTAACATATGTATTTATAATACTCAAGAGTATTAACTTTCAGTATACTATTATCTACTATAAGATACATTAAACAAGCTAAAAGTAAACCCGTATCCCCATTCAGCCCTATTCCTATGTATCTTGAAGCATTGATTAAATGGTGATTTGTTGACCTCCGATCGGCGGGATAGTCATATCCACCCTTCTCAAGTACCGTTTCTACTTTTCTACTTTTCTACTTTCTTTTTTGTAATCATCTTTATTGTATCTCTCGTTTGAAGGAGTTGCTCTGATATATTGTAGATTGTGTCAAGAAAATAATGACAATTAATCTCTTTATACATCTAGATATAAAAAAGTAAACAGATTTTGATATGTATCTTCAACTTGTTTGTTTTCTTCACTTATCTAATCTTCGATCTGATTGGTCTATACGGCATCATGTGATCAACCTTGGTATGAAAACGTCATTCTTTGTATGGAAATATAAGCCTTGATATGAAAACTCTAGGAACCACACCCCAGCAGTGGTATGTAACTACAATGTATAGAGTGGGCTTCCGTTCACATTTCAGGAGGTAACCGAGATAGACACTGCAGAGCGTGTCTCTTCAGTTGGTTTTGACTTATATTTGATCCACTCAACGATTGGTGATAATGCTGCGTGCACCATTTGCCTTGACTCTGGTTTCTGTGACGATTACTTTCCAGTAAGGAATCCCTTTGTGAATGTCCTTGTTCGTAATCATCCTCTTCATTGGGTCTCCCTCTTATGAAATAACGAATGAAAAAAAACAATGGGTACTGATGATATTAGCTTGAACTTTTACACAAACACAAGCGTAATATTCTATAAATCTAGATGAAGAAATAACGGGAGTAGTAACGGGTGTCATATGGCTCAGAATTTTTTAAAGTGTACAATTGGGTTAAAGTTCAAGATAATTACCAACATTTGTATTGGTTAATCATTATTCAATTTTCACATAGTACTCCATTGTTTTACTATACAAGAATGAATCATAACCACTTACCCTAAGGTGTTTAGTGTCTTATGACGCTCAATGGTACCCCTTCACTTTCAACAAACGTAGCTTATATAAACTGAAATCGGGAGGGACCTAGATGGTAACTTCTTGCGAATCTAATTTCAAGTTTGATGGCTAAATTTCACATGTCATTTTCCCCCTGTAGTTCATCTAACAATAAAACCAAGAATATCTCCCTACCCAGTGGATTAATGTCATTATCGACCTAATTCCATACAATGTTAATTTGTTAGAATTCACATGAAAACAAATAAAAAACAAACATCTTATCAGAAGAAACTAACAAATAAAGTTGAAGTTGATGAAAGAGAGAATTCTAATATGGATTTCCTCGAATGAACGGGGGTAGCGGGGGTATAAAAAGGAGCGAATTTCACAAGGAAGGCATATCCACCTTCAACCTCTATCATCTATTTATTTATTTTTTGTACATTTATATTCATTTATATCATATAATTTATATGTATTTGTTTATTTATGTGTTATTGATAAACCTTTTAACCTAATAACCATCGTTTCCTTCATTTATGTAGGTATTCTCTATTGCATAACCATTGACACCCCGCTTAAGTGGAAACTTGGCACGGAACGGAGGGTGTCCCCTTAAGCGAAGTTTTACTGTATATGCTTTTTAAAATTGATAACAAATAAAGAGGAACAGTTTCATTTTGTTTAAAGTGTTTTAAGTTCTACGCCCTATAATCTAGGCTAATTGTACACTTATGTAAAATTCGGATCTACACACTATCATATTGCATTTGCCAAGTAAAACAATACAAGGTAGAGGGGAGAGTATGCTAACATTGATTTCAACTTCAGAGGGACTTTATATGCACCGCTTCCACCTGCCAACAAAAAGACCAACTATTACATATACACCCTGTACAAAAGTCGGTTGATTGTTCCTCTTGAGGATAATGCATTATTGATGCCTTTAATTGGTGGCATTCAGAAAAAGCCGGTTTCCTATGAAAATTGGAAGCCGTCAACCGAATTTTTACACTCAAGTTCATTCCGCAACCGATTAATTAAACATGGAAATATTTCATCGGTGTAACAAAAACTCGGATGGTGGTACCACATAACATGCTGTTGTAGAAAAGAAATGTTGGCCCTTTTTCCACCTGATGATTATTGCACCAAAAGTGTCACATAATCGGTCTTCAGAGCTAAATGCCATAATCGGTGGTCATAATCGGTTGGTTGAAACACCGTATTAGGCCCAGTTTACACCTGCCGACAGAAAATGCACTGAAAAAATATTGGGAAGGAAATCGTCGGTTGGTGGTGCTCCCCGATAAAGTATCAGAACCGATATTCAGTGACACTGCAAGTCATAGAGGAATTTAGACCTGATAACTAATTATACATTTTATTTGCGCGAATGGCGTATTTCTTTAAATCTGCATTCCATCATCATTCCATTAATTTATACTGGTTTGATTTCGGTGATCTAAAAAAATCGGTCGGTGGCGTCATATTATGCGATATGGATTTTTGCTGTTTACACATACCAATATCTGATCGGGAACATGTACTAATCGGACGACGGAGTGTCAGATCCTATAATCGGTGATAGAAATCACCAGGGACCTGTTTCACTAGTTTCGTGACATGTCTAGATGGCGTCTAGATGGTGTGTCCGGTTTCATAGGAACTAGACATTAGACTTCGTTTTGGCCGTTCTTGCTTGCACGGTTGGTGCCGCTTTTCATGTCTGTCTAACACCTTTGTCACGAAACTAGTGAAACAGGTCCATGGTGTGCAGATTTGTCTAATTCTTATGTTTGGGGTCTGTCTTTTCCTAAGCCTAAGGGTAGCTACTTGTCTTGTCACGAAACTAGACAACCCCAATGTCTGTATGGTGTCACAGACATGTCACAAACCTAGTGAAACAGGTCCCAGGTGTAAACTGGGCCCTAATCAGCGCGTGTGCCCTCACCTGGGAGTAGGACCTTGCCGTCCACGGGAGCCTGCACGTTGTGCTGGTAGCGGCCGACGATGTTGCCGGCCGGGAAGTAGTTGGCGACGACGACGCACCGTCCGTCGTCCGTGTAGGCCTTCCCCACACCTATCTCCTCGGTGTCACGCCACACCAGCTGTGTAAACTGCCCTGCAATGGACCATATATATACACAGTGACAATCTGGCCCGTGTTGGAATATTATAACTATATCTTGGATGGGGCAAACAAGAGAGACCCTGTGCTCTCTAGGACAGTTCAAGGGCATAGCTACAGTATATATAGCCAGAGACACACCAAGCCAGAAATGCAGCGCTTTCACATATCGCCAACAGAAAATGGTGTGTATGTGAGCTATTATTTCATATTTCTCCTGAGTATTGCTTCCGAGATGCTAAATTATCGGTAGGTAGGAGATATTACCAAGAAATGATATGAAAAAGGGAAGCGTCTCGTCAGGAACAGTGAGATAAATACGTCTAGATATTGCCATTTTCTAGCCAGTTCATCTCTGACTCGATGAGGGTTGATGCCACATACCTGTGTCATGCCCAGTGTGTGTGTGAAAGTCATATCGAGCTATGCCGCCATACCATAGATCCGCCACCTCCCGCCCTGCAGATACACGTGACCAATTAGCATACAGTTAGCAAGGATTTCCATCTATATAACTCAAGATGCTCAATAAACAGACCATTGGGGTATTGTAAATAGAATGCTCAAAGCAGATCCTGTCAGAAAATATGATTTTATGTAAGGTAGGTAAAACGTATAAATTTACTAGAGATAAATATCACCACGGAAAAAGAATCGCTGGATCTCATACGTGAAGTTTTTTGTAATTGAAAAAAGTTATCATTGTAATATATCCATGCATATATGGTATTTATGGATGCTTATCTATAATAGATATTAGATTTGATAGATATTAATGTAATAGATAACCAGATCAATTACGATTTGGCGGGAAATGACAAAATACGGCTATAAATTTATTGTGATAAATAATGGGGATACAACCCCGACATACATCTTAAGAAATGAATGCAAGCTGAAATAATAATTGATATAAATTTCCCAAAAGACCCTCCAGGGGTTACTAAACCGACTATTACCGCCCTGGGTAAGTACAGGATCCGCTCCCGACTCGCTGGCCGCACCTCAGCCGCCTGTCCCCCGATAGACAACTGTTTTACGATTTCTAACAGGTGAAACCGAATATAATTTGAAATGTGTAATTAGAAATAACTGAAATTTCCATTTCTGCCATCGCCTTTCCAATTTGGAGATTTATAAAAACCGTTATACTGCAATAATTATGGGAAATGGGTCAAGGGTCCATTACCATAGAACTGCGGAAAACAGCTAACACCGGAACCTATATACAGACTGAATTTCTCTTTTCTTTTTAAAAAAAAGGAACATTCATTATTTATGGCAGGGGGTGTGTGGGTTTTGCTCGGCGATTCCTCCAAAATAAATTGCCCCCCCCCCTCAGAAATACCTCAAAATGAAATGCCCCCCCCCCTCGGAAATACCAGTCAAATACCCTGATATACGCCCCCCCCCCCTACCCTAGGCAATAACCTTAAATCGATTCTTTCTCATATATAGATATTTTCATATATACATGTATTTGTACACATATAATGTAATGTTAAGTAAATAAAGCCAGGTGAATTCCGGCATGCAAATTTTAAACATCTTTAATCAAATCCTCTAATATGCAGCTAACCGGCCCTTGAGAAATGTGGACTGTTAATGATGGTTTAAGAGCAATGTGTTAAGCTGCATTGCACGGCGATCACCTGACATTGACCATTGGGTATAAATACTAATACAGTGGAGCTGCGCCGCATAGGGTCATGGAGCAATTTCCTAACAGCGGTATTGCCTTTGATAGTCTTAGTATATTCATGCACAACCTACAAACTCTAAAATCATTGCAGTCTTCTTGTGCAGAAAATAGTCCTGGCTTTTTTTCATATATTTGAAGTTTTTAAAAGATTGCGAATACTAGACCATTTTGCATGGCAGATTACAAAATATCTTAGTATGATGAGCTCCCACTCCACAGACATGGCACTGCCAGGTGTCACAGTACCTAACTTATTATCTTCTCTGCCATAATCACCATGCTTATATATATATATATATATATATATATATATATATATATATATATATGTAAATTTTTTAATTCTGCTAGAAGAGATCAGACACTATTGGCCTCTAAATTGTATAGATTATCGAAAATACACAGTTCTAGAAACTCCTATGTGGGTGAATCACAAAAATGTGAAATTGAAACGCCCCACCCAAGCAAATACCGCGAAATGAAATGCCCCCTCCCCAGGCAAATACCGCAAAATGAAATGCCCCCCCCCCAGGCAATTACCTCTAAATGAATCCCCCCCCCCAGGCAAATACCCTCATATAATTTGCCCCCCCCCCTCCAATAGCTCATCCCCCCCTGCCGTAAATAATGAACGGTCCCTTATCTCATCCCGAGTCATTTACGAGGTTGTAAACGGAGAAGGTGTGATTGGAAAGAAATGACATGTTGATGTCTTATAGGAATGAGACATTGATATTTCATTCCAGACTCTCAACGAGCCGATCTTCGAGATGAATCGGAAACAAACGTCGATGTCTATAGGCTTAAGACACTGAGACACTGGTCCCCTGCACCTTTTCCAATATACAGAGTTGGCAGACAGATAGTGAAGGGATAATTATTCCATCACGCTGAAAGCCTAGAGATACGCATTTCTCTTACCTACATATCGGCAACGTATATGAACGTGTTCCCACGCTCATAACCCTTACCCCAAGTATCTCACCTGAGTAGTCCTCGCCCTGCGTGGAGCCCCTGAAGGCGATGTTTTCTCCCAGAGGCTGGCCCATGTAGCGATTAACCGACGACGAGGGCTGCCCTGAGATGGCGATGTGCACTGCCCAGCTCTGCGCGATCCGCCCCAGGTGAGCGTTGTGCCGCAGGTTGGCCAGCCCGTGCCGCCGCCGCCAGTGGTTGTGTGTGGTGATGGCCGACTCGATGAAGTCCCACTCACACATGCTGCTGCACACTTGCTGGAGGTATAGACATAGACAATACACGAAAACATTTGTTCATTTTAGGGAGCATAAACAAACTGATTATGGAAGTATATCTGGGGGGAAAATACGCCAAGGCTGCGCTGCATCCGATGCCATACCACAGGATGCAGCATCTGTATCTCATCAAATGGGACGCAATTGCTGTGTTCATGGATATGCACGTATATACTGCTCTACATAAAAGGTTATGCGATGGTTCCACAGTGAGTTTTCTTTAAGCATTTAATACTTTCAAAGTTTGTTTACGCTTGTGTTTAAAATAACAAACCACTTTGCATATTACTATATATTGCAAACTCTGTTTCCGTGTAGCGGTAAACCACGAGAGGTTGACGCATAGTAACACACGAGCGTTAACCGGTGTATTACACCGTCACCCTCGAATGGTTTACAGAGCCGCCTATCCACAAAACCATCGTTTGTTTTATCCTACCCCTAATAAAAAACCGCCATAGACTTAACATAGGCAAATTTTATGTGGCAGGCCGTGACATAAAGAGTTTTTTATGCCACTAGAGTAATAACATTATTGACCAATCAGGATGTCAGCTACTATGAAAAAGGTTCTGTTGGTCGTTGAGTCAATATTTATCTTTTAGTAATACCAAAGCAGAGACAGGGTAGGATAAATACGAAACCGAACTCGAGTTAGACTTGTCAGTGTCTATGCCACTCTAGTCAGGTCTGCTCCTCACTACACTCGGCTACGCCTCGTGTAGTAATACACGACCTGCCCATCGTGGGATAAACATTGTCAAGTCTAACTCTCGGTCGGTTTCTACTAAGTATTCACCATCCATCTTCTCGAGTAAATTGAACACAGGAAATGCCATATCAAAGGGTATATCAGTAGCGTCTATATGTTTTGCTCTATAGCACAAATGGACTACTTGGCTTTATCATCCACCCGTTAATCCGAAGGGGTGTTCCATATCACACCGACTAAAATCAAACCTAATAGAGGGAACCGGTCTGAGCAATAATGTCCCGTTACACGGGGTGTCCCTTATATGGGATGACCCCTTACACAGACTTTCCCTTACACGGGGTGGTCCTTTTCCATGGGTCTCCCCAAACGGGGTTCTACTGTACAATGAAAAAAAACAACAGATTCGGCAGAATGTGAGTGAATATCTATTACCTTGTGCTTGCTGGAGGTGAAGTGGAGGTCTATCCGCACTCACCGGTGATCCTGAGGCGGCCGGGTAAAGCGCAGTACTTGACTCAGTGTCGGTTTAGACCACAACACCACCGTGATCCCACAAACAGGTCACAGAGACCATACTAACAGCACCATATGAGCTGCAGCGTACCCAGATAGTATCAGACAGGATATCCACCAGACTGCCGCATCACAAATCAGTACCAACTTGAACATGAGAAATAAAAACTAAAGGCTAGGTTTTAAAATGTCCGAATTGTTTGCATGAATAAACTTCTGATCAAACCGCCGGCTAAAAACAGGATCTTCGAATAAGGGAGCGTTCAATAGATATAGCTGTGGGTGCACAGTTTTTAGGGGGGGGGGGGGGGACTTCTTTTGGGTATTATGTACAAGGTGGGGGGGGGGGGGGTGGCATTCCAAAGGGGGGGGGGGGCTTTTTACTGAGTATTTCCATGGGGGGGGGGCAACTTTTTTTTCTCACTATTTCTGTACTATTTTGAAATGCAGAATCTTTTTAAGTACTCAATGTAGAGTTCTCCTTGCTCATAGTGCTCTTCCAGAAATATTATAGTCTTTCTATTTGAAAAGTAATTAGTCATTAAATTATTTCATTGACATATTAAATGTTATGCCATATTGGAAATTTTGTCAGTCTTGAAATGACTCTGCCCTCAATAAATAGAGGTTAAATGTTTTTGTGGGGGGTCAAATATTTTATATAAAATCAAAGAGATTTGTCTCTTTCAAAAACATGATGATATCTTTCTTTGGAATAGTTTCAAACAACATTTTCATGTTGTTACTGTTTTTCAAATGCTTTCTTCTATTCTCTTGTACCCTTTTACAGTTCAGCAGGATATGCTTGACAGTGATGGGTACATTGCATGCTTGGCATATTGGGGGATTTTCCCCTTTCAGGAGATATTCGTGTGTAAGTCTGGAGTGACCTATTTTCAGACGGGTCAACTTCACCTGTTCACTACGACTTAATCCCCCCCAGTTTCTCTTCCCATTCACAGTTGAGTGAATGGTATGTAGTTTGTTTCTTATTTGCTTGTTCCAGTCAGATTGCCATTTATTCATTGTCATTTCTCTTATTGGAGCTGTCATATCCGTGTGTGGAATTTTCACTGTACTGGGATGCAACTTCAGAGCTTTCTTTGCTGCTCTGTCTGCCTCTTCATTTCCATCAATTCCTACATGGCTTGGTAGCCAGCATAGAACTATGTCTTTCCTGCTTTTCTTCAAAATGGAAATCCTCTCTCCAACTTCTCTTACCAAAGGGTTTGTCGGAGAGTATTGGAGGATACTTTGAAGACATGACTTTGAGTCAGAATATATGATGAATTTACGATGGTGCGAGACACCTGCCCAGTGTAGGGCTTTCAGTATTGCACTGGTCTCTGCAGTGAAAATACTGGCCTGGCCAGGTAATCCTGCAGTCAGGTTACCATATGGTGTATGGACAGCAAAGCCCACTTTTTGTCCTTCTTTCGACCAATCAGTGTATATGGGAATGTACTCTTTGTGGTCCTTCTCTATCTTTTCCAGTTCAGTTTTGAACTGGAAAGTGCTAGTTTCACCTTTTTTGTTCTTACTTAGATCAAGAATAATCCCAGGTTTTTCTTCCAGCCAGGGAGGTGCACTTGGTGGAGTTATCTCCCTCAGATCATTCAGAGGGAGGTTTGTTTTCTCCAAGAGACTTCTGATAGAAGTAGCATATGGTGAGGCTACTCTTGGTTTGTTCTCAAATAGTCTCTGGTTATTCTTTTTGAATATTGTCTCATGTGTGGGGTCTCTCGAGTTTACCTTTGTCTGGATTGCATACTGTAGAGATAATGTCTCTCTGCGGAACTCAAATGGTGGTATCAGAGCTTCTATTTCCAAACTCTTTTGGGGAGAGGTTCGGAATGCACCAAGACAAAGTCTAAGGCCTTGGTTCTGGATTGGTTTCAGTCTGTCCAGATAGCTTTTGCTGGCTGAGCCATACACTATGGATCCATAGTCTAATCTTGATTGAATGTAGGCTTTGTAGAGAGTGATCAAGATATCTCTATCGGCCCCCAACTTGTATGGCAGAGGACCTTCAGTAAATTCAGGGCTTTTTGACATTTTCTCCTCACATATTCTATGTGAGGTTTGAAAGATAGTTTGTCGTCAAAAATCATTCCCAGAAATTTCACCTCAGTTTTCACAGATAGTTTGCTGTCATGTAAGAGGAGGTTTGCTTCATGCTCACATCCCCTCTTTCTGCAGAAATGGACACACATGGTTTCGGTTTGGGAGAATCTGAAACCATTTTTAGTGGTCCATGTTTCCAAGTGATGTAGTGCTGTCTGTAGTTTTCTTTCCACTGTTGTCACGCTTTTAGATCTGTAGCACATGACAAAGTCATCAACGTACAGGCTGGCATTGACTTCAGAGGGAAGATTCTTGGTGATCTCATTTATCTTTATGCCAAACAGAGTAACAGAAAGTACGCGGCCTTGAGGCACTCCCATTTCCTGGTCAACCTGATCAGAGAATGTTGTACCTACACATACAGTTAAAACCCTGCTGGCAAGGAAGTTTGAGATGAACTTGGTCATTCTTCCACGCAGACCTAGTCTATGTATGTCTTGCAGAATACCATACTTCCACGTGGTATCGTAAGCTTTCTCTAGGTCAAAGAATATGCTAATCACATGTATTTCTGGCAAATCCTTCTCTGATGAAATTCTCCAAGTTAACAAGGTTGTCACATGTGCTTCTGTTTTTCTGGAAACCTGCTTGAACAGGGTTCAAGTGATTACCAGACTCCAGAAACCAGGTCAGCCAATTGTTTACCATTCTCTCCATGGTCTTGGCAATGCAACTTGTCATGGCTATGGCTTGATGGAAGGCTATGATCCTTTCCTGGTTTCGGTATAGGGATTACAGTTGCCTCCGACCATGATTTTGGTACAGGCCTTGAAGCCACAGTTTGTTTAAGATACTCAACAATAGGTCTAGCTGCTCCCCTGGTAGGTGTTTTAACATTTGATAATGAATATCATCTGGCCCAGGGAAGGAATCCTTTGGAATCATACTGTATTACAGTTATGGATATTGTCACATTCTAATTTCTCTATTGAGAAACGAGAATGAGCTTTCCCTTGGCCTAACCGCCGTAACCACCGCAGTGAAAATATAGGTTTTTATTTGTTATATAGGTTCTTTGAAAAAAATAAAGGCTAAAGAATCAAAATATAAGTTTTTATAGGTTTTAAAGGTTTCACTGGGAGGCCTGTATTTCCCACACAGATACTCATAAAAATTATAACTGTAATATCTATATACATGAACCACTGATGTAAACACTTTTGGCTTTAATCAATTTGAAGAACCCAATCAACGACTAAAAGCGAGCATCTCTGTATAGACGTTTTATTTACAATATTTCCAGTCTAGATATAAAATACATTTCTCTAACAAAAGTTATGGATACAGGAAACGCAGGTATCCCGATACCATATTTCTTTGTTATATTCTCAGGCATTCTCTGGATAAATATGCATTGGTCATACAAAGCAACATGTTCACACCTTATGACAGGGCATTCCTAAATGAACTTGTATGAGGCACATTTTACCTTGAATAAACTGGATGAGATACACAATTATGAGAGAAATATCTCAGGGTATATGATGCATTTTAGCAGTGATAACCTGGAAAAGTTTAGGGGTTTTTTTTGCACTGAGGCATCTGTTGTATTAAAAGGGTTAAGAGTCTTGACCATAGACAAGGTTAGATTTTCAGGGATTTCTTCTGTCTATACCATTTATTCAGGTATGTGGACCCTCGCAATGGTGGGCAACCGACTGGAATGGACATTTTAGCAAAGAACGGGAGTGTTTTTTCTAATAAGAACATAATCTTAACCAATAATAGTGGTCACTCCCCAGAGTGGACACCCTGGTCTTCAGTACAATACGGTAAATTCACAAAAGGATGTCAGGGTCGTCGAAAACTCAGGTTGTCAAATTCCCTGACAAGTTTCATTTTCCCTTAACTAAATCCAGAATCAGGGATAAAGTCAGGAACTAGGGAAAATCGGAAATTTAAAACGCTTAAAAAATATTCATTTGTAACATTATTTTGGAAGAGAATGGATATGACTATCTATATATTCTAACACTGCGATGTATATGAGATATCAGAATTCAGTCTAGGAAATCTTTATGATTGACAGCCTTGCATCCATCCGTTCATTTATTTTTATGACTTTGAGATCAGACTTTTAAAATACCCTGCTTTAAACTTATAACTTTTGTACTCAAGCTGATAATGCTGTATAACAGCATTGCTCCCCCACCTTATTTTCTTAAATACTCACAAAAAATGAGGGTGTAGAAGTTGGCCAGTTCCTCATGTATATATTACTCTTCATGCATTTTCCCCTGACAAAAGTTGATATCCCTGGCAAGTCCCTGATAATTCACTGATCTTGATAAAAATAACCTTTTCACAAATTTTTCCCTGTTTGTAGTTCTGAAGGCTGAGCTTACATCCGGGACCCATCCCAGTGGTGTCCACCATTTCGGGTTTACACTGTATCACAATGTATTGGATATTTACGAAATGCACAGAATACACCGTCCATTGAACGTCCAATATGGTTCCAGTTTACTCATTGTATGTTTTAACACAGATATCTATCCTTCCATTCGGCTCGAGTTCGCGAACACATAGTCGGAGCACAACACACCAGGTATATATATATATATGTGTATATATAAAAAGAAATATAAGAAACATCTGCTGCCAATTTCTATGTTAACTGTGTCTGTGTGTGGCGTGTGTGCCTAAGTCTTCTTGCCCTTCTTGTTGCCGGCCGGAGGTTTCTGTAGCAGGAAGGGCTGCTTGTCAGGCTGCACGCCGAAGCTGGCGTTGGTGCTCAGGTTGAGGGCCGCGCCTGTCGTAGCAGCTGCCTGCGTACCGAAACCCGCCGCCTGCCCGGCCGCCGCCGCCCCGCCGCCGAAGCCGAAGCCGGTGGCGGCCGCAGATGTCCCGAACAGCCCGGTGCCCGTGGTGCTCGACCCTGTGCTCCCGAACGTCGAACCTGCAGAGAGACGGAGAGGTTTGGTTATGGATCCAGTAACTAGGTGATGAGGCAGAAATATTAACCTTTTTCCAGCGAAAATGATGTTAGTTTGGATTGGGGGAAAAATATGGGAATTTTTTTTTCATGTGGAATTAACTGCTTCAAAGACACTGAGAAAACATGGTAACACAAGTGTTGGCCATGGAATAGGACTGAGGGTGTATCATATGGGGAGGTCCAACCCTCTGTCCTATCGGCAGGAATAAGGCTCAATTGATACTACACATGTATCTCTGTTTCATACAAGAAAATTAAATATAGGTCCTTGAGCCAACCTACGTTTTCCTCATTATAGCCAATCATATGGCTGGGAATGTTCAGTGAAAAGAAGAAATTGTGGATATATAACAGTTTCTGGAATATTTGAGGAAAAGTGGTTATAGAAGCTGCCTTTATCACATAAATAGATAATATTGGATGGTTTTGTGGACAGGCCGCCATAAACCACGAGCGGTTGACGCGTAGTAATGCACGAGCGTGAGCCAGAATATTACGAAGTTAACCATGAGTGGTTGAGGACATAGCCTTCCCACAGGTGAAACGTTGAGAATTAACTGAATAGTCAGTCTGTAAACAAAATCAGACCTTATGTAACTGAAAATGCTTTCTTTCAAATTTATAAATCAATGTTGCTCCAAACCATAGACTATGGAGATATCTTATATGCAAACTGCGCTATGACTGATAAAAACAAACTATAGGTTATCCAAAGTCACGCCTTATGAACTTCTATCAAAGCTAATCCAAGAACTCGATATTAGTACCCTACATAGGTCAACTCAATAACCTAACCTTGAAGATGACATACACACACAGTTATTCGTATGTATAGACGCTTAGACAACGACACTGTACTATACAAATCAAGTCGAGATACCCGGGATCTACTGCACCGTTGTTTACAAACCAACGACCGAAGAACTGCCCATACACTTCTAGTGCACCAGAAAGACATTTTAAAATGTCAAAAGAACCATAAACTGTAAGTGTATTGTACACCAAAATTTGCACCTTTCTGTAAATCATCCCTCAGGGAAAATTCACCAACCCTGACATATCACATTTGTTTGTACATACGTCATGAGAACTTCACTGTTATCGTGATTGGAAACCAGTAATGAGAACCAATATACATGCAGATTGTTAAGCTGGGCGCACACTGAAACCAGGGACCGATTTTTTAGACGCGATAATCGTCAGTTTTCAAGATAAGTACAACGACCATTGGCCCCCAATGGTTCGATAATTATCACTGAACGTATGATAATTACAAAAACGGTTGCTATTAACGATTATCGCGTCTAAAAAAAACCGGTCCCAGCTCTCGGGCTGAGTGTATTCCCAGGGTAAATAAATGTTGAATACAAAAACTACAGGTACGTTCGCAATGTATCTGAAAAAAATGGACCCCCACCCTCTCTAAATCTGGTACACAATAGATTAAAGTAGGGACATACGCAAAATTGTCTAAATTAGTTACCCCCACCCCGTCTCACTCACTGCGTACGTACTTAATGGATGGCCCCAGCGAGGTTCTGTGTCAGGATGCCATAGCGCTCAGTGCCAAACGAACCTGACAGAACCTACTAATAAGTAGCCAGGATGGTCCGCTTTACTCCGGCGCCAACAGTCTCCAAAAGCAGCAATTGTAACTCTGATGGTATCTACCACCCAACGCTTCTGTCAATGGACATGTCTATACAAACGTGTATAACCAGGCAGGGGGCTGGGTAACAGTAACACGGTCCACGATACTGGCAGCGGGGTTCGGCAGGCGCCTAGGCCCCCAGCAGAGTGTAGGGACATGGTCCCGTACAGGAGCCCAGTGTGTGAAGCTCTGGGAAGTTGCTACATTATAGGCTATTTCAAGTGAATTCCTGGCCTCGGCTCAGGGATAGATTGCTCAAAATCACATAATATTCGCTCACCATCATTTTGTAACCCCGCCCTTCACCCCCCCCCCCCCAAAAGTTTTTCCTCGGATTTATATTGACTTTAAACATGACCCTCGGGATACAGACAAATCCGGAATAATCGAATGCCTGATACAGGAGTGGCCTTTTTTGTAAAATAAATCTTTTACTAAAATTTTGTTCATTAACAAAGAAAAAAAGTTTCAAGAAAAAGAAAACTGTCCTCACGCATTTCTACTCTGCATGCTTAGTATGATAAAATGATACACCAACAAAAACGGAAAACTATAGTACATGTTAGGGATGTCATTGGGGTTAGGAAGAGAAAACATGGAAAACACATCAACGTTGGCCAAGGAAGGGGGTTGAGAGTGTTTGGGGAGTTTCAAACCAGTGTTTCATTGGCGTGAATGAGGTTCAATTTACATATGTTTACTATCGTTGTTTGGAAAAATAATTGTATAAACTGGAAATGAAATGGAGGATTTCCGTGGAAAAGTGAAAACCTCCATCTCTGAATGCACGTCTCTTGTATTCGACTCCAATAACCAAATGTAAACAGAACAGGCCCTATCTTCTTGGTTACGCAATGCTTTCGGTCCAACAATCACATGGCAACGTATTCGTTATCATTAGAGTACTGAGAGTATGAGTGTAATACGGTTATAATACCAGTTTAGATTATCTCAAGAAAAAACCTACTGATTGCATGGTATTCTGTGATATTCCAGCCCCGATTTGGTAAGTTAAACATACATATCGCCTATAGTATTGCTTCAGAAATGTTTATAATATCAGGGACACCGCATGTGTGTGTACAATAACACATTGGCAGGCCTGGCCAGCATAGACCTATCTTTATCTATGGGAAAACCAAGACAATCATTGACTACCAAGACTCGTTATTATGATATCCGACGTTATCCCAGTAGATATATTGTGGAAACTTGCGCTCACACCCACCGTTCTCACTCACCGTCTACAAGTGTGAACGCATTGAAATATGGTCACGCTCATCAGTGTTTGACCAAGCAACGGTCTAACTAAGATATGCAGCACAAGGCTGCGCATTACTCCCTGGCAGAATGGCTACTGATTTCATGTAAGTCATTTTACCATATTATAGGATACATCGAGGAGAGTATAGAGTTGTACCAAAAAGAAACCCGCTAACCAAGTTTCAAATTGCTGTAACCGATATATTTCCTACCATAGGTCACGATCTTCAAGCAAGTAGGTTTTCAAATGAAAAAGTTGACAAAATGATCAAACCACACCCGAAATCTATTTAATCTTCATAATGCTACAAAATTAGTGAACATATAATGACTTAACGTGCCATGACTGCACAGTAAACATACTAACTATTGGACCCAACTCCATATCCTGGTAACTAATTACATGTATATCTTTATAAAATTCGGTCAATCTGGTATCTTCTGCTGCCATAAAGTAGGCTAATCTGATAGTGCTATTGGCACCAGACTTCGATGACTTGTTATTACCCAGTTGATAACATAGTACGGGTTGGGAAGTTCAGTGCCACTGGATGTTATACTGTGAATATTTCAATCAAAGACAGATTTTGTGTGAGAAACAAAAAGCATCTGTCTAAGAAGCGGCATGCCGCAGGGTATGCTACCGTTTAGGGAGATATATTTATAAACTATATACGAGTTTAAAGAGGAGACGCTAGGGGGTGCCAGGGCGGTCAACTATGGGCGGGTGAGAGTGACCCGATGCACGGACCGTCACTCGCCTGCACGCGCCCACGCACTGAGCACACTCACTAGACTTGCTCAAGTCTTTGATTATGAACATTCATTAAATGGTTAATCACAATCACAATAAATTTCATTTAAGTATTATCCTTCTCTGACTGGCCCATGTATCCCAGCGAGGAGAGTAGACATAGGATGCAGGGACTGGAGCCAGTCTACACGCTCACCACCTCCCTCCCCTGCCGCCAAGACATCTATGCACTAGGGGGAGACACCTTGGGTAGGTGTTGTTGCGCGCATGACAAAGTCAAAGACAAAAGACTCACTACATGATGGTATTATTTTAGCATTACTTAGTCTATGTTTACACATTACTTTAAGTTATGTAACCCGCATTATTAATACTGATGGATTCAAAGATTATTAATAATTCTATCTCACTCATTAGCGCTGCGCACGCCTTATTTAGTAATAAAGTAATGATTTCTCCAGCTCCAGACTCCTTATTTAACGTATATTTGACAGCATTTACCATTGAAGAGTACATACAGGGATGCAAGTCGGGATTGAGGAAAAAATCGGAAATTTAAAACGCTTATAGAAAGGAAAAATCCAGGATATTATCTTGGGTCAGAATGGCTATGAATCGACATATATTCTAGTGTTGCCGGTGTATTTGCAATGTCGGAATTCCGTCATTTGTCGGAAAACTTGCATCCCTGTACATATACCAAGGGATACTATTGAAGCTAGACAAACTGGCACAAAAACATGGCTTATTTTTATTTCAAGTCTCTTTTTTTTTTTTAACCTTTTATTACGTAATTCAGGTCATGCTGGCATAAATTCCGACGTTTTCCCTACGTATTTGAAATTGCGGGCACCGCGTACAAGCCGTGGATCGTGAACGTTTCTGTTTACTTAGCTCTACTTCCTGTTACGTTTTTTTAATGTTCGTTACCCTCTCTTAATTTCTCTACCTATGTTGACTTACTTCCACGTTTGTTTAGGCAAGAACAAAGCATAGAGAAAAGACCAGAATTACAGGGGAAATCTATGGAAATTCAATGGCGTATTTAAGTAAACCAGTCGAGCAACTAACGCGAGCACTAGACACCCTTTCTCACTTGAAAGGAATGTAACTAGGGAGGGATATTAACATCCCGGAAGCCCTTCTATGAGGAATGAGGCTCATACAAGGTACATGTAGTACTTTTCCATTCAAAAGGAATGGAATAGCCATGCGTTAATACTTTTCAGTTCATACGTCAATGAATATCTGTTTCCAAATTTGGACGTGGCTATACCTGAACTGCAATAGGGAAGCAGCATAGAAAAAAAATAGAATATCTGTATGTTCCTGAAGATATTTAGTATGTTATACATATTTGACTGTTATCTAATCTTTTATGGTGAGATGCGCGACTGTGAGAATTCCATTACAATCTCTACAGACTGGGCTTTCTTCACCTTTCAGATGGTGCTCCTTTGTCAGTTTGGTATAATTAATCCTTAGACGGATTATGAAGACGTTGCTATGACACCTCGAACACAAGCCGAAACAAATTCTAATCCTTAGACGAGTCAACTTCACTTGTTTCCATCTTATAACCTGCAGAGATGCCAGTGAGGTTCTGAAGAAAAACCGGAAATCTCCACACCACATATTATAATATTCAACTCGATTTATACAAGACTGAGTTGAACGGCTCTAAACAGAAATGGACCCAAGTCTGTTGGACTGTAAAAGGAGAAAAATTATGAACAAGTACAGAGCCAATGAACGGTCAAGTTAGTGAAACCACACATTGTTTTTGTTTTAGTATAAAACGATTGTAATAGAGTAAACTGAAAACTGAAAGAGGAGTCATACCGGTGTGTTGCCGATGTTTTCTTCAACTTAATAAAAAATATTTTTAAAAAAATGTCTTTGGTACCAATCTCCACACCACATATTATAATATTCAACTCGATTTATACAAGACTGAGTTGAACGGCTCTAAACAGAAATTGACCCAAGTCTGTTGGACTGTAAAAGGAGAAAAATTATGAACAAGTACAGAGCCAATGAACGGTCAAGTTAGTTAAACCACACATTGTTTTTGTTTAGTTTAAAACGATTGTAATAGAGTAAACTGAAAACTGAAAGAGGAGTCATACCGGTGTGTTGCCGATGTTTTCTTCAACTTAATAAAACATATTTTCAAAAAAATGTCTTTGGTACCACTGAGAGGTGACACCAGTCTGGGTAATATCCAGGTCACCATCAGCTCACTCACTCTGACCTAGGTCTTACTTTTAGCAGCCACCTGCTCACTCACCCAACACAGGTCTAGCTTCAACATGATTGGAGCGTTTTCCGGGGTTCAGGGAGTTACTGAAACTCTGTGGCAGTGGAATGTGGAGGCAGTGTGTGCTCAGGGAAAGTTCCCTGACTCTGCCACGCCCTGGGACATGCATAGTACAGCTAGTCTATCGCTAAGTGTTGCCGGGTAGCCGCCATCGCGTTGGCCGCCACCGGGTTATCAGCTGCCTATACACTTTATTCCAGTGGAATTCATGGGCATGTTCAAAGTTGGATAAAAACCCGGGGAACCGGAAATTCCCTGAGAACTGGAATTCCTGAACCTGGTTAGTGTCCGTTTTCCCATCCAAGTCTGGATAGATATGATCAAGCTTGTTTTCCTTTTTCCTTGACCCAGCATTATCCTGCCATCTATGGTAAAAATGTAATGAAATCCCAGTTTATCATTGTCGCAAAACGGTCGCACGCTAGTTTTTAAACTCTATTTTGTACTAGCTCTATAAAGAGATACATGTAATATCGTTGAATCAAAAGCTCTGTACATGCTGCAAACAATGTGCAGCCCGCAAACTTTATAGAACTATAGAGTATTCTCGCCCGACAGCCATGTATACAATTCATTCGTTAGTCTATCTGTTGAGGGTTTCTTTTTGCTCAAACTGTGAAGGCTCACCAAAGAGTTAGAGTTGTTGGATTTGTGTAACGTGTCAGGGAACATTGAGGTTATACAGGGTCCATCTCAAGTTAAACCTTTTCCGCTGTTTTATGCCA
Source organism: Alentia gelatinosa (assembly GCA_950022655.1). Taxonomy (NCBI): domain Eukaryota; kingdom Metazoa; phylum Annelida; class Polychaeta; order Phyllodocida; family Polynoidae; genus Alentia; species Alentia gelatinosa. The sequence goes on from OX465586.1 coordinate 47,318,608, forward strand.
GAGGGGCGGTGATAGATGAGGTGCATGTAGGAGGTGAATTGCGGTAGACATCCCTGTCGTACACATTTAGCGAGAACAGAGTTTTTTTAAATTTCCTACACCACATAGAGATGGTATGAGAAGGACTGGCCTTTCTGTACTAGTTAATCTATCACTGCCGGGGATGGAGGAGAAATGTGGCTGCACACCACACCACAGAGAGATGGTATGAGAAGACTGGCCTTTGAGATAGCAGTAAATCTATCACTGCTGGGGATGAAGGAAAAAGGTGGCTGCAGTTGGACTCTGACCCTTAACCACCTGGTATTACTAGTCCAGTCCTTTAATCATTGAGCTAATTCCCGGCAATAGATAAGATTTTATCAAACATACTTCCAAGAATATATTGAAGGAGGAAGTTAATTAGAGTATATTATATATGGTAGTAATGAGAACATGCGATGAATGGCTTTTTCAGGCTTTTGTCTGTTGACTAAACTACAAGATGAGCTTGTTAGTGAATAACATGCGTTAACAATGTCAGTATGGGCGGTTTGCACAACTTCCATAACAACTTTAAAAACCAGAAACTAGTCAATTTTTTGGTTGATTTAAATCTTAACTTAGAATACTCCAAATGAACACACATTTAATGCAGACATCTTCTCCCGACTTCAAATTTATTTACATGATTAGATGAGAGACAAACGTGCTGCCTGAGGATGAACTAGTTTCAAATTTGAGCCGTGCCCTTTTCTGTCATGTTTTAATAAGGGCTGATTAACTGTGGAGGGGCACTCATCGACCTTAGGGCTACGTCGCACTTACTTGCAACAGATCCAAGACTAGACTTCAAGGCCGAGGGAGGGCCTATTTTTTACCTGGAGCAAATAATATACACAGATTACGTGGAACTCTCCAGGATGGGATAGAGGTTAGCCACATTGGAGAATCTTTAATTTCAAAAAGTCACGGGGAAATAGTTGAAATCATAACCCATTTGTTTTTTAGGCGGCTCATAATATAAAATAGATAATTATGCGACCCTCTAGTGTCAAAATAGAGTACTCTACGACCATCTAGTATCAAAACAGAGTACTGTACATGCCTCGAGTATCAATATTAACTTTACCAAAAAGTTATCGCATGGAGGCTACTCCTTCTCCCTCAGAAGACTACAAGAATATCAATATCTACTTAGTAATATTATCTTGCTGCCGTTTTCATCATCAAAACCTGATCATTCATCCAAATCATTGGATGACTAAACTACAAGATGTTTCTATCTCAAGTAGTACCTCTTTAAACCGGCCATGTAAGGTAACATTCCCATTAGGTGGGTGTTATTTTTCGCCGGGAATAATATAATCATGTTCACATTGAAGTGGATATACATTTTTTAGCGACAATGATTCTTTCTTTTTAGTTACTTTCGGAACGGGGGTCATTTATGACCAGAGATGACAGTGGGGTCGAGAAAAAAACCCGGAAAATATCGGAATTCTTTATTACATCCACTATTCATCTGTAACACAATCAAGACTCAGTACACTAGCAAAACCCGAAAACCTGGAAATAACCGGAAAACTGACAAATCTGAATGTATCAATTTATACTATAAAGGCGTTTTTACATAAGTCTCTGAACAATTATAATGATCCATGTTGAATCAGCTGAGATAAATGACATTTAACTGCACTAGTCACGGGAATGCCCTGAGGCATCATTGGAAAGGAAAATGCTAAATTTGGCAGAGTATTGCACGTGAATTTCCGGGCCTGGAGCCACTTGGCAATAGGCATGCCACGACTAAGTTGACCTCCAGCTAAGATTAAAAAACCACACGACCCTCGTACGTTGAATTAGCGTAATATATGACCCCCTTAACTTGTTAAAGTACTAAATAACCCTCTAATGTCGCTATAGAGTACCATACGACTACACGACCCTTTAATGTGAATATTGAGTACCATACACCCCTCTATTGTTGTCAAAGAGCACTAAACTACCCTCTCATGTAAATAAAAGAGAGAAATATTTAAATTCTTAGTCTTAATAATCTTATTCATCGCACTTAAAGGTGAAACAAGCAGATCTCTTGTGTGAGTCCACACTATACATATGGCCACAATGAAACTTAATCATTAGGATTTTCCTTTGGTTTGGTTGATTTAACGTCCAATAATTGTAATAAACTATTATCAGACTGCTGTGGTTTCTATTAGTTTTCTAAGTAGATTAACGAAGAGGAAAAGTAAATGACATCATAGCATCAGCAGGTACAGGTGACAATTATCAATATATGGGACAAAATGAGGGGATATCATTTTAACCTCATGATCTTTAGAGGGAACGGGCAGCAACAGAAGTATTTCAATATACATGTATGCACATTCACAAACAGGTTACACTGCTTAAGTAGATGAAATAATCTCACCACCCAAGTTGCAACGCTGGGAGCAGTTTCAAAATTCAATGACAATAAATCAAATACAACCAAAATAAATTATGCAACAATAACCACAACAAAATTCAGGAAAAGATAAGAAATCAGTAGAAATCTTTTTTTCAGGAGTGAAAATATGCTTAACAATTGTTTGTGCAGTTCATATCTCGGTAACTAGTTGAGTGCTTTTGACTGATTTAACCTATCTTTTGCCGTTGTTTGTGTCTGTGTGTATGTTGTCTGCAGTTCCCATGGAGAAAAAGATAAGTTGAAAGAAAAAGTAAAACTGAGCTCACGAGCCAATATAGGTCTAAATTTGGGCTTCTAAATTAAGCTTCAAATAACTTTTTTACTTGATAAATGATATTTGTGTTAAATGCTCCCAGTACTCGATTGCCTAATCACCGCGGTGTTATCTCAATGTATTATGGGGCAAGAGAGTAGTGCCCAAGAAGTGAGTTAGACCCAAAATGCAATGTCATTTAAAGACTAGTTCTTAGTTGGCAAGCTTGATAAATTCCACACAGAGTAGGTATCTAGGAGAGTGAGTACCATGCGCAGATTAACAGTAGCAGAGTAGAAACACGTGGGTATCATTTCTAAACTAGACAGAATGTTATTCATCCATAACCTACTCTCAATTTTCTCAACTCTCCTAGCAGACGTCACCCCATACTTCTACTAAGCTCAACATACTCCGGTGGATCTCTCATAAACCGTGACATCATCGTCTCCTCACTCTAACTTTTTGTCAACCATTACAGGTCCTTTTCAGACTTTCTCAGGGATCAACTTTTTCTTACTGCTTTTACACCACAGGGGTGGTGATCGAATCTATAGGATTTATGCAGGTAGAAAACTCACCCCTACACATTTACCAACGTGGGAGTTCTTTTACTTCTCACACTACATATACAGGGTGTGAGAGGGACTGGCATTTGATATAACAGTAAGTCGACCACTGCTGGGGATGAAGGAGCAAAGTGACTGGAGTGGGACCGTAACCCACAACCTTGGGGTTACGAGTCGAGTGCCTAAATCACTGAGGTAACTCCCAGCTACTGGGATGGGAAAGAGTAGATGTAGGTCAGAATATCATGATTGTAGTTATCTGTATTCTGAGAGATAAGGTGTAGCTAGATATATGTGTCACTCTGGTTCGATTGAAATGTGTTTAAATCCTGACTGCTCATCTTAATTTCTATTCCAAAGATTTTATCTCATCATGACATGATAAGCCTTTACATTTGCTACATAGGAAAACCCCAGAAATCCAAGCATGGGGAATCATAGAGCATTAACTATAATAATTCTTCAAAGAAATGAAAAGTTCAATAACATATGATGTAATTAAGATATCAGGAAACAGTTTTCAAATCATCGTCAAGATTGACAACCTGATAATCGTTTCTTGTTATGTTTTTCATCACAGGTCTGCTGTGCTTCGGTATGTCATTTTGATGTTTTAGAGGATTGATTTATAGAGGTAGAGAAGGAAAAACGTGTTTCAGGGAACTATTTGAGAAGTTTAACCTATGTCGGGGAGGGTCCTTTTATGTACATAATCTTAGATGATCCAACAAATATACACCACAGGGGAGGACAGCGTTCTCTCTACATGATAAAGACCACGTTGGACCTTACACCTGGTATTGCGTAATAGTAAATAACTGCAACTTTTGAACCCTGCACATATCCGTCTGTGATGGAAACCCATGTGCTCTTTGTTTAATTTTCATGATTGTTTAATTAGATGATTGAATTCAGGGCTAATACGTCCAAATGAACAGAGAATCCATTGTTGCATATGTCTTCTTATCTGACAGAGAATATGTGGATACGGTATTATTTAAATTATTCCAACAGTAACATGATGAGCAACTCCTTTTGGTGTACTGGCGCTTGCGAATGCAAGTACGCTAATTCATTTTGGTAAACCTTACAGAGGCATCGGATTTGGGAATAATTAATTTTCTCCACCGATTTACACTGATCTGAAGTACCATGCTTGGGACGTGAAAATGTCAGGAATTCCAGAAAATTCAGAGAAGTCAAATGACTCGGGAATGTGTTGGGTTTCGAAAGAAAGGAGAACATTTCGTTGGCACACCTCTAGTGTGAAATGTATCAGTGCATATACTTGTCAAGTGGCAAATCCTGATGAATTCTACTATATAGCCCTGCTTTCATGTTTTGCGTGGTCCCCTCTCAGATCAGGGTTTTACTGTAGGGGTAGGACAAAAAAGTTGAAAAGTCGCTGAGCCACCCAGCGGATGACTGAGGAACCAGCCTAGATCTTACACGGGTTTCCTAGTCATCTGCTAGTCAGACTTAGATATCCCCATTCTAGCCAATCATAAGGCAGGACATATTCAGTGCGAAGAGTGGACTTGCTAAAGGCGGAATTCCATTTACACGATTTTAGCGCCAATAGTGCCGCGAATGGCAGACAAATAGGTAGTTGTGTCCTAGTCATGTACGAATCGTGTAAGTGGAATAATAGTGGAATAGCTACACATGCAGGTAGGCTTACAGTCATGAATGAGAGAAGAATAGGACGGGAATGTGGGAAGAACATGCCACGAACATGGCGCTATATCATGTAAATAGAATTCCATCTTCAGAGATGTGACTGCATTAGTACTAGAGGGAAACTATGTTCCGGTGGGAATAAGTCAAAGTTACGAGGTAAGGGTTGAAAAAATTACTGCCCAAGGCGTAGCCGCGGGCAGTAATTTTTCCAAGCCTTACCGAGTAACTTTGACTTAATTCCACTGGTACGTGGTTTCCCTATTCCTATATACCTTCAATTGTTGGCTAATATAGATAAAAACCGAACGTCTGAACGTCAACCTGTGCAGTAAACGTCAACCTGGGCAGTAACTTCAACCTGGGCAGTAAACAAAAGTTATTCCACCCCCAGCAGCGTTAAGTAATCATAGGTTGTTCGCTCATAGGTATATAGGAATATGTCATTCTACCAGGCCAGAGGAGGTTTTCCCTACTCCCTGGTGCTAAACATTGGGATATCCCTTCATGAGTGCAGCGATCGGCAATCTAGACATCTCAAATTCCTTACTTCTACAGTTTACCTAACTGCACTACGGCATTGAAAAAAAGTAATGTGGTAACTTTCTCCTGATTGAACTCATTAGTGTTGACCATTTCTTAATATTCAAAGAACCACTTGACTCAGTTATTGATGCTCGAGTGCAAGGTTGGCACCATTGTTATGAAACCAATCGAGGACTAGCTTTAGGCTCACCAGCGAACCTATCAATCTTCCAGGCACAGCTAAGCTCTATAACACGTTTCCTGCAAAATATATTTTCCACTTTCTTTATCTTTGCTGGTTTACCACTGAAAACATTCACTATTAGACAGCAGCAGACTCACTGTGATACATCGTTTATGTGGTGCTTCGCAAAGTTTGGTATGTTTGGCACCAAAATGGTAGGTGATAGGAGAAAACTCCCGACAATGATGTCAACACTAATGTGGTCAATACTCAACTAAAGAGGGTCACTAACCGAGTCTAAGTAAATTTATGGATATTTTAAGGCGACATTTAAACGTTTTGGGAATATTTAGATAAGAATGGTCACTTTACTAATACATCTGCCTTAATTATATGAATTTGTTGAAGAAAAATAAGGATATTGCCTTGTCATGGCCGAAAACGTTGAAAATCCACTGAATATTGGAAGTCTGTGACGATACTCGTATGATTTTGCTGTCATCTTACATCAATATTCTGACTGGCGGATGCGTACCGTTGCTATTTTAACATGCTCAGAATCGAGAACAGTCGGTGAAAGTGCATACAGGGACAAACAATCTTAAGGTCGGGAAGAGTCATTCCCCCGCGCTAGTAATCCGGATTCCTATATACCTATGGCTGTACACTCTATGCTTACACCACGTTCTGGGGGGTGGAGTAACTTATGGATACTACCCAAGGTTGCCGTATACTACCCAAGGTTGCCGTATACTACCTAAGGTTGACATTTAGACCAATCAGATTGTCTCTTACAAAATTCATATGAAAAGCGCAGTGGGGAGTAAACATAAAGTGTCAAGTTACTCTATAAGTTTGGATCTGGCTTCAGGTTTGATGGCGGATGAGTAAATAACGCTAATTATCATTATTAAACCATATTTGAAGGTATATAGGAATAGGGAAACCAAGTACCAGTGAAAGGAAGTCAAAATTACTCGGTAAGGCTTGGAAAAATTACTGCCCGCGGCCAAGGCCTTGGGCAGTAATTTTTCCAAGCCTAACCTCGTAACTTTGACTTCCTTTCACCGGAACATAGTTTCCCTCTATTCCCGTCAGGAAGAGATATGATCAGATCGGTGAAGAGTGTACAGAGACAAAGATACCACCAATTCTCACCGATCCGACGGATTGGTCGGACAAAGGTGTGATCGGCCAGAGTTGGTGTGTCACGGTGCTATAGGCTTAAAACCGTACACTCACTGCGCTCCCAATACACACCGATAGGTCTCACGATTGACTTTCCTATTCAAATCAAAATTTTGTTTCATTGGCCAAAAGTTTAAGTATTTCTAATCGTAGTGTCTCGGCAGGTCTGTCGTGGTGATTCGGCGGGTGAGTACACGGATTAAGTGTTGCCATGGCATTGGGGCTGAGGGTCTATGGGGAGGTTTAAACCACTGTTTTATTGACGTGAATGACTCGATTTATATCATTTTCGCTGTATACAAGAAAAATAATTCTATAAACCGGAACTGAAAACAAGGATTTCCATGGAAAACTGACATCTCTTAACATAATAATAATAATCGAATTGTCAAAATTCAGCATCAGTCATTGGGGTTGAAATACTAGCTGGCATAACATTGCATAAACGCAAGCCATCTAGGAAACAGGGTTGCCAAAAACTGGAGATGTAAAAACTCCCGGACACATCCCCGACTTTTCCCTGACATGGTTCATTTTTCCTGAACAAAAAGAGAAAATACTATCATTTGACAGTCTCAAAGCTGTCGTTTGCATCTATTTACTTCTTTGATTGAGGACAAGTCTCTTCGAAACAACATGGTTTAGACTGTTAAAAATTCTTTTGTAACAAGTTCTGTAGCCAATGGGACATTGCTGGATCACAACTATGTCTTCACTTTTGAAACAACTTTCTTTACTATCCACAGATGCAATGGGCGTCAGGGATGACCATTTCTTTATACATAGATCTGGAAATTCCAGTTTTCCCTCACATTATTCAAAATTCTATTCCCCCCTGACAAATTCACAGATCCCTTGACAATTCACTGACCTTGAAAAAATAGTTTTCCATGATTTATGATTTCCAAATTTTTAGATTTTATTCAAAGAGTCTAGAACAAATTCTAGATTTGCCCCCCACCCTCCCCACCCAATGATTTGTCGCTGAATAAACTTTTATATGTTTTCCTGGCGTGTGGCAACCCTGAGGATCATCAACAGAAGGTGTAGGTCTACTCTACAAAAAAGACGAGAAGAGAGAGTGCTCATCACTGGAGAGGAAGGGTGCGGAGAGAGTGCAGTTCTGTGAATGTAGACCGCAAGCCAAGCGCTCTTTTTTTTTTCTTTTTTTTTTTCAAAAGTGCAATTTTTAGAGGTTCAAAATTAGCAGCCAAATCAGTCAAATATACATAGTAAAAAAATATATATATGAGGGATGAAATGAAAATTTCTGTCCGAAAAGAAAAAAGAAGAATCAATTCAATTTGTCTGGATCACAGAAGGAAGAATATGCGGTTTTTCTACGAATAGATTTCATGCATTTCGTTTGTTGGCCGGGTTATAACTAGTTGATCAAAGTGTGCAGTGTTAGGGATAGAGCTATATGCTTACCACCACTAACCTAGTGGCCGAACGGTGGCTGTGTTCGCCGCGCCGAAGTTGAACGATGTCGATCCGAAGCCAGTCTGTTGTGGTTGTTGAGTGGTGGTGCCGAAGCCGGTACTGCCGAATCCTGTTGTCAATGATAAAGTTAGGAAATCATTTGTTGAATGGATCAATCTACAATAGGTGTGAATTAAATAAGAGTGGCCCAGGTCTTCATAGTGCGTTTGTTTGATTTTACATCTGGTTAAACTTTTCTCACTGCTTGTACACCACAGGGGTGGTGATCGAATCTATGAGATGTATTTAGGTAGAGCTCTCACGCCTACACATTTAGTGAGGTGAGAGTTCTTTTAGTTCTGACACCACAAAGACATGGTAAAAAAAGGACTAGCCTTTGATATAGCAGTAAGCCTACTACTGCTGGGGATGAAGGAGGAAGGTGGTTGCATACCACACCATACAGACATGGTATGAGAAGGAATGACCTTTGGTATAGCAGTAAGTCTATCACTGCTGGAGGTGAAGGAGGAAGGTGGCTGCATACCACACCACACAGACATGGTATGAGAAAGACCGGACTTTGATGAAGCAGTACATTAACCACTATTGGGAATGAAGGAGAAAGGTGGCTGCACACAACACCACACCACATAGACATGGTGTGAGGAGGACTGGCCTTTGATATAGCAGTAAGTCTACTACTGCTGGGGATGCAGATACGCTCACCATCTTTCAGGTTTTCATTTTGAACTCCAACCCTCAAAACCCTTCCTCGGATGTACATTTATCTGAAGAATGACCCTTGGGATGTAAGGAGATCTAGAAATCCCAGGCCTGCTACACTCACCTGTGCCGAGGCCACCTGTGGTCCCTGTGGCCGTGCCTCCAAAGATGGAGCCGGTTCCCAGGCCAGTGCCGAGCCCGCCAGTTTGACCGGCCAGCCCTGCCGTGCCCAGCCCTGGGTTAAGTCCTAGTGTAGGTGCCCCTGCTGTAATAAAAAAACTTCATCTGTGAATTCCTTCTAAATTTCAGAATGCAATATAAAACATCATGGTGCCATTTAGGATCCCATCAAAGATTGAGTTTTTACTTTGTACTTATTTCAGTAAATCTTTTGAATGATTTATGCTTGTGTAACGTCCTACTTTGTTTGTCCTGATTTTTTCTTTAAAAAAAACAAAAAACAAGATTCACAATGAAGTCGTGTTTTTACATTCGATTCAGCAGTACAGTAATTTGAACACACATTTTGCGGTAACAATATCAATATTATTTTTTGTGTGATTCAATTCCTTTGAAAATAAGATTTTCTTATTTCAAATGTCTTTTTTTAATCGATTTCCTGCATATTTTCTGGGAATGCATTCCATCCCTCACTTTTAAGACGAGGTAGCTTAAATATCTTATTGTCCAGTATACCCGTTTAACATTCTACCTGCTTTATCTTGCTGTGTGTGGCATACTTTGTCGAGAACTTACCTGCGGGTTGCTGGGAGCGGTTCATGGCCGTGGCCATGGCCATGGCGGCGGCGTTGGACATGCCGGTGAAGGGCGTGGGGCCGATCATCTTCTCGGGCCGCGTCGTGCGCGACTTCTCCGCCGCCTTTCTCCGCTTCTCGAACACATCCGTCGCATCGCCGTGAAATACTTTCCTATAGTTCAAATACTGTTTCTTTTGTGCCTGTAAATAAAGTAGGAATAGTCGTTACAAGTGAGGTGTTAGCTGAGCCGCAAAAAAAAAGTGGAAACCTTGTTTTATATGGAATTTACTGCCTTAGAAAACGTAGGAAATGTGTCAGTATGAGCCAAAATGTGGGGCTGAGGTTCTGTGCGGAGGTTTAAACATGTTTTATTGATGAGGCTCAATCCCTCGTCCACCGAAAATACGACCCGATTTAACAACAGGCCATTGCCTCTTTATTTTGTCATCTCCCTTATTGCTCAAGTCCACGCATGTATTTGTATCGATGTTTTGGTTTGATCTAGCTGACTGAACGTTCAATAATTGAAATAACCTATTTTTAGACTGCTGTGGTTTCGTATTACTTCTCTAAGTATACCTGCAGTATGGTTTATATCTCTGTAAAGCTAAAATACAATGACTGTATAAAGGGATGCTGACAATCACTCAGAGCAGAAAATAAATCAGAACAAATGTAATCTTACCTTAACGGCTTCATGAATTATTTGTAGTTGGGCTGCTAAGTGGACAAAGCTTTCATAAATTTTCTTCAGCAGTACGGAAAGCTCTGGAACAAAGACAAAATACATTGTATATCTTTTATTGAATGACAATAATAGGGGAACTTTGGTAACCATCAATACTCTGTAATTAGTGAACAGCTATAAAAATCTCCTGCATTTATTGTGGAAATAAAACCAGTTCTAAATTCTGAATTAATTCTGCGAAAATACATCGTTGGGAAATGTAAAAAGGTGATAATTAAATATTCATACCTTGTGGTGTCAGCATAGCAGGTTGTTGGAGGGATGCTAGGTGACTCTCCATTTCTTCAATTTGTTGTCGATATAATACCATCCTAGTTTCAAAGTCTTCTATCATACGTGTAAAATATCTGCAATTTAGTAGGAGGGACGGTTTTATAATGTCACATCTGAGTTGAGAACAGGGACATATGTAATACAGTCGAGCAGTCCCAGTCTGGTTTCTGAAGCTAGAACAATCTTATGTTATAAATAACAGAAGGCACAGTACTGGAAATTTGCCAAAAGAATAAGGATAAGCATCCCCTTATTTGAGTATCAAAGAGAGGAGGAGGATCACCCGAGTGCTGGGGGTGGAATAAAGTTTTGCAGAGATGCCAGTAATGTCTAGGGAAAAAACCCGGAACATATCCGAATTCTGTTTATATTCACTATTCACCTCTAACAAGATCAAGACTTAGTAGAAACCGAACGAGAGTTAGACTTGACAATGTTTATGCCATGACGGGAAGGTCGCGTATTACTACACGAGGCGTTAGCCGAGTGTAGTGGGGAGCAAACCTGACCAGAGTTGCATAGACATTGACAAGTCTAACTGGAGTTTGGTTTCGTATTTATCCTACCTCGTCTATGCTTTTGTATTACTAAAAGATAAATATTGAGTCAATGACCAACAGAACTCTTTTTCATAGTAGCTGACATCCTGCTCTCTGATTGGTCAATATTGTTATTACTCTAGTGGCATAAAAAACACTTTATGTCACGGCCTGCCACATAAAATTTCCCTATGTTAAGTCTATGGCGGTTTTTTATTAGGGGTATGATAGAGTACACTAGCAAAACCCAGTAACGTGAAAACTGACACTTCTGGTCTTGTCTCAGTCTACCTCAATTACACACTTGTCTTTCTTTGCTCATCTGAGTAGTTTATATTGGCGAGCTTGCCAGGGTCAGTACTCATGTCCTACTCACTCAGACGGTGCGGTGTTCTCGTACTGCAGACCGGCTGGTAGGTCTTTGGTTCTCTGCGCGATCTCGGCGTTTTTCAGCTCCTGTGCAGACTCCTCCTTGAGCTTGACGATGGCGACAGAGTTGCGCTGTAAGCCGGTGGAGACTAGGGAGAGCCACTGCTTGAGTGCCGCGACCTCCTCCTGCACCTTGTACATCTGTTTAGACGACATGCGGTCTATCTCCTCGCGCACACTTCTCTGTTCCTTCACATATTTCCTACAACATTAGTAAGAAAAAGTCTCAATTATTTCTGCAGAATCTACAACATTTAGAACGTAAAATCCTACTTATTTCTGCTGCAACTACAATTTTTTTTTTTCAAGTATAAATAAGTTTTAATCAGATAGGGATGCCAGTTGGGGCAGGGGAAAAAGTGATCAAGTGGTAGTTTTTTTGTTTAAAAAAAAAAAAAAAAAGCAATTTTAAGGGGATATTGTGTCACAACACAATCACCGATTTCGGCTATATAGCCGTTCTTCCACTCGAGCCCTAGACCCCTACTCCTCATTCTAATGGCGGTTGTTAGCCGAATGGGCAGTGGGTACCATTTTTGTGTAAGTCTTTGGTATGACCCGACCGGGGTTTGAACCCACGACCTCCCATGCTCGAGGCGAACACCCTTACCACTTGGCCACCGAGTGCAATCATTTTGTACCCTGATGCTTGAAGAGACCAGGTTCCATTCTTTCACACTTTTTGTGTCGACTACAACCCTCATGAGGAAACCGCTCGACTGGAGATATGATGGGGACAGACACGCGGTGTCTGTATCGGGTCTATCTTTGTTTTACACAAGTATAATTGTTTCTCATATAAGTAGTGATGTCCTTATGTATTCTTTATTACAAAGAAAACCATACCGTAATACGGAATATTTCTAGACGAGGGGGACACTTTTAGCCATATGGACAATAGCTACGATAAATAAACAATTTATGAAGGAAAATACATAAAGGAAGATAAGATGAAATCTGAATTACATCAAGTAATAGTAAATGTAGACTCACTTAAAAGATTCTACGGTAAAGGTGATTTCGTTTGGCATTGCCGTCTCCTTCACAGCCTTGGAGTCCCTGTAAGTAAAATTAGATTCAAATTATATTCAAGGTTAGAGTACACCAGTGACGACAATAATATAGGATTTTGATATATCCTGAATTAGGCCCGGACAAACAATCATACATAGATACTCAATGACCTCTTTTTTCCCCTTATTGCAAAGACTAAAAGGATATTTGTGTATTTACCCTGGCTTGCCATTCACTCCAGAGGTGCCCGAGGCCGTGGCGGTTTTCTTGGGGTCGACACCACCGAGACCCTTACTTGCCGCTGTCGTGGTGGGCCCTGAGAAGAGACTCGAGCTCAGAGCTGATGTGGCTCCGGCGGTACCTCCTAGACCACCTCCTGAATAAAACAGGAATGCATCAACATGTGATATCAATATTACAGCCCTTAGATTTGTAAATTAGATATCTTGAGAAAAAAACGTTGTCTGGGGTTCAGGGGCCTGCATATTCATTTTATTTTTTGTCAGCTATTTTAAGTAAATTCTGGCCTCAGCTGAGAGCTGGCATGGTTTTGTATTAGGAGTCCTTTTTCTTCTGAGTAACTTCCCCAAAACATATTTTAGATACATTTTTTAATACAGTAATTCCTCCAAGAACCTTAATGTTAAATGGCACATTATGGATGTTTACTGTAACTCAGCGACAGTGTGATAAGATACAATGCTATAAATTTTGTGAGAAATCCCATACGTGGGAACTGTGCAGCCAGGACACTGTTCAGATCTGCCACGTGACTGCAATCAATGTTCAGACATGTCACCAGGACACACACTTCCTGAAAAGATCAAAGTACTGACCTAGAGAAAAGCCTGTGCTTGCTGATGTTGTTGTGGTACCGAAGCCTCCTAGAGTAAGTCCAGGTTTAGCTGCAGTCGTTGCCCCAAGGCCTCCCCCAAATCCGAATCCAGTGGATGCGGCTGAAACAAATAATTCAAAATATACTTAAACCAGCAAGAAAACCATGAAAATACTAAGTTACAAATCACGGTGGGGTAATGCAAACAACCGATATATCTCTTGGTAGACACTCCGCTTAGAAAACGAAAAAGATCCTTACAATATATGGCTATCAAATCACGTGTATTTTATTACATGAAACACAACTAACTTTGGTATTAATATAATATGAAAGTAAATAAGTATAAAATGAAACTTACCTGTTGTTGTTGCTGTTGCTGCTGCTGTTGAACCAAATCCCCCAAGATTCAGGCCTGGTTTAGCTGCTGCCGTTGTTCCTAATCCACCACCTAATGAAAATCCAGTTGTACCTAGATAAAACCAAAGAGATTAGAAAAAGGTTATTCCAGCCAGTATGATAAAACACAGAAATAAAAAGTTCTCACCAATGTTGACAACGGCCTAGCTACCGATCCTGACATTTCAGGTGTACAATAAAAGGCAAAAAAGCAATGACCTGACAAACACAATGCGCTAACTTGAAAACTTATTAGAAAAGACTGGCTTTTTTTTTTAACTTTGCGAAACAGATCTTATTTTGTCAAATAAACTTTTCATGTGAATTTCCTTATGAAAACTGAAATCCAGGCAAGATCTAAGACCGGCAAAATATAAACAGTAAAAATGAAAGATGAGAGATGAATTGATACACACCAGCTGTGGTTGTGGTAAGTCCTGTTGGGTTAGGGGCTGTGGTACCAAAACCTCCTAGCCCTGTACTCGCTCCAAACCCGGCAGTTGCTGTCGTTGCAGTTGTCTTTGCAGCCGTCGCGCCAAAACTGAACCCCCCGCCGAAGCCGGCCGTGGCAGCGGTGGTGGTTGTCGGTTGCGCGAGGCCAGTGGAGCTTGCTGCTCCGCCGAAGTTGAAGCCGGTGCTTAGAGGCGCGGCAGTGGGTTGAACAGCCGTCGCCGTCGCCGGCGCCGTGCCCGCGGCCCCGGCAGCCCCGAAGCCTGCCGTAGTGCCCCCGAGCCCCGCCGATGTACCAAATCCTGTACTGGCACCAGCAGCATTTTTGTTTGCCGTTTGTCCAAAACCGAATCCACTGAAATTGGGAAAAGAAACATTTATTCTATATAGTACAGGGATGTCAGTTTGGGTCAGAAAAAAATGTGGAAACATTCTTTATGTGAGATGTGCTGCCTCAGTAAGACAGGGAAAACATACAAATGTCTGTCACAGGGTGGGTCGGAGGGAGGTTTGGCCCAGGGATCGGACACACTGCGCCGTTTTCGGTTTGAGCCAGCGCGAAAATGCAGACACCTTGAGCCCACTCACTGGACTCCTTCAGCAAATCTTATGGACTCTGTGTGCCTCCATCCATTTCAAGAACGTTTTCGGGAATACTTTTGAAACTTATGGTCGGGGATAGGATTTGTGTTTATTCTAATCTCTTTGATGTAACCATGGACTTGAAGTCTGTGGTAAATTTAGATTTACCCCACGTGGGTGTCCCCATTTGCCTAGTCCAAAAAATTTTCTTGTTACCGGAATACCCACTGACGGATCCGATATCAATCTACAGACAGAATGTTCTGAGGCAGGACCCATGGCGTTGCCACAACTCCGTGAACTCACACGGAGGCCTTGAAAAAGCCCCCACCCCCCCCCTGAATATCTATTCAATGGGTGCAGATGCACATATTTTTTTGTTTTTTATTTATTCTCTGAGCTGTTTTGCAGCGAAACCTTGCTCAAAATCCCCAAATACAAGATTTACTTGCTTCTATAGTGGCCACTCCAGGCCACACACTGCAAACATCAATTTGTTGACGGTTGCTGCCTTTCCCAGGTATCTGGGATACAGGGGTTTTGTAGTTATAGCTGTTGCCACACTTTCAGTGATGTCACAGTTATGAGCACGCCATGGTTACGGCAACGGTGGAGAACGTTTTGCGCTCTCACTTCAAGGTAGCATCTTCCTGGAGGCAGAAATTTCAGCCTCATATAGTAAACATAAATTTAGGTTTAGATTTAGTGTAAGGGTCAGGGTCAGGGATAATCAGAGCACTGATATTAAGCTTTTTGAATGAGGATCAATTGAAAATATGAGATTTATGTATTACGAAGCATTCAAGTCTGTGACTACCACAAATCTGAGACCAGTCACCAGCACTCTCCTGCCAAGTCAGTTACCGCGGATTGTCCCTCTCTTTACCACAGGCGCTGGTCTGCTTTGTGCACTTGTTTCCTGAGATCACTCTCCCCTATTGTGTTGGTCTCCCGGTGGACCCTTCTTGTGTTGTTTATTTTAATTGCCAAACTGTGATAGATTGATCCATTCTAGGGGTGGCAGGGTGTGTATCCATAGTTTTTAGACACATTTCCCTTATTCTTAGAGGTTATTTTGTGCGTCTGTCTCTAAAATGCACTCAATGTTTTTATTTCATGTCTTTGGCATTTCCTGATCTTCAGGGTTTCTTCCCATTGCTGATTTAGCCTGAGCGCTATTTTACAATCAGTGAAGTATTTTTTTTAATGAAATCATGATTCGTAGTTTGTTAGTTATAAAACTCATCAAGCCTAATGATTGAGCTGCCATATTCAGTCAGTTTTTCTTTCCGCAGTTTTCTTCGGTGAGCGTAATTTTGTATCTGCCTTTTTTCAGCCTCAATATTTTGTGATAGCCCATCGAAATACAGTTAAAATATATATAAAAACAAACCTCTCTGGTTCGTCACATTTTCTAACTACATTTTCTAACTTTTTCATATGATTTAAAAAAAAATGAAAACAATAAAATGTTCATTTCTACAATGCAAAGATCTCCCTTACCAGAAGGAGGATAGTATAGACAAATTCCTTGTTTCTTAACGAAGCTGACCAAGGTATGTATTTTTCGAACTAAGCCATGGATTTTCTGGCAAAAACTAGAATCACATGTAATTCACAGGATTGTATTTATAGTTTTGCAAATTAACTTACAAAAGATTATTCATATTAGTTGTGCAACACCCATGTGACTTAAAATATTTAGAGCCTGATCTTAACCATGAACCAAAGTGACCATGGTAAACAAAGCTGTCACTGAGGCAATACAAATTCGGGATTTGACTTGTATCTGACCATGTGAGGTTAATCAAATACAGCATTTTCATCATAACCTCTACTCTTTTCTAAAGATTAT
The DNA here is from genome assembly GCA_950022655.1 of Alentia gelatinosa. Lineage (NCBI taxonomy): Eukaryota > Metazoa > Annelida > Polychaeta > Phyllodocida > Polynoidae > Alentia > Alentia gelatinosa. Next base: position 47,335,489 of record OX465586.1, read on the forward strand.
CAAGAAAGAAGACTCTGATCTATTACATAATCATATTTAAAAATAGTTAACCTGAACTATGTTTGGTGACTGGGATGATAATAGATTGATATTCCTGTCTACAGAAAGGATCAAACCTGATATTCTTTTTGTATGCCCATTATCACATGTATCATTTTATGCCCTGCCAATAGGAGAATAGGCTTCAGCATAGGCATCAATGAAGGTAAAAATGTGCTGCATCACTGGGTGAGAGGCAGCATTTCCCCTCACATCTTATCACTCTCTCTGCTGCGAGGCATATGCCCCCCCCCCCCCCAACATTCTCCAGGTCACATGCTGCCACCTGACTCATGTAATAGATGTGGCATCCCTGCCGACTCATGGGAACCAGCTAAACAGACTCACTCTCCAGTCAGAGGTTCCGCTATTTAGTAAGCTTAAGCCTAACCCTCCAGCAGCTGGGAGAGTGTATTTGTAGGGGCACCTTCCTTGAGTGTCAATAACACAGATAATCTGGGGGCGCCCCCGCCACCCTTATTTTTTTCCCACCGTTGGATGAGTTTGACATATGATATTGAGTAATATGGGGTAGGTGCAAGAGACCACCCCAGTTCCTGTACCCCTCAACCTACTCATATTCTTCTCGCTGGGATACAAGCGGAGAGATGTAGGAGAGGAATAGTCAGACTGGTCCGACCCTATAATCTAGTATTAGGGTCAGACACCACTGCATTTGATCTTTTTGTAGTTCTCCCTTACAGGGTTAATATACATATTTTGGCTAAGACCATGTCTCCCTAAGCTTTCTACATAGAAGAGATACTTACATACACCTAATATGACACTAAATCAATATATCGGTCGTAATAGGATCTCACCAGTTATATTTACCTCTTTTAAATGCATAGTATCAGATTAGCACCCAATATAAAAGACTTTTTAATTCATGATAACCACATCGCAATTAGCATTTTAGTAGCCACATCGCATTGGCATTTGAAAATTGACCCAACAACTGGTTTCTTTACATCTTATTGTTTCTCGTGAGAGTCAATCGGAAGATGGCTACTGGGCTGTCTGAGACGGTCACTGACAACCTTTAATCATTTTAGAATTTTTGAGTTTTATTGTTGGATGTAAATATCTAAAAACACCAGAGTGTGAACCGTCTTGGTTCGCAAAAAAAACCACATAAGATTTGCCTATGGATTTAACCACAACCCAAATAGGTCTGGGTGGGTGAGGCTTCAGACAGAATGCTGGACGATAAGCTTCGGGGCCGGCATGCCTCGCTTTTCCGCGCGTGAGCGGCGGACCATACGCTTTTTCGCGTGTGGACGATACGATTTTTTTGGGTTCGGGTGATTCAACCCACTTTCCGTAAGAATTTAGTCATGAAACTTTTACCCAAGATAGGAGCATATATAACCTATAATCGTTGTAAATTTGAAGAAGATTGGCCTTTCCGACCGGCCGATATCCACGTTTGCATTTGAAACATCGGACGAATCGATCCATAACAGACTAGCTATGAGGGTTGTCATTATCTTAGTAAAATAAGGATTTACAAAGACACTACTGCAAGTCTTTGGGCCCCGGGGCGGTTGACAGGCCTTCATTATCATAGACTATAACTGAATAATGCAAAATTTGATAACTTCTGAACTATTTCAGATATAGGAAAGCGGGTTTCAGATATGTAATCGCCTCGGTCTCCCTTACACCCGCTATGTGCACCTATTGTCACTCATGTGCGCTCCTGTCATGGACCGCACCTTTCCTGGGAGATTTCATTCACTTCTCATAAGAATTAAGACATGAAACTTTAACATAAGGTAGGGAAATATGTAACATATATTCGTCTCAAATATGAAGATTGGCCACTCCGAACCACCGAAATTCGAAAACAAAGCGTATCGTCCGAGGCGGCCATGGCGCCAACTACCAAAAACGAATTGTATCGTCCAATTCACGAAGCTTATCGTCCCAAGCGTAAAGGCTTCCAAGCGTATGGTCCAAGTACCTTCAGGCAGGCGTTTCACTTGCGTTTGACACTTGGTCAGCTGAGCTTGTCCGTCTACGACGGAAAATCTTTTCCATGTTCTATTTTGATTCATTTCTAGCCATGTTGAAAACCAAAGTTAGTAATGTAGCTTTCTGATCTCATTACTTCATCAAATGTCTGATTATATATATGCGAATCTGACATAATTTACCATTATTTGGGGTCCTTTAAGTTTAACGTCACACTTGCATATCATCTCCCACCATATAAACCATAAATAATAGGTCAGCGGTACGTCCAGTAGACGTCATGAGCGGATATCATTTAGTTTTTAAATAATAGCCTTTCAATTCCAAAATTATTTTATGTTCGATTTCATATTGTCAACTGAACCGTAATCGTATGAATGAGTATGAACATAAAATATAAAGAGAGAGAACCATGGCAAGAGGGAAACAACTATTCAAAATCAAATGTTAGATATTGGCAAGAGGTAGATCTAGTTCTATAGTATAGAGTACAATACCATCCAAAATCAACAGAAGTGATTGATAACACGCGTAGTTCACCATCAGTTTCATTGCCTATACAACTTTTTGTTTAGCTGAATTGAGGACGATGAACAGAACTGGAAGTTCAGTTGAGCGAAAAGACATAGCCTTATCGACTCACACAGTAGAAAGATGACACTGACACAAACTGAGTGTCAGTGCTCACAACGAAACAGCTTACAATGACAATCTAGATTCTAGAGTATATAATCAATATCTCATCTTTATATTGAGTGAACTCTTACCTAGAACTACCAAACCCTCCTGTGCCTGCCGTAGGGGCAGCGGTATTTCCGAAGGAGAATCCACTGCTCATCTTTAAACGCGTGTGACTGGCCTTTTTCAACGTTCGCTAGGCCCGGTGCCGCCGAATCAAATATGGCGGATCTCGCGAACTAACGTCGAGGCTAGTAAATTACAAACAGAAATCACAGTTTATGCTGTTTGTCATATCGAAAAAACAATATTCATATGAATTGTATAATATCATAAAAGTTAGGATATCTGTACGAATACGCTTTATTTGTGATTTCTCTATGCGATGTGTTACGGATGTTCTGGTTCGAGACTATTACTCTGTGATGGCCGCTGGAAATTGACGTTTTCCCAGACAGACTGCAAGCAGAACCAACATGGACCATATTCGGACACCAAAGGTGAGATATGTCATTTCTGATACAATGAAAAATGAAACGCAAGTAAACAATTTGGTCCAAGGTTTTTCCGAAACCATGACGTTCCGATTTCTAGAGTGACAGGCATATTTTTCTTCATTCGGACAACTGACAGCGGGATGTTTATAAGCCCAATCACTCCTTGAGCTATAGATTCTAGCTGTGACTGGGGAAGGTACACAGGTCTATAATATCCTCCGACACGCCCCCACTTATTGTTATTCTTTATTATCCTAATCGTGCTTGTGTCTGCAGCTATGTTCCTGTAAACTGGAGCTAAACTGTTATTTTACTGGTATTATTTCCTTAGCCGTTTACATTGATTTATCACATGAAACTAAAGCCTGTCATTGTTTGTGTACCGCGTAAACAATTCTTTGGTGATTCATGAAGACCTCTGTCGATGTAGCCAATGTAGGCTTGCGTTATACCTCTGTTGTAACACGTATTTTACGAAGATGATAACTTCAACATAGCAATAATGACAGGTGACACTGCCTTGAATTGATATGTGAGATTAGTCGTAGTTTATGACATGTTTATCAAAATAAGATCCATCTTTTCTCTTGGTATACCAGTATTGAATCAAACCCCTATTCCCCTAGGGCCTTGCCCAGGGTCTAAGTTATTCAACTTATTGTAACCATTACGTTAGTGTTGGCCTGTTGTGGGAATATGTTATTATGTGAATATATGTAGGCCTACATTTGAATATTTCTTTATACCGGTACCAGGTCTTCGGATTAAGAGAATATGACACTTATTCCTGAATATTAAATGCCATAACTAACTGAGTCAAAACGAAAGAAACCTAGGTTTTACCTTTGTATTTCTAAGAATTTACAGAACCTCAAATATATATTTAAAAGTCTGTGGAACTCCCACATTTTTGTCTTCATGTAGTAACCAATGAAGATAATTTCTGGATTATTGTGGACATCAGCGTTAGAGACTTCCAGACATTTCAGTTGGTATAAAACCGTCCATAGTGTTCCTTTCTCCATTCATTTCTATATGTACACATCAGTGGTAGATTAACTGTAACAGTAGTAACCAATGCCGTTGGATGCTCACCTCGCTAGGTGACATTAACTACAGGATTATATCACAAATGAAGTGGTATGCAAGGATGGGACCATGTTGGAATAGGCAGGTAGCCATTAGATTTGACGTGAATGTTGAATAATCTGCGTCTATCGCCCCACCTCCAGGTCCACACTATTGAGGCTCTGTTCAAATAACTATGCTCCCATAGAGTCAGTCACCATTCCATAGGTAAAGTTGGTAGGGGGAACAATTTTAACCGTCAGCATATGAGAGAATTTCTTTTTTAAGAAAAGTATCAATGTGTGACATAACCTCACAATAGGATCTGCCAGATCAATATGCTACAGATGACAGTTTTACACTTTGTCAAGGAAATCCTTGTTTTCATTACGAGTTTATAGTTTTTTTTTTAAATTCCTGTATAAATCAAAGATGTTGTAAATTGAGCCTCATTTATACCTATAGACAGTAATTCAGAGCTCTCCACACACCCAGGTCCATTATATGGCCAACAGCAATGTGTTTTTCATATATTTTTCAGTCTTTCAGTCTTTTTATCATGACCCAACTGACATCAGTGCCTATAGAAATAAGGAAAATGATCAATACTATTGTCAGATACTAAATAACCCTCAATATATATCAGATAGTAATTGTTGGCTGCATGTATATAATCCAGCAAGTCCATGCGAACGAAATTCTTCTAGCAATATGCAGAGCTCCATTATACAGCTGCCATCATAAACACCTGAGATACAAGGATGCAGAAGAGAAGCACTGTTACCCTTTTGCTCTACCGGCAAGATCCTGTTGATTCGCTCGCTATATAAAGTTATTGGTTCTATATAACCCTTACAATAATTAGGCTGTAGTAAGATATGATACTTTGGGTTATCTGATGGTATATCGCACCCCAGAAATCTGTTGTGTTTTTTGTCACTTCAAGGATACAAACAGATTAAGATAACTGTACCTAATGTACAAGTTATTAGGACGTGGCTAGGTCTTCTCTAGGTGGGAAAAAAACACACAAAAAACAAGAAGACATTAATCTATAAGGTATTTAAAATATATTCTGTGATTTGGACACGAAATATGTAGGTTTTGCAGAATAGTTCTGTCCTGTGGCTGTATACATTAGTTAATAGCAGGTGTTTCACTGGATCTACCAGTGTGAAGTATTCACTCTGTGATCTGAGAACATATTTACTAGACCTCAGAGTGCCCGAACCGAAGATCGGCTGATAACGGAGTACGGTATTTATCAACCTTCAAACTTTTTAAGTAAAGTTTACTTTATTTGATGACAGACGATACTTTCTCTTGTTTCTAGGTGATCTTCCATGTATGTGTAACATATATGTATGCACACATAAACAAATACTTACTGTTACAAGGCATCACATGAATCTATTCACACATACTATACCTATGTTAACCAATATCGTCTCTTCACTCTGTATTTTCATGCTTAATTGATTAGGGTCTTCTGCCCTTAATTTTTGGTTTCCACCACCAAAAGAAACTTCTTTAATTTTGTTTAACCTATTCCCTGCCGGTTATAAATGGATGTCCCATATTTGATTCCCTATGTATATAAAAGAGTGTCTATACTATTCTATTCCAATATCTTCAGTTTTACTCTTGTTAAATCTACTTCCATTTTGTCTTTTAGTTCCATTTGGTTCTTATCGGTTATCATTATTGCACAATCGTCCGCTTACATTATTATTTTGCCGAGGTTAACTACTCAATCCATTAATAAATAAGATAAACAATAACGGCCCAAGTATCGATCCTTGGGACATTGCACATAAAACATTTAATTCTTTAGAATCCTTATTCAACATTTTTGTATTGCATTTCATAATTATTAAGTAGTTTTTAACAGGTTTACACGTTTTACATATAGTTTAATATTTAGCAATTTACTTACGTGCATATAGTTTTCCTACAGTTGTCGTATCTGATCTATAAAGCGGCTTCCATGTCTGATGCTCCTCCGTGTTTTTGTTTTTATTCAAACTGGTTTGTGTTAGGCTTAGGTTCTGTCTTCTTTACACTCTGGAGACTACTTGATTTGACAGGCAAATGTCAGATGGAGTAGCGCAAATACATTGAATAGGGAAACCCATTAAATATAGGGAAAAATCACCAGAGCAGGTTTTCTCATTAGATATAGGGGGAACCAACCAGAAGAGCTATGGGTATTTTCAACAATACTTCATACAAATTACAGTAAAACCCGCTTAAGAGGGAACCCTCTGTTCCTAAGAAAGTGTCCCCTTAAGCGGGATGTCCCCTCAAGCAGGGTTTTCAGTCTGTCGATGATTAGGTTATGAAATATATAATACCTTTGTACAGGTAATATCATGGCATAGATACACTATTATAACCACACCCCATAGGCGCCTACCTGACGCCTACGGGAGCCCACACAGGCCATTATGTGATGTCTGATTGTCTAGACACCAGTCTACCCGCCTAACTTACACATCACAAACAAGGAACCAAGGTACTCTGGAGTGTTGTCCATACACTGTCCCGTCAGATTTGATAGTGGCCCATCAAGCGGGGTTAAGAAGCATTTTGTATCGAAATAACTCTCCCCTTTAGCAGGGTGTCCCCTTAAGCAAGGTGTCACCCTAATCTGGGTTAAATCAAACTCTTAATAGAGGGACAAATTTACGTTCCAAGCAAGTTGTCTCCTTAAGCAGAAGCGGGGTTTTACTGTACAATGCTTTCCACAGAATTGTGATACTTCAGTCCGAAAGAGAAATATCCTATTAATAATTCTGCCGCTCCTCTCTTGCTCTCGTGCTCTCTGGTACCACATCCACTTATAGCCTCTCCATCTATTATTGCTCTGACTTCAGCTAATTGTTCCCTTGATGTTGCTAGGAGACCTTTAAAATATCCACGATTCCTGCAGGGAAGTTTGATCCTCCAGTTGCTTTCTGCATTTGACACTAGGTGGCGACATGGTATAACAGCGTAGGTCTGTATGCGGCCCCTAAAACAACCAAACCCTGGTGTCCCCTCCATCTATCAGGTTACATTTGACAACCTAACTTGAACAAAGATTAAAATACTGTATATTTGTGCTACAGATCAGCGTTAAAGAAGAGCACCCTTTACCTTGTAAATACACTTCACAATGTTAATTTGTTCGTGCATTACCCAAATACACGAGCAGCTATTAAAATGCAGGTACAATGCTGCTGAAATCTAACTCAGGATAAAAAAAACTTCTCTCTTTAAGGTATCATCTTTCTGGAGGTAGACCTAATACATCATCGTCTACAGCATATATAAAATTAGAAAAGAACATTTATGTCTATGAATCAAGGACCGCTCTCTGTTATGTGAAATCTCTCCTGTGATGTTTTCGACCACAGTATCCAATATTTATGTGTTAGGACGTGGCGAAGTTTACTTTAGTGCAGCTACCAAATTAAGTTCAAATATTTACGTAGTCGCGCGGCATATCAGGACAAAATCACAGCCGGCCTAGAGAGAAACACGGTCAGTGTGGGAGGGATGGAGAGAGTGTACACAGAGGCGCACAGTTTTCCTGTTCAGATTAACATCAGAACAAGAACTAACGGACATCATAGTAAATCGGAGTCAATTCGGAGAGAATTCCCAAAGCTCATTTCAGCAACCTGCCTCTAGCTTAAATTCTGGAACTATACATTCTGTTCTCAATCCCAACATGTCCTTGATAACCTAAAACCTTACCTCATGACAATTTAGATTCTTTATAATTCTAGCTAGACAACTGGAAGTATTTTTATTTTGTCGTACAGCTAGGATACAAAATGCCTCTAGGGGGATTACAGCCTGAAACTTTGATAGTCTGATTTCATTGTGAGATGAGCTGAAGCTCATAAACTGAATTCAACTTTCATAGATGCCGCTTGCCTAAAGGGCCTCTTCCACCGGGCTGACTGTGCAGCCACAAAAACATCACTGCATGGCAGCCATCTGTCAGAAGTTGGTCCAGTGGTGCAGGCCACACACTCAATGGCAGCAGGCGCATCACAATGACATGGTAAAACCTGATAAACTAGCTTTTGCTGGATACCCGCCCGGAGCACCTGACATGGCCGCCATGCGGTATCTGTGGTCGATCTGTCTGGAAATCAGAGAGAGAGATGACATTCAAGTTGATTTCTGAGGAGGAAATCTCCATGAATGTGGGACCCAGCAAACCGACCGTGTTTGTCCTGCCGTAGGTTTAATTACGGCTTGGTTGGATATGAAAATAAATGCTCATGTCAGTCTGTCAGAAAATACCGCCAACCTTCTTTTGCGTCCTCATCTTCGAGGCTACGTGTCAATGAAAGGTTTCTGCGCCCTGTCACGAATAATTCCTTTCCCTAAAAAAATATCCTCTCAGCTTTTAACACTATGAAAGTTTCTGCAGACGTTGGATTTCTTAAAACTAGACGAAGCGTCATTGCAAAGTTTGCCTCTGACGAATACTTATAGTAATTATTTCTTGGGCAGAGGTATTTTTTGTAGGATTTTAAAACGATATTTGATCCAAGGATCTTTGTTAAGGTTATCACTATCAACACAGACTTCCTTTGGTGAATCTGAACTGTAGCGAAATAAAAGACTATTCTGATAAAGTTGTGGTAAATCAGGCACAAATTACGAAATTTGCCTCACATTGATGATATCATGTTCTGTACTAGATTCTCAATACAATAGCATTGGCAGCGTGTATCTTATATGTTTTCAATAGATGCACCCTTTATCAGGAATAGTCATTAAGCCTTTACATTGATTGGTCAAACCAAATAAGTTATATCATAAAATGACAGTGGAAAGGACTGTACAACATTTTATCAGAGTTCTAGAGTCCCTTCAAAACTGCACTGTGCCCTTTCTACACTGCACCAGCCAGGGTATGTTCATCATTGATGAATGAGCCTAGAATTATAACAAAAAAAAGAGTACCAGCTTGGTCGGAACAGTAAATCAGGTTTTTAGCTACGAATAGTTCCTTTGCTTCACACCAGGTGGCGTGTCTGTTTCACCTGCTCACAGTACCGCTGTTTAACCTTGCTAAATGTTTGCTCTAAGCTAGATCTAATCAACAATGTGCTAATGACAGCCTTCTTTATCATAGTTTTTATTATAATAATTGTAAGGTTTGATATCCATTGTAGTTTCCGTTTCACTGACAATTTTTTATATTTATTTGCCTACTGTTGTTCCAGGGATGTTTGTTAGAGTCCCATTGGTGTTGTCCATGGAATAGGGCTAGGGCTCTTTGGGGGAAGTTTAAACCACTGTTTCAGTGATGTGGATGGGGCTCAGTCTCTTCTAAATTTGCTTTAACAAGAATGAAATTATAAACTGAAAATGAAAACAAAGATTGGAACACTGCCATCTACATGTGATAGTATTGAGTTTAGTGGATATAAGCATAGGTATTCTAATTCATTATTTATCTAATTCAAAGTGTCCATAGTAAATCTATGGGAACTCTGTATGGACATACCCGGTGCAAATGGACATGTTGTATGCGCCGGTTTGCGGTAGAGCGTCCATACGGAAAAATAGTGCATATGGAAAAATAGTGCATAACTAAAACGAACTAATATCGACATGTTACATGTTGGGAAAACGCGGATAAAAAACGGTCATATGCTCCTCGTGTTCACTACGTAATATCCTCGCATTTGTTCGGATATAATATTTATATTACACGCCAACTTTTCGCGGAATACAGTCATTTGTATAGATCTAAAAGCAATCAATATTGGAGACTATTTCCGATGCATATCAGGTGCGTGCTGACAATAATCCTCATAATTTCATTAAATGAATGGATGCACCATATATGACAGGGACCACCCGTATAGTACATGTGCATAGTGAAGGGTGGGAGTGGGGTTGAATATCTTTGGAAATTGTGCGAACATCCCGTCTTTAATTTAATGTGTATAATATGGAGGGCGCCTCATTTTTAAATGCACCGAACTCAAAAATATTGTAGAAAGAAAATTTCGATTATTATTTTTGCATTCTTATGGCTAGGGCAAATTCTGTCAGTATACAAGGTCATTAATGCTGTAATCGCGGACTTAGATAAATTAACAAGTCTGTGCTGTAATATTACACAATATCCAGGGACCTAATGCTCATATCTCATGGGTAACATTTCAATGTGTCTGTGTAATTATGGGCGTCGTAAATCAATAGTTGATTGACCATTGAAGGTCACATCCCAGACTGTGGGGAAATGTCAGCTATTTTTGTTTTAATACAGAATGTAGCTACTATTTTCTAGTATAAAAACGGGTAAATTTGGAGTTCAACTATGTTGATGAACGTATGGCTAATTTGAAAATGAAGAAAAAGTGAAGCTATTTTAGTTTGCATGAAAGGAGATCCAGGTGCTTGTTGTACGTGTGGCTAGCTTACTGCCATGTTATTTTAAACGTGTCTGTGATCAGAAAGTCACAGAAGGACCATCCGATATCACACTAGTTATCTCTTCACTTTAAAGTTTCGATTTGCATGTAACCCCAGTGGACGTCGACAACACCCCCCGCCCCCTCCTCGACTCGCGAGTCACAGCTGAGGGCAGAGAGAAATAACATCTTTACAAAAACATAGTTATGAAGAGAGGCTAAAACAGATCGAAGAAAGTCTGGAAACTAACTTTGTAAAAAAGAAAAAAAATCCAAGAATGTGTGATCTTCATCATAAAGAAGAAATTACAAACTAGTTTTAATGACTGTCTACACACAGTTATAAAGTGCACATGATATGATGGCATATCAACTGATGAGCTTATGACTTATTTCAAGATAGGACCTTTATACTTTAGACGGGCACTCCAGTTATTGAGTGTAATACACTGGTAGAATACACCCCGGAGACTAGAAGTATACGCTTAGCTGCTCATTTGAACTTGATACTTCTGTCTGTATGTTGGCTGTCCGTGGTGAGTTTATCCCATAATAGTTGTCCCTGATAAATACGGCTCTGACTAAAACCTCAGTTATATGTCTTTGGACTTTAAGTCTGATTTTTGTATGGCTTCTAGTTGTGTTGTTATCCTCATATCCTGGATATACTATGCCTAAGAAAGATTATGTAAACCTAGATGTTGTCAAGTATTCTTGAAGCTAAATTCGATTGTTTATACACTTTTGGATCGGTCGATAATATCGTAAAACTGGACGAGTTTTAATCTTGGCCACCGTATGCCACGACTGGAGTTTGGCAAAGTGACTTCATGAGGCGAAGCCGAGTGAAGTCCGGAGCCAAAACCCCAGGAGTGGAATGCGGTGGCCAAGACTAAAACGAATCAGGTTTTGATTTTATCCTACCCCAACTCCACAATTTTGGAATATTACGTGATAACAATTCTGTATGCCACTAGTGGCATATAACACTCTGTATGCCAGTCACCCTGGCATACGGAAACTCAATGTTAAACCTATGGGATTTTATATTAGGGGTAAGATAAAGAGGAAGAAGGAGATAGGGACGACAATAATGAGATAGAAAGGCAAGCGGACGGGTTGATATTAAGAGATGGCTGCTATCCATTATCCATGGAAACCCACCTATACATTTATATCATATATCATTTTTCCTCATGTAAAACAAAGATGAAATCAATTGAGACTCATTCAGACTCATAAATCTGTGATTTGAACATTCCCACAAATCCTCGGCAGCACGACGTGGCTGACACCAACATGTTTCCATGGTTTCTTAGTCTCTTTAAGGCAGCAGTTCCACATGAAAAAAATATTTCCATATTTTTCTCTTACCTCAACTGACATCACTGGATACTGATAGACATGACTTCTTTTTTCTAATTCAATTTTCCTCATAAAAGTAAGGACCAAGTAGCCTTGGAGAGTAAAGCACTAGGTGACAGATTGCAAACTAATCAATTTTATGAAAAAATATGTCAGTATGTACACTTGTTTAAAGACTAAAGCACGACAAATCTGCTGTAGGGGGCTGCTGGGTGGTTTTGTATGACGTCAATATGACGTCACTACCCGCGTGTTTCGTGACGTGCGCAGTGTAGCAACGTTCACTTGACACCTCTCTACTTAAAACAGCCGCATACTCCTACAGTGAGACTCCGCAGAATCCTCACAAGATAAGCTTTTCTCTGTCTGAAATTCCCACTCACGAGAATGGAGGCGATGACATTCTTTCATATCAACATCCATCAGTGTTCCGTAACCGTTCATATGTTTTCTGTTCAGAGTAGGATCTTTTACAGTAAGGTTCCAGTATGAAACCTAGTTGAGAAAACTCTCAATAGCAAATTCAGGGACGTACTCTAGAATTTGTGCCCAATCATCTTCCGCGTTGGCTCCAGCATCGTTCCCCCGTCCTACCCACACACCCACCCACCCTACGTTCCTCCCTCCCACACCCACATCCAATCCTCTTCGACTGGCATTTGCCGATAGAAACGGGCAATTTCCCCATCCAGGAGGCTACTCAACTTCAGAATAATAATTCGCATTGAGGGAAATCTCAATGTGGCACATTAGAAGACCGTTTGGCATGTGGCATATACAGGGATGCAAGTTTTCCGGTAAATGACGGAATTCCGACATTTAATATACACAAGAATATCGAATCATAGCTATTCTCGTCCAAAATAATTATCTCTTTTTTTTGTAAATGTTTTAAATTTCCGACTATTTCTTCCCTTCATATTTACTCGACCGTTAGGAATTCACCACCTTATGGGGCATATATATAGATGGCCATTAGGATTTCGCTACTTTATGTCAGATATATATAGTCGACCATGAGGATTTCACTACTTTATGTGCCAGCAAAGGATCGTCAGCTTCGGCGCCCATCTCTGATCGGAGACCATTTCCGAAACTTACTTTGGGGAGGATTCCATCCAGAATTAGTGCCAAATCACTACACAGGGGACATTAATGCCAACAACAACAGTAACCCCTCCCCCACCATCCCTGTTTGGCTGGCATTTGGCGATAAAAAGGTGTGCAATTTCACCATCAGTAAGTCTACTGATAAAACGAAATTCCAGTGTTGCCAACCAATGTATATAGGCGACCGTAGAGAATTCATAACTTTCCATACCTTTAAATGCATCATATACTTATACTTATTGTTAGAGGAAAAAATGCAACACTAGATATCCCCAGGAATCTTAAGTGAATGAAATGAAATCGATTCATACTGGCGCACATCTTGGTGAGCTTATAGGAGTCGTTTATTGGGTAGATCCAGTCGGTGCTTTCAGTCTGGTCGCACCAGGAGCAGCTCGCGAGCAGCTCATTTATCTGAGGGCGGGCGGGCGGCGGCGGTGCTTTTCATGCCCGTGGATGGCGCGCACCAGGAAGTCTTCACGGTGAAGACATTTCTAGCTGGGGCTAGTATACGGCCCCGTCTATTGTTAGTAGTCCACCCAGGGACTTAGATCCCCCGGCGCGCCCCACCCGCCCGCACCGTATCCCCCGGGGTTAGTGTAATTTTGTTACCCCACAGCTAACCGGAGCCAGGCCCGAATGGTCAGCCTCAGATTGCTGGCAGGGCTTTAACCCTCGCAGCTGGTTGCGACTAGTATTTCCCATCCGGGCATATCGGATTGTGAGCCCCTGACCGCTTCACAAATGGCAATCTGAAATCGGTCCAAATTGAACGGAATAAACCTCTGGCAGAACTTGTCCAGTGGAGGCTCTTCGCTACTTTTTCGAGCAGATGTCACTTATTGAGTTATTGAATGCACCAGAAGGCGCTCCCTGTTATATTCACACCAGGGTTCAGACTTGATTTATCGTAAGTATCATAACCGCTTTGCCTTCTGCTTGGTCACGTAACTTAAGAATTTGAATACATCTTCAGATTTATACAACAATTTTTAATCATATAATTTCAAATTTCTAGATTAAGGAGCAGATTTGATGATTCCATCTATCTTAAGTTCTTTTTTCAAAGTATTTGTTCATCTGGTCACCGTTCATAATTTTTAAGTATAAAGATCATTTCTGGGATTTTACTTGTGAATATGAAAAAAATAATCTCATTTTTATAGTGTTTTATCAATTGAAATTTGTCCACGCCTAGGATTGCTTCAGTCGATTCAGCCATTAGTAGCTGCATCCCAATATTTGCTGTAGTTTATATCTGATATCGCTACTTTTTAGATTTTTATGACATGTATTCCCAGTTTAAGTTTATGTGGGGTCAATGTTTGCTGACAAATTAAACAGAGGAAGACTAGCGGAATTTCCTAATATCTTAATAATATAACAATACCCAGCAGTGATAGATTTGTTGCTAAATCACATGCCAGACCTTCTCACACCATATCTATGTGTCTAAATTCCACTCATATGTTCGATCACCACCCTTGTGGTGCCAAAGCATTGAGAGAAAACTGAACCTTGAAGAAGTCTGTAAAGGACCTGTATAATTGGCTGGACGTAGAATCAAACAAACAAACAATTGTATATTTAGCATGGCGCCTCATTTTAAATAATCGTCTGAAGAGTATTCTTTACATACACTGTTACCGAACCGAAACTCCTGTATACCTTAATTTCTTTAAAATTCGGATACAAGATGGTGTCGTTTATCTCTATTCCTGGAAGTGGAAATGTGATATCTTAAAGAGCTTAGATGATTTTCTCAAAAACATCGCGAAACGGATTGTAAGAGCTAGTCGTTGGTTCTCTGGTACATCTGCAAATGAAAATCGTGGTCAAACCCGGGAAAAAGTGTTTCGCTGTAGATCCACGAGATGGCGCAACGAATCCAGGCACCATGTACTGGTTGTCGTCTTGCTTTAAAGCAACCAAAAGGAGAGGGATCTCATTTCATTTAGGGTCGGGTTCAAATCCCCCGAATAGTCAAAGTATTTTACTATTTATTTTTCATTTTTAAGACATGATGGTTTGAACTAGCCACTACGTTGTCCAGCCTGGTGTATAACCTTGCACAGCCTAAACATTGGTTTGGACAGGCCCACTTCTTGGACACAAATCTGAGCTACGACTGTATCTTACAGGGATGGCTGGTTTCCACATTTCCATAGAAAACCTTATTTTCATTTTCAGTTTATAAAAAATAATTAGGTTATGAAACAAAGATAGTAAAAGTTTAGCCTCATTAACGCCAATGAAATAGTGGAATGAACCTCCCCACGATCTCTCAGTCCCATTCCATGGTAACTCTGATGTGTTTTCCCTGTTATTTCAGTCTTTCGAAGGCAGTAAATCCCTCAGGCCATGTTTAATATCGGGCAGCCAGTGTCAGTATAATGGATTGGTGGGGTGTTGTTGTACTTACTCTTGCGGTATGCACTTCTGTGAGGCAGTATGCTAACGCTGGACATAGGGTCCAGTAATGTAAGCAAGAACAGCTTTAGTATATTCGTATATTCAGTTGTTTTATCCGACAACATCTGAGAACGTTCATATGATGAGGCAGTCTGGATGGGACCCATAACGATCGACCAAAAGTTAAATCAAACAGATAACCAGCGGATAGGGAGAGTGAACATTATGCACCAAGTAACCAACTCATCAAGAATCTTTCCGTTGAGGTTTACCAGCTATGAGGGGTTCAGAAACTGTATACCAGAATTAATTATTTCTTCTAGCATGGTGTGTAATTAAATGATCGATTCATTTGATATAGATTAGTGTATTTGAGTACCCAATGCATTTGGAGAAGCTACGTAATTGGTATTAAAATTGTAATTAATAAGGCGGTACATTAATGGCTCACGCAAAGCTTCGTGGCGTGATGGATGGAATAAATAATAGGTATACTGCATGCATAAAGAGTTTTTAGCTTGTGGGTTAAGCTATAGCAAGATGGCAACCTCATGTTTTAGAAGCAATAGCCACAACGGAGATCTAGTAATCCGGTCGACCTATCATTCTGTCTTGGTCTGACCATCGATTTTTTCCCCATGCAGTCCTCTGATGTTCTATCGGCGGGCCCAAGAGCCCTGTGATGCCTGGCATGATCAAAACTATCTCTATCCATCAATCTGTCTGAATGAAAAGATAAAAGTATAAATTGTATATCTATCCTCCGAGCCAATTGCCCATATTTCGTGAGGATTAACCAAGTGTTATACGAGATGTATTTGTATCTCTGCCGTAGGTCTATCGAACATGGATGGCCCCAGTTACAGGAAAAGATGTACATAAAAGATGGCAGCTTTCCATTTTTCCATGGGAATCCCATGTTTTCATTTTCAGTACATGAAGTTATTTTTCCTTGTATAAAGCAAAGATAATATTAATTGCACATCATTCACGCCAATGATAGTTTGATCCTACCGAAAGACTCTAAGCCCCACACCATGGTCGACACAGACATGTCTTCCATGTTTCTTGGTCTCCCTGAGACAGCAAATTACACATGAACAATATTTCCTTTTTTCTCTCAAGTCAAGTTACAACCCTGTAGGTCCTATTCAGAATAGGAAGCTATTGTACTGATGCCTTGGTGTGGTAATCCTAGAGAGGTGTCTCGGATCAAGGCCATCAGTTCAGTGAATAGCAGAGGGGCGTACAGGTGGACGAAAATGGGAATTTGTAACTGTGTAAATCTCATTCTGCACGATGGTATTGTTGTCAAGTATCCTACCAGGTATTCTCTGAATGTAAGGTGAACCTAGTCATGAATACATGGTCGCTTGAAAAGTAGATATGTCTTAAAGGTGAGTCATTGCATGTGGAGAGCATGCTGATAGTAGGATATACAGCCTTGTATATACAGATATAAATACTCCATGACCTCAACAAAGGACCACCGTTATGCGTGGTAGATAATAAGAGTACATAATATGTGCTTGATTGCATGCACCCAATTAAGCGTATATCTTATCGTTCATGGTATCATATTAGGTTTATGGGAGATATAAAGATGGGCCTCTATGTGTACTCGGCCAACTTTTGGCTTCAGACCCTAATGGACTCGGTTTATACCTAACGGTTGCGGTCCATACCTAACAACCTCGATCCATATCTATCGGCTGCGGCCTATACCTCATGGCTGCAGTCCAGACCTGGTCCAGACCTAATACTAAGAAGGAACTGCATTGAGATCCATAGCCACAGGAGATATGCCGTGAGCTTCGATTACGGAGTAATCCCACGAGGCAAAACTGAGTGAGATTATGTAGCAAACCAAAATGATTGGCATAATTTCTATGGCTATGGATGAGTGTGGTTCAGATTTTATCTCAACAGTATCACTGACTAATTGGCCAACATTTGTGACATCATCCCCCATTGAGTTTTAAAATTTTTTTTTTACATACATTGAGTATGGGTTCCTAATGTTAAATCTATGGGAGCAAAATAGCGGGGATGAGATGATATATAGGTATGGACGTCCTCAATTTATACCTAATGGCATTGGTCAATACCTAACAGCCTCAATTCATATCTAATGGCTACGATCCTTACGTAATGGCATTGGACCATAGCCAACAGCCTCAGTTCATACAAAACGCCATGGTTAAAGCCTTAGGATTCACCAAATGGTAATGATAACAAGATGCAGTTAGAGGGCAAATACTAGTTACGTTTCACACTTGATATCTTCATCTCATCGGATGTGTCTAAGCTCGCGCTATCTCAAGTTCTTTCATTTCTTTCAGTCCAATTCCATTAACCGAATAGGACGTATCTTTTGTTCCCGCATGGCATGCTTGTATAATAAACCCCTAGTGTATCTTTTATCATGTAATTGATAACACACCACTGCGCACCGACTTTCGAATAAGACATTTCTTAATCCGTTATATCTCCTAATAAAGGAGCGGGGGTGCTCCAGCACCTAGATTAGATAAGAATCGATAATGAAAAACGGAAGGCTCCTATACTTCAACAGGGATATCCTAACACCGAGGTCAGAGACGACACCCTCCCACAATTAGCATTAATCCCCGGCACCTTAATGGTAGATTCTACCAGAGTTGGCGTGTGCGGGGCCCCTGAGTGGGCCGCTTAAGGTGCTGGGCGATTGCCAATTTGTCAATTATGCAAGTCAGCTCGAGATAATCGTTAGTGACGTAACAAGGGCACTGCTAAGTCCAAAGATCAAGGAGAGCCCACCCAGGCCTCTTTAATACCCCTGGTGAAGGTAGGGCTGAATGAACATGCAAGGAACAGTTGGAGTGGTAAAAACACCGGACCGAGATTGTCTATTCAGTTATTGATTTTAATTTCATGTCCTGGTTCTCTAGACATTCCCACTTGGTATATGTCTTTTTTTTTGTTTTGGTACTGGATTGGTATTTAGATTTGGTATCTTCCCATTGTGGCCTAGTTCCTAAATGACATTCTTATAGCACTGTGGTATTTTCTCTCCTATCCACGACGGAGAAGATGTTTCCTTGATTACCTAAACACAAACACAGTGGCATCAAGTGTAGGCGTCTAAACGCTTCATTTATATGTAACAGAAAACATCCTGAGGGGAACTCTGTCGATTCGATTCGACTAATATTGACTCAAGCATGTCGGCATTGACTCCACAGAAAAAAAATCAATAATCTTAACCTGGAATCTGGTGCGCTGTGTGGTGTAGATCTGTGGTGGGTGAGACCTCCTGTGGTTAGCTCATATTCAGAAAACTCCAGACATTGTAAAGATGTGACCGCGAAGTGGGGCCTGTCCGGGAAACCCAGCCCCGGCGTCACCACAGCACAGCCCGGCACCACCCACAACAAGCGCTAACTACAAACACCCCCACACCCTGCCCACCCACCCGGCGTGACAGCCGACACAATGACCACATCCCTGGCCCAACCATGGAGGTAAATAATCAAATGGAGAGGAGCGGCTACTAGAGAGTGGGGCCCTACCTTTCAGCGACTTGTGCCCCCGTGGCGGGCGTCGGTTGCCTCCCTGGCTATGGGTGAGTGGCGCCGGGCTCAGGCGCCGGGATTGGGCCATGACTGGCGGGCTGGAGCCGCTGGGAGCAGGAGGAGGAGGAGGCTCAGGAGGAGGAGGAGAACCAATCAATACGCGGCTGGTGGCGGCGGGAGGCGCGGTGAACAGGGAGGCGGGCAGTCAGATGGGGAGGCAGTCGTAGACCGCCTGCCGCAGCCATAGAGAGCGGGCGCGGCGATGGGTGCTGCTCGGAGGCGATGAGGCCGGAGGAACGAGCTTGTGACCACCAGCCACTCCTGCCGCAGCCTCGCCTTACTATAAAGCCAGCAGCTCGCTCTGAGCAGCTCGCTCTGAGCAGCTCTCGGCTGCCTTTTGGGAAAAGGAAAGTGAATAATAATACTCGGCGACCAATTAGCGACGATCTATAGTGAGACTGCTCCACCACAGAGCAGCCCCGACAGACAAAGACAGTGACTACCACACGGTACGAAGGAACCGCCAAGTTCTATATAACGCCCAACTTTGACTGTGATCTCCAACCGGCTTGTATCTAGGCGCACCTCATAGAGGGAGCACGGACCTGTGTGTGTACTATACCGGCCTCCGGGCTACAACCTCTCGTCAGGATCTCCTACAGCCGCGCCCAGGCTTTGTATAATCCCACCCCTGGAGGTGTGTATTGACACCACTCACGACTTGGCCTCCCTCACCGTCAGCGGCCTGTGGAGGAGATTTGGCCACTGTGGCTGTTTCCAGGGTATATCTTACCCACAGGTCACTGTGTGTGTGAGTGTGAGTCAAGTACGCTGGAGATCTGGCTGCTCCTAGCAACTGCTGGATCAGGGTTGCAGTCGAGAACCCTGTGAGTCATCAGGGCTTAATGGTGTGTGAGGAGGGGGTGGGGGAGGTTATCACGCATCCCTCATAGAGCCTGCGTCAAGGTCATCCCGCGGCTGGCAGCTAAACAAATCGTGGTGCCTGCTTTGTAGCAGGTCAGATGTGCTGTTGATATCAGCCTGGTTTGACAGGGCAGGTTTAACCTTGACTCCGTGTAACAGGCACCTGTCTAACTGACAGGCAGTGTGTGGTGTGTACACAGTAGTGTATATGATCCTATTGTGGATTCCCCCTACTTCCTGTATCGTAGAGCTCACCCACAGGCCTTTGTAGTAAGTACCCCAGTGGTACGTCTCTCTGTGTTGAGTGGGGTATATTACAAGTACGGCCCAGTTACCCCCGATCAGAGACCAAGTCTGCTCTCATATTCTTACACATTCCAAGGCAGTATGCGTTTCCACTAGCGCCCAGAGAGTGGTAAGGGAATGGGACAACATTCCTCTTTCACCTCCAGCCTTTCAACCGCCGCCGTCGGGGCTCCCATCCACCGGAATGGAATCGTCAACGGATACGCTTCGCTCGTCCACGGACACTCTGCCGTCGTCGGAGGCGTCGGACGTTAGCATGGAGGATGTGTACGGGTCCGGAGACTCCTACCGCACCGAGGAACCGGAGAGTCCGCCGCAGCCCACCATCCGAGATTACAAGGAGCACCCGATAGGCACTGCCAGGATGACGGCCCAGCGCAAACTAACGCAGCTCAAACACCTGGGCCGCATCGTGGAGTCGCAGTACGAGAAGCGGACGAGGAAAGTCCGTGAGTTCCTGCAGACCCGCATGAACAGCGTGGATGACGCCGAGGTGCTCCAGGAGGGCACCCTGGAGGTAAGGAGACCCGCCCGCCGTGGCACGCGCCAGCACGTGCACGCTGCGTGTGTGTATGTGTGTGTGTGGTGAACGTGTGGGTCGCACGCGCAGGGCTCGCTCCTGCTCGCGTCGCCCACTGCATGACCTACTCCATATTGCACTTAAAGGCATATCGTACAATTCACAATGGCACCACCAGGTGATTTTCAAATCTTGGTAATTATCAGTCCCAATTATTTGGTAGATATTTATCATGATAACAATTATGTAGAATATAATATTTTGTCTAGTTTTACCTAACCCAATAGGTACAAAAAACTATTTTCTTTTGCTTAATTTATATAGGATAATATGAATTATTTCACCGCTTTAAGAAAAAAAGGACGGTGACCTATACTTTCTAAAACTGAAATTTTCTCTATTCTGTGAAAAGGTGAAGAAAATGACTTGGGTTTTACTATGTGACAAGAATCTTTTCAAATTTCTGTATATTCTATTATATTATCATATCAATCTCTAGAAAAGAAACTGGAGAATGACACGAGTATTGAATTTCAAAGTAAATTTTTCGATATGCCTTTGAATTAGAGTTCTATCAGCCACGGCTTTAAGGTTCATCGGCCTTTCAGGGAAACTGAAAAACTGGAGTGAAAATTAGATCTTATCATTAACTTACTGGTATTTCAAGTCTGTCGGATTAAAATGAAGATAAAGGGAATGGATTTAAATAGAGGAGTAGAGACTAATTAGGAGTAATGGTCTTTCAGCTCCCGTTTTTCATCTCCGTCGCCTCGGCCCTAGAGTTTATTGTGTGTAAGCCTCTGCACCACATGACATCACATTTACTCTGCTTCTCATCATCTTTTCTATTCAGATACTTTCAAATGGGAAGCAACTATATTTACCTTATTGGCTTATTGAGGGATATAATTGATATGAAACGGTTTTTTAATTGGGGAGTATTTTTACACAATCTATATTTCAACTGCCTGGTAGGAGTTTTCTTTATCAGTCTATGCGACATATTGCCTTTGCTTCAGGGAACAGACTGATGAAGTTGTATTTCAGTCAGAACATATGAGTATTTCAAAACTGTATTCCTGAAAACGGAAAAGCAACCGAATAGGCCTAGTTTTAACATCCGGGTTGCTGTAGAATACTATTTTTATCGTATGGTTAGCAGCGAGAACTGGATACATGACCTACGCCAGTAGTTATATAATAATAGATGTGATATTTACTATTAAAGTTCATGATAGAAGCAAAGTAATCAGGCCTCAATGCTGATATGGCTTCCTCTATCTCTATACGCCTAAACATGCTTGTAAGAAAAAACAACATTGATCATATTGAATTGGACAGTGTAATAGGCTCCCAAAAGAGAGTTTAAATGATAGAGAAGCCTTCTACATATATCTCCCTAATGAGGTGGAGAGGAACCGGTCATACTGCCTCTAAAACGTTATAATTCCCTGGGCCCCGTTGAATTAACTAGGGCCCTACATAAAGACCCTTTTTCTGTATGCCATAGACAGCCAGGGACGATGTGGGTCCACTTTATTCAACACTTATGGAAAACCTTATGCATGTCTGATACTGTCAAACAAACTTAAATATTATCAAACGATAACCCTTGTACAAAGGTACGGAAAAGTGTCTTTATGTAATAATCCTAGATTATTCAACAGCCCCCAGCTGATATGCATGTCGTAGATATTACATGATAGAAGATACTCTTTTGCGTCTTCAAAAATAATTGTATGTTGACGCACTGGCAGCTTTAGTACATGCTCGACGAGATCAGACTAAATAGCATTACAGTTGTCTCATCACCTGACTCTGGGTTTATGATACAGGCATTCCATGCGAGACCAGGGACCTGTTTCAGTAGTTTCGTGACATGTCTAGATAGCGTCTGTGACACCATACGGACAGATCACAAGATTGCAATCGATGACACACAGAGTTTCACTCACGTCTCGTAGGAATTAAGCAATGACACTTTAACATGAGTAGGGGATACATATAACCTATAATTGTACCAAATATGAAGAAGATTGGCCATTCCAATTTTCTGCTAATTGCTAGTCTTTTTCCGCTGTTGCTTGCACTGTTGGTGCCGCTGTTGATGTTTGTCTAGGCTTAATGCCACGAGACTACTGAAACAGGTCTCAGAACTAGTCAGTCTGAGAGTCATTACAGATGTTTGAACATTGGAGACTAGTTCAGACCCAGTGAGACCAGACAAAACACTGCCCAGGAGACATGAGCCGATCCGATGAGCTAAGACTACTTCCGACCAATCGGATATCGTAGTGTGTTATGTACTTCTTTTGACGACCACATTGTCAGCACTCAAATCTCCAGCATGTAAGATATCTACCATGGTTATATTAGTGCAGAGAGTCCTCTCACCCATCTCTTATGTAAAGAATAACAGATATGAGACTTTGGCTCCTAATTACAAGTGTATCTAAGCTTTTGTTAGCTCAAGGGGCTGTACACTGTTTAATTACTTAGAACAGGCCTAATTAATGTAAATCGCGGCAGTCTAAGAACCATATCGGGGACTTCGTCTGTGTGTCTTGTATTTATTAGACTTGAAGGGGTATAATTTGATTTGCCGTCCGCGGGAGCCCATCTAATGAAGGCGGAATGATGTAGACCCAGCATAATCGCAATTACATAGGAGCTGTAGATGGTGACGAGACTGATACAATAGTGATCGCATTAGTCGTCCATACATACCACCCCCACAACGTGAGCACTGTCAACGGACTGTGGGATAAGAGACAATTCTTTTATTACAATGTTCTACAATAATCATTCTATATGCACAGGGGTGAGAACTTAGCTTAGTGGTTAAGGCACTGGACTCGTAATGCCAAGGTTGTAGGTTCGAGTCTCACTACATCCACCTTTCTTTTTCATTGTAACAGTGATAGACTTACTGCTACTTCAAAGTCTGGTCCTTTTCATGCCATGTTTATATGAAAAACTATATACATTTTTGCACAGGCATTTATGTTAGATGATCAAGGGGATGTGTGCTAACGAATGGGGTTCGACTACATTGCTTTATGGTTGATCGATTACCTGTTGTTTCTATGATATTGCATTCTTGGTTAATTGTGGGGCTGATCCAAGTTTAGAAGGGTATTTCTGTCCCAAATGTAATTTGCTTCGGGACTCTTTTGTTTTCCGATAATGTGAACAATTGATTCTGTCCTCAATTATAGACAGTCTTGAGTCTACGAATCATTACCTGCATAAAGTAAGGGGTAGCGTTGTGGTTCGGAAGTTTGTGAAGATAAATCCAGAGATAACGTCATTGCTTCGTGAGTAGCATGTGATAATTGGGCTTACTTGCCAGTCAATCATGTAAGTAGTATATGGGAACTTTAGTTAGTGGCGGGCTAACACTGCTAGTAGTATATAAAATTGCAATATCTTTCAGGTTCAGAGTAAGACTCCTCTATATGATAAGTGTATCGAAAATTCGGTCTTTCAACAATACTACCTGTGAGTTGCGTATAGTAACCATATTTGTGAGACAAAGCTTTTTCTATGTTGTGTATGAAAATAAGACCTGTTTCAGGAGGCCTCTCGTTTGATCAAATCCCCTTGGCATAGTGGTAGGAGTGTTGTCGAGAGGCGCCGGTTCGATTCCCAAATGACCTTTTCCTCAGTCCTATACGATACCATGAATTATCATTTACATGTATGAAGAGATGGCAGCTTTCCCTTGTCCCATGGTAATCAACCTTTTTCATTCACAGCGTAGAAACTTCTAATCCTTAATGTCAATCAAAGATGATACTAATTGACCTTCATTGACACAAAGAATAACGTTTTGAACCTCCCCATAGACCATTAACTCTATTATACCGTGACCAATAGTGACACATTTTCTATGATTCTTCAGACTATTCAACGCAGCAAATTCCACATGAAAAGTATTCTCACATTTCAATGACTCCAACAGATTTGTGAATATATTATGTGGTAAAAGGGATCAATACATTCTCACAATTCCTCTTGATTTCCCAAGTTTCAACATAAGTTAATCATGAATTTGTTACCAGATGGACACGGAGTTGAATATAGAATAATATTTTACTATATATTGGTTTATAAACCACGTAGAAGTGAATATCCAAACTCAGCTGATGTGTGCTATATAAAGGTGTATGGCACACGCTGCCGTACACAATATATACGGTATGGGGAGTAGCAGTAACCATTAGAATACAGAGGTATATAAGAATTGACTCATGCCTATAAGCATGAAAGCACCTGCTTCTATGCCCTCCTAGGACAAAACAACATAGGAGTGAGTACCTGCTAGTTGTAAGCCCGTGCAGAATAGTAGCGTGCCCTTGGGGCTGTGTCGCCGGTAGCACATACCGATGGCTTCCGTGTCAGGACCGCCAGCTGAGGCAGACGGGCGGCCGTAAGTCAGGCAGGCCGCGGGGAGAGTCGGACACTGATGATGACATAAGGCAGGCGGAGGATCTATTCTGTGTCATTACGCCACGAATTATGCCGCGGCTTTTTGTACGTGCTCCTCGCTGGTAAGCGGCGTGTAGCATTCCCCCGCTGCGAACCAGCAGCCACATGTCTCGGTCTTTCATCACCAAAAGTCAGTCAGTCCCCCCTCCGCATGCCAGTGAGTGCAGTTATAACTAACCTAATTCCGAAATAATTACCACACAGGGAAATTCGGTGGCCTAGAAAATGAATGTGATCTGTCACTACATGTCCTTCGTGGGTGCTGGAATGCATAGCTGCACTAGCTGCTTATTGCTGCGCAGAGATGGCACCTTTCAACTTTTCTTTTCATGGAAGTCAGTATTTTCATTTTCAGTATATATACAGTTCGTTTTCCTGATGTAAAAAGAAGATAATTAGGGGAATCATAGTTACAGATGTCAGGTATCCCTAACCTCAGGTGTGACATAAGTCATTGTAAAACCTATCAAAATCCAGTTAATTTTAATAGTTAAATTTAGTAAAATGTACCAACTGATCTCCCCAGATAACAGAACAAACACATCTCCGGTTCCATCAGAAAGGTGGGCGTTGGGGAGGTGTGAAAGGGAAAGTGCTACATGATTTCCGTGTACAACCTATTAGTTTCCGGTATGTATTTATCCATAGTTGAGATCTCGCACCTGTCAATGGTAGCGCCACTGACAGGTAGCTAGCTGCCTGTAACAAACCATCTCCAGTTGGTGTGAACGACTGTGTATATTTGATATGTTGACTCGCCAAGCCCTCACACCTTGGTGAGTTACGTGGCCATTGATTGAATGGCCCGGCGTCTAGCCCTGGCTGTGGATAATAATTTGCCGCCCTTGGTCGTACCTCGCCATCGATTGGGCAAACATCGATCTCTCCGTATCGGCCACATGGTCCCACAATCCGGGTCACCAGCACTGCCAGTGGTACTCAGGGCCAAGTCTTTGGAGATAGTGCCCAGCAGTATGACAGATTAACCAAGCGAAATCCCCTCTGACTGTATATTTGGATATCTGATATTTAGATTCATTTCTTTTATATACTTAAAGAGATGGCAGTTTTCCACTTATCATATACTGTTTTATCTTGTAAAAACACAGATGATATTAATTGAGCTACATTCAAGCATGGAGAAGTGATTGGAATTTCCCCCACAGACCCTCAGCCTCATGCAATGGCCAACACACATATGTTATCCTCATTTTTTCTCTGAGGTAGCAAATTTTGTCCACTCTCTTCCTGCCCCAAACTGACATCCCTGAATTATATATATTTTTTTAAAGTGAATCTCGATCAACAATTCTCAATGTATAGATACGTTAACTAATAACAAAACGTATTGGTCCCTTCTACCAGGTGACGATATCATTACTCCTTTTTTGGCAGTGTATCTGTCCTTCATACATATCACCCAAGGGGAATGATATGTTTTAACAATTAGTATATATATGTAAGTTATTTATGTTGACAATCGTGATATCTTACCTCTTCTAAAAGGATCACACTCGGGGTGTACGTTTTCTTACTGGTACTCTGATAACAACAGAAATACCAGGAAAACCACATAGCAGGCACTGGTTTTTAGTCTGCAATTCGACCTAAATTTTGGAAGATTTACGAATCATTTAACTTCTTTAAGAGATCCCCATATACCTAAACTCTTTGTTTGTCAAGTAAAGTGTTTTGGTGAGTTGACAACATTAGGTGTTGTGCAGATAGGAGATTTGGTTTAGGCCCGCGTGGTAGAGTCAGACTGCTGTCCAAAATGGCAGATGAGAAGGGGGAGCGGACATGGTCGAAACATAGCCAGTCCAATTGAAAAACTGGCAAGCCTAAATCCCCTTCCAAAAGGGAAGAGTTGGCAGAGTTGGCAGAGGTTGTAATTCAACCAGAACCGCTGATCCAAACTTTGCCCTCTAGGCAGCTGGATCAATTCAGGGAACTTATAATAGTTCTCATGGATGAGTGGGACAAAAAGCATACTGTCTCGCTTCTCTGCCTCACAGCACCGGTGGTGAAGTCCCTGCAAGGTGGCATGTTGCAGTGACTGAATTATCAGTAAACAGCTTGGGTGTAACATACTTTTAAAAAGTCTAGTAAATAGAGCAATGCTCATAATATATCCAAGACAAACAGGAACACTTTCATTGATAATTTGCTGGTAATCTGTATATGAGAGGAGAAAAAGTCATATGATTAAAGAATTTCCCGTATCGATGAACATTGATGATGAACATTGAACCAAGAAATCATAAAACTCCTGTGTTTGCAATTACAAATCCCTTGTGTGCACAACTGATAGGTTAGAATAGCGGCAAACCCTCGGTTCATTATCGATCTAAAAGCGTCAATAACACCATCAGACCCACACCCTTCTCATTAATTCTTGCAGTCTCCTGTCAGCGGGGGGTGGAATTACATGAATATACCAGCCAATCCAAAATCAATATTCCAAACTTTACAATATTATGGACAATTTGTAAACCATGCACGAAGAATGTGTGAACATTCCAAATAAGCGAAGGTTATCAATATTAAATATTCCGCAGAGTATCATGGGTGAACGCGCATCTTTTTATGATATAATTATGCTAGTAAGTTTCACATTTACTAAACTCTGCTTTGGTATTGATCATCATATGTTCGTTAAAGATTCAAATGATTATTTAGTTTTTAAATATATAATAATAGAATTATGAAATAACTATGCAATCAAGCTTATGTCATGTCAGTCAATCCTAACTCCTCTTATTGGTTTCTTCTATATCACGATACTCCAGATGGCTAATTGTCTGCGTAATTTTGATAGGGTATGGAAGAGTGAATCCGGGATTTGAGATAAATGTCTTAAACAATGACTGTCAATTGCTTGTCAAGTGTCGAAATAGAAATGGGAAACACATGGCAACGCAAGAGAGGCTTTCTTTTGTCCTTTGGATTTTCACTGTCCTCTTACCAGGAATTTCAATTGCCGATAAGAATAATTGCGATTCTATATGTGAAATTGGTTGCAATAGATAACATCATGTATCAATGCCTAGACACTGGTATTGGGGAACTAGGGGGGGGGGGTGGTTATGATACCATACTGAATTTCCTGTATTGTATGGCAGAGGTAGTTTCCCTCATTGTATAGACTGGTTATACCGCTTTGTATTATAGAGAAGAGGCCTCTTATGAATAATAGAAGGGTTCTATTTCCTTCAGATGGACTCCCCTCAATGAGGAGTTGTTTATAGCTGAATGCTATATGAGAGGGCAGTGGCCGGCTGTAGGGCGGCGGGCGGCAGTGGTCTGTATTGTCGGTTAGTGACTCTCTGACTGACGTCTCAATAACCGCACCTCATATCGAGCAGCTGCCACCTGTCTTTTAGCATCCTCCTATCAGAGATCCCCTTTGAAGGCAAATAGACCCGATGCCATCCCCGCTTATCCCAGTTATTGCCGGCGATTCCATTCATATTGGATGATAAAAGTGAAGTTACGGCCACATTTGCAAGTCGGCTTTCGGGTGGGAAAAAAGGGGTTTATCAGCTGGGGCAGCCGCCCGTCGCCATCAATTGGCCTTGAGTTAGGGCCAGGTCCCGATGAGCCAGTGTCTGTAGTCGGCAAGAGCCATTGGGGATGCGCAAAGTCGAGCCAGTGACGACAGCCCTCTAGTTTTCCCTGATCAGTACCTCGCATCATTTTAACGAGCAGGAAATGGTTCTTCGGTGTACATTCTCTGAGATAATGCCCTTTTGCGGGTTGTTAAAAGAGTAGAGCTAGCCGTTAGTTATATGCTGCCATTGGATATTGATCTTACTGTACCCAGGGGAGGTATTCAGAGAAAACTAACCGAAAATTGCTATAGGCCTATTTCCACTGTCATCAAAATGATAGGCGATTCTAAGGAACCACTCTATCTCATGCAAAGATGAGGCGGATGGCCTAAGCCCTAAAAATCAAATGCATCGGGAGGCCAAAAGTCGGACGGAGGAAACAGGCTTTATATGGTGTTTTTTTTATGCCGACAATTATTAGCGATTTCTAAGAAGTACTCCTTCAAACGGGCAAACAAGGGAAGATGGTGTGAGTATAAAATAAAAGTTACCGACAGAGGCTAAAATGTAATGTTTTAGTGTTTGTTGCTGACGGACCAGCTCATTTCCAATAAAATCAACCTGTGTTGATTTTGTCGAATTTGTCAGGAAATACAAGAAAAATTGGAACATAGATTGGTTTCCGACTTTTTTTTATCTTATGTTTCCACTTACAGATTTCTGAGAAAATAGTTTTAAAAAATCGGTTGATGGTGGCCGACAGATTCATGAACAACCCAAAATCCTCAAGTGGAAACCGGCCTTATGTCTGGCAGGCTTAGTGGTAGCCGTTCATCATGACCCATGCTGACCAAAGCACGGGCAGTATTTCATAGTCTCAGAATAAATAATACTGTCGGATTCTAGAAGCCTCTGGCTATTTGGAAAATGAAAGCGAACTAATGATATGGAATACATGTGAAATATGAAACTAAAGCGTTGTGAAATACCCTTCTCGAAATCAGACTGTATTTCCATGTTAATCATCCTCTCTCTGTTTAGTCATTGAGCATTTATGATGATATATATGACAGCCATATAGAGGCTCTCCACAATTGTAAATCGTTCCTCTTCACAGTGTTCTTTTTCATCAGACAATGCCTGTCATCCACACAATGAGGCCTAACAATGTATAGTTATCCTTATCTCTACTGCTCATTTATCCAATGCGCCTGGACATAAATCACTTACATTTATCTTTCCCAGTTTTAAAAGGGTTGCGATCAGTACTACCATATTTTCATGTGATGTGAGCACCTGAATATTTACAATTTGTAATTATGAGCATATTTTACTCTGCTCATGGCATGACATTGTTCTGTAATTCCTCTGTGTGTATTTCATTGTCCATTCTAGCATGAACTTGTATAATGCATGCTAAACTCTCTGTTTGAGTCAGCAGATAAACGTTTATATAATTTGTCACGAGCTGCAACGATATCCGTATTTGATCATTTAAAGCCAAAATATTGAAACTCAGTATATTCATATTCGCAAACTGGACTTCATTGAAATTCCAAAGGGATGGGGAAATCGTTGCTTAACATCTGGTGTGAACGAACCTGTCCTTCTGAATATTGACGTCGTTCCTTTCAAATTACCATAGAAAAGACTGGGCCCTGGAAAGTTTCATGCAATTTCTGTTGTCTGGGTAATCAAGCACTCCATCAGGAGAATGCCCCGAAAGAAAAACCTCTTGTTTGACTTTGGAATTGGCAAAACCGGATCTATTGGCTTAAACGATAGCATCACTAAAAAGAGTAATGTAGGTAATCAGTGTGTTATTCGGTAGTCCTCTGTAATGAGTAGCTGAAAAACTGCATCAGGTATTGGTGGCTCAGATTAAGGTTACACTGAAGACGGCAGGTTTGTCACGGTGCGTGTTCACGCGCACAACAAGGCGCCTGGTGTTTCCTCGATGGTACAGAGATGGCAGCTTTCAACTTTTACAAGCAAATCCAATTTTTTATTATCAGGATATAAGAAATTCTTAGATGATATTAATTGAGCCTCGTGCACACCAATTAAACAGTGGTTTGGACCTCCACGTCGTCTCTGAAGCAAATAAATGTGAAGAATGGAAAAATATTTCCACTCTCCTGACCCGAACCGACATCTCTGAGCAAAGTTGACAGATTTGGGGGATTCTGTGCTGTAATCAATAAAGCAATCCACCAATTTTTCACATCAAAGCTCACAATCAAATCACATTATAGAGATGGCATCCTTCCATTTTTCCCTTTACACTCTAGTAAGTAAATTCATTTTCCCTGTGCAAATGAAAGATAGTATTAATCATGACCCATTCGTGGCAATGAAGCAGTGGTTTTGACCTCCCCCACTGACCCTGAGCCGCATGCTGTAGCAGACACTGACATGGTTTCTCCGGTCTTTCTGAGGCAGCAAAGTCCACATGATATAATATTTTTGTCTGACCACAACTGACATCACTGTGATATTGAAACAGAAAGAAATTTTCTAAAACCATATCTGCAACAGGATTCACTTGGTTGTCTAGGCAGAAAACTAATGTAGATGTTATTGAGGAAGCCCCACACTTCCCTCGAAGCGCCGTTGCACCATTGCCAGCTGTGGGTGTACCAGACAACAGTCAGCCTTCTCTTAATGAACCCCCTATTGTCAGCTCCTCTAAGCCCGACCAAATCAAGTCTGCATGGTCCGCTGAACACCAACCTAGTTAGTGGTGTGTGGGCGGTCTGCCCCAGCAAGTTGGCACAACTTTAACAAGGTCGGCCGAGGGAGAGGATTTCAATATTCAGTGTTGATTTTTGTTTTGCCGGTTTTTAAAGAAATTTCGGTATGGTGGTCTAACATGGTGAATTATATTGCGTTCAAGCTTTGTCAGGTTGACTGGCCGAAGTATGAGAAGTTTAGAAAGAAAGTAAGAAATGAAGGCTTAATGGCTGTGCCATGGATTGAAATTAAATATGTAGGAATACAATACTTTCTATTTGCAACATATTCAGCTGTCTATCAATGAAGACATTGCCCCAATATAATATCTAAATGTATGCCAATCGGAAATGATTTAATGTAATAAATGATCCATCGTATCAAATTTACAGGAAGAAATACAACCCTACCATCCATTGCATTAGATATTTTGGCATATTGCTATGATGGAACAATTGAGGCATAAGATATGGAAACGTAGCACATATCTACTGCTGTCGAGATGGACAAAGAAGATTAGAAAGTTCCCCTATTACATTGAGAGAAAAAGGAAGATGAAAATGATTTAAACATTCGGAACAAAAATGCATGAAAAACCTTATCAGCGAATTTCCGTAATTTTGATTTTGTCGAAGTAATTACCGGAGGCGTCCGTCCTTTTAATTTTACGCCTTACACAATAGCCAATTAATTATTGTCATCATCTTGTCCGATTCTGTTCTCATTGTCTTATCAGCCTTTCGCTTTAATTAGTTTTAGAAAATCAATTCAACCTGTGGATACTCTCAGCTTTAAGGTAGAAGCATACCATTTCCAGAAAACAATCTACATGTAATTGTTTTTCTGTGTGACAGACATAAATGAGATGGTATTCTATGAAGATTCCTTTCTCGACAGAGTTCTCATCAGTAGATAATTGTTGTAGAACATCAGCTCGTATCATATTTTATCTGGCTAATTGTTATCATGCGCACTCCTGATTCAGCAATGCAGAATCGTATGTGAAATTTCCCATGCACTTTCCCCTGTCCACCCCCCACATTATAGAATGGTGCGTATATTATGATATACCTGTGCCTGAATCTCTATGAGTTACGGAGTTATGAAATACGTCTCTCTTTGACATATATGTCCCTTTGTGACAAATACGTCCTGATTTTTTATCTTGTCAAATGTTACAGTAATTAAATCATCTTTTTCGAAAGTACGAAATATGATAAATTTTTAACATTCTTATGTATCTGATAATATGAAAACTGGTTGGGAGTGTACACATTGAATTGTTTCTTGTTGTTTTTGAGTTTTCCATGTCCCGCCGTCCAAGGTATCGAAACGTAAAAGGGCGGCACATATTTCGAAACACTTCCATTCGGCCACTCTAACCTAGTTTTCTGATATTACCCTCCCCGACCCCCACAGTCTACGCTATGCATTGTGGAACCCCAGACTCTCAATAAAGCTATAACCATGCGGCCAGTCACCGCTCGCCTGGACCGAGCTGGCCGATCTGGGCGATAACAGGGGAACCACCGGTTTAGCCGGGACGACTTCGCCGCCGGCGGTGTGACCAGCCTGCCGGAGATAAGCACTGTGGTCTGGCGGGCAACGTGCACTGTGCTCACAAGCACAACACACCCGCTATATTTGGGCAGGAATTAGACATTGTAAGCAGGCCTGGTCTATAACGCCTAATAATCCAGCACACTGTGATTGGAGGGGTGGGGATTTAGCTCAGTAAAGCTGTTTATCCTATCCCTAATATAAAATCCCATAGGCTTAACATTGAGTTTCCGTATGCCACGCTGACTGGCCTACAGAGTTTTATATGCCACTATGGGCATATAAAATTGTTATCACGTAATATTCCAAAATCGAGGAGATGGGGTAGGATAAAATGAAAACCTGATTCGATAAAACTCCTCCAGTTTTTATAGAGGAAACCCATGAAAGTTTAGGGTCTGAGCTCGTATCCCATCGAGTTTGAATCACGTAGTAATTCACAAGGCGAAGCCGCGTGAATTGCTATGTGATTCAAATGAGATGGGATCGAGCTCTGACCCTAAACTTGAATGGGTTTCTGAATTTATCTCACCCTTAATATTGACTAATGGGCTAACATTTGTGACATTATCCCCCATTGGATATATTTCCTAAATATCTAATGGGTGTTAGATACGAGTTTCCAATGTTAAGTCTATGGAGAAAAAATATCTGGGGTGAGATAAAGGATAGTATCTGTGGCCGTGTCCGTGTACCGCTCCTACTCATGTGTGAACAATGTCACGTACTGGGCACAGCCGTACACTCAATAGAAGGTATAATTTCGCATTTTAAGGTATGTGGTAATATGAAATCAGGCCGACTACAGCTGTGTATCAAAGATACGTGGTAAAATTGTCAAATGGATTTTCTATTTGCCTGCAGCATCGGAATAATCTATTTGATAATGTTGCCGCGTATTTTTGATGTACAACTACAGTAACCCTGTTTCCGTATACTACTTGGCACCTACGTTCTTGACCTTAAAGGCCCGTTCTGGAGAAACCACATCCACCTGCTTCACCCCCAGAGACCATTCATACACGGACTGCTGCAGGTGGTCTTCCGCTTAACCTCTGAGGTATTGACTTCACAAAGTAGATCTATTTCGTTAACCCTAGAAGCATTCATCTTCCTGCCAAGGCAGACTTTTGGTCCCTTCTTTTGAAGTTTTTTAGTTTTCATGTAGTGAACCAGGAGTAGTGACTTCAGTAATCAGCCGTGAAAACTACTTTATATTATAGAGTAAGGCCCAGAGGACGAAACGTTGATGAACGACTGTAGCTGAAAAACCTACATCTCCAATTAAAGGAACTCCACCAAGTCATGAGTATATTTAAGTACTGACTTACAGTCGTTTTAGCCAGCTACCTTTTTAAAAGATGTTTCCAGACACAATCTCCTGGCCTGGTCAAATCTAAAAAAATCTGAAAAATGGTTTTCCAGCTTGAGTTTAATCTCAGCCCAGAGCTGTAGTGCCAGTCCAAACTCCATCAGCTAAAAGACCCAACCCTTCTCTGATCCTCAGGCATAGGATTTTCCCGGATTTCCGATTTTGTTTACGTCCCAAGGGTCATTCCCAAGATCAGTTTAATTGGAGGAGAAACTAATTTAAGGACATTTTAGCTGCCAGCAGAGGATAAAAAAAATTCACTTAGAATAGCTACAAATACAGATCCTCGAACCCCCGGTACTCTTTTCCGGATTTTTTGTTACTTCCAAATCCCATGCCTGGACCCTTAACTGGAACGTAACCCG
This sequence comes from Alentia gelatinosa, assembly GCA_950022655.1. Taxonomy (NCBI): domain Eukaryota; kingdom Metazoa; phylum Annelida; class Polychaeta; order Phyllodocida; family Polynoidae; genus Alentia; species Alentia gelatinosa. The sequence goes on from OX465586.1 coordinate 47,370,442, forward strand.
CCCTCCCCTGCCCCTGCCTGCGCTTAGGGTAATTACGAACACGACTCAATTAACTTTATCGCCTGGTCCGTTCAATTGTGTTTAAAAATACCGTCATTTGTTTTTAAACCATTTAAAGAGGCACACACTTCCTGGTCGGGCGAGCTGGGAACTACGAGTTTTCTAGTCTAGAGTGATCAATATGATCTTCATGGTATATTTGTATTAGATTTAGTTGGCCTGGACACACTCCAGGTCCGTAGGCCATACCCTCGGCGCCTACTTCACATGTTCTGCTTCTATACGTTCTGTGCTTATCAGTGCTTGCCAACTGTAAAACTCACTAGTCAAACAGTGACGTAATAATGCCTCTACTCCCCACCAACAACATGATTTAGCCGTCTGGCTCGTTTGCCGACTGGCCAAATAAAACTAGCCTAGCACCAAGCGGATTCTCCCACAGACTTTTGAATGTTGCATGTTGGTAATGGCGTCAGCCCCACGCTACGAGGGGACATTAAAATCACGTTTTTAACCTCAGCAGACATGCTAGGAGTCTGAGATAAACACAAGCTGATACTGTTATTACTCCGTCGTCATTGGGGTGAAAAATGGTAGAGTGAAGTAGGTTGCTGGTTTGATAAGGTTTTACAGTTTAGCAATAGCCAGGGTCATGCATATAACGGCTAGTGTAGTATCATATACCTGTGTGTAATTGTTACATACATAATGAAAATCTGTACAGATTTCATTGTGACCTGATGTCATTTAAATAAGTAATAAAATGGCATTTTTAATCATATTCAGGTATACACTGATATTTAGGTGTTCTTTGACCTTGGTATGTCTTAACACACCTAAACAACTAGGAACCACTTTTTTTCGACCACCCTCACTATTTCTCAATATATTACACTTTGCAAGAAGTTTTCATTGAGCAAAGCTAACAAAGGCATGTATTTGTAAAAAGCGAATGTAAGCTTTATTTATGCGCTGGTCTCAGATGACACATGCAAGTGGTAGTCATCTCGCATTACTGCCGTGTATATCATCCATATATCTCTCAGATATAATTGGTTCGCTTTACGCGAGAACGCGAGGGGCGGCATTTAGCCTCGGGTCCATAGAGACCCCCGGCGTTTCTCACCACTTCCGGTAGATAGGCGGCGCTCCAGTAGAGCCCGGCTCCACACTAGTTCCTGTACGGCGCCAGTTGTTGGTGTCTGCTGGGTGAAATTCCATCATCGTCAACGAGGCCCTACACGAGTTAATGAGCATGGCCCGGGGCCGCGTTGAAACGCGAGATCCCAGCGCTATTGCATGTTGGGAGCTGCGCGGGGAGACATGCGCACTGAGTCTGGAGTCCCGGCTCTTCTCAAGGTTAACGGCCGCGTGTCGCACAGTCCTCTCAAGGTCAGATGCTCGACGAGAAATAACTCCCGGGTATTTGCCTTGCGCCGCATGGAATGTAAACGCAGTTACCGTTCTGGTCGTTCTGGAAGCCGTGGGAGGTCTCATCATTTGCATAGCATATTAGGTTGGAAGTTAATATTGGCCGAATATTCTTACATAACATTTATTCGAGTCGTGAACTCTTGGAATCGAATAACAATGAACAAATTATGGAGCGGGTTGATTGAATGATTGGGTAATGCATTTACATGTTGTGGTTTACGTAATAGTTGAATATCTCGATATCGCAAAGTAGAAATTGCGAATACTCTAAAGTAATTTATATTGACCCTTGAGCTATTCACAAGTGAAAGGGGGTCACATAAAGACGCAAATATACATATTTAAGATTTGGGAACTTCTAGTTCCAATTCCTATTTTGGTGATATAAGGCCACTAAAAAAAACCAACTTGTTTCTCATCACCAAGCCATGAATAATGTGACGAGGGCGCTTTTTTCCCTTTTTTTTTTTTGCTATATCAAAGATGGCTTTTGAAGTTTCATAAAATGGGCCTCAAACATACAGAAACACCCCGCATAAGTGGACACCCTCCGATCCGGGCCAAAGTGGCCACTTACGCGGGGTGTCTGCTTATGTGAGGTTTCCAAATTTTTACTGGCTATACATTTAATGCATCCCTGACATCAGGAGCTTTAATTTGATACTAAATACACATACCTCTATTTAAAAAAAGAAATTTTCTAAAATCGTTTTTTCTGATGCGCGCGGTGATGAGAAACAAGTTGGTTTTTTTTTGAGTGGTCTAATGTTTTACTTTTTCTTCTAGTGATTACCCCACTTAAGTGTTTCTTTTATGAACACAATTAAGTAAATGAAAAGCGCTTTTATGTAAGTAACGTCACCCTCAACTCATCAGGTATCATTTACGGCTACTCTGAAGTAGTTTTGTCTTATTTCACCACTGGAGTGATAAGCTGTGAAAAGCTGATAGGTAAACCAAGGAGAGGTGGTGTCGCATAGTAACCTCAATCCCCTCCCCCTATTGGTCTGCAATCAGCATCATAACAATAAGTGCCTGTATCTGCACCAGGACACCATTGATATTAACCAATTATTTCAGTCTAGCCGCGTAGACAATATCAAGGTCTAGCCGTACTTATACCTGTGCAAGTCTGCCTACCGGCTGGTGCCAACCACATACTACCATGAAACATATACCGTCTCAAGACCTTGCTGGTCCTTTGCTTTCTTTGTCTGCAGAACCCATTTGTCTCATTCTTTCAGTTCTCCACAGACCCCCTGTAGTTCAGTTTGTCCGGCCCTAGGCCAGTACTTTTATGCAGTGGGTCTGACCAATTAACCCTATATCCAACCAGCAGGACAAGGCACTAGACTTGTAAACCCAAGGCTGTGGGTTTGAGTTCCACTGCAGCCACTTTTCTCCCTCATCCCCAGCAATAGTAGACTTACTGCTATATCAAAGACCAGTCCTTCTCATACCATGTCTGTGTGGTGTCGACACTGAAAGAATTGCCCGCCTCTGTAAGTGTGTAGGGGTTAAATCTCTAACTAAATTCATCACATAGATTCCATCACCCTATGGTACAAACCAGTCAGAGTGGCTGAACCTTGAGCAAGTCTAAAAAGGACTTGTGATGATTGACTGGACATGAAATCAAACAAACATGAAATATAGAAATATATATCTAACCCTGTCTGTTGTGCACTGGGTCGCCTCCTGTTTAATGGTGCCTTGTTAGTGCCTGGCGCCTTGTACCCGTGCATTACCGGTGTCACGCAAAATTTCCGGTACCTGTATAAATCTGGCCCCTTCTGGCGGAAGTATGCAGCTGCGCGCGTGAGCTTGGTGAGACACACTCAATCAGATTCTCCGTGATGAACGTATTCTCTTTTAGACCTCCATGAATCGTGTACCCTCGCGCTTCCGCAGTCCTATTTATCAATCTGTGGCACCTGGAATAATCTGCGTTTAAAAACTTTCTGAAACAAACAGTGCCGCAGACATAACTAATAGACCAGCCGAAACTGAATTGAACATGATTTAATACCAGTATATACACTCAAATCATAACTGCATAATCCCATCACGTTATTTGTACAGATTGTTTATGATATTCATTCAAATATATTCATATTTATGCAAATAAAATAGAATAAAATAAACCCCAATAAACTTCCCCCGGAAGGAACCAGATTTCTGCAGGCACCTGCGGCACACCGAGCCACAGCCACGCCATGTACGGATCACTCCTGGCATAAGAAGCTGTCGAGGTCAGGTTGATATATGTGTCAGTAAGACAGCGCTGATGAGGGTCGATGGGCGGAGGGCTGAGGATGGAGGAGGCGATAATCTAATTACCACGTGCCGGCTGGGGTGCCGCCTGCTCCGCCTGATCTCAGAGACCGTTGATAGAAGGACCGCAGGCCTCGTGTTCATTCATTATGAATCAATCTCAGAGGCATGTATGAGGAAGTTATTCCTTATTTATCTCAGATATGTGTGTGACAGTATAGTTATGCATGGGCAAAGATATATAAGGAGCCTAAGTGAACATGACTAGGAAGTTACTCACATATTGTAAGTGGGAAAAAGGTACCAATTTTCCGGGGTTCCCCCCGCCGATTGTCTGGGTTATCTTTCTATGTGGTGTGTTAAAGTTTCATGATGTATCTCTGAAAACTAGAAAAATAGCACAATTGGATGGGTGGAGCGTGTGGGCCAGTTACGTCATCGAGAAAGCCGATCTGTAAATGATCATATTGTGAAATATTCAAACCCAAACCTAGCGGCTCGTACTGAAACTTGGCAAGCACTGCGGTATCGGAAGCTGCTATTTTGGGCCGACTCCCACGCATCATTTCATCCGTTCCTTCCTCTTCTCCAGCCTCCCGGCTCTCCTCTCCCGCAGCACCTTTTTAATGTAAGGAAAAACGCCATTGATTACATGCACAATATAATCGATGGTTTTGTATCCACGAGTGGTTGACCCATAGTGATAAAAGAACGATGGCGAGTATCATGTCAACTACTAATGATTTATAGTGTTTTCTGGTCACAACCATCGATTTTTCTTGTATCAATATGTAGACATTGGTTCAAATCCTCTCGCCAGCTTTCGCTGATCGAAAAAAACATATACATCTTACTACTTACCTTCACGAATTGATGAAAACCAGGAATTTCTGTATAATAGGGGTTGCTGGTATGGACTTTTTATAGTCAATGGATATGGAATCCGTAATCAATAGTTGGCTTCTGACAGCTAAGAAACAATGGGTACTGGTGTAAAAGGCCTTCTCGCTTATCCCTCCACTGCCTCCTCACAATACTCTTAGCCTCTGATTCCCTCAGTACTGCTCCACTTTTAAATCTTTCCCCGCATACCTCCTCCTCTGTCCCCAAACCTGCCCTCGCTCGATGGCAATTTTTATTAGTCTGTCGCATGTGGCATGTGAGAGGGACATAACAAACTACCAAAGCCAGCTATTATGATGACTATTTGGATGTCCTTCCCGACCACATGTTGATTGTTGTTTGGTGGTAGCCAGCTTCTCAGGTTTGGTAACAGTAACGACGCGGCCGAGTTGGTTTACACACTACTCTCGGTTGTGATACTGTTGGTTCTCACTTGCCGTCTGGAATCGATCCTATAAGAAGAATGTACCATGTACATGCCTTATCGTTTATACACCAGGACATTACTAAAGCATTCACATTGATTCGTTTTTCCTCATGATTGCCTACATTTACTCAATCATTATATATCCAATGGTGTGGAATTATATCAGCTTGCATACATATATGCATATCATATCTGTAAATATCTACTCCCATTTCCTTTTTTACTTCTATTAGCTTACGCCTGTCATTTCTTTTCCTATCAGGTTATTTTGTAGACGATTTCATACAAGGTATATTTCTTAAACAAACTGCCACACTACCATACGCCAAGATAATGACCCACTAAACCACCATAGCATACTCCCACCAGTGCCCAGATACATCTTTAATTGCTATAGACTGTATACAGTATCCACTCGGCTGCTGAGACTCAGATGGCCATGTCAAGAAGTAGTATACAAAGTTGGGTCTTTGAAGCTGGCGCCTTGTTCCCACGTTCATCCCAGGGACGGGTAACGTTGGTATTACCGCCCTCCGGGAGAAGCCCTCCCTCTCCTCCAGTACAACCATCAGGTGACGTTAACAGCGAAACTCCATTTGCTACTCTGTCTTGCAGCGCAGTGCTACAAAGCGCGGGTGAGAGTCTGCCGCCGGAGGTGGGGCGGCTGGCGACGGGCCAAGGAGGCGCGCACCCGGCGCCCGCCCCCACACGTCCCGGGGAGGTCCCGGGTCGGTGGCCGGTCTGTGTACTGAGATAACAAAGGCGGGGCGGTGTGTGAGGCAGTGTCTGTGGTCGCCCGGGGATGATTTACTCTCTGTTAATCTAGTAACACTCTGGGTGCGCCCAGTCCAACATTGAAGTGGTATTATGTTTTTTGTACTGTTACTCATCATGAGCAAGAACAAAGTTTTACTCAAGCTGATAATTAGGAAGGTTTTGCTTGTCTGCAATTGCAGTATTCTGTGATACAGTGTTTATATCGATAAAATATATGAGATATATTGCCTTAAGTGCTGACATTGATGCATCCATTCCCTATGCCCAAAAATATCTCTGAATTATTCCTCAAAATGTTACAAAGATAACTATGTTAAAATTTTGGTATTTTCTGAAAAATGAGGTTTTACGAAAAGGGAAACTCCTGCCTCAGCCAATATGTGATATGTAGTGCTGTCTACAACAACGCAATCTCTCCACATGTTGTCTGGTATTGAATCATGCCTGGACGATCCGACCTGTCACGTAATGACTGACCACCCCCTGTACCCTCCCCTTCACACCAATAACCCCGCTTACAGGCTGTAGTCGCCGCTAGTTAAACGTCGCCGCCACCAATTTCCGGCGAGAGGCGATGTCATGATCAACAGCACCGCCGACCATAAGGCTGTCAGAAATGAGAGTTTAGATGCGTTAAAACTTGATGAATTACGCTGTTTGGCTGCGTAAATACACCTCACAGCTCGGCGGCGACTACGACGCTACGACAAACAGGAGCAGTACACCCCCTGCCTCGACCCGCTCCCGGGAGTAGTGACGCTGGAGAGACTGGAGTAAGCTCCACGCATGCTCCCTCAGCACAGACTCATTCTGATATTTGCTGTCTGCCTTCTGCCGCCCGGTCCTGCGAGTATTTATACAACAGGCCCCTGTTTGTACCCGATAATCAATTTTCAGTGACATTCAGGATAATTACTGTTTTCCACTTATCCAGGAAAATCCTTGTTTTCATTCCCAATCCAGAAATCCATAAAACAAAGAAGATATAAGTTGAAATTAATTCATGCCAATATAACAGTGTTTTGACCCTACCCCACACACCTTCAGTCCTAGGCAACAATGATGTGTTTTCCATGTTTTCTCAATCTCTCTGAGATAGTATGAAACGTATCTATACGACACTCCCCTGTTTGTGCCCGATAATAAATCTTCTCAGACATTCAGAACAATTAATGGTAACAGTACACGTATTCTGTAGGGTTCTTTTGCAGGATTTGGATAAAACGCGAGAAAGATTATTTCATAAAGGCTGTTTATATCTCTGATTAGAAATTACTGTGATACAGATATGTGCATGCGTACAACACCATGATGGGTAGTACCACTAAAAAAAGAACTAACCGTGCCACACACATATAATGACAATGGAACCCCACTCAAGTTTTGTTTGCCGTAGGAAATGGAACTGTCATGTAATAAATGATAGAAGCGGATGTAAGCTGTCTTCAGCTGCAGCCAGATCAACGTATTGCTTCAGGGCTTTGTTGAGTTAAAGCGCTTTCAGAGTGTTTTCCCTGAGCTGATCCTTTTTGTATGGCATAAAGGCATGTTTCCATCAGTGATGTAAATATTAGGTGGCTGTAGGGCTCGGGTGTGGATACACGTGGATGGAGGGTGTGAGTGGCAGTGCGTTTGGTAATGAATATGAGGTAGTGGTATCGAAAGTGGTTGTGTGCTAGAAAAAGACTTTATGAGACCAGAAAGGAGACAGGTAGAGGGACGAGTATCTGAAAGGTACAGCATCCATGTACGAGTTATTTCAAAACACTGAGTGGTAGGAAAAAATTCTGACCTTCCTTCGGGAAACCCAAGATATTTGAAAAGTTTGATTGCCCTAGTAACTTCATGAGGTGAAGCCGAGTGAAATAACACAGCGATGGAAACGCATATTAGTCAATACTAACCACTATAATAGTCCTAGGGTTAAGGTCTTATCCCACCCATGGACTGTAATAACGGATAGCATTACATTTTATTAAAAAAAAATTCTCACGCTACTACGCTTTACACTAATTGAAAAAGAACATCCATCCAGAATTGGATGGTAAAATGGACACAAGTAATGTTACAAGATCTGAACAAGTGGAGTTGACCCGTCTAAAGCTAGGCCACCCTAAACTGATACATGAGCATCTCCTAAAAGGCGAAGAAAGTCTAGTCTGTAGAGATTGTAATAGAACTCTCACAATAAAGCATCTCATGCCTTACTTTGAAGATTACATAAGAGTTCGGTACGAACAGAAAACCTCATTCTACTGAGCAGTCAATTGCTCACTAACTGTCAAGTCAAAATCCTATTTTAACTGACTAATACATGTCCTGTGGCATTGACCCAGTCCAGTAAAAACAATGACCACCATGCCACCTTTTGGGCGCTTTTAGAACTAATGTAAAAACGTAATTTAGTTTTAACAAGACGTGGCAAAAACACCTCTATGGCAAGCCGAAACAAAATAGGAAACAAAATCTATGATAATTATACTATTCTCAAATTCTATCATATTTATACATTACTACAAAAAATATAAATATAAAATAGTTAAGACAAAGTCGGTATTTTCACGTCGTTGTAATTCATATGGAGTTGACCAGTTAAGAGGTTGTCCGTGCTTACAACTGAGCCTTCCTCCGTCCCAAATTAAGACCTAGTCAACCGTGTAAACATTAAAGTGTGCCCTGTGGAGAGCCGGTGAAAAGCAAATTGGAGTATTTCTTCTTCCACAAATCATTTTTTGTCCCAGGAGGAAGAACGGAGGGAAAGAGGAGTGTCATTGAGGCAGTGAGGCAAACATTGAGCCAAAAGGCAGTTTTCTTAGTTTTAATGGTACGGGCATTCATGCCATTCATCTATGGCGTTTCATCCCGCGTTCGCCAATTTTCCTTATTACAGTGTTATAGATAGCGCTGAGCTGTCATAAGGTACAGGGAAATAGAAGAAATTACTTGAGCAATGATAGCAACATGAAAATGTTGCTTGGCACCATTCCAAAGAAAGATATGATTAGTCTTTTTAAAGAGACGAAATGTCTTTGATCGTTTATAGAATATTTGAAAACATTGAAAAGAATTGATTGAGATTAATCTGCAAATGTGAAAAGTATGAATATATATAATGAATTGAAGGTGCCTAAAATATATTCTTCATTTCTTTGGTGTACTTAAACGTACCGAGTTTAAAGAACGAGGTATGTCTAAAGCCACTCAACAATTCATACAGTCACCCTAACCGTATACCCATATTGTAGGCCTCTGTTTAAGAGGAAACTCAAATAAATCCACTCAGTGGAATTCACCTGATTCATGAGCCTCAAAGGGTTAAAAATTTCATGAGATTCTGTTCCTTGTTAGGGGTAAATGCAATAATTGCAGGGGGGAAAGATGTCTCAGGAAAATCGAACCCCACAATTTAGACGAAGAGATTGTGTTTGAGTATAGAATCTGCAGGATTTGTCTCAGACAAACACCCTGTGATGTACATGAATCCCATCGTGTGGATCCCGCTTAAGGATACGGAACACCATTGAAAACTGGTGGTGAATAATACCAGCTTGGGCCAATATCAGTTTTAACTTATCGTTGAGAAAGCTCTCTTTTTGTATCTGAGAATTTTGCATCTATCGCATGTCATCCTTGTAAAGCAACGAACTGAATTACCTTTTAAATGGTGACAGATTTAATTTTATTTTGAATTTTTTTTCTTTTTTTCTTTTTTTAAAATTCAGTAAATTGGGAGTAAGTACATTCATCCTTTTCCAGGACGTTCTTCCATGAACCGTTCCATGGAACAAGCGTAAGGACACTAACTATAACTATCATATTTTGCTCTTAGTTTCACACGGTCACTCATCCCAAAGCAGGAGAAATATTGTGTGCGTGTGTAAACCTGTATATTTAGCATGGAGCTTCTGTCGCCAGTCCGAACGTGGTTTTGGTGTTTAGCGATTGGAGCTGTGGTAGTATATGGCCGTTGGGACGTTCAGGAGCTTTTCATTGGAGATTAGAACATATCTCAGATGCCTCTTTAAGCATTCAGAGTCTATGCAGCTGCTGCGTGTATGCCAGTAGAATGGCCCACAGTTGGTCATTAGTAGAATTCCCCCCAAAGTTCCGACCATAGCTTCGACGTAAAGACTTTTTATGGAATCCTGTTTAATTAAAATTCAATGCCCTCGTAACCAAGCGGAAGCCGCGTCTGCCAGACTTGATTGCTTCGCCCTTAATGAAAAAAAATAAATTAAGAAGAAAAGAGAAAGTCTGAAGGAAAAGGCGAATTCGCTGATTCTTTCATTGATTATATAAAATTTCAATAATTACCCATCAGAAGTGTCCTAAAAGTGCAATCTGTTAGAAAACTGGGCTTAATGAGAAAGTTGCAGTTCTAACTAAAATGAATGCTATTTCATTTCTTTTTGACATTTTGTAGACCATTCATCGTCTGTACTCAACTTCGATTTATTCAGCTTAACATATCTAAATGGAACCATTATAAACATAGAAAAAACACCTTAAGATCCGTCATTTGTGATCGCCATAAAATCTTGGAAGTGAGATCTTTGATTGATCCATTTTGTTCCTTGCTGCCATTGAGTGGAATCATCTTTCCATCAAGACGATCCGGCCAGTGGTATCATCATTTGATACTAGATACGTTCTGAAGTGTGATCCCTCTGGGCTTCATGCCAGGTTCCACTCACTGCTGGTGAGCCCTATTTTCAGGCATTTCTTTACGGGACACTGGAGGTGTCTCATGGGGGATCCCCCGTCCATGGCCTGGAGGACTTAGCGGCGCACCCCTCAATGCTCCGATAACGTGGGGAATCGCTCTCTAGACCGTCTGGATTATGGGCACCGACGTAAACCGCCAGACCCACTGCTGGTGCCTCCTGGTGTGGTGAGCACCCCTTGAACCCCCTACACCGACTAACCCCACCTCATCCCTATTCACCCCCTTCACTGGAGTCCTCTGGAGGCGCCAAGGTTCAAATTGTATTCGCTAATGACAACTACAATCTGAGTGTTTGTTCATGTCATTGGGACGGTTTTCTTGGTCGAACTCCGGTTCACCACAAGCCCCCCCCCCCCTGCCTACACACACACCACAGCTTGTCCCTGGATACACAGGAGGAAGATTAATTCCATCACTCGTAAATATCGTATTTACACTACACATATCAGGGTGGCGGGACGTATGGATTAAAGCGATTAAGGGCTGTTTGGTGAGGGGGGTTCGAGTCTCACTGCAGCTACCTATCTCCTTCGTCCCGAAAAGTGCTAAACTCACCGCTATATCAAAGGCCAATCCTTCTCATACCATTTCATCCTGTAGTGTAAACCTGAGGAAACCAGTGAGGAAATCTGAAAAGGACCTGTAATGGTCTACTAGATGTAAAATCAAACAAAACAGCCATATCACTGTGGTTCCTCCTTGTCTGTCTTCCTTATCTGATTGGGTCATTCGGTCTAGGGTTTGTGGCTTGGTCACACCACGGTGTTTTACTACTCAACTTGTGAATGTGTAGGGATGGGATTTCTACCTGAATTTATCTCATATAATATCGATCACCGTGTGTGTGGCATTACACCAGTGCGAAACACTAAACCGTGAGAGAGTCCCTATATACCCTCAGAGTACAATAGAACATTAAACAAAGAAACAGTTGAAAGTTTTTACAGCTTAACTTGATGATACAGGAACCATTCATTAGATGTATTATGTTGCCCCCTTTATCTACCCTACAATTTGAACTATTTATAACACGTGTTTGCCAATATTTCCCTAAGGGGCAATCCATAAAGTAAGTACGCAGAATTCTGAAATTTTGGACTCCACTCCCAATTCTGTACGCAATATAACATAGAAGGAGCATACTCAAAATTTATAAAAAAATGTTTGACCCCCCTCTCCCTCAGTGCGTAGATATTAAATGGATGGCCCTTATGATACTCATATATATCAACATATCAACAGATAAGATCTACAGACAGGATATTTACTATTCAGCTAAATGAGCTTCCGATGTGATATGCACATGGAAAAAGGTCATTAACTACTCCTAGCCACAGGCCTCCTTTCAGACTTATCCTGAATAGCCCGAACCGATGAGAGTGTGTTGATAAAGCTTTGTGAAGTGCTCATCATTGTAAAGGTTCATGTTATATTTAGAGATACATTGTGTTCAGGCAGTAATAGGCATTTTATGTTTCTGTATTTGATCGCTCAGGAAAGGAACAATATACATCATTTTAATGCCTTCCTTTTTTTTAGCAGAATGGTACTCGCCAAATAGATGGACAGGGCTGCAAAGCCATGTTTTGATGTTTTGATAAGATCAATCTTGTCCAGTCTTACTTTCATTATTTAGAAAAAGGTTAATTCAATATTTCATTCAAAAATAAAAAAGAACGTACAAGAACGTTGAAATAAATTCATCAACAGATCTATTTTGAATACTAGCTAACAAACGTAAGGGCACTAACCGATTCATCAACAGTTTAAAAATCAATACCTACAGCACTGTACTAATGATATTTAGCATTAATTTCACTTCAAAAAGACATTTCTTATTATATATACCTATTTCTAAACACTCCGTAGTTAGATAACGCTACTAGGATTGTAGTAACTATGTGGTTTCGTAAGCAGGGTCGTTGTTTTGTTATCGAGGGTGTCAGGTGACGAACTCTAAACCAATCAGATCGTAGCTTAGATCTGTGATACGGCACGACATTGGAGTTATTCAGTAAGGGTGGGGATTACTTCCCATCGATCGTAGCAAACAAATCGCAATTTTTATCTGAAGGTATACGGTAATAAAGAAACAAGTTCTGAGTTCTGGCCAGGATCTTGCAAATCACTTAACTCGGCCAAAGCCTCGTTAACGTTTATTGTTCACAGCTTAAGTTCATCTAATGAAAACCGTTAGAGGCAAATATCCATAATATCAATGGGGCTACTAACAAGTATTAGGAGGCTAGCTAGATGCGACGCTTCGGTTTCACTATAAGAGTTCATTTGCACCGAGTATTTGCTTGCTTCATATGCTTCCCTTTTCTAAATTCCACCAATATTTACTTCCAGCATGTCCTGATGTATTATATATAATTTCAGTGTTTTTATCTCGTTTGAAATGTATTACAATTATCAGTGGTAATGTGGTCAGAGCTTTTATAAATCAAATATAATCGCACATAATTCTTTTTTGTAGTAACTGAGATTTTCTAATTCAGTAACCTCTCCTACACCATTGTTGAAATAATGAAAGTGATTTTAAAAGATATTTTATTTATCATAAAAAAAGTTTCAGACGTAATAATGATTCGGCACACAAAACGAATAGGTATCAGCGATATCATATGATAATAATATATTTTTGAAATAGTTTATTTACCTAACACTTCACTGCTTTTCTAGAAAATCACGATAACATACTACTTTAGCTATCTATGCTAATCTGGCGATACTTTTCCAAATCTTTGACTTGTCTCAGTGACGACCTATTGGTGATTGCTCTAACTGTACACCGGGGTCAATGTGCTGCTTTTATAGTCTTAAACACCACCATATCACGGAATGTGTCACCATCTTGACCGTCTGTTCTTGCCCTGTGTTTGCTGCTGCTGCCTAGCTGGCTGGCACGCCAAAGCGGGTCTTAGAACTGCTGGCAGATAGGCCCATCAGGTTCAGAGACGGCTGGCTTCTCTTCTCCAAGGTTAGTCAGCCCTACACAGAGGTCCTACTACTGGTGTTAGCCTGCGGCATGCTAGTCAGCCTACCATAACCGCCCTCTGACTCTACCTAGTCGCCAGTTTCTTCTCACCTTCAACCACCCGTGTCTGCTGCCACCTTTAACTTTGAATCTCGTTGGTACCCCCCTCCCTCCTCCCAACCATTCCTCCAGGCATCTCCAGTCGTTGTCGACCGAAGACTGCCTGTGAAACCTCTCAGTGGGTGTTAATCAGTCTTGATTATTGCAGTTATGAGTTTCTTTCCCCCTCAGCAATAATTACCTTTTTTAATTTTTTTTTTAAAGAATTTGTGTATTTTGTAACGCCCCCGCTTCGTCAAATGCTCTTTTTCCCCACCTACAAAAAACGGCTGCTACCGCATGGCTTGGCGCGAGCCTGACCTTTGTACGCTTCAGTGGTGATTGATGGCGTTTTGCTACAATGTCAGTTGTACGCAGCTATCAAACCTGTACCTTACCGGACGTCGTTTACTAATCAATATTTACTTCATCGCGTCACTCTGCTGTCTATTCCCTGTTCCACACGTGTTTCCTGTTCAATATGATCATAACACTGTGGTAATAGCAATAGTAGCACTCTCCCCAGCCCCATTAACCTTTAGTCAAGTACACCCTATACTGCGTGACTTATAATAGGTTCTTGTTGGTAATTTAAACATTGTGTTGTGTTTTCTTCGCTTTTACATGGTTAAGGCCCTTGGGATCGATTCCTACAAATATCCAAGGAAAGAAAATATTAATGCCAACAGGAAATGGTAAAACATGGAGCGATAGCTCATTCCAAATTAATGTCCATGTGTTTTTACACCTAGGAAGTTTAAATTGTATCCACTGAACATCTGTCATTGCCTGTGAAATGCTTTGGTTTTCATCCATGCCAACAGTTTTGATTGAATCTCATTTTCGTTTGAAATAAGATTGTTGTTAGTGACAGACTGATTAGTTTCACAGCGAAGAAGGTAATGGTTTTTAATAAAGGCGTTTTCCCCCTCCGTCTTTTTGTACGTGTCAACTGTCTTTTATGCGTTACTAAGACATTTTTGTTCGTCTGTACGTGAAGTCATTGCATTTTAAGGTTGATACAGTTTATTGGTACCTTTTTGCACTGCCTTTTGTCCTTTTAACAGGTCATACCCCTAACTGCTTTTTACAGGCATGAAGACATATATCTCAAATCATGTCCAAATCTATCTCAAATCATATAGCCTGTACTGAAAATATGTTGTTTTGTCTTATTCTGTATAAAAGATAAGCATCATCTAGCATGATGCATTAGTTGCTCTGTCCTTGCATTATCAAATATCATACAAGTCTCAATAAGGTTGATGTTATCTACGGAACTAGGCCTAATAGCCTCGTGTCGTAAATAAACATCAAGCCTCATCTTGTCTTGTATGATGTGCGACCATGGTAAAGTTATTTCAGAGAAATATAACATGATTGAAACTTATTCATGACTTCCCCTCTTATGCGATTAAATCTAAACTAACTACAGAGACCGGAGCAGGGAGTTACACTTTACACACTTCGCGTTCACACTACTTGTCATTCTCCTTTGACTCTGAAATATTTATGCTCGGTTGTAAAAACACCCGACTCAAGTGCTTGTCTATGGAACTACCGAAGGGGAAAGTCCAATAAGCGGTAAGTGTTGGCCCCGATCGTTAACCTGAATTATATACCACGGATCTGTTGCTGCAGACTTCCCTCCTTAAATTTGTGAGGAAAGAACCTGTGTCAGCTCTGTGGGTGAGAACATTTACGGCTTATAGGCGGATACAGCTTATGGCTCCTTTCCAACCAAGGTCTTACATTGCTAACCCTGAGGAATACGTGGATCAAAAGTCTCGATCGAGTCTGCCAATATTTGAGTTGTGTTAGGACCCTGCCTGAGTGTCAGGGGGACTGAGATACGATACACGGTGTCTGAAACATCTGAAATAGAACCGTTTTAAGTGATCTATTAATATTACAAGGATTTAGACGCGCTCAGACATTAATTGCAGTTGTCACAACTTTTGATTCCATGCCTACGATGCGTGATCCCCTTTTACAGAATACATCTCCGAATTCAGAGTTTCCAAAGTGGTATCGATATTCATTCAAGATTACCAAAACCAATCGTCCCACTGTGAGGGCCATAAAATGAAATCACAATGAAATTTATTGGCACGCTGCGTGATATAGGTCGTAGGAATTATATTGATCGATACATTGATTGGGGACGTAGGCAGCCATAGAAGCTCTGATCAATGCCCAGTAGCATCCTGGGCGACCAGTGCCCCCTCCAGCAGGCTTCTGGTGGCGCCCCCGTGACGGAGCGGGGCTGAACTAATCGATGCTCCCCGGGATAGCGGCAGGTATGAGCTGGGGGGACCCTAGCACGGGCCCAGGCCTGTTCGCCTGCCGTTTGACCTTTCCCGGGGCCTTGCTTGTGTATCCATCACCGAAGGTCGTCTCCAGGGCCCGCGGGCCTCCAGGGTTAGATGGGTGCTGTGGAGGGGTGGCAGAGGCCGCTGCAGTGCTCTTTCCTCTGGTGGGGTAATGTTTTAGAACTGCTTGGGGACTTACCCAGGTACTGCTGGGAGTGGGCGTGCAAAATCTATTGTGTGCTGGTAGAGGGGAGAGAAAGGGTCAAGGTGGCAGAGTGGTTCAGGCTAAAAAAGGTAGCGCTGAGTGGTGATTGAGGGTGGGAGGAATGCAGGTAGGCATGTGTGTGGTAAAAACGTGCAGCTGACTGATGTTGGTGTAGGTGTGAGGTGCATGGCATTCAGCTGAATGATGGGTGGTGTGCGCATAGGGAGGTTGGAGGTTGCCTGGTTTTATGGTAGGTGTTGGGCGTGGGAGACTGAGGGCCGAACCATGGGTGATTAATAACAGACCTGGGCTTGATGGATAGCGGTAGATATCTGTGGAGGTGCTGAAGAGTGTGAACAATGGTAGCGATGCTGAGCTGAGGACAGTGGGAATAGTAGTACGCATGGATCTGGACGCTGAGCCATACCGAGAGAGGGATAGACGTGTTTGTGATAGACTTGTGTGAAGAGATGGACGGCTGTTTAGATGTTAGATGTGTGTGAAGGGATAGATGGAGGACTACGTGGATATTAGACTTGTGTGAAGAGATTTTCAAGGTAGCATCGGTTTTGATAAGGAGTTATTTTAGGGATTTAGTTTGTAGAGAAGTTCCACATAAAACCAGACAAGCTGATTAAAGTATAAATGATTTATTTGGGATTAAGATACATCGAGATAGGGGGCAGTTGGGTTGGATATTTGCAACGTTTCGTCTTATTAATAAGACTTCATCAGGCAGTGTCGTTTATTTTAGGGATTATGCGATGTAGCATGCATGGTGTCCACTGTTTAATCTGCGAGACCCATTGCATGCTGGCGATGCAGCATGGTGTCCACTCTGTAACCTACGAGACCCATAGCATGCTGGCGATCTAGGACAGTACCCACCGTTTACCCCGGGAGAGCCATAGCTTGCTGGCGATGTAGGGTAGTGTCCAGATACCCTCTCTGGTAGGTGTTTGAATTACTGGACATCCTATGACACTGGGCTAAGTTTTTTTTCTATCAGAAGACTTGGGGAAACCTTTTGAAATGGTATCTGTGATATACCTCAGAGTATTCCTTTATTACTTACTCACATAACTTTAGACCCATGATTAGAGGTAATATTAGGGATTATGCGATGTAGCATGGTGCCCACTGTTTAACCTGCAAAACCCATAGCGTGCTGGCGATGTAACATGGTGTCCACTGTTCAACGTGCGATAACCATAGCTTGCTGGCGATGTAGGGTACTGTCCAGATACCCTCTATGGTAGGTGTTTGCACTACTGGACACCCTAGGACACTGTGCTAAGGTTTTTTTCTATCAGAACACTTGGGGGTGCCTTTTGAAATGGTATCTGTGATATACCTGGATGATAGAATTCGTTTATTACTTACTCACATAACTTTCAATCAATGGAGAGAGATAATATTAGGGATTATGCGATGTAGCATGGTGGCCACTTTTTAACCTGCATGACCCATAGGGTGCTGGTGATGTAGCATGGTGTCCACTCTTTAACCTGCAAAACCCATGGCGATGTAGCATGGTGTCCACTTTTCAACGTGCGATAACCATATCTTGCTGGCGATGTAGGGTAGTATCCAGATACCCTCTCTGGAAGGTGCCTGTATTACTGTGCCTGATGTTTTGGTAGTGGATATCCGTACATGGGTGATTGATGTAGCAGTGCGTAGCGCTACATGTCTGTACACTGGGTCTGTGTGAAAACACCACTGAATGTACCGGGAGGGTTGCTAAATGCGTATACGTGTCGGGCGTTGACCTAGGTTAATGGATACAGTGGTAAGGTCTCGTGCCTACTGTTGTGGGATGGACCACTTTTTAAAAGTAGGTCTGGCAGACCCCATATGCAATTAGTGGTAGCAAATTGTGTGGTTGCTGCATAGAGCCATGTCCATATACCACTTTTCACACTAGTCTTGATCCCAATACCTGAAATTCTTGCATTCAAGGATCAGTGTCCAACCTCATTAAGTTTGTGTCTATGTACCAGATCTTTTCCCCTTATTTATAGCAGCGATGTATAACTTAGTGCTAGGATCCTAAACTTGATGGTGTGTCCCTAGCCTTCTCTCCCTAGTCTCGCAGTGAAGTTATTGGCCTTTGCATAATGGTCCCAGGATCCTTCCCCAGGGAGCGGGTTGGGGAGTTAAGGCACTGGACGCGTAACCCTTAGGTTGTGGGGCTTCATAGGTTCGAGTCCTACTGCAGCCACCTTCCTCCTTCATTCCCGTCAGTAGTAAACTGACTGCTATATGAAAGCCCAGTCCTCCTCACACCATGTTTATGTGGTGTGGGAACTTATATAGCTCTCACCTCGGTAAATATGTAGGGGTGGGATTTCTACCTAAATTCATCTCATAGATTCGATCACCACCCAAGCAAAGTAAGACTAAACAGTCCAAACAAGCAATGAAACCCCAGAGCTCCTGGTACTAGTATCCAGCCCCAAGGCTCGTGCCCTTAAAATACGACTGTGAACCCTATATCCAGACGAATGGCCCTGTTATGTTATGATAGAAAACCTGTGCTCTCAGCTTACAGACCTAGAATTCAGATCTCGGGCATCTTCTGCCCTACTACCAGGCTTAAGGCCCAAGGCTGCAGCCCCTAGCCTCACCATACTCCTGAGGCCTGCATCCCTGTTGCCCACTCTCTGTCTGAGGCTCTCCGGCGAGTATCAGGCGTATTGGCCTAACGAGCGCCGGGAGGCAGTGCCAGCATTGGTATCATTTAGTTTTTATAAGGGCACTACGGGCGGCCGCCGGGCCCGCGCGCCCCGCCCATCCGTCTCAATGCTACCCCGGGCCGCCCCTACCCGCCACCCACCACCGTGTCCGCAATTGATTTAAATGGGAGGCACTACTGCTAGGATTCACCCCCGAGTTCTCAACAGGAGATGAGTTCGCTTTAATGGGCGATCTGAAGAGAAAAATGATGCGGATAAAAGCCGCTTATTCAAACCTCTCTCGGTACATATTGGACGCGGATGGTGAATTATCTACCACTGGAGAAATGCGGAAATGCTTAAATATAGATTCAGCAGTGGCAGCAGGAATTTCTATCTACTCATATGGTGTTCGTGTAGGTGGCATGCCTCACTCCGTTTGCTTTGAATAGTTTCATTTGAAATTTGATCACATGGATATTTGATTATACGTTTGTTCGTTCATTTAATTTTCTGAAGAAAAATCAATGTAGGAAAAATGTAAGAATTCAGTGTTAGTATTACAGGATTAAAGTTTTTACCAACGCGATATACTTTCAAAGATACCCCGTGATGTCCAGTCTAACTCTGAGGATGTATCTGGTATCAGATCTTGTGCTTCAGAGATAACATTGATAAATAAGGCTATGCTACAACCACCACGTTCCCATCGGGTTTGCCAAGTACACTTTAACATTCCCCCGGCTCATTTATAGCTAACGTACATAGCTGTACAGACAGGCTTCTTTTTATGGCCATTATTAAAGGTCCCAAAGCACCTGAGAACAGAGTGGTGTGTGGTCCGAGACGGGCCAGGGGGGCGATACTTGTGATAAAACGTCCACAGTCGACTGGCGTGGTGAATGAGGCTGGCGGGGAATCTACTGACCATCAGAATGTCAGAGATGGCAGCTTTCCACTCGTTATCATTTTCGGTATATAAAATTATTGTTACTTGAGTAAAACAAATCTAATATAAAATTGAGTCCCGTTCACACCAATAAAACAAAGGTTGGAACCTCAGTCTTATTCCATGGCCAACACAGATGTGTTTTCCACATATTCTCAGTCTCTCTGAGGTAGCAAATTCCACATGAAAAGTATTTCCACTTTTATTTATGACCCAAACTGAAATCCTTTTAAAATCCTTTTAAAGAAAATGAGCCTCGTTCACGCTAATGAATCAGTGGCTTCAAACTATCCACAGACCCTCAGTCCCAGGCCGGGGCTTATACTGACACGTTTCCCACATGGAAATTTCATCTGAAAACCCCAACTGGTATCCTTGGAAGATGGAGGTCGGGACGTGGTCAGTGGTTAAGCCTTTGGAGTCCTGCTGCAGCCACCTTTCTTCCACATCGCCGGCAGTAGTAGACTAACTGCTATATCAGAGGTCAGTCTTTCTAATACCATGTCTGTGTGGTGTGATAGCTAAACGAACTCTCACCTTGTAAATACGACAATATTCAAGGTCAAGAAGTGACCTGGCACTCCCTCCAGGATGTAAATGAACAGGCTGAAATATTTAGGATGCTAGAGAAAGGCCACCAGAACAGGACCGCAAAAAGTCAATGAAATTCAAATGATGTTAAGGAAGCATTTAGGACAGCCGCGCTTGCCTAAAATAGTGAACACTTAAACCATTAAAACGGAAGCTTCTGTCAGAGGTGCGGTATTTTAACCCCTACCTTTTCAACTACTATTCGTGGGCAAAACTCGGAGTCTCAGGCGGACCAACGCAGCATGCTTCCGAGCTCTTATTATTTGGATCTTTCTCAAACCTTATTTAGCAATCCGAATCTGTAACTGCGAAAAAATATACATGGCCTAGAGTATCGAATAATTCTAAATTAAACTAGAAGAATATTCTTGCTTTGAGAATCTATGTCAAGGTGAAGCGAGCAAGACTATACGCCCGTGGATGTATATTAGATATTTATTGAAGCATGGCGTGCCTAGAGTGGGCATCAGGCTAGATAGCTTCCAGGAAGTTCACCAGGGGTTGGAGCGATAAGCAAAGGCATTTCGCTGACACGAGATGGTTGGTATGTATGATTCGCTTTCCACTGACTAACCTTTATCAATAAATACCAAATATACTGAAACGCCCCCTTCCAGGGTATGTTTTATTTCCTAAGGGCGGCACTCAGGCATCGACAGCCTTGTATCTTTGTGTGGTTTACCTCATTAGCATAGAGATGTCAAATTGATCAATAATAACCTATTTAAACATCATCTTTTCAAAATGCACCCAGGCGATAACGGAAATAGGAAGAGCTACTCCTGTGCTATAATTAAGGTGCTTTGTAAAATTGCTCGCTGACATTTTGGCGTGCTTCACATAATTAGGCCAGGATAGCAATCAAGGTGGCTCCGTAAATCAACTCATCGATCAGTAGAGTGATGTCGATTTTGGCCAGTGGTTTGGCTGCATAGTCCTGTAATGTGGAGTAATAATGGCTCAGTTTCCCTTATACCAAATCATGCTATTTGAATATTCAATATATGCCAAAGGCACTTGGATACGTGAAGTGTACAGATTGTCTTGTCATCATTTGTAGCACTTATCACGTTTCTACTGTTCACGATATTGGTGACGTTTTATGGACGTTGATGCCACTTACCAGAATTAAGTACATTGGCATAGAAGGAACTACCCCATTATTAGATAACCTGGGTGAATAGGGGTTACCAGTTACAATCATTATTGGTGTATATGCTTGAGCAAGTCCAATACCCTGGCACAGGTACAGTACACATGTGGCTGCGTACAAAACCTCCTGGAATACTGTATCAAAAGCCAGAAATGGTTAGTGTTGATATTGAACCATAAATCTTCACTGTGAGGAAATAGAGAAAACCCCATCATTTCACCACCAGTTTTATGCCGATGAACAACGCTACTCATTAATCCTCTCCTTTGTTGTAAAATATATTTACATGTTGTGCAGGCCTCTCGAGGTGAAACTCAATATAGTGGCTGGTTTTAATTGCCCAGACTCAGAGCTTTGGAGTATCTGAGCAGCTCTTGAGCAGGTCACAAGGCAGCTGCTCAAGCTGAGACGAGAGCTGCGTGCAAACAAATAACCAGCCACTCGATGAACATCCCTCAGGTTTCTCACGGATAACGAGGTTTTTCAAGGTTTCTTCAAACTTTTACCTGTAGATGATAACCCGAGGTTATCGAGGATTAGATCCCATGAAGAACAACACATCAAAAAATACATTGATACTGAGGTGAAATATATACCTCAATAAATGGTACTTAAGTTGTCTAAACTTTCACTAGCTACCAATATGGGGTGGGGAGTTAGCTCAGTGGATAAGTCACTGGACTTGTAAGGTTATTGGTTCAAGTCTCACTGCGGCCACCTTTCTCCTCCTTCCCTAGCAGTGGTAGACCTATCATTATATCAAAGGCCAGTCGTTCTCATATCATGTCTATGTGGTGTGGGAAGTAAAAGAACTCACCTCTGTAAATGCGATTGATCACCACCCTAGTGGTGTAAGAGCATTGAGAAAACGGTGAACCTTGACAAAGTCTGGGAAAGGATCTTTAACGGTCGGCTGTACATTAAAGGAAACAAACGAACTATCGAAAGCAAAACTACCCATCTACATTAAAATTTAGTAAGAAATCGTAATTAGTTCAGATATTCCTGATATGTTTGATCAGCATTGTTATTTCTGCGGGGATGGAAGTTCACAAGGAATACTGGGCATCATCCTGAATAACAATCTAGAATAGTGAACATAAGATACGGTGTCCTATATATAGAAATATCAAAACGGATACCGAGGTCTTCACACCTGCCATGCTAGTTCTTGGCGTGTTAATTTCCTTTTTTAATATCCGCTCAGATGGGTATTATTAGGTACGCTGGGCTCCATTAACATTAAATATCGCCTCTGGCCATCAAATTAATGTCATGTCTCCGAAATAAAGGTTATTCCCGTACTGGAATGGAGGTTATTTCTGTACATGTTGACAAGCACTGATAGTCCTTGGCTACGTCACTATTTGAAACTTATCCCTAAGCGAAAAATACAACAACAAATATACGTTTTTTTTTGTGATTAGAGACTTTTAGATCAAGAACGGCTCAGAAAAGGATTTTCTAGAGGACCTGTCATGGCAATAATAGAGATGACAGCTTTCCACATTTCCCCAGGAAATCCTTGTTTTCATTTCCAGTCTTTAGAAATTGTTTTGTTCTTCTTTATAAAACAAAAGTTCTATAAATTGAGCATCACTCACAACAATAAACAGGCGTTTAAACCTCCCCCACTGAGCTGCAGTCATACCATGGTTCTGTGGTGTGGGAATTTAAAGAACTCTCACCTCAGTAAATATGTAGGGGTGAGATTTCTACCTAAATTCATCTCATAGATTCGATCAAACCCAAAGTAAGTCTAATAGAACATATTGGACGTTCAACTACCAGAACAAACAAACTAACAAACTCTGACCAAGTGTATGACACGTTATATTTCAACCTTGCGACACTGCTACGATGCATGAATTCTGTTTGTAGCCATATCGAAGCCATCTTGAAGTGTGTCGGAAGCAGTGGGTGCCCGGCTTTATACTGTACAGCCTATTTTCTGAAACGGCTGGGAGTGGTAAAGCTGGGGTAGATACATATCAGCTACTCATATTCCCAATGGGTTATATACAGATTCCCTACATGATCCTATCCCCATTGAGAGTAGACACATATCCCCGTGGCCTTCCCACCAGTCACAGATGACTTAGAGATGGCAGTTTTCCAGTTTTACATCGAAATCCACTTTTCAGTATGTAAAGCTACATTTCTCTGTGGGAAACAAAGGTATTAATTGAACCTCATTCATGCCAGTAAAACAGTGGTTTGAACTTCCGAACAGACCTTTAGCCCCCCACTTTATGGGCGATAGTAACATGCTTTCCACTTTTTCTTAGTCTATCTGAGGCTGCAAATTTCACATGAAAAATATGTCCACATTTTTTCTAACCCTAACCCCGACCGACCTCCTTGATATTATATAAAGGACCGTTGAGACGCAGTAATATAGTTTTGAATGGTCTATTGGCCTTTACTGTAGCCGACCTGCTGGCTAGTTCCTCCACCAACCCTTGCGACATTCCTCTCCCTGTGTTTACCCAATGCCGATTGACCGCTCAACCTCTTTTCTCCCCTGGAATGGAGACAGCTCTAGGAGGTGGACTGGGAAATGACTGACATTAAAGGAGTGGGAGGCATCTAGAACACAGGCCGGGCACATTAGCTTCTTCGGCACGTATTGATCCTGGCCTTGTTGATGCGGCTGCATAATAGGAGTACGAGTCGGGAATCCCAACACTGTGGGACTGCTCTGTGGGAGAGGCATGCAGGACACAGAGAGAGAGAGGGGCAGAGACGAGGAGTAGAGAAGTAGTTCACCAACCCGCTGTCTTCACACTAGGCTAAGACCTTAAAAGGTTCAGCCAGGGAGCTAATTCTCGCCTAACGCTGAGAGGTTGGCGTGATCCTCCCAGGCTTGGGGGCTGGTGGTGTGTTAGGCTGGCTGATGGTGTATTAAGGTGGCTGGTGGTGTGACAAGCTGGCTGGTAGTGTATTAGGCCGGCTGGTCGTGTGCTCCACCATGGTGTTGTCCCATTACCTTAATTCCATATAAGGAATACAGTAGACCGAGTAGCCAATGACTGCATTCGCAGCAAACCCCGACATTCACCCTGACCTCCTTACGTAATAGTTTCTCGCGCCTTGGGACGGCTCTGCAGTCGAGAGTTGACCTCAAATCTTAGGGGCCACAACCACCCTCGTCAGGCTGGCCGGTGCTGTGTAAAGTGGCATTCACACGGTGGGATTCATGAACCTCACAGGGTTCAAAATCTCATGAGTTTCTGTTCCGTTATAGGGGTAAATGTTGCTAACAATTACAGGGGAAGAACATGTCTCAGGGAAACGGAACCCTTCAATATAGACGAAGAAATTGTGTTCCAGCACAGAATCGCAGCAGGAATTGTCTTAGACAAACACCCTGTGAGGTACATGAATCTCATCGTGTGAATCCCACTTTAGTGTATGGGAGCCGTCACATGGGAACTTGGCCTGCGCGCCCGCCCACCCTCCTCTTCTTCGGGTCGCGGTGTGCTGGCGGATATCGCGGTGGTTTAAAGCGGTGTGCGGACTGTTCAGATGGTCAGAGGTCGTGGGTCAGACACCGGTAATCAGGTGTGTGCAGTCGTCATGGCTTTCGGGGTCCGCCCGGTACACTTCCTGTTAGCTGCCTACCACCCGCTAACTTAAACTACCTCACAATTGCCCGCTGCCCAACACCTGCCCATTGGCCAATACATGTCCACTGCCCACTTCCTGGGTATACTTCCCATAGACAGCTGCCCATTTCCACTTTCCACCGCCTGCTGCACACTTCTTACACCATTGCCCATTTCTGGTTGACCAATGCACATTTCTAACTCTCAATTCCCCACATCACACCTCTGCTGCCCACTTCCAATTTCCTGATGCCCACTTGCATCCTCCCAATGCCAAATTTCCACTACTCACTCTTGACTGCTCACCACCTACCATTACCTGCCTACCTGCCCATGGCCCACCACCTTCTGCCTACCGTTATCTGCCATAGCCCACCACCCTGTGCCTGCCTTAGGCTACCCAAAGCCCATAGCCAGTGACCTTCTGCCTAACTTTATCTACCTATAGCCCATGACCTTCTGCTCTATCTGCCCACAGCCCACCACCCTCTGCCTACTTTTAGCTGCACACAGGCTGCCTCCTTCTGCCTACCTATAACTACCCACAGGCTACCTCCTCTGCCAACCTTTAGCTCGCACAGGCTGCCTCCTTCTGCCAACCTTTAGCTGCCCACAAGCTGCCCCCTCTGCCTACATTTAGCTGCCCACAGACTGCCCCCTCTACCTACATTTAGTTGCCCACAGGCTTGCCCCATAGCTTGTTACCCACCGCCATCTAGTGGTCCTTTCCCAAAGCTCGTCGGCGGCTGCACCAAAACCAGAAAGCACGCCACTCGCTCAATATGCTAATTAATCCGCATTTTACCTCCGCCGCAAGAATCGACGCAGAAACCGTTCCTTAAATCACATTTTAAGCAGATCCACAGGCGATAATACACCGACTAGGAAGTCTTTCCCCTTCGATTTTATTTCTTTTTTTACGGATTAATCACCAAAGTGACTTCTCAGTCTTTGTTGTAGCCGCGTAAAAAATAGTCCTCTATTTATTCGCGTTATATCTTTCGAACATCTGGGCTAGTATTTTATCCTACCTAAAGACGATGGCCTTTGGTCGTCGTAAAACCTCATTACATGACAGGCTGAGGGGAGTTGAGAAATCCAGCTCTCCCTATAACAGACTTGGTGTCTCTGTGAACTTCATCGATTTCCATCTCGTCCGTCTGTCTGTCACCAACACCAGTATCTCCACGCTACGCTTCATCGCCAGCACGCTACGTTTTTAAGTGGAGTAAACCAGATACACTACGCTACGTTTGCTAAAACCCCAAACGATTTATTTAAATCGCTTCAAAGTGAAATAAAATACATCCTTAATGCCATCCTTAAAGGTATATCACAAATTGCCTTTCAAAATATTTCCCTGAGTGTTCTAATAGAAAACCCTGAACATCCATAGCACTATCTTCATATAGGTTGTCAATACAAGATCACTGGGAACTGTATCATGGTGTTCAATATTCGTAGCACAGTGTCCCTAGTGTGGCGGCTACGTAGCGTAGTGTCCTGTATTCCCAACACCCTGCCTCACCAGGCCCGCCTAGATTAGAGCCGGAAAAAAACACCCGCGTATCCTTTTGATGGCTAGATTAATTATACCATGACATTGCTCTGGATTCATCCTTGGAGAACTAGGAGTAGGAGTTTAGCATTATACACTAAAGCACTAGACTAGTAAATCCCAAGGTTGTGGGTTCAATTCTCACTGCAACTGCCTTTCGCCTTCAGTGGTAGACTGCTATCTCAATCGCCCAAATACCATTTTTATGTGGTGTGGAAACTTTCACCTGGTAAATGTGTAGTGGTGAGATGTCGCCTAAATTCACCGCAGAGATTCGATCCCCCGTCCATGTGTTGTAAAAGCAGTGAAAAAAAGCTGAACCTGGTTGGCATCTTCACTACTTGACAAAAGCAATGAAAAAATACATACGAGCGAGTGACCATTTGCTGGCCTCTATTCATTGAAGCCAGAAGTTCCTGCCCTTCAACTAACGAGCTCACTACATTGCACTTTGTCAAATATGGCACATAGCGTACCCTGGTTCCGTGGCTATCCGCCGGAGAATTCTTTGGTAAATGATAATTTTTATGTGATAAAGCTACGTGCGGCTGGCTTTGTAAAAATAGACAAATTGAGGTTAACCTGACGGCGCGTCTTGATGCGGATGACAACGTGAGCAGGTTGGTGAAAACCTAGCCGGGCCTCTGATGTGGGAGCGTGAGACGGACTGGAGGCTGGTGGCGACGGAGACGGCTGGCGGGGTGCTACTCTCCCTGTAGATCTCTCGTGGCGCTCAGCTTACTAATCTCTGCTTCAACCCAATCACGTGATACAACGGAACAGGAACTGAAACCACATTGGGGCTGCAAAACAGTGGAACTGTAAAATAGATCCAATGACAAATCACAAATAAATTGTGATTGGGGAAAGAGCATTAATACTAAATGAGCTTCACTGATATTTAACTAGTATTTCTTTCAACTATGAAATAGTATACTGTGAATCTATTGCTGACAAAACCAAACCCTGTAATATGACGTACTTTCCACTCTAGAATGAAGTCCCAGATGCTTTGCCTAATTTGACAGCTCACACAACAAGTGTATAATGTTAACTCTTCAATTGGAGTATATCTTTCTTGCTCCGGCAATACATGTACTAAAATATGTGTGCATCGCTTTTACACAAACTGATCACAAAGTACTCCTCGAATTTCTCAGAAGTTAATGTATCTATGAAACATTGGTGTATTGAGCAGATCTTGTCCCGAAGAGGCAGGTTGGCCCAGCGACACAATAGTAATTATTGCGCAGAGTCTATGCTTGGAGAGTGGGTGTGGGGTGATATGCGGGGCTGACTGCGGCACCACGCTGACGTCACGGACCACTGTTTACACGGCCTATTGTCGATGACGGCCATCTCACTGCTCACGCCAACACGGCGCCCCGAGGCTCGAGGCACAGGCCTAAACCAGGGCCTAAACTCAGGCGCTGAGACCACGGTTAGGCCCTGCGGCTAGGCCAGCCTGATAGCAGGCTAGATTGGCGAAATTGGATATGATAATTTGAGGGAATGATAAGTAAAATGAGTGGTGCTATCTCTGTTGTGTAAATATGCCTCATCAAGCCCGTATTTGCCTCCAGTGTCCAACAAAAACGATATACAACATGCGGTCGATATGAGAATCTTTATAAATGTTGAATGTCCTACTATACACGGTTCATATTAGTCGTTGATTGATTAAATCTCTATCTACTGGTGCCGTAAGTGTTCTAGTACTAAATAGGATACATACTGGAAGCAGTCTCATGAAAATATATCTACAATATGTATTTCTTCCAGTGTTTACTTCCAATGCCGACACGACACGAAATAGAATATTTCTCAAGAATGATACTGCATTATTTTTTTCTGTGTAAAGCAACTCATTACAGGTTTATATATAAAGGTTACATGTTTTCATGTAAAACATAATTCACAATATAGCGTACTGGTATTGTATCATCACTATAACATGTAATACGAGCCTCAATGCTCCATCTTTTTGCATGCAACACAGTCGCATTCTTTTTAGCCTTGAATAGTCAGGACACAGACAAACGTTCAAGGGAAGGCAGGAAGGCAAAGCATGAAGCCATGCCGCTCTCAGATGGAAGAACCCTTGGCGGAGATGGGCTTATACTGGAGTCTTCACGGAGATGCCGCCTTGAATGACGTGCCTGTCAGAAGCAGCCCGCCACCACCACCACCACCCCCACACCACCCCCTCAAGGCCACAGTCTCCGAGAGCGGCTGGCAGCAGGCTAGAACCCTCCTCAGAGAAGGCAACCAGCCCACAACCTTTTAGTCTTTTTCCCTGGAGCACGGGAGACGAGTTCCTTACCTACCAGCTGCCGACCGCTGCTCCCAACGGCCATCTAGAGACTTAATTATACAACTGGCGAGTAGGGAGGCTTACTCTTCCACACACACAATCATGTTGGGATAATCAAGGGCGGGGATCTCCCTAAAGTAGAAGCTTTGAGCAGTGAGAACTACTCACAAATTCCCCTGGATGGACGGTCGTGTTTCTTATAAGTTAAGGATTTTCGCGGTAATAATAATGACGATGTCGAGGGAAGAAAGAGTTAATATAAAACGTTGTTTGAGGTCGCTAAGTGCTTCTAGAAAGATCCAAGACTCCGAACACGACCTGTTTAGTCGGTTTCCCGGGCACTCTTTAATGTTCAAGCTCAGGATTTTGATTTAAATTCCCCTGAAGTAAGCCGAACTGAGCTGGGCTAACGACGAAAAACCCGGATCAGGATAATCTTTATGTCGTTAATGGCAACAGCATCCATCAAGAATAACGTCCATCACAGGGTTCGATGGTGGGGAGTGAACTCAGTGGTGAGGCACTGGACTCGTAATCCCAAGGTTGTGGGTTAAAGGCACACTGCAGCCACTTTTGTCCTTCATCCCCAGCAGGGGTAGACTTACCACCATATCAAAGATCAATCCTTCTCATATCATGGCTACGTGGTGGGGGTGCAGCCACCTCCCTCCTTCATCCCCAGCAGTGGTAGACTTACCCCCATATCAAATGACAATCCTTCTTATATCATGTCAATGTGGTGTGGGAAGTAAAATACCTCTTACTGTGGTAAATGTGTACCTAAATTGATCTCATAGATTTGATAACCACCCTTGTAATGTAAAAGTTTTGAAAAAGTAACTGAACCTCGAGAGAGTCTGAAAAGGACCTGTAATGGTTGACCGGTCATAAAATCAAACACACAAAATTCAAGGAGATCCTACAGACGGGTTCGCAGTGCACGAGGGCGGTTTTTAACACAAACATCGATCAATTTAAAAAAAAGTAAACAAAAGGCACATTTATGCATAAATGCTGTATTAGAGAAAACCCAGGGAATGTAAATGTATACATATATGTATACATATGCGTAAATGTGAGTGCAGGTGGTAGTAGGGAACCTACATTTGAATTATAATTCCCTTTTCGTTGGCAATATTTAAGGGCCGATAACTTTTGTGTTATGGAGGCGGTCATCTTGCCCCTAACGTCAAACAAAACACCAGGTGTCGGGTGCAGTCATGAATTAATCTTTTATTGGGGGGGGGGGGGGGGGGGATTGCCATGTTGGCGTTTTAGCCTATTCCCACAATTATCAATGGATTAGAACAACAGAACAGCAGTTGTCCCCGGACTACAGTGGTACTATCTTACAATTCCCTGGTGGATGATGGTGAACTAGCAATCACCCTGTGACCTATATACCATTACACGGAGTCTTCCCCGGGGACCGGGCGGAGTGTATCGGCGGCCGGGCGTCGGGCGGGGTGCGGCCGGGCGGCGTGTCGGTGATTGAGGGGATTAGTTTGGCGGGTGGGTTCACCTGTCGTTCGTGGTCAGTGAGTAGGTCTTACTGCTCACACCGTCTTTCACGCTGCTCGGTTACCCCCTGTCGTACGCCGACGAGCTGCTCAGCAGGTCCTTTGTGGGCCCCGGCCTAGTCTCGGCGCTGAAGCCATCTTGATGAGCAGAACACTCCCCAAGCATAGATCCTGCGTCCTGTTTGTATCTCTGCGCCAACCTACCTGGTTGGGACAGAATTTGACCTATGTATACGCCAATTTTTCTTATACATGTACATCCTAATTTCTGAGTACTTTGAAGAGTATTTTGTGTTCTAAATGCAAATTGTGTTCCTTCTCTGTGTACCCCAGTTGTGGGTGTGTGTTGCACCCAGTACAGAATAATTTATGTGATGTGTGTTCTACGTATAAAAGATAAATATACTCATTATATGGTAAATGCTATACACTCATTCCTGTTATTTGTTGTGTCAATTAGGTCTCTGGGACTACTTTGTCCAGTGGGAAACACCTCATGTGGTGGAGGGGTTTGTTTTGTTAATAAGACCTATGTGTTCATTCGAAGTGGCAGTTTCATCAACTGTGGATTCAGCACCTGTAGTAGGGTGGAAGTGAAGCAGAGTCTACTGGAATGTCAGTGAAACTAATTTAATACTAATGTTCTTCCCCGACATCACAGTATATTCATGAACTGTTTTACATCTGTTCTGTGTTCCGGTTCCGTGTTGGAGCAGAGATTAGTAAGCACCAAGCGCTACAAAACATCTGCGGGGAGAGTGGCAGACACCCTCCCTGCGCAGGCGCTGGTGCTTCTTTTTTTAGAAAGGGGCAGGCAACTTCCGGTTTGTGAGGACATAGAAGCCTCGATGACAGCGTGCCGCCAGCGGAACACAATAGGGTGACTAGGCTGTCCTCTCACCAATCACACCCAGATAATCCTCACGGCTGTGGGTTAGAGCGAGCCAGAGGCCGGGCTGTAAAAGGGGGATTACTGGATTATACGCCGGGTAGTGTGTATATGACAAATGGCTCTTGTGTCTCTAGGCTTCATCTCGGGTCCGCTATACCCTCTCTCTGCCGTTCATCTCCATCTGTCTCAATGTCAGGTCAATGTACACAGCAGAACCTGCCTCCTGCCTACTTATGTTCCTCAGGCTGTAAGCAAAGCAGATTATCGCGCTATTCTTTGTTTTAATCCAATGAGCCTAAGGCAGGAGCTTGAATTAGATTTCTCCTTGGTGTGCTAAAAGGCTATTTATCTCCGTGCTTGTTTTTATACCCATCACGTGTGTTTTTGTAGGTGATGATATTTCCCTGACGTAAGAGTGGTCATACAGGCTGTCTCTTTTTATGAGCTAATCCTATACTGATCTCAGGGTGGAGGTGGGCGTATCCACACCCCACGTGTTAGGCTCATTACCAGGTCATGCCGTCAGGGAGCAACCCCACATGAATATTAAAACCTAATTTAAACACCATAAAACAGAGAAATATTGAAAGCCATACCGTCCATTCCGCGGGGATTTGTATTGGTGGCCCTTCAGGAAGTGAGACCTGTTTAAGGCAGACTTTAATCAGTCAATATTGTCGGCGCTAACAAAGTGTGTTGGAGTGTATGCTGTATTGAGATGGATCGACGAGGCATACGTGGAGACAGCAATGATTACAGAACTCAGCTTTCAGGGGAGTCGCTTCTTACATGGCCGCGGGCATTTTGTGTCTGCATCTATATTACAACACCACAAAGGGAGTAGCTCCTCTTTAGAGCTGCTCATGGGCAAGCAGCAGAGTGGTGTGATATGGGGGTCGGGCTTCCCCGGAGAGGTTTACCGACGTATGAAATTAGATGAGATAGGCATGCTGCCTGGGTCTACATACATCATAAATGTATATATAAGTGCTTGTGTAAATATTTATATATACGTGTACGGATATATTTTATGATAAAGTAAGGAGTAAATGCGGCCTCATAAATGCCGTTCTCATTTAAGAAACGTACGGCTGGTGAATGTAGGAAAAAGTGAAAAGAGGGTGCTGCTTGACAACCTTGTTTCTTTTTCCTGTGACCACATTATACGTGGTTTCTATGTAAGAGCCTAGGGAGAAGGGCACTAGAAAAAAATCTATATTCCTGATGACAACGTACGTCATATAGCCTTGAGCAATCCTATATATTAAGATACATAGCATCATCCATTTTTGACAGCCCTTTGGGTGTACCTTCTAAGTGTACCTAAGGAAACCATTACACTGTCATGCTTAAGGAAACACCTGAAATGTAGCGCGTAGAATCGTGTGCCTGGATATATATAATATATATATATATATATATATATATATAGGTTACTTAGTTCAGTGAGCTTTTACAAAGATGGCACAAACTGACAGCCAGGAAGAATAGAGGGTCGAGATTAGAGAGGCTCTGAATGCAGTACGCGCGTGCATGCACGTGCAGGGACGGGCACTCAGTCAGGGCGACGCCCATATACGGGCACGGAAAGCCAAAGCCGTGCACGCGATCTAGGTGTCGTCACAGTATTGGCCTATCAGTTAGGAGCATGCCCGCTCGTGTTAGACATGGTCCTGGTGCTGCGGACCACCAAGTGGCCAGGTGCACGATTCAGCATTGGGTGTGGTTGGGGAGAGTTGATCTGGAGTCTATGGGGAGGGCGGCTTGACAACGTGCCGTCATTTGTGTCCACAGTCCCGGCATCATCCATCACTCCTCACCGGCTATTATTTCGCAATCACCCCCGATGACTGTCTCGTCGGTGAAGGGTGGCTCTCTGTATTGAGCACAGGGCACTTGTAGTGGGCAGCGCGCGGTGAGCAGCTCTGAACAGCACAGAGCATCTATGAGCAGTTCTGAACAGCTCGTTTGGAAAGTGAGCTCAGTGGTTAAGAGCCCTGGACTCATAATCCCAAGGTTGTGGGGCTTTGTAGGTTTGCGTCCCACTACAGCCACTTCTCTCTTTCATCCCTATCAGTGGTAGATTGACTGCTATATCAATGGCCAATCCATCTCATACTACACAGTATTACCATGATTTCGATCTGAGTGGCCGTTTTCTCCCCGTAGTTGACGCGTAGTATTGCGTAGCGTCAACTACAAGGAGAATACGGCCACACAGATCGAAATCATGGTAATGTTGTATTTATTACTCACTTATTTTTAGATTTAAGCAATAAATATGATCGTTAGAAAACTTTTCAACGTAGATAAGAAGTTATGTTTGGGACTACTTTCATCTTAAAAATCCGTATCCTCCTAGGAGATACCGCAGGTCCGTATCCTACTCAGTAGCGATCTGTAATCTCCATAGACTTAGTATGGAGGCTCTGTATCAGGTGGGTGATAAACTATGTTGTGTGGGAAGTAAAAGAACTCCGACCTCGGTAAATGTGTAGGAGTGAGATACCTACCTGAAATTCACCACATAGATCCTATCAACACCGCTGTAGTATAAAAGCAGTGAGATAAAGCTGCACCTCTAGAAAGTCTGGAAAGGACTTGTGGTGCTTGAATGGACATAAAACAAACAAACAAATCCGAGCAGCTCTGAGCAGCTTTCCGCCCACTGCTGAACAGCTCTCTATGGTCTCCATCATCAACTTTCGTGTTGATATCAGGGCGGTGCTATAAGGTCCGTGATTGATGAGCGAGGAAATGACTGTAATAAAACTGCAGAGATATTACTTATTTGTATACATGTTCCGAGATGGCAGATTTCTATTTTCCGCCGGAAAGCCACCTTTTTGTTTTCATGATATAATATGTTTTCCCAAAAAAATATGTGTTAAAGGAATATATTGATTGAACCTTTTTCATGCAAATAAAATATTGGTTTAAACCTCCAAGCTGAGCCTTAGCCCAATGTTGTGGCTGACATGAATGTTTTTCCATGTTTTCTAGTCTCTCTGAGCCAGCAGATCCCACATGAAAAATATTGCCACTTTAGCTTTTGACCCTGACTGACATCCCCCTCGATGTAATGAAAATTACTGTAATCAATTGGTTGTTTGGATATATGTGAGTAGATAATCGATCAACTGTTTTAATGTATAGCAGACCCATTCGTCTAAGTGTTTTAATTTGCAGTGCAGCTTCCCTGCATCTGTTAACAGTTAGTCACTGATCCCCGTGTAAAGAGAGTCTCTAGTTTTCTGGTTTCCGTTTTTATCTGGTATACTAAATGGTCAATAAACTGATGAAGAATAGAAATATGCCGGGTTTTAAAGAAATTCTTTATTGTAAACTCGCAGAAGGGAATTTTCGTTAGTTACAATGATTGCTGGAGACAGTTGTAGCTGGAGAGGGTATACATCGAGATCAACTGGATTTAACAAGTGGTAATATGACTATTATAGTTCCTGATGAGGATGACTAAGTATGAGTGGTGTGAGTAGCAAACATGTACAGGTTTACTATTTCCCTCTTAAACTCTTCCCACAAGACTGTGTATCTAAAGGGATGTGATCCTAGGCCAGGCTTTTACTCCTCTCCTGAAAGGCTATCCCTTGACTGATTAAGATTTTAGACACATCAATTTATATTTAACTTCTGCACTGGTCTGAATTCTCCCGCCTTTGGTGTTTAACCAATCTTGGTATGAAGTTGCTTTATACATTACTTGCTACTATTGCCTTTGCTTTCATGTCAATCGTTCGTAAATCGTCCGTCTCCCCCACTGGCATCCTTGAGATGCCAAACTCTCCATATTGGAGAATAACAGCGGGAGTTAATACA
Organism: Alentia gelatinosa; assembly: GCA_950022655.1. Classification (NCBI taxonomy): domain Eukaryota; kingdom Metazoa; phylum Annelida; class Polychaeta; order Phyllodocida; family Polynoidae; genus Alentia; species Alentia gelatinosa. The sequence goes on from OX465586.1 coordinate 47,405,679, forward strand.
GAGCAGGTAATATGAACTGGGGTTATACTGGGGACAGACCTCTACAGCTCCTATGTGCATGTTTAATCCTCACCGTTGTCGTCTCTGTCAATCTCACATGGCGCCGGCTTACACGCCTGCCAATAGGCTTATTACAAAGTCACAGCAAGGTCTGTGCAGTGTTTGGCCTCATCCGGCCAGGAAGCCACTTCTTCATCCCATCCCCTATCCGCACCGCTTCCATTTTTACATCGAGCTGATTGTTGTGGAACCGGAATGCTCGCCCAGTAACTCTGCCGCTGTCGTGGGGCAGGTTTTAGGCCCCGGCTTCCTTCCTGCCCACACGCATGCCGTCACTGGGTTTGCCGTCAGTTGCTGAGCTCCGCTGGAGTTGGCTTGCAGTGCGCCCGGCCTTGTCATGCCCCGACTGTCCGCCTGGCACTGCTCCAGGGGGTCCTTCTTTCCCACCACTCCACGCGCTGCCACCCCAACACGCGTGCCTGGGTCGGCGGGACAGTTTTATATATACATATATCGGAAAATCCTACAGATACCAGGGTAATCTAACAAGCAGCAACATTTTAGAATGGGAGCAGTAGAATTCTTAACAGAAGTGATCTCACCGATGAGGTGTGGTTTACGTGACTGTGGGGACGTTTCAAACGTTAATTGATAATTTTATTCACCAATACTTGAGCGAAATAGATAAGATCCATTTCTTCTGGTTCTCATTTGGACTGTAAGATATGGTTGGAAGTTTCATGAACTATAATAGCATAACTGAAAGGACTGACCCTATTTGTCTTTCACTGCTCTTCCTTAGGCCATGTCTAATATCTAAGATTTATATTTGAAAATCGAATGTTTTGAATAAAAGTATTTCAAAATAAAAGAATTTATAATTCATATTTACATATCCATCCCAGCATACTGTGACAGGATGGAAAAATCCCAATATGCTCTCAATCGGCCTATGTATGATTCACCCCTCCCAGCACACTCTGGATACTAATTTGACGTCGTCATGTTTTGATGTTTTTGGATATTTAATTCATTATCTTTATATCTTGATATATAAAACAAGTGAATCGTATTCACCTTGTCGGGACGTCCCTACAGCCCTGGTTTATTTCGATGAAAATGATAAATTTACTCAATTTTTTGGAGCCCTGGCCTTTTGCGCCAACTGAAATAAATTCCTGGCATTAGGTGAGAGTTCAAATGGGCATTACTGCGCAAATATCGCCCAGCATATTTCAGGTTTTAATCTTGAGCACCCACCCCCGCTCCAAAACCAATTCTATCCTCGGATTTACAATTCGATGTAAAAACAGAAAAGACAACAACCCAGAAATCTGGAAAATCTATGGAAATCTCATGCCTAGACACAGGTCTACAATAGAGATTGGACATTGATGCGACCCAAAAGAGCGACCAAAACAGGCTACTGAATACACATACCTCAAGTAATACCTTTATTGAAAGCTTGTTTATAAACATTGAATTCAAAGTTTACAAATTATTATTGACATACCAGTAGTCGCTTCAGCTGATTGAACGTCTGTCCAGAACGTTATTATTAATACATATACTTCAGAATGTCCGCAATGTGTCATTTCATGTGCTGTATATTCTTTTATTTTTCAGGTGAGTGCATATTTCTCTTCGTCGCCAATGGAAACAGTTAAGTGCTGACGGATCAACACTAGATCGAATGATAAAAGATAACCGGAAATTGATCCAGCAGGACCACCTGCGCACGATGATTGGCCTTTGCCTCGTTTAGGACTAATTACCCACTGGGCATTCCCGATTTAATTGCCAGTATTTTGAGCCTACTGTTGATAGACCCAGAAGTGTGGCCTTAAAGCGTTTTCAGATTCGTACTGTGTGCAAATTACCAGGGACACCTTTAAGAGAGACACCGAAACCCTAAGCAATTAGAAAGGCTTTCCACTTTGGTCCCATTGAAATCTCTATTGTTCCTCGCCGCATTGAATCCTTAATGGTAAATGATTATCACATCCCATGGTTGCTTAAACCTTTCCATACAGAACGGAACCTAATGCATTCTTTAAGGAAAATCAATATAAAGTATCGAGGTATTTCTGAGAGAAGTTTGGGACAATGCATCAGGGTTATACTCAAGGTAAATCCAGTTTGGTAGGCGAAGGGGTAATTTCCCCAACAGAATCCCCCCCTTCATTATATCATATAGCAGTAAATCACAGGAATCTTAAAGAAGCTATATGAACACTTTGTCCATTCTTAACAAACATTAATGAGATGAATTGAACATTAAGTAAAAGGTACAAAAATGCCTTAATGCCCTCGGCGTAATTCCCTGGTGATGAATTGAGACGTGGTGGCGTATTTTACGAGTGGCGCATTTAGGCATCTGGCGCACTTAACATGAAGGGGAGAGTCAGAGGAGGCGGCCTTCTCACAATGGTCGCCTTCACTGAGATGGCCCCACTTCTAAAGAATCCCATCTTCTGTTGTTTTATTTCCTAGCTGAGTCTTCTTATAATTCGTAACAGGCACTGCCCTTTTATTTATGTGATGTTCGGTACACAATGAATGCAGACAGACTGAGCGCCAACTTAATTCATAACAAAGCTATGATTATCAATATGTATTATAGACCCGTTAACAGAGATGGCAGACTTCCACTTTTCAAAGGGAATCCATTTTTTCATCTTCAGTATATATGCCTTTTCCCTGTGTAAAACCACGATAATATAAATTGAGTCTCATTCACGCCAATGAAACAGTGGTTTGGATCTCCCCGTAGACCACCAGCCACATGTCATGGCCGACACAGATGTGTATCCTATGTTTTCAGCAAACTTCATATGAATAAATTTGTTTCTGATCCCAACTGACATCTCTGCCATTAAGATTGATTGCACCAATCATGTCTCCGTCTCCTTACGGCCATAATGTTTATGGGATGTATGGTGGTTAATGTCATGATAACTTATAACAGCATGGCTAAACAAATAACGCTGCTATTTGCCTTACATTGCGCGCCATTGAGACATGCTTAGAGTCTAAACTGCCATTCAAGGTAGTATCAGCCTAGGATCAAGGTCTTATTCCACATATAATTTATATTTGTAGTGGTTAATATATGATACCTTAACACAGTTCGTCAGTATGCCCCAATTTTCGGATGTATCACTGAGTGCTTAGTAAAAAAATCGGATAAAAGTAGTCTGGATTCATGTACCAACTCCCAGGGTTTCCAACCATTGGCAACATTAGCTAGCTAAGACCTGACTTCTTACCTTATTACTGTTGGGCATATCAGGCTGAATTGTCAAAGGATACAGGAAAGGTATTTGAAAATAGTGACTGCATCAAATGTTGTTTCAGACCATTTCAAAGAAAGGTATTAGCAGTTTTTTTGAAAAAGACAAATCTCTTCTCTTGTTGTTCACAAGATGTTTGAAAACATTAAAAAGAATTGAGCGAGTTAGGTCTGCAAAAGTGAAAGGTATAAATCTCTGCAGGATCCCCCTGGACGGTAAACCATAAACAATTATTATTATTATTAATGTCGCAGGCGAAATGATGACCATGTAGGAATAGCATTAGTTTTATTGAAATCGGGAAAAACGATTTTTTTTTTAAATCGGAAAATCTCCCGAATGTTCAATGTATGAATGGACCAGCACGAGTATAAATGCTCAATGTTTCTGGTGTAAGCATAACTCAATGTATAAAATATACACTCCTATGTAACTCCAGGAGGGACTTCGCTGCTATGAGCAGCATGAACATCCCATCTAGCTACAGTTTAGCTTATCTTTTTGCCCACTATAGTGAGCTTATCTATCTTGGACAGCAGGGTAATCTAGCAAGCAGTAAAGGGCCCGACATTTTAGAATAGGAGCAGTAGAATTCTTAACAGAAGTGCTCTCACCGATGAGGTGAGCTTTACATGCCTGTGGGGACGTTTCAAACGTTGAATGATAATTTCATTCACCAATACTTGAGCGAAATAGATAAGATCCATTGCATCTGGTTCTCATTTTGACTGTAGATACACCTGCCAGTGTCATGAGCTATAATAGCATAACTGAAAGGACAGACCCCTATTTGCCGTTCACTGATCTCCCTTGGTCATATTTAATATCTAAGATTTATATTTGAAAATAGAATATTTTAATTAAAACAATTTCACAGTCAAAGAATTTATCATTCATATTTATAGTGATCAGGGCATGAAACCATAACACGATTCGCCACTATGTCTCATTGTTGGTATCAGCATTTTGGGTAACTCTTTCAGCAGGAGCAAGGATATATGTTGCTAAGGGTTGTCCTGTAGATGTATACAACTCTCAGAAGTGACATTGCCAAGCTAGAAAACCCCCTCAAAGCTGCAGGGCTGACGGTACCTGCCACTCCACGACCCAACATACCACTATACCCAACCGACCTGCCCCTTCCCACCCAACCTGTCTCCGCCCCCCAACCTGCCCCCTCCCACCCGACCTGCCCCTTCCCATCCAACCTGTCTCCGCCCCCCCCCCCCCCCACCAACCTGCCCCCTCCCACCCAACCTGTCTCCGCCCCCCCCCCCCCCCAACCTGCCCCCTCCCATCCGACCTGCCCCTTCCCACCCAACCTGTCTCCGCCCCCCCCCCCCCCCCCAACCTGCCCCCTCCCATCCGACCTGCCCCTTCCCACCCAACCTGTCTCCGCCCACCCAACCTCCCCCCTCCCACCCGAACTGCCCCCTCCCATCCGACCTGCCCCCTCCCAGGTCCTTCCCACCTCAAGGTCCATCCTTATTCTCAAGGCGACTCTTCTCGATAGCATTCCGTGGTTCCAAGGTTAAAGTGGAGATACATATTACATATAAATCCCCACCGGTCTCGCATGCAGTACCATCTCCAGCGTCGCCCTCAATCTCCTAGCACATATTGATATTTCAGGCTAGTCAATATGCATTAGATAGAACATCATGCCTGAGCATGGACGTTTTTTCCCACCATTATTATTCTTCCCATAGCCGTCGTATATTTGACTTCTCTCATCTAAAATACACACATCTGTGATATGACACTTAAATGTAGCACACTATATATACAAAGACCCCTGGTAGTATCAGTGTAACCGTATAGACTTTATTCCGGTACATAATCAGCCTTTATGATGCCACGCTTCCTGCGTATTACGGGATGTATCCCTAGCACGTACTTTTAGTACATCCGTATGGCTGCTCCCTCTACCGTATATACTAAATACGGCATCTTGTGCCGTACATTGTTCTACGGACCTGTCGCTTTACTTCGACTTGCTTCAAAATACTGTGAAACAATAAACGGGTATATAACGCAGCTGGCAGCTTTCTATCTTTCCATGGAAATCCACTATTTCATTTTTGATTCATTTTCCTTGTGTAAAACAAAGATGATATTGAGACTTATTCACGCCAATAAAACCATAGTTTGAATCTCCCGATACATCAACATGTTTTCTACGTTTTCTCAGTTTCTGAAGTCGAGAATTCTACATGAAAATATATCCGCCTTTTCTTCTGACCAAACTAATGTCCCTGATACAATAAAGACTGAACAACTTAAGGACCCTATAAATGATACTCTTGTGACGCCGACGGCCTCGTGCTATAAATCTCCTCAACCCATCTCATCAGGTATATAATTTACGGATACTCTGAATCAGTTTTTAGGTAGTTTATTTCATTGTTTATCTTCATCAAGATATCTTTTGTTGTCTTTGGTCTATCTCTATCCGTCCGTAATTGTACATTTATAGAAACGTTCTTATGGGTATAGTTGATATATACCTGCTGCTTTTTCTTTTTAAGTTTTTCTTAAAAAGAACTATAAACCATAAAGAGTGTTTGGATACGATTAAATTTGGATAGAGACAAGTTAGAATTTAGAAAGTTCCCTTATTCTGAGATAACTTTGATAAACAAGGAAAGAAAGATACATCAAGATACGCTAAACCATTCTCACAATTACAATACACAGTAATACTTTTCTCACAAATATAAGTTTATGTTCTACACAACCTTTGTTCATCATAAAGAATACATTCGGCAAACGAGATAAAGCAAAGTACACCGTTATACAAATACAATCACATTTTACACTTACAATCTAACATGACGTTTTGATTTATTGTCCTGAAATAGCTCTCTCTAATTATGTCATAATATTTCCTCACTGGTTCCCTCTCTTTCCCGACCTGAGTGAGGAGATTTTCGGTTGAGAGAAAAGACCTAGGTCAGTCTAATTATTGTTTTTCTGTAAGGATTCCAAGTCGATTACATTTATCTATACAGGTAATCCCAGTCGTGATAACATTAATCGTCTCGCTACTGATTCCAAAGTAGAAACTCATTCTTCAGAGCACGAAGTCCCTCCGTCTCCGCTGATGTTATACAAATAACAGGGACTCACTTTACTTTCATCCACACTAGAATTCTTACGGTCCACTCTTCTCTTCCTACAAGAAAGACTCACAATGTTTCAGGCACGTGCCTGGGATGCATTTGCCAATGTCTGTGGGACTGGAAAATCACTTCCACGTGAATCCATCCAGGCTGGGCCTTTCTGAAAGGCAAACACCAGGTTAGATTAAACTTCCCGAGAAATTTGAGACATTCGATATAGAAAAGCTGTGTATAAATACTGGATGTAGATGAGATGTATCGTGGAATACATTCACGGATTATATTACGTTATAAATACTGAAATTGCAAAGGAAATTCACCAACCGTATTATTAGTCGCCGCGTTTTTTAAACGGCCCAAAAGTGATTTTTATTAGAAAAAAGAGTCTCCTATATCCTGGTAAAGGGATGGAGAAACAGAACTTTAGTATATATGACTAAAGAAACGACGAAAAAATAACTTGTCACCCGAATCTGTTCGTGAAAATACATAGTCCTCAGTGATAGAACGATACCTTCATCCATTTTCACCCATATCACCTGCATATATACTTGTACATGTATATTAGAGAGGAACAGTTACCTTTATGATTATGTACACCTGTAAAGAGAGGCTGTATGTGAAAACCTACTAAGCAGGTGACTTCTGTATCAATTTTGGTCAATTTTAAAAACACCCACAACTTGAACAGAATTTAATTTATAACACATCTCAATTCCCCATCAGTTTCTATTAGGTAAAGCCAGTACATACGACCCTTTCACGTATGTGGTCCACACAGAGGAGGCACCTCGTGGGAAACAATAGTCTCGGCGCTGGAGATGGAATGGTTGGGCTTCCACATTACAAGGAGATATGGAAATGTCTCCTCATATTAGGGGATGAAAGTGACCTTTGACTTCTGCGAGATGGGCCCGTCATGTAGCGCCCTCATGGGTCCGCGTCGGGCCCATCAAAGAAACTGTTCGGTGCCAGTGGTAATATCGTGGGTGGTTTGTAATGGAGTTTCAGCGGCCGTGGGCCCCGTGCGGGCGGCCGGGATGGCACGGCGTTATACCGGGCGGCCCCTTGGAGAAATACCGTTTAGCAACAAGGCCCCGGCGCCGGGAGGAGTAGGTACCTGGTGGCGGTGAATATCAGGGTGGTGCTCACGGGGCAGTGTTTGCCTGCCACCCACATGGGGTGGACGGGAGGATGGAGAGCCCCACTCAGCCGCACGCAGGGCGCTCGTGTTCACACATGACCGTTGCACCAGCTTATCAGCACCGCGCCCACGTCCACCAGCTCCGTGGTGAGCAACTCGCAGAGCAACCCACTGAGTACAGCTCACTGTACAACACATCAGCACCCCGCCCACCTGCACCAGCCCCGCGCTGAGCAGCTCACAGAGTAGCTCACGGTACAGATTACTGAGCAGTACAGAGAAGTTCAGAGTACTGCTCACTGACCACCTCACAGTACAGCTCATAGAGCAACTCACACTCACAGAGAGGCTCACAGCACAGATTACTGAGTAACTCAAGTCTAATTGAACAAATTGGACGTCAAACTACCCAAACAAACAAACAAACAGTAACTCACAGAGAGGCTTACAGTACATATTACTGAGTAACTCAAGTCTAATTGAACAAATTGGACGTTAAACTACCCAAACAAACAAACAGAGTAACTCACAGAGAGGCTCACAGTACAGATTACTGAGCAGTGCAGAAAAGCTCACAGTACTGTTCACTGACCACCTCAGAGTACAGCTCACAGAGTCGCTCACAGTACAGCTCGTAAAGAGCACTGGACTTGTAAGCCCAAGGTTGTTGGACTTTGTTGATTCGAGTCCCACTGCAGCCATATTTCTCCTTCACCCCCAGCAGTGGTAGATTTACTGCTATATCAAAGGCCAATCCTTCTCGTGCCATGTCTATGTGGTGTGGGAAGTAAAAGAACTCGCACCTAGGTAAATGTGTGGGGGTGAGATTTCTACTTATATTCATCTCATAGATTCGGTCAAACCCCAAATAAGCCTGATTGGACGTTAAACTACCCAAGCAAACAAAAAAACAAACAAACAAGCAGCTTAAAGTATGCTCACTGAACAGCCCACAATATAGTTCTCTGTGCAGCTTACAGAGCAGAACACTAAGCAGGTCATTGAGTAGCTCACTGAGCACCTCACAGGTAGCCAAACAGGTCTATAGGTAACTCAGGTTAGGTAAGAGTTTCTATAACTGGGCTGTCCGTAGAGCAGTCGACATCGCACCTTACTGAGCTCCTCACTGAGCATCCAACTGAGCAGCCTCTGTTCCTCAATCACCCCCCCCCCCCCTCCCCACCCTCCAGTTCTCCAGTGTAATCACTGCGAGGCGTGGTTGGCAGGCGCTCCCGGCTGCTGGTCTTTTGGCGCGAACTGACTCTCAGGTCCCTAGCTAAATAGGCCCCGGTGTGTCAATAACCATCGAGACCGGCCTCCTGTCACTCCAGTGCCGGCCTGCCCTGCCTCGCCTTGAGGTGAGAGGGAACAGGGACCTAAAAGCACACCCATTACCTTTACGGTAGAGATTTTAACTATTTACGTTTTCAAAAGTTTTCTGTGTTTCTTTTCAATTCATTCCATATAAGTAAGTACAACCATGGCATTTTCAAAAGCAGGTCTTACAGGCAATCCAATCGAATTTTTACATATTGATCTCGTCCTACAACTAGCCTTTGGTAATAATTTATATTTTATACAACATTAGGAAGTAATGATAATGAGGAATGAGTGATGTGGTTCCTTATGTCCTAAGGTTAGCACGTCAGTTATTGAGTTGTACAGTTTGGTCTTGAAAAACCTTTTAAAGGTGTACATTGATCCACATTGCACCTCTTTAGTGAGATCATTTCAAGTATATAAATAGACGTCTCCTGAAGAACAATGTTCTAGGCCTTTTTAACTTCATGACCACCTTACCCCGGGTCCTAGTTCTAGGGTTCTCAACTGGTTCTTCCGATTACGAATACTTTATCATGTTTAGTAGACCAAAGTTCGCCTGTTTTGCAGGAGTTGAACCTTACAGAGTTGGTGGAATTTTTCCTTTTATTTCTTATCCAGTCACAAACCATTTCTGGGAGTTTATTTTGGTATTTCCTAGGTGCATATGGCATCTTATAGTCGTATGCATATATATGCCCCCTTCCCTCTCAATTGTGTACACACAATTTCCCAAAACTTTTATCCCCCCCAGGGCGTACGTACATTATGGATGGGCCCCTTCCAAGTTATGCCCCAAGACCCGTGTGGGACGCAACAGCTAAGGTACAGGACTGATTGAGTTATGTGGCATTGTGCACGGTGGGCAGAGAGCTCTGCATACCCACCAGGCATCTGACACGCCCCGCTCATTCACCACTTGGTGTCGCTGTTCGTTCTGATGGAGTGGGCGCCATCTTTCACGGGAGATGCGCCGTCGTCCCGCATTCAAATCCACCAGATGCCGCGACAGATGACTTCCTCATTCACTCCAACTATTGTGTTCAAAATCTCTCTCAAAATCTTTGAAGATGGCGCCACTAGAGTAGGGAACCACCCTTTATCATAATTCATCTATGGGCGAACCCACCAATGGTGTTATGTTTGGCATGACTGAATAGCTATGAATATAGCAGAATATAATTAATCCCTCCTTTCATAGCGATTTCATCTACCACCCCATGTATCCCAATTGCTATGAATATGGTTCGGATTTGTTTATAAACTGCTTATAACTGCTTATTGGCGAGTTTAACTAGTGTCTCCTTCAAACGTGACTTGATCTCACGCCCCATGTAAGTCTACTCATAAACTGCCTATAGCATAGTGTAAGTAGACCATCCATTAAAAATGACTCGATCTTACACTTGCATGTAGTGCAGTTAATATAGATGTGGTTCAGGCGTGCTTATAAACTGCTCTGAATTGCTTGTTGCAGATCAAAACAAGTGTCTCCTATAAAAGCAACTCTATTTCACTCCCCATGTAGCGTGGTTAATATATATGGGGTTGGGCTCTGTTTATCAACTGCTTATACCAAAATATTTAGTAGAAACCAAACGAGAGTTACTCGAGTTCGGTTTCTTATTTATCCTACACCGTCTATGCTTATATTACTGTTAAAACGATAAATATTGAGTCAACGACCAAAAGAACTTTTTTCATAGTAGCTGACATCCTGCTCTCTGATTGGTCAATATTGTTATTACTCTAGTGGCATAAAAACACTTTATGTCACGGCCTGCCACATAAAATTTCCCTATGTTAAGTCTATGGCCGTTTTTTATTAGGGGTAGGATAATGCTAGTGCCTCCTTTAAAAGCAACCCGATCATGTAGCGCAGTTAATATATATGGGGTTTGCTATAAACTGCTTATTGACGAGTGTAGCCAGTGCCTCCTTTAGAAGCGACTCGATCCTACACCCCTTGTCGCGCCGTTAATATATATGGGGTTGGGCTCTGTTTACAAACGACGGCTGTTGCTATGGCGGGGGCCCTTTGTAAGCGCAGGTTCCGGGGCTGGTGACTAGGGCCCCATATTACAAACCCAAGCTGGCCAGCTGGCGGTGGCCGCCGGGCCCGCGGACACGCCACCATCCATCACCCCACCAGCCACAGCCAAGGGCACCTTGGGAGGAATGTCAGGCTCCACCCGAACGCAATCGTTATCAGATATCGGGTAGCCTTCATTTCTCCCCCTCTCGATTCTTCCTCATCGAAAAGTAGTGCTTCTGTCGATAGATCCCGGCGCTAATACCAGAAGGAGCTCGGAGAAATGGGAGACGGCCTTAAGACTGTAAGAGAAGCCCTCACTCTGCCTGATGCCCTTTTCAAGACGAGCCTCAGATTGATGGAGGGATGTCAGGGCGAGGGTCGACGACAGACTTCTTTTTCTATTTTAGGAAGTCCCTGTTGCCTTTCAAATACCCTAAGAAGAGATTCATCCACGGAATATCCAGATGCGGTATAACCTAAAACAATACGGTAGGCAGATAGTCTCTAACGTTTATCCATAATATATGGATATTTCTGCGGACCTTCGTGACTCTCGCCGATTGTCATGTGTCACACAGGGATGCAAGTTTTCGCCAAATGACGGAATTCCGACATTTTATATACATCGGCAACACTCGCAGTGTTAGAATATATATATCGATGCATAGCCATTCTGTTTCGAACTTATATTATATATGATTCTTATTATAAAGCGTTTTAAGTTTCCGATTTTTTCCTCAGTCCCGACTTTCATCCCTGGCTCACAGAATGTGCCTTATTCTAATTCGCCTTTCCATATACTACTTGCCGTCATAGCAAGGACAGCAACAACAACACGAGACGTTAGTGCGTGGGGAGTTAGCTCAGTGGTTAAAGCACTGGACTAGTAATCACAAGATCGTCGGTTTAATCTCACTGCAGCCACCCTCCTCCTTCGTCCCCAGCAGTGGTGGACTTACTGCTATATGAAAGGCCAGTCATTCTCATATTATGTCTATGTGTTGTGGGAGATGAAAGGACTCTAGCTTCAATCAATATGTAGGGATGGGATTTCTATCTAAATTCATCTTATAGATTCGATCAGCAACACTGCGGTGCAAGACTAGTGTGAAAGGTTGAACCTTAAGATAGTCCCTATATACCATCAAGGTGACCTGGTACATTAAAGCAACAAGGAAACATAAAATAGAGGTGAGAGTCACAGAATTAACATCATTCGGTTTATAGCCTCACCTTGAAATTCCGGAATTCTCCTACCCATGTCGCATTCACATGTATTTTTTACGCCACCAGGTGACGTATGGGGCCAATCAATTGACTAGATCAGATTTCCCCGTTTTAATGTATATGATAATAAGGAAACATAGTGAGTATGTCTGAATTACATTTTGTTCCCTGTTGTTTTGTCTGTATAGACAATATTTACCTCGTTACTCGAACACGGTGAATTTACGACAAAAACAACTTAGAACAGATTCCATTCAGACACACTAACCATGTCTCCATATGATATAGATCTATTAACTATGCCTACGCGGGTTTATTTTGATCCAACACATCGCCCCTTTTAAATAAATGCAATAGATTGCTAACCAGTGCACGTGATAAAACTTACACGGACGTGTAATGCTAAATGTGGTATACCATATTTCTTATAAATATCTTATAGTTAAACTGTTGGGAACTAAATACGAGCTATCCAATTTCACGCCTGTAGAAGCCTATCTGAGTGTCTGAGTGTACGTAATATCAGCCACAAAGCGTGATAAGTAATTCCGAGTTATAGCACCGCATCGCGCTACCTAATCCATATTACACAATATAGGAGCATCAGTAGAATACATGAGAGGTTACCAGCTCAGATCGCCTAATGGATATTGCCACAGATGACGCGACAGTAACAGCGGGTATAAGATCCCTTCAAACCCCTCCACCATCCTCACCAATGCTGCTGCTATATTTAGTTCCCAAACTTTGCGCCCCCGGGGAGGGAGGGGGTGGTCCCCTAGGCTGTCTGGGCGTCGTCGGGTGATGTTGTTAGCTGTAGAGGAGCCTGACATCCAGGAAGGTCATGACACCCTGTGCCCGTCCCCCGCCACCTCCACCCACGCCAACAACGATCGCTACTACCACTACCTCCACCAGCAGGAGGCTGTAAGAAGTGGCGGCGACACCCGGGCCCACAGCGGGTGCCACGTCGATATGCATAATGCCTGGGACAGCCCGTCATTGCTCCTGATCTGTTTACTTCACATCGCTGCGGTGACGAGCAGGATCGAGGAGGAGAAACTTTTTTTTATGGAAGAGGACGGAGATGGGACAGGAAGGAGACGTGGACCAGTGGGAGGACCGCGGTTGGTGTCTGTGCTGGCAGGGAGGGGGTGGGTTGACACTGGTTGAGGTTGGCTGGCTGGTCGCTTGGTGGCTCCAGCAGTCCTAGTTGGCGATACCACAGACAACTATGACCCTCGTGTAACCTAAGCCCGACAGGTCCTCAGGGTTTCCTGAATGGGGCTTGGCACAAGGAAGGGTACCCGGATAGGTAGCCAGAAGGAGATGGGGAGAGATGGGGAGGAAGGGGGTTTGACACCAGGAAGGTTACCCGGGTAGGTATCCAGAAGGAGAGAGTGAGAGGTGGAGAGGAATGTGACTTGGCATAGGGAAGGGTACCCGGATAAATAGTCAGAAGGAGGGAGGGAGAGATGGGGAGGAATTGGGCTTGGCATCAGGATAGGTACAAGGATAGGTAGCTGAAAGGAGAGAGTGCAAGGTGGGGAGGAAGGTAGCCTGGAATCCTGGCTGATGTGTAGTCACATATTAGGCCAGGTAACTAGCGCCATTTTTCTTGTGCATTGTGGGAATGCATTCCGCTGGCAAAATCTGTTAGTAGAGAAATATTCTAATAAGTTATCATTGATCAGTAGAAACGTTGTCATTACTTTATTTTGTATTGTCATTCATTGTTTATATACAAAGAAGTGTAAAGGAGTTATTTGGGGAATCTCGTGATGGATAGAGTTTGTGCTGGTTCTTACCTCCGATGCGAATGACCTTGGAACCAGCGTAAAGCGTTACCTGTCCCATTGTTCATTGGGGCAGAGAATCAGTCTAGGGATGAAGCGGGCTTGGCATGAGGAAGGGTACTCGGGTAGGTAGCCGGGAGGAGACAGTGAGAGGTGGACAGGGGTATTATGTCCTCTGAGGGGAACTGGGTGGGCGGTCCACACGACGATTGACCTCCTTTGATGTGATTACAGGGTATCAGGAAGACCCATCTCGTGACTACCACATCAAGCCCCCGCTCGGTCGTCTCTATAAAATTCACCGTTATACCCTCCTCCTGCGTACCCCCGTGAAATAAGATGCACGATACCTCTAAGGCCTTAGCATTGCACCCTAACTGAAGGTCCCATGGGGATTACTAGGGTCCTTTGTGGAATTTATCCACAGTGTGGATGTGATTTGATTGGGTGGACTCGTGAATACGAGCTTTAGTCATTGCGTTACATGGAGATGTAGAGTGATATGATTCCCCCAAAATGGTCTGAGAAATGGCGCTATGTTTAAGATAATGTTGTTATATAGTGATAGGAATGGTCACAAAAAGAAGACAGTGATTTTTCTCAAATGTTTGGTCTATGTTATCATCCAAGATAGCAGTCAGTGCTGAATTGAGGTATCAGCAAAGACGACGACGTTTTATACGATATATATCGCTTTTCATCAGGTCACCCACCAGCAGCTGGTATCATCTTTACTTCCTTTCCAAAGGTCAATCATTCTTACCCTTTCTGAAATGCTTTCTGAGACCAGTTGGGTACACGGCTGGTTGTTCCCAGAGTCCCGTGGTGCTGCCATTGAGTTACCAGTCATTTCTATAGACCACGTCCCTCTAGGTTTCCATAGTGAATGAGACTCACAGGACGAAACTTTGAGTCTATTGATGTATCCGCTATTGGCAGTGTTATCATAGATACGCCCATATTGTCCGCCCACGCAAACGACGTATAATGTCTGTATATCCGTCCTGCATATATACAGTGCCGCATACATAGAAATTGACGTATATATATGACGGCCAATACTTTCGGTGATGCGTATACCTTCGCTGTGCCGTGAATAAGCCAAAATAATATATCAGGGAACTCAAAGATTTCGTCCTGTGATTTATTCTTTACACCTCAGAATATAGTCTAAACAATGCATGTGACACTACCAATGAGTAAGTAACCTCTCAAAAATCCATAAGGTTAGATTTGGCAGATATGTCCATTATCATATTACTATGACCATAACACCAACGCATACTTCCTAATCCTACCCATGTCGTATTGATGGCCGTAAGACTCTAGGTGACGTCTAGTTTCACTGTATATGATTATTCGAAAACAGGCAGACTGTCTTCGTACATCAAGATACTTGGTAAACATATTTTTTATGTCAGCCAGTTTCCGTATCGTACATCTTTCTTGCAATGCTCCCAATAGTTTATGGGTAATTCATCGAGACAGTATCGTACTTCTCTTTATCTTGTTCTGAAAAGTAATTGAATAATACAATGTTTGCAAAGTAAAGTGGATTGCTGCTACATAGTGGTGTGTCTCTTTAACTGCTGCAGATTTTGATTGAATATTATTGATCACATAGGAATAGTACACTGTTCATGATATTATTCTCGTTTTGACCAACCTAGATACAAAATCCACATATTTTAATGGGACTGACATAAAAGGGTAATTAATGGAGAAGTGGTCAAGTTCACAGTGGGCATTGTACCACGAAGTTAGAATCTGGTGAAAAACAACAGATTATGTGTTTTGCCGACCCAGATGATCCCAGACATTTCTGTGAGTGGTCGCAGGTGTACATATAGTGATCTGGGACGGGGATTCCTTTAGGGCTGTCACAAAACACCTGATTCAGGACTATTCCTGGACGATTCCTGGACTGTTGCTACCTTATTACTTGGTATCATTGAACCGGTCATTACTCAGCAAATAGTGGATTTTCTCGGCACCTACTAACAAGAGGCAATCATCGATAAGGTGGTTAATGGCATTCCTCTGTGTGCCCCAATGAGCGGGCAATATGGCCATAGGCTTATACGGGGTTGAGGCCGTCCCCACACGGTGTGGTTACTGATTAGTAGTTAATACAGCTTGGCCTTGCAGTGTGCCAGCTGCCGCTGCCTTCATCGACCCAGGTTATTCAATCCGCCAGCCATGTTAAATATTTACACCACATGCCCAGCTCCCATGCTACGGTCTCTTTTCAATCCAGACTTGAAGCAGTGCTGGTTATCACTTGGATATTGTGATAATGAAATAGTTGATGTACTACCGGTACGCTCGGAGAAAGGGCCATATTACCACGAGATCGAATCTATGAGGTGATGTTGACAAACAAGAAGGAAACACAGTGGCAAGGCTGGGCCTCAAATATTAGGGTCATGACCCACTGAGCTCCCGACACACCCCGACGAGGGTTCCAACATTCTTCCGACACACTATGACTGAGAATTTATCAAACTTACTTCACGGATAAGGTTATGGGGATTTTGTGTGGTAGCCATGTCGTACTATGTCGCCAGAGGTGAGTGAGGAGCCCATAAAGTGGGTCTCCCACTGCTTCCGACACACTCCGACATGACTACCATATTAGATTGGTTTTCTGGCATTCTCCTAAATCGAATTTTGAACATTCTGACAAGGCTATAATGTGGGAATTTTGATTCGTAGCCATGTCGGAGCCATGTTGCAAACAGTGGTTGCCCAGCTTTACAATATCCCTCCCCCATCCCCCAGAGAGAAGAGAAGTGTGGGCAAATGAAAGCTATTAATATATCTCGTAGATACATTTATTAGATGTTGATAATATATGACAATCATAAATAAGATAAAGAAAGGGCTGACCGAAATTTAGAAATATGATAGTATTTGATTAGCCTAAATGAGATTAAGGTTAGAAAAATATTAAAGAATATAGTTATCAAGTGTTGAACGAAATGAATAAATATGATTTCGGAGTGGGTCGGTTGTGAGATTCAGTGGGGAAAAGATATATATGTTGTTTGGTCGAAGGTTTGAGAGAGGAGAAAGTAGAGGGCAGGGGGCCACGGATAAAGAGGGAGTATTGAGAGTAAAGGATAGGGAGAGTGGGAAGGTAGGGAATTAGCTCAGTGGTTAAGGCACTGGTATAGTAACCCCAAGGTTATTGCAGTTCTACGGTTTTTATAATCTTTAAATTGGAAACCCGATGCCAGAAATGGAAATTTCACTTATTTCTACATGTACATTACAAATCATATTCGTTTTTTCCGGTTATAAATCAGAAAATGATTGTTCATCGGAAGACAGGCAGCCGAGGTGCGGCCAGCCAATCGGGAGCGGATCTGTACTTACCCGGGGCGATATTAGGGAGTTTAGTAACCTCTGGAGGGTCTATGTCTATGTGGTGTGGTGTGCAGCCACCTGTCTCCTTCATCCCCAGCAGTGGTAGATATACTGAAGGCCAGTCCTTCAGATTTGATGTCTATGTGTAGAGGTGAAGGAAATCTCACCGCAGTAAATGTGTAGGGTTATGATATCTATCTATATGCATCACATAGATTCGATCACTACCCATGTGGTGTAAAGCCAGTGAGGAAAAGCGGAACTTTGAGGAAGTCTGGAAATGGCCTGTAATGGTTGACTGGACATAAGATCAAACTAACAAACACGGTGGGGATGGAATATGAGCCACTAAATGGGGAGGTGGGGGGCAATGATCTACCATGGTATGTCATGACCGTGCCTATAACATTTCCAATATCACATATCCCTTCTTCGCGTGCTATAATACTTTTTTCCGCAACGAACATGAAGTAGACGGAGCCTAGATCGCAGACCTTGGGTGGCTCAGCACGCAAAAAGAAAGATTGATCAGTGTGATGAATCACCCCACTGTCACGGTCGTAATGAGCTGGAGGTGGTACCAGGACCTGATGTACCGGCAGCGCGTATCTCCCAAGGTGCAGCCAGTAGAAGCCGTAAGCTCCGGGGTGATTAGGAGCGGCCAGGACGACGCACGTAGGTGTGACACGGCCCTGCCCCCCGCGGGATGCCACCACAGACCGAATCGCAGGCTTTCAGGCTGAGCCACGGCTCCCATTCCTGTTTCCCTCAAAGGATCTCCCCAGCGGCCGCCAACTAGGCTGTTAGGGTCCACGGGAGGTCCCAGGCTAACACTGGCTAATGGGTTTCTCAAACAGATGAATGGGGATTGACATTTTTCTCGTCTCTCCCTGGGTTTGGAGTTGTCTGGTTAATAGGGTACATTGCAGACATCTGGGGGGAGTCTTTATACCCTGTCATTTTTAACTGAGTCAGTTATGCGCCCTCGTAGTTGCGCCATGCACAAGTCTTGAGCATAATTTTGAATCGACCTGCTAGGAGCCTACATATGAGTATATTTAATGTTATATATCACCATGATACCCAGGCCTTCCTTGGCTACAATTTTCTAACCCACCGTTAATTAGAATGATAATGTTGTTTTTTATATATCCTGAAGAAATGCTGAACCTAAATTATCTAATTTCATTATTGTCATACTGTAGTGCGCAGTATTGATTTAAAACACTTTCAAGTATAACAAATGAACGTTACAAAAACATGTATGAAGTATGGACTTTACGCATTCCAGCTCGCCTGATGCAAGTTCTGAATTCCTCTTTAATATTAGTCATAACAAGATCAATGCATTCAAACTCATTTGTTATAGATGAGCCTTTATGAATAATATGCATAGCAAGTATTGCTAAAGGATTTTAGAACCGTGGTGGTATAGATTATACGGAAACAGGGTTACTGTGGCTTTATCTCACATATGGTATTTTTGTTCCATAGGCTTAACATTGGGCACTCGTTCTCCATGCCCCTGGGAGTATTGCAGTCCGTTCTCCATGGTCTATATCATGTTTCTCCTCCATTCTTTGAGTCTATACAGGGTCAAGATAGATACAGAAAGCAATTGGTTCTGGTCAAAGCCGTTGTTCTCCAACTTGGTTGAGCATTACGCAATATTCACTCGGCTATCGCCCCATACATTTCATTCCGCATCAAGCACGTGGAGAATGATTGTCAAATTTGTTGGTTTCTTCTTCAGCACGTGATAGATATGTGGTAAAATTGACGAACAGAGGAACTCGTTGGATGAACCTATGCCGAAGGCAGGGGTTTATCCAACCGTCAATTTTACCACGTATTAGCAATGTGGCGTAGTGTCCATCATTTGCCCTGCCATAAGTGTAGCGTGTTAGCAATGTAGCGTAGTGCCCATATACCGTTCCACCAGTCATCTAAGGCTAGCTCCTCTCTTTATATTTTTTTTTGACTAGTTGTAAATTACTCAGTTCCTTTCAGCACGGCCCATACGCAGTCGGTGGTCGGTGCCGACAGGTAGACTAAGTAGTAAACCATGGCGTCCACGTTGCCGTCGTCGCCCACTAGGGGGCGCGGCCGCTAGGTGGCGCGGCGTTTGCGCCGGCTGGTTTCCGGCGATAAAAACACAGAGGCGGAGGTAATGAGAACGGCGCCCAGTATTGGATTTCTGTCAGCTGGCATGTGGGGGCATCTTTAACATCGATCTGCTGACCAGTCCGGCCAGGCGGCCTGCTGTTGGCGCTCCTCCCGGCTTCACCAGTCAGTCCTGACCGTCCTCCCGCCAGATAGTTATAATCAATCTTTTATCGCCCATTTTTGTCGCGGGGATGACTTTGTGTGTGCAGAGTTACAACAGGGCTTTGGCATGTGCCTCCTGTTGCAAAGTTACACGGGAGGACATTGGTGCCAATATTCTACACGCATTAAATATAGAGGAAGGGGATGGAAGGAGAATGTAGAAGGTGAAATATGAATGTTGTAGGCTGAAACGAAAAAGCGAACCATAAAAGGTATTTTGAGGAAATGTAGTTCCTGAGCCGAACCTCGAACATCAACCAATACAGGCTCAATAACTGCATGTCCTTAGTATTATGGATCTGACAATCGTGAAAAACCGCCATTTTATGAACAGCCTGACAGTAAGGTCAGAACATTATTTATATGATATGACATGCAGCGTGTAGTATTTGATAAAAGTTCATGATCAGATAATTTGCGATATGCAATATTTGAAGGATTTGTGGGATATAGCATACATGTAGTTATCCCCCACCCCACCCTCAGCAGTTATGAAAGTGCCTTGGGTGGATAACGAATGACAGACTCATTATTCAATTTGGGGGAAACATGATGCGAAGAGTGACAAAGAAGTAGGATTTTGTATGGAATGTGCGAATGATTTAATCATGTTGTTGACGCTCCTAGGGTTCGTGTGTCCTAGAAATGTGGGAAAAGCGTTGCTCCAGTAATATCGGATCGTGGCGTGTGGTATCGTTATTTTCACGTTGTATCGCTACTTCGTACAACACCATCTTTTTAGTAACATAGGTGAAGAGTCCCTTAACTTTTAATTGAATATAGATGGCGACAAAGTTAAGACGCGATTCACAAAAAAATCTGGAGCAATGACTTCTTACTCTAGTCGCTATTCTGTGATCTGCAAAACATGGCGCAACACCCCCTGTGGTGGTGGGCGTGGTGGTTGGAGTTGTGGTGTTGTCAATGTTGACTGGATTCGGGACACTTCCTCATCAGAAATACACGCATTTCGTCGGCCTTACCCCTCCTGCCATCTTCCATGATAATCACTGTAAGCACGCTGCTGAAACGGACGTGGCTTCATCAGAGGCCTCGTAAATCAGTCTCAGGGGAGGATTCTCTTAGACGGGGCTGGAGGTAAATGTGGCCTGATTCAGTCCAATCTGCTAATGGTTGTCACACGCAGCGCAGCGCGCACCTGCCGCCGCCCGCCGGCCTTGTTACGCCGTCAACATATCTCACTGAATTATGCAACAAAGCCCTCAGCGCGCTCAGTGCCCGCCGCCAGGCATTGTTCTGGTTGCTAGATGCTAACCAGGGGTCGGTTCCCAAAGCCCCACCCCCACCCCAAGGAATGGGGAGCTTGCACAGTGGTTAAAGAGCCAGAGTGGTAATCCCAGGGCTGTGGCTTCAAGTCCCACTGCAGCCAACTTTTCTTCTTTATCCCCAGCAGTGATATATGTGCTACTAAATCAAAGGAAAGTCCTCATACTATATCTAAGTGGTTTGATGTGCAGCCACCTTTCTCCTTCATCCCCAGCAGTGATGGACATACTGCTATATCACAGGCCAGTTCTTCTCATACCATGTCCATGTGGTTTGATGTACAGCCACCTTTCTCCTTCATCCACAGCAGTGGTAGATTTACTGCTGTGTCAAAGGCCAGTTCTTCACAAACCATGGGAACTAAAAGAACCCTCACTTTTGTAAATATGCAGGGGGAAGATTTCTAACTAAATTCATATCATAGATTCGACAGCCACAGCTGTGGTGTAAAATCAACTTGAAAAGCTGAACCTTGATATATTCCCAGTATACCCTCGGGTCACCTGTGACAAAGAAACGAACCAAAAATCCCAAAGGACAGCCCCGGGGAATTATTGAGGAAATTATTTGATTTGAGAGTTGAATCATTTTAGCCCATCAGAATTCAGTGAGCATCATGCATATATTGTTCAGAGCAATGGTTTAGTAGAGACTCAAGACTGAGGAACCTGGCCCAGATATTGTAGTCTGTTCCATGCGCGTATCCCGGCGGAAACCCCGATGCATAATCACATCTCTGACCTATCATCTGTCAGCCCACTGCACGGCTGCCAATTATCGGCGTATTGATGACTGACCTGCCCGAAGAACTGTGCCGTGCCATCTGTAGAGGTGCGCTGCCTCAAACACCACAGCTCCCAGTAATGGTGGAGATATGGACCACAGGGATCCCCTATCCACATCTAATTTGATTTTCTGCACTTACATCATGCAAATATGGCAGCTTTCCATTTTTCCACGGATATCTACCTATTTCCAGCATATAAGATCTGAATTTAGAACAAAGAATCATACCCAAGAAATTATTCTTGAGTCGATTCTGTTATCACATGACATTCTATAGTCAAACATAGACCGTAGTACCACTTTGGAATTGAAATTAGATGTACAGTTTTAGGGTTTATATCCTTTCCAGTGGCATCCCGGACAGCGGAAAGCTCCCTGTAGCACGGTAAAATAGCTTCAGCCGCCGCTCCCCAGACTTACATAATTGACTGGCACAAAATCGCTAATTAAACTATGTGAATTAAAGACAGGGTAGGTTTTTGTGCATAATTCATGTCTGCCCGTAGAACAGTCCTTCCGATTCCCATTGACGAGGCTGTCTGGGGCTGTGATACCAGATGTAGGCACTGCCTCGAGATCATTGATTATACTCTGTATGTTAAAGATTTTATTTGTCAATTTCACACTAATTAACTTTAACAGAAACATACAAAACGACGAGAAATTCATTACTTTATCAAAGAGAGCACGTGCTAGCAATTAAAATCTCTGCTTTATTGCCAATAATGAGTGAAGTTAGCGTTATCTAGGTTAGAATAGTTTAATCAAAATTGCAAATAAGGGAGCAGAATAGACCACACGTTACAGGAGAATTAACAAGTAGAGTTTAGCTCACTATAGAAGTAATTACGCTTAGGCTACACTGACTTACTGATGGTATATTAGCATGAGACGAGACCTTTAGCAGGACGATGTATGGAATACATCATGGAATCCATCATATATCAATCGCTGTATGAGAACATATCCCAACATTGCTATATCCTCGGAAGAATCATCCACAGAATGTTTCATGCGATTGATACCTAAATGTAGACAGCACGTTGGTATTGCTGAGTCACAGTATGAAAGGACGTTTAAGGGCTACGACGTTTATAAAGGATATAGACGATAAATTTTTTTGCACAGGCGGTCATAAACCACGAATGTTTACGCGTAGTAATACACAAGCAGAAGAATCATTGCACAGAATGTTTCATCCAATTACAGGGTTTTCAGCTTCTATTTTTCAGTTTGTTTTCAAAATTTCGCCTGCAGCAAGGCCGTGTACTCAACTGTTCAACAAATTTAGAAACTATATGATTAACGCAGATTTTATTGATAAAGCAACTACTCTTACCCATTATTCTGCACATATCTCCTCACACATTTTTGAGTTTAATTTTTTTGAGACGTCTTCTTAACACCAGTTTATATCTGCATTCTGAGCTGGTGATTTAATCGTTCTCCGTGTGTGATATCAGGTATCACCTTCTCCCTCAGTGTTATCTCACATCATTACTTTAAGGTGTCTCCCTCCATTATACCTCCTCTGAGGTGACAGTCACCATGGCTTACTTCCCTGTGATCTGATGGGATTACGTCCTCCAGTACACGACAGGGTAATAAGAGACCGCCGAATTAGATACTAAACAGCATGACTTTACAACATAATGTAACCGTCTTCGGCATCAGAAAGACCCCTGCACGTCAAGTGGGTTGGTCGTACGTCAATATTCCTGCACCTGATACTCCACTCTCCAGACACATTCTGGGTGAGCTGGTGTGATGAGATAAATGTCTGGGCTGGGGCCGCACCCAGGTAGCCTTGTGATCTCCCGAGGCGCCATCATGTTCACCTGACAACACAGCGGCTGCCTCTACCTCCCCGCACAGTGCACCCGCCACACGCTCCTTTCTGCTCTCTCCTTCAGCCTCTTAGCTTTCTCACAGCGAGCCGCAGTTATCCCTCAATGCTGATTATTAAAGGCGACCACTTAGAGTCTCATCACGTTCATATGTCGGGCTGCGTGTGAGGCTTTTCTTCGTGTATCTCGGGCATCATGTTATCACAAAGACCACTCAATATATAATCAAGTCCTGAATATCTATCTCTAATGTTCACTCAGGTACAACAAAACTGTCTGTTCAGCATGCAGGCATCCTGTATGATACAGAGATGGCAGTTTCCACTTTTACATTGAAATTCTTGTTTTCATTTCCAGATTATAATTTTTTCTTGCCACACACCCCCAGCCCCGTTCCATGGCCAACATTGGAGTGTTTTCCATTTTATTTTAAGTCTCTCTGAAGAACTAAATTCCACATGAAAAATATTAGCACTTTTTTGTCTTGTATGAATATCCCATTTATGCTGGCCCAGTGTCTGATTGTTCGGGAAATAGTTTCACATAGATTTTATGTTCTAAGTTCCCGAGGATCCTTGTGTCATTAATTTGCGTCAGAAATGTGTAACTAGTAGAAACCAAACGAGAGTTAGCCTTGTCAATGTTTATGCTACGATGGGCAGGTTGTTTATTACTACACTCGGCTAACGCCTCGTGTAGTAAGTAGCAGACCTGACCAGAGTGGTATAAACATTGAGAAGGATAACTAGAGTTCGGTTTCGTATTTATCCTACCCCATCTCACCGATATACAGAGGAAATTTTGTAATTATCCATGTTAGTAGCGTGTTGACACTCATCGGAGGATGGCCACATTCATCAATCCTGCCAGATCTACTTTGGTTATCTCGTCCCTGATTGGTCCGTTTTTTTATTCACCTTGGTGCATAAATAACACTTTATTCAATGCTCCGTCAAATACACAGTCAATGTTAAACCCATGGCGTTTTTTTTACAGGGGTAGGATAATTCATTTTATTCAATGTAGATGATGCATGTTCATTTGTTCATCTGTTGTCTGTGTGGGCGAACTATTGAAATATGATTAACCGGGTGTTTGGATCATGAAGATAAAAGAGGAATGATGAGGAGTGAACAGCGAACTAAAGCATTAGCATTTCATAACATGTCAAAGTGTAGTTAACTCGATTTCTATTCCCGCCACAGGAGGAGGGGTGGGATAAAATGGTCTCTTATCGGCCTTCTCATCGAGGAATGTCTATCAAATTAAACTGACACTCCATAGAAGAGCGACTCTCGTATTGAAGCACGAGATATTCACTAGCAATTAAACTGTCGTCATTGGCATTTCATCATGGTATCAAGAGGAGATTTATCTATCAAATAACCTGAAATGATGTCCTATGAATTTTATGAATTTATATCATAAATCTTCATATACTCCCTGTTGACGTATTTGGTTGTATAAGTTGATGGATAGCACCGGAAAATGGAATCCCCCCGAGGTTTTAAGATTCTATAGTTACTCTCTGTAAGAAAAGCTGGTACTACTGTATGGCTAGATGAAGTTGTTAACGAAAAGACTTCCTTTTCGTAGCATAGGCTCTGATAATAATTAGTTTCTTATTATTTTGCTAATTGTTATTGTGAAAGGATAGGATGTGTAAAAGAATCCATTGAATGTATAACCAAAAAGGAGAAAGGACTGATCAATTGTGTTTATTTCAATTATGTTGAGCATGAGTATATCATAATGATTAAAACATACGGAAAACTGTAAATACCAATGGAAATAGAAGAGCACTGTTAATTTAAAAACGTAAAGACAGTATTCACCGACGAACTATTCACACCTGAGTTTGATGTGTATGTTAATTGATACGGCCTGTGGTTATGATAAATAAAGTATTGTACACCTTTCCGCGAATATCTCAGATTTGCGGATCTGCTGTACGACCAAATGGTGAACTAAAACTACCCCTAGCCTCTGTATCAAATGACTAATTGTCACACATGGAATGGAAAAAGCTATGGCGGATGATTTGTAATTCTTTTCTAGGAATATAAAAATAAAGAGACACAGTATTGCTGAATGGAATCTGTTCTTTGTTGTTTTGGTCCGAAATATATGGAGACAGGGTTATTGAACCTGTATGGAATCTGTTCAGAGATATTTTGGTCGAAAATATTCTTCGAACACGGTGAATATTTCCCACCAAAATATCGAGGAACATATGGTCAGTAAAAGTGAGACATTCGCCCATAGGTATATAAGGCTACACATCTCATTCTTTAACTGGGTTTGAAAATACGAACAAAACAACGCGAAACCAATTTCATTCAGCCACACTAACTGTCTCCATATATGATCATATTCCCGTTGGAATCCCATATCACGCGTTTTATTTAAGTCCTCATAATGTTTACTGTTTCTTTGCAGGTTGAGAACGTCCGCCTACTGGACCGTTTCAATTCTCGGAAGCCGGCTGTAGGCACCCTCTACCTCACCACGACAGATCTCATCTTTGTGGATCCCTCAGGCAAGAAGGAAACATGGGTGAGTACTGTTGTCCCTGTCTAACTGCTCGCCAAGTTTTCGCACCGGATGAGCTTTGTCTGGTGTGAAGAACTGCCAGCTTCCTCCGAAGAAGCATCGTTTGTGGAGTAATTCTTTTAGCGAAGTGGAAGTCTAATCCATAACCGGTGGCGTTAAGGAGTTTACTCTCTACCAGGCCGTAAAAGGTTTCAGAAATTTACGACCCTGAAGGAGGTTCAACGTATTACCCCAGCATTAAAAGTCATATTTACGCCTCTTAGCAAAGACAAACTACATAGGCTTTCATGGCCAGACCTATAGCAGCCCAGCAAGCTTCTACCTTTAAGAAGTCTTTTGGTAACTTTCCTTTGCACAGCAATAAGTCTACTTCTTAGAATAGTCGGATAAAAACAGTAAATGCAATTGTCGTGGCCGCACATGCTAAAAAAGAAAGGGCGTTAATCACTCCAGCAGAATGATAAATCATTCCATAAGACGGATAAGAAAGTCTCCATTGCTTTGCGCGACCACAGCACACAGTGATAATCCGACTGGGCAGAAGACTGGGCTCCTGGTGATAAATTGGAATTTTCTAACGTAAAACCTGAATAAGCTGCAATCGGCAGATGGTCATTAGAGAGACTTATGTTGAGGAGAGATAAGACGATAAAACCATGGTTTCCTGCCTGTGTCTAGCGGAGAAAAACTGCTCCACCATATTACCTGGCGTTAGAGTCTGGCTCAGATATTGGCAGTCACCCATCCGTCTTTAATGATGCAATACATTGGTCCTGGACCCCGCCGTGGCTAGTGCTAAACCATTCAGCTGGACCCTCTGGTTGTGGATGATGTATACATTGCCACGGAACCCGTAGTCTGAGGTCAGCCAGGGGCACTTAAGGTGAGTGCCCCTTTTGACGTGGCAGTGGGATTAGACTCCTTATCACTAACCTCCCCGCTTATCTGAAGATATACGATCGATGGGGATATGACGCCGAGGCCGGATATGAGCAGTTGCAGACGTTGGGGAAGCAGATTGGAGACGGTTGCGCATCGATCAATGAGCTGCTCTGTAATGTGGTTATTGTTTATATTTGTCGTTGTGAGCTGCTCCAGTGTGTGGTGGGGATTGGGTGGTGGGGCTGAGAGCATTGTGGGTGTGTGCCCGGGGTATGAATAGAGGGATCGACCTCGCCTGCCTCGGTATTAATCACAATGAACGGAACGCCGCCCGCTGTCCAGTGTCCCCCTCCCGCCCGCAAGCTGGACACTAGGCAGTTACTCACACCCGTCTTGCAGTGGAAGACTTACCACTATATCAAAGGCCAATCCTCGTCATCCAGCTGAATTGCCAAAGAGTATAGGAAAATAGAAGAAAGTATTTGAAAAATAGTAACAATATGAAAATGTTGTTTGAGACCATTCTAAAGAAAGATATCATCAGGGTTATGAAAGAGACACATCTCTTTCATTGCTAATAAGATAGTTGAAAACATCGAAAAGAATTCACTGAAATAAAGTGAAAAGTTAAAATTTTTGATGGTGCCTATATACCCTCAGTGTTCTCTGGTACGTTAATCTACAAACAAACGCTGTTTATGTGGTGGGAGAAGTAAGAGAACTCTCACCTCGGTAAATGTGTAAGTGATGAGATTTCTATCTTGGTTCATCTTATAGATTCAATCACCACCCTTGTGCTGTCAAAGCAGTGAAGAAAACCAGTGAGAAAGTCTGGAAAGGACCTGTAATTATTAACCAGACATAAAATCAAACAAACCAAGACTGCTGCCGCTCCCTCTCTCGTCCACGGCCGGGCATGCTCGGCAGTCCCTCACACCCTCCCAATCCACCCCGTGGAGAAAGCCTCACCACAGTATCGGGAGACTCCCCAGACTTCCTCCAGACCCTCCCAAATGACCTGTTCCGCCCAGACGTTGATAATAAGCCTTCTCTTTCTATTACGCCCTCCACGAGGAGTGCAGAGAAATGGCCATATTCTGCCCCCTGGACGTTGTCTCGGCATGTTGCTATTGTGTGGTTTCCTCCAGCCGACTGGTCTTGCCGTGGACTCAATCGATTCACCTTATGGCATACAGGAGAAAGCTCCAGGCATTGGTATATCTAGAAATTAGGTCATATTGACGTTTCCATTGCCATTTCCAGCAATAGGAACCGATCGGTACTGTGAGAGAATATTGTCATGGACAATATGTGAGACACATTTGAGTTTATAAAAAAAGAGTGATATTGAATCAATTAATACAAATACGATTTACATGGGCTATACTGAAAAATATCTCCTTTTAGCTGCGTTATTTAAAAGTAATGTAAATGTTGAGGCCTTCTGATTGTGATGGATTACAAGGTTTTGTACAGGACAATCTCAAATTGGTATATGATATATTTATCATATACATATTCCAGGATACTTACTGATTATATATATTGAATAATATCATATGCATAACGATCTATCCCCTGATTGTCTTGTAGGAATGTTTTCCATAAAGGCTGATCTTCTTTTTTTTTAAACGCAACAAAGCCCACGATAAAAACGATTTTTTATCGCTCTTTCTCTAAAGGACACCTGCCAGTATGGTAGGCTTTCCTTTTCCACTGACACGTCTCCAGACTATAGGCCGAGCTATAGGGCAAGCTTCAAATCCAACAATAGCCGGGCGTATTGAGTTTATGTACTTTTCTTCACTATTGTGAATCTTACCAAGGCGATGTCCCCATCTCCTCATTCTCCCTTTCACTGCCCTGGACCACTCCCCCATCGCTCCAGACACTTACACAGGAGGACGTTCGCCTCCAGACGGCCGCTATTGTCCCTGTTTAGACCCAGCCTGTCGTGATACGCCGAATCAAGCCTCCGTTCTGCTGACCCTGCACGCTCGCCCATTTCGCGGTTGCGTGGTTGTCAATCGCGTCCTAGTTCCCCTCTTGGCCGACCTTGCTGCACCGCTCTCCGCGCACGCAGGGTGGATTGTTTTAGTCTTCGTTCATTTACCACGGTGCCATGCTCCGCAGACCATACGGAGTAAGATGGAGGGTGGAGGGATCTACGGAACTCCAAACAAATTGAGGTGATCCCTAAGTATCCATGTCTCATCTCCATTGAGGAGTGAACAGTTGTTCTATGTTGAAACATGTGACCTTCCCTTCATTTCTGGGCTGTTTTGAGTATCAGGGGGGGGGGGGGAAATCCAACACTTTGACAGGGAAAACATCCCTTGAAAACTCTCTCTGCACAATCATAAAGTAAATTTGTATTGTCTGGTAGTAGCACAGAAGTAACTGGGTATATGCTTATTGAATATAAACTTGTTTTATATATGTAGGGTGCGTACGAGAAAAACGTAGCGATCATGTTATGTACACAGATCTGAAAGCCAACTAGCCGTGTTAGGACAGGGCTGATTATATTGGCTAGGTAATCCCCTTTCTTTGAATTTCTTTACCAAGAATCAAATACTAACACCAAATGCATTGCAATCGATGAGGACAACAATCACCAGGGGAAACTTATGTATACTTATTTATTTGGTACATGTGTACAGAGACGGCAGGTTTTCACTTCTCTATGGATCCCTGTTTTCATTTCCAGTTTATGAAATTATCATTCTTGTTTAAAACAAAAACAGTATGAATTGAGCCTTATTCACGCCAATAAAACAGTGGTTTGAACCTCTCCACATATCCTCAACTCTACTCCATGGCTGACACCGAGATGTTTTCCATTGTTTTTTTGGTCTCTCTGAGGCAACAAATTCCACATTAGAAATACCATAATTTTTTTCTGACACCAACTGTCATCTCTGCTATATGTATATATATACGAATATGTGTCTATGCCTTGGTAGGTTGTATCCTATCCAATACAGCGAGACCGCAACACGTACATTGAATTTCCCACCTATTATCTTTAGTTTCCATTGTCAGAATTGGCAGGTATGGGGAACCTTTCTGAAGGACGAACAGTCATACAAAGCGTATTCTCAGACCATGTGAACCACACACCTGCCACCTCAACACGTCACTGCAGAGTAGTGTCTGTGTTTTACATCTAATGCTAGGTTTACACCATCACCCTGGCAGTCCCGGTAATGGATTTCAGAAGAATCCTAACTCGACTTGCTACTTTTATAGTATTTTAATGGTATTTTTATGGTTATTGCCCGGTCGGCCTCCTACATCCCGTCGACCTAAGTCGAGTTAGGTTGGTCCTAGGTGGTCCTAACTCGACTTGATCTCTGCTGTAGGCAAGAAAACGGTACGGATAGGGTACGGCCAAAACGAGTTAGGGCGACTTAGGATCTCACCCCTACCGATTACGGAAGTTTCCCATCGACATAGGTCGACTTAAGACGTGCCGACCAGATAGGACTTTCATGGTATTTTTATTGGTTTTTCTACACTCGGCCCCAAATATCCCGTCGGCTTAAGTCGAGTTAGGTCGAGTTAAGATTGCGGGGCCCGACGACTTACGGCACTTCCCGACCAAATCTGTTGGGCTTTCACAGAGATGCCTACGTATATATATCTATATATCTATATATATGATATAAAATACTTTATTTCCTTCCCATAATTCACTATTTTAAAACAAAGGTAAATGGGTTTGATTAAAAAAATATAAGAAAAAAACATTCATCAAACCTTCCTGTTTACACCCGTTTACAGTTGTTCACGTTCTCTAGTGGTTAGTATGTATATTATTCATTTTATTCTCTGCCTGTGACTGTTGGAACTTCAATGAATATCCCGATGACTTAGGACGAGATAGGACGACCTATAGGCCTAGTGCTATCCGTAATCCAAGTCGACTTAGGATTCACAATCCCGACGACCTAGGACCTCCCAAGTCCAATTAGGACTAGTTACGGCAGTCACCACGCTCGAACGCCATGGGGGACTACCGGGACTGCCGTGGTAGATTTATTGACAGTCAGAAGTTCTTCCCGGCAAGCTCCCAGCAGTCAAGTCCTGTCAGGTCCAGTTAGGATTCGCATCCAAGTCCAGATACGACTACTTAGGACCTACAAGTCGAGTTAGGTTTCTCATCAAATCCTTTGCCGGGACTGCCGAGGTGATGGTGTAAACGTAGCATAAGGCCCACTCTACACCTACCGATTATGACCACCGATTCTAGAATCTGGCACCACCGACCGATTATTACACGTTCCTAAAAAAAAAGTCTAATTGAACAAATTGGACGTTAAAATACCCAAACAAACAAATCCTGATAAAATATCGGTAAGTGTAGATAGAAAAAAATTCAAACATAGTGTAGACGACTCGACGTATAAGCTAAGTCAGCAATACAAAGCATCGCCTTAAGAAAACACCTCTTCTAAGTTTTACAAATGCAGTGCTGGAATTTACCGTCTCACTTCACAAGATGGGACTACAGCCAGGTTCAGGGAATGTGCTGATCGGTATGCTAGGGCTGGTGTGATGGGGGCTCTGGGAATTCAGAGGGTCTCAGAGTTGGGAGGTCCGTGTGTTGCTGCAAGGTCCATTGGAGGTAGTATTTTGTCCCGGCCGCTACGCACGGTGCATGCTTGAGGTCATGGTTGTATGGTGGCTGGGTAGCAATGGACGCGCCATCCCGCGGCCATGGTCTCTAGAGATGTGATATTTATCATGAATGAAGCACTCCCACCACTCCTCCCCCGCCAGCACTGTCGAGTGATCTGAATATGTACGCTTACCTGAAGGCAGGAACTACTTCAATTGCAATTTCCATAAGGACACCAGTGCTGAAATGTATCTATGGCGTGATCCGTTGGCATCAATGCTCTGTCAATGTAGATTTGATTACATGGGCATAAGATAGAGTCATGTATTCAATGATTAACACAGCATTCATTTGAATGTGTTCTTGCAGTAGTTGGCTTTCAGAAAATGCATATGATAAAATCACTATACGCTGATAAGCTAAGACACTTCTCAATACGGAATAAATGAATACATGTATATCTTATTAAAGTTCCCACATACGACTTACATTTCAGATATCATTAAGCGATGGCTATACACTTGTGTCAGAACTTAAAGATTTCGACTGTTGTGTTTACTCCAACTTTATGTATTGATAAACCTGTGCACTCATTCTAGTCAACAATTAAAAAAGACCCAGCCGAATCCCTGACGTCATATCCCCAGAGACCAAAATAAATAGAATGCGAAAGCTGATCAACGTCTAAGAAAATAGCCTCTAAATATAACCCAGGCACCCCCGACTTCTTCTGGACGCAAAAGCATTACAAGAAAATTGAATGGATTTGGTGCTTTTATTGGCCACGTGAGAGGCATTCATAATGAAATACAAGATCCAACCCCAGGAGATCCATTTCAAACAGGATTACATAACAATGCCCCCCTGGATGAATGTCTTGAACTCTGCAGTGATTAATTCTTATCTTAATTTAATGCGCGATGCGGCAAAACCCTTGGGATGTTTTCTGCTAGAAGGCAGGGCTTTAGCCTGGAGAGACTTGTGTTTAATTGCTGCGCTAGTTAATGAAGGCAACACACGTTATAGTTCATTAGGGGAGATACAGTGATGACGTTCTAATCAGGCATATAACGGTACACCTGAGACCAACGGCTTCTAATCCAGTAATGAATGAAGATCAGGTACGATGCACAGACAACCCCTCAGCAGCTCAGTGATAACCGAACACTAGCTTCTTAAAGCTCATCTTTCAAGGACACTTAGCACAAAGACTGATGAATACTGAGAAGGAACTGCGTCGAGATCCGTAGCCACTGAAAATATGCCATGAGTTTGGGTTGTGGAGTATTCTCACGAGGGAAGAAGGCCTAGTGAGATCACGTAGCACGGAAAAGTTGTTCTATATAAATATTACAACCATTTATGATATTGTTCTTGAAAAATATTTGGAAATATACTATCAGTGTGTTATAAACATAAACCAAGCACATAGGCACCACACCTATTCGATTAAAACAATAAATTAAAAATATGAATTATATCAAATGTACCCTTCAGGAAGTCCGAATTCCAGGCTGAAACGTTGTCTTATCTCTGTAAAAGCCACCAACTATTTATACTCTCGAAAAATCTTTTTTTTAACTATTTTTACTTTTTAGAATCACATTTCTAATCTTTTTTTGTTTGTGAAAAACTTCCCTTGAATTGAAAATATAATAAGCGACGTTTATTTCTCAGAGTAACCGCCCCGTGGAGTCTGGGTCCAGAGTAGACCGGACCTCATTCCCAGTTGGTGATATTACCACAGCCTACATTGACATTTGGAATCAGTCCATGATGAAGCCTTCGGAGTTCTAATCTAGCAATAATTAATGCCCCAATAGCGCAAATCCCTTTTCAATGTACAGCGGTAGCCTAACCAAAAGTGGAAAAGTGTGAGGTCCACGGCACCATGTCCGGATTAATTAATCAATCAGTTAATCCAAACGGGCTACATTTCCATGGTGGCGATGCTTGAGAATGAAAGCTTTCCAGAAGTAGGGGATCAGGGAAAGTTGGTTTAGGCAGGACGCAAATATAACTATTGTGTACAGAGAAGGAACTGTATCGAGATCCCTAACCGCCGAAAATGCACTTGCGTTTTGGTTTTGGGGTAATCTCATGAGGGAAAGCTAAGTGAGATTGTGTGGCAAAGCAAAGCAAATGGTGTATCCTCAGCAGAGCTGTATGGATCGAGTGTGGTTCCGATTTTTATCTCAGCAGTATCATTGACTGATTGGCTGATGTTTGTGGCATCCTCGCCCATAGAATATAATTTACAATACTCCATTGGCATTGAGTATGAGTATCCAACAGGGAGCGCAGGGAGCGCAGATCTCATTTGACTGTAGCCTATATTACAGGGAGCTGCAGTCTCCTGTGACCACTCAATAGTCATTTGGAACGGACTACGTAGTATAATAAGGGAGCTTGGTGGTCTCCGAAGGCCTCTGGTTCTACCAAAGGGACTGGTCATACAAAATCATTGTACTACTTAAATCGCGTATACAGCAACAAAAAGGTCCATGCATCTTTTAATATTGTCCCTTGTCACTCTAGGAATGGTATCAGCTTAGATATATGATGTCTACCTTATTGTCTAAGTTTTTAGTATTATGTACCTTTGGTCGAATGTCTATAAAATGCTACCCGGTGCTAGCCATAACGTATAAATGAGGTTCGCACCCTATGGCCGCAGCGAATGACCATTAGCATGGACAGTTCAAAGGTTGTGTGTCGACGACATCGTAAGTAATTGAAATGGTGTGTCTTTGTTCCATTGAAATTACGTTTATGATAATGAGAGAACGTCCTGACTACGGATGAAACGATGTTCATTCTTGGTCTTTCATCCTGTTCCTATGGCCTTTCTCCTCCGGGATGACAGACCTCAAGCGGACATTGTTTCGTACGTACTGAGGACGTTATCCCATATTATTATACAGATGACTCCCAATTAGAGCCGCTTTTATCTATTTTCCTTCTCTAGAGATTTGTAAATAGTTGCTGCTCCATCAGTTCATGCTCATCTCTTTACGGACAAAGAGTTACATGCTGCTTGACAAGACACAGATCTATAGAGATAGTGCTGGACATGCATCTCAAACTAAGCATGCATACACCACGCACATCCACGTAACAATATCACTGTAAGGATTATTAAGGTGCAGCAGCCTGCAGTAGACAAGACAAAGACTATTGGATTAGCGAAACCCCAGCCTTTGATTATACAATCACTCAGCGGTAATCCGTGCTTAAGCCCGCCTCCCAGTGTTCACGTGGTATCCCGGTGAGGCGACAGATCGATGGGGCACTTCCCGGGGCATCAGTCTCACCCCGGCCGCCCCGCCGACCGGGCTGCTCTTGTCTCCAGGATACTGAGTAAACTCCCGCTATTACGACCACCCCAGGGACTCACTCAGAATGGGTCAATTGGCGAGGTGGTCGCTTTACCGAGAGTACATTGGCAAGGACCAGAAATGTAAGATGTTATTATTATCACAGAGCTTTACACAGAGCTTTACACAGAGCTGTTCATACAGGTGCTCACATAGCTTTATAGAGAGCCGTATACAGTAATACTCTCAAACCTGCGTCGCTGTACTCAGAAAAGGTACATTGCCAACACTGCGCGAAAACCACCATTTTATTTATATATACGCCATCGTGTAAGTGCATGTATTGGCTGAATATTGACTTGTTTTCATATATATACGCCCAGGCCTTATATACGGACGCGTCTTGGCTGTATTTCACACCAGGCGTATATGAGAGGAAATACCCTCTGCCCCGGCCGCCTCCCGCTGCCTCCCGCCCCTTTGTGTTGGTGGAAGTATAGGTGTCCTCAGTAGGAAACCCTCCCCTAGCCCCCACTCCCACCGCCACACCACCACCTCCCCCCACGCCCTCTCAGTGAAGCCCTCTTCACTGGACGCTTATATACGCCTACAGGTGAGGCGTATACACACGGGGAATAGGACGACCTTGTATACGCAAAATACTTACTTATATACACCGGGCACATTCATATATAAAATGATGGTGTTCGTGCAGTGCAAGGACTAGAAATTTAACGTATTATCATTATCACAGAGCTGTACACAGAACTATGTGCAGATCTGTTCATTGATCTACTCACAGAGTGTACCCTGACCTAGCCACAGAGCTGTGCATAGATCTTCTCACAAAGCTGTACACTGGGCTGCTCATAGAGCTGCATGCTGAGCTTCTCACAGAGCTATATACTGAGTTGTACACTGAGCTGTACACTGAGCGGTACACTGAGCGGTACACTGAGCGGTACACTGAGCTGTACACTGAGCGGTACACTGAGCGGTACACTGAGCGGTACACTGAGCGGTACACTGAGCTGTACACTGAGCTGTACACTGAGCTGTACACTGAGCTGTACACTGAGTGGTACACTGAGCTGTACACTGAGTGGTACACTGAGCTGTACACTGAGCTGCTCACAGAGCTATATACTGAGTTGTATACTGAGTGGTACACTGAGCTGTACACTGAGCTGTACACTGAGCTGTACACACAGGTGGTCACTGAGATGTACTCACATCTGCCCACAAAGCTGTACACACAGCTGTCAACAGAGCTGCTCACAGAGTCGCTCACAGACCATACAGAGAACTTGTCATCGAGCTGCTCGCCCAGTTACTCAGCACACACGGCGTGATTGTCCGCCGTTATACCCGCTCCACTGACTCGCAAACCCATTCCCGGCTCGCCCCGTGCGTCGTGCAGCGCGTGAAAACATCGTAACGCCCTAGCTACACGCCTCTCCCATGCGATCTCCGCCATCTGCGAGCAGCTCGCCCCTTGAGTGCTCAGCTCTATGGGAGTTCTCACACACCTAAATGCCTCCTAGACGAGGGATCGTGCCCTGGTCAGAGTGAAGGGCACCCGGTGTGAACAGCGCCAAGTAGAGCGGACTGGCATTAAAGCTACACGCCATTGATATTAACAGTCGTATGTCGCGTGCCAGGAATCAAGAACGCACTTTCATCTGACGCCTGGAGGCATCGTAGAAATGCATGCCGCCAAACTATTACGTTGCAGGTATCGCCTTTGTAAACTCAGTACTTTGGCGCGAGAACTTTGCACTGTATTGGATAAAGATAAAACGGGGGTCTAATATTTGTACACATGCATTTGGTCTTGAATGTGTCATTATTAATATTATTATCATTGTTGTTGGTATCATTATTCTTATCATCATTGTTGTTGGGGAAAAAAACCACTCACGTATGTACGCTAATTTCCTTTTCACATTGAATAATTCTCATGCAATAATTAATAAGTTCATTTATGGTTAGCGATGTTGACCCTATCTTTATGAACTCACTATTTGTTAGGGGAACAAAGGCATGGTCGGGGATCTTAAAATTGGATTGATTAGTGGATCCTTTGTATCATCATAGGACCTATTCCCTGTGGTCGCCCACCGGAAAGAGGTATCGCTTGACAAATCCTAGATAGAAAAGGCCATCGAGTGCAGTGTACAATGTGGTCAATTAGCAGCATCCTTTCAAGACCTTCGTAGCATTTTACTACCGCTCTTAATAGGATGTTCGAAGCACTGGTATCTCTTTATATAAAGAAAATGTATTATAACATACCTGAGCACGAACCTCTATGAAATACTACCCGCTGGGTGTGACGTTTAAATGTTTGGCTTGCTATGAGGCTGAGCATAAAATGGCATAAAGGGATGTTTTGTTTCGTGATTCTCAGTTATATAATCATAACGAAACATTGTTACTGAGCCCATAGTGATGGCTGTTTTTGGTCTTTCGTCCAATAACTACGGCCTCTCAGCTATGGTGTCGCGCCGTAGTTAAGCGATGAAAGACATTGAACGTCCATCACTACGTGCTTGGTAATTACATTGCCTCATATCTCAGGCCTCACATCTGTGGTTATACCACGTGTTTGGAGGTAAGACTATGATAGCCTCTACCTGTGTTACTGTACTTCAGTATACTGAGAAAATCGCGTGCCACCGTATCCCTGTGTAAAGTGAGACATCTTATGTCTGCTGGAAGCTGGTCAAATTACCACCTCCCGTGAGGGACTGCCAAATAATCACCCAGCAGTCGACTGTATCAAGACCTATCATTTCTGATGGATTGTGGCAGCTGTCATTGTTAGGCTGATATAGATACCACTATTCCTGGTGTGTCTGGTGGTGAGTGGGTATTGTCGACCACACAGTCTTAATTAATATGCATATTGTATCTGATCTCAGGCCACGTTACGGAGGCACTGAAAACCCCTTACAAGGCCCGAATAATATGGTCAGCCCCCTGTAGCATGTGACTAGAGTGTACGACAGGAATTATGCAAGCAGAGCCTATAGGCTGGACCCTCCCTAATACCAGGCCGAACGCTAGGTAGCGTTGGGACTGGGCGTTGTCGTCCTATCTCCATAATGGCGACTGCCTTCATGACTTAGCACCCAGTGGGCTGCCAATATATTGAGAAATCACCATCACCTGCACAATGCCAGCCCTGGTTTATCACACTCATATGACAGGATTGCCGGGCAACACCCTTCTTTATGGCCAGAAGAAGCAATTGCCGGATATTCTCTGTCCTTATTGTGGCCGTATTCTTGATATCGTGAGAAATTAAAAAACAAAAACTGGCAGCATCGAGTGAGAAACGTGGGGTTTTTTTTTTCTCTCTCTCTCTTCGGTGTGGAGGTGTTGTATTCATAGTTAATATCATCCATACAGATGTTTGCCCTGCAATAACATGAAAGATGAGGTAAACAGATAAAAGGAAATTCGTAGAAGCGACCGTTTCCTGCAGTTTATCCTGTGCACAGAAGTGCGTTAACAGCGCAATGTAAAACCTATCAGGTGGCCGCCCGATTAGACTCGTGTTTCTTGTGTGGGGGCGTGGTACACCGTGGGCACTGTGTATACAAGGAAAGTGGATAAAACCAGTAGAGTTTCCCTCTAAAGCCATTCGCAAAGCCCAGCTTACAGAAAAATAGCTGGATTGGCTGAAAGGCACGTTTGGTACACCTTTCATAATGGTGGCAGACTGTTTGCCGGGTCCTATGTCCACAAAATGCTAACTTGGAATTGTCTGTGGTGCCTGCAATGAGACGGGGGTGAGTTACTTGACCTTCTTCCGCCGGGTGTAAAAAGAAAAAGCTCGCGTGAATTCCATGCAGGTCCCGGTGGCGGTCGATAAGCCATGCCGATGCTATTTATCATTCGGGAAGCGTGGAGTTATTGTTCGGTGGTGTCATTGTTTGCCGTCTGTCTCCATTCATATCCCAAACACAACCCACCAAGATCCCAGCATCCTCTGGTAGAGTGTCTCCTGAAAGGACCCCGCGTAATTTAATATCCTTGTCATTCATATCCACCGACTAATAGTCCATAGTTGTACATATTGCTGGCCTGGCGGCCAGGGACTTGGATGTAGTTGTGATGTATGTGAGGGGCTCATCGTGTACTGAAAGAGCAGCTCAGTAAGACGGAATATTCACTGAGCTAATCAGGACGAAACAGACGTGTAGTGACAGGCAGGGCGGCCATCCTCATCCATACCCTCCCTTCCAAGCCTATGGGCGCTATCACTTACCGCTAGTAGTATACACAAACAGGGTTACTGTAGTTGTACATAAATAATACGCGGAATAATTGTAAATTGGATTATCTAGATGCCGAAGGCAGAGGGGCAATTCTACCATGTATCTATGAGATACAACTACTGTTAGTCTCATTTCGGTTTATGATATACCTTAAAATGGCGTTATTTAACCCTACATTGATGTTGATTAAATGTCAATAACCCGTACGTCACAGTAACAGATACAGTCATAACGACGCCATGGGTCGGAGAAGGCGCAATACGTAGGAGATACGGCCGCAGGTATATAACGATAATGTATATATTCCCACAAATAAATGCAAAGTGAACAGTATGTCTCCCATTCCTGTGCATTTCTGCTGGTTCGATATTTCAATTGATAGCGGACTTAAACACAGTATTAATTTAAAGGCATACCATGAAAGACCCTGTGAGCATATAAAGAGGTCCAGCCAAACGGAACGTGAGTTGACTATGGAGTCCCTAATCGAAGTTGGCGTGACTGTGGCTGTGCTTTAGTAATGAGATCTGTTTTTAGATATGCACGGAGAAACGGTAACACTTTACGGTGAGAACTTAAGCTTTCAGGACCGTCCAAGCTATGACAGAATTGTTAAGAAAGTGACAGGCAATCAGACGTTAAGTCTTGTTTTGCTTTTATGAATTCTACTCATGGAAGATTGTTGTTTTGAAAGTTTCATTTCATCTATTTTAACTGTCGAACTGCAAGATCGACTGGACTTTGGAAGTTTGGCAACGAAATGGCATTCACCGACCGCCTTATTATTGGTCCAATTAATGAAGTCGAGCTGAGCCCGGTAATATTTCCTTGCGCTGTCGTAGGAACCACGATTATATCTCAGCCTTTCCAGTGTAGCTCATATTTTACCCTCTTAAATGTCTCTTATTGTTATTCCCGTATTTATTTGCAACGATAAGTTTATAATATATAAATAGGTCACTATGGAACTTTTTCTTTTGGGAAAGCTTCTTCGACCTGGAGAATACATCGATGTCAGACCGTTTTGGGTTGACTTCCCAGCATGAGAATGTGAATTTGTTTTGCTTTTTTTGCTTTTTTTTTTTTGCCTCACATCTGGAATTGTTATTTGAAAGCATGGAGTCGGAACAATCACGAGTAATATTTACACACTCAACATAGTTATATAGCTGTGATTACATAGTAATCTTGGTTTATGATGCAAAATAATTATACCTTTACTGTTTGCTTTTTTTGTAAGCCATTAGCCGGTAATCATGGTTGTATGGCAGTACACTTTGTTGCTGTAGAGGTGATGTGGTTATCAATAATAGGTAAGCACAGAACTAAAGGAGTCAATGAGCCATCCGGCAAATAATTAATCACCATGATTATACATTCATTGGGTCGGTTTTGCACATATTACAGTCGCAGTCTCCCACCATACCATTTTACACCTTCCATAACTTCCGTGTTACACTCAGGTAACACTTATGTTTAAGGTTACTTTTGTTCTTCAAATACGATGTTTTATCTTGTTTTTTGTGTGTATATAACGCAACTGCAAACAAATATGAAGAGTTATCATAATATACCAAGTACCATGGTGCAAGATATATATAGCAGGGTGCATAATCATTATTATATACTTTTGGCCGTATATCCTATGTATACCGCCTGCTCCTACAAATGTCATTTTATGGCCGTAGCTCACTCTATGACGTACGGGGTATGTGATCATGTGACTAGGTATAATTTCACCGTTTTTGATTATATAATAATTCGAAAACAGGATGACTGTCTTTGAATAATAGTATAAATCTGATTAATGATTTCACCTTGTATTTTTGCCGTACGAAAACAGTCTGTTTCCGTATACTGCGATGAGATGATGAGTCAGAATTACTTCCCGCAGTTATCATTTAGTCAATTATAGAGTTTGATTGGATTGAATCTTTACAGTTAAGCTGTGCTTGACGTGATCAGCTGTCTGCACTTCCCGGTCTCTGACAGATAGCAGCGACAATTTACAACCAAACAAAATTCTCACAACTCCCGGAACATTCATTAAGGGCCATTCTTCTCTAATTGCATAAAAACCAACCAAGAACTAGTCAAAACACCTCCCAGGGGAATTCAATAATCGGAACCGAATGCAATCATTAAAAGCTGGTTAGATTTTAAGAGGATTGAATCAAGGTTGTTCAGTGTGCCAACAGGTGGATAATTCGTTGTTTTTATATGGGTTATCCGTGTTAGGTCCCCGTAAATCATCGACAAAGCGAGGTTCTTTATTCCCGGCAGCCCAATTCTTTCCCCACCGTTTTAGCAAAATTTAATCTGTTAATGCCTGAGGCATATACAAAGAGAGAATTTTCCACACCCGTGAAGGCAGTGTTGGGGTGTTTTAAGAGAGTGTGTGGAAGGTAAATCAAGCGCCGGAGAGTGCTCTTTACAGGGAAAAAGCTCTACTCAGAAAACACAAAACGTTGCATTACTTCTAGTACTTGTTCCAGCCCAAATCTTAACTCTTTTTCAGTTTTTTTCGAGATGTCTTTGTACTGTAATGAATATGATTTTCAGGGTATTTTGGTAAAAATTAAGGTAAAGTTTTTACCCTCACAATAAATGCCCCATTCGTTGGCAACTCTACGATAGGTCGTATGTAGTTTGCACATAAAGGAAACATTTTATTTAGGCATAATATATCACATACCGTATTTATATTTTAACCTATATAAAGTGATGTTCAGGGAAGATGGGCAGGGAAACCTGGTGTGTCTTATCGAGTGCAGTACAAGCAAGTGAGGAGGCGGCGGAAAATTGCCTCTTTATTATATACATGTGCACGTCAATAGATAACTAATAAATATTCAGGGAAAAAGATATACATGTAATGACACAATATTTATATGAATATGTTTACGATATCAATTGTTTTTAAACGGTGTGAAAAAATACGAACCTTAAGGGAAGACTATTTGTCTGCATCAACGTAGAAGGGCTGTATCGGCATGGATTGCGCCTTACCACAGAATAAGTCAATTTTTCTACCATTCAGACTTTGAGCTATTGGCTTTGACGGTCTAATGTGGCTCATATTCTGATTACTCCGCACTGTAAAATAGGATAAATGAAACGCATGGTGTTCACAAATCAGTGTTGGTCACATAACATTACTTTGTCAAGATAGAATTGTCTTTAGATATTGGAGCTAGCTAATCAATGATTTGGTAGCTAAAAGGAAATAAATTAGCTAACATGAAGAGGTATCAGATTCCTGTGAATTAGGGAGAAGGAGGAAAAAAACGCGGGAAATCTGAGCGATTTCAAGATGAGCAGACAAAAGAAGATAGTTAGGACTATTCATGGACAGGCATCCGTGACAGTTTCAAATTCTGAATTGAGGATCAGATAATTCG
The DNA here is from genome assembly GCA_950022655.1 of Alentia gelatinosa. NCBI lineage: Eukaryota > Metazoa > Annelida > Polychaeta > Phyllodocida > Polynoidae > Alentia > Alentia gelatinosa. Next base: position 47,448,296 of record OX465586.1, read on the forward strand.
CTCTTGATTTTGTCGGGAAGGGTACCACAATGCATAAGATTATATGACGCCCAATATGATAAACATCTGAAAGGTCAATCATAGGAAAGATTAGGACAGTCAACTTCACATTTGCTTTAAGTTGTATTACATTTCTTTTCACCAAGAAATTGTTTGATGTCTAGCGGAGTCGACTTGATATGATACTAATGCCGAGTTGGTTCTTACTCCATAGTTTCATTTGGGAATATGCCAAAGTGGCTTTGATATTCCACTGCACTTAATCACAACGGATTATTTCGAATTTATCAGCTCCTCAATGAATATGACCAAACATTTCGTCCTTTGTGAGAAATTTGAGTCTGCCAATTTAATGTTATAAGATACACCACTTTAACCCTCAAGGTCATCGTTAAAAGCTATCTCGCAGGAAGTTCATGGAAATGTAGGAGGTTAACATAATTGAGTGAATAAGCCATCTAATTGGCTTTGCAGAACTTCCTCTTCCGTTAATTTGTTTTGGTCTTGCACAGGAGTCTGGAAGTGCACTATTGAAAATTTTATTAAGAGTTGCTTCTTTTTTTGTGTATTTTTGTTGTGTATCACAGGCATTGGGAATCAACATCAGACAGCGCTCAAACTTGTGAGTCCCTGAAGCATATTTATTGCCTATTTTCGTAGTTTTACCATAAGGAATAGCGTTTAGTAAGCTCACTATCTCTACCAAAGATTACCACCCTTACATATTTTAGAACGCGTAGGCTGTGTATTTCTCAATATATTACATCCTATAATCGTGTGCAAGGCAGGAATACATATCAGGTTGCTTTCCTTTGCCCCTTTGAGATTTTGCAGAATGTTCAGAAAGTCATTCTTCTCTAGTTCCCTGAAAATGCAGTATTTGTGTATCTAATACTTTTGCTATTGGTACGGTACTGATTAAATGCACTGTACAGTGCATTTACAGGCTAGGGTGTGTAGTTAGATCAGTGGTCAAGGCACTGGAGGTTGTTGGTTCGATTCCCACTGCAGTCACCTTTGTCCTTCATCCCCAGCAGTGATAAACTTACTGCTATACCAAAGGCCAGTCCTTCTCATACCATATCCATGTGGGGAGTGTCCAGCCACCTTTCTCCTTCATCCCTTATGGTGGTAAACTTTTTGCTCTATCAAAGGCCAGTCCTTCTCATACCATGTCTGTGTGGTGTGGTGTGCAGCCAATTTTCCCCTTCGTCCCCAACAGCGGTAGACTAATGACTGCTATATCAAAGGTCAGTTCTTCTCATACATGGCTATGTGATGTGGTAATCATATTTGGATCACTGTCTCATAATAGATTTTTGTCATATATTTCTGCTTAATCGATATTCTATCATTCTACTTCTTCTCACAATAAATACCCATGAACCATTCAGTGATCTCACCATAGATTTGCTCTTCCATCTTTGGCCATTCAAAGAATGTATTGTTCATATACAAAATATAGACTTGATTATATCAAAACTAGTAACTTCATTGTGATTTGAATTCCACTTTCATTTATATTTAAATTACTCCCATGTGCCATGCAGAATGCCTCCATCAGTCCGTGTGCATTTATTTTCCAAATTCACAGCTCAGCACGGACAGGGGTGGGTAGTCCATCTCAAGAAAACAGCATAACCTGTAGTATGGTCAACTCTTATCAGAGGGCATCGTTCTCGTGTGCCTCCAAGCGGTCAGTGAAAAATACTCGGGTATCATTAGCCATGACACAGGTACATGAGCTTGTCATCTGAGTTTAGAATTGTATGGATTGACACAAGCAAAAGGTTGTGGTCTCATTGCTTTCTCTCAAGGAAAGGAGCTTAGAAAACTTAAGTTTAAGTTTTTCTCTCCACGAGATTTTCGCTCTCGTGGCTCTTCAGTCGCCAAGACTAAGTCTGGCTTACTTTGTCACTATGTGCAGGAGAAGCTTCAAGTAGATCCGACCAGAATCATATTTTATATATATATATATATATATATATATATATATATATATATATATATATATATATATATATATATATATATATATATATATATGGTAGGTATACATTGAGTAGTAGCAGGAGACGGGTTCTAGAATCGTTCACCAGGGCAGCGTTATGTCTGATATCCTAGTTTCATTTCGAGGTAGAGAGATGAGAAAAACTGTCCCTGGAGCATGTCATGCCAGGTGGCGTTTTTAAAACATTCAAATCAGGTTTCCACTTTGATCCATGGGATTTCCCTGAGGCCACACTATCCTCAGGGGAATCCCTACTTCCATCAACTAAGTTCTCCCCAAATGAGAACCACTTCAATTTCACATCCTGATTCGAATATTCGGTTTGGTATGAAAATGTCGAGTGGAGATAAAAAAAGATAGTCGTGATGTTTAGGCTCCAAAGGATGGATTGATTAGCTCCGGCATATTTTTGTACCATTCTGGGCCGCTTCGGCATCCGCGCCCCAAAAAACGACTAGTGTCGCTGGTAATGGATTGATGGGCTGTGGTGAACAGCCATAGATAAGGGTGCCAGTTCGACTGGGCTTCTGCTACTCGACTACCCACGTCCTTGTCCAGTGGGCGATAAAGGAGGAATCTTCGCGTGCGCAGACTGTGGGGTTGGTGGTCAGTGGAGGCCGCCATGAAAGGCAGGCGGTCTCCTACGTGAGGCTCAGGGCGCACATAAAAGCCTCTGTGACCAGCGCAGCACGTGCTTTACCGCCGGTTCCTGGCCGGCGCTGTAGTTGTTTACTGCCCGTCTACTTCCTGTTCGTAGTGCCGATTGTTTCCACCAGGTGGACACCACCCACCCTCCCCGCGTGACCGTCCTCATCGAAATGCGCTGAGGAAGTCCACGCGCCTGCGCCGACTGACGCAACATCCGTAGAATAGAGCCAGGCTGGGAGTTCACTTCCGCCTTGAAGTATTTATTCTGTCTACCAACAGTTCTGGTACCAGTGTTATCCTACCCATTTGCTTAGCTTACTGTAGATCTCGTCCTTTTAGACTGTATATACTCATTATATGTTTGAAAGTTGAATTTTGCTAGCTTCCCTATGTGTTCTGTTGCAAATAACCAAACATCAAACAGATATATATATATATATATATATATATATATATATATATATATATATATATATATATATATATATATATATATATATATATTTATATATGCCACACACACGCCATAAAGAAGCAGTTCAGATAATCCAGAGTGTCTGATATCCTAGTTTTATTTCTAGGTAGAGAGATACCAAAATTAACTCAAACGCCGCCCGCCCGCCGAGAGAAAACCGCCACATACCAGCAGTCGTTCAAGCAGATCGATCGTCTACCCAACATAGATACCGAAATAACTGTCGAAGAGTTCTGAGCAACCCCCCCCCCCCCCAACATGGGTGTCTCGTTCCGCGGGGTGTCCCTTAGGGGTATGTCGGCTATTAGCCGTGGAAATAATATATTACTCCAGAGGTAACAAATCTCTAGCTACATATATATAGGTCTTGCCATGACATGCAGTAATGATTTACACCCTCAAAGTATTTTAGTGACATAACTTAGTATCCATTTTCCACATACACTTCTCACTTATTCATTTCAATGTCACGTATACTATATGAAAGTGGAATTGAACTACATTTGCTCACAATAAGGTTGCGTAGTGCCGTTGAACAAATCCAATTTAGACATAGATATATATAGGAAATACTAATGCGTTTAGCTGCATGACTGGTAATGAGCAATTGAGGCCCAGTCCATTGTTTTGTGTGCTTGACAGCTGCCTAGACCATTTTGTAACAACAATTAGGCAATGTAGGTGATTGATTGCCTTAATGTCCTTCTCACCATAGTCTGGGAAACATACCGTCTGTCTTTCGGTATGTTCACACTGCCTTCTCTACAATAGAAAAACATGGAAGTGTTGGCGTAAATACAGTCTCTGGCAAGGTCCAACAAAAGTCTGTTTGTGGACATCGTCAGAACAGCTCTTCAAAGCTCTCTCATTTGCAAAGGAAGCACTAAAGTTATCATGGTTCATGTTAGTTTATCACGCAATGTGACCCGAGGTATTTCTAGTGCAATATTAGGAATACACTTTTTTCTTCATAGGAGCTTCGCTCTTTCTTTTTTTCTTTTTTTAATCAATCAGTTAATGTAACATAGTAGATAAGCGATCACTGCAACGTTAAACAATACAAATATCCAAATATAAATACATGTACATGTGTACTATTCATCAGGGAACAATCTGGAATCTTATAGCATGATATATGTGCAGGACCCATCGTGTATTTAAATTCTAGATACTGGATGCAAGTAAGTTTTTTCTAAAAGGAATACATGCAATCTTATGGTGGAAACTAGCGTCTAATAGTTTTTCCGTTAAACATAAAACTCGAATATTGTCAATATTTGTCTTCTTTTTTAATTATATTGATGAGATAGATGGCGATATTCCTACTTACCAATGTTGTACACATCCATGCATTTTATTACTTCAATAAATCAGCTCTTTCATTTTCATATACCTTCTGCATCTTATTGTGAAGAAGCCGTGACTATGGACGTCCTTCCATACAATTGGCTTTCTTCTTGAAAGCCTGTCTGGTCTTTGAGGTGTGAAGCTGGTTTTTAATGCTCTTACACCGTTCCAGACCCTGTAATAAGGTGATTCATTTTTACAGAATTCTGTCCTGTGTTATGCCAAATGTCCGTTTATATGACACGCCCGTCGTGTATTCCTTGTCATCATTTGCTATGGGAAGAATACGTAGTGTCTTTGAGCACTATATCTCATTCAAACCCAACAAGTATTATGAATATTGGGAGTAGCGGTATAGTAAATCTTTTATGTAGTTCACTGACAGCTATACAGTCCTGATCCATTGCCTGCTGTTGCCTATATATTTCTGTTGGAATAAAAACAAGGGCGTTCACTTCTTTTAGATTTATTCCTTTATTGTGGTGTAATGCCTACCTAAGCGATTTGCTAACAGGAGAAACGGATCTGTAAACAACGGCTAGGTATCTGGTACAGGGTGATTTCTGTATTGACATCACTTCATCACTATACTCAGCAATGTTTGAGTTCTGATGTGAAAGTATCCCCATGAAAGAACTGTTTTTTAAACAGAAACGGAATGAGGAAAAGAAGCATGATTAAAAAAAATAAAAAACACATCAGTATTACAGTGAATAGAAGACAGTATGCTATGTAGCCGTCGTGCTACGGACACCATGCTATGGAAACTGGACAGTACGCTACACTTTCACGTTATCCTGTGGTGACATCCTGGAACACTGTGCTATGGGTTTTCTGTCGTCTCATTTAGGGAAAACATTTTTAAAAGGTATCTGTATACACACCTATAGATATATATATACCTGGTATGTTGGCATTATTGTATTTCATATTCACAGTCATGTTTAATCTATGAAATGAAGTTATTTGAAGCTTTATGATGTCCACTGCGCAGTCCACCGTTTAAACCGCGAGAAACACTGTACACTGGCGATGTAGCGTAGTGTCCAGATATGATTCAAGTCATTACGGCACACACATGTATCTGATGGAGAAGCTTCATATAATTATATTTCAAATTCAGTTATCATGAAATGATATATTTTTTCCGTTGTTTGGAAATTTGAAATGTATGATATATGTTAAATATAGCTGCCAGCTTATAGTCTGGAAATGAAGGCAATTTCAGAGCTGGATGGTCATCTGACAATCATACAATGGGGATGCTTTTTAGTTCTATGGCATAAACATTATGATGGAGGGTGTGGGAAGCGTATGCATCAGTATTCGCCCAACACAGCGCAAGTTTTATGAGTGCAATTTCAGCTAGAATTCACCGACTATGACTGCAATCTCAAGTACAAATGGATTCAGTATTTGCAAGATAATGCAAGAAGTGCCTCCGCACTTATATGGTTGTTTACATGAGAATATTGGTCAGATAAACAGAGTGGGTAATGATTGTGCTTCACATTCAAAGAACTGTAGAAATGGGTCATGAATCGCAATACGACGCTGCTATTCACCCATGTAAAGGAATCTAACCCAACTGACTCTCTTTTTACTGGCGATTTGAAATCTCAATTTGAAATTGAGAAGAGATGAGAAAGTGAATTACACAATATTGCAGGGCAAACGTGTGGCCTTTTAAGTCCGATCAAATTGAGCAAGGGTTATGAGAGGGCTATCGTAGGTTACCAATGGCGTCATCCTGATAATTGCGAAGTAGCACGAATACCGGATATTGCTTTTACCAAAGAAAGTGGAATTAAAGTTCTACACTCTTTGCCATAACCATCAGCTATCCAGCCCATCATCGCGCATACAGGGGCAGCGTAATTTTAAACCGCTGGTTTAAACATGAGTTTTTCAGCAACGAATCGAAACATTCGGCTTAAAGACAAATGCTGGTACTTGGGTGATTTCTAAATTCTTTTGATTTTTGCAAATAACTCTGGATAATAAAAGTTCCATATATCTGCAAATAGAAAATACAAAAAAAAATGGCATGTCACCATGCTAACTTCTATGGGAAGGCCATCTGAAAATGTAAGTGCTTAACTATTGGTGTCTACGGGAAACTGCAATATTTTGACTTTGTTGATAAATGACATTGATGTTCTATTGCTATCTTCAAATAATTCTGGATTATGATAGTTGGGAACATGTACAAATGAGAAATGCTAAAAAATACTGTCACCATGCTTATTCTATGGGAAGGCCATCTGAAGAAGTAAGTGCTTATCTATTGGTGTCTATGTGAAACTGCTATATTTTCATGAAACCAGATAGCAGCACCAGTGTTACACAGGGGGAAGTGCGATACCTGCCCGAATTTGTCTTTAATATAACACAAACTGTATCCATATAGATGGATATCCCCGTACAATACGACGCAAAGTTACAACAGTGCTGGCCACATGCCTGCCCTGTGTTCTCAGCGATGTCGACATCAATCTACGTTGTCCTCTTTGATAATGCGTGAAATAACAGGGCACGGTGGAGTAATCAATATCATGGATTTTAAAAGATATATAAGAGCTTACAAAGTGCGCCAAGCGCTGAGGTTTTGATTTTGCATAGTAAGATATGTAATAAATGAGTCGCCGAAAGTGCATCCTATGTGTTTAGATCGACAAGGATATTTTTTGTAAAACAAAGAGAGAACAAATTTAGCCTCATTCACACCAAAATTGGTGGTTCAAACCTCCCCACACCCCCCAGACCCATCCCATAGCACAATGAAGGTATGTTATACATGTTTTCTCAGTCTCTCTGAAGCAATAAATTCCACATGACCCCAACTGACATCCCTATTACAAACAACCAAGATTAGAGCTTGTGCACGGTGTAATCTCATTGGCTGTTAAACCAACAGCCAATAGGGGATGATCAGTCTCGTTTTGGTCAGTCTATGAGGGTGCTCCTGACACTCTCAGAGTATAATATAGTTTCTAACCTGCCACTATCTGGGCATGTTAGGAACTAGAGTGAGCGATAATGGGGATGGATATGCTATTCACAGAATAACAGCCATACTGTAGACATCATGGTAGGAAGGAGGCAGCCAAATGGTGACTGGTTATATTCAGTCATATTGTTACGAATAAATGCGTATAATTTTAATGATTAGTCTCACATAGGAACCAATACCATTGGCCAGTATAGTGAACCGAACTTGTAACTGGTTATATTCAGTCATATAGTTACAAATAAATGCATGTAATTTTAATGATTAATCTCACATAGGAACCAATATCATTTGCCAGTATAGGGAACCGAACTTGTACCATCAGATATCTCCACTGCGCCTGACTGTAATCTATCGTCCCGTGATACTACCCCGAAGTGGTGGGTTCCTGTTGTCCCATAAGGGCGTGTTTACTAACTGCCGGCCGTTGTCCTCGGAGAGGGCCGGCTAGATGATGGATGCGCGCCCATTCAGCGGCGCGTGTTAATCAGGGCGATATGTATTGTGGCGGGCGCGCCTTTTATCCCGCCGCCCGGCGCCGAGGGTGAGCAGCTCCTCGTTAGGGCCGTGAGCCGAGCCGAGCTGCTCGTGTTCGGGTCAGACCTCCGCCTGCGCCCGGCTCTGTCTCAGATAGACTGGCCACAGTCCCTATGCACTCCGCTTCTGCCTCCCTTTCAACCGCCACCGCCAGTCTTAAAGGCATATCCTACTCATCATTTTAACGTCAAATGAGTAAATTTAACGTTTTGTCCAGTGTTTCAATCCCAATAGGTAAAATAGGCCAATTTATATTTGTTTGATTGAAATAGGAAATGTATTGATAAATATGGGTTTCTTCAATTCCCTCGAAAATAAGGCTGGTGACCTTTACTTGTTAATACTTGAATGTATAATACTACACATTGACTTATTGTGTGAAAGTTTGAAGAAAATGACATGGGGTTATATGTGAATAACAACTTCTTAGAATTGTTATATATTCTATTACAATAATATTTATATCTGATCGTGTTTATGTCGTCTGTCCTAACGCTTCACCCCCTTTACACCTATCGCTCCACCTCGCGCCTCCACCTCAGCTGGGACATATTTGATTCCAGGAAAGTTACATATTGTAATTTGTTGATGTAATCAAAGGCTTAAGCAACTTTGGGCGTCAGATAGGGATCGGCGGGTGTCTGGCTACCACTCGGCGACCATGGATCTAGTGGAAGACCCTCTTAATTAACACCCCCCCCCCCCCAACCACCCACCCATCCACTGGACACATTCCTGTTAGGGGAAGTCTAAATAGTGTGAAGTAATTTCTCATTGAATTTTCATAATCCAAGACTCGAGCAAGTCTACGTCTCAGGTTGCCCAACCACCAGCTACAGAAGTCACCCCTGACCTGTAGACGCCTCGGGAAGGGATATGTTTCTGTATAATATGGAGTAATCAGAATTTCCACGTCATGTGATCTCCAACTGTGAGCATTCATTTAACGTCGAGGAACCAGAACGCTGGGGGCTGATATAGGCGTATATTCCTGCCAAACATTGGGGGGGAAGATGTGCCTAGGTTAGATAGTCTAATTGAATTTATTTATATAGCAGCATAGAACATCAATTTCAGATTGCAATTTATATATTCTGATTGAATTGTTCTCTTTTTCATTTGTTCAATTTGTAAACTAATTTTCATTCCTAACTCAGAGTGCATTAACTAGATGAACAAGATCCATCATATACAACGACCCGGCGATTAAAATCTGCTTTTGCTTGTATTAGCCTTGAGGGGGATTTTGGAAAATATTACAAACAGATTAAATCAGAGCCACCCGTCGTGACAAAGAAATACATACACAATATCAACCTGTTTCTGATACTAGTGGGCCTATCTTCCGCTTAGTTCATACGTTGTGATATCCGAGCATGAGCGAGATTATTGCGTAGAGTCAACTACCAGGATTATTCAAACTGAATATCAAAAGCAGATTGATATTGTATTCATTATTCACCATTGCAAATTTAAGTTATAAATGGAAAGAAAATATTGCCGCCGATCTTCTCGCGCACTATTTTGCACGTTAAGTGATGTTTGAAGATGCGTTTTTTTTCGTAATCCCCTTTACGAATATTTGTATTCTCATCGGCAGCGATCTCGAGACTCTATACGTTTATAATGACAGTTATGTATGAGGTTGAAATGAATGTATACCTCAGGCCTATAGGAGAGTAATTGTTAGATAATCTAACAAGATTATCTATGGAAACGAAAACCAAGTGGTCTTATCAAATATAGCCAACAAGCCACAGCTGATTTTCTGAGGCCATAAAAAGAGAAACACCTTTTGAAAGGCACCGAGACGGGTCATGGTACAGCTGGCCAAGAAAAGAGTGAAGCCTCGGGTTCAAGCCCGACCTAACCTTTAGCTGAATGTCATAGTGACCTCTCCAGTCTTGGGGGGACATGAAACCAGAGTCTTGTCACTGTTTTTATGACCGGAAGTTCTGTCTGTGTGCGCCGGAAGCTGGGCTGTTTTTGTCTGAGGTGGACAGGTGAACGATAGACTTGGTTCTTGACAGCCTGTGGAAAACCTCGTTAATCAGTTCTATTCATCGTGGGTATGCAGACCAAGTCGTCTGATTCTTCTGATAGGTGGTCCTTAGTATATTTGGAATTGTATACCCTCCGCTTATTTTAGGGAAAGGGAGATAGCTCAGTGGTTAAAACACTGGACTCGTAATTTCAATGTTGTGGGTACGAGAGCCACTGCAGCCACCTTTCTCCATCATCCCCAGCAGTGGTAGACTCACTACTATGTCAAAAGCCAGTCCTCGTACCATGTCTATGTGATGAGGTGTGCAACCACCAATCTCCATCATCCCCAGCAGTGGTAGCCTTACTCCTATATCAAAGACCAGTCCTTCTCGTACCATGTCTATTTGGTGTGGTGTATAGCCACCTCTCTCCTTCATCCCCAGCAGTGGTAGACTTACTACTATATTGAAGGCCAGTCCTTGTTTTACCATGTCTATGTGGTGTGGTGACCAGCCACATTTCTTCCTTATCTCCAGCAGTGGTAGACCTATTGCTATATCAAAGGCTAGCCCTTCTCATACCATGCCTACTTAGTGTTATATGCAGCCAACTTTTTCCATCATCCCCAGCAGTGGTAGACTTTTTGCTATATCAAAGGCCAGTAATTCCCAATTCATGGCTATGTGATGTGGTGTGCAGCCACCTTTCTCCATCATACCCAGCAGTGGTACACTTACTGCTTTATCAAAGACCAGTACGTCTCAGTCGATGTTTCTGTGGTGTGAGAAGTAAGTTAAGTCTAACTCTGTAAATGTGTAGATGTGAGATTGCTACATAAAATCCATCAAATAGATTCGATCAACACCCTCCTGGTGTATACACAAGAGTATTGAGAAAAACCTGAACCTTCGGAAAGTCTGGAAATGACCTGTAATGCTTGGCGGGACGTTTAATCAAACAAACAAGTACGTAACCTCCGATTTACTAGAATTAATTACAACAGATGCGATTCAATTCTCTTAAAACACATCTAAGTAAGTTTTAAAAAACGCATAAGTCTACGGTCATGCCGATTATAGAAAAATATCATTTTTATTGAATCAATCTTTATGGTGTATCCTTTTATTTGAACACCACGGAATATGTTTTCGGGAACTCAACAGTCATGGGACGGCTTTTTCTGTTTAAGTAACAAAAGAAAACGTTTTCAAATTATGTTTTCGTTGTTGTGAAGCTCATATAAAGCAACTACCACGAATTAAACCTGAAGTTCTCTCTTTTTTGTTTAAATCACAATTATTGTTTCATGAAAAGAGTACTTTTTCAGTGGTCAGTTGCCTTTATCAAATACAGAGCAGCGACGGGAAAAAAGACTAAAATGTCATATGATCCTCCGGATGGCGCTCTCCATACTGATTCTCTGCTACATGCTGACTCGAAACATCTGCTGGAGATCCTGTTGACCATCAGGGAGTCCTTGGCCACAGGCCGCCAGTTTTCTCACGACCAAACTCTGATCGCTTTAGTGTCTGGCCCTCTTGCAGATGCAAGCATGGTAGTGAAGTTCAGCATTTGGACTTTTTTTTACAACTATAGATGTATTTTGATATCATGATAAGTGAATTACTAGCTGTATTGCTGAAAAAAAACCCAGTAATCTCAAAGAAAGCAGTACAGCTATTTCGAGATTATAGCTCCCGTTCTGGAGTGCTGGAAATAGCATTTAAGACCACTAGCGACACCAGGCGCCATGTGGTGAACTATGGGTACCGTTGCTGGACGAAAATAGGCTCTTGCTGTTCATCTTCATTTTCTGACTTGTTGTTGGTTACAGAAACATACATCTAATGTAGACTGCGTTAAGTCTGGGTAGTCAAGTGTGTCGGCCAGGAAGCAGACGGGATGCTACATCATGTAGCAGACTTTCTGCGAGCATTATATTCATGATCTTTGAGTCTATTCCCAGATCTCTACTTATGGATTTCCCTATCAAGAAATGATAAATCGTTTAATTTGGTCAGTCATCGAAGCAGAACGTTGATTTCACGCTTGGTCGCCCCTCGGTTTGATGCTGTAGTAATATGTTTAAATATATACAGGCAAGTTGTGTGTCCTTAGACCTTGATTTACAAAATACATACGTTCGTCAGTATAGTCATCTCGAGTAAGCTTTATTTCCTTCATTCTGAATAATGTTATAATGAAAACATTAGACAAGGGAGTGTCACTATGATAATACGGAATTGAAAATTGAAAATCACCAATATGGGTTCATTTCGTGTAATATCTTGGATATACACTGTAGTTGCTCACAGGTACCAAGGTTTTTCATAGATGAATTTTTTTTTAAAATGTTTCCGAAATTAAAAAAAAACAACGTTTCCCCACAGCATGTACGCACATTATCAGTCTTTACACACATTGGGGGATGGGTAACTATGTGGTGCTTGTTCCTATTAAGTCGAAAGGAGCATAACCAATACAACATTACCATGGTTTTGATATGCTTGGTCGTGTTATTGACACTACGCAATTTCATCGTATTCGCTCGGATATTACGACACGTCAACTGAGCGGGGATTACGGCCACGCAGATCCACACCATGGTAATATTGTGTGTATGTATGTATATACCCATGGCCATGAACTCAGCACACCTCATCACATCACAACACCACTCAGAGAAATAACAACCATTACACCCAACATCACATCACATCACAACACCACTCAGAGAAATGACAACTATTACACCCAACATCACATCACATCACAACACCACTCAGAGAGATAACAACCATTACACCCAACATCTCATCACATCACAACACCACTCAGAGAGATAACAACTGTTACACCCAACATCACATCACATCACAACACCACTCAGAGAGATAACAACCATTACACCCAACATCACATCACATCACAACACCACTCAGAGAAATAACAACCATTACACCCAACATCCCATTACATCACAACACCACTCAGAGAGATAACCACCATTACACCCAACATCCCATTACATCACAACACCACTCAGAGAAATAACAACCATTACACCAAACATCACATCACATCACAACACCACTCAGAGGGATAACAACCATTACACCCAACATCCCATTACATCACAACACCACACAGAGAGATAACAACCATTACACCCAACATCCCATTACATCACAACACCACTCAGAGAGATAACCACCATTACACCCAACATCCCATTACATCACAACACCACTCAGAGAAATAACAACCATTACACCAAACATCACATCACATCACAACACCACTCAGAGGGATAACAACCATTACACCCAACATCCCATTACATCACAACACCACTCAGAGAGATAACAACCATTACACCCAACACCTCATCACATCACAACACCACTCCAAGAGAAAACAAACATTACACCCAACATCACATCACATCACAACACCACTCAGAGAGATAACAACCATTACACCCAACATCACATCACATCACAACACCACTCAGAGAAATAACAACCATTACACCCAACATCCCATTACATCACAACACCACTCAGAGAGATAACAACCATTACACCCAACACCTCATCACATCACAACACCACTCAGAGAGATAATAACCATTACACCCAACACCTCATCACATCACAACACCACTCAGAGAGATAACAACCATAACACCCAACACCTCATCACATCCCAACACCACTCAGAAGTAACAACCATTACACCCAACATCTCATCACATCACAACACCACTCAGAGAGATAACAACCATTACACCCAACATCACATCACATCACAACACCACTCAGAGGGATAACAACCATTACAACCAACATCCCATTACATCACAACACCACTCAGAGAGATAACAACCATTACACCCAACATCCCATTACATCACAACACCACTCAGAGAGATAACCACCATTACACCCAACATCCCATTACATCACAACACCACTCAGAGAAATAACAACCATTACACCAAACATCACATCACATCACAACACCACTCAGAGGGATAACAACCATTACACCCAACATCCCATTACATCACAACACCACTCAGAGAGATAACAACCATTACACCCAACACCTCATCACATCACAACACCACTCCGAGAGATAACAACCATTACACCCAACATCACATCACATCACAACACCACTCAGAGAGATAACAACCATTACACCCAACATCACATCACATCACAACACCACTCAGAGAAATAACAACCATTACACCCAACATCCCATTACATCACAACACCACTCAGAGAGATAACAACCATTACACCCAACACCTCATCACATCACAACACCACTCAGAGAGATAACAACCATAACACCCAACACCTCATCACATCCCAACACCACTCAGAAGTAACAACCATTACACCCAACATCTCATCACATCACAACACCACTCAGAGAGATAACAACCATGACACCCAACATCCCATCACATCCCAACACCACTCAGAGAGATAACAACCATTACACCCAACATCACATCGCAACACCACTCAGAGAGATAACAACCATTACACCCAACATCTCCGTTCACATCACATCACGACACGACTCAGAGAGATAACAACCATTACACCCAACATCACATCACATCACAACACCACTCAGAGAGATAACAACCATTACACCCAACATCTCCGTGTACACCTGGAATCTGAACGAGGCTCGCACCGCCGCCATGGCTGCACATGCGCCAATTAGCCAGAAACGCTGGGGAAGCGTCGGGCTGTGCCTGGTGTGTTGTTAACTGTCATGGACTGATGCCTGCTGCCTGATTGGTGTAAGGCTTCGGGAATGGGTATGATTAGTCTGCAGTCCCTGTCTGTCGGCCGGGTTATCAAGAATGAAGCCCTGAATCACATGCTTTACAGATAGGGCCATCCCCCTACTCTTACCTCCAACCCCTACTCCGGGTAATATCTCCCAATCTCCTAGATTCTCCTCTGGATAGTATTATCTCATATTTCCGTCAATGTCAGAGTAGGGCGATGTTTACGTGCTATTTCTGCCCTCCATATCTATAAGTGGAATATTGGATGTGAAAAGTTATCACGCATTTTTCTATTTTTTGTTCGGTCTGTCACTAAGGATCAGTTCCCCGTGAGTTGGCGTTATCTCCAGGTCTTTAACCCAACAGGATTAGTCAATAGGGCGTTGTTTTTTACCATCATCGTTATTTTCATTCTCGTTATCTAACGCATCACCCGGCCAGGGCCTTCACTGACACAGGCCTTTAAGGATCGCGAATCGCGATGCCTGTTGAGGTGAAGGCAGCCCTCTCACGTACGGCGACAAATTGAAGCCGGCCAGCGGCCATTTGTAAGATGAAACGATGAAACATGGCTTTGCCTGTTTTTTTACGATTCGCCCATTACCTGTCGATGTGCCGGGGGGTGTATGTCCAGACATGTACATATTTGTAAGGGTAAATAATATAGTTCCAGGAAGTACACGTTATATCGTGTGGTGGGTTGGAGGTCAAGGGCGGTGCTGTGCTGTGCACGGCTGGTTTTAGACGCCAAGTGTCTCCTCAGGAGGCAAGGTCGTCGGCGTCCTATTAGTTTTTAAGTCGAGGAGAGAGTTCCCCCCTTAGCGGCGGTTTGTCTTCCCGGACTATTAAGGTGGCTGGCTGCTGGCGGCGATGGGGCACACCACGCCGGCATACAGATGGCGCTTCTCGGGGTGTCGCCCATAGGTGTCGGCGGGCCACGCCATCCCCATCACCCCGCCCCACTCCTACCCCGAGTGGCGTGCGCCGGACCGCGGCACCCCGAGTAGCCTGCGCCGGACTGCCTTTCCCCGAGTGGCGTGCGCCAGACCCGCCACCCCAAGTGGGGTGCGCCGAGTCACGTCCCCCGAGTGGCGTGCGCCGGACCGCGCCACCCCGCGTGGCGTGCGCCGGACCGCGCCATCCCACGTGGCGTACGCTGCGCCGCCCCGCGTGGCGTGCGCCGGCCTGTCTCTGCTGGCGTGTCGTCCTCCATCATCGCCCATCCTAAACGTCTTCAGAGGAAAGCGTAAAACTGTATTCAAAAAGAAAGTTTTCACGCGTTATTTCCTCTCCTCCACATCCCTATGTCTCGCCGTTTAATTACCTCAGTTTATCACGCGCGTGGCCGGACTCTGCAATGTGTATAGCTCACCGTCTGTGGCAGGATTGAGCCGGCTTCTCTCAGCTTGGTATTTATGTGAGCGGCCGGGGATCCTTCATTTACTATTCGTGACGTGAATTCCCGTGAATGGCATCTCTTCTGGATCCGCCACTGGCAGTTCATGGGGCCCCGCTTCCGGGATCCAGCTGGTCAACACGGGGTTGGTATTAAAACGAGAGCGGAGTAGGATCTCCAAGTTGTAAACTCGTCAAGTCATACGTAAAAGACGGGCTGAGGTTCCTCCACTGAATCCTCCTTAAAGTCCCCACATTGAAGGGCCGGGGGTGGGATATTTACGCGATTAAGCGCATGGCTCACATCTGAGGCCGGGGACCGTCTCGAGTAAACTTAATTTCCTTAATTTTGAATTTTTATTTAGAATGCTGTGCTGGAAATCTTAGGCAAGGAGGCACCACTATGATGATAGGTAATTTAACGCAATGGAAAATTACCAATATGTTTTCATTTAATGTTATATCATAACTCTATATTGTAGTTGCTCTCACAAACTGAGCTATACTTTTCTCTAAATTGACGTTACATATTACACCCTAGACTGCGTGAAGAATGCTCACCTTTCGCTCGTACATCTCTTTTTATTTCAAGCAACTTCCTTTTATTGGTGTCTGCATTTAATGCCTAAGTAAAGAACCCCATCCACCAGGCAAAACATGGATTAAAAGACGTTTTCGAAAAATACATACTCACAGGCAAATATAGACTTCTGAAAATTCCGATCAAGTCTGCATTTGCCCTTAAGACACACGCTCTCTGATTAATTTGATTTAGCAATATTGAAATGAAGCTAGTCAGAATTAGAAACAAATTTTATCTGAGTTGGCAAATTAGAGGTCCAAATCTGTTAATTTCAAGACCGACATTTGTGGCGACAATGGAGAGCGTGCTTTTTTGGACTTGTGTCAGTCGCGTGCGGCTTGTCGCAGTCACTAGGAATCCGCTTGGAGACCGTGATTAATTAGACATGGCACCCGACGCAGTCCCACATCACTGATCAGTTATGCAATGATGGCAGCTTTCAACTTTTCCATTCAAAATGCACTTTTTTATTTCTAGTATATAAAATTCCCTTTCCTTGTATAAAAAGAAAGATGATTTTAATTGAGCCTCGTTTAAGAAAGAAAATAATGATTTGAACCTTCCCTCAGCCCCACACCATAGCCGACAGCGACATGTCATTCACGTTTTCTCGGTCTCTGAGGCATCAAAATCAATATGAAATTCAATATTTCCACTTATTTCTTATCCAAGCTGACTGCCCTGTATCAGGTTTCAAAAAGTCATATGCATTTCAAGATACAAATTCCAGCAATGAATATCTCGTATTATTTTGGGAGATACTACATAATTCTAAGAACTAAACACTACGTTAGGTATAATGAACTATACATGTATGTATATGTATAGAAATTCTTGGAATTCCTGGTTATCAGTGTGTATATTTTTGGTAAATGACCACGCACTTTTTCGTTTCTAACAGCACTTAAAACCAAAAATAATTATTGCTATTCGTCCTATTAAATTACTACATGTATTCAATAGAACAGAAATAAAAAAACCTTTTGATAATGGGGAACTGATGAATGTGTTTCATCATCTTCTAGCATGGACCAAAAATACCCCATTCTGTGGCGTATTCTGTGTTATCAGTAACCACAAAGATTAGATTATAGGTTGTGATGTTACTGTATGTAAACTCATATGACCAAGATGAGTTCTCTTCAGAGATTTGCCAAATCGGTATCTATTCCCTTAGCCCCTACCGCCTTATCGTACCATGCAATCAGTATGCAATCAATATGGATAGGTACTCCACATCTGGGCAGGCCGGGCTATATGCTACTTTGTGGTGTGAGGGTCAGAAGGTGGCCGCATCGTCAGACCACCCAAAATGCACAGCTCGGAAACTCATTTCCCGGCCCTTAACACAATATCCTCTCGCAATATATTCACGCCTGTCTTATCGATCGGCTCCGGCCCCGCGTGGGGGTGTCTGTAAATCTAATCATCTGCCCTCTACCCCTTTTCATTGTAAATTTGCTGGCGTTGGTGTCGGCGCGTCCGTCACCTCTGTCACTAATAAACCCCCGGACTCCGTGCTCTGTTACGAGCGGAGCAGTGTGCCCTGTCCGCTGCACCCTGCACGCGCAGTGCCCGTGCGGCGCCCATATTGCCGCTCATTATCGACACCCTGTACAGAGGGGATTGCGTGGATGGCGGCTCTACATCCACTGATGACATAAATAGTTGACAGCGGGCGATGTCAAGTGGTCGTTCCTCACCTGTTGATCGTCCAAGAACGATCGTGTGCGAAGGGTGCCTCAATTCCTTCTCGGAAATGTTATCCTCCGTTTGATTAGTTTCTCATTCCCAGGAATGACTCGGTGGCGGTGGTTGGGGAATACGCTCAGTGCCTCACCACAATAACGCGTCATCGCGCCACCGAGAAGGTATTTGACATTTTGCCGCCAAACCAAACTAGCAGGCAAACCAATGAGCTTCATGGTGGAATCGCAGTTTCAATTAATCAGAAGACTGAATTGAAAATTGATTCCCAGACGAGACATGTTTTCCGTGTTATTTATATTGTGCTTAAAGGTCATTTGGATATTTACAAGAAATATGTAGAACGTGTGCTCTAAAGTGGGGTATTCCATGGATGAGGCTCTTCTACAAAACTTGATCTTTTTCACAGAAGATTTTCCTGTGTACATTTTACGAATAAAAATATTGTAATTTCTAATGTATTCCTATTTTAATGACATTTTCTTCTCTACATTTCATGTGATTTGAAAACCAACTTTTTTGGTGAAAGTGAATGAATAGAACCCAGCGCTATACAAAGCCTCACCTATGACCTTGGTTGGTGCAGCGATATAAATCATAAAAACAGCACCTCGTTATCCTCTGCAGAGAAGTCAGAGGCAACGAGGTGGACAAAGTAACAAAAAAAGAGCTCCAATACAGATCACTCCGTCCCTATTGACCATAACGAACGGGTGTGTGGCGCTAAAAGGATGACAGGTGTGAGATGGCAGACTCTATTTCCACTCTGTACACAGCCCACCCCCTCTTACTGCACTGGCGAGGTATCGTCCATTTGTCCACAGTTGGCTGGCAGCGGTCGCCCGTATATATCGATACGCTGGACGCCAGGTAGAGAGACGGGTGGCCGCAGGGAGGCTGCATAAAAGGTGGGGCTGCCACTGACAGCAGTGGCCGCGGGGCCTGGACTACAAATGTACATGTTACACACACGACAGTGACCGGTGGCGCCCCAAGCGAGCCACGCGCACTCATACCACCCTGCTATGCAGGAACCGGAAGCGTCTCCTTGACGCCACCTAGCGATACAAAGCCTGGAGATTGGCATATGTTTGAGCGCGTTTCACAGTGGTGATGGTTTGGGGTGAAGGTGGGGGACTGTCGTCTGAATGTATGTAGGAAGTCATTGGTGACAGGGGTAGAATATGAAGAAGTATTGATAGGTGTATCTCATGAATACAATTTCTATAACGCTGAGGGGAAGCGTATAGATGTATGGTGTGTATAGATGTATGGTGTGTATCTATTATTATGCGTGCCTGTATGACAGAGGTATGCTCAGTGAAAGGGGTGTACCGAATACTCTATTGCTAATTGGATGAGTTATTGTATTGGTTGATAATGTTCCCGATGTATACGGGGTGAGATAAAATCAGAAACCCACTTGACCGCTACATTATTCACGAAATGAAGCTGAGTGAATTATGTAGCGGTCAACCATATTATTTTCAACTTGTGAGCTGCCTTCTAAATTCACCGGGAGTTTGATTGCATAGTTATGTCACGAGTTGAAGCCGAGTGAAGTTACGATCAGACAAATGACACATTAGTCAAAACCACTCAGATCTGTTCAGATTTTATTCCTTGGCCACACCTGAAGTCTAACACATAACGTAATTAGAATATGTAATAAGAGACACAGCTATCGTACTCTCATCGCACCTAACGCCTGGTGGATATTCTACAGCGAAACTGCCATGGGAACGAGATGATTCCCAATCGAGGCTATCAAAGTCTCAAAATTGGGGACATCTTCTAGTCAGTCAGAATTCAGTCAGTCAGAATTCAGCATTTCGCTGGTGTAGAGGGCAATTGCTTGTCCAAAGAAACGTCCAGAATGTATGTTTTGATGTAATAGCCATACCTGCCAAATCTAGGCTAATGGATTTCTGATAGGTGACATACTCATTGGAAATGTCACACACGTCTGTTTGGACAATAATCCAGGTTGTAAAGAATACATCTCATCAATGATAGAACTCACATGGGGACACATGGTCTATAGAAATGACTGGTAACTCAATGGCTGCACCACGGGACTCTGGGAACAGCTAACCATGTGCCCACCTGGTCTCAGAAACCCTTTCAGAAAGAGTAAGAACAATTGACCTTTGGGAAGGCAGTAAAGATAATACCAGCCGTTGATTGGATGATATCCAGTAGTGCCTTTTACCAAGAGACCAGTCAGTATGCAGAGCAGTGGAAACTGCATCATCGATTGTTGGGTAACTGCATGTGTGCATGTGAGACCTTATGGAGGACCACATTTTGCTTAATAACAATTCATGGTTAGGCTTTTGAATATGCATGTATGACTTTTTCTCACAATGCTGACCCACATCTTGCATAATACAAATGTATACGGACATTTCATTTGAATAAGAATTCTTTGGAAAATGTGGGTTTCTGTGAACCTGTTTCTTCCTCTTTGGAACTGACACAAGCGAGCCCTAACTTACAGAGGATGTACTTGAAATTGTTATCGCAGATAAGGAATACAGGCTCAAGATTAACCGCTTTCTGATGCTAGTGGGCGTATCCTCCGCATAGTTGTTGCGTTGTACTATTGTGTTGAGTCAACTACGCAGAGGATACACACAGTAGTACCAGAAATGTACTAGGCCAATATTGTGTTTACTATTTAGAAATGCAAAATTATATTATGAAGGGAAGTTTAATTGCCGAACGATCTTCTGACGAATAACTTTGCGTACTAGGTGATGTTTCAGGGACTTTTTCTCGTATCCTCCGAGGAGGATACGAGGATCTATATCCTCCTCTAGTAGCGATAACGGGAGCCCAAACGTTTTCTATAGACAGTTTCATGAGGTGGATAATAAAGGCTAATAGAGGGTTTATTTTATCTACAGGCTGCTTTGAGGTGGGTGAGTTCTACCTCAGGTGGCAGTGGTAGTATAGACTGTACCCACCTCACGTTCGTCCTGGGCCAATGACCTTGCCGCCCAAAGCGTGCTGCATGGCATGTTACTGATTGCCTCCCACACACCACACTGTGAAGGTGTGCACACCAAACTAATGACTCAACGTAAAGAGACAAGTCATATGATTAAGCGTCTTAAAAGTCTCTACGTGTTAGAAATCATACGATCTGATTTACATCTTATTCTTAATTAGCATGGAAGACGAGGTATTTCCTCTAGTGCTCCGTACGAAGTGTGCTTAAGACATGTGAGCCTATAAGACATCGACATCGAATCAGCGTCAAAAATACGTGGCATAATTGTCAATTAGATTATCCTGATGCTGAAGGCAGTGGGATAATCTTATTAACAATTATAGCAAGTATCTTTGACGTAGGCCTACAACTACAGTCAGCCGGTTTTCCTATTATCAAATTCCTTAAAATGGCGAAATTGTAATTTCTATTGATTTCGATTTCGATATGTGTTAATGCAAGCTATGTGCCTGAGACTAAAATATAGGATCTATTGAACATACATGTATTCAAATATGATAGTATATGAATCCGGACCATTTGGGTATATAATATAGTATGTATATGATTATTAAATGTTAATTGATATATTGACAGTAATCAATGGTTTTGTGGATAGGCGGCCGTAAACCACGAGAGGGTTGTCGCGTAGTAATACAAGAGCCACACAAAAGGATAATCTATGCCTGAGACACCCGAAGAAGGAGAAGTACAGGAAATCAGCACTATAGATTGGGATTTCCATCTGGAACTCGCTAGAAACCAATTAACAACGAACCGATTCTAAATTTGAGTTTTAAAAGGCTGTTTTAAGAAAAATTAAGGGAAATTAGAATCAGTGATAGGTGTTCATTTCAGTGCTAATCTGATGATATAGCACACTACAAACTACTACTCGTTAGGTTGTGTATTGAAACTGCAGTGAAGCTCATACCTATTCCCTGTACATTATCTAAGATAGGAGTCTATCGGACACTTCGGATACCTTAATATAGTGGTATCAAGCATAAATTGGTCATGTAAATGATCAGTAGTATTTAGGATGGTATTTGGAGCGTATGAAAACAGGTTGGGAATAGCTATTTGGAAGTAAAATTGGGAAATCTGTGTAAATTACCAATCGAAAGAATCATGCATCCGGGTTTAATTGTACGCCTTTCTGTCATTTGTAGAATGTATATATTTATCGATGGAAGTTGTTGCTGATTATGAACCGTCTTATATTTCTTACTTGGAAGAATGAATTGCAAATTCGAATGTGAGAAATATAAACCTTTTAAAAAAAGCAAAGAAACAAAAATTTGAATCCGTATACAACAGTTATGGTGTCTGACGGGTTCTACATAATGGGTTACGCCAAAGTCCTCATATATTCTCAACGGGGACTTTGTATGCGATGGCTGTTGTCAGCACACCAGCAATACACACAGCAGGCTACTTGTGGTATGTATGTTGGCGCTGCTCTGTGATGTGGATTATATTTCTCATAGTCTGTGAAACTCACAGCATAACAGAGTGATTCTAATACGACGAGGAATGTATATTTTCAAATTTTATGTTTTAATTGTTTCTCCCGATCTAAAAATAGAGCAATGTTCATGAAGGAGGCGATTGTAAGCTCGATGCACAAAACACACACTTGGCAGCGCGATTGGCAATGCTTTCAGCTGCATTTGTATCGAGTGTACAGCGGTATGACTATTTCATGGCCACCAGCGGGGGTTTGCTTCACGATGCACCTCTCCCGGGACCGCGGCCTTGTTTGGGCAAGGCTTATTTCACATTCACGTCAGGGCTGGTTTATTCTACACGGCGATGGAATCGTTCAGAGGGCGATTTGTCCCCTGCACGTGGCCCGAGGTAAAACCCCAAATCAATGTGTCTGGATACTACCACTGTGCACCCGGCCACCTGTGCTGTACAATCTTTTGCTATCTGCCCGATACGAAGTCGCAATTGAAAATAGATAGGGAGTTTGTATTGGCGTACTCGGCGCATATGGGTTTGTTTTATGCACTGAGTTGCGATTAAGCGCGCATGCGGTAGAAAAGGGTGTGTGGAAAGATAGTGTTTCACTAATATCGGCACATTACCTGTTGGGAAAAGGTGGATGTTGAATACATGCTATCATTTTTTTCAATTTCCGATAAAACTCATGGCATATTAGTAAACCCTAAGTACTCATATTGGATTCTTCTGTTGAACACATAGCTGTTGTATTATGTAGGTAGAAATCTTGGTGCTAAACAAAACACTAAGTGGTGGGTGTGGTTATCAATGGATTCTTACTCGCCGTAGGAACTACTTTCTTCGTAGACCTAGGGCTACAGGCCTGTAGCCCTGTTACCCTAGGACACTCCAAAAGTGTTCCTAGGCTTCGCAAGAACCTTAATTCTCCTTCACACTTCTACCAAGGTAAGTATTCGGATAATTACCGATTATAACAGCTGATAACAGTAGTTGTCCACCGGACTAAATTCATGCATTCTTCACGGGTCACACTTAAATCAGTGACACCATCAGTCAAACTGTATGAAAGGTCAGTACTTCTCATGCCATGTCTATGTGGAGTGGGAAGTAATAGAACTCTTACCTCGGTATATGTGTAGGGGGTTTAATATATGTATATGTATGTGTATATCCTTCATATGTATTTTAGCGTGTTTCAAGGTTTGCATGTGTGTATACGTGGCCATTGATATATGCACACTTTTCTAGTTGTACATAATAAGTACATTTACATGTATAGCAAATGCATACCAAACACTTCTGTACGAGTTGTTCTAGATATTCATACTCGCGCTAGGGACTACTATCTAAAAGCATCATCATCTATACAATTATGATGTCCCAGAGTAAGAGATTTGCATCTATTGATTTTTATTGGGTCTGAAGGGACCCTTTTTCCAGAATTTATATGGTGCAACAGTTTCCACGGACGCGGTCATACGCACGAGATAATCTGAGGGATTCAGTCAAGTGCACAAAGAGAATATATAATCCTTAGGAATATGCTTTAATCATCAGAGTAACGGCTGGAGTCACGCACCTAAGTTAACCTCCCCGTTGTGGCACCCCAGCTGCAGATGTACATGAACTAAATTCATTCTTCATTTCCCATGGTTTGTGCCTTGCTTTGCTTAAAATATGCAAGACCTTTGTTGTACAAAAGGCCCATTAGAGACTCAGTTTGAACTCATGGGGAATTGAGGTAATGGTTATTTACACGTTCTCTGTGTGAATACTTTATGGCGGGTTGGGGAGTTTAAAATGGACAAAGTTGATCTTGTGTCCTTTTTTAACTTCCCCAGATGTATGGCAGGAAGGACAGTTTGGCCGGAAGTTTCCCAGGAGCCCTTCACTGACGTCCGGCGTGTCCCTGCTGTCTTTATGTGTTCTGGCCGGTAATCAGTTACAGTCGTCCCTCGCTGGTCCCCGGTGTTTTACGCAGTTTGATGTTCACTTGATTTATGAAAGATTTATTTAATTTCTTCCCACCACTTGGATCTAGCTCCACCGGATTATGGACACAGACAGGAGAACGGTTTCTTGAAGGATGCTTATCCCATAAACTAATCTCCGATCATAGATTTGCTATCCGCTCAACCTAACGATAATCCATTGGGAATACATCAAATGTACAACACCCTTCCTTAATTTTTTGCCCACCCCGAGGGTAATGATATATTCGACATGCATGCCTCTGGTATACAGAAGCGGAGTCTTGGGGCTTGGGGGACGTATCCGAGGCAGTCACACGTGGTGCAATATGCTGGCAGGCTTGGTGTGACAGCCTGATCGAGTAGCCAAGGAGGCAGCCCCGGGTGTCTGCCAAACTGCTTGCCCAGACACACGACGGACGTTGAAGGGTCCAAGTATGATGAGATACTCCTCATGAATGATTCAGCAAAGCCGAGGGGGTGGTTGATCTAACGAAGGTCGACCTGAATGTGGTTTGTTAGCGTAGACCGCATGGCGCCCTATATATTAACACTTCTGGGTTCCCGTATGGGGTATTGTAGAGCAGGTAGTTGGGGGAGGGCTGCTAAGGAAGTTCCGGATGAATAATTTCTTTCATGGTGTAAAGAAGAGATGGAGGAGGTAGCCTAGAGGGGAGCGTTAATGTCTTGTCATAGCTAATTGCCACTGGGGCATTTAATGGGTCATGGCCCGAGTAATATATATATGAATGTATACGTTTTCATTGCTGAGTGGTTCCTAGTATGATGATACATGATGGTGATTAATTAGGTGAGGAGATAAAACAGGGATGAGTACTGGAGCGGCTGATACGGATCTCTACGAATACAATCATTATCCATCACAGTGTGACGATCATCGTTTCTGAAAGTATGAATTTTTCTTTCTGCTCAAGTGCTAATGACTTAGATTCGTTCACGCTAAACCAGGTATTCCATTGAGACGATGGAGGCGTCGAATAGACAGCCTGCGTTTTGAAATGATCCTCATTTGGTTTTCATATTCATTAAGTTTGTAAACGATTGAAAATGATTACAAAAGCTAGACGGATTTACACTCATCTTTTATAATTATCTGCAATCAAAACAAAACTTCGAACTGAATTTTTCAAGATTGAAACCTTTATAATAAGTCAGTTTTTGTTAAATTCCTGCAAATGGCGATCGCAGGACGTCGGTTGGTGCTATTTTTCCCGGTAGGCTGAGGATTCGCCTACTATATATAAACATGTGTAACAGAAGCCCAACGATGTGACTGATGTCTGATATATGGGCGCCAATGGAACACCCCCTTTACTGAGTACAAGTTTGAGGATAATATGACGGAATTAGTGAGATTCACTAGACATTACCACATACATGCTATGCTGCAGTTGATACCTCAATAGACCACCGATTATCAGGTAAATGAATCAGGAGCACAGCGCGATGGCATGTTACAGTTCTATTTGATATCAGGGTGCATTAGGGAAACGCGTCGTCGCTTTCACAACTTCATTGCTGTCAGTGCTGCCCTAATAGTTCCTTCCATTAGCACGTGTATGGGTGTCCATGCGATGCAACCAGCCAGTTGCCTTTTCCCTTGGGATACACAGTAGACCTCATTCATATAAACATTTGTCTACTGTTTCTACAAACATGTACATCTTGGAAAGTTACAGTATTGTCAAAATGTGTATGGGTAAATTAATTTCCCTGCCTTATGCTATTCATTGTTCCGATGAATACGAAATCAAATCAGACTAAGAATTGACCACAATATCAAGATTCGTCATTTGGATAATTACCTCATTATATTAGAGTTTGCTCTCAAAATGATACTTTTAGTACATGAGAAGAACCAAATGGAAATTCGTTGATGGGGCCCTGCCAGGGACGATATATAGAACAAGATGTGCCATTGTGATTTGCAATAATCCAGGATATTGTGATGTGAAAAGAAAGGATCTGAGCATCAACATATGGTAGCTTTGTAATCCTCTGAATGTCGAGAGCCTGGTGGAGTGATTTCTGTTCATTCACTTATAGTCAAGATGTACTGTCCAATCGTAGACCTCTTGGCCAGACACTGCTTCTATATATTGTGTTGATGGAGAAGGTGGCTCGTCGTCCATTTTGCATTCTCAATTTTTTCTCATATATATGGTTCTATGTTATACACCACGCAGATGTCAACAGGAAGATCTGTACCATACAGAGTATGAATAAGTTATTATGCAATTATCTATTATCTACATGATACGAAGCTGTCATAGAACATATATATATAGTTTCAGCCATCCGTATTATGGGAAAAAAGTTCCTGAACCTTCACCTAGCATGCAAAGTAGTGTGTGAGAAGATCGGATGCCATTTCGTCTTTCCTTTAATAATTTGAGTTAGCAATGCTGAATAATGAAATACAACATGTACAATGTTAACCTTTTTCTGATGCTACTGTGTGCATCCTCATTGAAGTTGACTCTACGTAATATCCTAGCTCACGCTCGGGTATTACTATGTGTCAACTACGCGGAGGATTGGCCAACTACACATACAAAACTGCAAATCTGGAATAGCCTATCGGCTGAAACTCAAATGGCGCCGACCAAACAGGCTTTCAAATACATGTTCCGCCTCGAGCTGAACCTTCACCCAAATTGACTATAGAGTTAAATTAAACGAAAAACTTATTCTTGCGTATAATATTATGAATTTTGACATTGTAGAAGTGCCACCTGCCTGTATGTAAAACTATTTATGTCTCCTATCCATCTCATCAATCACTCAATCAATGCCTATGTTGTAGTTGTAGCTCACTGTATTTATTCATGGAAGACCTGTCACCAGACAGATTGAATAGACGTATTTTCAACCACAGTATATATGACGGAAATAGGTCTATCTCTAGCTAAAGAAAATGATAATGTAAGAAACAGGTTCATACTGTGTATACCTGTACCATAGCGATAACCTCTCCTGCCAATTGGTGTACTGTATTGCTCTGTATGCTCTCTGTGGACGTCCATCAGCAGTGTCATACACTGTCTCATTTTCTTTAGAAGCACCATGACAGGTCATTCACGTTCCTCGCCACTGTTCTCCACACTCATCCCCATTTAGAAAGCTGTGGCCTTCTAGACGAACACTTACTTGAATGACCAGTAAACCTTCATTACCCGAATAGCACAGGTGGTCGGGGTTTCAGTATAGTATACGACACAAAGGTCACCTTTTACTGTTTACTCAATGAGCATCTCATAGTTCGTAGGGTAACTAATGGCAGCAGAGTCTCTGGCGATGTCATGAAACATCAATATTTGTCCTTATCCTACCCCTCATATAAATCTCCATAGACTTAACATGGGTGACTGTATGCCACGGTTATGCCATAAAATATTTATAAGTCATTGGTGACATATGAAGTTAAAAATACAAGATGGGGTAGGATAAAATCTAAACATCACTCAATTTCATATAATTGTTTACATGCCGTTCTTTGTCTTCCGCTACAGATGGATACCGGGATTATCATTCCGCAAAGACAATTCACGCCATATAATCCATCATATCAAATTTCGTGATGTTTCATGATATTATGCTACCATTATAAACCTATGGCTGCATACTGTTCGCTCAAGTCTATGTCATATTTATGGCCATATCTCAATGCATCCTGGCCGCTCCTGTCTATGTCGTATTTATGACCATATCTCAACGCATGACGCATACTGCCGGCTCTTGTCTTTGTCGTATCTATGGCTGCATCTTAAAGCATACTTCCCGCTCCTGTATATTTCATATTTATGACCATATCTCAATGCATACTTTCCGATGTACGGGGGTTTACGGACTATGTTACAAGTGACAAAGTACAATTTTGCCATTTTATTTATTACAATCATACAAAAACAGGCTGACTATCTATGTACATCAAAATACTAGGCGAAATTTTGATTAGATATATCCCTCTGCCTTCGGCATCGGGGCATATCTGATTGACAGTCTCATTGTATGTGTTTGACATAAGAGGACCGCAATCCAGCGTCTGTTATGAATACATATTTGTATAATGATCACATGTTTCCAAAATGAGAGCGTGTATATATGTGGTGTGGGAACTGAAAGAACACTCAACTCTGTAAATATATAGGGGTGAGATTTCTACTTCAATTCATTTCATAGATTCGATTGCTACCTCTGTGGTGTAAGACCCAATGAAAAAAGTTGATTATTGAGAAATCCTGGAAAGGACCTGTAATGACCGGACGTGAAACCAAACAAAGAGACAACGAATGATATGAATACTAACACGTCCATAAGCAGCGGTCCCTGTGATTCCAGCAAGAGTGCTAAAAACGGATAAAAAACACAGCCCATGAAGAATACAATAACTAAACATTTACGCTGGATGTCTTTTCTGAAAGTGAATTGCTGGGCATTGTGTGTCTGGGCTTATGATACAAAAACAGCATCAAGGATAACCTTAAGAAGACCTCAAAGAGACGGGCATCATAATGGAAGTGGCCGCTAACAGGTCGATGCGACTGTAATCCCTATTTACTTCCCACACAGGTGCCGTGACCAGAGGCTTGTACTTTGTAGAGGGGCCTGCCAAATCGTGGTCACAGAGAGGGTGGTGGTACTCCTCAGTAATAGCCTTCTGTGTAGCTAGTTCACAAACCACGAAAAAGGCCTACACGACAGCTTGCGTGTGAAGCGCTGATCTCTCAATAGGGAATGGACTCGTAAGAAACACGTTTTTAAACCTTAGGAGGAACTAAGCCGACAGGGCAACCCCCGGATTTCTCTGTGGAAAAACACTAGCAATGTTTGCTCAGGGAATGAATAACCTTGTCTTCAGGTCATGTAGGGAACTAAGACTAACATTCAGGGCGAATCGGTTATATTTGTTTTATGTGGGTTTCCCCATAGGCAGCACGGGTCATGGCCGGGCTTTGATAACCCGCCCCGCTAGCCTGGGGGTCGCCAGGTCGGCCATCCAACATGGCGGCTTGTCCCAGGTTTTAGAAGCTGGACTAGACTTGCTCAAGTCTTTGGTTATGAACATTCATTAAATGATTTAACACAATCAGAATAAAATTCATTATAGTATGTATCATTTTCTGACTGGCCCATGAATCAAATCGCTGTATCCCAGCGAGGAGGGGTGAGGTAGGTGGATGGGTAGCTATAGGATGCAGGGACTGGAGCCAGTCTAAAGCTGGACCTTCCCAGCATGCCAAGCAGAGCGTCTCTCACACCGACACCCTGACGTCCTCACATCACGTCCGGTCAAACCTCCCTCAACAGATGGCCGGCCTCTTGGATTGCGTGTAACTCAATTTTCCGTTGGCCTCCCTCCAATTCCGAATGTATTCAAGCTAGAGTTGTCCCACATATTGAGTGATTCTGTTTGGCCTTTCGGGAAGCCATTTCTGTGGGTCAATACCATATTACGCCCCGCTAGTGTGTCAAGCTAAACAGAAGTGTGGTTGTATCACGCCCATCACCGCATGGCCAGGGCGTTAACGAAAATGATTAAATACACAACGTAGAGTTTTGTATTGGGATAAAACTATATAGTTTTGTTAAACCTAGTTGTGGTACCACTCTAAAATGTGCTTTGAATTTGGTCCCCTGCATAAAACCATCAGTTTGTCATCAAACATTTGTGGTCGTTTATGAAGTATCATGTACTATGATTAAAGCCTCTCGTCAAGAAATTGGCGGGAGTGTTCTGAGGTCACGTGTCAGTATTGACTGTGCTTTGAAGATGATCATTATCATAAGATGGTCATCTATTGAGGTTCAGTATTGATTGTGGGAACTCAATTGGTTGTGGTGACTTAGCTCAGTGGCTAAAGCACTGGACTATTGTCCCTCTGCAGCGACCGTTCCCTTTCATTCCCAGCAGTGGTAGACTTACTGCTATATCAAAGGCCAGTCCTTCTTGTACCATATCTTTGTGGTGTGGGAAGTAAAAAAAATCCCACTATTTATGGTAAATTCGTCCCATTAGCTATCTGTCGATGGGGGAAACGGCCCATGGTACGTACGACCCGGTCAATTGGTCCTAAACGTGCTCTATTGCCGACAAATAGGACACAAACCCTGCCCTGCAGTAATTACGCTTCCACCAAATGGTGCTATTGACGGCAGTCTTATCAGACAGACCACCCTGCTTTGACGCGCCCGACGGCGGCCTTGGCCTCCTGAGCTTTACAGGGTTAATATCATTTTCCCCAGAATAGCCAATACAAGCAGGGTGGCCGCTGTGGCATATTGTAATGGTGTAAAGTCAGTCGAAATATATGTCTAATAAGGCACCATACAACATAATATTCCAGAACCACACCATCTTATTTAACCAGTTTTTAAAGCATAGTAAAGTCTTGGCAGGGAACCATGAAGCTGACCGGACGTAAAATCAACCAAACTAAATCAAACCAGTAGACCAACCTGACACTACCTCAGTCTATTAGAGACATTGCTACATGTCTTGAGCAGTGTCATGGGGGTTGCCCCCTGGCCCTGCCTCATATAAACTTGGGTCTCGCAGCAGTGGACACAGCCTAGACTTGCTCAAGTCTTTTATTATGAACATTCAATAAATAATTAAACTAAATAAAGATGAAATGCATTTCAATATGTACCCTTCCTCTGACGGGCCCAGGAATCCAGATACCCCGGTGGTGAGAGGTGGGGTAGGTAAAGGGGCAGGTATAGGATACAGGGACTGAAGTCAGTCTAGGGACAGCCCTCCCTACTCTAGCAGGGATCCATATTTGACATTGCGTGACTACGTCAAGGACAGAGGGTGAACCGGAAGGTGACGTCACGAGTTCCGGCTTATTACGTCATCTGAACGTTGTTTTTCTTTTGATCAAAGCAGATGGGAATCTTTCATGTATGCCTGCTGGTCATTAGTGTCTTCAGTCAACTTGACAAAAACAGCTATGCTGGAAAGAATTCCTGTTTTATGAGGACTTACTTACTATGCATCGATAATCCCAGTTATGAAACCCTAATGTACATTTTATTGCGCTCAACACATCACTATAAACCGGTCGCGCCCATATTGACGGAGTTTTCCTCTTCCTTGACTGGATGGAAGGATCTGTGAATGAAATCAATGTAATCTCTAAAAGAAACTAATAAAGAAAGTTGTGAAAAAAAAGTTCCTGTCATTCACAACATATAGAGCGTTGGGCGATTACATTAATCGACAGGTCTACAGAGACATATAGAGTGAGATTTAAATTGCTGCTATAGATATATATATATATATATATATATATATATATATATGGATGATAGATTCCTCAATCACTGTCATTACTCGTAGTTGTATCTGGAAATGCTGATAAAGATTTCTATCTGCAGTGGTTTCACATCAAACCTCACCGCAAAACCACACACATGTATCTATAGCTACCTAGGATAGTATGACACTACTGCCTATATTTACATTACCTCGTTTTAGCATGACTTCATTGGTTGGAAATTGCTGATCGATTACAGACATCCCAGGTCATTTTACTTTATTGCCCTCAGTTGACTTCCGCATTGCTTCGGTTCACTATCTCAGCAAATCAAGAGTCAGCTCATAAGGTCTCTCCTGCACGCAAGCTAATACCTTACACCCTGCTTATTGCGAGTAGGCGGTTAGGATTATATAACTATACAGCCGCAGAATCAAATACATGGACTTCCCTGAATGCGGTTTATATATAGAAATGCTTTACATCATTTACCTGAATGTAAAGATACTATGATATTCTACCTTCGCAAATGTTAAAGAAACTATTTCCTGGACACTGTTTTATTACGGACTTGAATTATCTGTATGTATAGAATCATCTCATTTCTCACCATGTATTTTACAGATAAGTCATGTTTGTAATGTAGAATATCTTGATATATTTTGTACATAATTGTTTCGTTCAGTTGTTACTATATGGCACAGAGTGAATGTTAGTTATGTTGTCATCCGACAGGAAATTGGAGGAAAGCTAATGCAGCCTTTGAAGATGGCGACACTGTAGTCAGGGGAAATGGCATTTATCATTCCCTCATTAACTGACCAATGGATGTCCTGTGACTATGTTCCAGTCCAGTGTCCATGTTGACAACCAACCCTCCTTGTGGGCGAATTTAGAACTAATACGCCCTCCAGAGGTTACTAGTCTCCCTATCATCGCCCAGGGTAAATACAAGTTCCACTCGCGACTGACTGGACACACCACGACCACATGAACCACAGTTCTCCCATTAATATTTGAAGAACCTGAATATAATTTCGGATTTACAAGTAGAAATAGCTGAAATTTCCATTTCTGACATCGGATTTCCCATTTGAAGATTTATAAAAACCGATAAACTGCATTAATTTCGGGTTACGGTTCAAGGTTCATCACCATACAACGTCGATAACCAGCGCACAGCGGGACCTGTAAACAGACTGAATTCTGGGATACCTCAATAGGGTCTATGTGAAACCATAATATATAACAGTTACTATATTGTCTATATCTTTTCTTCCACAAGCTATAAACATGTAATAGTTAACACAATGTCATTTTACACACTGATAAGTCTAGGGAGAACTCTACCCGGGGCAGGATGCAGAGACTGCGGGGGAATGGAGCTGCTGCTGTGGACCCGTGATGGGGTGTGACAGATGGACAGGCAGACGTTTGGTGATGTCACACCCCGGTCAGCGCGTTCATTGTGCCCGGTCACACAGTGCCGCTGTGTGTTCACAGAGGGCGTGACCAGTCCTCCTCCATGTGACGAGAATAATAACACCTCCTGCTGATCCCTTTATACACAGGTGGGGCGCAGGCGCACACTGCACCGCTTGATGCCGCCTGATATAATTTGTGGGGCAGCTACCATAAACTCCATCAATTCATTGTAGCTGCAAGATGTGCCAGTCGTTCTCTTATTTTATATTCCTCACCTTAGTATGCTTTTCAGTGCATCAACCTCCTGATCAGATCATCCAGCAGTGGTAGACTTACTTCTCTATCAAAGGCCAGTCCTTCTCAAACTATGTCTATACGGTGTGGTGTGCCGCCACCTTTTTCCTTCCATCTCCAGTAGTGGTAGACTTACTGCTTTGTCAAAGGCCAGCCATGTCTGTGTGGTGTGGGAAGTAAAAGAACTCCCACCTCAATAGATGTAGGGGTTAGATTTCTATCTAAATTCATCTCATGAATCGGTGAAAACCCAGCGAGAAAAGCTTTACCTTGAGTTAGTTCTTATATACCCCCAGAGTCCCGTTAAACAAACAAACAAACCAAAGCTGATCTTTATGGCCTACTATCTCTGTATCATGCCACAAACAGATATAATAGACTTTTTCCCGCTCGTCCTAAGGTGAGTGTGGACTCTCAGATACGCCGCAGAGTTGGCCTCTATAGCTACCTCCCTAGTAGAGTAATTAATCTTTGCTACTGTCGTGAGCACTGCTATATTGCAGGCACTGTTGTCACGGTACCTTCGCTTATCCCAACAGTGAAAAACAACAGCCTTGGCCAGAACACAACCCACAAGAAATGATATAGTTTGTATTTTTTATTTAGTATCATGTTTTTCAAGTACAGTATGGATACGTGTGAACTGTTATAAATACATAAGAACTTAGTCCATTACAAAAAGGATGACGTTGGAGTATGTGTTAGTAATGAGATGAAAGACTTTGAACTATAAAGGGATAGGTATACACTACTACTGACATTAGAGGTACGGAAAAGGCCTCTTATAATCATAAAGCTAACAGTGTACTTAGAAAATAGAACCTCGACTTTCATCCCTCTTCAATAATAGGAGCATTAAGAAAATGGGTTTGTTTTTAAAACAAAATCTCTTTAGGGCATGCTAGCAGAGCGTAACTATTTTACATGAAGTTGCTCACTGGTTCCCGTCGTGTCGTTACACAGCTCACTCCTCTACGCTGAATCAGGCCAGGTACCAGCGAGCACTGTGCAATCATGGCGTTGTTGACACAGCTGAGACTCCCGCCTCAAACAACGATTGATGCATCTTAGAGAGAACTTGCCGCGCTGCTTCTACTTCAAAGACGAATTGATCTGCCTTTACATATGCACCTTGAATACCGCCTTAATAGGAGGCACTCGTATGAAGGGGGACGTGGCGTTTACAAGAGGCTTCAATGAGGGGCAGATTGGAAAGGGAACTGATTACGAGTAGCTAACTCAACATCAAGAGCTTCAAATTCCCATAATAAACAAACGTGATGCACGAAGTCTCCAGATGGCTTTTTATGGCCTGGTATGTGTGGAATTCATCAGCTGAGCCTTATTGATTAACAGGATTTACTCCATTGTCCATGCAAGGTTTTCAAACGTCATATTACCTCGCGGAATAGCTTCCGTGTTCGTTGGTGGCCTGTGGAAAATAGAATTGAATGGGGAATCTGGTTCATTTGTTCCTCATTTTTCTACTTGCTGTGAATTTCAGCAGCGCTAGATAAGCAGTTGTGGAGACTGAAGCAGGGGCTGTATCAGTGGCAGGTAGGAAGTGCGCGCTGCTATGAAATCATGATGGATCATCCTGGAGATGGTCGACTGTAAGCCCCGCCTGGGTGTCTGGATCAATCACCCGCCCCGCCTCCGGAGAAGCCTTATCGGGTGTCGGACTCCTCCCCTACCTCCCCCTTACCTTGCCCTCTCGTAGGGGCAAACACTGGCTCCAAATTGTCTTGGGGTACGCCAGGGAGACAAGGCGCTCCCCATCACACAGGGGTTGGAGAAGGGGTGTCTTTAGACTGGCTTCAGCCCCTGTATCCTATGTCTGTACCTCTTCACCTACCTCACCCCTCCTCGACATGATTCCTGGGCATGTCAGGAGCACGGGAAAGTCCACATGTTTCAAAGTAGTTCTATTTTTAATTATATCCATAAACGAAGACTTGCTCAGTCTCGGGTGATTAGCAAACACTCATGGCCATTTATATATGTCCCAGCATCGAAATCATAATCGCCTTTAGTTTCTACCACCATTCAAGTTGGTAGCTTAGTATAAAACAGTTTTAGAGCCTATTTCAACAGAGGTATTGAAGATTATCCCAACTTAGGGTGTCACGTATGTATAAAAAAAAACGACGCTATAATTTATTTAGGGACTTTCTCAAAGAAATCCTCATGAGGCATTTCTCAAAGAAATCCTCATGAGGCATTGGTATTATGCTGGCCAGGAGTGCAGGAAGGTCAATGGAGTTAGCCCCACCAGGCCTGACCTAGCGCCTTAAACTAGGTAGTATCCTTGGTTCAGGGTATTTTACTACTGGGCGGTCAGTGTCGGTAGAATAGACTAGTGGGGTGTTTCTGTCCTTAGTCTCACTCTTCCGTGAGGAAGCACAGTAAAGTTGAGTCCACGGCCCACTGCTTCAAGCACAATTCTTGTTATACGTTTATTCAGCTTTTTTTATCCTGCAACATGTGAACATGTTCATATAATAATGCAGTAGAGTTTAGAACAAAGATAATATTAATTGACACTCATCCACACACATAAGACAGTTGTTCACCATAGACCCTCAGCTCCATGCTGTGGCTGACACCGTTGTGTTTTCCATGTTTTCTCAGTCTTGCGGGCAGCAAGTACCAAATAAGAAATATTGTTTTGGACTTTTTTCGTTCCTCCGGCTTCCCGTAGGCTGCCTTGGTTGGATTTAATTTTATTTGTGGTTATTCGTGGCCTCGTCTACAACCCCACCAAATAAGAAATACTTCCACATTTTTTTCTGACCCAATTTTACTTCCTTCCATATATACTTGTGTTTCTATAATTACTGGCAGCAGGCAGGTCAGCCTCCTGTCTTACCTGTCCACTGACCCCAGACGATGACATCGACTGACAGGCCTGAGGTGGAAATAAGAACGTTTCGATCTGATCACCTCAGCAGGAGCAGTATTAGAGGTGACACTTTAATGCTCACATCCCACTCCACACATCCTTGTTCCTCATACTTTTAGCCTGTTAATTAGACTTCATGTAAAACACTCACACGAGGATCAAGAATGAAATGCATCCCGTGCCGTCCTTCATTACAGCAATTAAAACAAGTACCTGGCGCCGTCTCATGAATTCAAATGATTAATACTCAGGGTCCTCCTTGATTGAAATTAGACAGTAGGCAGGCAATTTGAGCCGGAATGGGGATTTGGCCACAGTAACTGAATTCAGATCCTTGATTGGCTCTATTAGTCTAGTTATTTAGCTAAGTAATTAAAGCCTAGGTTTCAGTTGTCATGGCAGAGTGTTTGCCCTGATGGCTTTTGGCCAACTTCAATATAAAATGTTTTTCTCTCGATCTGAATGAAATTCAATTTCTGTCCAAGGACTGTAATACAGAGATGTGACTCATCTAAATATCAGGAATAGTTACTTCACCGCCCAGTTATTGAACCTAGGCCCATGATATACCTGGCTTATCCCCGCCATCCCTTACACTTACACTTTATGAATAAGGCATTGATTGCCTGCGATTTGTCTGGAGGAACTTATTACCTGCCGCCACACTGCTGACGTCAGCAATAAAAGTGGATTTCCTCCCTCCACTTCCTCCGCAAAGCCGTGCTGTTAGCCACGGCGAGATTATCCATTAATATCTGCATAGAAACTTTGTCCGAAGAGTGTGGAATACTTGAAGCCAAGCAGACACAATGGGCTGTCAATACTGTAAACATCTGCGCAGATTCGCCAAATGTGTTGAAAATGTAGTTTACGAACTTACATCTAAGGGTTACTTAATGGCAACTGTGAGAATCTTGTGTTCCCCTTGATCCCTTTAAAGAGACACACGAATAGATGTCGAATGACGACACTAGTGGACGATTTCATGTCTAAATATGAATCTTTTATGCATATTTCCCTTTCAACTAGCGAGTGGGAAATATCATCTTTATATTCACATTAAGTTGGTAATCCCTCATAGATAGAATTTCTCTACACGGTGTGTTTTCCCATTTTAGAGTAATAGTTTGGTATCGAGCATTCTAAGAGGAACACTTAGGTTCAACTTTGTAGGTAGAAACTATGTGAAGCTATGCATGTAGAAAGCGTTGTCGCCACAGAGTGATAGGATGCAGAGCTTAGTGTTGAATAAATTCATCTCAAGCTGTTGTAATCTAATCATTGCAGATTAATTTAATTTCAGAGTTTGAATTGGACTTTGGAGAAAGAAATATTTGGACACGCACAATTAGATCCATTGACATGAGAACGCGTTTATTTTATGTTAAAATAACATCGTAATATTAACTATATTAAAGTACATATCGCATGAAGGAGATGGGATGTGGGGGTAACTATTTGTAGCCTCTATATGAATCAGTATATGTAATAAAGGGAAACTGATTACGGGTTCGAGAATTCTGGAGTTTCCAGGTAAGGGAACCAGGGTGTTATCATGAGGTTGGGTGCCTGCCCATTATGGCCCTTTCCACAGGAAGTGGGTTGATGCGCGAGCACACGCATATGCGCTCATCTGACCAGACTAAACCTCTGTGTGAAGAGTGTGGTATCTCTAAGTGAAAGATTGCGTGTAGGGAATACTCCATACACAACTTAATTAACGAACATGAATTGAGAGACCGATCAACAACGCCGTACATATTTGAGAAACGTTAGGTGGATGACCAACAGGCTACACTCGTTCAATTACCGGTCGTTGAACTATTTAAAGGTAAAGATAATCGAGTTCTAATATATTGATGCGGTGACCAACACAAAGTACCATTAGCTGGTAGGCAGCCAAAGTTGGCAGCACATCGGGACTCTCCCTAAGAAACCCTAGAATTTTTAGAAACATAATATGCTTAATATTTAACTAGAATTAGTGAAACTATATTATATTTCTCATTTAAAACATCTCGTTTCGACGGCTGTCGCTCACAAACACTGTATAAGGACCATGGGGCCATTGAACTACAAGGCACCTAGGTATTGTATTATGAAGGTGGCCATCTTGCCCCCGGAACAAAAATAACCATCAGGAGGCACGTGCAGTTATCAATGGATTATTTCTGTTGGATTATTTCGGCTTGACATAAAGGGGTTTAGCTTCCTCTCATGATTATCAAAAGATTATAACAACTGATAACAGCAATTGTCTCCAACTACAGTAGTGCTATCGTAGAATTATCCTCGCGGATGATGGTGGAACTGGTAATCACTCTGTGCCTTATAGCATCTGTTCTTGATTCCCTCAATCTTCCTCTTTTTGTGTGGGGCGTGCTGACGGTGGATACCCTGTGAGACATCCCCGTCGTATGTACGAGTCTTGATGAGCAGAACACGGCCCGGGACCAGAGTACATACACCAGCAGCGCAGTGGGATCACAGCCCGTGCTGCGCCGCTTCTACCACTGTGCTGGCCATGTTGTGTGGCTGTAAACACTGCCTACTCCTCTGGTGATGCTGGAGATTACACACATACGCACTGGATAGAGCGTATTGTCCAATAAAAAAGAACCGCTCCAAGCAGATATTCTGTTGCGTAAAGATATTTGATACGCTAAAAGCGCACCCAGCGAGGATTTAGCAGATTCTATTTTTTATTCTTATTGAGTAAAGGTATCTCGCACAGAAGTGAGGTTTTCAGATACCAGAAATTGTCACATATTATTTATATTTTCTTAATTATGAGAGTACATTCAGAATATGTGGCTAGCATTTCTGGACGTACATAGAAAAAAAATATACCGGAATGAAATATTCTGGAACCAAAATGCCTCACTCCGATCTCAAACTTTCACATATCAACTTTATCACGGGCCATTGATGCAGGTACTTTTGAGTCCACAATAAAAGCGTCACTGTCAAACATAATGGTGTAGGTTGAAGTGCCTTTAGGTCTATAGTTGTGAGGAAATCCTTGTCGTGATCAGGGGGAACTGGATCAAGGGGAACTGGGTGGGGTAGGACGAGAAAATATCGACATTATCAAACAGTATAGGAGAGACAGAGAGAGCAAACCAGACAGAGATACAGGCATAGGCAGAGACAGACAGGCAAAGACCTAAAAACACAGAAATACACAATATACAAGAGAGTGAGAAACAGGGATAGAAAAACAGACAGAGACCAAAAAAACAGACAGAAGCAGTCAATGAAAGACAGACAGACAGACTGGAACAGAGGAAAAAACAGAGAAAGGCAAAAAGACTGAGTCAGAGACAGTCAAGGAGAGGGAGAGAATACGCCTATTTGGTGACAAGTCTGTGTAATATACGCCTGACGATTGCCACACATTAAGCTTCACGAGGGCTGAGTGTCGGCGTACATTCCTCACGTAGTCGGCCGTTAAAGGAATGCCAGAACTTTAATTAACGTAGCTTCCATCTGATATTGCCGATAATTCACTCGGCTGCCAGCCCCACAAAATGCAGTGGAGGGAAAATAAGCGCATTTATCAGTGAGGCGCTACGTCGGGCTGAGATGGCGGATACCAATAGGCTCTGCTGCTGTTAAAGGCACACATAGAAAGGCTTCATACGTCTGAATGGCTCAGCATCATTAGATCGCACAGTGAGTGAGGGTTTGGAAGCGGAGAACCCCAGTCAATGCGCTCATTAACAGCGCTACAGCTTCCTACTCAAAGCTGTCTCATTAGCAACACAGGCATAAAAACTTAGGTAAGACACAATTTTGTGCGGTCTATGGACGGAGGGGGGTTATGGTAGCATTTGTAGCTTTATTTCCAAGACCAATATGAAGGTAACGAGTATTTTCAACACGCAAGCGATCTGATGATTATGGTGATGACAACTCCTCTAAAATGATATGCTGATTTTCACCCCTAGTAATGGATATAGGAACATGTTGATAAAACTCCGCTTCATATATAAAATTTGTCATATTTCACCAAGAGCAGAATGCATCACGTCACAGCAACTTATCATTTGCCCACTTCAACCGCATCGACCTTTAGGTCAGTACATATCACCATAACTAATCTAATAATCCTGACATGTGAATCCCTTAAGCAGCCATTTTAGAGCATGGTTTCATACCCTTTATTATCCATCGTATACAAAGCCCCCATTGAAAATGTATAGGGACTCAGTAAACCACGACCCATTGTATAAAACCTGTCAGATTCAAACCTGTGGTATACGGCTTCAAAACCGTGGTATACGGGAAAAATAGTCCCTTTTGCTATAGAGCAAAGAAATAGTCCCTATTGTTATACCTGTTAAGATGACAATTACTGGGTTTAATGTATTCGAAAAGATGGATGATAAATACAACAAACGATGATTTTGTGGACAGGCAGCTCTGTAAACCACTCGCGGTTGACCTCGTAATACACTCGCTAGCGCTCGTGTATTACTACGCGTCAACCTCTCGTGGTTTACGGCCGCCTGTCCACAAAACCATCGATTATTGTCTATATATAGGGTGCATAGTCGTGCTTCAACGGAGTAACCCTATCTTCAGCTTTACAATGTTTCATAATTGGTGGCGCAGAACACCAGTATCACTGTTATAGATGAGCCTACCACCCAACATTTCTTTCCCAAGAAACGAAAGTTTTTCCTTTCTGCTTCGACGAAAGGTTTGATCAAACACTACCACCGACGTCATCACTTAAATACTTGAGTACAAGGGTTTGCCCGTGAGTGTCATTTGCCAGTTTCGGTGCCAGGCTAATCACTTGTCTCACTCACACTTCATAGAGGCAAAGTTAGTGCCTTGGAGTTTCTAACACGTGAGTATGATACTTGTGTATCAGACAGATTCAGGCAGACACTCTTCCATTGAAAGGGGATGTCAGACATGATTATTTTTGGGTCCAGGTTTAGTTTCACACTCTGTATTATGTAAAGAGCTGAGACGTAATGGTAATGGATATGGATTATTTTCGGGTATGTGTTTAGTATCACACTCTGTATTGTGTAAAGAGCTGAGACATAATGGATACTGATTATTTTTGGGTGTGGATTAACTTTAGACTCTATTGTGTAAAGAGCTGAGACGTTATAAATATTGATTATCTATGGGTCTAGGTTTAGTTTCATGTTCGGTATTGTGTAAAGAGCTGAGATGTTAGGGGTATAGATTATTTTCGGGTGCGTGTTTAGCTTTACACTCTGTATTGTCTAAAGAGCTGAGACATAACATATATACTGATTATTTTCGGGTGTGTGTTTAGTTTTTACATTCTGTAAAGATCAGAGACATAATAGATACTAGTTATTTTGGGGTGTGGGTTTATTTTACACTCTGTGTTGTGTAAAGAGCTAAGACGTTATGGATATTGATTATTTTCGGGTGTGGGTTTAGTTTCACACTCTGTGTTGTGTACGCTGGTGGATTAACCACCTCATGTTATCTGAAAGTCTCACACGTGAGTACCCAGAGCCCCCTGTATTCTCATCGGTTAGGAGGATGGACTGCCAGTCTACAATAGGTCCGCTTCATCAAACACGACTCGAGTGTGCCTATTGTTTGCCGCTCCAGCACCACTTAATCACATCAGCTTTTCTCCGCGGGCAACGGACCGTCAAGAGTTTCATTGATTTTTCAGGAAAGTTTAGTTAATATTTCACTAAATAGTTTCACCCGTCGATATTTTGTTGCTGACTTACAGGGATGTCTGTGATTGAAACATCTGCATGTATACATGGATTCTTTCCAGGCTTTTTGGACTGGTAATAAAAGGGAGTACAGGGTCAGGGAATGTGGGTCTGTTACACAGATGCATTTTCACACTGAAATCTGGGTTTTTACTTTCAGTATACAAAAATGTTTTTCCTTGTGTAAAGCACGGATATTATTATTTGAGCCTCATTCACAACCATTTGAAACCTCCCTTGAGACCCGCAGTCATACCCGTGGCTGACATCAATGTGTTTCCCACATTTCCCCGGTCTCTCCGACACAGCAATTTCTACATAGAAAATATTTCCTTTCTTTTTTCTGACCCCAATTGTAATGGTCGTGATGTGGTTGTAGGCTGGTGAATAGATACACAATAATGACTGCTTTCAGATACAAGCAGGCTGTATGCTTCGAGAATTTGACACATAGTAACACCCGAGCGCATGCGAGGATATTGCATATGCTATCTCCGAGGATCATACAACCTCTTTTATCTAGCACTGGTTTATATTGTATTATTCATCTAACTGATGTGCCCGGTATGTCCATACAGCGTTCCTCTAGGTTTACTATGGACGCTTTGTATTGGATTGTATGTTAAGATGCTTGCTACATTGATTTTTTTTTTTAACTGTTGTGGGGCGAGGATTGCTATTCTGGCGGGTTTATTTGTTTGATTTAACATCCTGTCAACCAGTACAGGTCCTTTCAAGAGTTCTTCAATATTCAGCTTTTTCAATATTCACCTTTTTCAATAGCTCTATACCATAGGGGTGGTGAATAAACCTATGAGAGGAACTTCGGTAGAAGTCTCACCTCTACCTATTTACTAAGGTGAGTGTTATCTTACTTCTAACAACACATAGACATGGTACTAGGGGGATTGGTCTTTGATATAGCAGTAGCGTTATAAGACTGCTGGAGATAAAGGAGAAAGGTTGCAGCACACCACATATACATGATATGCAAAAATCTACCACTACTGGGGATGAAGGAGAAATGTAAAGGGGAACATTTTTTTCAGAGAGAGAAAAAAATCAATGAGAAATGTAGTTGCAGCGGGACGTGAACCCATGACTTTGGGTCTACTCGTCCAGTACTTTAACCACTGAGCTGTCAGGTCGCACTATAGAAGCCTTTGTGTTCCTAGCCTGCCTTTTACTATGTAGTACATTTAGCAGGACTACAGCTGTGCTTATTCTCATTGATATGTTTGGGTTCGTAGTGGTACCTACTTAGGCTTCATTTATGTAATGGCAATGCTCGGGGCGACAGGAAACAGTGTTAGGTAAAGGGTTTCCTCCTGTATTACAAAGCAACAAGCACAAAATGTCTCATTGATATCGTATGTAAAGAGAAAATGAAATTAGTTCGCCGACAGCACCCACAATGCAATATGAGATTCATAAATAAATGAATTATGTTACTTATTGGCTGCCATGTAGATGAGATGAACAGGATCTGTATAGATGTGATGTTTTTTATATATTCCCGGAGGCGACAGGTCGTGGTTGTATCTGCCTCATTTACCTGTTGCTGGAGATGATAGGTGAGGGTGTTGACCTAGCTTTGCCTCGTGTGTCTCTGATGCTGTGTCTATGCGAGGTGGCGTGTTGACGCCTGATTGGGCAGGCTTATTTCCTGTACCTTCAGCAGCCCGCGGGCTCTGTGCCTCAATCCTGCGCACGGTGCGTCATGACATCAGAATTATCTCACCCCTGGTATTTCTTCCCATAGACTTAACACTTAGACTTGAGAACTCATACGCAACGCCCGTGGAGTGTTGTAAAAAACATACTTATTTAGGGATGATGTCACAAATGTTCCCCAATTAGTCATTGGTGGGGTGTGATCAAATCTGAACAACGCTCGATCCGTGGATGCTAAAAATATGCAATTCATTTTGGTTTGCTCCTTTATGTCACTCGGCTTTGCCTCGTGTGATTATTCCTCA
Source organism: Alentia gelatinosa (assembly GCA_950022655.1). Lineage (NCBI taxonomy): Eukaryota > Metazoa > Annelida > Polychaeta > Phyllodocida > Polynoidae > Alentia > Alentia gelatinosa. The sequence continues at coordinate 47,492,858 of OX465586.1, forward strand.
GCCAAAACTCATGGCATATTTTTAGTAGCTACGGATCTCAATTGCGTTCCATATTACTCAGAGATAGCAGTTTTCCATTTTCCCATAGAATTCCTTCTTTTCCTTTCCGGATTATTTTTTTTTTCGTTTGTAAATCAAAGATAGTATAAATTGAAACTCATTTATACTTACTGAGATGGAGGTTTTCTACTTTTCCAAGGAAATCTGCCTTTTCCTTTCTAAGTTTTGTATCATGAGTTCCTGCTTAAAATAAAACAAGAAATATTTTAGCCTGGTTCATGTTCATAAAGTAGTGGTTTAAACCTCCCCACAGGCCCATGCCGTGGCTAAAATTGATTAGCTTTTTCTTAACCCAACTCACATCTCTTTAGCTATAAAACAATGATTCGAACCTCCCCATACACCTTCAACCCCATTCTATGACCAATGTATTTCCACGAGGCAGTAAATTCACATGGGGAAAAAATTCCACTTTTTGTCCTGATCCTGACATCCCTACTGAGTATTGTATGCGGCTGTCGACTGTGACTAACTGACGAGTAACTCAGTGGCTGGCCTTGATCGATGCGTGGTGTTTATGGTGAATTGCTCATGAGATGCTCCTAATGCCGGGGGCGCTTAACTGGTAGAGGTAATGGGATATATACCTTACGTATACGTGGGTCGTGAGGGAATTTAACACTAGATGACACCACTATCGATGTGGAAAAGGAGGTACGAAATCTGTCACGTCCGGGGTTCCTTCAGCCTTCTCCATTAGCATTGCATGTGTTATGTTTACGTACTTTTCTAACCAGCATTTATATCATGTTACATTGAAGGGAACACAAATGTGAGAACATCACAATTGTATTATCATACTATTGCGATCCTCTATTAACTTACATGATAAGTGGAATCTAAATAGCACTGTGGGGCATGCAATCAGGCCCTGGGGCGAATAGAACTTTACTACAAGTCTACCCCCACAATACGTATTGGAACTCGGGGGAGTTATTGCCTTACGTGAACGTGAATGCAATCATCAGAACGAACGTCAGCGCATTTGGCCATGTTTGCGATGGCGGTGCCGCTTGTTGGCAGTTGGCGGCGATTGCTTAGGGGTGGGGGCTGTACCGGGCCCTAGACTGGACCGTGGACTGGGTCCTAGACTGGCATCAAGTGTAGCTCCCGGGAAAGAGGACCGGATCAAATTCCCAGAAGCGGACACCAAGTTGCCGACTCAGGCCTGAAGTTCTCTCTACGTCAGAGGTTGAGGAGGGGGCTTGCAGAGTGCTGGAGGGTTTATCCAAACAGAAGTGGCGTTATATGAAATGCAGTAACTATTTGAGTCACAATGTAGTGTAAACAAGGCTTATTGGTATTTTTTCCAACCAAGACGCCATAAGGCAGAACGAATTAATACACAAACTATTTGAGTCCCATGTTAGTCCCAAAGAAAATCAGAGCAACTGATGGCTATTTGGACCCCCTCTGTTAGACACCATTCTCTTATCCCCAAACATATTTTGTAGACCTTAATGCCGGGGAGACAGCAAGCGGGTCAAGGCAGCGATCTGCAGAATTGCCAACACAAAATGACATGTATGTGAGATATTATTTAATAGTAATATCTCCTACCGATGATGCATCGTACCAGAGGCAGTTATCAGGTGAAATATGAAATTATAGCTCACATACTAGTGATTTTCTGTTGGCGATTCCGCAAATCGCTGCGTTTCTCGCTTGATGTGTCCCGGCATTGAAGAAGGAGTCAGAATTCAGACGCAGAAGTACATGGTCCAACTGTGAGCCAGGGAAGACTGATTTATCAGCAGACTGGAGGAGTTAATATACAACCAGGAAGGGTCAGTTCCTGCAGGTTTGAGCTTGCACACTTTGTATTTTGATTGGCTGTTAGTTTAACCATCAGACAATAGATGATGACCAGTCTTTCTCAGGTTGCCACTCATGCCTATGAGGATACTCATGGCACTAACATGATGTTATTGTTAGAGCACCTTGCCACCATGTGGGTAGATTAGGAACTACAGTAAACATGCCATTCATAACATGGCAGCTATACTGTAAACATCAGGTTTGGAGGGAGGAAAGCCAATGTCGTGACTGTTCAAATTCAATTATCAATAAATACAATTTTTATGGTCATTTTGCATAGAAACCAGTATCATTGGTCGCGATAGAAATGTATAGACCAGACCTTTACATAAAGATTGATGTAGCGTATATGATACATGTGCTTGACAGTTAATTTCAAATCTAGTGTAGTTTTAATTGCTTTCAAAGCTGAATGAACGATGCTAAAGTTATCTTTTTAAGGAGTACGCTTGCCTATCGATCATATCGGAGCTTTCGACCCATGTCCTGCCAAGTAATGGTGTTGTTTTTATATCTATACTCGCATTATTTTTATTCCGCCCATCTGATAAATTATTGACTAGGGGCTGTAAATCTCGTGTCGGTGCGTCCAGTCTGTCGTGTCAGCATAATACACTAACGGCTTACTTATGGTCATTCAGTCATTCTACATTACCACCCTTCATATGTAATTTATGAACCACATAAACAAGAGATGAGATTCCCATTCACAATTGATCATACCTCCACTCTTTCCTGGACAATGCTTTCATGCAGAAATGACATTGATATATATTTCCACAACAGAAATTATCGATAAAATCTAATCTCCCTTAAAAGTGCGTGGGAGTGACGTTATGTTTCACCATAGCAACGTATTACAAAATCACGTGTTATGGTCACTTGCGTTCTTAGCACGCCATGCTCTTGTTGCACTGTCTGTGTCCATACACATCAAGGGCTTCTGTTTTTGTTTTAATGGTATATCATTAGTAGCTAATTATTGTATAGGAAGCGTTGTCTTGTTCTAACTTTTGTATGTTTTTCTATAGACCCTATCGAGGTATCCCATAATCCAGTCTGTTTATAGGATCTAGTGTTCGCTGGTTGCCGACATTGTATGGTGATAGACCCTTGACCCGTAACCCACAATTATTACAGTTTAACGTTTTTCATAAAACTTCAAATTGTAAATCCGATGCCAAAAATTGAAATCTCAGCTATTTCTACATGTAAATTCGAAATTATATTCAGATTCTCTAATTATAAATCGAAAAACTGGTTCATGCGGTCTTGGTTTGGCCAGTCATTCGGGAGTGGAACCTTTACTTACCAGGTGCGATAATAGGGAGTTTAGTAATGCCTGGCGGGTCTATATTTATCATATGCCCGATCTTAAAAGTAGGTGAGCATAACTTGGCGTAGAAAGCATATGGAAGCGAAGCGGTCGGTCTACATCGGTCGGTGTACAATGTCCATGATATCACAGTGCACAGCATATCAAGCAGTGATACGTAATTATTAAAGGTTCGTGCACGGGTGCATTATAGGTTTTCCAGAGCTCATATTCTCAGATAGACGTGACTATTGGACCATGTCTCGAGACACGAGTTTCTAAAACCGACCAGAATTGGCAGGATATGGTGGACGACGCTGGGAGGTCATCTTGCCTTACGTGTTTTAACACCCAGCGATTGATATTCCATGAATAAACTAAACCAGGAACTATTCCAAACATAACCCAGATTGCGCAATACCACGCCAACTGAGAGTTGATGTAACGATATTAGACCTATTTGTATCAGATACAGCCATGCATCCCAACGTATTTGTACGTGTTGTCTCTATCGTCCACTTGAGATAGCATGCCACAAGCCATTAGGGCATCCAAAGTAACAGGAAGAAATTAATCTAACCCAAAAGCTCTGGTAATCACATCATCGCAATCACAGACGAATTAGTGTCACACATAAAACGAGGAAAGATGAAGGTTGGCACCGCACGCAGCCGACAATTAGGCTGATGACGTCACCAGCCACGTGACCCGCTGAGCACGTGACCGTCGCGCCACCTAGCGGCATTTCCGCCGTGCGTGCGCCACATGGAAGTCGGCGACAGATTGTCGTTCATGTCAGAGTCTGCGTGCGGCAGACACGAATATATAGTTATGTTGTCCTTCAATTACAAGTAGCAGATACTATTTTGAGAACTGTGTATGTGCAGCTCTCCCACCATTCTGGTTCGATTTTAGACGTGCCACTCTCAAGCCTGGTTGAGCAGAGAGCCCTTGAAGCTTGCTGATGATGATGGGGCGTTACTTTGAAATTTACCTAGTGCATGTAGACATCAAAGAGGGAATCTGTGTTCTCATCATGGCAAGGCACATTTAACTAACAGAAGCAGACCAGAACTCCTACGCTAGAATGAGTTCTGCTGAGTAACTTCACAGACCATGGCAGCACATGCATAACATCGGATACCTGTCCGTCTTTTGCTTTGTAATTATACGAAGATCGTGTTCTGTCCTGTATTTTATTGTACCACCTACAAGGAAGAACGCCCATAATAAGGCGACTCTATGTATTTCCGACTATATTTTTTCCTGAATTAAAAAAAATGTGGAGGAATTGATATTTGATTCCCAATAAATAATCATCAGCTGTAAACTACAAGTCTTTATAAAGGTACATAAAACAAGTCTGATTATTGGATTAATTAGACTTACCAATGTGCCTAGATGCCTCCCCCCACCCCGCAAATAATCGTTGTTCAAAATTACCAGTCTTTATATAGAAGACCTTGCTACAAGACAATCATCGATGGCGCGTAATATATGTTCATATTCAATATATTCAATCGAAACTCAAATTAGTCGAGTTGAGGAGTTAGCTCAGTGGTTAAGAGCAATGGACTTTTAATCCCAAGGTTGTGAGACTTTGTGGGTTTGAGTCCTACTACAGCAATTTTTCTCCCTAATCTCAATAATGTTAGATTTTCTGCTATATCAAAGGCCAGTCCTTCTCGTACCATATCTAAGTGGTGTGGGAACTGAAAGAACTCACTTTGGTAAATGTGTCGTAGGGGTGAGATTTCTACCTGATTTCATCACATAAAGTGAGTCACCACACCTGTGGGATGGTTGACTGGACGTTAGATTTTTTTTTAAATCGTACAATGTGCTACGTTCCCGGAGTAATCTCACAAAGACACACAGTCTCCGGAGGATGTGAAGCCTTCACTGCTACGATCCAGTCAACTCTACACGCCACCCACTCCATCCACGGAGGAAATGAATAACAGGAGAGTGCGCCCGGAGAAAATAAGTCCTTCCACCTGAAATAAAATAATCATGATATGGTTCAGCCAAGCTAAAAAAAACACCAGGTAACGTTAAGCTTCAGTGTCACGCCCAGCGGATACATTCTGACTTAGTTCATACATATATCAGGACAATAATAGTGTCTACTGACATATACCTGTCAGGTTGACTGGCTTCTCTAACAAGCCGTACTGATAAGAGCTTATTAGACCTGCCAATGGAGGAGTCTATCCCACCTGGATTGCAGTATGATAATGTCAATAATGGCCACCCACAGGGGTCTAAGAGGATGTCTCATTATGGTGATAGGTCATCAGATGCAGTAAATGTTGACTTTAAGAAACATGGATAAAACACCTGCTGGTTGATTAAAAACCCTCGGTATAGCTTTTAGCCGAACCAATTTAATTGGACGTCTGAAATTGAGTCAATGGAGAGATTAAATTCGCATGCTTGGATGTTACAAGAGAGAAATTGCAATATAACTTGAGGTCTATAGTACTTCTAGTTTTGGAGGTATTTTTTCAATGTGTGCTCAATAGAGGCCTTTTCGAGAAGAGCGTATTTTTTGTCTGTGTCCTTACTTTTAAAGATTGATTTAACTTGAGGTCTTTGTTGCATTGTCTGGCGTTTCCATATTTCTCAACAGCCAAATCGAATACATTTAGATGATACCATACCAAGGGTGTATACGTATTATCATCCCAACGCTCAACTCCCTTGAAAGAAGAGTGGTACTGCCACTATTACATTTCAGGGTTTGAGAACAATTGGTTCATTATCTTCTACACGTATATTAGCGTCCAATTTCACTCTCCTGCACTGTCTTTACAGTAGTGCGTTTGGGAGGTTGGTACAAGCAGGGCCTGTCAGTCGTCCACCTTCGGGAACATTTCCTTGTCTCCTGTTTTTTGTCCGAAACAAAGAGCTGTTCGGCTATGTCGTCAGCTGGCCAGACTAACATATCTTTATTTAGACTGTCTTTAGCGGACACACCTGCCTCCGTCAAGGTTACAGTAGACAAAATGTGTCCTCTGTCTTAGTTCTTGTGCTTTAAGATTCCGAAAGAAACAACACTGGGTGTGGTGTTCTCCTTCATATGTGCTGATCCTTTTCTGTCGACCTTTTGGGCATGCTATATCATGTTCATATCAATCAACGTGGAGAGGATGCTTTACCTAGCGCCTAAATTTGACAGGTACAATGTCTATTGATCTTCAGGAACAATGTACTTGTAAGGCGCACAAAGACGTCCATTTATGATGTATATTAATACATACCACTGAGGGATGACATGCAGGCCTTCAGGTAAGCTCTGGTGTACTCAAGAGATAGATTCCAAGTAAGATTTATGACGTAAAACATAGTTGGCCTTTATGTGTAGGAAATCATAAACCTCGAATAAAAACTACTCATACCTATTCAAAGACAGGAAAAAAACCTTCACAGACAAAAATGTAGACAGATAATGAGGTGACGTCCTTATGTGCATTTCAGAAAGTCTATGTTCCAAGTTGAATACTCTAGTGGTCATTTATCATCCACCTGATGCAAATTATTCATGAAAAACGTATGGGCTCGCCTTATTGCTGCTGGAGAAGGATATAGCCCCGCAATATCTACGAAATATCCTCGCTCATGCTCAGATATTACTGTGTATCAATTACGCAGAGGAAACACCCACAATGGTATCCAGAAACAGGTTAATATTGTATTAATATGACTTCCCTTACACGAAGTATACGACGCCTAGTACAGCCATGAAGTATGGACTACTGGCCGATTCATTACATAGTCTTTAAGATTTCATGACATGGGAGTGGTACGTCATTAAGCACATTACCCGCGACACATATTAAGTGGGAGGAAGCCTCCACTATTATGAATGATCGCCTCCAATGCCTTTGTCTGCGAGCTAGATAATGGACCCAAACCTTTCAGCCTCAAGTAGTTATGGATTAAGTCGGGTTTAAACAGTGATACTCAGAGTAATATAACAGTATAACAGCATCTATTGTGAACATCTTGAAGATTCTTACTGAACTAGGAAATGCTAAATCCTAATGAGAATCTCCGCTGGATCACTGATAATTAGTGAAAGCCGGGTGCGATACGTTTTTATAGTACAGGTGATACTTAATATTGCAGTAGTGATCAGAAAGAATAACCATTGCCCGTAATCCCCCCTCCTGGGGTTTTGAGAGAAACCGTATCTCCATTATGATAAACGGTATAATCCGTCAATCACAATTATGAAGTGAAGTTTAATTATCATGCACCATCTTAAAGCAGGCCTCTTCTGACGTGGTAAAGCGTCAATATATTCATTCTAGGTGAGAACTCTATACTTTAAGATGCATATCCTACAATTCACGATGGCACCACCCGGTGACTTTCTAATATTGTTATTCATCACATGTTTCGTCTAGTTTCTCCTTACTCATTAGGTAAACTATACGAATATTCATATGGTTCACTTACATAGGCAATATATTTGAAAATATGGTTTTCTTCAATGCCTTCAAGAAATACTGTAATCTATATTTCTTGATATGTAATTCTGTAGTACTACACCATTACTATATTCTGTGAAAGTCTGAAGAAAATTACATGGATTTTATGTGTGAAATCTAACTCTTTCGAATGTCTCTATAATCTATTGTCATATTATTTAGAAATGAATCTCTAGATCAAAAACTAGCATTGTAACCTCTACGTTTTAAAGTATGTGAGAGGGACATTGCAAAGGTTTTATCATGAGTGTCATCTACCTCAGTGAGTAGGATTAGGTGGAGACATAGGTAAAATAGAACCTTTTATTTAGACTTCAGCATCTAAATATTATTCAGTTTGATGTTCCAATATTTCTGGTTAAATAATAACTGAAATGTAAATAGCGCATACTAGTACTTGTAGATATTCTTCCATAAACTTTTCTTCATAATCAAGCGTTGATTATATGTAAATACTCCCCATATTTTGTGAATATTAACAAGGCACAGCGGCTGTAATGCTTGGCCCTGCAGTCATCTACCTAGTTATCCTCCGGATGATCTACCTGTATGCACCTCTATGAATCAGATCAAGTGGGCTCTGGAGATCCAGAAAGCCGCACCAGCTGCTGATTCGTCCATAAAGACAGCAGTCAGGGGACAGAATGCTGTGCCATTACAACAGGCCAATCGGGGATACAAGAATGTTAAATTTTAATATAAAATGATGCAGGAAGGACTCATCTACATAGAATAGTTCTCTCTAAAGGAACACCTTCGAGGAATTCATTTTAGAAGAAATAAGATTTAACTTACACTCAGCAACACTCAACTGACTTTGTTACCATACGTGTGTATATCCATTGGCAAGAAGAGATTAGAGCATACACTTGACTCAACGTGAAAGTATCTCTATTATTGTATCACGTTTGGAGTTTCCTCGTATTGTGTTGTGACACAGTATGAATTTTCCATGTCTCATCATGTCAGAGTTTGATGCTTAGTATTATTGTTACATACCGGTAGATTTATTTTCAATAGTTACCTACCGCTTCCCTCTACACCTACTTGTACGGAGCGTTCACTATTATACGGACCTTGTTAATATTTAGTAGAAACCAAACGAGAGTTAGCCCTGTCAATGTTTATTCCACGATGGGCAGGTTGTGTATTACTACACGAGGCGTTAACCGAGTGTAGTGAGTAGCAGACCCCACCAGAGTGGTATAAACATTGAGAACTCGAATTCGGTTTTGTATTTATCCTACCCCATCTCACCGATGTACGGCTACATTTATCAATGCTGCCGGATTTACTTTCGTTGTCTTGTCCCTGATTGGTCCGGTTTTTTTTATCACCTCGGTGCATAAATAACACTTTATTCAACGCCTCGTCAAATACATTGAGTCAATGTTGAACCTATCGAGTTTTTTATTAGGGTTAGGATAAATCAGGAGACTGCAGACTTAAACTGGTGTCTACACCAATTTACGGTAAAATGTTGTTAATTTCGGGTAGACATGGTAGGGGAACGTCTGGCCTTTGATGCATTTATACAGCTGTAATTCTACCAATGCTGCGGGTGAAGGAGAAGGTGGATGTACACCACACCACATAGACATGATGTGAGAAGGAATATCCTTTGATATAGCAGTATGTCTACCACTGTTGGGGATGAAGGAGAACGGTGGCTGCAGTGGGACTCGAACCCACAACCTTGGGATTTCGAGTCAAGTGCTTTCACCACTGATCTAACACCCCACCACCCACCTAACTCCCCACCACCCACCTAACTCCCCACCACCCACCTAACTCCCCACCACCCTCATGCCAGTCACCTGGAACTGGACCACGTTCCGGGGTGTGCTTCTCAGTTGAAGAAGTGCCGCATGTGCTTTGCATAGCACTGGAGTTGCTCACGAGTTGCTCACGAGCTGCTCACGAGCAAGTGGTCACGCCCGGCGCAGGAGGCCTGACGGTCAGCCTCCTCCTAAAAGCGGCACTTAACTGGTGACCAGGGACATGTTCCAGTGTGCCCGCCTTCACCAGCCAGCGCCCGCACAGAAGCGACACGAGAATGAACAACTCCACCTGCCATAAACACCCATAAAGACTCCATCTCTGTGTATCTGGGCTCTGTTCTCTCCGCCGGCTCCGGTTTCTGAGCAAATCCGTAATCACCATTTTTATAGGTGTTGCATCTTGAGGACATGGCTGTTTTAGGCGAAATGCAGCCACAATCTTAGTCCAGCAGTGGTTATAGTGCTTCTATAAATTAGGAAGAAATGGTCATAGCTGGCTGCACTTTGATAGTCAGGGAATGGTCAGCAAATACCTAAATATCTTGTTATTACTCGAATAACTGGTATGTGTCTAAATTTATTTTGCATTGAGTGGTTACTTGAACAACACAATAAAATAGCATCGATTTATGCGCGGCCTTGACGCCTTTTCTTGTGTCTCTATTCCATAATCTCAGAGAAAGCTTGTTCCAGATTATTGCCCCCGAAGCATAATAAATCTCTCTTAAAACTTGCTCTCAAACCCCATTATTCTCAAATCATGATGTTGGCCATGTGCTTCATCTTGATAACCTTGTAGGAATGATTCTCTTTTAAGAGATGCATTAGAAGTTCTGATGAAAGTGACATAAATACTATAACAACTTCATAGTTTTTGTCACAAGAGTTCAGTATCATAAAATCGGATGTTCCAGAAACTTCTTCATGCTATGAATATTTCATATTCTTAATTCCAGAATGATCGGGCGGTCGCTGGCAGCCCAAGAAATAAAACGTATATAAAAGTGAGATACAGTGAGACGGAATGAAAAATCCATTTTGAGTTATTCCTTTAGGATGCCCTCGCTTTCTGATTTAAGTTTCTTAAGCGTTGTGTCGCCAGACCACCGTTCTTTTTAAAGCAGGTCCTTCTATGTCTCATGCGCCTTACGCAAAACAGGAATGTCAGTAAGAAATACAAATACTTTCTATAAACACATTTGCAGTGACAGACCACCTTTCTGGTAGAGGCCACCCTTAATGTACGTATGCAGAATCTCTGAAACTAATGACCTCCCCCCAACCTCCTTCTTGTAAGCGTAAGATTTAATAAGACGCATACGCAAAATTTCCAAAAAGAAACTCAGCCCACACCCTCACTGCGTGCTTTGTGGATGGCCCTTCGCCATCTATAAACCGTCCAAATTCACCCTACCCCACACGGTACTCCCACCTCTCCTCTGTGAGATCACATGGTAATAAACGAATCTCTCACCATTGGGGATCTCATAAATCATCCCCTCAGTCCCTGGGGAGTACGCAGACTAATATCCCTGAATCCAGCCGTGAGAAATTGGCATCAGCTGCAAAGACCAGCTGATTTACAAGGCCAAGTAGAAGATGAGGCCGCGCTTACACCGCCCAGGTATACCAGATATCGGCGACTCAGAATCAGTTAAATATTGAGACTAATATATGTTAAACCAGAACAGAACAAAACACCAGTTGTCTATCGTGTATATATGCTCCGCTAATTCTCCATTATGTTACGAATTAGTCAACAAATTTGAGCATGTCAACATGGTGTTATGGTTGACTGTTCAAGTACACCAGTCATAAAGACTGACTTGCATGTCAAGATAAGTAACAAAATGATGTATTTCTAAGACAATTTGCAATGAGGTCATACCAACAACAATGGACTTTAAAATTCCGTGCTTTCTATTTTGTGATCATTTAAGAGAGTGTCTAATCGCGCATCTGACCTCTCCTAGACTGGTCTACTTCTACTTGGAATTTAATATTATGGGAGAAGTATCAACAATGTAGCAATTTCGGGAATACTGTTCCTAGTTTAACTGTATTTAACGAACTAGGAACAAATAGTATGTTCATCATTGATGAATGAGCATGAAACTGTAAAAAAGTTAACCATTAATAGGTTTAGGTATTATCAAGTCTGTGAATCATTTACTGTAACCCCCTTGGGAACCAGCTATTTCGACAATCACCTTTGTAGGGTCCAACTGTGTCAAGCGGCAGTCGGTCACTGAGGTACTTCAGTCTGTATAACCTCTTCCTTAGCGTTTCTGAATGTGTTTTCCACTCTTAAAAACCCGACCGAGACAGACTTAGCTCCTACAGACAAGTTTCTGTAATGTATTCCAGTTTTACTGTGATGAAGGCACATGTAGCCAGTTTTTAATGTATCGGCGATGGTTACAATATATCTCAAAGACCTTTAGAAATGCTTGTTGTATCGCAACACTATTGGTCTGATAGAACTATTGTAAGTGGGTGAACGACAGCCAGACAATGATTGATAGTAGTGGAAGTGAACCTAACCTCGTGTGGAGTTTTGCTAAGGTATTGGCAATTGAATCACTGTATCTGAAAGGCTTCATACATATTATATAATACAGACGCTGGTGCTGGTATATATTCTATCAATGAGGAGGTGGCTCGGCAGGTCTCGGGAGATTTGAATTGATAGCGTGGTATACGAGAGGTCCTCTGGGAGACCGGGGGTGGAATAATCGAATTCAATCAGGTAACACCATTACACGAATACTACACTGCTGGCGGTCGTACCCTGAATTGACGGTGGTATTTCTTCTTTTCACAGATCCTACACATGCACATCTCATCGGTGGAGAAGTTACCCTTGACGACGGCGGGGTCGCCGCTGCTCATCAGATGCAAGACATTCCTCTGTGTGACCTTCATCATTCCACGGGAACGAGAATGCCACGACATCTACACCTCCCTACTCAAGTTCTCCCAGCCAGGTACGTCTCCAACATTATCTCGCCGCAAGTATTTTTTTCCGCATAGGCTTAGCCTTGGGAATGCGTACTCAACGCCCATGAAGTATTTTGCTAAAAGGTTCTGAACGGGTGATAATGTAACAAACATTAGCCGATCAGTCAATGATATACCTCGTTTCCATTGGTCGACAAAAACGGTGGGGATTTTTTTCAGTTAACTTAAAAGTCTGTCGGTGGCATGCAGTATCAATTCATCGGTGGGGGTGCATTGTATGCACTGTTTTTACTGTATTTAAAGGTACAGACAGATTATCTGTGAGAGAATGCATCAGTGGTGCCCTTTTTACATAATCTATGCCAAATTAATCTGTGAGCATTTCCTCCAAGTCTCGTTTCCTTTAGATATACCCCAAAAAATATGGGTGGTTTTCAACGGTACCGAGTAATCGGGCAATGGAAACTGGCTTATAGTGCCGAGATTTAATCTGAACGGCACTCAACCCGTTGCCGCTTTTTTTCATTTTATTTGCAGCAATTGTCTCATTTTCAGGGTCAGATCTGTGCACAACATTGGTGACATGTTTATCGCCGTTGACGTCGCCTGCTGGAAGTGGTATATTGGCTAAGTGGAAACTGTCCCATTGTCACGGCCTTCTCGACGTCTCCACCCGTAACTCCTCATCCCCCGTACAGCCCTGATCGCCTGACTCGGTCATTGCCTTCCACTTGGCCAACGACCGCACTTCCCTCACCACCACCGCCCTCCTCCCTCCACTTGCCCGCCCTCCCTGATGAATCCCCTCACCGCTGGCGGCGCCACTTGCCTCCGGCGTTCCGCACGCTTGCTCAAAGAATCCGCGGGAAATGGAATAAGGGCCTGTCGCCATGTGGCGCCACCTTACTGGCTTCTCGCCGGGCCTTTAAAGCATGACGCGCGGCCGACGACCACCGTCCAATCAATCGGCGCCTTTGGGTGGTTCTCGCCGGGCGGGGCTGGACGGTGCCGGTCAGGCGAGGCTGATATTAATCCTATATGTGACTGGGACTGCGGAGGCGGCCACCCCGCAGCCTCGTTCCCGTCCGTCGTCGGTGACGTAGGCGTGACGCGGCTATGACGTGGCTAATTCCAGGCTTTTTGGCGGCCGGTCATGTGAGACAAGGAGGGTCTGGGGAGTGAAGCGGCTTAGAGAAGGAGAACGAAACCGGAAAAGTATCGTTTCCATCATTATGTGGATCCACACCCATATTTATGCAGAGAAGGCAGATTTCCACTTTTACATGGAGATCAATGTTTTCACCCAAAGTATGCCTATTTGTTTTTCATTCCGTAAACCAAAGATCCCATTAAGTCAGCCTCATTCACGCCAATATAACAGTGGTTTGAACCTTCTCACAGACCCCTAGCCGCAAGCTTTGGCTGACACTAACATATTTTCCACGTTTTCTCAGCCTCTCTGAGACAGCAACTTCCACACAAAACTATTTCCACCTGTTTTTTCTGCCAAATGACATTCCTGCGTTTCATATCTGGATGGGTTGAGAAGAAAATTTTGTCACGACGATAAAATAGCAATATATATATATATATAACAGGCATCAACATTGAAGTGCGGAAGCGCAGTATGCTCAATAATTATCCAAGGAATATCCAAGTAACATAACAGAAACTATTCTGCTTGACCTCAACACAATTTAGATCGTATGATATTTCTATATTAAATAATAGTTTTTATCATTATTGTTTTCCATTTCATTGTGATAAATGAACGGTAAATAAATAGTTGAATGTAAACTGATTAGTGTAAGAAGTCAACCAGAGGTCGATCAGGATTCAGCCGAGGATCTGATTTCCGCTTTGTCAGCAACATCTCTAAACCATAGAAACGTGAAGAGATTGGAATCCATTTATCGACTAGATAAGGCGCGTGAACTAGATAAAACCGCCCGTTTGGTGACTCCTTTTTTCACTGACGTTCTTCGCTGTGCATTAGTTGCGAGTCAGACGGCAGATGCACACTCCATCTTAGCGGATAGTGATGGCGTCGGGAAGTGCTAGATCACGTGACGTGATGGGGCGCCCTGATTGGCCAGCGACGACATGGCCACACAATGTCCACAGGGCAGAGACATGGAGGAGATTTGTGTCTGGGGGTGGGGTTCGTGTGGGAGACGAGGATGACACCACATTTACATGGAGGAATATCCACCGACAAAAATGTCCGCCGCTTGCCTCACGACCACCGCCTTGATACAGGGAGATGATCGTGGTTTTTGTTATCCACCTGGTAGTCCTAGAATAAAACATTATTTCAAAGTAAGAACAAAACCATTCACAGACAGAAATGTGGAAATTAATAATATGTCATCCGTGTGTCAGAAAGTGCTAGGTTGAATGCTCTGGTGGTCATTTATTATCCACCTTATACAAGCTACCCGTGGAAAATATGGAATGGGCTCGCGTTATCGGTACCGGAGGAAAATACAGTCCCACATATGCTAAGAGGATGCATGAATTCCCTAAAATATGGTTTAGCATGCAAAGTAGTGGGCAAGAAGATCAAATAATGAGGATGTTGTCAGCCTTTTTCTGATACTAGTTGGCGTTTCCTTCATGTAGTTGATGCTTAGTAATATTCGAGCCAGAGTGAGGATATTGCGTAGACGATTTGCCGGGTGAATCCGCTTTAAAGAAATGATGAAGGATATCTGCATCTTAACCTGAGTTAAGCTTCAAAAAGTGGATTGTAGCCACTCGCATAAGCTCTTACGCTGGCAGTCATGTTGAAGCTAAACCCACTGACTTACAAGTCCGTGCTAAAACCAATGCAATATATCAAGGCAGTTCCAGTCGAAAAGCAACATTTGCTTCACGACTGACCCAAGCTAAACACTCGTATGTTGTCAATAAAGCATTATCAAGTCCAAATGCCAGTGGCACCCCAACGGCTTTCCAGCCATTCCTATTTGAAAACCATTACGTTGAAAGTTCCCGTTATGCTTTCTGCATGATATCTGATGAAAACTGCTATCGTTGTCTGCCTGTGTAGTAAAGTTGAAAACATGACTTTGTATCGCTATGCATATTGTAGACCTTAATAGCTTTGAATGAAAAGATTTTCTAATTCCTGTCACTTCATCAATTTCAACAGGAATTTTATTTTTCTACAATATTTCGGTCTAGAAAATTACATGCCTTGGCGAATCGTGTCAGCCACGAAGCTTAACTTTG
The DNA here is from genome assembly GCA_950022655.1 of Alentia gelatinosa. NCBI lineage: Eukaryota > Metazoa > Annelida > Polychaeta > Phyllodocida > Polynoidae > Alentia > Alentia gelatinosa. Next base: position 47,508,523 of record OX465586.1, read on the forward strand.
TTGGAGAGTTGTTCCACCAAGCAGAGTCTTGGTAAAAACATGATTGCAGTGTCAGGTGAATAGGCGATGGATCTAAATATGAACTATTCCTGTGACGAGAATAACCGCGCATTAGACATTGCCGGAATCTGTGGAGTCAATAGTGATTCTGATAGCCCGGGGGCTGGCTGATTTATGCGTGGTAGAAAGTTTCCGTTCTCCAAGGGGCGTTATGAATTTAATAACTTTGTGCGTGCCTGGGGTCTTTTAATCTGCGGATCAATCTGCCTGTCACCACCAAGAGGCCCGCCCATCGCCGGATCGAGCATCCACGTGCGCCGCTCTATTATTAATTTGCCGTAAATCAATTAGCAGAGGCATTAAACGTTAGGGAAGTTTCACCGCTGCGGTTCCCCACAGGCCCATTACGATCTACTGTGGAAGTTCTGACTCGGCGCATCTCACAAGGATCTCTGTACTCCTCAGAGCGGCCCTCGTGGAGTAGGTCAGAGTGTTGAGATTAAAGAACACAGAAAATCACGTAGTTCAGTCACAGATCGACCTATATAGATTTTTACAGAGATGGCAGTTTTCCTCTTTTCCAAGGAAATCCTTGTTTTCATCTCCAGCTAATGTATTTCTATACTTGTTTTCTTTTCAGGATTTATTACCTGATCTTGTAGAGGTAAACCAAGAAATTAGAATATTTTTAAAAATCGGGTGACGGCCCAGCGTACGACCATTGACAATTCTATTATCACCCTCTGCACATATATCGTTATGTGAAGATGGTAGAAATATAATATAAACAAAAATCAATAAGGATACTCTGTATTAAAATGGAAAATGATAACATTCGCCTAAGGTAGAAAAACATATAATTGCTTTGATCGAAGTGTATCGTATTTACATTTATATCGAAATTGACGAACCATTATTTGTGTTGTTCAAACTGATAATGCAGAAATCGTTGTTGATATCATGAATTCGTACCGAATCGTTTATGTTATAGTCGGCCAGCATTGCGTTGGAAGAACCATTGCCAAATCGAGAAGCAATAACGACAATTTTGAAAAAGAAATTAAGAAAGAAAGATCAAACCTCATGCTCACACATCTAAACATCCAAACGATTATCCGCGCTCTTGAGTGGGAGAATATGAATAGACACTGTCCCTCCAGAGATAAATTGTGCTCTGACGTCTGTGGTATCGCTATAGTAATTCCATAACAGAATTTCAGAAGTACCTTTTTCGAATGATTTACACTTAAAGTCGCTAATGAACAGATAATTCTAATGGGCTGATTTTAGCGACCAAGGACTTTCAATGATTACAACCGCAGCACGATCCACCTGTGAATCTGAATTAGGATTCCAGCAATTCTATGTTTATTGATTATGAGTATTTTGATAGTTATTGAAATTACACGTTAATTCCGTTTACAGGACCGGGTTTGGGGAGTTAGCTCAGTGGTTAATGCACTGTAATCTCACCGTTGTGGGGATGTTTTAGTTCTGTCCCACTGAAGCTACCTTCCTCCTTCATCCCCAGCAGTGGTATAATTACTGCCATATCAAATGCCAGTCCAGGCCATGTTTATGTGGTGTGAGAAGTAAATTAGGTCTCACCTCAGTGAATGTGTAGGGTTGAGATGTCTGCCTGAATTCATCCCACACATACATTGTGCACATCCGCTGTTAACGCTTTCCCATAATCATGGAACATGGCCCTGGATATGAGTAATTATCATAGAGGAAACCCATGAAAGTTTAGGGTCTGAGCCCGTATTCCATCGAGTTTGAATCACATAGTAATTCACAAGGCGAAGCCGAGTGAATTACTATGAGATTCAAATGAGATGGGATCGAGCTCTGACCCAAAGCTTGAATGGGTTTCTGAATTTATCTCACCCTTAATTTTGACTAATGGGCTAACATTTGTGACATTATCCCCCATTGGATATTTTTCATAGATATCTAATAGGCATTAGATACGAGTTCCCAATGTTAAGTCTATGGAGAAAAAATATCTGGGGTGAGATAAAGACTGATATCTGATATCTGTACGCCACTGGAGTTCATTATCTATAGAAAGCATATGTTTTTATTGTTGTAATATCGCTCGTTATACATGTAAAAAGCAGACAGGTGAAAGGATTGTACCTGAAAGTCCCATGTTGCCTTCTAGTGGCAGTTGTACTTTTTTTTTCATTAGGTAAAGGTATCTCAAGAAAGTGAGTTCTTCAAACACCAGCATGTACATTGTTATTTGACGTCCATTATCTTCAGCGTAATTACATAACGAGTAGGAAAGGTAACTTTTTATACGTCTTATATGCGGCATATAGTTATCCAAGTAATGGGACTGCTAATTTGTCACTGTGGTGTGTAAAGTAAAGGGAATCTCACCTCCAGAAATGTGTAGGGTTGAGATACATGAATTCCTGTCAGACATACACTCATCACCCAACCAAAGTATTTTATTCCTTTACACCTTTCTTTTCTTTACCGTCACCTGTCCTTCCCATTGTATTGCTGTCCAATGTATCTTCTTTTCAGTATCCTTAAGAGAGAATCCTTTACTTTTTCCATTAGGAAGATTTGCCTTATGAAACTGTTTTTCAACTCTAACAGGACACTCTCCTTCTCAAACTGAGAATATTGACTTGAGTAATATATCAAAGGGTAGCAACTATCTAAGATTTTTAGTATGAACCTGTTAGGATTTCCAGTTGGTTTTAAGTCTAATAGAACATGTTGGACGTTAAACCACCCAAACAGACAAACAAGAACTACAACATCGATACTGGTATTACGGCTTATATATACACTCGGCAGAAATAGTTAAGCTAAGAGGTCGATTGCTCCTTCTCATAATAGACGGCAATTCATACAAGATAAACCCATTAAAGGCACTCTCCTCATGTTACTGAAGGGGCCACGCTTTACTGTAAAGGACAATTGTAGGAAGGTGAGGTGAAAGAGAAACTGCAGATTTCTATACCACGAGCAAATCCCGTGAAAGTTAAGTGCAGTGAACGCCCAGCTGAGGAATAAAGAATTGAAATATTAGTGGGAAGAAAATAAACCCTAGCATTGCGTGTGATTGGCAGTATGCCTGCCGTAGCTAAACAGCCAACTAGTGGGTATTTTCAGGCATGTGAATCTCTCACATGCTCACAGGCTGTATGATGATTGTTATATCAGTCATCGTATCGTGTTCACTATCAGGAAGTCAGTGACAGTAATGTGCACCAGTGGGTGTTTATAGTTACACAGCGGCTCACGAAGCAGTTCACAGAGTAACTCAATGGTGTCTGTTTCTCTCTGTAACTCGTGTATTTGTCAGCAAAACACATTGAGCCTGCTTCAACAACTGCCTATCGTCGTTTACAGGAGCAGGGAAAACTGAAAAAGGGGACAAGGGTTGTATTGTGTCTCAGTCAAACCATTATTCCCTCGTTTCATATTACCTCAACTCGGTCGATACATAGACACAAGAGAACTCTGGGTGAAACTAGCTAAAAGATGGAATGACGCACACATGAAGCTCAGTAATCCAATGTGTGTAAGATGATTTCAGGATTCAACTACAAGTCTGAAGAGGGTCATTATATAGTAAGCCTGGCTGTCCACACATTGAAATGGTGTTTGAAAGTAAGATCTATTAGAAAAACAATATAAGATTGCAATTTTCATATAATACAGACTTGGATGGTTAATGGCAAATGAAATATGCTACCAGTAGTGTCCACAAGTGGCAGCGAATGGAACTATTTGATAGTGGTGTATATACAACAGAATCAGGCGTATACATGAATCAGGCGTATACATGAATCAGGTGTATACATGAATCAGGCGCCTACAGATGTGGCGTATACACACGGGGAATAGGACGACCTTGTATACGCAAAAGCATACCTATATACGCCGGGTGCATTCATATATAAAGCGGTTAGTTTCGTGCAGTGTAATGAAATACGCTTTTCAGACGTATTCCACTTGATTTTAAATCGGATTAGGATTTTCTACTCAAAACTTGATTTCAGCCTAGAATATACAACCATCATTAATGAAAGTGCCGGAATGCTTTCTAAATACCTGTCTTATCCTATTTATCTTTTACATTCACGCAAATGTTTTGATATTCTTTATGATTCATCATGATTTCATAAATTTCCCGATGAGGGGCATCGACCAGCCTACAATGACGGAATTACGTTGGTCTGAGGAGATGAATCGATGATTCATGACTTATTCTATTGTATTGAGCTGGTTTTATGGACCGTACCATTTGATACCATAATGAATGGCCTTGTAGCACAGGGTCGTAATTACAGCTCCTGAAGACAAATCCGTGCCGCGCCTGTGTGGTGTCAGTATCAGTTAGCCACTACCTCTGATCACATTCGCCACTCAGGTAATACTCCGATTCAGGTTGCGCCAACACAGGTAGCTCGATCACCTGACACAGGTAAAGCTTTGTCAGCCCACCCCACACCCTACCCTACCCACGCTTCTGCTTCCTGCTGGAGCTCCTGGGGTGACGTTTTTAAAGGAAAGAGCGACCAAAAAATGACTATATTGTCATCTCGTTATTTGAAATGATCAGTTTTTACGGAAGACAGTCGCACAAGACGGTCATGGATAGATGAAATATATGTATTAAGTCAGTATTTGGCAATATATATTTATGTGTGTATTCCTTTTACTAGATAAGCATACCATTTTGGGATACCCCCTCCATGGCAATCGACCTCAACAATAAGATCCCTTACAACAAGGAAATCTCTGCCTGTATCGCCCCTTTAAATCGTGATCGTAGTCGTTGATTCAGTATCGCTCTTTGTTTTAAAAAACTCACCCAATGTGAGGCTACTCTACTTACTACCCCACATCCTCAGGGCTACTTTAGAGGGCTTGGCTCAAACCTAATGATCAGCAAGTATCACCTTTCGCACTTTGTGCCATCCCGACCCAATCTACTATAGCACAACGAGCATACCTTTGTTCCATGGTCATCTGTTATTGGGCTCAAGGGAGTTCCAGCGTCGAACCAGATCTTTATCGCGCTTGGAAGCTAAGCAGCACTAATGATCTGCCAGGAGAGTGGTTGGAGAGTTCCAGTGCGACCCGTGAAGGTGGCAGTCGCAGGCAAAGGTCCATTAGCGGGATCTATTGTAATCCATTGCAGACCACACCCGATGTTTGGTTTGGAGTCAGAGGCAAAATGGCTGGCTCCACGATTAGATCGCTATTTTCTCCATATAGCACCATCAAGTTATAGACGAAGAGAGTGGGACACAATTCTAATGAATACGAAAATAACTCGCACAGAAAGATACAAACGTAGCGCCAAATACATGGAAACTGTTATATGGAATTCACTGCCAAGTTGGAGTTAGTATCAGTGACCCCATAACATCATGAAAGTACACTCTATATTGGGACATGATCAATGTAAGTGATATGCCAGTTACAGGAGCATCCCTTCTAGAAATCCCTTTTGTCTGTATCTTATGTTGTGCAAGGTACCGGCCTTAACCTTATCTGTGCTGTTTGTACCTGTTCTGTATATCCGTTATATGTTACTTCACTCGGGCTTCGATCTCCAGCATCAAAACCTTGTAACTAGTACGCCTTGCACGTTAATAAGTAATCTTACACAGAAATCAATCAAGGAGTCAGCTACAGCTGCATGCTTTCGACGTTCCTTAGGGTGTGGAATAGAAAACCACATTGTTGTCGATAGGGAATCTCGTGTTAGCTTAGAAATGATCATCTTTGCAATTGCCTTTGATTGGTGTCCGTAATTGCTTCACAACTCGTGCTTCGTTAAGAAGTGAACCTAACAACAAGCTGGTCTTCTCCCTATGAACAATCATGGTTTTTTTTCTGTGATCCATGTCCTATTACGCCAACAGGCGGTAAGAATGTCAACAGTATCGTAGACCCAAGTATCCAACACCTAGCAACAGGTCCCTACCTTTCACCCCCTCGGCTAGCAGGTCTCATTGGATTCGTCCTTTGTCATCGTCCCTCATCTGGACTGGATCTCTAATGGCTGAGTTTTTAGTATACCGAATGATGCTATTGTAGCTGTTTCGGATAATTAATGATCATTTTCTGCCACTGTCACTTGGAGATGAGAAGTGAATAAAGTGTTTCATTATATTTTTAACACATCTCACATTTCCAGTGGTTAATCTACTGCGGAAACGTTGGTCACGTTTTCATGGCGATTGACATCACTTACCGGAAGTAGTACATTAGTTAAGTGGAAAATCCCTCTTTCGTTAATCTATCCCCTTTGCCTTTTTCAGTACAAAAATGTTATAAATCATCATCACAACTTCCAATGCTTGCAGTATATTTTCCAGTCCAAAGAAATCAGGCCCAATTCCTTTCGGTCATCCCCACTCATAGGAACACTCCATTAGAGAGGCTCCTTAAGACTTCAGTGGTCCATTTCTCAGCTTCAACCCTGCATTTATTTTTGTTTCTGAGACCCCGTTGGGATGTGGAGTTATCTCAGTGGTAAAAGAACTGGACAGGTGATCCCAAGGTTTTCGGTTAGAGTCCTACTGCAGCTACCTTTCTCCTTCATCCCAAGCAGTGGTAGACTTACTGCTATATCAAAGGCTAGTCCTTTTCATACCATGACAATGGGATGATTTGTCCAACTTTGGCCTATCGGTGTGAAGTTATTGTGTTTTTGTCTATGTACCTATGTCCTCGTTTTCTCTCTCCGTTTTGATGACTAGGATGAAAATCGTGTACTGTGTGTATGATACCTAACGTCAATAAACAGTCTTTACAAAGAAATGTGATGTGAGAAGTAAAAGAACTCTCACCTTGGTAAATGTTCAGGGGTCAGATTTCTACCTAAATTTACCTCATGGAATTGATCACGACCCCTGTGGTGTAAAGCCAGCGAGAGAAGTTAAACCATGAAAAGGTCCTGAAAGGACCTGTAATAGCTGACCGGATCAGATCAGGCCCGTAAGATCAGACAGACAAACAAACGAAAGCACCCGCACAGCCAGCCTGTTTTAGGGAGCCAGATACCTTTTTAGCAAGTTCCCATTCCCTACTCTCAGGGCCAAGCTTACAGTAGGCAGAACGATACAAGCCCACCAAAGCAAGCAGGATCCAGATAGCAACCCCTAGCAAGCAGTCAAAAGCAGGCAGCCTTCAGATACCAAACAGCCCCAAGCTAACAGTCAAAAGCAAGCAGTGCAAAGTAAGCAGTCAAAGCAAGCACCCCAATGCAAGCAGCCCCATACAAGCAGCCCCATACAAGAAACCCCAAGCAAGCAGCCCAATACAAGCAGCCCAAAGGCAAGCAGCCACAAGCTTCATCCACCAGATCAGAGACCTCAGGACCTACCCAGACCTCCAGTGGCCTACCCCCAGTTTTCTGCTCAACCCCTGCTCCCCACTTGCCCCGTTATCCGCCAGCCTTGAGGCGGGCACTCCTGATACCCTCCACCCACCCCAAAGCCGCTCACCAAGCAGACACCGCTGCCAGGCACCCCGTCCCCGACAAGCGGCCCCCGAGTCCCGTCCTTGACGTCTCTCCCCATGAGTGTCCACTCAATCTCCTCCCGCAGCCAACTACTCTCCCACCACAACCTGCATGACTCCCAGCCACCCTCCGCCACTCTCCAAGCAGGTCATTAGCGTTTCAGTCTGCGACAACAGCAAACGATGGATCTGCTGGGAGACTGGTTCTAACTTATCAGGTCCTCCAGGGCACACTTCTACACTCCCCTAGCGGAGAGTACGACCGCTATAGACTCGCATAGTAATCCAAGCAGAGGTGTGGATGATGGCGCTAGATTCAGCCAAAAGAACTCTCCCAGCCGCTATTATTCGATGGTCCTATTTTGTCCCATCTACGAAACATGTTCCAAATGCTTATCCATATACTAACTGCATGGTCATGTCAATTCATAGAAGTTATTATACTGATTTCTTGGTTTGAAAATCACTTGATTCCGTATGGTATCATAGTCAAATATTTATCTTAAAGGGGCGAATGAATTACAAAGCGCAGCTCTTATATTTCCGGAATGTATACAGTGTAGTGCATTTGTTCATCCAAATTTATCTTTTCCCTTTTTTGAGAGAACATTGGTATTAAAGGAAATTCTTGGTATCCTCTTTGTTTATGCAGTTCGTTTCTTACTAATGTTTGTCCATAAGCAAAGGAGTTATATAAACCTGAAGCTTGGATGTAATTAACCATACTTTTTTTTTAAATATTTTATTGGTCACAATTCAACTTTGTAATTAGTTTCCAATTATGGCTTTATGATTCAGGACAATTTTTCGCTTATGAAGATTGATGGAGTATGAACAATATGTGAAGAGATATATTTCATAATTTGTAAACATATGTTAACAACGGTAGTCAGGGCCATTCAGTAGGGATGTCTGATGCTATTTGAATACTGCCTTGTTAGGTTGTTCTTTCAAATCCTCCGATTGCGCGTTCCTGGGTTTCTTCCCACGATAGCTGCGTTCCTTTTTGAAAAATTCAGTCCTAAGAGTGCAGTGAAACTTAAGCATTGATTGAAACTATTTGGCTCATAGCCTTTATAGCATGAGCTAGCTCAGCGGTCCTATCTTTAACCCTTCATCGAGGTCCTTCTCTGAAATACATCAAGTAGTATAGAAAGATGAGACTTTGGACAAGGTGGAGAACGCCACATGTATGAGTAGTATAAAAAAAGGGAAGTTTTTATCAGGAAGCAGGTGCGGGATGAAGTCCATCACGGAGAAGTTGTCAACACGTGATGACCGCTCCCTGAGGAGCGTCCTACAAATGTCGTCTGGTAATCTCTGACGTCATTGGCGTCACTACACCTGTCATACACGCTATTCCTGCCCGCTAGAACTCCAAGGCACCTGGCATCTTCTCTGCGGTCTTTGTGGAACCACCTGTCGTACCCCACTCTTACTTACAGCGTGGGGGTAGAGGTGCGGGAGGGGGGGGGGGGCTCCAGCGTAGGTTGATGACTGATGAAGCCTGTCAAGTCACTTGCCAGCAGGACTCTATCTTAGAACAGTCATGTACGCTTTGTAAGTAACACACATTTATCGCCTAGAATATGGTGGATAAATGGCTAAATCAATTCAGGGCTTCATTAAGTATGGTGTTTTTTTAAGAATGACAGAGCGTTTACCACCATGCACCTCTTGGCGACTATGGGTGATAAAACATAACTAAATTCCGCCTTCATTAAGACGAAGCCAAGCAACAAAGAAAACATATCATACCTGTAAGGCAGAATCATTGGTTTAGTTACGCGAAGAGGCAGGTTTCTTTTATTTCAATATTCTCTATTATATATTTCTATTCTCAAAAACTGTTTTAGTGTTATATTCCTGGGAGTTTTTCCTCGAAAACATTGATTGATTAACAGTAGTGATGTAACGGAATGGGCTAGATCCCTTTTATCTCCACCCATAAAGGGGACCATCAAACCTCTCTGTTCCTGTCAGAGTAGGCAGAATGGAACACATCATAGTCTAGGGTATTGTAATATGAAAGAGAATACCGTGAATGACAACGGCGACTGTGTGACGAAATCATACTATATCACCATGCATTGATAAACATTTAGATCTGTCACCAAATGGTCTCTAGTTAGTCTTCCACTCTCAGTGTCGTAGCTGAAGTACAATACTCTTCACGTCACTTCGCAATACAAATCACAATACGACGAAAGCCACAACGTCGTTATTGCGCAAAAGAAATGGAAAATAAGTTTAGTCAGAGATACCAAAAGACATAAGTCTCGTACTCTGTTTACCGTATGGCCGATTTTCCAGACCAAACGCCCCGCCTTTTAGAACGCTGTAAACGTACCAGCTTCCGGCAGCGTCCCATTACAGGTGGCGACACCTAGCGTGAGCTACGGGAAGCAGGACGGGTAATCTGATTTTGATAATACAGAGATGTCAGTTTTCCACTTTGCCATGGAAATCCTTGTTTTCATTTTCAGTTTACAAATTTGTTTCTCGTATAAAGCAAATATGACAATGATTCCACATTCACGCCAAAAAAAAGAAAGTCTAAACCATCCCACAGACCCTCAGCTCAATTCCATGGACAGGCCCTATATATATTGATCTGGCCCCGACTGACATTTCTGGAATGCAACATGAGGGACCACGAATAAAATACTCCAACTGAAATTGCCCTATTAAAAAGGGATCCTGTCCCTATCACATGTACGCAGTCTACCTAAATACATTTAGTATCATCAGGATTTACGCCTAACTGGTTCCTTGTGATTCATTCTAAAGCCAAATGATTACATATATCACATATTGTCCAGTTTGTCCTAAACCAAAAGGTTAAAACGGCCATTTCATATTTGCTTGATTTAATTTGGGAATGTACTGAAAAATATGTAGTTTTTTTCAATTGTTTCCATAGCAATCACGATGACTTATATTTGTTACTACCTAAAGTTTGATGAAAATGACATTTATGTCTTGCTATGTGAAATCCGACATTCTAATATTTCTGTATATTCTGATATTATTCTTACATTACTTTCTGCATGGTGACCCACAACACCAGGAGATGGCAGTATCCCATTTTTTATTGAAATCCAATTTTTCATTTTCACTCTGTAAAATTCCACATTTTTCCCTGACCCCAAACAGCTGAGTTGGCAGCTTTCCAATTTTCTAAGGAAATCTACTTTGTCATTGTCAGTATATAGATTATTTTCCGGGTGTAAAACAAAGAAAAATGAATCGAGCCTCATTCATGCCACTAAAATGGGGTTTTGAATCTCCCCTCACACTTTCAGCTCCATGCCTTGACTGAAACTGACTTATTTTCCATGATTTCTAAGTCTTCTAAAGTGTAAAATAGTGTAAAATAAAGATGATATAAATTCACGCTAACAAAACTGGTTTGACCCTCCCCACACACCCTCAGCCCCATTCCATGGCCACCACTGATGTTTTTCTATGTTTCTCTGAGGCAGTAAAATATTCCACTCTTTTTATTCATGACCCCAGCCGACATCCTTGTGGAAAATGTTTCCACTCCTTTTTTCCTAACCCCAACTGACTGCATATTTCAAGGTACATTGTGCGATGTGATTTTAACGTTGTGAATGTCTGATCTGCTTGTAGCTGAGCTGGAGGAGCTGTACGCCTTCCACTACACGGCCCCCGACATCACCAACCGTCTCCAGGGCTGGGACATGTTTGACCTTCAAGCAGAGTACCTCCGTATGGGCGTGCCCAGCTCCCACTGGGTGCTCACCAACATCAACAAGGACTACGAGGTAGGAGCCCGCGCTAACACGCCTCCACAATGTCTCACATTCATCAGGGTTGCCACACGTCAGGGGAAAATTATGGACAATCTTTTTTAAAGTTCAAAGAATTGTCAGGGAATATGGAGGACTTTTTCAGGGAAAATTGGATTCATGGAAAACGTCAGGGAAAATGTTCTCTTGTCAGGAACTGAAATGTACATACCAACGCATTGAGAATTGGGCAACTCGCACACCCTCAAAATCTGTGTAGATTTAACAAAATTATATATTTCAAATTGGTGTGAGGCAGTTTCATGACCTTTTCCACAGATATTGCCAACAAAGATTGATTGTGTAGCACATCTACTATAGGGTCGTTTGATTAAAGATTTCCTGGTCTTATTTGTCAGGGGGAAATTAAATTTCTCAGGGAAAGGTCAGGAAAATGTCAGGGAATTTTGTTATCCCAAGTTTGTGGCAACCCAGTTAATTTATAGTAGCTCATTGTGAAGGATGGCCGCAGCATTCTTCTTCAAAAGTGTTGAAAGTCTGTGCGAATCTTTACTCACGAACCTCTAAAATATGAATGGAAATAGTGCAAGACCATGATCTTACAGAAATTCTTATGGGATTCTGTAACGAAATATGAGACATTTATTTCTATAATGTGTGCAACGAATATATTTGTTCATAATTGAAGGTTATCCTATTGTGTCTGTTATCGTGGCTCTTTTGCACGCACACTTTAAAGAAAGGTTTTCGTAAAGATATTAATGATGGAAACTATTCAATATTAACACCGTTCAGAATTGAAGTTTCTTTGTGAGATGGTTAATAATTCACAAATTCATGCTTCATTCTTCGATCCTAACCATATTTCTATATGGCACATAACTTACCTTCATGAAGGCCAATCCATCAATCAGAGATGACAGCTTTCCACTTGTCCGTGTAAATCCTTGTTTTCATTTCCAGTTTGAACAATTATTTGTCTTTAATAAGCTAAGATAGTATAAATTTAGCTTCATTCGCGCCAATGAAACAGTAATTTTAACTTCCCCACACACCCTCAGCCCTATTCCATGACAACACTGATGCGTTTTCCAAGTTTTACAGGTCTCTCTAAGGCAGTAAATTCTACATGAAAAATATTTCCACTTTTTTCCCCTGAACCCAACTGACACCCCTGTGTAATTCACACCTCTCTCTGTACTGGCGGATGGTCAGGAAACTAAGGCACGCTGTGTGCCCTGTACGTCATTTACATCTCTCTCTACTAGCGGATGGTCAGGGAACTATGGTACGCTCTGTGCCATATATGCCATTCACACCTCTCTCTTTCTGATGGCGGATGGTCAGGGAACTATGTTACGCTCTGTGTCATATATGCCATTCACACCTCTCTCTTTCTAATGGCGGATGGTCAGGGAACTATGATATGCTCTGTGCCATATATGTCATTCACACCTCTCTCTTTCTGATGGCGGATGGTCAGGGAACTATTGTACGCTCTATGCCCTCTACGTCATTGAGACCTGTCTGACCCCTTGTTTTCACACTCACAGCTGTGTGACACCTACCCGCGGTACCTGTTCACACCTACGACGGCCAACACACACATCCTGCTGGGGAGTGCGCGGTTCCGGAGCCGAGGCCGCCTGCCAGCTCTCTCCTACCTGCACAGGGCCAGCGAGGTACGTCGCCAGGTTTAACGTCCTCAACGTGCCCAGTCCTAAAGCACCTCCAAGGATACCTTTTATGGACACAATTCACTGCAAATGAAAAATAACCGATACGAAATATAATACGTTTTTTGTTGTTCCTTACTCAAATGTTATAGCCCCGTCTCATAAATATCTAAAGAAATATAATGAGAAAAGGATAGTGAAGTTACTCTATCATAGATCAGTCCTCTCGCTTTGATACCTCACAGATGATTTTAATCTTGAGTATAGCATGAGGACCGTACTTGTAATATGCACTCTTTTTAAGTATCAGACATGAAAAAGTTATATCGTCAACACTAGCTTCCTATGTGAGTCAGGGAAATAGAACCACCGAGCAAGACAGTATACATATAGCGGGAAAACATGTTTTGCTTGTGAGGAAAATTGATTAAACACACGGTAATCACATGACTGGAAGGTAATAAATGATTATATGAGGTTTTTTAAGCTGTTGGTAACAGAAGAGTGGGAAAGTCTTGAAACTCAGGGGCATATTCGATGGGTCTTAACTGAAATTTATCAAGGAGTTTTATTAAGAATTCAAAAGCAGCTAACAAAAATAATATGTAACATGTAATTTGATATATCCCTCGACAGGAGACGGTGAAAGAGTATCTTTATAAAAGATCAAACTAAACACAAGATTTGTAAGGTAATTTTGCTAGTGATTAATGTAGGGGATTCTTTTATGACATAATAATCTATGATCACATAGAAAAGTGCCTGCAAAATTGCATTCGTTATTTGCAATGAACTAGCGTGGCAATTGTCGCTTACAAATCATATTCGAGTTCTCATATCTACCCTCTTGAATCATTCAGCTCTTGCTGTAGACACAGAGATGTGAAATACGTTCTGGTTTTATCGCAGGCGGCTATTTGCCGGTCGAGTCAGCCGCTGTCTGGTTTCAGCGCCCGGTGTGTGGAAGACGAGGCCATGCTGCAGGCCATCCTCAGGTCCAACCCCAAGTCCAAGTTTATGTATGTCGTGGACACGAGACCTAAGGTAGGCCATTTCTCTGATGGTTACACTAACATAAAGTATAGGTTTATGTATAAGGTAGATCACTATTCGAATGGTTACACTAACGTAAAGGTTATGTGCCAATGGACCCAGACCTAAGTTAGGTCACTTGTCTGATGGTTGCACTAACATAGAGTGTAAGTTTATGTCTGTCGTTGACACCAGACCTAAGGTATGTCATTCGTCTAATGGTTACACCAATGTAAATCAGAGATTATGTACGTCAGTGTATTTAATGTACATTGTCAACACCGAACCTGAGGCACGTCACTTATCTAGTTACTAAACTATCTTAGTCTGAGTTTATGCATGTCATCGCCACAAGACCTAAGTATCTCATTTGTCTAATGGTTATAATAACGTAACGTCTATGTTTACGTACGTCAGCAACACTGAACTTTCAGTATGTCACTAGCTCAAGATAAAGGTATATAGTATATGGATAATTGCTCTCCATTTGTTTGCGTAGTATACCAAAAGGAGTCTACATATATTCAGAAAATATGTATCTTCTCAAAAAAGTTTGTGTCCGCTGTTATTCGCAGTAAAGTGAATAGAGATTGCTGAAGCAAGGTCAATGATTTTTATAATTGGACTTCATTGTTGAAGCTGAGGGTACGTACATATAGATGTAAAACTCCAATTGGTGCTTTTACATGTTTGTGTTGGTAGTTTTATATTCAAAAGGAGCTATCCTTTATTACCTAATCATTTTACTTCTCATAACATACTTGTGGGTTTCTATGAAGATTCGCACCTACGATATAAGTTGTTTCTTTCAGATAAATGCTATGGCGAACAAAGCAGCAGGGAAAGGGTACGAGAATGAAAACTTCTACGCCAACATCAAGTTCCAGTTCCTTGGAATTGAGAATATCCACGTGATGCGGAATAGCCTGCAGAAACTAATGGACGGTACGTGCCTGATGCCTCATACGTTGTACAGGGGATTTTATTATTATATACCTATGGCCGAACATATATGAAATACTACCCGCTGCTAGGGGTATAGTATAAATAATGATCAGGCTCTCTGAGACATAGTAAATGGACTGTGCCATAGAGGTGTTATTGCCACACCTTCATAACGGGACCTAAACTCAAACAAACAACAAATCTTGACTGGCAGTATTTACAGGGTATGAACAATTACCAGTTAGCTTCATACTGTTACGATGTATGAATTCAGGGATATCAGTTTTCTTGACAGTGTTAATTGCCAGGTTTTTATTTTCCTCATAAAATGAATCCAAAATATCAATTTATCTTATAAATGGCCTGCAATGCAGTTTTTCGGTATACTAGTTCATAATTGGACAGGTTTTATCTCTAGACTTCACTGCCATTCCTGGAAAATATACATGTATCTCAAAGCGTCAATTCTTATGTCTAATCTTGATGTGTTGTTTTACAGTATGTGAGCTCAAGAACCCGTCAATGAATGCTTTCCTGTCTGGTCTAGAAGGAAGCGGATACTTAAAGCACATAAAGTCTGTGATGGACACCTCTATTTTCATAGCCAAGGTAGGTCAGATCTTTATATGGCGACAGTGTCATACCTATCGACAGATATTTCTGTACTGAGATGAAAATATCATAATAACTTACAAAGATTTTGTGATTGACTGAATATTGGTCGTTCCATAATGGCTCAGTTTTTACATATACTACTTTTACTTGGAGATGGAAGGTAGTGAAACGCATATTTACTACTCCCGAAATTGGATTTTGTCCCTAATTGCGTGGTATAAAACTGTTATCTGAGGATGATTAAAATACGTGGCGCTATACACTTCTGGCTCCAACCGATGCTACCTTGAAATGACAAAAATATATTTTAAAAATGTAATAAAACTGTTATCTGTACACGCAGGCCATGAATGCTGTGTGGTGGTGCTGTGTGCTCTCGTGCCATGTTAGTTTGGGATTTCCCAAATCTCATCGTATAAAACCTCTGTGCACACAGACCATCATAGCTTACTTTGGTTTGGATTTTATCCCTAATCGCGTGATATGAAACTTTTATTTATCAGAGATGGCAGATTTCCTTTTTCCAAGGAAATCCTTGTTTTCATTTTCAGTTTATAAAATTCTTTTTTCTTGTGTAAAACAAAGATAACAAATTAAGCCTCATTCACACCAATAAACACTGTTTTCAGGCAGTCAATTCCACGTGAAAGATATTTCCTACCTTTTTCATGACTCCAACAGTCATCCCTTATTCATACACACAGGCCATTGATATTAGTGTGATGGTGCTATGTTCTGCATTGGTTTGGATTGAATCCCTAATCACATGGTATAAAACGTTTATTTACTCACAGGCCATCAATGATGGGGTCAGTGTGATGGTGCACTGCTCTGATGGCTGGGACCGTACGGCTCAGGTTTGTTCTCTGGCCTCTCTAATGTTGGACCCCTACTACAGAACCATTCCTGGCTTCCAGGTGAGTGTAACACGATATTTCTAATAGAGTAACTTAGTACTTATACAGAACAATCTTATCATGGTCGTACATCATACAAGACGAGATGAGGCTTGACCTTCATTCACGACACGATGTTGTGAGGCTGAGTTTCGTAAATAACATCAATCTCCCCATGTTTTTTATGGTGTATGACCTATGTATGTTCTATAGTTATTATATACCCGAAATTCATAATGCCTTAGAGAGAATTAGTGTACAAGCTATGTCGAAGTGAATGTTCACACTCCACCAATATCTCAATACGTTCTGTATAACAGCGTACGGCACAGGGTGCTGTGCAATATGTATATGGTATGGTGAGTATTGGTAGCTAATTATTTAGAGTGTATACACCTGTATATGATAAAGTAGTCTATGTATTATCTCTTATATGATCTGCAATATACGATAAACTGTTTTAACATTACGTCTCTGCTAGACGAGGCTTAAAAGTACATCTCCAGGGAGATTCTATTTTGAAGGAAGAGTATGAGAAAAACGAATAATTTGGTGACTAAAGTGTTCTCTGTCCACCACCATTCGGAGTTTTGGGAAATATCTACTGTTAAACCAAAAAGCGTAAAACCCACTCTACAGATAACGATAAATGATAACCACTGCAAGTTGTAGTTAAAATTCCTAACATGACAACTCTGTTTACTGTAAACACTTAGAACTCCACTTACACAACATCGTGCTTCATGAAGTACTCTTTAACGATGAACTATCGCCCACAGGCCCTGATTGAGAAGGAGTGGCTGGCGTTTGGTCACAAGTTCACGGACCGCTGCGGCTTCATCGAGACGGTGGACAGTAAGGAGCAGTCGCCGGTGTTCACACAGTTCCTGGACTGTGTCTTCCAGCTGACCACACAGTTCCCCAACTCGTTCGAGTTTAACGAGCGCTTCCTGCTCACTCTGCACGACCACGTCTACTCGTGTCAGTTCGGAACCTTCATCGGCAACTGTGAGAAGGACAGGATCGATCTCAGGTGAGTCAGTTCATCAATATCAGTTTGGACCAACCTTAGCTCAATGAGTTAAGTAATATCAATTTGGATTGAATCTAGTTATTTTATCACCTGAAGAAGCTGGTTCAACAACAGCGAAACTTCGTGACCTTTTTGATACACTGCATGTACCACCAACTCTATAAATTGGTTTAAATGATAATACCTGAGAGAAAATGACTGTGTCTGTTCTTTTGTGATTTTCTACTCTGAATATTTAACATCAATTTGGATTGACCTTAACTCGGCTAGTTAATTGATATGAGTTTAGATCAACCATAACTTAGCTAGTTAATTAATATCTTTAATGTTTTGAACAACCTTAGTTTAGCTAATTATTTGCTACTAGTTTTTATTATCCACCTAATACAAAGTGTCCATAGAAAACACATAGGCAGCGTGTATGGACATACCCGGCGCATACAGATATGTTGTATGCTCCGGGTGGCGCATACGGAAAAATAGTGCGTATGGAAAAATAGTGCATAATTAAAATGAACTGATATCGACATGTCACTTGTACAGAGAAGGTGGATAATAAATACAATATAGACTGGTTTCAGATAAAAGCGTTTGTATGCTCCTCGGAGTTGACTCTACGCAATATCCTCGCATACGCTCGGATATTACTGCGCGTCAACTCCTCGGAGCATACGGCCGCTTGTATCTGAAACCAGTCAATATTGTGTATGTATCAACCAGTCCTCGGTGGGTCGGCTCTCGATCTGGAGCATGAGGGCTGCCTAGAGATCGCTAGGAGTTTGAGTGCCGACCGTCGGGAGGGGATCGGGACCCTAGTTCCACTGCAGCTCCACTATTGGCAACTAGGTGCCAAGCGGCCAGCGACCAAATGATCGCCGCCCAATTTATTTACAACATATATTTTTACCAAAAGTGTGGTAAAGTCCTGTCCAACCCTAAAACACTGCACAAACGGATGTCCACTCCAAAGCTGCAAGAATGAACACTTTATTCCATATTGTCAACGTTTCGGCGTGGTATGCCTTCGTCAAGACAGGAATATGTGAGGAATGATAATGTAACATATATTTGTGTGTATTGGCTTGGTACAAAAGTTTTTTAGCCACGTGAAATTATCTATCTGTAAAATACTATTCTGACATGTTTTCATTTTTAACCACAAACTATTCTGACATGTTATATCTTTAACCACACACAGACTACGAGAGAGGACCTATTCACTCTGGGGCTACATGTCTAAATATACCAACGACTACCAGAACCCGTTCTACAAGAAGGAACACAATCTGACCAACCCCTCCACCATCCCTGTCAACAACCCTCAAGGCATCACGTGAGTCAGAATTCACATCGTTACTGCCTCAAATCTCGTGGTGTTTTTTAATTTTTTTTTATATTTGCAAATGCTTAATCATGTGAATAATGACAAAGCGTACATAAAAATGTATATAAATGTTGGAGGATGTACCACGTAGACCCACTTATCGGTTAGATCTTGCAAATTTAGAAAATATGACTCTGTTAAGAATAACGAGACTGTGCGGAATTACTATGAATATTATTGATTGGTATCAGCTGGAAATATGCAAACAATAAAACATGTTAACCTAAGTTCCAAACGTATGGAGCTCCGTAATTATGTCAAAGTTTTCTTTTCTTTTTCTATGTTTATTTATTTCTATTAATTGTTGGATGTTAAAAAAGGATATAGAACAGTCTGATGAAATATTGTTATCCAGTGGAGATAAAGAGTTAAAAAAGATATTCTCTGTGGCAGGTTCTGGCGTGGACTCTACAACCGCTTCGAGAACGGCGTCCATCCACGTGAGAGCATATTTGACAACGTGTGTGCGCTCAAAGACCACACCCGGTCCATGGAGGAGCACATCAAACTGCTGGAGAAGGTAAACGTCTCTCACTTTATTCAGCTCAGCAGTAGTCACCCTGAGATACCAGCTTTCCACTCTTCCATGAAAATCCTTACTTTTTCATTTCTAGTCTATAAAATTCTGTCTTGTATCAAACAAAGATTTATAATGAAGAAAAAGGGTTTTACCAGACAAAACCAGACTCGTTCAATTAAAATCAAAATCAAAAGTGTTTTATTGATGACAAATGGATGAGATACAGTGAAACCAATGAGAAGAGTGAATGGTGAATCATGTAAAAGATATCATAAATTGAAGCTCATTCATGCCATTAAAACATTGATTTGAGCCTCCTCAATGGCCCTCAACCCTGTTCCGAGACTGACACCAATGTATTTTCCACTTTTCTTGGTCTCTCTGAGGGAGGAAATTCCGAATGTAAAATATATCCTCCTGTTTTTCCATGACCCCAACTGACATCTCTGTCTCCTAAACCTGACGCTTTGTCGACCATTGCAGCGCCTGACGAGCTTATGTAAAGTGCTCACCAAACCCGAGGAGCAGCTGCGCAAATACCTGCAGGGAATGACGACGTCCGAGTCGATGGACCTGAGCGCGCTGCTGGCCGCCGAGTCGCAGTCCCAGAAGAACCTGCCCCCGCACCACCAGGCGGCGCCACCGGCACAGCGCCACGCGCACCTCGACGCGCACCTCGACGCCGAGAACAGCAACCACCGCGCGACGCGCGAGAGCGACTCCGAGTCGGGCTTCGAGGACGGCAGCTCGCAGATGTCCAAGTCGATGAACGATGAGGTGCTGATGCAGACCTCGGGCATCATGTCCTCCTCCATGAGTCTGGAGACGCTGTGCCTCGAGTCGCTCGTCACCGAGCTCAAGTCTGTGGCTGTGGACTGGAAGACGTTCCGCACGGTCCGTGTCTGCAGTTGCGCCATGCCCTTCGAGCACTTCACCAAGAAGGTAGGCATCTCTATAAATACAAAATACACATGTACTGACTGGTTTCAGTTGCAAACGGCCGTATGCTCCGAGGGGTTGACCCGTGGTAATATCCGAGGAGATGACGCGTGGTAATATCCGAGAGCATGCGAGGATATTATATATTTTTTTTATATATATATCAAAGGCCAATCGTTCTCATACCATGTCTATGTGGTGCGGGAACTAAAAGAACTCTCACCTTGGTAAGTGTATAGGGGTGAGATTCTACCTAAATCTATCTAATAGATTTGATCACCACCCAACCAAAGTGAGTCTAATAGAACATATTGGACATTAAACTACCCATTGAAGCAAACCAACAAAAATAAAGACAACCACTAGTTTCATGGTTATCCAATATGCTCAGTATATATTTTTTCCATGTGACTTAAGAAGTAATAAACCCATGTTCAGTATAGATTTTTTCCATGTTACTAAAGAAGTAAAAGACCCATGTTCAATATGTATTTTGCCATGTGACTTAGCAAAAGACCCATGTCCAGTATGTATTTTGTCCATGTGACTAAATAAAAGACCCATGTCTAGTATATATTTTGTCTATGTGACTAAGTAGAGACCCATGTTCAGTATGTATTTTATCCATGTGACAAAGAAGTAAAAGACCCACGTTCAGTGTATACTTTCTGTTCTCGCAGTACCATTGCTGGCGGTGCGGGGACGTATTCTGCACGCGGTGCATTGACCGTCTGATGCCGCTGCCGGGCCACATGTCACAGACCCCGGTACCAGTCTGCAAAGCCTGCTACAAGGAGCTCAAGCACTCCCCGTCGCCCTCCATCCAGGACTTCCAGGTGGTGCAGCAGACTCCGGCGGCCACGGCCACATAACCTCCGCGCCCACGTCACGGCGCTTACACTGGTGTCCTCACCACACTAGGTTCTATACTGTAGCGGTGGCACAGGAGGCCAGGGTAGATGTCGCTAGTTGTGTGGCTTATATTATTAATCAATTTATTAAGGTGGCACAACGCAAAATACCACGGGACCCTTAGAAACCAGGAGCACCGTTCTTGAAGGTGAACGGAGGTTGGGGATGTGTTTCATAAAAAGCAATGCATAAACAACTGATGCATTTAGTTTGCAGTCTTCTTTAGTTTTTGTGCCATGATTAAAGGACCCGTGGGGGAAATGCATTGATAATCATGTTAATCAGAATGTACCTTGATTGTCAGTCATATTACACCCCCTTCTCTGTGAAAATTAGTGCAATATCTGTGGGATTTTTTCCTCATTTTTTGTTGTTCAGTTCTTGGCTTTAGCGATTGGCAGGAGAGTGAGGTAGTCTAGAATCCTGCAGAAATGGCAAACATCAATGCATTTACCCAAACCAACATCGATATTCAATATTGGTTAGTTCCTAATCACACTTAACGGATATGTTTGGGGTTTTTTTACAATATTTCATTCATACATGTACATTTCTGTACTACAGAAACTCGGTTACAACATAGTATTTCATGGAAAACTTGGATACGACACAGTGATTTTATTGAGTAAATTGGCATTTTTGCTCAAAAAGAATTTCGAACAAATTTAAGTTTGAATTTCCAAAATACTTCTATCTTTTGTTGAATCCCTCTATGCAATAGGTGATATGAAGTCTTAGTATAAGATCCATGTTCTTTATATCGTAATTCGCTTTGAGATGTTTCACTACAAGGAAGAAAAATCCAAATTGCAAATCATGCAAAACTCAGTTGTAACAAAATTCAGCTACAACATAGTAATTACCGCGGTCCCTGAAACTTTATCATAACGAAGTTTTACTGCAATATCTGTTCACATTTTAAGCCAATATTCAGCCTTGATTTTCATCCTGAAAACCTCAGCAGAAGCAGTCGACTGAATTCGGAATCACCAGGCACCCTCCCCTGTTGAGGATCTCTCTCGGGTAGACCCGCAGGCGGGAAGGATATTCAAATAATTCACATAAAAAAGGATAGAATGAAGCTTTTCTCTGAACTCCAGGATCAACTCTAGCAGTATTTTCACCGGCCAGGAGTAGAGTGAGCACAGAACATTTTATTGAATTGTTTGCTCCCTAATTAACCTTAAAATGAAATAGCCAATAGATCATTTATCAGATATGCTATTGATTTATATTTCGCTTCGATTTTTTAAAGATAATGTCTGCATATCAATTATATATAATTTGCCTTAATTGTTTTTAGTACCCTCAGTTAACGTCAATAAACATTCCATTTTGCATTTTAAAATTGATACGCATCTACTGAGTTGACTGCAGATACTCTCTATACTAGATTCTTCAAGAAAGGTGCCATAAGAAATGAAACAAATACTGTTTTAATCCTAGGAAATAAGTTGTCAACGTACAAAGGGCCACTGGGTATTGAGAGAGGGAGTGGTAACATGGGCACGAATAGTCTCATTAATTTGTGTGTGTTGTCGGTGTGCTAATGCAGTTTTATTTGTGTGAGGGTAAAGTGTCCATTGTGCCGATCTGGTGTTGATTCTGATTTAAAAAAAACATAAGGGTTTCCTTGGGTTTGCCGTGAATCGCTCGTGGGAGAATTTGCGTGATGTGAAAGGTAAATTTCCCATGATCTTTGGGAGGTGTGTGTAAGGTATACACTTATAGCTATGTTGTAAGCAGTAAAATCCAGGAAACTAATGAGGGTAGTTAGGCGTAGCAAATACGCCATGAGATTGATCGCATAGTGATTTTACGAGGCAAAGCCGATGAAAATTACGCAGCGTTCAAACAAATGGCATATTGGCCAGACCTAACCATCGGAATTGGTTTCTGATTCTATCTCACCCCTGACCTCTAATGAATAATGTCATTAATATAAATAACAAAAGACAACGTCATCGTACCCAACGCTGGTTAAGTATTTTTTTTGCGCTACTCAAAAGTGCGTTGGGTACGACTTTCCCATGGTAATTCTGGATAAAACTAGCAGGGGTGAGATAATGAACCATACTGTGTATATATGATGAGATGGTGTATATAGACATATCTATCAGATGACCCGTGTAAAATACTGTAATCAGATTGGCATAATGGCAGAATATAGCTTCTCGTGTTGTGAGCATCTCTGTATAGTAAGTCCGCCGACTATGTGTATATTTGACTTCTACATCAATAATGGATGTACTACATGCAATAAGCTATTGTCTAAGTAAATAATGATGATAATGTGTGACTTAATGCTATATAAAGTTTCTGATGATAACTTATTTCAGACTGGTGAATCAGTCAGTTGAAAGTAGGACTCACAGAAGTCGGGAACAAGCGAAGAGCTGTAGTATAGTCCCAAGGGGAATATAGAAAATTCAGATATATACCATTTTATAAGTAACTACCCACCGTTGATTCTTGTGTACAAACCATGACGTAAGGAGATAATACACAGAAACAGGGCTACTGTCGTTGTACTTTAAGAATTTGTGGTATAAGTGCCAATTATGTTACCCCGATGCTGAAGGCAGAGGGATCATTTTATTGACAATTTTACCAAGTATGTTTATGTATAACTACGGTCAGCCTGTTTCCTATTGCTAGATATCTTAAACTGGTGAAATTTTACCTTCTAATGATGTCAATTGAATGGCTGTACCCTGTATATCACAGTGTGACATATGGCCATAAATACGACATAGCTAACAGTGGGCGGTATGCGAAGGACATACGGTCACAGGTATATAATAATGATGTGGACTACTTTAAAATACTGTTGAAACGCGTTATATTGTCAACAGAAAGAATGGCGTGAAATGATGCATCTTCAAAGTTACGATGTGTACACAAGTATTTACGTGTTCATTTTTAATCAGAATATTACAAAGCTTTGGTCCTAAATGAGGATAATCTATTCTGTGTCTGTTTGTCATAATACGAATCATCTGAAGGTGAATTGATCTCAGTGGCGGGTTACTAACACCATTCACTGTGTGATTTAACCCACACTCACAATGAATCAGGTCAGCTGAACCAGTCATTAATAGACGGACAGAACGAGTCAATCCCAGAGGTTATAACCACTATGATAAGTATAACAGTAGTTTCTTTATGTTGGTGCTGCCGAAAACAAAAAACCTTTCTAGCAATTGTAAGTTACAATGGTTGAATGTGACCCTCTTAATAAAGGCAAGGTGAATCATTTGAGGTATCTCGATACCATAATACGATAACAAAGCGCTGCTGTAGGGGACATATAAAGGGTTTAATTAGTGGTTTATACTTAACAAATTTAGATTAATTACAACATAATCATGTAATCACAGACTGAAGAGTGTTCAAAATGCGGGGCATTTTTAATCACTTTAAGAACCGTTTTACTTTATTAGTATATGTATATATATTGTGAATTTTTCACCCAAACCGTTCAGGCATATAAGTTATAACCATGTAATACAAATAATCAGCCTGGGATGCCCTTCCCAGGAGTTGAAGAGTTTCAGGCACTCTGGAATTATGAAGACAATAATCGATGATCTTTCTTGGACGGGAGGCCGTAAACGACGAAAGGTTAACGTGTAGTAACACACTAGCGATAGCGATTGGTTTACAGAGCGGACCGTCCAAAATTCATTGTTGTATATCTTACCTATGCTCGTTGATAATAATTTTCTATAACTAGAAATTCAATAAAGGGTTAGGAAAGGCCGTAAGCCATGGTTGTGGTTTACGGCCACCACGGACTTGAATATAAGTCCATGATGCCACTAATAAACAATGGCAGTGGTTCACTGTTGCCCCATACATTTTCAATGGGGACTTCGTAACCCATGGGTAAGAAAACATATATTTAAGTCAAAGGGACGGTCCGGTTTCACGTCAAATTTGGGTGCCTGCCACATTATGGCGCTTTCCGCAGGAAGTGCGCAGATGCGCATGTGCACGTATGTGTGCTCAGCTGGCCAGGACTAAACCTCTGTATGAAGAGTGTAGTATAACTGAGTGAATGATCACTGATACCGAGTGCTGAATATCCAGCTACATTAATGACCACCAACTGAACGACCTAAAGGCTACACTCGTTCAATGCTCGGTCGTTGAACTGTTTAAAAGTAAAGATAATGAAGTTATGATATATTGATGCGAGCGGCTGACGCTATATCCCCATAATGTGTGGCAGGTGCCCAAATTTGGCAGCACATTGGAAACAGACATGGAGAAGAAGGAGATGCAGGAAAAAGAGAGGCGAGGCTACACGTGAAAATACTTTCAGTTATTCCTTCTTTATTTCCAACATGTAATTCGACGTTTTCATGAGATTGCGGTGCTGTCGCTCCTTTTACTCCATGATTGATTTATAAAGAATTAATAAAAATAAATAAACGCGAAAAACATTGTTGTTGACGCTGACCATTCCCTTCGAGTTTCAAGAATGACCCCAGTTGATCAAACCTCTACTTACAGTCATATTGTCATGGTGAAACTCTACATGTGTGATAACCCGATGAGGCACTAACAGGGGCTGCTGGACTATGATATATGCACGTATACCTGTGTAAATCATTGGGGCTCGTGCCTATAACGAGCGTATCCTCCAGCCGGGGTGTATTCGTGTATGTCCATGTGAGGATGACCATCTGAGTCTGGTCAGCCTATTTACAACAGAGGTCGGTCCTCATTCTAGTTGTCTGTACAATGTGAACTGATATAAAAGTCTAATGAACAATACAGAAAGTCTACCTTGTCTTTGTTGTTATTACCTTGCAGGAATTACATTAGATATATTATATCTCTCATAAAACATAAAATTCGGCAATTTACACAATGGCAGCACCTGCCTATATCCCTATCAGACGGCCTTCACAGCGCGAAGCCATGTCTGTGTGAGGCAGGCAGTGTTTCACTCTCATATTATAGTTATAAGGCCTATATATATTGTTGTGAAACATTAAAACTAATACTGAAATAGAATATATATAGTCATGACATAATAATTCGTTTAAACTTTCCCGTCGAGGTGGGTTTTCTCCCGTCAACTCGTTGCGAGTTTGGTTCGGGCGACTTCATCCTCTCAGAAAAAAGAATTTCATGACATAATAATGTTATAAATTCTAAACGTTAAACATTTCCAACTTTTTTGTTAGTCCTCACCTTCATGCCAGACTAGAATACTAGGAATATGATTTGCGAATAGAGCATAGGGTGAATATCACTAAAAGTGATTAGAAGTGGGTTGTGATAGTGTAGTGACTGCTCATCCCAAGCACCACCACAGTTCTGGTCCAGAATGCCATCCCTGTGCTGGTCCCCCCCGCTAACTCACAGCTGTATTCTACCACAGCCACCCAGCACTGCATTGCTGCCTGGGATCACACAGGGAAGACCCGAAGGTCTCACATCCTGCTCAGATCTCGGGATCCCAGACGCCATCCGAATAGGGGAATAGGTTGACCCCCTCCTCTCCAGAGCACCGACACTCTGTGACCCTGCAACAAGGGGACCTGAAGATCTCACTAGCCCCGGAAGGGAACAGAGAGCCCTGTAGAGGGATTGCACATTGCTCCTTCCCCCCTAGTGTTTCCAGCTGAGCTTCAGCAGGCTTCTTATATACATCTGCTTGGCTTCACTGGGCATGTGCAGAACCCTGCTGGGTCCCCACTGGTTTGCCTGTGTGAGTCTGGTACCCAGCTGACCAGTCAGCTTTGCGGGGTCCTTTACCACTACCTGCCAGATGGCCAGATAACCCGGTTGGACTGGTTCTAACACTGTGCCGAAAATAGCAGGGCCAGCACCTCACAGAGTGGCTTGTAGCAGACCATCATGGGTCCACTACTCGGCATTTACAAAAGTAACAAAAATTGTGAATAATTAGAATAAGGGCGTATAAGTCCGAAACGTTGTGTCATAAATATTCATGTATTTAATTAACAATAATTGAAAATACATAAACATAAATCCAGGAGTTGTTGGTTTATGATCGTTCATAATACAAGTTCTAATTAGAATGATAATAAAAATTGCGAATAATTATAATATTTGAGAAAAGAAAATGTGATTTATATAATGCGTTATAACACATCTCACTCTTTTAGAAGCAGTCCATGTAGAGGGATTGCACATTGCTCCTTCCCCCCTAGTGTTTCCAGCTGAGCTGAGGATATACGGAGACCGCAACAAAATTAACGCTAGATGGCGTTACCATCGATGTGGATGGAAAGGGAGGAGCGAAAACTGTCGCATCAGGGGCTCCTAGGTCCTGGAAACAGCTCCGCAGGCTTATGGCAATGTTTACCAAGGCTAAATCTTGTGCAATCCACACACAATATCTACTTGAAGGGACGCAACGGTGAGAAGAGATTTTAGAACTGTCTCCTAATATTTTAAAGGCATATCATACAATTTTGAACAAAATTCTTTTTTTAACCGAGTACGAGAACTTGAAATCTAATAACATGTCTGTTAGTGCATGTGACACTCACTGATACCAACTACTATCGACACCCATCAACACACAGAGCCACAACCACCAACATGGAACATCTACATGAATCGACACTCACAGTAACACCTACTAACATCCATTAACACCCAAAGCAACAATCCTCAAAACCCAAATATTATACCACACTACACCACCTCCACCTATCAAAGGAAAATTTCACACCTGCCACAGAGGTGGCCACATCAAAAGGGGACTGAGTAACTATGCAGCTCCTTTGATATTAAGATGAGAGGCACCCCTGGGTCACACACTCTAGGCCATTCCACTACAAATAGCAGGAGCAAGGCAAGGGTCAATCAGATCACTCTTGGCTACTGAAGAAGGCAGTCATCTGCCGAAATCGATTCAGCCTATATCAGCAGTGTGCTACTACAAATCTCTTAGTCTCTTTCCAGTCTCTATGGAAAATGACTTCTTTTGGGACAAGGTCAAGGAAAAAAGGACCTTCATCTAGGCGAATTGCCACAGATGCTCAATTTAGTAGACTGGTGAAGGAATTGTTCAGGCTTATACAATGCCTTCACCATTTTGGAATCATCGCTGATCAGGCAGAAGGAGACCTGACCAAAAGCTTTAGGACGAAATTAGAGGACATGAATCGGTTCTTCAAGCCTGCCCTTCCCAACCATACTTTGATGCAGGCTCTTCAGAATCAAAATTCTTTTGGGCCACTATGGGAGAATGCTTGAGGAAATCAAAAGGTCATTCCCCCAATTTTAGGCAAATCCCTTTGACATTACTCGGGCCCAGCATTTGGCAATATCCTGGGCTCAGAAAAACTGCAGAGAAAAACTCAAACCTGAAACTTTGGACAACTTTCTGACCACTCTGGATAATTTGACCCAACATTCCAGAGGCAAAACAGTCCCTTCACAAAGGGCTAGTCCAAACCAGCCACCCACTTTGGTTTCCCAGGCAGGCAGTTCAGGGCAAAATTCTATATCCTATACGTAAGTCACAGCAGCCACTCCAGGCCCAAAGGTTGCTTGACCTCAAAATCCAAAAAGGGGAATAGCATCAAAACCAGCAGATGCTAGAAACCCAAGGGGTATTTTGGAACAGAACCTGGCTTCTAAGACTCGGCCTCAGAAGGAGAAAACCCGATCTCCCAAACCAAATACGTCTTGGCAGCTGGGTAGCCCATTTTGACCAAATTGAGACTGCTGACAAAATTCTGGCAACCAGGACAGCTAGTCCCCTTCTGACCCTCTAAATTCACCAACAAGCCCCAGGAATCCTTCAAGGGGCGAGAGCTCGTCAACCACAAGCTCTTCTTCTGTGACACAACAGCCAGTAAACAGTCCTGTGCCTCCAAAAAACAGTCCTCAGATGCAACCACTTTTGGCAGAACGGGTTGACATCATTCCATTTTGTGCATGGAATACCAACCGTATGAACAAGGATTGGACTTTTGGCCCAATTTCGGAGAAAACCCTGATTGTAGGTGATTCAAATCTGTCTACAATCTCAAAATCAAGGGTTAAGGAACTGGATATTTGGAGCTATTCAGGAGCAAAATTGAACCATATGACTGAGCTCTTTAAGTAAGTGAGACGGGTTAATCCCAAGCTAGAAACTGTGATTATCAGTGCCGGGATTAACAACAGGGATAACAATCCCTGGAGGACTACCCTCTCAGAGTTCAAAAGAACTATTTCGGCAGCAAGAGCAGGATTCCCTGATGCAATGCTGTGGTTTGTGTTGCCCCAGTGGATAACACCGCTTCTGACCGAAACTCAAAATTTGAACCTCCATACCCTGATCAAAGAGATCAGGTCTTTGGATATAGTTTATGTCCTTCCCTGGTTAGACATCACAAAATTCAAGGTTTGCTCAGGTGATCCAATCCATTGGACACCAGAGACTGCCAACAGCATGTTGGAGCACTGGCTAAACAGGGCTGGTCTTTTAAACTAATTTTGACTAAAGGCATCACAGAGCCAGTACAGCAAGACCATTTAGGACTAGGGACCAACATCATAGATTTATCAGATGACAAATTGTCATTAGAAGAAGAACAAGTTTTATCAAAGGGTCTCAAATTCATTCCTAGACCAAAGCATATAGATAGAAATCAGATTAAAGAAGACCTAGGAAAATTCACCCATAAAATAAAATTACAATATTTTTTTAGGACAAAACAGAAGAATGACCAATATGAAAAATTACCTTTCACAGAAAAATCCAATTGGGTACCTTCTGACAATTTGATCCCAGAGGAAATCCATGAGAGTTTAGATGATCTAACTAATGAAATAGAAGAAACCAGAATCAGGAAAGACAGACCTAAGTAAAAGCCAAATTGGAGCTTTAGGAAACTTGAGAAAGAAGATCCATCTCATAGTAAAAAAGGCTGACAAGGGATCAGCAACGGTCATTATGAAAAAGGAAAATTACATTATAGAGGCAGAGAGACAATTAAATGACTCAAAATTTTACACTTAAATAAATTATCCAATTTTTCCGGAAACGTCAAAGAAGTTGAAAGAATAATTACACAGATAGGGAAGAATAGATTTCTCAATGACAAATAGGTAGCATATCTGAAACCACCAAGTTCACCAAGACCAAGACAATTCTATCTATTACCAAAAGTACACAAAGTCCCAGATAAATGGACAATTCCCAATAGAATGCCCCCAGGGCGACCCATTTTTTCAGATTGTAATAGTGTATCATACAGAGTTTCTGAATATATCGACCATTTTTTTAAACCCCTTGCTACAATTCACCCATCTTATCTAAGGGACACAAGAGACATTTTAGAGAAACTGGAGAAAGTTGAGGTCCCAGATAATGCTCTCCTAATCACAATGGATGTGGAATCCTTGTACACCAATATTCAAACTGAGAATGGACTAAAAGCAGTAAAAGATATTTTTGAAACTAACCCAAAATGCCTGAGGCTAGATGAAGAAATTTTGGAACTTTTAGAATTGAGCTTAAAAACAAATGACTTTATTTTCAACAATCAATTGTATTTAAAAATTTCAGGTACAGCTATGGGAAAGAAATTTGCTCCTAATTATGCAAATATATACATGGCACAACTAGAGCAGGAAGAAAAAAGCTGAAAAGTTACCATTAGTTTATTGGAGATTCTTGGATGATACCTTTCTAATTTGGCCTCACTCAGAATCAGAATTCCAAGAATTTTTTGAATTACTAAATAACCATCACAGTTCTATCAAACTAAAAACCACAATAGATAGGGAAACAATAGAGTTTTTGGATGTTACAGTTCATAAGGGACAAAGATACCATAATTGAAGAATCTTAGATACTAAAGTTTATTTCAAACCAACTGACACCCACAAACTCCTCCACAAAAAATCATTCCATCCTTCTCACACTTTCAAGGGAATTCTGAAATTACAGATAATAAGATTCTACAAAATTTGTAATAACATTTCAGATTTTAATGATGCATGCAGCCTACTATTCCAAAAACTTAGAGAAGGAAGAAACTACTCAGCTAGAATTCTGAGGACAATTAAAGCAAAGACAGTTAGAGAATCAGAAAATGCAACAGGGAATGAATGGCCCATGGGAGCAGCATTGAAATGTGGACAGCATGGTTGTGAATGCTGTTTGTGGATAAAAGAAACCTCTGAAATTCCATACCTTACCCTTGAGTATGACTACCCAATAGTAGGAAAATTAACCTTCAAATCTAGAAATCTAATATACATCATTGAGTGCAAAAGATGTCAAGAATACTATGATGGGGAATCTTCAAAAACTCTTAGGGAAAGACTCACTGGCCACCTCTCAGACATTCAGATTAATCTAAACAAACCAGTGGCAGAACAGTTAAATGACTTTGATCATACTGTAGAATAGGACATGGCAATCTATCCAATGCATCAAATTCTTGACCAAGGCTCAGGAGAAAGAGAAAAACAAGATAAAAAGAATAGATATTGAATATAAGTGGATGCAGCTACTGGAAACAATGCAGCCTAAGGGCATGAACATTAAATTATCCTTAAAACAAACTGTGGTATTCTCTATCCCATATAGTGCTACTGCCATCAAAATCAGTCCATTGGTAAGACAAAAATACCAAACACTGCAAGACACATTTCCAAGACATTTCCGCAATGATTTGGTTGTTGCATAAAAAAGGAATAAAAATCTCAAGGATATTTTGGTATCTAGTCAGCTAAGATAAAGTAATAAAATGGGTAACTAAATCAATTAAATTATACTAAAACCTAATCAAATGAAGTGAATTGAATCAAATATAAAAATAAAAATCCTCCACATAAATTTACAAATGACTGATTCCCATCTGTTTATTGATTTATTTCATTTCTATTTCATTTTTAATTCAATTTATCATTATTATTTTTTTAAATAAATATTTTTTCTATTTTTCTTTATATACATATTTATTTCTATCTATTCATTATTATCATCTTACTTATTTTTCATTATCAAATCATTCTTTATTTATCTTTTTTATACATTATATTCAATCCAATTCTAAGTATTACCTTATAGATATATTCAATTAATTTATTCATTGCATTTATTGAACAAATTTTCTTTATTCTTAAATTATTCATTTCACATGTATGTATATCCAGTATCAATTTCTCTTGATTTATATCTTAATATCTCAAATTTCTATTCAACATTCTTGAAATAAGAAATAAACTGTTCCCAGTACACCAAGGTAGTACACCATTGTATACCTAAATACAAATCATCCATTAACACCCAAAGCAACACTCCTCAAAACCCAAAAACTATACCACGTTACACCACCTCCACATCACACCAATTTAAGCAATGAAATTAGCCTTCAAGTCCCGCATTTTTATGTACACTAGAGAGCCAGACTCCCCAGTAGCGTGTGGGATTAGTCTTTCAATATATTCTATTTTCCTCGAACCACTTGTGGATAGTTTTATGGTCGTCTTAACACTAAACTCCTGTCCGTGAGTTTATAGCCGGTACCTTTGTCATTTACCAGATTCCTGAAATTCTGATTTATGTCCGGCTTCACACCTTGGGGTCCGTCCATTCTTCTCAGATTTTATCGATTTACTGATAACGTGTACCTCATGATGGGTTCTTAGTTTCTGTATTATTATATTGATAACGGAGAAGTGTTAGATGTTATACTGATCTCATTTACAATGTTTCAAAGACATACTCAAAATTGATTTACGTTGCAACTAACTGACATATCGTAACCTGTATTGTAGAAAACTATCGGTTAGAGAAACCATATGCAAATGTAGAATTTACTGAATTTTATTAGATATATTATATTAGTATAACTAATGGATCAGATTGCCTTCAGACTGAATCTCATGAAGTCATGCCTTTACACTAAAACAAATGTTTACGTTGGCAGAGACTAAACTAGATAACTAGAATATTGTAAGTCATGCCAATATACTGATATAAATGTATTTACAGGCAGAGACTAAATAAGATAATTAAACTGTTCTAAGTCATGCAGATATTTATTAATTTTTTGGCATCGGTTGTGATTAGAAGTGTATGTGTCTCGTATTCTTAACCTTAACCAGATATTTAATATAAATGCATATATGCAGACACACTCCAGGAGGGACAGGGCCGAAGAACGACCGTAGCCGAGCCAGGATTCATGTATCATATGCCAGCACATAGGGGGCAAGGCTATACAGGGACAATTGCAACCAGAAGACAACAAAAAGTAGTACTTAATGTAGAAGCACCAAAAACTGAAAAATATAGGAAATCACCCCTATTCCAAGGAATTCCCCTATGGGACAGACTTCCAAAAGAAATACAGCTAACAAAAGACGCATCATACTTTAAATTACATGTCAAAAACTTCCTCCTAGAGATTCCAGACCTGCTAAACTAGGATATGTGCAAATGACGCTTAAGCCAAGCAAACCTTATATTGTCCTGTGTGTCTTGTAAATACATTGTGTGTCTTTTTCGACTACGATGGAAGAACGCCCATTTACGGGTGAATCTGTATGTCTTTACACTGAATAAAAAAAAAAATAATAAAAAAAAATATGATTGGACCCTAATAAAATGATTAGAAAAATAAAAATGAAATACATTTTTTTTCAAAAATTAATATTTGAACCTTGTTCGGCCCCGGCCCCCTTTGGGAGCCCCACCAGG
This sequence comes from Alentia gelatinosa, assembly GCA_950022655.1. Lineage (NCBI taxonomy): Eukaryota > Metazoa > Annelida > Polychaeta > Phyllodocida > Polynoidae > Alentia > Alentia gelatinosa. The sequence goes on from OX465586.1 coordinate 47,542,454, forward strand.
TGCGCGTTCTAGTTAATAGAGCGTGGCAGATGTGGTTGTGACGAGACGGACTAGAAAAACACTGTGGTCGGCTTCACGACAGGAAACTTTATATAGAACGGAATCATTCAGGCCAAGCAAATACACGCATGGATTTCTACTTCACCTGATACTAAAGTCTGTAGCACTCATCAGGAACAAACACTATCATCTGATTACTACAGCATCTGCTGGTTTGTAAGAGGACAATCGCAGTGATCCAAAGAATCTTCAGGACAACTGCAGATGCTGAATTGGCAGTAATGTAAGCATTATATGTACAGTGTTTTGCATGGACGGGAACATCGTATCGGGTCATTGTATGTCTTTATTTAGGAGATCTTTCTCTTCACTAGATGATAACGGATCTATTAATTTAACTAAATCATCGATATAGGGCTGACCTTTTCTTAATGTACAACCCCCGCAAGGACATTACTGACACCAGCCTGTGAGACCAGCCTGAGGTGTCCCTCACTGAAACGGCCATGTACTATGACTAGCCGCACAGTGACTGTTCTGTGCAGCGAAGGGTCTATAGTGTGACTGGTCTGCAGTGTGACTGGTCTGTAGTGTGACTGGTCTGTACTATGGCTGTTCTGTAGTGTGACTGGTCTGTACTATGGCTGGTCTGTAGTGTGACTGGTCTGTACTATGGCTGTTCTGTAGTGTGACTGGTCTGTACTATGGCTGGTCTGTACTATGGCTGTTCTGTAGTGTGACTGGTCTGTACTGTGACTGGTCTGTGCTATGGCTGGTCTGTACTATGGCTTGTAGTGTGACTGGTATGCATTATAACTGGTCTGTCATTTAACTGGTCTGTTGTATGACTGGTCTGTCATGTGATTGGTCTGTACTGTGACTGGTCTGTCATGTGACTGGTCTGCAGTGTGATTTCTCTCAAGTGTGACTGGTCTGTAGTGTAACTGGTCTGTTCTGTGACTTGTCTGTAGTGTGAGTGGTCTGTGCTGTGACTGGTGTGTAGTGTGACTGGTCAGTAGTGTGACATGTCTGTACTATGGTCTGTACTGTGACTGTTCTGCAGTGTGACTGGTCTTTACTGTGACTGGCCTTTAGTGTGGTTCCTACTGGTAACAATGAGGTCTAAGGTGGCTCAATGTGATAAGATGCTAAAATCATTAATTCTCAAAAACAAAAGAACACTGTTTCTGCAATGTCTACCAACTGTTTTTAATGGCTGTTACACACTTCACCAACAAAGTATTGAACTTCCCTTGAATTCGTAAGACGCGTATTGTTGCTTTGTGGTGCTAAATTAGACTAATACATTGACTGATATTTTGTCAAAATTGTTATGAAGTCGGTAGTTTCCGACACATTAATTGGTACGAATATTCGGCCAACGGAAATTCCACAATATTGTGACAGTGTTTAGTTAGCACACTACAGGCTACCAGACCGTATTTCAATAAATACCTACATGAGAGAGCGGGCAAGACACAGGCAGCCGACAAACCACATGGTTTTTACCAGATGGGTTTTTTTTATAATTCATTGAAGGAGGTAAACTGAATGCCGTTGCATATTTAAACAGGCGTTCTGTTTAAATGTTATGTGACCTTGACCTCTGTGTGCACGTGGGAGGGATGTGTATACATGTGCAGTGGAACTACGCTTGATGGAAGTCTCCCTTCTCTTGCTATGTCACCTTGACCTCTGTGTGCATGTGGGAGGGGTGTGGATGTACAGTGGAACCCCGCTGAAAGGAACAGTCTCCTTTCTCCTGCTACATAAACTTGCCCACTCTGTGCACGTAGGAGGGGTGTGGATTTACAGTGGGACCTCCCTAGACAGAACAACCTCCTTTCTCTACCTCAGTGGACCCTAAGAATCTATATTAGCTACATGTTTATCCACACAAATTGTACTGGTGGCAGGTTACATTTCATAACTCTTATTTTGACTGATGGCTACAGAGGGATCTTAGATGAGCCTATTTCCATCTGCCTCCAGTGGCCTGGGACCTGTTTCACTAGATTGTGACATGTCTAGATGGCGTCTAGATGGTGTGTCCTAGACATTAGACTTCGTTTTGTCCGTTCTTGCTTGCACTGTTGGTGCCGCTATTCATGTCTGTCTAACACTTTTGTCACGAAACCAGCGAAACAGGTCCATGATGTGTAGATTTGTCCAATTCTTATGTTTGGGGTCTGTCTTTTCCTAAGGGCAGCTACTTGTGTTGTCACAAAACTAGACAACCCCAATGTCTGTATGGTGTCACAGACATGCCACAAAACTAGTGAAACAGGTCCCAGGTAATGATTCGTGCGTTTTTGTACAAAGTATAAGATATAATAGTGATGGAGACAGACTTGAACTCCCTTAAGCGGGCTGAACTGTATTTCACCGACACAAACCGCGTTTTGAGGTCGTGCGTGCAGACAAACTAAGCTCTTACTAAATGTGACCCTTATTTCAGAACCTCAGTGGCCCGATCCACAATACTGCAAACAGAAACGGAAGCGAACCCATGAGAGCTGCCATCTGTATCAGGACATCGAAAGACCTTTGCGAATTCGGCAGGCCACGTGTAGAACACTGCCACCTGTATCAGACAGACCTTTGTGACAGACCTTTGTGAACAGCAGGCCACTTGTAGGACACTGCCACCTGTATCAGACAGACCTTTGTGACAGACCTTTGTGAACAGCAGGCCACGTGTAGAACACTGCCACCTGTATCAGACAGACTTTTGTGGATATGTCTGGCTGTGTGTAGGACACTGCAACCTGTATCAGACAGAACTTTGTGAATACGGCGGGCCGCATGTAGAACACTGCCACATATATCAGACAAACCTTTGTGAATACGGCAGATGGCGTGTACAGAAATCTGAAGTGAATCATGGAGCATGAATGTGACACACCTAGCGCCACTTACCGTCTACCAGGCGAGTGTCAGAAGCCATTGGTGATGCCACCTGTCGGGTATGCTCCCGTATCAGGTAAATACAGAAGTATCACTTCAGTTTCTAGACATTTGCAGTGTTATGTCCTTACCTAGCTTACCTATCCCTCATACCTGTGACTAAGTTTATCAAACATTTGAGTGAATTGTATATTTATAGGAACTCCATTATCAAATCTCCAGTCTCATGTGTGTCTATTCTGAGTATATTTCATAATAGCTAAGGTGTAGACTAATTTCTGTGACATTTCTCACATGTCTCTAAGTATACAGAATTCTTATTAGCTCAGGTTTAGAGCTTGTGAAAAGGAAAATAATACTTTGCCTCATTGTATTGAGCTCTTAATTCGCGATGTATTTTCTCATTGCAAAGAGACTTGAGAGCTCAATCATTTACGGGACTACGTAGAGCCATTGAGAAGTTACCCCTACATCCTGTGTTTGTATCATTATAGAGGGGAAGACGTGGCCCACATCGACACCTAACACAGAGGCCCTGAGGCCGCCTGAGCTAACAGCAGCCACCTCCAAGCACCACATGGTGATCGGCCTCGTTGTTGCTGTGCTCGTGGTGGTCGTTATCCTGGCAACAGTCATCACGGTAAATGTCACATTAGTGTCTCAACATCAGGATGAAGGGTTTTATAATCTATTGTCATCACTCCCTGATGCTGCCCAAGCCGACAGTAGCCACCTCCCAGCACCACGTGGTCATCATCCTGTCCGCAGTTATCACATATTTCTATGAATATTTCATCCAAATTCAGATAGAATACATCATGACATCATCCGTTCTCCCATTTTAGTATCAGATGGCATCAATATCATACTGACAATGTTATAATGACAAGTACATTTAGATGCTTACTTGAAGTCCTGAAAATCTTTCTTTTTGTAGATATATCTGAAAAGGAAGAAGAAGCATAGTCTTCCCCAAAATTCCTCGACGATGCAGGTAAGAAAAGTAATTTGGCAGACCCTGAACTAAATGTTGGTTCCTGCAGAATATTGTAAATCTTCACCAATTAAAGTGTATTAACTGTCAATAGTTGTACTCATGGTTGTTCTGTGTTAAATCCGACTAATACAGATATTTGTGTAGTTCGGAATAAGGAATTCCCGTATCAGGAAAATAGAATATCAATAAATCTCGATGCCTTTGCTATTCCTGCACTTATGAATATATAAATAGGTCATCAAGAATTCCTCCAGGCACTCTTGCTTACCTCTGATATACTGCTTATAAGCATTGTCACACAAAAAGATAAAACTACTACTTTTTAGGGATACATGACCAAGTTTGCACTCCTCTCTCTGTTTCAGAAACAAATGAAACGGAAAATAGACACTGAGAAAAAGAGATGGGACAACGAAAACAATGCCTGATGTTGGAGATATCATAATACATGTACAAATGTAATTACTATTCTTACACATACATCAATGCTTAAGGAAGGCTACCTTTCTACTGAAACAATGTGCATAAGATCAAGTCACCTACCTAACTATAACAAACTGTATCGTTCATAAATGTATGATGACATTGAAAAAAAGTTTAATATCCTGTTGCAAAATACGACTGGTGCTACAACAATTGTTTGAGAATTAATTTGCAATAGTTTCTTGTTGGCCTTCTAAGCTTATATTTAGTTGTAGCTCAGTAACTGGCAAACTGTCTATATGCATCTGCTATATGTACCAATGTAACGCTACAAAAGGTATGGAGATGTGAATTCATAAGTGCAATGTAATTTATAAATTTATTTATGTACTTTACCTTTCTATGAGCAATAAAATTAATCAATCTGTGAATTATTGTTCCTGAGTCATTAAATAGAATACAGTATAACCCCGCTTAAGGGGATACCCTCCGTTCCGGGCCAAGGGTCCCCATAAACGGGGTGTGCCCTTAAGCAGGGTTAAAATAAACTCTTAATAGAGGGGGAAATTTCAATTCCGAGCAAATCGTCCCCTTAAGCAGGGTGTCCTTGAAGTGGGGTTCTACTGTAGGTTCATGGACACTGTCGTTTATATAAGGACGCAATAAACAAATATCTCTTCACTGTTTTATATTTTTATATAACATTTCATATCGGTGATACAGATTTTCTTGATAAACAATAAGAGTTCACAAAAAGGAGTCTTCAAGACCAATGGGATGAGGATTACTATGTGAATAAATGAGATGGGCAATATTTACAAAGACGTTATCTTTAAAGACAAATGCTGGTAGTTAGGTGATTTCTGAAGAAGGTGATTTCTGAAGAAGGTGAGTGATTAACTATTCCTGTCTATATATGGGGAAATATCTTGATAAGCAGCCCTCATATTTCATTGAGGTCATGTTTGTCCACAGAACAGGTCTGAGCGTATCAATATGGGACACAGCTTTAAGTACAAACCTCTCCCCCCCCCCCCCATCTGAAATAGCAAAGGCATGACATGACTCTGATATCTTAGTGTCTCTATAACATTGTGCCTATAGAGAGAATATCATTTTATCATGGAGGCGATAGTTTTATGTTTTATCAACCAGCGAGGCTTAGACTAAGCTGAGAGCAGACCGAGCTGACAGCGGACCGAGTTGATAGCAGACCAAGCTGACAGCAGACCAAGCTGGCAGCAGACAAAGTTGACAGCAGAACGAGCTGACAGCAAACGTTATTCACTCATGCTGAATTTCTTCCTAAAAAGTGATTTACCCGCTGCAACTTCAATGGAGCCTTACACCAAAGAGCTCTGACATCACTCCTTCACCTCTCACCACAGAGCTCTGGCTCTGACTTCACTCCTACATCTCACACCACAGAGCTCTGGCTCTGACTTCACTCCTACACCTCACAACACTCTTCACTCCTACACCTCACACCACAGAGGTGTCACTTCACTCCTACACCTCACATCACAGAGCTCTGTCTCTAACTTCACTCCTACACCTCAGAATACAGAGCTGTCTCTAACTTCACTCCTACACCTCACACCACAGAGGTGTCACTTCACGCCTACACCTCACATCACAGAGCTGTCTCTAACTTCACTCCTACACCTCACACCACAGAGGTGTCTCTTCACTCCTACACCTCACATCACAGAGCTCTGTCTCTAACTTCACTCCTACACCTCACAACACAGAGGTGTCACTTCACTCCTACGCCTCACACCACAGAGTTCTGGCTCTGACTTCACTCCTATGTCTCATACCATAGAGGTGTCACTTTACTCCTATGCCTGACACCACAGAGCTCTGACTTCACTCATACACCAGAGGAGGTGTGAACCGCAGCGCCCCCTATACTGACCCAACTCATATATGCGATTGTGGCAGGGTTCAAGGCGCCACTTTCAAACATGCCAGCATTAGGGAAGGAGCTCTAGACAATGGACTGTGTGTGGCTAGCAAGCCCTAGCCTATGAGAAATAAGGTTGTATTCCACAACACCAAACAGCCATAAAACGTGGAGCTCTATTGAGCTCTATTGTGGTTTGGAGTACATTAGATGTCACTCTATCAATATCTGAAAAGATTTTTGATAGAGCTCTAACAGTTTGTATGTAGTAGCTGTTACTAGTTAGCCTATTTTTGCTATATTTTCGCATAGGAATCTGCTTCAGCTGTCATTTTACTCCATGCCAAAAAGATAGGGGGCGCTGCGCTTCACACCTCCTCTGCTCATTAACTGGGCCTCACACCACAGAGCTCTGACTTCACCCCTACACTGGGCCTCACATGGTTGTGACTTCACTCCTACACCTCACACCAGAGGGCTCTGACTCCACTCTTACACCTCATATCACTTAGGTGTCACTTCACTCCTGCACCTCACACCACAGGGTTCTGAGATCACTTCTACACCTCACACCACACAGCTCTGACTTCACTCCTACACAGAGCCTCAAATCACAGGCTTCTGACTTCGCTCTTACACTGGGCCTTACACCACAGGCTTCTGACTTCGCTCTTACACTGGGCCTCACACCACAGGCTTCTGACTTCACTCATACAGCTCACGTCTGAGCAGTGAATTAACTGCTACACTGGCCTCAGAGCACCATCGCCAGAGAGTCGGGCAGTGAGTTGTGGCAGAATGTCGGACATAGACTGGAAAAGCATCTTCCACCTCATTCCTGCCGTTTCATTTTTGGGGATCATCGGGAATATTCTGGCGTTGAACGTGCTGAGAAGAAGAAGGTTTCGAGGATTGGGAATCACGGTGTTGCTTCTTCTCCTGGCAGGGAATGATGCGCTGTACTTTCTCCTGAAAGGCTGCGAGTATCTCCACCTAGAAGTGCAGTTTAAACTGGGTTATTGGCCCTCCTCTGAGTCCTGCTTAGATAAGGGCATTCATCATTGTTACAGTGAAAGGCACCAAGATGAAACATCTGACGAGATTTTGCATGCTTACTGGGGGTGTAACGTGTCCCTGCTTCTTCAATTAAGTACGCATTTGATCAGCAATTGTCTCCTAGCAGAGGCCACCTTCGACCGCTTTCTCTACGTAAGTTTACCCACACAGAAGTACCACAGACTCTGCTCGGAGAGTGTAGCGGTGCGAGCATGCGCAGTGACGGTAGTGGTGAGTGCGCTGGTGACGGGTGTATACGTGACGTCACACAGTGTCGGCTGCTCGTTCAGAGAGCGGGAACTGCAGATGGCGGGTGACTTTCACTGGATGCTGCCCTCCTCCTTCCCCACACTGGTGTGCGCCATGCTCTTATCTTACCGGGTCTGCGCCGAAAATCCTACGCGTTCATCGGACTCAACATTGCGGGCGTCTACACACCGCTTTCTGACGAGGCACGTCGTACTCACGTTGTTTGCTCTGAACGCGGCGATGCTCGTCTTCGCCGTCCTCGCAGAGCTGTCTAAAAGACCGGACATCCGGGACAGTGTGCCTCGTATCGGCGATGTTCTGGTTATACTGCCACTAGCGGCTCAAGCGTCATCTCCGTTCCTATACACTGCTATTGTCTGCACAGTTGAGAAACAACCACATGTTGTAAAAGGAAAGAAGAAATATGTGAAATGATAACTTGATAAGCTGAGGTACCCTTTGCCGTTGTGGGTCCCGTAATGATGGTATTCGAACCTTAAGTTCCTGTTCATAGCGGGGAGATCATATTTCTTATTAATCTAACAATAATCCCCGGAGATGTCCACGTCGTCGGCGGGTATATTTTCGAAGTAGGCTAATCCAATACCCATATAATTGTTTTCTTGATATTAACTTTTGGCGGAATATGCCTTGAACTATTCATAAAGTTCCATATCAGACTATACTTCATATCAATCAAGCTACTTTCTTGCTGCGTAGAATCAACAGTGCATGGTAACCTTACACACTAACTGACCAGAGGTATTGCAACAAGTCAAATAAACTTGATGTTGATTTAATGAACCTTAGGTCTCACAGTTGTTGTAATTCACATAGTATCAAGTGCCAGAGCAGTCATGATCAGCAGATGTGTCATCAACCTTCATAAATTGCCTCTATGAATCATAAATTCATAATAACAAGATCCCATAGATTCAATCTGATAGAACAGTTAATCAGTTCACATAGAGAAAGTCTAATAAATAATGTTAACTTCGTGACTCTGTTCAGACACTCATAGATTGTTCATAAACTCAGTCTATTTCTTAATGGGTTACTCCAGTCTCGCACAATTCACAATTCTCCAATGATGCTGTCACACAATTCAATAATCTCTCCAGTGTCAAAGTTCATGTTGCTATTCTAGAATCAGTCCCACGCAATGACGTTTATCCATGGCCCATACACAGCGCAGAAATACCAAACAGAATAATCCCAGTTTGATCTTACTCCTTGCTTGGAGTAAGTCTACAGCACCTGGTGGAGCAACGGTGTGCTCCTCTGTGCAGTAATAAACACCTAGATTTCACTTTCTTATTCTCTAGTGCTGCTTCTACACCTGTCTTATATATGCGGCTTGTCCATCGAATGAGCGTCAAGCACACCTCATACACAATGTGCTGCTCCTAATTAAGAACCAATACACACATTGTTCCATGCACTGGCTTTCCGCTCTAGCTCTCTCTACCTGAGTCTTAGTTTCGTTCACACTCTCCAATCGCATGCGCAGTACATAGTCACAGTGCAATCCATGTGTAAATATTTATTGCCAGTGTCTTTCATTATAGACATTAAGTTCGAGCTTCCACAGCAAAGCATTGACTGACATCTCAGTTCCAGAATATAGTCCAGTGATAATCTAGATATTATGGGGTTTCCTCCCAAAACCCCACCTACTTTGTATTTGCAGACATTTTTTAGGATGGCCACCATGCAGCCCATGGGAAAAATCTGGAATGCCTTGGGGTCAGACCATCCACTAACACTCCTTGCACCAAACGTACAATTCAGGAAGAGCAGGAGTTTCTGATGTAAAGACCAACACACACTTAGCGACCTTTGCACACCGCAAGGAAAAAGTTGCTGTAAAACTCTCCTTGCAATGTTTTCCTAGTACAATATCGCAAAATGTACCTTGGACCCCTTGCGATATTGCAAGTCCTACCTCTTTTACGCCCCATTTTACCCCCTGCTGAGGCACAAAGCCGCATGCGATATTTCCCCTCCAAAAGGGAGAAATTCGCATGTGACTTTGGGAATTGACATGTCAATTCTTTTCCTTGCAATATTGTACCCTTTTTACGCAACCACTTGCTGGGTAGGCCTCTGGGCTGGTCCCAGGGCAAATTAAAACTCCATTAGCTGCCATATAAGGAATATAGTAAGCTCCAGCAGCCAATGACTGCATTTGCAGCAACCCAGTGTCTTTACCCTATCCATCCTTGTGATATTGTACCTCGGCCAAGGTGCCAAATTCGCAACAAAATATATATCAAGGTGTGCTTTGAAATGCCTTGTGATATGAGGCCCACCCCCCTCCTCCCTCTCACTGTGGGGGACCAAGTCCGAAGCAAATTTTAAGGTGACTTTTTCCCCTCACCTGTTGTGATAAGCCTCCCATCCATGCAATATTCTATGTGCGATATTGCAAGCATATCGCAAGGATAAATACCGCCAAGGGTGTATTGACCTTAAGCAATGTTAAGTTAGCTGCGGTATTTTGAGGGTGGATGGAGGATGGGGAGCAGGAGTTAGCAGGGTTCTCCTCTAGACATAGTTTAATGTAAATCCTTATGGAACGCTCAATTATCCCTACATATTGTCAAAATTCAATGACATAGAATACTGTTTTTGTGACAAGACTGAGTGAATTTGGGGCTAGTAACATGTGAGATACATTGTCGGGCAAACGCAGATTATTGGCAGATTTCTGACCCCATGCTAAGATCGGGCTACTCCCATGGCGCCCCTAGGGGGAGGAAGCGAAGCAGTTTTTATTTTATATAACTTTCAGAATTACTCATTTTAGATAAATTGTTATTTCAATTCAGAAAGCATTAAATAACCTCAAAAGGCAGTGTAAAATCAGTGTACATCAGTCACTCTTTTTCAGTATAAGAATTATTAAGCTTGTGATCTACCATTAATGCGTGAGTCAATCACTAGAAACAATGTAATGATGGCGTGATGCACCATTAATGTGATAGTAACTGGGAATAGCGGGATGCTCCATTAATGCTATAGTAACTGGAAATTGCGTGAATGCGCCATTATTATTATTATGTTAACTGGAAATTGCTTGATGACTTGGGATATGAAGTATGTCACATGATGCTTAATGTGTAGGTTTGGTCTAGCGGCAACCCTCATAGAAACGTTGGTATTCAAAACCAATGACTATGTCAACATATTTCTAACTGTAATATCACGACTCCAACATGTGCAGTTTCTCTTTTAGAAAAGTAAATTGACCAGAAATCCCTGTGGCAGGCCGCTGTATGACTTACTGCTAAATACTTCAGCTGTACATGGATTTATCTGCATTGGCAATGCTGCAAAAGACATCAATCAACACATCTCATATTAACAACGGAGGTTACGGTCTGGGACTCTGTGCTGCTACACTAAATGATACTGGGCTCTGCCTGTCGTATTTATCACATTTCTCGAAGATTCAAGAGTTTGAAATAGGCCTTTGTATAATTATCATGTAGGAAAGAACACATTTTCAATATGTAGGAGTCTGACTATGGTCCATACTTATAGCTCTCTCCTTAAGTATCATTTGGCAAAGTTTTACCAGTAAGGAGTTATATTCATGAATCCAATTTCATAATTTCTAAGAGGTGGAATAAAATATCACATGCATAAATCTATTCTGTTCTATAAGAGATAAGCATTGAAATCCCTCTTTAAGATCTCTGAACATCCTTTGGAAATAAACAGATTTCCATAATCCAGTCTCTAAGTGAGGTCAGACAAACATTTGCCAAAGTGTCAGACATCTCACTGAGGCCCTTGTCTCTCACCAGGGATGATGAATGAGGCATGGAAACAGAACATTAGATTCATGTGTTTAAATGAAATCACTTTTGACAGTTCCAAGAAGACAGCAGAGTACAGATGTGGATAGCTGACAATATCCTCGGTAATCAGCATGATCACTTATTAGCATGTCCACAAGGATAGAACTGGTTTTCACTTGGCGACAAAATGGTGGTTAAATGCTGACATTGACGATCTCACAGATCCTCACAAGCTAGATTTGCTTTAGGGACAAAGTGTTGTCACACTTATTATTCTTCCCTGCCTCACTGAGCTTAGTGACTGCATTTGAAATAGTGTTGCTTGAAAAAACTAATACCGGAAATATGTCAACAACGGATCGATTCAGTCCTGACAGGAATATCGGAGATATGTCGACAAGAGATGTGTTGACTAGTTTGACAACTGATGGCTCTTTGCGGGTTGTGAATGGCACTTCACCCTCGGGCAGTGCAGACGGGAATGAGTGGGTAAGGTTCTACCACGTGATGCCCGTCATTGTGGTCGCCGGGCTCGTGGGGAACGTGCTGGCAGTTCTCACCCTCCTCAGGAAACACCTCCGCAAACAGAATGCCTTTGTGTGCTTGCTGGTTCTCAGCCTGTGTGACATTTCTTTTTTGCTGCTAAAACTGCTGCATTACTTCTCGTATTTGATGGTGGAGATGCTCGATGGTCCTGTGGCATGTAAAGTCTACCTCTTCTTGGATTTGACCATTGCGGCCACCAGTAAATGGGTCATAGCACTTATTACGCTGGAGAGACTATTGTTTGCCAGTCTTCCTATCCATCTGTCAACCAGACTCAAACAGAAACATAGTCTTATTCTCTGCTTGCTGGTTATCGTCATATTTTCTGCATTTAACATGGGGAACATATTTGGAACTGATGAGTACTGCTTTATCGAAGTTGACAACGATGCATTTCTTCTTGCAATATTCATTCCCTCCACACTGCTGCCCTGCATACTGGTAGTGGTATTCAGCTGCCTGCTCCTCTACTTCATCCGCCGTCGACTTGGCAAACGCCAGGCATCCAGAGATCTCCAAAGAGCCAACACCAGGCTGACGGCTCTCGTGTTTGTCAACATTACCGTCTTCCTTCTCCTTGTCTTCCCCTTGCAGGTTCTTTCCCTGCTGACCGCATGGCAAGCCTTCCAAATGCCGCCCTGGCTGATTCGTTACTTTGATAGCATCTTTCTGGTTTTGAGCACAATAAGTCGCGCCATCAACCCCTATCTGTATGCACTTTGTGGTAGCCTTTATCGTGAGGAACTGGCGCACGTGTTGAGATACTGTAGAGTATAGATTCAAACAGATAACTGAGGTCCTTAGTAGTGGCCTGAAATGAGAATTTTATGTATGCATGGAGTACCAGAAATAGGTTTATGTGTAACAACCAAAATGTATAGAATCAAAATAATGTGTACTTTCTTTACCACGATTCATATTTTGCTACTTCAGTGTGGAATTTAGTACATAATTCATTATGATGTATTACACTGTTTTTGAAAATGAAGTGTTATGCAATTTGAGAAACAATCGAAGATTAAATTATGGCAAGCTTTGCAATAAGAAATAATGGAGACATGTCTGACCTGTATGTCATCTGTCCTGTATATCACATGCCCTGTGTATTCTAACCTGATTATTAGGATTGTGTCAACAAACCGCAGAGAGACTTCCGAAAAACCACTGTATCTAACTTGAAGTGATGATCTCAATAAACGATTCTATTGATTACAAAAAGAGAAATAATTCTGAGGAAAGTTTTTTCAGCTTAATCAAGAAAGGACAATTGAACAGAGAAGAACATTTATACTGTAAACTTGAATAAATATGGCACCTGCATGACAAGACCATTTTCACTATGTACGCAGCGACAACCTACGCCAACTAGTAGATGTGGGTAAGAGTGCATTTTGCTCAGCTGCTGAAGGGTTTCAAAAGAGAAAGGAACAACTTCTTGGGGATATTCCAAATTCCTATTGGATATCTGATGGCATGCTAATTGCAGGGGCTCCTGATAGGGAGCAGGATTATGCCATGCGTGCAATCCTTCAACCATTAATAATCACCGATATCCCAGCAATGAGTCATACATGCCACTCAGAGGGCACGATGTTGCCATGAATGCAATCCTCCAACCATAAATTAGAGACGATATTCGAGCAGTGAGTCAGCATATACGCTGCCTAAAGGTTAGAGAGGTTTCTCTCTTTCTTTTTCTGTATTCAGACTGTCAAATCTGATGGAAGAGACTTGATATTCAAACCCACTTGCCCAGACCTGAAAAAAACAGTTTTACTCCTGTCCCCCTGTCCATGACACTCTGGGCCTGAAGCCACTCTACTTAAAGTCATACAATGATATCCCCACCCCATCCCCTCCCACAACCACTCCCTATCTACCTCTACTAAGCAGCTAGGTGCACTCAAGGGCCTATTTGTTCTGGTTCACTTCTCTGTTATCACTATAACTTCACAGTGTATGTACATTTCAGACAATCAGATCTGATGGGACATACCTCGCTGTGTAGCATTGGCACTTCCATAACTGGTGGGACAGACCATTATTTATGGCATCATATCTGGTGGGACAGACTTGACTTATAGCTTCTTCTTTTTTTTTATTATTTATTAAGTACAAACAGTTCTAGCACAAAGGTTAGTTCTTCCACTGTAGCTATAAAGTAGTACATTCAAAATTCCAGATTTTCATTCAACGGATACAATTACAGAGATATGCATGATAAAATATATAATGTAAGCAGTTGAAAGGGGTTAGTATTGTGATGATGGTTGATACTACGATATCCATTCGTACTCAGAATATTCCATTTTGACTTCTTTTTAAAGTTTTTCATAGACACCTCACTTTGGATGTTTACACTTAACTTGTCCCACAAGAAACTCCCTCTGTATTGGGGACTATAAAATACTTTTATGTCTATCCCAGTTTCCCTTTATGATTCTCAGGGCTATATTTTGAGTAACCTGCAATGATTTGATGGTAGAAACATGAGCGCCGTCCACTATAAATGAGCAATACTCAAGAAGAGGACGTATAACAACAGTATGAATCAGCCGAGCTGTTTCTCTTATTAACGCAGGCTCAGAGTTTACTCGGTTTAAAGAGCCTTGAGTTAGCACTTTTATCTATGTTTTTAAGATGTATAACAAAATTAAGAGCCAAATCTACAGTAATACCAAGACATTTGTAATCATGGACTACCATCAATAATGATTGTTACCTCAATTTACACAATGATGCATACCAAACAACCTTAGTTTTCTTAGTATTGCTAGTCATTCCGTTATCCAAGTACCATTGATTCCCTTTAGACAGCTAATTGTAGGATGTGCCAGCTTCATTTGCTCGTGAGCTGCTCTTATACAAACCAGGTCATCTGCATATTGAAAGAAATAACACTCAACAATATTAGGACACATATCATTGATGAAGAGATTAAACAATACCAGGTCCAAACAGATCCTTTGGGCACGCAGAAACAATATTCATCCATGGAAGAAACCATACCATTGACCTTATAGGGTAATACGTGGTGGTTTAGGTGCTACCCCTATCGCATTTACGACCACAATGTAGAGAGTGTACGGGTTGGCAGACTGGAATTTGCGCTACTTGTTGACAACCCCGTTTCCTCGATTCCCATTGGTCGACGTCAGAGGCTCTTCCGTCGATCTCGTCACTGTTATTTTTGCACCCCTCCGCAGGCCGGCGGGTGTGCGTGTAGTTGATTATGGCGAGTCGAACGCGTCGTAATGTGTGTAAAACCGTTTCTTGTTTTTGATTCCTTGGGTTCTGTGTGTAGTGTAGTTGCTGGGTGGCGTTTTTCTTCCTTTTGGTGGTTTGATTCTGTTGTCTGGTTGTGGAGTTGTTAAGTGTTAGTTGGTCGGTTGGGTTTGTGTTAGGTTTTGGATTAGTGTTTCTTCTTGGTTTTAGTGTCAAATGGCATTTGGCACTAATGCTATGGTGTCGTTGTCTGTCGTTCGTTTTTGGTATTGATTGTAGGGTAGAGAACGGCGTTCTCTATCCTTTATGTAATTTTTGATGCCTTGTAGCGTTACTTTTTTTGTTTAATTCGTGTGGTCAACTTGTCGGAGGCCAACACTTGGTTCATAGTCGTTGTTTTACACACATTTTTGATGATTTGTTTATCCTTTTCCATTGGTCTCACTGGCGGAGGCCAACGTTCGACTTTTTTTAATTTATTATGATTATGGGAATATAATTAACTCTGTGGTTTTGACCTCGGCGGGTCTCATCAGGCATCATGCGATAGTGTGGTTATTTGTTGGTGTCGATGACTAGTGGTCTTTCCTACCCGTGCGTTCATCAGGGAGGGGGATTGTTCCCGTTCTTCTCTCTCTACAGCCAGCTGTTTTCCTACCTCCTCCACTTTGAATGTATGTGGATAAGTTTTCTCCGTTCGTGTAACCTCGTGTGAGGTTTGCGTTGGGAGAAAATTTATGACGTGGCATTGATGTGGTGGCTGTAGGTTGATCCATCTTGTGTGTCATTGCCTTTATTTTATCCTTTTATCCGTATCTGTTATCCATTGTGTTGAGTCCTTCTGGTGCTTGTGTTTTTAGTTTGTGAATCCAGTTGAATTCTATTTTGTTCCTTAGTCTGCTTGCTTTGTTGCTGTTTGGGTGTCTGAAGATGTAGTCCAATATATGTACCTGTACGTCACTTCTCCCATTGTGGTCTGTTCGGTTGTAGTGTGCCGGTACGTCATTCTTGCCATCATTTTTTCTGATACAGTTTAGGTGCTCCCGGATTCTTTCTTTGATTTTTCTTTTTGTCTGGCCTACATATTGGATTCCACACGTTTTGCATTCCAGGCAGTAGATTAGGTTAGAGCTGTTGCAGGTCCCTCCCTTTTTCGTTGTGTGATTTTCCTTTGTTGTTCTGGAAGTTACAGCCCCACTTGTCTGTAGGATGTCACAGTATTTGCAATTCTTCTTTTTACAGACATTTCGTTCTTTTCTTGGGTCTTTGGTGGTCATATTTTGTTTTGTGTTGGGTTGATAATTCTTGGTCGTTCCTATCCCCGTTCTTGGGTGATCGTTTGTGGTGTAATTGGTTCGGGCTCTGACTAGGTGATCTTTTATGTTTTTTGGTCATTTGTATCCTTTGGTTATGTGTTTTCGATGAAGTCCTTTCGTGGTGATTGACTTAGCTAGTAAGTCCCAGTTCTTGTCTACGATTTCCCCCAGTCATTTTCTCTATAGGTGCTGATCAGGTATACTTCATTGCTTGTATCTTTTTTCTTGTCTTTTTTGTTTCCTTCCAGCAGTTTGGATCTTTCTTGTTCATCTACTTTTCGTTTGCAATTTTGTAGTATTTTTTCTGGATAGCCCTTTTGTCTGAAGTTATCCAGTTTCTCTTCGCTGTGTTTCTCGTAGTCCTCTTCCCGTTGGCATATTCTTTTGATTCTGTGTAGTTGCGAGTAGGCTCTTTTTTGTTGCTGGTGGGTGAGCCGAATCAAATTGGAGGTAGGTGTTTGCATCTGTTGGTTTTTTGTACAGATCCGTATACAGTTTTCCCGTATGTTGATCAATTTTGACGAGTGTGTCCAGGAATGGTATCTCTGTTCTGGAGAATTCTGCTGTAAACTTGATGGTGTTGTGTTGTTTGTTTATTTTCTCTATCCATTCTTTGAGGGATTCCTCTCCGTGTTGCCATAACGCAAAGATATCATCTATGTATCGTAGCCAGTGGGTTGGTTTCTTGCCTGGAAGTTGTAGTAGTTGGGTTTCTATTCTTTCCATGAATAGGTTGGCGTAGGAGGGGGCAAGTCGTGTTCCCATCGCTGTACCGCTGGTTTGTATGTAGTGTTTACCATTGAAGACTATATTGTTGTTTCTGAGTAGTATTTCCAAGAGGTCCGTTATCGAGTCATTGCTTGGGTTTTCAGAGTTGTCCCGCGTCTTTGCCAGTTTTTGTCGTATCGTTTGGATTCCTTCATTGTTTGGTATGTTAGTGTAGAGTGAACTAACATCTAAAGTTACTAGGAGTGTGTCGTTTGTTGCCTTTTCCAATTCTTCTTTTTTGGTGATGAAGTCGTTCGTATCTTTGATATATGATGGGATTTTGGTTACGAGGGGTTTGATGAAATTATCCACAAATCTCGAAATCTTTTCCATTGCACAGTTGTTTGCAGACACCATTGGTCTTCCGGGGGGTGGTCTTTGTGGTTTGTGTATTTTTGGTAGGAAGTAGATGTTTGGGGTCTTCGGTTTTTCCGTCTTTAAGCTACATCCCATGTTTTGTGTTATTTCTCCCATCTCCACCATCGCTTCAATTTTTTCATTGATTTTGTTGTTTATTTCCATCGTTTGATCTTTGTCCTTTTTCTCGTATGTTTTCTCCCAACGCAAACCTCACATGAGGTTACACGAACGGAGAAAACTTACCCACATACCATTGACCTTAACTCTCTGCTTACGATAGGATAAAAATAACTTCAACTAGAGATCTATATTTGTTGGTAATTTAACAATTTTCTCTAATTTATGAATGAGAAGTTTGTGCAGTACAGAATCAAAGGCCCTTTTAGGTCCACGTATACAGACGCAGTAATAGAACCCGAATTCCGCGCCAAATATAAATCATTGACACATCTAAAGTTAGCATCTGAGGCACCAATACCTTTACAAGAACCATATTGACTTGCAGTGAAAGCTTCATTGTTTTCAATGAATTCTTCAATAATCATAGTTACTACCTTTTCCAATTATTTCGCTGCCACCAGTGTCAACGTTATGGGTCTCCAATTATCGATATTATTACAGTTTCCAAATACCATAGCTATTCCAGAGACAGTCACTCCATATTAGCAACCCTTCAACCAGACACTTCTCACCTTACTCCACTGATCAGATTATTGAATCTATCACACTTAGATCCATATATGCCTTGATTGGGAAATATTTTTAACACATTAGGATACATCAATCTTAATTAAGTAATCCGTCGCCATCTGTTCGCATATATAGATTTCAAAATATAATAAATATTCTTATTGATGATACTTGAAAACAACTATTAAATCCATTCTCTAGAAGTTATTCTTGATACTTTCAAAAACAAATGGCTTACTGATTAATAATTACCTATGATAGATATTCTCTTACCTTTATTTTATGAAATGATTTGGGTATACCGCGCTCTTCCATTATAAATGGAAATAACATTTGTTCCTAGTATTCATATGGAGACTAATGGTCTAGTATAAGAAGCAACGGAGAAGACTTTTTAAAAGAAACACAAAAAAGAGAGCATAATCCAATATGAAGAGTTGGTGAGGGTAATGGTGTCCGAGTGACTGAAGTGTATCACGTGGTATTTGAGGGGTGGCTTGGCCTTGCGCCCCCTGGTCTTTCATACCCGGAACATATGCAGGGTTTGTGTTACGTATATAGATTAACATAATATGCCCCGGGGTATAATCCTATTTATTTATATTTAGAGCAAGGAAAGTTAAAGACATTGAAATGATCATTTTTAGCCCCAGTTCCAGTGTATTATCATTAGCCCAAGTCTGGTAATATCATGATTTTTTTTAACACCACATGTGACAATGCTGGTAGAGCATTACAGGATGGAACTTGTATCCATCTTGGCATATCTACCACTATTGGCAATTTCTTCGTGTTTTCTTATCTTTTCTTAGAGATACGCCCGCATTGTCCGCTCGCGCATTCGACGTATGTCCTATCTGCCTATAAAGTTATGTGTGCATTGTAACATGACTAATAATGGTAGCGAAATTTAAGAAACGAAGACCTTATCACTAGCCACAAAGGGATAAGAATTCGGATGTTCGCAATAGATTGTCACGTTAGGAGAAAGTGCGGGTAACAAGTATCTACGTAATGCACGTATAATGTGGGGGAATCCTTGTATGAAATGTCAATGTAATCCAGAGGAATCCTAACAAATATGTTCGTAATGCGGGTACATCCTTACAAATATGTACACATTGTGGGGGTATCTTAACAAATATATAAGTAATCTGGGGGATGTACTCACAAATATGCATGTGGGTTTGCACGGCATAGGTAAGTGGACAGCAATACGGTCCAGTTCAGCTGCATATACCATAAAGAGTCCACTGCGGCAGCTTGGGACTTAAACATTATAATCATTATTGGATTAGGAGAAAAAGCATAATATATCTAATTAAATTTATTTCATTATCTAATTCAACATAAATACGCTTTAAATGGCATAATCCTTGAAAAGATTTAGGTTTGACATCTGATTCAAAAAGTATCTCATATCTGAACAGATAAAGACTTGAATCTCTGCAGGAAAAATCAATTCTTGCCACCCCTCGCCCTCAATGACAGTTGATAAACAACTCTGCGCAATGGTCAATCTTTCTTAATAAAAGAAATATGAAAGGTGATCAAAAGCACCATACATTTGCATGTGTTGACTGCTGAATGCTGTGAGCTGTCTAGTCTGACCGTAGTACCTTTGTACAGACAGTTATTCTGTATATGTGTTACTAGCCTGCAAGTCATCCTCCTAAGTTATCAAGGCGGCCAATTCTGCCGTGAAGCTTAAGGCCTTGCGTCCACCTACTACGATAGAAATTTAGACCTACCGATATGGCACCGATACAAAAAGCAAATATCGGAGACATATCGGGAAGTTGCAAAATCGTAGACATATGTCTAGACATGCCAATTCACCACACATCGTAAGGAGTAGACCCCCAATTTTCATCGATGCCTAATCACAGAGATGAGGGCAACTGCCCCGATATTAGGGCAATTTTGATTGTGTATCGGGGGTTCCATCGTAGACCATATCGGAGCCATATCGTAGTAGGTGGACGCCGGGCTTTACTTGTCAAAAGGCATCAGAACGGTACCTCCATGATATCATGTGGACAATCCACCTGCCATCCTGAACTTACGCCTCATTGTCTGAGACATCTTATAATGGCACCTCCAAAATATCATGTGGACAATCTACTCGCCAATCGGTACTAACATCTCATGGAGACATCCGGATACTACCTCCACAATATCATGTGATAAATCTACCATGTCAACCTGAAGGTACACCTCATCCTAATGCTAACTCCTTAATATCATGTGGACAATCTACCACGCCAACCTGAATTAACATCTCATGGAGACGTCCTAACGATACCTCCACACTATCATGTGGACAAACTAGACAAAATGAGGTTAAGCTTCTGCATCGTGCTGTATGAGCTTATTGGCATGTACATCATATGTTTCATGTACAGTTTCAGTATTGTCCTATATATGCTGGAATTATGATTACCTTTGGGGCCTTCCACAAATCTCTGAGGATCTTTAGTTCTTGTATATATGTGTTAATTTTGTAAAAAAATATATAAAAAAAATAAAAAAAATTCCAAATCAATTCGCAAAACATTGTGATTCATTGTTTTATTCAGACAATGATATTCACTAATCTCATTTCTAAAGAATTCATGATGTATGTATGAGGGATGTTATAGTTCATTGTCAGTTATACATAAGGATATAGACATAATGCACTACCATGTTATGTTCAAATAATTATTTGCAATTGATAAAAGCCTCTCAAGGACTCACAGACCATCGATAAGACAGGACAAAATAGTCTATAGGTTATTTTTCAATAAACAACATGTTTTGGATCTTTGTCTTGGTCTCTCTACTTTTATTTCTTATTTGCAATACATATTTTCATGAGAAACAACATGACCACACACATGTCAGTCTTATTATTACATACCTATGGCCGAACGTGTATGAAATACTGCCCGCTACTAGGGGTGTAGTATAAATAATGTTCGGACGCACTGCGCCCGTAGTGAATATTCGGGCTCACTGTGCCCTTACTGAATGTCTACATAAATCTACATAAATAAGTATAAAAAATTAAGTTTTTCTTGATTTCTAGGTATGTAATAATAAGAAAACGTAGTGACTGAGCCCGTAGGGATGCCATTCTCGGCCTTTTGATTCCATAAATACGTCCCGATGCCGCAAGCAGAGGGACGTATTTATGGCATCAAAAAACCTCGAATGGCCATCCCTTCGGGCTCAGTAACCACGTTTTCTCTTAATACAAAAGGATACAAGAAAACCTTATGATGAGGATGTAGTTAACATACATTTGTTTTACTTTGCTATCACATTAAACCGACTGTTGCCACTTTTCCAAAAGTACCTTGGATTCCTTTTGAGTGCTGGCTTTAAAAAAACCCAGTTGATTCCATAACCCTATGTCTCTTGAAATCGGAGATCTTTGATAAGTAGCGTGCTTATACCTGTGTTAATTAGATTTCACTTTGTCGTCACTTCTTTTGTCACAAATATTTAGGTCCAAAAACATCCTCATCAGTTGTCCAATTTGTCTTGTTTCCAGAGTACATATTTCATTACTTTCTAACAAATACTTGCTTGTAACCTATTACTTTGGTTGAGTCACTAGCCTTAGCCCTAAGTGGCAAAACAAACCACTGATTTACCATAATTAATCATCAGAGCATCTTTTTAACACCAAGCGGCAATTTTGCTCCAAACTACATATTTCCATATTATACTGTTTATTTTTCATTTCAGGCACAAACTGCCATCTTTTTTTCAAAAGAATTTCCGTTATTGCTGTTTATCATATAATACATATAATACATTGAGTAATACATCTTTGTCTCAGACAATAAAGGTGGCCAAGCTGTGTCAGCTTTATTAACAAGCTGATTTTCGTCACAAAGGCCTGTTCACAATGAATACTATAGGTTTTAGCAAAATACTCTTCCCATAGTTAGGATATGGTAAATTGCATATGCACAACGCACAGAATATTACATCGTTCATAGCGAGGCCACTTGGTGACCCAAAAAATACGTTTTATCAGCTAATCAACTTTTGCATCAGTTCAATTGGCACAGTTAAAATAGTTTTAGAATCATTCAAGCGGTACAAAGGATCCATTAAGTTCACAATTACAGAGCACTTCTTTTCTCTGTGTATATACACTTTAGCAACTTGCATTTAGTACCCCTTGTGACACGATCACATGCGTATCATTCCCTGTTTCACTTCCAAATGTCAATTTGCCATCTTTACTATTCCACCTTACAATACATATTGACGATTGTTGTTTCTCTACCTCTATATATATGTATATATATATATATATATATATATATATATATATATATATATATATATATATATATATATGCTATAAAACCGAACTGTCAGCTTGGTATCTGCCAAATACCTCATAAATCACTATGGGAAAGCAAAATTAGATGTCTATTGATTGTAGTAAAGAAGACTGAGTTCCAGATCTCTTTTATCTAACATAGGCAAACCATATTACTATTACAAGATAGTAAAGGGCTTATTTGAGATGCAAAGGCCTGTTTAGTGATGCTTCGTTGTCGTTTGTGGACTATTTTGTGGGGTTCTTTTATGGTTTTTCTTCTTGATTTTATACTTTCAGTACTTTCCTATTCAAACAGCCAAGGCTTCGTAATGCTAACAGAAAACTTTGAACAAGGAATAGTTGTTTCACTTTTAACTCACTGCTTTTCTGAATTGTTCTGAATAGGTTCTGAAATTAATCTTATTTTTATGGTCAACCAAAATATGTTAGTTGGCAAATACACACGACAGAACGTAAGCATCTGCTAATTTATCAAAAACTAAAACTTTCTATATGAAAAAAGGCTCTTTTGTGAAAGGGTGAAATGTTGTTTCTACCTTTTCACCGATGAAGCACAGAAAACGGCAGTATACAGGAAAGGCCCGAAGGCAGTGCTAACAGCGGGAACGATTCTGAACAGGTAAAGGGAAAGTGGATTGAAGTCCCTAATCCTGGTCAGCTGCAGCACGAAGCTGAACACCTGCATGGACACGTTGACCACTAAGTGCAGAAAGACCTGGAGGAGGACTATGCGGGTTAACAGGAAGTCGGGGGTGGCCCTGGTAAAGTGGTTGTGCCCCGGCTTCCTGCACAACACCTGGCAGCAGAAGAGAAGGAGACAGACGAGGATGGCCACAGCAGGGATCAGGGTGCTGTCTCCATGCTGCTCCAGCTCTATGTACTCAATGCCTTTACATTGCGGGTTCATTGCAGTCACGATGTAGCCTATCTTCTTGAGGAAATTCAGGATTAGGATAATCAGAGAGATGAGCGCGGCGCTTCCCTGGTTACAGACTCTGCCATAGTTCTCATCATCGAGGAATTCACGGAGGACGCGATCAAGCATGACTAGCGCCATGAACCAGTTTCCATACCAGACGGTGGTGAGATGGAACAGTCCATGCACGACGCAGTGCGGGGAGCTGGGCTGGCAGCACTTCAGCGTGAACAATGGGAGATTTATGCCGTCTTTCGTCTCGTCCTCCATCATGCCCCCCGTCATGTGCTCGATGTAGTCCCAGCAGCTCATCAGCAGGGAGAGGATGTTGTTGGCAGCCAGCAGCAGCAGGTATACTGTGATGCAGAGTCCACGGAACCGCTTCTTCATTAGAATCACAATGGCCACAATGTTGGCCAGCAGACCGAGGCCTGCTATTGCAGGGATGAAGTGGAAGCTGTATTCCCGGCGCCACATCATTCTGGATGCTGAAACCCTGGCTCTCACACAAGAGGTTTGGATATCTGGACAATGTTCAACTAGTTGTCTCGCCTTTGGTACCTGCAAGGCGATTGTGGAGGTTTGAACACCTACTTGAGGGCAGAATTCAATGGCCAGGGGTCCTCTTTGATGGACTGATTGACTGCGTTCTGCCTGTATGAGTGTTGTGCTGTTTGTGGATTGTCTGATAAGAGGACTGCTCTGTGTCTGTATGAGCGTTTATCGAGTTGACAGGAAACTGTGTGGGCGCTGACTGGTGCAATGTCTGCTCACACAATATGGGCATTTTCATTTTCTAACCTGCATACTAATCTTCCATTTTTAGTATTTGAATAGTCACTGAGACCTCAAATATGTTATCCCTACTACTTTCGTTCTTACAAAGAAAAACTACTCATCCCAAAGTATTCTGCTTGTAATTTCCTTGTCAGGAAACTAATACGACATATATCTATATATATATATATATATATATATATATATATATATATATATATATATGAATACCCGTAAGTCATTCTGCTTTCCGATATACTCCAACAGACATATGTCTCAAGTCTGGAGACCGTTTATAAGATGTGCTTTGATATTGATCCAATATGTGGCAAGTGAAGTGATGAAATAAAGGTTGCTCATGCAATCATAAAATTATATAGATTACTTATACAGTTATCATAAAGTTATATAAACGTATCAGTTATACATTTATTATATAAATACATTGATCTTTTATAAATACATGGACTCGTATATTTGCCGTATAATTATAAATTTATTATGTAATTATAGTGAGTGATTGTTACCACATTCATCATTTAGTTCCCAATTTCAGAAACACTCCAGTGGTGGGGGATTATTAACCCCCACCCCACCTTCCCTTTGGGATGACAGAGAAGGTGCTGAGGCACTTGCCAAGATATTTTTGTTTTTTATTTGATTTTATGTCCAGTCAACCATTAAACATCTTTTCCAGAAATCCTCATGGTTCAGCTTATACGCCAGAAGGATGGTGATCGAATCTATGAGATGATTTTGCTTAGAAATCTCACCCCTTCACATCTTCTATGGTGAGAGTTCGTTTATTTCTCACACCAAATAGACAGGGTATGAGAACATCTGGCATTTGATATCGCAGTAAATTTACCACTGATAGGAATGAAGAAGAAAGGTGGCTGTACGCCACACCACATAGGCATGGTGTGAGAAGGACTGGCCTTTGATATAGCACTGAGTCTACCACTGCAGGGGATGAAAGAGAAAGGTGGCTTCAGTGTGACTCAAACCCACAACCTTGAGATAATGAGAACAGTGCCTTAACCACTGAGCTAACTTCCCGCCCGTCCAGTGAGATCATGAATACAAGCTAGGAGGAACACAATACTTATTGTAAGGCACCTCTGTGGAGGTGTTCATGGTAATGAGAATAAATAATGGTATAAAGTAGACCTGTGTAATCATTGGCATATCAATATCCCCAGCAACCTTGTCACAAAGATAATCGTGCACTATTTGATTTTCGCGTCCACCACCCCCTCAGAGCATCAGGCGGAGAATTGGCAACTCCTTGTCACACTTGGCAGGCCATTGATATAATAGATAAACAGTCCCAGGACTCTATCAATTTGATGAAATCATTTAAATTATCTTCTCTCATTATTTCTTGTAGTTTTAAATAGTTCGCTCAATCATATAGCTTTCATGGTTCTCTGTTATGACCGCCGAGTAGGTAGGACGTGTGTAGCAGGAGAGGGGAGAAATCACAGCGGATTTACCAACCTGGAACGTGTATCGGAAACTTCTAACTGACAACAGACAATTAACCACGAACCGTGACTCTGTGGGTCATGAGTTCACTCTCCAAACGAATCACACGTTCCAGCAAAAGCGAAACTTTGCAAGAGATTTCGACAACGCAGACCTCGGTGAGCGATAACAGGTGCAGTAACCAGGGAGCGACAGGTAAACAAAGCACTTCCACTATGTCAACCAAAGCGACCGCGGTAGGCACGCACTCCCTGGACTCACTTGCAATGCTAATAAATGACTTTCGCACATCCACAGAAGCGCTGAACAAAGATCTAGCCGAAAAAATAGACAAAAACGCTGCTGATATTAAACAAGTAAATGCTGAATTCAATGTGAAATTGGACCAATTAATAGCAAGTAACAACAGTCTAACGACGGAGATAAAAGCGGTTGACAGGAGAATGCAGACGCTAGAAACGGAAGTGACAGAACTCAAAAAAGATAAAGCTGACAGAGAGAAAGACGCAAGAGCCTTAAACATCATAGTTAAAATGATACCAGAGACCAACAAAGAAAGAATCTATGAAACAGTTAGCTCAATCTTCAATAAACTCAATCTGTCATTCCCCTACGCAAGTACCAACGGAGCACACCGTGTCGGGAAGGAGCCGGCCCCTGGTGCCGCAAACAACCGACCAAATCCAAGGCCAGTGCGGCTCAGGCTGCTAACACGCCAACAGAAAAGTGAAATCTACGGAAAAAAGAAGAACCTCGAAGGTACGGAGTATGAACACCTGATATTCTCTAATGAATATAACGATGATGAACTACTGCAGTTCAGGGAAATGCAGCAGATACACTCAGCAGCACTGGGTATACGAGGGGTGACAAGCAAGCTCCGCGGGACCAGCGTCATTATCGATGACAAAACCTACACACGCAGAAACATAAAAGATCTACCCCACGGAATCACCCAAGAATCAGCTTCCACAATAGTATCAAACGGTGGAGTATACTTCCAGGGTCACCAAAGCCCGCTGAGCAATTTTTATTCGATTCCCATCACCGACCCACTAGACGGTACATCAGCTTGCAGTGTCGAACAACTCTATGCGATTCGGATGGCGGAGGACGCAAAAGATCTAGCTGTGGCAACACAGATTAGGAAGGAAAGTAACCCATATACCATCAAATCTCTGACGAAAAAGATCAAGAAGACCCCAGAGTGGACCCAGAAAGCCAGGAACATATTAAAAAGTATAGTAAGAATGAAATTCTCCCAACACCAGTCGCTAGCGGCAAAACTGACGGGGTACCAGAATGACCTACATTTCTTTGAAGCGACGCGTGACCCGATCTACGGGTCAGGCCTGTCACTGAGAGAAGCACTCGCCGGCACGCCACTACCACCGGGCTACCAGAACGTGCAGGGACATATCCTGGATGAAATACGTGATGAACTAAGCTAAACTAAAGCATAACTACCTGATAACGGACTGATACTACTGAGTATAACCTGATCATGAATGGACTAAGCTTTGAGTGCCTAATGATTACGGACAGCAGAGGTAGGGGACTCGAGGACCGGATAAACCAATACTGCGTTGACACGGGCTACCCAAAGGTGAGTGTCACAGTGCTTATAAACCCAGGCGCGACAATTCTCGATGTTCTAACTTAGTCGCAATATACACTAAACCGTACAATAGCAGACCTGGTTATCCTGCTAGCAGGGGTAAATAACCTGACGGTTATGCATACTAATGGAAAAGTGACACCGGCCTTCACGGAGGTAGGGAACATGACGGAAGTATTGACGAATCACTATACGACAGTGAAACATGAACTCACGCGTATGGGCCACCGCCTCGCAATTGCGCAGCTTACAGGAATGGATATCAATGTGTATAATAAATCAAGAGGCCAATATGAGTGGCAACAAAAAGTGATTAACGAAGGAGTAGTACAAATTAACCAAGTGATAACCAGCTTCAACGATGAGTCTGGCCTAATCGGGCCCTGGCTACAGGATTCTATCCATCATCTTCACAAAAAGAAACGTATCATGAAATACAAGAGATTCCACGATGGCCTACACCCGGATAATACGACCAAACAACTATGGAGTGAACTGATCGCCAAGGCGATCATAAATAACGCCAAACTCATCAGAGAAGCTGAAAACAAGTAGGAACTCTTAATATAACTGGCTCCTTTCGGACATAATGCACTGGCGTTGTGGTCTGATCCCAAATTCCGCTAATCCCTTCTTTTTTTTCCCAATCTTACATCCAATACCCAAAAATATGATTCGGTCAGACACACACCACTCTCAATGCAATGGCGTGACAGTGGCTGTGTTCCCAGTGCCAAACTCGATGCTTTATTAAAGATAGGAAACTCCGGGAGGGGGGGGGGGGATGGTGACTACACTGACCCGCTGGGGTACTGTGGACATCCGCCCCTACCCCCCCCCCCTCCCCATAACAAAACAATCCCCCCCCCCCTTTCGCTGTATCCAAATGGAAATGAACGGAACTGCTGGTGAGTCTCCATGGTGGATCCACTGGGATAACCAGGGAGAACTATCAGGGGCACTAAGTGTAAACAATAAGTTAACTAAGACCTATCATTGGAACAGGAGCTCAGACACCGGCACTATGGAGTGCTAGAAGTATATGGAATGTAAATGGATAAACGAATAACTATATGTATACCTAAACCAACACTGTAACTGATGATGTCTTGAATAACATTATACCCGCGTATAAATTGTATAATGAACGGATAAAAAAGCTCCCGCGGAGCAAGCGAGTCAAGTAGCCATTGACTAAAACGGAAATGAACAGACTCTACATGGACAATGGAATGTGAAACCTATAACTGCTAATTTAAATATTTGACCTATATTTATGTATTGTTAAAATACTAGCGATGTTACTACAAGCCAATTTTATGAGCTGTTGCATAAAAACCATGAACTGTAAATGTTTACATATTCTATGTTTTCTTTAACATATGGTGCAACTGGTCGGATGTACAAAAAGAGACGCAACAACAAAGACTGATATCAAAGGAACTACACCAAGTACACGACCGTGGCGTTGTGCAACACCGCAACCTGTATTCAGCTTGATCATGTCACCTCATAATCATTGATCCCCTCATCCCCAACCCTCATGCACCTACCAAAAAAACCGGTAAGGCGAATTATCTATTCTACTATAACACAACAACTTGCCATTAAACAAAAAGAACAGTGCACCGAGTGCAACCATAGCGGGCCCGATGTGGCAGATAGCTATGCGCTGGTTCACCATAGCGTATGCATGTGATGAAATGCTGAAAATCCCTAAACGAGAAGCTATAGCATGCGACTCAAATGACTGATCTACATGACTTCTCTGGCAGAAAGGGCACCCATGTGACACATCTGAACATCCGCAGTGTCTGGGCCAATATTGATATTTTTAGAAATTACTTAGCTGGTAGCAATATAGCATGTGCACTAATCTCAGAAAGCTGGCTGCATGAACTGATACCAAGCTCCCTAGTGGACATAGAGGGGTATACACTAATGAGACTTGACAGGCAAACGTTAGGGAAAGACGGGCTAATAAAAAAAGGCGGAGGTATAGCTGCATATGTCAGTGAAGAATACATGGTAACCGAAACTAAGCTCCAAGAAATGAATATAAGTAATGCGGACGTAGAAGCCCAGTGGCTAATTTTATCAAGGAAAACCCAAAAGAACATAGTTATTGGAAATGTATACAGACCCCCCTCTGGGAACACAACTCGTTATTTTGACTTTATGAATGAATGTGTAGACAATCTTAAATCAGCAAACCACGGTCAAATACTAATCATGGGCGATATGAACATTGACTTACTGGAGAAAAACGACCCTGATGTAAATAAATGTATAAACTTCCTCAACACGAACGGACTTGAACAACACATCAAAGTACCGACACACTTAGACCCAAAAAGTAAAAATAGCCTGCTAGACCTTATAATAACCAATAGCAACGAAGTCACCGATACGGGGACAAGCTCACTAAATATCAGTGACCACTTGATGATATACACTACGATAAAAAAAACTAACCCAAAACACAAACCGGTGTCTACTTTATACCATTATTTATTCTCATTACCATGAACACCTCCACAGAGGTGCCTTACAATAAGTATTGTGTTCCTCCTAGCTTGTATTCATGATCTCACTGGACGGGCGGGAAGTTAGCTCAGTGGTTAAGGCACTGTTCTCATTATCTCAAGGTTGTGGGTTTGAGTCACACTGAAGCCACCTTTCTCTTTCATCCCCTGCAGTGGTAGACTCAGTGCTATATCAAAGGCCAGTCCTTCTCACACCATGCCTATGTGGTGTGGCGTACAGCCACCTTTCTTCTTCATTCCTATCAGTGGTAAATTTACTGCGATATCAAATGCCAGATGTTCTCATACCCTGTCTATTTGGTGTGAGAAATAAACGAACTCTCACCATAGAAGATGTGAAGGGGTGAGATTTCTAAGCAAAATCATCTCATAGATTCGATCACCATCCTTCTGGCGTATAAGCTGAACCATGAGGATTTCTGGAAAAGATGTTTAATGGTTGACTGGACATAAAATCAAATAAAAAACAAAAATATCTTGGCAAGTGCCTCAGCACCTTCTCTGTCATCCCAAAGGGAAGGTGGGGTGGGGGTTAATAATCCCCCACCACTGGAGTGTTTCTGAAATTGGGAACTAAATGATGAATGTGGTAACAATCACTCACTATAATTACATAATAAATTTATAATTATACGGCAAATATACGAGTCCATGTATTTATAAAAGATCAATGTATTTATATAATAAATGTATAACTGATACGTTTATATAACTTTATGATAACTGTATAAGTAATCTATATAATTTTATGATTGCATGAGCAACCTTTATTTCATCACTTCACTTGCCACATATTGGATCAATATCAAAGCACATCTTATAAACGGTCTCCAGACTTGAGACATATGTCTGTTGGAGTATATCGGAAAGCAGAATGACTTACGGTTATTCATATATATATATATGTCGTATTAGTTTCCTGACAAGTAGATATATAGGCAGGTAGATTGCTCGGCAGGTAGATGGCTAGGTAGGTAGATGGTTAGGTAGGTAGATGGGTAGGCACATAACCCAGAATCTGCCGGACTCCTCCTGAACTCAATCGTTCTGTTTCCTCCACCCCAGCACCAAATATGCATCTCTCAGCTATTCATCTCACTCCTGGTACAAGTTTAGCAATAGGAATAACGTTAGAAAAAAAAATACTCAACGATCATCCACGTAAAGTGACCATACTAACCCACGGCCATGGTGGAGTGAATATCAGATGATGTCATATGGATAAATTTGTTTGTTTGTTTGGGTAATTTAACATCCCATTTGTTCAATTAGACCTTGAGTTTGACCGGATCTATGAGATGAATTTAGGTAGAAATCTCACTCCTACACTTTTACCAAGGTGAGAGTTCTTTTACTTTCTACACCACATAGACAGGGTATGAGAAGGGTTGGCTTTTGATATTAGTGGGGCAGATAGGAACAGATCAAATGCCATTATGTCTATCAATGCTCATTTTTTTATATGTTTTCCGTTAGTCTTTTCTAATTAGAAGGAGCTAATACACAGGAAATATCATTTTATAAGTCTTCTGTCATCTGTGTGTTTGCGATTAGAGTCATATATGAAATATTTCCAGATTTATGGAAATTTCGGCAGAAAATCCAAGATGGCCACTCCCCACATCTTGGTATATTGTAAAAACATTGATACCAGTAAATCAATCATTCCATATCTTTCTGTTCCTCTTGTACACATTTGAGGTGATACATATAGGTTTCTTCTTGGTAATAAACATTCTGAAAGTGTCATAGTGCTCTGTGATGGTCAATTTTGAAAATGGCTCTGCCCCACTATAAATCCATATTCCTTTATACCTACTTCATTCAGCCCAGTCATTGTCACTTTACAAAACACACATATATCAAATTTACAAGGGCTTGAGGCCAGTCTAACCTCACCTCTCCTTCCTTGTATCCCAGGGAGGGGCGATATAATGTGTGTGACATGTGTAATCAACACCCACACATCCCATCATCACCGAAGATTACATAATACCGTATGTATTTCAGCAAGGAGGGGTTGTTCCTGGCGATCTCGGTGAGGAGGGTGGTCTAAGCTGACTTAGACCACCCCCTATTACATATGGGAAAAGGGTGGTGGTGGTGGTGGGAACTCCATAACTTATGATAGGCAAAATCTTTGTTTTAAATATAATTGAGCAGGCATGTTCTGTCAGATAAGGTCTTGTCTTTGCAAGAAGGTACAACTCATGTAAAATTTTTGTAACTTGTAACTGTTTATACACAATTTATATGAGGTTTGCAACCAGTGTTATACCCAGGTAGTTGTAAAGCTGGTGCTCCACCAAACAGGTACTCCGCAGGCAGGTTATAAACCTTCATCCGATGTTGCTCGCCAGGGCCAGCCACCCGGCTGCCCCTAACTCTGCAAAATCTCCCAGCGGGTGCCAAACCAACTGTTCCACCAAGCTGGATGGCAAGGCCGGCACCGGTATGGTGATGAACATGCAGGGAGCGATGAGGCAATGCTGCTGCCATCTGGTGGATGTTGGCTCCACTAACACAGTAAGTGAGTTCCCTGTTCATTCGATAAGGGGCACCCCAAACACTCCTCCATACACTACGCTGCTCAGGTTGTGCAAAACCCATTGATCAATTGAGGCAGTGTACTGCCCTGATAGGACTGGTACAGGACTGGTGAAAGCTCGTCAAATATCTGCTCAATTCTGTGTTAAACAACTAAATGAAGATAAATAAAGATAAGTCTTTATGTTGTGAATATGTATAGCACACACTGGTGCTATAATTCTGCTCAGAATACCCAAACTGTCTGAATTTTTGGTCCCCGTTCGTAGGATAGCCCAGGTGTCGCCCATATGTGTTCACAGCATTGACTGAGGTATGAACCGGGAGAAGTCAATGCGGATCCTAGGAAAGCTCACGGCATCATCGGCCAGCCAGCACTAGATATCTATTCAAAGAGACTTTTGTTGGCTTTGAACAATTTAGCCCTCAAAATGATCGGCTTTAGTTCATTTCTTGAGCACCAGCCCCCCCCCCCCCCCCCCCCCCCCCGCGCGCTTTCTCCAGGTCTTTCTGTAAAAGTGTCATTACATCTTCAATTTCAGTCCCTGATTTGTATAGCACCGTGTCATCTGAGATAACAAACATTTCGATTTCAACTATCATTTCGGCTCTTTATTGTAGACATTATACCACCTATGTGCATTAATCTTACTTAGATTTGACAACACATACTTTTCACCAAATGATTCAGAGATTAGTGAATAAGGATTGTTAGATTTTCCTAGTGCTAGTTAAGGGGCCATTCATTATTCACGGCAGGGGGGGGGGGTGAGCTATTGGAGGGGGGGGGGGAGTTTATATGAGGGTATTTGCCTGGGGGGGGGGGCAATTTATTTAGAGGTATTTGCCATAAGTAACCCATATACCATCAAATCTCTGACGAAAAAGATCAAGAAGACCCCAGAGTGGACCCAGAAAGCCAGGAACATATTAAAAAGTATAGTAAGAATGAAATTCTCCCAACACCAGTCGCTAGCGGCAAAACTGACGGGGTACCAGAATGACCTACATTTCTTTGAAGCGACGCGTGACCCGATCTACGGGTCAGGCCTGTCACTGAGAGAAGCACTCGCCGGCACGCCACTACCACCGTGCTACCAGAACGTGCAGGGACATATCCTGGATGAAATACGTGATGAACTAAGCTAAACTAAAGCATAACTACCTGATAACGGACTGATACTACTGAGTATAACCTGATCATGAATGGACTAAGCTTTGAGTGCCTAATGATTACGGACAGCAGAGGTAGGGGACTCGAGGACCGGATAAACCAATACTGCGTTGACACGGGCTACCCAAAGGTGAGTGTCACAGTGCTTATAAACCCAGGCGCGACAATTCTCGATGTTCTAACTTAGTCGCAATATACACTAAACCGTACAATAGCAGACCTGGTTATCCTGCTAGCAGGGGTAAATAACCTGACGGTTATGCATACTAATGGAAAAGTGACACCGGCCTTCACGGAGGTAGGGAACATGACGGAAGTATTGACGAATCACTATACGACAGTGAAACATGAACTCACGCGTATGGGCCACCGCCTCGCAATTGCGCAGCTTACAGGAATGGATATCAATGTGTATAATAAATCAAGAGGCCAATATGAGTGGCAACAAAAAGTGATTAACGAAGGAGTAGTACAAATTAACCAAGTGATAACCAGCTTCAACGATGAGTCTGGCCTAATCGGGCCCTGGCTACAGGATTCTATCCATCATCTTCACAAAAAGAA
Organism: Alentia gelatinosa; assembly: GCA_950022655.1. Classification (NCBI taxonomy): domain Eukaryota; kingdom Metazoa; phylum Annelida; class Polychaeta; order Phyllodocida; family Polynoidae; genus Alentia; species Alentia gelatinosa. The sequence continues at coordinate 47,576,681 of OX465586.1, forward strand.
ACGTATCATGAAATACAAGAGATTCCACGATGGCCTACACCCGGATAATACGACCAAACAACTATGGAGTGAACTGATCGCCAAGGCGATCATAAATAACGCCAAACTCATCAGAGAAGCTGAAAACAAGTAGGAACTCTTAATATAACTGGCTCCTTTCGGACATAATGCACTGGCGTTGTGGTCTGATCCCAAATTCCGCTAATCCCTTCTTTTTTTTCCCAATCTTACATCCAATACCCAAAAATATGATTCGGTCAGACACACACCACTCTCGATGCAATGGCGTGACAGTGGCTGTGTTCCCAGTGCCAAACTCGATGCTTTATTAAAGATAGGAAACTCCGGGAGGGGGGGGGGGGATGGTGACTACACTGACCCGCTGGGGTACTGTGGACATCCGCCCCTACCCCCCCCCCCCCCTCCCCATAACAAAACAATCCCCCCCCCCCTTTCGCTGTATCCAAATGGAAATGAACGGAACTGCTGGTGAGTCTCCATGGTGGATCCACTGGGATAACCAGGGAGAACTATCAGGGGCACTAAGTGTAAACAATAAGTTAACTAAGACCTATCATTGGAACAGGAGCTCAGACACCGGCACTATGGAGTGCTAGAAGTATATGGAATGTAAATGGATAAACGAATAACTATATGTATACCTAAACCAACACTGTAACTGATGATGTCTTGAATAACATTATACCCGCGTATAAATTGTATAATGAACGGATAAAAAAGCTCCCGCGGAGCAAGCGAGTCAAGTAGCCATTGACTAAAACGGAAATGAACAGACTCTACATGGACAATGGAATGTGAAACCTATAACTGCTAATTTAAATATTTGACCTATATTTATGTATTGTTAAAATACTAGCGATGTTACTACAAGCCAATTTTATGAGCTGTTGCATAAAAACCATGAACTGTAAATGTTTACATATTCTATGTTTTCTTTAACATATGGTGCAACTGGTCGGATGTACAAAAAGAGACGCAACAACAAAGACTGATATCAAAGGAACTACACCAAGTACACGACCGTGGCGTTGTGCAACACCGCAACCTGTATTCAGCTTGATCATGTCACCTCATAATCATTGATCCCCTCATCCCCAACCCTCATGCACCTACCAAAAAAACCGGTAAGGCGAATTATCTATTCTACTATAACACAACAACTTGCCATTAAACAAAAAGAACAGTGCACCGAGTGCAACCATAGCGGGCCCGATGTGGCAGATAGCTATGCGCTGGTTCACCATAGCGTATGCATGTGATGAAATGCTGAAAATCCCTAAACGAGAAGCTATAGCATGCGACTCAAATGACTGATCTACATGACTTCTCTGGCAGAAAGGGCACCCATGTGACACATCTGAACATCCGCAGTGTCTGGGCCAATATTGATATTTTTAGAAATTACTTAGCTGGTAGCAATATAGCATGCGCACTAATCTCAGAAAGCTGGCTGCATGAACTGATACCAAGCTCCCTAGTGGACATAGAGGGGTATACACTAATGAGACTTGACAGGCAAACGTTAGGGAAAGACGGGCTAATAAAAAAAGGCGGAGGTATAGCTGCATATGTCAGTGAAGAATACATGGTAACCGAAACTAAGCTCCAAGAAATGAATATAAGTAATGCGGACGTAGAAGCCCAGTGGCTAATTTTATCAAGGAAAACCCAAAAGAACATAGTTATTGGAAATGTATACAGACCCCCCTCTGGGAACACAACTCGTTATTTTGACTATATGAATGAATGTGTAGACAATCTTAAATCAGCAAACCACGGTCAAATACTAATCATGGGCGATATGAACATTGACTTACTGGAGAAAAACGACCCTGATGTAAATAAATGTATAAACTTCCTCAACACGAACGGACTTGAACAACACATCAAAGTACCGACACACTTAGACCCAAAAAGTAAAAATAGCCTGCTAGACCTTATAATAACCAATAGCAACGAAGTCACCGATACGGGGACAAGCTCACTAAATATCAGTGACCACTTGATGATATACACTACGATAAAAAAAACTAACCCAAAACACAAACCGGTGTCATTCACTGGTAGAACGTACTATAACTACGACAAAGATGTCTATGCAAATGCGTTACGTAACACAAACTGGGACACCCTATGGGAAATGAAACACCCAGAAGTTGTATGGAATCACTTCCTAGAAAACATTAAAACAACACTTGACCCAATGTGTCCAGTCAAAAAATTTGCAAGTAGAAAGCAGAAAGCTCCGTGGCTTTCACCTGAACTGTTAAGACTGCTAAAAGAGAAGGACCAACTACTAAAACGAGCGGCTAAAACCAAGAATATTGACGATATCAACATAGCAAATAGAACTAGGAACTACTGCAAACTTGCAGTTAAGAAGGAGAAACGGGACTATTACCAAAACGAAATGAATAAACAAGAAAAAAAACCAAAATCGTTTTGGAGGAATGTTAATGAAGTGATAAACAAAAATGACAAAAAAGAAACCAAAATAAAGCTAGTTGACCAAACTGAAGGAAAGGAGATTGATGAGGATAAAACAGCAGACTTTATTAACACATTCTTTGTGAATATAGAAAGCAACCTCGCAAAAAACCACCAAAGACCCTGGACAATAAATATGAACCGCCCTGACGGAGGGTTTGAACTAACAGAAGTAGATGAAAATGATGTGATAAAAATTATCGAAAAAATAAACACCAACAAACCGTCTGGCATACAGAATCTTTCAACAAACATCCTCCAAGACACCTTCCTAATACTCCCATACCACCTAACATTCATAATAAACCTATCGATAACAACAAAAATAGTTCCACAATCATGGAAAAGCACCTCGGTAACACCAATACATAAGGGCGGCGACCAGCTTGACATAAATAACTACAGACCAATATCCATCCTGCCACTACCAAGCAAAATCACTGAAAAACTAATACACACACAAATCTATGAATATCTGCAACAATATAACATACTTACAAGCAAACAATATGGATTTCGGCCAGGACACTCAACCACTGAAGCATTAACCGATTTCACAGACTATTTATATAATAACATTAACATAGGTAACTCAATAGACTCCATCTTCATAGACTTAAAGAAAGCATTCGACACAATAGACCACAATATACTCATACACAAGTTAAAACACTACAACTTCTCCCCACAGACAACAGAATGGTTTAACAGTTATTTATCCAATAGAGTCCAACGGACAAAATGTAACGGTATCATCTCCAAACCCCTCATCATCACCCACGGTGTGCCCCAGGGATCAACCCTGGGGCCACTACTGTTCATCCTGTATATTAACGATGCACAAAATATCTTAAATCATTCACAAATACAGCTCTATGCAGACGATACAGTGCTATACAAATCTAATAAGTCACACGATAAAGAAAGTAGAGACAAGCTTTTCGACGACCTAGTATGCTTCAATGACTGGTGTGAATCCAATAAACTCACTATCAACGTAAGAAAAACTAAAACCATGACATTCACCACCAGAAAAAAAATTGAGCATATACACATTGACCCACCAAAACTGAAAAACGAACCCATTGGGGTAGTAACCTCCTATACTTACCTTGGAGTTATTCTCGATCAGACGCTAGACTACCGTAGACATGTAAACAAACTAGTGAGGAGTATATCCCACAAGATATACTTACTTCAAAAGATACGCCCCTATCTAACAAGCCGAGCAACAATGCAACTTTACAAGCAAATGATCCTCCCCTACTATGACTACGGGGATGTGGTTTATCAGGCCACATCATGCCAACTCTTAAACAAGCTCCAAATACTACAAAACAAATGTGCACGCCTCGCGTACCAGTCGAAACCCATGCCTGGTACGAGCGACCTCCACAAGCTATATAAATTAGAAAGACTAGACAATAGAAGAGAAAACCATCTCTTGATGGTGGCATATAAAAGGCAAAAGCTAGGAACACGAGTAGACCACCGAAACTTGCACACCAGAGCCCACGACGAAGCACTATTAGAAATTGAAAGACCACGTCTAACAATGTACACCAAAAGTGTGGGATACAGAGCAGCATTGCTATGGAACAACCTCCCTAATAATATACGTGCCTTCGACTCGCCAGAAAAACTAAAAAGATACCTGAAAGGTCGCCTAAAACAAGAAAGATAAAAAATTTTTTTTTTAAAAAACCAGTTTCTTGTGGGATAACAGCCCCGTCATATGCAGGCTATGTAGCTGGGAGAAATAACATGATGGGAAAATCAACCCCCACCATCATCATCTTCAAACTCATAATCATACATCTCATCAAATCAACTAGTACGGGGCAGTAAGCCCTAATAAAAACGATGTTCTTTTTATGTAATACTTGTTGTAACCTTAACAAAAGCAACGAAACTACCGACCACAAACGTGGATGTAATGAAGCTGGTTTGCAGTAAGACAGGTCACGAACCTATGTCAACCAGGGTAAATAAAAGAATCAAAACAAAAAAAATATATAATATACTGGCTATGATTCGTTTCATGAGTTGATTAACAATTTCAGTATGTGGACAGTATATTCTACTGTTTACGACTATGCTTTATTTCATTAGTTGATTGAAAGTATAATCTCTTGTTTAAGACTATTCTTTTTTTCATGATTTGATTCGGAATCTTGAGATATAGTAAAACAGTTTTATGGTTGATGGAAGGTTGAAGGGTAAGCAGGTTGATGGGTAGGGAGGTTAATGGGGGAGTATGTTGATGGGTAAGCCAGTAGATATATAGGCAGGTAGATTGCTCGGCAGGTAGATGGCTAGGTAGGTAGATGGTTAGGTAGGTAGATGGGTAGGCACATAACCCAGAATCTGCCGGACTCCTCCTGAACTCAATCGTTCTGTTTCCTCCACCCCAGCACCAAATATGCATCTCTCAGCTATTCATCTCACTCCTGGTACAAGTTTAGCAATAGGAATAACGTTAGAAAAAAAAATACTCAACGATCATCCACGTAAAGTGACCATACTAACCCACGGCCATGGTGGAGTGAATATCAGATGATGTCATATGGATAAATTTGTTTGTTTGTTTGGGTAATTTAACATCCCATTTGTTCAATTAGACCTTGAGTTTGACCGGATCTATGAGATGAATTTAGGTAGAAATCTCACTCCTACACTTTTACCAAGGTGAGAGTTCTTTTACTTTCTACACCACATAGACAGGGTATGAGAAGGGTTGGCTTTTGATATTAGTGGGGCAGATAGGAACAGATCAAATGCCATTATGTCTATCAATGCTCATTTTTTTATATGTTTTCCGTTAGTCTTTTCTAATTAGAAGGAGCTAATACACAGGAAATATCATTTTATAAGTCTTCTGTCATCTGTGTGTTTGCGATTAGAGTCATATATGAAATATTTCCAGATTTATGGAAATTTCGGCAGAAAATCCAAGATGGCCACTCCCCACATCTTGGTATATTGTAAAAACATTGATACCAGTAAATCAATCATTCCATATCTTTCTGTTCCTCTTGTACACATTTGAGGTGATACATATAGGTTTCTTCTTGGTAATAAACATTCTGAAAGTGTCATAGTGCTCTGTGATGGTCAATTTTGAAAATGGCTCTGCCCCACTATAAATCCATATTCCTTTATACCTACTTCATTCAGCCCAGTCATTGTCACTTTACAAAACACACATATATCAAATTTACAAGGGCTTGAGGCCAGTCTAACCTCACCTCTCCTTCCTTGTATCCCAGGAAGGGGCGATATAATGTGCGTGACATGTGTAATCAACACCCACACATCCCATCATCACCGAAGATTACATAATACCGTATGTATTTCAGCAAGGAGGGGTTGTTCCTGGCGATCTCGGTGAGGAGGGTGGTCTAAGCTGACTTAGACCACCCCCTATTACATATGTGAAAAGGGTGGTGGTGGTGGTGGGAACTCCATAACTTATGATAGGCAAAATCTTTATTTAAATATAATTGAGCAGGCATGTTCTGTCAGATAAGGTCTTGTCTTTGCAAGAAGGTACAACTCATGTAAAATTTCTGTAACTTGTAACTGTTTATACACAATTTATATGAGGTTTGCAACCAGTGTTATACCCAGGTAGTTGTAAAGCTGGTGCTCCACCAAACAGGCACTCCGCAGGCAGGTTATAAACCTTCATCCGATGTTGCTCGCCAGGGCCAGCCACCCGGCTGCCCCTAACTCTGCAAAATCTCCCAGCGGGTGCCAAACCAACTGTTCCACCAAGCTGGATGGCAAGGCCGGCACCGGTATGGTGATGAACATGCAGGGAGCGATGAGGCAATGCTGCTGCCATCTGGTGGATGTTGGCCCAACTAACACAGTAAGTGAGTTCCCTGTTCATTCGATAAGGGGCACCCCAAACACTCCTCCATACACTACGCTGCTCAGGTTGTGCAAAACCCATTGATCAATTGAGGCAGTGTACTGCCCTGATAGGACTGGTACAGGACTGGTGAAAGCTCGTCAAATATCTGCTCAATTCTGTGTTAAACAACTAAATGAAGATAAATAAAGATAAGTCTTTATGTTGTGAATATGTATAGCACACACTGGTGCTATTATTCTGCTCAGAATACCCAAACTGTCTGAATTTTTGGTCCCCGTTCGTAGGATAGCCCAGGTGTCGCCCATATGTGTTCACAGCATTGACTGAGGTATGAACCGGGAGAAGTCAATGCGGATCCTAGGAAAGCTCACGGCATCATCGGCCAGCCAGCACTAGATATCTATTCAAAGAGACTTTTGTTGGCTTTGAACAATTTAGCCCTCAAAATGATCGGCTTTAGTTCATTTCTTGAGCACCAGCCCCCCCCCCCCCCCCCCCCCCCCGCGCGCTTTCTCCAGGTCTTTCTGTAAAAGTGTCATTACATCTTCAATTTCAGTCCCTGATTTGTATAGCACCGTGTCATCTGAGATAACAAACATTTCGATTTCAACTATCATTTCGGCTCTTTATTGTAGACATTATACCACCTATGTGCATTAATCTTACTTAGATTTGACAACACATACTTTTCACCAAATGATTCAGAGATTAGTGAATAAGGATTGTTAGATTTTCCTAGTGCTAGTTAAGGGGCCATTCATTATTTACGGCAGGGGGGGGGGGGTGAGCTATTGGAGGGGGGGGGGGAGTTTATATGAGGGTATTTGCCGGGGGGGGGGGGGCAATTTATTTAGAGGTATTTGCCTGGGGGGGGGGGGCATTTTATTTAGAGGTATTTGCCTTGGGGGGGAGCATTTCATTTTGCGGTATTTGCCTTGGGGGGCATTTCATTTTGTGGTATTTGCCTGAGGGGGCGTTTCAATTTCAATGATTTACGTTTTCGCGATTCACCCACATAAGAGGTTCTAGAACTGTGTATTTTGGATAATCTATATAATTTAGAGGCCAATAGTGTCTGATCCTTCAAACAGAATTGAGAAATTTACAGATATATAAGTATGGTGATTGTGGCAGAGAAGATAATAAGTGAGGTACTGTAACACCTGACAGTGCCATGTCTGTGGAGTAGGGGCTCATCATACTAAGACTTGTAATCTGCCTTGCAAGAGCTTTTCTGAGATGATGTTCATTGCAATGTTTTTCAATGATCATCTTACTAAAGTTAGCAGTAAAATTGTTGGCCTATTGAGGCAGAGACTATCACAGGGTTACTGCAGGTCCTTGTATTGTCATTTGTGTCCAGAGTAATCTGTTATGTTACCATAAAGGTACATATTTTCCAACAAATAAACCCTGATAAACCAACAGCTGCCTGAAGAAAATGTAAGGTAAATGACAGTTGCTGTGCTGAATGACTATTTTGATGAAATTCACTCAACAAACTCCCAAACCACTGCAGTAATGTTACCAAAGAGATAATAGCTTTATTTGCTTATTCATGACCCTTATTTTGATAGCAGATATCCTTCATCACAACAAATTCAACAAATAATTTACTATGAGAGTGTATTACATGACTGTCAGGACATCCTCAGAAAACAACAAAACCAGTATTTTGCCCATGTGGTAACTGATATCAGAACCAGTGATTTTCTAACCTTTGCAACGCCTTCTTCTATGGCATTTTCTGTGATAATTGTGGGTATCCAACCTCTGCTACACATTTTTATAGTACACAGACCAACAACATATGAGAAAAGAAAAGTCCCAACTGACATTGTGTGGTCAATGTTCGCAGGGATCTTACAAAAACTGGTTTGATCTTCATTAATTCAGTTGGCAGTATTGGTTTCATTGTAAATGGTAACAAAAGCTAGGTAAACATTCACCTACCATCTGTAATAGACCGCATTCATATGTGATGGAATTCTACCTGCCAGGACAAGACTTCTCCTGTGCTCTAGTGCCAAATATTGGGATATCCTTTCCTGGGTGTGGCAATCAGTAATCCCAAAAATTGTCTGCAGAAAATTTAACTGTATTTTGACATTTCAAAAGATGTATCAATGCGAGAACATTCTCTGGATTGAGCTCATTAGAATTGTCATACTTTCAAATAGTCAAAGACCAACTTGATATAGTTATTGGGATTGGAGTGAAAGGTCAGCATTAATGTTATGAAAGTTAAAACAGGTTTCACTTTAATCCAACTGGTAATGAGGGTCCCCTAGTCTCATTGGTGTGATATCAGACACGTTCACATGGGAAAAGTCTGTGCACCAGTGACTAAGTTCCCTGCATTGGGTGCTAGTCATGGGCACTTGAGTCTCAAGCAAGGCATTCACATGGGAAAAAGCTGCAAGTCAGAGACTATGTACTTTGAGAAAGGGAGCATGTTTGAGACTGTGTACTTGGTGTGTATTCCATATGAATCCGATCCACCATTTTCTTTCAAGAATAGGAAAGCTCAATTTCAGTATTCTGTAATGAGTCTTTTGGACAGAGGGAAAATTATCAGAGACTGGGGATAAGATTTAAAGTACACCAGTCTCAAGTACACAAGTCTCTCCATATGAATCACACTTTACTTACAATTTTTTATATTAGAAAGCAGCAGACTTACTTAGCCACAATGTAAAAGTGGTGCCTGCAGAGTCGTGTATGTTTCACACCAAAATACCAGGGAACTATCAATAATGATGTCAAAACTAATACGGTCTAGTATTCACAATCTTTTAAAAACTTCAAATATATGAAAAACAAACCAGGACTATTTTCTGCACAAGAAAACTGCAATGATTTTAGAGTTTGTAGGTTGTGCTAAGACTATCAAAGGCAATACCCCTGTTCAGAGATTGCCCCATGACCTTATGTGATGCAGCTCCACCGTATTAGTATCTATACCCAGCTCAATGGTCAATGTCCGGTGATTGCGTGCAATGTAGCTTAGCACATACAAGTTGTCTTTTTGGTGTCTCCACTGTCTCAATAGAACACCCCCTTAAGATAGGTCTCAGAGCAGCAGGTACATAAGCTCCCATGCCAGCATGTCCTGACAGGCTAAGGGTTCACTTCCTAGATGGAAGATATCTAATCCTAAAACTATGATATCCAGTTTTCAGTCATTGCTCTTAACCCATCATTAGCGGTTCACATTTCTCAAGGTACGGATAGCTTAAAATTTGCATTTCAGAATTCACTTGGCCTTATTTACTTAACATTACTATATATGTGTACATATACATGTTTGTGTATATGAAAAAGAATTGATTTAAGGCTATTGCCTAGGGGAGGGGGGATGTATTTTTGGGTATTTGTCTGGGGGGGGGGGGTTATTTTGAGGTATTTCCAAGGGGGGCATTTTCTTTTGGGGTATTTCTGAGGGGGGCGCTTTATTTGGAGGTATTTCTGAGGGGGGACATTTCATTTGGAGGTATTTCTGAGGGAGGGGGATTCATTTTGGAGGATTCGCCGAGCAAAACTTACATCACCCCTGCCATAAATAATGAACGCTCCCTAATGTCTGAATAATTGTTTTATTCTTTCAAACTTGATGAAAATTAGTACAGAACTTTAGTTACTATAAGATGAGAATTGTAAGCATGGTATTTAATTATCAGTCTTTGGTTTGCCTTGCATATACGTACATACATGCATGCGGGTGTTGGACGACGTACAGGTCTCAGTGCTGATGGTAGGAGCAGTGGGTCTGATACTTATATCCTGTTATCTTAATCTGCAGTGTACAGTTGTACTGAGTATTAGGAAGTGCTGAATCCTGGAAGCCATCGATATTTTCAAAAGGAAGTAAGGGATTTTTCTATCCACTTCTGGATATCTAGATATACTGTTGTTTTTGAGAGATCTTACAGAAAATGGAGGATGCATGGTTCATCCTATTTCAACTGGTCGTACCGATCTGTGCTATAGGACTGGTGGCAAACGCCCTGGTGCTCATCCTGATGTTCCGAGGCAAGCTGAAATCTCTGAGTACATCAGTCTACCTGGTCTACCTGGCCATTGCTGATATGGGATGTTTGCTGCATGCTCTCATCGAGTACAGCATCCACATGGCAGAGATGACTTACCGGACCAGACAACACCCGATCCTCTGTAAAATGAGCATCTTCTTCCTGGCCACCTGTGCGCTGATCAGCAGCTGGATTCTAGTCGCCATCTCCGTAGAACGGATCTACGTCGTGATTGCTCCCATTGAGGCCAGGATTGTGAACAGTCGCCTTGCCGCGGCAGTCATTGGCGGCATCATCAGTATCTTTATGGTGGGAGTGGCTTTAGTCATTACATTTCTGGGCAATGATGAGAAATGTAAAGCGGATATCTATTATCAGGGCATCCTCAACATCAGCCTTTACAGCGCCACACCTGGCGTGCTGGTGGCCATTCTCAGTGTCGGCATCATTGCCATCGTTGTCCGTCATTACATGGTGAACAATCACGCCATATTCAGCCACTCAAACCGCAACACGGATAATCTGAAAAAACTCACGGTGATGCTTCTAATCAGAGCTGTATTGTTCATCGTTTTCACACTGCCGAACACGATAATCAGCTTATACTTGGAGAAGATTGCACCTAAGGATTTGAAAATGAGCTGCTTTCTCTTGGCATTGATGAACCATGCTGGAAACCCGGTTCTGTACACTTTCAGTGGAGCACTCGTCAGAGAGGAATTTTTTAAACTGTGCTCGAATATCGAAATATTGTTCTGGGTCAAGGAACAACAAGCCACAAGCACCTCCAGTTCAAAGCAGACATCTGGTACAGTGCTGCCCATGCGTGCCATGGAAAATGACCGATGAGTTCCCCACATCAAAAGCAAGGAGAGTTCAGAATCCACCTGAACTGGATTCTGTCAGTTTCCTGGTTAGGTGTACCAGAGGTTTATAGGGACTAATCTAACATTCTCCTAATCATTATCCTCAGAAAGTATCATACAATGGGCAATTTGTGGGTACTATCAAGTGTAATTGGTTTTTGGACTGGTCTCAATTGTCTATGGCCACCATGTATCTTCAGATTTGCACAGTCATTACGTACTTTAGATTGAGAGTAAAGTATTCATTTCTTAGTTTACTGCTGAAATATTGTCGATGAAAAATTATCATTGTGCTGAATCTCTTCATCGCAATCCATAATAATGTAGCATGTGGGGTCTATAGCCAGAAGCAGACATTGCGAGTGATATGTACAACTGGCACCCACCAATTAGGTCTTTTTCTCTCTGCAATAAGTCAAAGTCTCAGGCCTATGTCAGTACTACAATAGAATATTAATAACACAAATTGCTTCAAATGTTGATATCTAGATTTCGTATCAAGTATATTTGTTTTGGTTGTTTTATTCCCTGTTGGAGTAAAATGTTTTTTAAGTCTTCAATCTCATGTCAGCCTATGGAGATTAACAATAGTTATAGTCAGTTGAGTAGTAATATAAATTGAAGTATACCAGTAGTCCCTGTCTGTGCATCTTATTCTATATTTGATAGAATATCCACGTATCCTCATCAGATAAAAGTAAGAGAATATCATGAGTAATAACTAAGCAGTAAGCCATTTATAATTTAAATTATTAAGGTTTCAATTAAATTATAGTATGGACTTAGTATTTGTTCTCATATATTATCATCAACAAAAAAAGATTCATATTATCAAATGTAGAGGAGAATCTATTTAAAAGCAGAAATTTACCATAAATGCATGTTAACAAATCACTCGCTGATAGTTTTTCATTTAGAAATAAAGAAATATGATAGGGAAGGGCCCAAACTATTGGAAAATGAATAACTTCCTTCAAGCAGACAGAATATCTACAAGTGAACTATCCAAACATATACAGACATGGGAAACTCAAAGTTTCAATAATTAAGGTCACATATTAGATACGACTTTGTAGCATTTAAAATCTAAACTGTTCCCCTTAAATATGCTAAAGTACAACCTCAACAGCCTCCCAATTAGGTTAGTTTATGACTTTATTTATCAGCAATGAAGTCACATTTATGGGGCAGGCATAGCTTATTCTCAGATTTTCCAGAAAATTTATTTTCCATTATTCATACAAGATCACACACTCAGTTATGACAAATATAATATGAAACTGACCTGGATATCTTCATTATATATTGTATAATTGCATTGTAGGTGAACTTGTTTTACCAAGATATATAGGTACTGTAATATAATGTATACCGATTCTTCAGCGAGAAAATATTAGACTTTTACTAACATGTCTGGATAACAAGGACCTGGGACAATAATCTGTTCAAATTGTATTGTTCACTGTCTATAGCTACTAAAAATCATTATACAACCTGTACTGCCCACTTGTTCATTTGCATTATTTACAATATTTCCGACGATAAGCAATTGTGAAACATGCTTCATACAAGGCAGACCATGTTAGCAGAGTAAAGATCATTTACAGGAGAAAAAGTTTAAGCAGGTGCATTTAGCAATACCTTCACTTCCCACCACCTCGTTTTAACCTCCAGGATAAAAATAAGATTCAATGAGCATATAAAACAAATCTGTTATTTTCTCCCAGTGTGTACTGTCATACCAGGATAGTCTTAGTATATATCTAGGGTATCAATAAGCCCGCATCCGTTATCTTCCCATGTATAGTTTGTTTGTTTCTGGTTTAACGTCTAAGGGGACCCGGAGGGTACATAGCGTCCATCACTTTTGTAGACTTAGTTCAGTAAATTCTTCTTGGAGTTGCAATATGATTGATGAGGCTGTAGTTTGCGCCGGACTCCGGACCTTTCTCAGTTGATTCTTCCCAACATGTCAACTATTCTATACATAATAATAGAAATTTGTCTCTTTCAAAAAGCTGATTATATGTTTATTTGGAATAGTCTTGAAAATCATTTTTTGACGGTTTAGCAATTGCATGCTTGGCATAATGGGGGATTTTCTGCTTTCTGGAGGTATTTGTGTGTAGGTTTGCAGTGACCTATTTTCGGTCATTTTCTGATTATAGAATCAAAAACAATTATTGCCCACACCCTCCCTCCTACACGGAATAAAACATCGTTCAACCTGAGGAACTTCCTTTTGGTAGAATATCTAAACTGCAAGCACCATCTGGCTATACAACCCCTTTCACTGTGAGGCATGGAAAAAAATGATACAACATGCATTCATCTCTGAGTCTGTTTTCTTCTTGACATCATTCACACTCATAACACACTTTTACAAAAGCATCCATCGATAATATAACTAACAAAATAGCGAATATATCATTTTCACCGAGTTTTACTTCGTGAAACCTGTTAAATAGAGATTTGTCGTGAGTAGCCTGTTGTGTTAAGACAGCGACACGACCATTGTGCCGGATAACACCTTTGCCCGACGGATCCGTCGGGTCGGACAGAATCGTGTCGCTGTACGCACTTCACAGACCCGATTTTAATCGGGTCGGGCATTAATAGGGTGGGGGTAATGACCGACCTTAATCGTGTAGCTGTACGCACTTCACCGATTGTTCCCGATTCTGAGTAGTCCATTTAGATAGCGATGGTGTCTATCCAAATATCATACATCCAAGTATTATACACCGATTTGTAGGGGAAAGGGAGGCAATGATACATTTGAAAACCATTTCCGACTTACTTAATTCGATCCAAAGTTATCAAACTTTAAATAATTTTCTATGAATCCACACCAGCGGCCCGTGGCCCACCCCGGCTCGGCTCCCTGTGGCTCTCTTTGATCTCAATCGGATCGCTGTACAAGGTCATAAAGTGGGGAGATGCGATCGGCAAGCGTCGTTGAGGGTATAAGACAGCGACAGTCTTGTTCCCGATTATAATCGGTGATCGGATCGGTGAGAATCTGTGGAAAATGTGGCTGTCTTATGGGCTTCAGAGAGGTGAAATATTTGTGATCTATATTCATAAATTTACCAACAGGTTCATCATCTCATTTTATGAAACGTGGCTAGAAACACCTCTATGGAAAGCGAAAGAAGTGTGCATTCCGAAATCTTTAATATATTTTCTGATGTGGCTGTAACATCACCATTTTGTTGACCATATTCATTGAGTTGTCAGGTCAAACATCAGCTGTAAATATTTATAACAACTGCCCTTTACAGCTTTTACAAACATGCGTTGTTTATATCTGTGAAGGCAATCACCAAGAATTGCATCGTTTGTTCCTGCATGGAGTTGTCCCATTACACTCACTGCCATATAAGGAATAGAGTAGAACCAGTAGCCAATGACTGCATTCGCAGCAAACCCCGACCTTCACCCTGACCTCCGTACATAATATTTATAGCGTCTTGGGACGGTTCTACAGTCGAGAGTTGACCTAGAATCTAGTGGGCCACAACCACCCTCTTCCGTTTCACTGATGACTACGCCGCCATCCTTGACATAACGAGTGGATCGAGGTAAAATATTACTAATTCAATTGTATTCATTGTCCTATCAGATCTATGTACTTGCCATTGCTACCTTTGTTTGTGCCCTCATCTTCCCACTGATCCTGCAGCTTGTTCATCAGATCTAAGCAAGCACAAGCACAACAACACAACCACAGATCATATGATCTGACACCTTGAACAACCCTCCTAAGCTGACTAAGATGCCTGATGAGCCGAGCACGGCGAAACCTTGAACCTTTTTTTCCCCCAAGTTTGACATTTTCAGACCTACAACAAGATCATATTGTTATTATCCACAGCAGCAGCTGTCCAGTCACTATAGATCGCTATAGAGACACTGGGGATACGGTTGTTGACACTATGATGTCACAGCTGTCAGTGCACCATGGTTACAGTGGTTAGGTGCAGTTCTAATAACTGCCACTCAAGGTAGCATCACTGAGGGGATAGGACGTTGCCACGTCTTGCTTTCATGTTTATCAGATCTATGCATCTTAATATGTGTGTCCTGTTTTTTGTCTTCGTGCAGGTTTAAGTTGTCTCACTCTATTATAGTCATGTATCTTCGCTTGCCATCACTGTCTGCATCCTCTTCCATCCTTTTCTTTGTCGTCCTCCAGGTTTAAGTTGTCTAGGTCTATCATAGTCCTATATCTTCACTTGTCACCACTATCTGCATCCTCTTTCATTTCATCATGCAGGTTTGATTTATTTCACTCTATTACAGTCATGTATTTTCACTCATCATCACTATCTGTGTCCTCCTCTTTGTCGTCCTGCAACTTTAAGTTGTCCAATTCCATTACCAGGTCCTCCACAATTCGCTCCATTTTCTGTTTGAGTTCAGCATCATCTGCCTCGAGCAGCCAGTTGTGGCACTGCTTCTTGAGAGCGTCTTTTTGGTAGAAAAAGTGACGCCGAACGACCTTCTCAAAGCCTGAAAGTGATTATTCAATTCATGTAATCTCTGTTAACTCAACAGCAACAAACACAAACCTGAAAGAATTTGTGAGGAGAAGTCTCATAAAGGCTTGTATTACCAACCATAACTGGATCAACCTATGAAAGCCGCACAATATAATTACATATCTATCTTGTATACCGTTTAACGTCTACATACAGTTACTGATAGTGTATGTTTGTTCATAGGAATGTATTTCAATTTACCATGGGCATACACATATTCTAACGGGTGTATCTATTAGGTGTTGTCATCTCAATCATGTTATAAGGTGAACAAAGTCATAAACATAAATATACAGAGCACTATGTGGGGTTAAAGATAATTGGAAATGTGTGACTATGAGTCAAATATATATTACCTTTTTCTGATATGTACAAAATAAATGAAAATTCAAAGAATGTGACTAGCATTAGGAATGAGTGTTACTATCGCGCTGACCAATTTCAAGATGCTTCATGTTTGGCTTGCGTGTATTCTGGTACATGTATTCTGTGTATGATTATCTTTGAGTTTGGTTTACATATGTCCTTGTATTCATACAGTTCGGGTTTTTTTTTAAACATTTATTTATCCTGGGTCGTGCTCGATTTTCTGATTGGTGTGAATGCACGCCCAGTGGTAACGAATACAATTCAGATTTTTCCTTTTGTTTTTGAGGTATGTCAGCAACAAATGTGCAGTTTACATAACAATCATCAATGACACAAATACATAGATCTATAGAATGAGCAGATTACTGGGTCTTTATGGTTAATGTTAGGAAAACCTGTGTCGGACCTACCTTTGGGAGGACGCGTGATCTGTGAGTGGATGGCATGCCGCAGTGTCGACAGCCTGAGTTTGGCGTTGTACCGGTGGCTCTGTGCCTGGACACAAAACAAAGTGAGGGCTGATCCATAAATATCAACTTACACAAAGATGCCATGCTCTTTGGTGCAAAAGATCTCTAATTTTCATTTAGCATAATGTAGTAGATCAAAACTTAAGCATTGATTCAAATGTTGTGGGTGTTGACGAGGCGTTTGGTCCAAGGACAGAGACAAAAAAATATAAACAAGGTGATCTCTACCCGAAAAAAATTGGAAATATTGATTCAAATGTTGTTCTTAAATAATCAATATGATCAATGCAGCATTTGTTCCTATCAATGATAACATGGAATTCCTTATTCATTTAAACTATCTGGACAATACTGAAACAGACTGAGCAGATTTCATCTTTGACCAGCAATCTGCAATGATATCAATGTTCGTCACGGGCGACCATTATAAGTAATTGTGTTAAACTTACATTGCCCTCAGCAGTGCCTTGAATGCCATCATACCCGGGCTCGTTGTACATCGGGGAACTGATCAGAATCATGCTCTGTATCGACAGCAACACCTAAACAAAGGTTAGATGATATGAAATGCCTGGAATTTTATTTTATTTTAGAAATTTGGGCAGTGATCATCTTTATTCATCATTTGGGATTCAGAGTTCACATCAGCATTTTCATATTTAAGCAGTCATGTAGAAGTGGGTATATGGGGAGTCGATGAATGGACCTGTATCATGGAGTGAGTGAGTGAGTGATTCATTTCGGTAAACAATGCTGCTCTACCTTAGTTGCACTGGCAACAGTCTATTTATTTCTGGAATGTTGAATATAAGGGTTGGATAGGATTTTAACCCCCTAGCTCCAGACTGTGAGGCGAGAGCAGTGAGTGAGTGAGTGAGTGAGTGAGTGAGTGAGTGAGTGAGTGAGTGAGTGAGTGAGTGAGTGAGTGAGTGAGTGAGTGAGTGAGTGAGTGAGTGAGTGAGTGAGTGAGTGAGTGTGAGCTAGTGTGTGAGAGTACATGAGCCAGTGGGTGAGTAAGTGAGTTATTCATTAAAATATTAAGTGAGTGAGTAAATATGAGTGTGCGAGCAGCATGGAGTGAGTGTAAGCCTGCATTAGTATCTGTGAGCCAGACTAAGTATCTGTCAATGAATATGTAGAGTACAGAGTCATTCAGCTGACCTGGTACAGGGAGGACTTGCCCGGCTGCCATTTCTGCGAGGCGTCACCACCATGCCACGTGCCGAGTAGACTGAGACACACCTTGCCATCCGCGTACAAGTTCGGGTTAAACCTGAGATGGCCAGAACATCATCCCTTATCACGCAGTTACATGTTCATAGATAACATCATCAACGATCACATAGTTTCATGTTCAACCCCTCGGCAATATCTCATACAGAACATTGTCAATTATCACGCAGTTATATGTTCATCCCCTCGGCAATATCTCATAAATAACATCGTCAGCTGTAGTGCAATTACATGTTGGGTTTGTTTGTTTGGGTAGTATAACGTCCAATATGATTTAGATGTTGAGTGCACTACAGTTACAGGTGTTATGACCTGAGCACTATATCTAAGACAAGACTATTGAGCATAACGAGCTGCTGTGTTTTACCTGTAAGACATTAATCAGAGACTATTGAGCATAACGAGCTGCTGTGTTTTACCTGTAAGACATTAATCAGAGACTATTGAGCATAACGAGCTGCTGTGTTTTACCTGTAAGACATTAATCAGAGACTATTGAGCATAACGAGCTGCTGTGTTTTACCTGTAAGACATTAATCAGAGACTATTGAGCATAACGAGCTGCTGTGTTTTACCTGTAAGACATTAATCACAGACTATTGAGTATAACGAGCTGCTGTATTTTACCTGTAAGACATTAATCAGAGACTGGTGAGCATGATGCTCTGCTGTATTTTAGCCTGTAAGATATCACTCAGACACTGGTATCAAGTGTTAAGGGAGAACTTCTTGGACCATCGCAAAACACTAGGTGAGCAAGGTAATAAAACTTAATTTCTGTGTTATATAAGGTTCATGTGACAAGCTCTTGTGTTAGTTCTTTCAATGATTAAAGTTCACATGCCTGGGGGGGGGGGGGGATGTAAACACACACGATGTAAATTTGAAAATCTATGCAACGTAAATAGGTGGGTGACGCATTTATTAAACCAACCTTAATGGGGATAAAAAAACACCTAAAAGGATTAGAGAGTACCTACCTAACCGTGCCCCCTCCGGTGGTGGTGAACTTGACGAGTGGTGGAATGTCTGGGTAGGTGGGTGGGAAGTAGATGTCGAACACGAAGCAGCCCAGACTGTACGGAGTATCCGGGGGACCGGTGACCAAAGCTCGCACCACATCCATCCGCTCCTCACCCTGAAGTCAACATAGTGACACCTTTCTACCACAAATTTCCTACACATACAAATATTTAACAGCTATGAGAGTGTACAGAGTGACACTGTCACAACCACAGTCACAAATCTCCTACACACACAGATATCTAACGGGTGCGAGAGGATCATATTTAAATGAATATTATAATTGATCTGTAATTCGAGTATAAAGGAATCTATATCTCATCAAATTATATATGTTGAATAGTTACAATATAAGGTAGTCTATGGACAGGTAACCTTTTTCAGGTTAGCTGAAAAATCTCCATATCAGAGTAAACCATGTAGTGGTTTCGTTGATTTATCTCACCCCAGATATTTTTTCTCCATAGACTTAACATTGAGAACTCGTATCTAATGCCTATTAGATATTTATGAAAAATATCCAATGGGGAATAATGTCACAAATGTTAGCCCATTAGTCAATATTAAGGGTGAGATAAATTCAGAAACCCATTCAATTTTAGGGTCAGAGCTCGATCCCATCTCATTTGAATCACGTAGTAATTCACAAGGCGAGATGGGATACGGACTCAGACCCTAAACTTTCATGGGTTTCCTCTATAGTATATCGTGCATCCATCATCTCCCAACGAAGAAAAAGTCCAATGCAAAGATATAGCGAGTAAAGGGTGGGAGCTCGAATAAATACACCTAGAATGCCTCCTTCTCACAAGAAGTAATGGTTATGAAAATTAGAAATAAATTAGTATTTAGTCAATTTGTTTACTTGTCTGAGGAAGATGGCTGCTTGGGCATCAACAGGGAGATCGTCCATCCAGGCGCGGGTCTCCTTCATCAGTGCCCGGCACCGCTTTGACCTGAAGTCAATATCATCATGCTCTGTAACTTTTTTTTCTCTTTTTTTTTAACTTTCTTTATTGAATCCAATTTTCATACAATGAGTTTTCCCATAAATCAGTTTGGTTTTCTTGGAACCTGTTTGGATACAATAAAGGGGGCAATTGCCTCAACTGTATAAGTTGATTTTCATGGCTTTGCCCTACCCCTAAAATTAATTGATTACACAAGTTTGGTTGGGTATAATAACTAGTCTACTAACAACATAAAGAACATATTATTGATACTAGAGTTAAACAATGTTCAATATTGATTCTATATATATGATCATTTTATAACAGACCCACTATAGTTCCAGATAAACATCAAATGTGGGATAAATAATGTAGTTTTTAAAAGACCATACATAATGTGTACATTAGGTAACATAAACAACAAAGAAAACATTTGATATTTATAGCATCACAAGGCTATTAACGGTACTATAACCGAGGCCCCAAAACATATCACCAATATCCGCACCCGCTCTGACCCGACACAAGTTAAAATTCCACAGTGTAACCTAACGATATTACAAAGGAGTCACCATAACACTTCATCAGCACCAGACACTACTGTGACCTAACACGAGTTAAAATTATCCTACTGTATAACTTTACGATATTATAACGGAGGCCTCAAAACACATCATAAGTGCCTGACACCATTTTCGCCTGAAACGAGTTAAATCTATCCCACTGTATCACTTTACTATATTATAACGGAAATGCTAAAACACATCATCAGAGCTTGGCAAAGTTTCGACCTGACAATCATGCCGCGGTATCACATGAGGTAAATTATCCCGCTCTGTCACTTACTGATGTCCTATAGGAGGCACCAAAAGACATCATCAGCACCCAGCACTGCTTTGACCTGACATGATTTTAAAAGAATGAACCACTGTAACTTTAAGCCAAAACACAGGTTGGATTTCGCCCCCCCCCCCCCCCCCCCCCTCCCGCCTCCTCGTCTTTTCTTCTCCATGCTAGAAGACTTTTACTGACTGGAAACTTTACACCTACTTCCCTACATATGACCTGTGATCAATACAATGACTGGAGGGGAAAGTTACCTGGCATCAACAGGCATGGTGACAGCGTTAGCCTGGAAGGCGTGGGTTTCCTGTGGGAAAATAACAATTGGTTTTAGGTGTTGACGAGAAACTGAGGACGGGAAAAATGTAGAACTCATTACGACTTTATCATATAAAAGCTATTCTCACATTTCGGAACTGGAACAACAAGAGCTAAGTCATAAATATTAAAGTGTGAATCTGAAAATATAATTGTTTGCCTCTGGTGTTAGTTGGCCATACTACAGGCTCCATGTTCAAAGCAAGGCTGAGCTCCAACCAGATATTTAGTGTTCCTATAAGGTATAAGTATGAGGCATGGGTCAATGCTTGGAGAGTGATATGAGTGAGACACAGGTAGTGACACTAAGAAGTGCTGAAGGATCCTCAGTGACCTCAGGGACCACTTGAAAGAGAAGTAGATATGGTTCTGATTTTAGTCTGTAGTAGCAGACAGGATGGTATGAGGGTGATATGATATATCAGCATGCAGCTAGTGTAGTAGCACAGTGATATGATGTATCAGGATGTGGGCAACATTGTACCACAGTGATAAGATGTATCAGGATGTGGGCAACATTGTACCACAGTGATATGAAATATCAGCATGCAGCCAGTGTAGTAACACAGTGATATGATGTATCAGGATGTGGGCAACATTGTACCACAGTGATAAGATGTACTCACCAGGATGCGGGCAGTGTCGTAGCACAGAGGTAGCAGCTCGGCTTTGTAGACCTTGTTGAGTTGTTCATGGTTGATGACTTTGTTGAGCTGTTCTTGCAGTAAAAGCTGCCCGCCTGGGTCGTCCTTCTTACTGTATGCCGCATTGGCGTCACAGAGCTGAGAAAAGACAAAAACACACTGACGAATATACTCATTCACTCACAGCCCAAACCTCAATCTTACAGACAAAATCTCACTGACAAAGACACCCCTTCACTCATAAACTAAACCTCAATCTTACAGACAAAATCTCACTAACAAAGACACCCATTCACTCATAACCCTCATGTTACAGTCAGAAACTCACTGACAAAGTCACTTTTTCACTCATAACCCAAACTCTAATCTTATAGACAGAAACACACTGACAAATACACTCATAACCCAAACCCTAAATTAACAGCTACAATCTCACTGACAAAGACACTCATTATCTCATGACCCAAACCCCAACATCTTACAGACAGAATCTCACTGACAAAGACACCCATTCACTCATAACCCTCATTTTACAGTCAGAACCTCACTGACAAAGACACCCATTCACTCATAACCCTCATTTTACAGTCAGAATCTCACTGACAAAGACACCCATTCACTCATAAACCAGACAGAAACTCACCATTTCTGTGAGTGCTCTGAACTGGGCGACGAAGTCCTCCTTGGCGATGGTTTTCTCCTCGAGCACCTGGTTGGCGCGGATGAGGGTGTGCGGGTTGAAGTCGGCATCTGTGGCGAGGCTGGTGGTGAAGTGGCTGCCGTCCGCCCCGCCCTGCTCCTGCCGGACCACCTGCAGCACCGTGCCCGTCAGCTGGATCAGCAACATCCGCGGCTCCCAGTTGTACCTGCGCACAACACCAACAGGGGCTTAATCATGTCTTCCAGAGATACCAGGGAGATGGTAATCAATGTGATGAGAATAGTACAACTACTGGGATAGTCAAAGTGATATATGTAGCATTTGTTACAGAAACTACGTTTTGACTATTACATAGTCTTTATCAAGGTTAATCTGTGTAAGTTAGATCTACTCAGGTCCTCGGTGAGTTATTGAAGTTACTCATTTTACTCTTAATTTTGGTAATTTTAAACGTAGCTGTAGAAGATGGTTTTATAGCCGGTTTCTTTTTTGGAAAATTTTGATGGAGTTATAGATGAGTCAAGGAGTAGTTTGAGAGTAGTTTTTGTTTAGGTTGTAACAATTTTCTGGTAATTAAGTGTAGGGTAGTATGTGTACATGGAATAACAATGCTAAAGATGTCTTATAACTGTAACAGGTAAGCATGTTGTAATAATACCAGCGATGTTTTGGTTTGTTTTATTGCTTTAACGTCTCAGGGTACCCTATTGTATGTAGGGACTATCAAATAAGTACTAGATTTTTCAGGCTACATTCTGATATTGAATTAAAACAACCACAAACACTGACAGTCAACACAAGGTACTTACTTTTTCATGTCCTTGACTTTAAAGTCCGTCGACCGGGACCCACACAACGACTCCAGAAATCCAAGGAACTGTTCACGGGTTCAGAAACGAGGACTTTGTTTAGGATTTCCAAAGCGGGACTTACCAATATTGAAAACAAAATCCGGATAATCTTTCTTTAAAATGTGACATGGCTATATGGGATCACAAACGATAGGCATTGGTTTACATTCAACTTATCATTTACTACATTGAAAGTGGGTATAACTTTCTGTGAGGCTGCACAATTAGAGAAAGGCATCAATAAACGTGTCATTTATTACATGGACATTGAGGATGACTTTCTGTGGCGGCGGCTCACTTAAGGGCTGATTCCACCAGCACAATGTTTTTGTCTTGCAAGGTCGGGCTCTGTCTTGTGGCACCTTGCTGCATCTTGATGAATCAGGATAAATCTTGTAAAATCTGCTCATGCACTTATCTATATGTGTGTAGCCACTATTATCACTCAAAGGGGGCTATTCTACTGCTGCGATTCAACCAGATATTCGCACACGGTTCATCCCGACCTAGTGAGTCATCAAATCGGGCATGATCGGGATATATCACACGTCCCAGTGGAATCATCCCTTTAGCAAGGGACGTCAGATAAACGTATTTTTCATGACATGGACAGTGAGGATTACTTTCTGTGGAGGCGACTCACTAAACAAGAGACGTCAGATAAACGTATGTTTCATTACATGGACAGTGAGAATTACTTTCTGCGGAGGCGACTCACTAAACAAGAGACGTCAGATAAACGTATGTTTCATGACATGGACAGTGAGGATTACTTTCTGTGCAGGCGACTCACTAAACAAGAGACGTCAGATAAACATATGTTTCATGACATGGACAGTGAGGATTACTTTCTGTGCAGGCGACTCACTAAACAAGAGACGTCAGATAAACGTATGTTTCATGACATGGACAATGAGGATTACTTTCTACGGAGGCGACTCACTAAACAAGGGACGTCAGATAAACGTATGTTTCATTACATGGACAGTGAGGATTACTTTCTGCAGAGGCGACTCACTAAACAAGAGACGTCAGATAAACGTATGTTTCATGACATGGACAGTGAGGATTACTTACTGCGGAGGCGGCGCGTTTAGCGAGAGGCATCACGGTTAAACACCTGGCGACCTCATCTGACGTTGTGATCATTTCCAGCAGTGACACAGTCTGTGTAGCCTGAAAACAAACACATGAAAAGCCTATAAGACACCATCTTAACGAGATTCTCTAATTCTGTGATGAATTTATCAGATTAATAGCAATCAGTGACAATCTTTTTGGTGTACACGCTTCACCAACCTGAATTCAGTGTGTCATCGACAACCATCTATCTTCACTTACATGTGCGATCAAGAAGGAACTGTACAGAGATCCATAGCCACTGAATATATACCATGAGTTTTGGTTGTGGTGTAATCTCACGGGGCAAAGCTGAGTGAGATTACGTAGAAAACCAAAGTGAATGGCGTATTTTTAGTGGCTATGGGTCGAATGCGGTTCAGATTTTATCTCACCCCTAACAATGACTAATTGGCTTTCATTTGCGACATCATCTCTCATTGCGTATTTTATTTACAATACTCAATGGGCGTTGAGTATGAATTAATAAGTTTATGGGGTAAAGGTTCTTGGTCAGTCTGGACCAGTCAGTGGTGGCAGCCTTTGTTCTCTGCTGGCTCAGAATCAGGTATCAGTGTCAATGTCAATCGATTAAGTCAGCTGAGGTTCCTCATTAGTGATATAATGTTCATTGATTGATCAATATCGTAGATCGATATGGCAGTTTATTAAGTTATATCTCATGTCTTTAGTGTCATACATTATGAAAGTTCAAATAGAAAAAGGTACCTACATAAGCATATATATATAGTCCACAGTTTGTTTTTATGACTTAGAACCTACATAGAGTAATGAGCACAGAAAAAAATTATCAGTGAATCTTTTGTTGCTTCTATCTTCTCGAATCAGAGCTTACATTAAGAACCAAGCATACACACGAATTGTCAGAGAATTCAATGTTCCTTCTATAACGTCACCTTCGAAAAACAATTATCACATTTAGCTATCACAGATTCCTGTACTAGGACTGGAGAAACAATCGGCCCTTATTGATTCTGTACGCCCCCCCCCCCCCCCCCCTCTCCCCGGTGATGCTAGTCACAGATACACAGACTAATCTGCCCCACAGTCTATGAACCACCATTCGTTTAATCTGACAACACCAGACTCCCTGGACCATCGTCCCTGGAGGACCGTGTCCTTGACGCAGTCATCCGAGTTATCTGTATACTACAAACCACATTGACAGTACAATTACCGCAACATGATAATCATCGTCCCTAGAGGATTGTGTCACGGACTCTGTCATGTGGGTTATCTTTATGATACAAATCACACTGAAAGTACAATTATCACAACATGATAAGTATCGTCCGTAGAGGACTGTGTCCCTGACTTAGTCATCTGAGTTAGCTGTATAATACAAACCACACTGAAAGTACAATTATCACCGGGTTTTGCAATGAGTAAGGACCAAACATTGACCTGAATATTTCAGTGACAGAGCGCCACTAAATCATTATTGCGTGGTATGCAGTCTGGAAAGCCTCGTCAAAAGTCCACCACATGAAGACAACGAAGAACGGCATACTAATTTATTCACATTAAAACTGAATTTGTATCAAGTATAATGAATCATTGAACACAAGGATTAATAGTTGATATGGCATTGCCATACTTTCGGTTTGAACAAAAATAGCAATATATAAAAATACACTACTGTCGCCGGGTGCGGACCACATCTGACCAGAGTAAGCCCGACCCGCTAGTAGGTATTCATTGAACCGCAACGGGTGCCTACACAATATATAAAAATACACTACTGTCGCCGGGTGCGGACCCGGTATCGAGGGTCTAATTATTCAGAATATATTACTTTAATGTATTAAAATGTAAGCCGCAAAAACCGTTCCCCGTCTCCCCTAATATATTTCGGTCTTGACCTACAGGTCAAACCGAAATAATAATCGAGTGCAGAACTCCTGATCTATGTTCTCCATGCTAGCAGGGTACCATGTACCAGAAAACATATCTGTGTAATAAGCAAGAGAATTTACATCAACACACGACAGGGGAAAGCGCTTACCATACTCATGAATCCTTTGGCCACTTGTTCTTCAGATTTCAGAAACTGTGATTTCTCTCGCTGTTCTTTCGGTGGCAATGAATCCCAGGTGGGCTCTAAATGAAAACAGAAAACGGGCACTTCATATAATCCATGAAGTGGTATGACTTTTGGCTTACTTCTCGTTTCTATGGGTGTCAAACGTTCTCTGTCCTATGGCCTCATCCTAGAGGGGGCCTCACACACTTACAAGACAGAACATCAACCTCAACCCTACGCATGTATAGCTACGGCGGGTCCGCTCAATGAAGAACCACCATGTCTCCAGAGCATCGCTGATCATCAATGTGCCATGTTTGACGGACTAAAATATCTGCCTGGTCCACGCTTACCAGTCCTACATTGCCTCTGAACCGGCACCACCGACATGTCCAACCTCTCTCTTCAGGGATGCCTGTCACTCCTCGTCCTATGTTTTTATGCATGCGAACGGCTATAAGGTCAGTTTACATGGGACAATGGAGAGGGTGCCACTCATGAGGCAAGGCTGTCAGAACTTTAAATGGTTTGAAATTGAGTTCATGGAAAGTGTCAAAGGCAAAGATGACATGTCGATGAAGAAGATGTGGAAGACTTACTCGCCAACTCCAGTTTCCGAACATTCGCCAGGCGGGCTAGACTGTCGTGAAGCTGATAGAGCAAGGTGTCAAAGATGGCTCCCAGGAAGGACTGCTCAATGAGAAAGTGTTTGATTACAATCAAATGTGAAACCAAAGTATCAAACAAAGTATCAAACAAGGTGTCCAATAAGGTGTCAAAACAGGTGTTACACATGGTGTTACACAAGGTATTAAATGATAGCAGAGTGATACACTGACATTTATCAGTGAAGCCTCGCCACTATAAAACTGGATTTTAAGGGTCTATCAAAAGCTTGTATTTTCTATTGAACGAAACATTTCTCCAATGCAGACATATATCAGGAATTGTAGAAACAGGTTTCAATGAAAATGCCGGAAAATCTCCGAATCCTGTTTTCTCTACTAATTATCTCTAATATGATAAGGATTTAGTACACCATCAATAATCCCAGAAAGCTGGCGTCTGTGAATTTCCAGGATTTGTAATGTTTTCATCACGGTGTAGAGAAGGTCACAGACGGGTTGAGAGTCATTCATGGGTGTTGATCGTGTCTCACCTGGAACTGCTGAGTGCCACACATCTGTAGAACCGACTGTTTGCAGTCCACGCGGCTCCACAACTTTGTGAGCAGAGCGCCGATCTCGTACCTAGAGTGATACGCAGCATCACAATTCGCGTTCACAGGTGATAAGCAGAATAAAGTTAAATGTAGTTCACAGAATGGAGGCTGTGAAAAAATTCATAAAATATCTGATTTGTTAGACTACTTTTAGAGTGCGGCATGGGATACTTAAAACAAGCCTGTCACGCCTAAACAACGAGAAAGGTCTGTTAAAATGTTATAATCTTACTTTATATCATATGCTGATTTTGAGAGTACAAGACAAAGACTTACTCTAATAGGTACAAAAAAAAGAAACCTGAAATAAAAATAAAATATATTTGATAAAATAACGTTTGAATCAACAAGTTTATTTTTTGTAGTTGAATATGATATTCATTGACCACAGAAGGATACCTGGAGACAAACTTGTCGAACTCATCCTTGTCCACGTCCAGTCCCTCGACGACATCAACACTGACGTAGGTCAAAACAAGGCCCGGACATAGGTCGTTCTGCACCGCTGCACATGAGTGAACAGCAAGCGCAAGCTCGGACATGCCGCTGTCTGACCAGCCCCTGAATATAGAAGATATGTGATCATGAATCAGCAGCCCTCAATTATAGAAGGTATGTGATCATGAGTCAGCAGCCCCCAATTATATAAGGTGTGTGATCATGAGTCAACAGTCCCTAAGTATAAAAGATATGTGATAATGAGATAACAGCCAGCTCTGCCATCTGACCATCCACGGATTATAGAAGGTATGTGATCATGAGTCAACGACATCTAATTTTCCAAAGATATGTGATCATGAGATAATAGCCAGCTCTGCTGTCTGACCGTCCCCTGGTTGTAAAAGATACGTGATCATGAGATAACGGCCTCTGATATTAAAAGATACGTAATCATGAGTGGATGGTCCCTGGTTATTGAAGATATGTGATCATGAGATAACAGCCCCTTATTATAGAAGATACATGATCATGAATCAACGGCCCTCGATCATAGAAGGGATGTGATCACGAGTGAACGGCCCCTGATTATAGAGGTATAGGATCATGAGATAACGGCCAGCTCCACGGTCTAACCATAATAAAAGTATACAGTAACTGATTCTGATCCTTATTCTAATATTTTCTTTCAGATCCCTGCAGAAGTGTTTCATTAGAACAATATTACTCACTACATAATTCCTGATTAGAAAAAATGGAAATAAAAGCTAGGAGGGAAAAATTACTGGACAATGTTAGGATTAGTAGTAAAACAAACTCAGAGTTCAAGGATGTGTATATATATAGATCAGTTAAGGAGACTGGACAGCGTTGGCCCTGTTAGTAAGACATACTCGGAGCTGGGGAATATGTGTGTAGAGATGAATCAAATTATAACAATAAGATTAGAAGATATTGCACTCTGTATCATTCTCTACAGTGCAATATTCTGAAGTGAGTCTAAAGGCCTATTTCCATTGGCCGACGAAAAGGGTGTAGATTTTTCTAGTTACCCAGAAAGTCTGTTGGTGAGCCAATCACCATGCGTCTATATAGAAGGGTAATAAATTTCACTCAGTGACCAAGCTTTCACTCAGTGGTGGGTGGTGCCACATTGCATAATCTAAGCAGAAAAAGTTGTGCGTCATTTCACGAGCTGGGTCGTTTCCATTGACCGATTTTGGGTTAGCAGTGCCGAAAGTCCGTTGGTGGTTCCTGACTGTAGATCGGTGACCGAAGATCAGCCAATGGAAACAGGCCTTAAGTATTACTCACTTGTTGCGCGACTTGGGGCTCGAGGTGAAGTTGAGCAGCGTCTGACACAGCGCTGCGGACGGGATGGGTCCTGGCAGGAGGTCGCGACGTGAGATCAGCAACACACAGCACTCCAGAAAGTCTCCCAACTTCAGCAAGTCAAACAATAGGGCACATGATAATAGATAAAGCTCACAAAATGTGCATGTGATATGACATAGAACATATGAAATATATGTGTACGATATGAAACATATGAAATACATGCATACTTATTGCATTCAAGGTACTGCAGAAGGATCAGATAAGTGTTACATAATATAAAACAGATGAAATGCTTGCATAAGAATTCTAATTTGTGAGACGTGGCTATAACACCTCTGTAATAAGCCGATACTACCTTGATAATGACAATTTTCTGTCACTTTTGAAAAATACGATAAAAAAATTTTTTTAATGCATAAGAATTCTAGACAAATAGTCATATACTTATTTCTAAAAGGTTCTGGTTAGAAGAAAAAAGTAAAGTCTGGAGGGAAAATGGGTCGGACAGTGTTGATTTGACCAGGGTCCAGTCGGGATATGGCTGGGTGCTGCCGACCTGAGATATTGCTGAATAGTGATCATTAGTGAAAATCTTAATCTTTCAGATATGAAGGATTCATCGGAAATCTTTCCTACCTGTACAGAGTTGAGTATATTTCGATGCAGGGCCGTGCCGTGTGTGGACACGAAGGTGAACCAGTGCGCCAAGTCTTTGATGACAAACTCCGGAACTTGTTTGAGAACCATCGCTTCCTGACGGCGTCGCATCTTCTCACCATCCTAATTAGAAATGACGTAATGAGTGTGTGGGCACAGTATGCTGCACTTGTCTGAGAGTGAGTTGTTAATGATTAGTAATGATGTACTGTGTGGGTATGCGGTCTGCCTTCACCATCGTGTTAATCTTAGGTACAGAGTACTACAATGTACCACGCATACATAGAACCCATCTTTACAACTAACAGATAAAGTGCAATAATATATTTTGAATCTTAAAAGAAATGGTGTTAGGGTGATATTCCAACAAGTTTGAGATAGATGTACTAAAATAACGTTCTAACATTGATACAATATCAAATCAACGAAAAATGATGTATTATTGATACCTTTGAACTTATCTAAATAATTTGGATATGGATGGTAAACCAAATGATAGATCGCGAAAATTATTTGCATCCATTTCAGGAGTCGTTTATGATTTATTGTGTTTGACATTATGAAACCTACCTTGTCTTCTTTCGCCTTGTCCAACAGGTGTTGAATCCACTGACAGACAGTGAGGTAAAAGCGAGTTCCTTTCTCCAGAAGGTCATAGTCCATGAGATGTGCTTCCCACAGTAAGGCCACTAACTGAAAAAGAATGTCGGAATAGAGGGAAACTATGTTCTGGTGAGAGAAAGTCAAAGTTACGAGGTAAGGCTTGGATAAATTACTGCCCAAGGCCTTGGCCGCGGGCAGTAATTTATCCAAGCCTTACCGAGTGGGATCCTTTTTTTTTAATTGAAAACAATTATAGAAAAATGAAAACCGTTCACTTACCAAACGTTGTCCTTTTGCTTGCTCTCCCATCCCCATTTCTTCGGCGTTCGCCATGCTGTCGTTCATCACCCTGAATAACAAGAAAGCGATAAGGGAATAAAAAAAAACATATAGCTTTACCCAAACAGTCACTGCAACTCTATTGCGAACATAGATCGAGCTATTAACACTTTACACTAAAGTGAACTGCTGTATGGCGGGCATGAGTTAAATGAAGTAAAACTCACTTGATGTGTCTTTTGTAACTGCTGTAAGGCAGACATATGAGTTGAATGAAGTAAAACTTACTTGATGTGTCTTTTGTAACTGCTGTATGGCGGGCATGAGCTAAATGAAGTAAAACTCACTTGATGTGTCTTTTTTAACTGCTGTAAGGCAGACATATGAGGTAAATGAAGTAAAACTCACTTGATGTGTGTTTTTACTGCTGTAAGGCAGACAAATGAGGTAAATGAAATAAAACTCACTTGATGTGTTTTTACTGCTGTAAGGCAGACATATGAGGTAAATGAAGTAAAACTCACTTGATGTGCTTTTTGAACTGTTGTGAGGCAGACATATGAGGTAAATGAAGTAAAACTCACTTGATGTGTCTTTTTTAACTGCTGTAAGGCAGACATATGAGGTAAATGAAGTAAAACTCACTTGATGTGCTTTTTGAACTGTTGTAAGGCGGGCATGAGGCCAACGTTCATGGCTCTCAGAGTCACGTGGAAAACCTGCGTCATGAAGTTGAACGAGCTTCGGCCGAGCTCTGGTGACGTTGATTCAGTGTTATCCTCTTCCGTTTGTCCCACTAAAGAAATAAAGAGAAACGATGATTTTCAAGATAACAATATGTTAATTGTAAATACATTTTCTATCGGTATCATTCAGTGACAAATTCGAGTCAAAGCAATAATTTAAAGGCAAATCCTGCAATTCAAAGCGGCGCCACCTGGCTGATTTTCTAAACATTAACACTTATCACTTCAAACTACTATTTGGCATTGATTCTAACACTGGTTGTTCTTTCTTGCAGTTTGTATAATTTAAACACTGGTGTGATTAGATTTTTTTCACAGGTTGAATAATTTGGTGTCACTGTATCTTAAACATACGTATCATCCCGCCAGCTAGACTGGTTTCCTGACTGTAGCCCAGGTGGCAGCATGGTGACGTTGAATAGGAGGGGTCGATCTTGGTAAACTTGTCGCGGTTCCCGCAGAAGGGCATGCAGAGGTCCAGCAGTACGTAGCACACATTCAGCATGAAGCCTGCGACAACAGGGAAAACACTGCCTGAGCATCATCACGCAATTCTCTAACGATATTACAATAAGTGGTCATATATTATATATCATTGTTATTCTTAATACTCATATACCATAGAGGTGTTGATCGAATCTATCAGATGAATTTTTCTGGCAAAAAGCCCATCGCGACACATTTACCAAGGTGAGATTTGTTTCAATAGTCTAAAGACCAATTTTTAAATTATCATTAAATCAACTTTCCGTTGATGATTTTGACAAAACCAAACACGACAAAATGATGACTGCCGATACCAACGTAACCCCAAGTCTCATACCGTCCGAGAGCGCCAGGTCTGTCTGTGCATCGCCCGGGTTCATGGTCAAGGTCACCGTCGTGCGCATCTCGTTCTGCGCGAGCATGCGCGATAGCCACCTGATCCCCACGGGGCAGTTGGTGCGGAAGACCTCTTTTAGTGCGCATGTCACAGACTGATTCACCAGTTGCCGGCCCTTTGCTATGTTTCTCTGTAAGAGAACGAAGTAACGAGAAATGTTTTCTGTTTTACACATAATTTCCACAACAGTTAAATCGTGTGACGAACACATACCCTGCCTAACTCTGTCCATGCTGTCCAATATCTGTGGAGGAGGTCACAGAGATAAACCACCGTTATACCAGCGATGAACTGACCAAACCTAATAGATTAGCTTGCGTTAGTTACCCGCCGGCAGTAACTGAGTCGTAACCCTATAAGCATGTTTGGCGCACTCCTGGTTTCATGACATAGTGCCAGCACAGTGGAGTAGGGCCATTACTAAAGGGCTGATTCCACCAACACGATGGATTTGTAACATCTTACAGTGTCGTGATATGTCGTACAGGTCTCCGTTGTCCCAAAACGTAGCCATGAGGTGTCAGGTGTATGTTTTGGTGTTCCACTACCGCGACACCTCAAGACACATCGTGAGAATTAGGCACGCGATTATTCAAACCTAGCCCGATTTAGCAAGACAACCAAATCATGACCAATCTCGCTATATTTTATTTGTTGGTGGAATCAGCACTTTAGGCCATCACCGAGTCAAACATGCCTCAATGTGGCCTGATACCTATAGAGAAACACAGCATTGACACGTAGAGTGTGAACGGTGTGTGTGATCGCAGATTGTTGTTACTTGAAAGATTATACTTCTGGGACAAACTAGGGCTTAGCAGTAACAGCTTGTACAACACTTTAAGGATAAGGCGTCTTACTGATAGCAGTTTGCATAACACTTTAAGTATAAGGCGTCTTACTGCTAGCAGCTTGTATAGCACTTTAAGGATAAGGCGTCTTACTGCTAGCAGATTGTATAGCACTTTAAGGATAAGGCGTCTGACCAATAGCAGCTTGTATAGCACTTTAAGGATAAGGCGTCTTACCACTAGCAGCTTGTATAGCACTTTAAGGATAAGGCATCTTATTGCTAGCAGCTTGTATGACACTTTAAGGATAAGGCATCTTACCGCTAGCAGCTTGTATAGCACTTTAAGGATAAGGCATCTTACCACTAGCAGCTTGTATAGCACTTTAAGGATAAGGCATCTTACCACTAGCAGCTTGTATAGCACTTTAAGGATAAGGCATCTTACCACTAGCAGCTTGTATAGCACTTTAAGGATAAGGCATCTTACCGATAGCAGCTGGACGTCATCTTCCAGCAAGTTGGGGAAACCTGAGAGTGTGGACCACATGCCGGAGAAGGGGTTATTTGGGTCTATCCCCTCTTTAACACACGCAGGCACGGTGGTCAGTGCCAAGAGTGGCCCCAACACTGACTCGCGCTCAAAGTAGCTGCCCTGTAAGCATATAACAGACAAGAGAGTGATACATTATCAAAAACTTGCCATAACAGAAAGTCTTGGCCATTCTACATATTAGGTGAAAAGAGAGTGGTTCAACAGCCTTTATATGGGGCAGAATTATACGGAGTTACAAACGACGCCAGGCTTGTAACAGGTTGATAGTACTGGTCTCTGGTGTGTATTTGGCAAAGCTCTTATCGGAATTCACATTTTTAAACGGTATTTCTGGAGAGTGACCCACATTCATAGCCTGAAATATCTTTAAGCGTCCCACCCCCTGGTGTGAAAATGGTAAAATTGTTATTGAAGTCCATGAATAAACCTGCTACAATCACTCTGAATTTCATTTTAGATTAACACAGAATGAACGACCAATTGGTCTCAGCCATAAATCATTGACCCAGGACTGAAATTCAATAAAGGTTCGAGTAAACTTACCAAATCTCCCGCTGCTGCATCTATTTCTTCTTCAAGGCGTTTAACCACCATAGCTTTTACCGCAGGCTGAAAAGGACGCAAAGGACATATCGACATATATTCTTTTAATGACGTACTCAATATCAATATGTCTATACCACTAATATATCAATGATGTACTGCTCAATATCAATACTTCTATACCATTAATGTTCAAATGATGTACTACTCAATATCAATATTTCTATACCATTAATATTTAAATGGTGAAATACTCAATATCAATACTTCTTTACCATTAATATCTAAAGGGTATTTGTTATATAGTTCAAGTACATCGAGAACTTTTAGGATTAAGGAAATCACTTATATCAAAATTCTAGCCTATTTATCTAAATCCAGATCTTAATACGTGGCTATGGGTGTAAAAAAGAAATTATTTATCTAAATCCAGCCGTTTCTAGACTATGAAGACTATGAAGTTGTTTACCGATTTGAATAGGTTTTCTAACCCCGCCAGCATTTTTGCATGATGGAAAAAATGTTCATCAAATCTGAAACATCACAAGAACACTGTTTCAGTTGTTGTGTAATGAATGAAATGAGAACAGGATAAGTTCTACATTACAGCATGAAAGAAACACTAACAGGATTTATAAGTTTTACATATTACAACTAGCAAAAAGAATATTTGAACAGGATAAGTTCTACATATCACAACTAGGATAATGTTTGTTTGCTGTTTGTTTGGATTGGATAGTTTAACATCCAATCTGTCTAATTAGACTTTAATACTAGGAAAAAGGAAATAGAAACAGGATCGACATATTAGGTCATATCAGGATTCTACACATTACAACTAGGTTGAAGGAAGGATAAGTTATACATATTACAGCAAAGCTATAGAAACCACTAACAGGATAAGTTATATATATTACATCTAGGACTCGATTACAGCATTAATTTGGCTCATCTAATGTATAACACATGATAAAGAAATCAAATATTCCCGCCTAACGAGCTGGGTAACCTGTGCCACTGGCTCTACCAGACACAGACCTGTGAGACTCGCCCATCATCAGCATGTAGAACCAGTCCGTGTATTTGTCTGTGGTCATCACACACACCTACGAGACTGACCTTATGTCAGGATGTACAACCAGTCTGTGTATTTGTCTGTGGTCATCACACACACCTAGGAGACTGACCTTATGTCAGGATGTAGAACCAGTCCGTGTATTTGTCTGTGGGCATCTCACACACCTACGAGACTGACTTTAGGTCAGGATGTAGAACCAGTCCGTGTATTTGTCTGTGGTCATCACACACACCTACGAGACTGACCTTATGTCAGGATGTACAACCAGTCTGTGTATTTGTCTGTGGTCATCACACACACCTAGGAGACTGACTTTAGGTCAGGATGTAGAACCAGTCCGTGTATTTGTCTGTGGGCATCTCACACACCTAGGAGACTGAGCTTATGTCAGAATGTAGAACCAGTCCGTGTATTTGTCTGTGGGCATCTCACACACCTACGAGACTGACCTTATGTCAGGATGTAGAACCAGTCCGTGTATTTGTCTGTGGGCATCTCACACACCTACGAGACTGACCTTATGTCAGGATGTAGAACCAGTCTGTGTATTTGTCTGTGGGCATCTCACACACCTACGAGACTGACTTTAGGTCAGGATGTAGAACCAGTCTGTGTATTTGTCTGTGGGCATCTCACACACCTACGAGACTGACTTTAGGTCAGGATGTAGAACCAGTCCGTGTATTTGTCTGTGGGCATCTCACACACCTAGGAGACTGACCTTATGTCAGGATGTAGAACCAGTCTGTGTATTTGTCTGTGGGCATCTCACACACCTACGAGACTGACCTTATGTCAGGATGTAGAACCAGTCCGTGTATTTGTCTGTGGTCATCTCACACACCTACGAGACTGACCTTATGTCAGGATGTAGAACCAGTCCGTGTATTTGTCTGTGGTCATCTCACACACCTACGAGACTGACCTTATGTCAGGATGTAGAACCAGTCCGTGTATTTGTCTGTGGTCATCTCACACACCTACGAGACTGACCTTATGTCAGGATGTAGAACCAGTCTGTGTATTTGTCTGTGGTCATCTCACACACCTACGAGACTGACCTTATGTCAGGATGTAGAACCAGTCTGTGTATTTGTCTGTGGGCATCTCACACACCTACGAGACTGACCTTATGTCAGGATGTAGAACCAGTCCGTGTATTTGTCTGTGGGCATCTCACACACCTACGAGACTGACCTTATGTCAGGATGTAGAACCAGTCCGTGTATTTGTCTGTGGGCATCTCACACACCTACGAGACTGACTTTAGGTCAGGATGTAGAACCAGTCCGTGTATTTGTCTGTGGTCATCTCACACACCTACGAGACTGACCTTATGTCAGGATGTAGAACCAGTCTGTGTATTTGTCTGTGGTCATCTCACACACCTACGAGACTGACCTTATGTCAGGATGTAGAACCAGTCTGTGTATTTGTCTGTGGGCATCTCACACACCTACGAGACTGACCTTATGTCAGGATGTAGAACCAGTCCGTGTATTTGTCTGTGGGCATCTCACACACCTACGAGACTGACCTTATGTCAGGATGTACAACTAGTCTGTGTATTTGTCTGTGGGCATCTCACACACCTACGAGACTGACTTTAGGTCAGGATGTAGAACCAGTCCGTGTATTTGTCTGTGGTCATCTCACACACCTACGAGACTGACTTTAGGTCAGGATGTAGAACCAGTCCGTGTATTTGTCTGTGGTCATCACACACATCTACGAGACTGACCTTATGTCAGCTCGTAGAATCAGTCCCTGTATTTGTATGTAGTCACACAGACCTACAAGACTCACTTTCTGTCCACATGTAGAACGAGTCAGAGTACTTGCCTGTCGTCACACAGACCTACAGGACTCACTTTCTGTCTACACGTAGAACCAGTCACAGTATTTGTATGTTGTCACACAGACCTACAGGACTCACTTTCTGTCCACACGTAGAACTAGTCCCTGTATTTATCTGTCGTCACACACAAACCTACGAGACTCACCTTTTGTCAGCACGTAGGACCAGACCCGCTGACTGTATGACCTTCACCACCTTGAGGTAACCCAGTGGTAACTTGTCTAATTGACTGAGAACCTGCTGCAGAAGTTCTGGTTTCATCCCATCCTCGTCCCAGTTTGCCATACACTCCAACAACTGCTTTCCTTCTGTCTGTAAAATTATAACAATCATACTTCACTGTCAATCTTATTAACATTTTCGCAGGTGTAATTGCTTTGGCAGTACCTACTACCTAGTGACTTTACAAGCAGTTGTACTACAGTAGGCTATAGCCATAACCTAAAGACCAACCGCCCACCCGCCAAAAAACTAAGAATTGATATTAACATTTAAAAGGGATGGTAGCTCCATAGATTTAACTTGTGTATGGTCAGTGAGTCTAATTCTACCGTTACTTAATGTGGACATTAACAAATACTCACAGATCTAGTAGGATCTGGTTTAAATGCTGCCCAAAGTCCTTCTTCTTGGCTCTCCTCTTCATAGGCTGTACACACAAAAAATGTAAGTTTATCACAACTCCCGCCAATAACTGTCTGCAAATGCAAGATTATCACAACTCGCCCAATGATTGTCTACAAACAAATGTATGTTTACCAGAACATTAAGGTAGCTTAAGTGACGAGAGCGTGATTTGATACTATATCTAAATATTCCCTCTCAAGAGTACAAACTAGGTTCATGCCCTGGTGTGGGGGATGGTTTGAACTGAGTAGAAAAATATGTTTAAAGAAGGTCTATTCAATGTGTATATATTTGCTGTTTGTTGTTAATATAATGTTATAAAAAGAATCTCACTTCAAGCAATGAAACCGTCTCTAACTCCACTAGGAGAAAAATCTAAAACTAACAATCTGTGATGAGATGTATATAGATAAATAACAGATACATTAATTCAGAACTCCAGCACTATGCTCACCTTGGTTGAGGCAGGTAATGACAAGCCCTGTGGTCGCGTCTTTGATGAACTCCAGCATGGCCTTGATGATTGGCTCGCTCTCCCCCTGGAGGCGGTTCGCACATCTACTCCAGCAGTGACACGCGAAGGCAGCCATTTTGCCATACTCACGGGCTGCGCGCTTCTCGAAGAGACCAGCGAGCGGTGACCTCTCCGCAGCGTGTTTTATTTGCATGATGTCGTTAGTGCTGGCCGCTTTGACAATGATGCCAGACAGATCTGACGACTGAACGACGAGCACCTTCTGTGAGTTGACCCCGTCACTGCCACTCCCCCGTAACCTCTGTTGATACAAGTCAGGTAATTAGACCAGGAGAATGGGGATGCGGTTATAGTACTTGGCATAGGAGGCCCAGTTTTTGAAACAATATTCAGTAAAAAATAAGTTTCCCCCTGTAAAGATACCAGAGAAAGGTCCCCCCCCCCCCCACCCATGGAAATATAAAAAAAAAAGGTTGGCCTACCACATGGGTGTACTGGAAAAGACAGTGTCCCCCTACCAAGAATAGAAAAACAAAGTTTGCCTGCCCTAAATTACAGGATGTTACATGGAGGCGTGGGAGAGACTGCGATCTAGAGCAGCAAAATAGGTGCTGGGCAAATTCCATGAACAGGGAAAGCTGACAAAGTTGACAAATGAGAGACAAGATATCGTTTAAAGTAACCAACCTTCCTCTAGCAGGAACTTTGGAAAGATGCCTCACTCAATGCAATCTGCCATATCTCACTTTGTTCGTTGTTGCCACAAACTAGGGATGACATTTGCCTAAATTACAAATTTGATATTTTCCTGACAAACCCTCTTTGCACCTATAGAGTAAGGTGTGTTCTGCGAGACTAAATAACTCCTTACCACTTGTACCTGGAGGACCTCACTGAGCAGCTCGACCAGACTCTCCTCTATAGAGGGAGCTCGTCCAGTCTTCTTACCAGCGTCTGTGAGTCGCTGTGAATTCTGCAGCGATTGCTGAGATGAGAACTCGGGCTCTTCTCTCTTCAGCACGGGTTTGTCTGGTCTGGCCTGTGGCCCTGCGCCTTCCTCTCCTTGTTTCGAGTTCTGAGTGCCTGAGGTCTGTTTGGTGTTTGAGGTGCCTGGACCCCCGACATTCCGTTTAATACTGGAGGAACCTGAACTCTCCAAAGTCTGTTTGGTGTTGGAGGTACCCAAACTCCCTGAAGTCTGTTTGGTGTTTGAGGTGCCTGGACTCCCCAAAGTCTGTTTGGTGTTGGAGGTGCCTGGACTCCCCAAAGTCTGTTTGGTGTTGGAGGTGCCTGGACTCTCCCTGTTGTGATCATTGTACAAGGTGCCTGGACTTCCCGAAGTATGTTTGATGTTTGCTGTAACTGTACTGCCAGTGGTCTGCTCAGTTACTGAGGTGCCTGGACTCCCCGTGGTGTGATCAGTGTTTGAGGTGCCTGGACTCCCCGCAGTCTTTCTGACTCTGTTCGCTTGATACATTTCACGACGCTGCCTCAGGATCTCTTGATCGATTGTCTGACCCCGTGTACCTCTACCTGAATCTGATAAAACAGAAATTCACTAGTTTGACTCCTCAGCCGAATGATGTCAGTTTTTATCATTGCGAGTTTATCACAATTCATTCATGATTCATCATAATGAAATATAAGATGGCGTAAAAGGAATTGGTAGACAGGTGGAATTTTACTGCCGATGAGAGACAGAAAATGTAATGAATATGTCTAAGCTGAATGAGGCTGAGGGTCTGTGGGATGGTTGAAATCTCCTTTTAATCGATGAGAACGCAACTAAATGACTATTATCTTTATCTTACACAAAGAAAAAAATTCTATCCTCTGAAAAGACATATAAATTTACATGGACAAATGGATAGCTGCTATATTCATATGATAGCTTTCAGATTCATATGAATATTATGATGGTAGATAGGATCAAAACAGATAATTGATACACGAATACAAAAGTCGCTGACAAATATCGTATAAGACCCTACCTCTCGATCTCTTTGTGCAGTCCCATATCAATATCATGACGGTTGCAGCGAGAATAGCAGTGACAAACGCACGGAACTTGGTCGATTCCCAGAGGCGGAGGAAGGACGACCTCTGCTGGGACGCGGTGGTCTTGTCACGTGTGTTGTGTTTTTCAAAGCTGTCGACCAACTCAGAGAAGGCCTTCATGATGTCCTGAATGTGAGCAAAATTTATTAAGTCTGTGAGACATTGGCATGCCAATTGCCACCCACATTTGTCAGATAACTGACGATCCTTCCTGCTAGTCACTAACTCTTTCCTCTATCAGTTTATCTGAGGTGGATCTTCTATCTTATACTCTACCACCCTCCTGAACTCCTTCATGTTACTCATTCTTTCCTTTATCACTTAACTGAGGTGGACCCTCCATCATATATTTTACTATTCTGTTGCACTAGTTCATGTTGGTCACTAGCTCCTCTATCAGTTTATCTGAGGTGAACCTTCCAACCTATACTCTACCATACTGCTGCATTCTTTCACCTTTGTCAAACTGAAAAATATTCTTTGAACCAAAACTATTTTCTTCATTTATCCAATCCGTATGAATATTTATATTTAATCAAATATAATGCACTAATCACAATGATCCACAATGACCAGTTTTGTAGGCGAATGATTTATAAATATTATCATTATTTAATGCCTCTACATCCCATAAGACTGAATGTCCTCTTTTCGGATAAATTAGGTTTCCCACGTGTCTTTACTAATGGCCAAGTTATAGAATACGTACCTCTCTTGGGACTCTCATTCCGCTGTACATGGACTTGATCTCTTGGAGGTTCTAGATAAATAGATAGTTTAGAACTATGAAGAAAATATTTATATGAATAAACGATCATTAGTAAGAAGTTCATTTACTTTCTATGTAATCGAGATTTCAGACGTGACACATGTTGAATTAAGTGCAAAGAGATTATGTGTACATGATAAGTAAAAGTATTTATGGTTGCAGAGCGCATACAAGCACTAGCAGTAGTTTTCTAGTCTTTCAATCCAACAGCATGTAAATGTAACAATAAAGTATAAGAATGAACTGGAACGTGTTGATATTAGTGAGTTACTATTGCAGGTGTTGTAGATTTACCGTATTTGTGGTGGGCAGGAAGAGTGCCAGTTGTAACTCGTCCAGAGTCAGTCCATTCTGGTCTTCATCTATACTTAACATGACTTCCTGAAGATACTAAAAGTAGAAGAAAACCTTGTTAACCTTTGGAATAAAATTTGTTTTCCAATATTTTTTTTACTAAAACACAAAGTAGCTTTTCTTTCATATAATTACAGTTAAGTGCCAGCTCCAAACGGATTTAGTTTGTTGAATGCAGATAAATGAATGATAACATTGCAGCATCTTAAAAGTAGCCAATTTTCCCACAAGATTTGGTGTGGTGCATTTCGATTAAGTATATCGTTCTAACTAAATGTTTAGATTATGAAAAGTACTCTTCATGTGAAAACACCTTAAGTGAATAATCTATTGAATGAGTAAATGAGAGAAGTTTATAAGTGTCTTGTCACAGAGAGAGTATAAATGAGAGAAGTTAGTATGCTTATCGCATAGAGAAAAGAATCGGACGTAACTCTTGTTCCCGTCGCCGAGATTCTCTCTCGGTCTGATATGAACCCATCTTTATTCTCATCAAAAAGAAGGAGTATCGTTGGTTTGACTATCTGCAATGAAAAAGTAAATAATGAACATTTTATATTTCCAATTGAGATACAAGGTATTCATTAATCTACACTTGTTAACTAAAGAGAATAGCGCAGTTTTTTTTAACAATTTCTTTACTAGGGTGAACACTGGCAAGATCCAGGAATATTACCCATTACTTTAATTTGAGTTTTATAAAAATGGTCCCTTTAATACTTTATAAGGTGGGCAGTGAATGACAGAGACCTTGGCGAAATACATAGAGTAATGAACATGCAACGGTAAACATTCTAGGCAGTTTGTATCTTATGATATCACTTTGGTTAAATTACATACTTCACCCCAAACTTTGGAGTTAGGAACATTTGGTCCCAATTCGCTGAGAAACAGTTGTCTCGCTTTCTCCAGATCCAGATGGTGGTCTTGGTCGAGGTCCATCCGCATCACGATGTGGAGAAAGGTCTACAAGAGATGACATTTTACCCTGTGTTCAAACGCCGCAAAGTAATTGTAAACTGAAAAAGATTTTCATCAAGGATTACTGACCAGTGACATTTCCTTTTTAAACTCATCAATCATTTACCGCTGTCGTCAGTTCTATAAAACTGTGTAGGTTTACTTTTCACTATATCAGCAAATGTTTCATGCCTATTGACATTACGTCTAGCATATTAATAACCACTTACAGCAAACAGCCATTTCTAATCGTTCTCTGTGGACATCACCTACTGTCCGTCAAATATGTGAAATTACACAATCTTACCCCAAACAGCCATTTCACACATGTTTCTGTGAGAATCACGTACTGCCCTTGAGGTATGGATCCTCCTTTTTTCAAAGTGACTGCGGCTCTTAATATTGTCTTTGTCACTGTAAGCAAGAAAAATGGGAAACCAAGTATATATATTATTATATACCTGTGGTAGTATATCCTACACATACTGCCCGCTCCTACCCATGTCGTATTTATACCCGTACGACACCTAGGTGACGTACGGGGTATGTATGTGGCGTACGGGGCATGTACGGCGGCAAAATCCAAATATTCCCCCAGTAGCAAAGTTAAAAATTCGATATTTTAAGGTATATAATAATAGAGAAACAGGCTGACTGTCTCCG
Source organism: Alentia gelatinosa (assembly GCA_950022655.1). NCBI lineage: Eukaryota > Metazoa > Annelida > Polychaeta > Phyllodocida > Polynoidae > Alentia > Alentia gelatinosa. The sequence continues at coordinate 47,619,932 of OX465586.1, forward strand.
TACAGATAAAATACTTGGTAAAATCGGCAATCAGATGAACCTCTGCCTCCGGCATCGGTTCATCTGATCGCCGATTTTACCGCGTATTTTATCCGTACGGAGACAGTAAGCCTGTTTCTCTATAGTACGTAACGTTATGATTCAAATCAGTTTGTTTTATATGTACTTAATTGATAGCTTTATTTGACAAAATATTACATACGGAAGATACACATGTAGTTTAATTGCCTTAACAAACTGAATCCTAATATTTGAGGCACACACACATTTGACACATTTGTTCAGCGCTTATTCGATACCGGACATGTTACTGAGATGTGACAAAAATAGAGAAGAGTGATTTTCATCAAACAATCTATATTTATATCTACATTATGAAAATAATTGAATACACAATTTGATCACCTTGACATCTGATATATTTCCCTGGTATTGGCATGTATTGTCATATGTCCTTCACTAGCGTGAAGTCCTTCTATGGACTTTCAAATAATGTACACGAGTTTCAATAGTTGGTACTGGATTAAGGGTCCCCTACCTAAAAGATTACGTTCCTATGACCAGGTCAAGTGGGCAGCGGCCAGAAAAGAAGCTGGACCGTCATAACAGGACCGTGTACAGTGCTACCTGGTATCCTGCTGGTCACACTATAAGAGGTGGACCGTGTACAATGCCACCTGGTGTCCCCCTGGTCTCGCTTAAGACCGAGGCCGTCATAACAGGATCATGCACCGTCTCGCTATAAGAGTAGGACCATGCACAGTGCCACCTGGTGTCATCCCCGTCTCGCTATATGAGACTGGTGTCCTCCTGGTCTCGCTATAAGAGCAAGACCTTCACAACAGCATCAAACGCACTGCCCCCCCCCTTGTCTTCTCTGATCACGCACACTCGCCACAATATATGGTGACCTGTTCTATACTTCAAACACAAAGCAAGTATGTAAGCGCTACTCACTTTCCTCGTTAAAAGTGAGCGTCTTTGAAGGGAATACCACATACTCGTTATCCCCTTGTGATTTCCGGGACCTACAAATAGATAATAATGAAGTCTGAGATATACACCGATATATGGAAATTAAATACACGCCCAATAAATCACACATTTATAATATCATCTCGTGTTGTGGTTCTGTTGTATTTACTTTTAGTATTAACTTGAAGTGACTAGCTCAACTACTATGACTGGGTAGTGAATTTAAATAAAGACTAGATCTATTAGCATTATAATTGAGCAGACCTCAATGGCCACAAAACAAGAACTGCCATTGTGAATATGATAGAACGCAAGCCCAATTAGTTTGGGTTGAAATAGAGCAGTAGAAATAGAACTAGAAGTGGAAAGCCCTGCTGGAATACCTGGTAGTCTCACTCGCAGAGTCTGCGGGGAGATTAGTGTGAGAGGCTCTGAGTGGTGCACAGTCAGAGTGCACCCTAAAGTGCTGATTCCAGCGACACACAAGATATAACGAGATTGGTCACGATTTGGTTGTGTTTCCAAATCGGGCTAGGTTTGAATAATCGTGTGCATATTTGTCACAAGGTGTCTTGTGGTGTCACAGTGGTGGAGCACCATAACATACATCCGACACCGCACGGCTACGTTTTGCGACAACGGAGGTATGACACATCGTAACACTACAGGACATAGCAAGACATACCACGGCAAATACCGTACATTGTGTTGGTGGAACCAACACTTTATAGAGCCCTAGCTTAACAAGTCTGACAGATTGATATGAGTTCAGTTCAGCAGCAGTTTACCATATCAATACAGGTTGAATCTTTCCGATTTTGTAGTAGGCAATTTCCTAGGGCCAAAATGTAGTAAAATTACTGTGATTTCCTACCTTTGTAATGTTCTAAATTATAGAGCAGCCAGTGTTTGCAAAAATCCATATCAGTGGGCACCAAGCATCTGTGTATCAAATATGACTGATATGAGTTGGAAATGGTGAAATGAGTTGGACTTGTGCGATATTTTATCAAAGGAGGGGCTGATGCCCGTGAGAGGTCCAGAAAGCAGCACAGGCTGCTTGGCAGGATACTGGTATAGTGGGTGCCAATTAGCATCCCAGAATCTCTTGAATTCTGGAGATTTAAGAGTGTGGTGGACGATGGAGAACGTTGGCCACACTAACATGCTAAGGAAGTTCCCTGTTCATTCTTTAGGGGGTGCATTGAGCGGTTCCATATGCTGTTTCCCAGATCATCTGCTAGGGGACTCAGCGTAATATGATAACATCCGACACAGGCATGAACCTGCCAAGGAGTTCCACATACGTCCACCATTTTGGGATTTACACTCTGGTGCTAAAATTTTGCGCAACTGTATGAACTTTCGGGCTTCGCTCACGGATCTGCAGTTCACAGATATCAGGGTCTCTAGCTGCATCCACTGGGAATTGGACGCCTTGAGCCTTTTACCGTTTGAGCCTCCTGTCAGCGCGAAAACGTCGACGCCTTTAGCCTACCCTGTTGACGCCTTGAGCCTACCCCATTTTAGTTCCAATTGACGGGTTAATGTTAGAAAAGGGTTGGGTAAGGGTTAGGGTTGAGTATGTATAACTATAATAAGTGTACTTTTCAAAGTTTTTCACATCTAGAGCTCATGGTCACCAAAATGTGGTAGGCTCAAGGCGTCCACAGGGTATCGCTCAAGGTGTCCACAGAAATGCTGGGAATTGGACGCCCTGAGCCTTTTACCTTTTGAGCCTCCTGTCAGCACGAAAACGTGGACGCCTTGAGCCTATCCCTTAGATGCTTTGAGCCTACCTCATTTTAGTTCCGATTAGCGGGTTAGGGTTAGAAAAGGGTTGGGTAAGGGTTAGGGTTGAGTATATATGACTATAAACCAGTATAAGTACACTTTACAAAGTTTTTTTACATCTAGATGCTCAAGGAAACCAAAATGGGGCAGGCTCAAGGCGTCCACAGGGTAGGCTCAAGGCGTCCACAGAAAGGCTCAAGGCGTCCAGGGCTCGAATCATCCTGGGCTCAAGGCGTCCATGAACCCATCCACTGCGGTATAGCCAGTGAAGCAATTAATGCTGAAGCCATTCTCTCATCAAACTTACCAGCAGGCTGCGCATTCCAGCCAGCAAAAGCTAATTAATCAGCTTTTCCCGCAGTCCTTTGCAGGCGGCACTGTATAATTTGTTGCAGACATTCACTGATAAATTTTGTGCTGGCCAGCTTGGTAGAGGAGGATTTTGTCAATATGTGGTCATTGCAGCCAGTCTGCTCTTTACAGGCTGTCGCTGGCTTTTTCCCTAGTGGTGATGGCAGTGGACTCCTACACCCAGCCACGGCCCGGGACCGTCGGCGGGTGGCTCAGTGCTGCCAGGACCCCCTTCTATGCTCTTCCACCAAGCCGGCCGTCGCTAGTGATGGGACAAATCTCCCGGCAATATTACACAAAAACAAATCTCCCAGCAACCTGGTTGGTGGAACAGCCCCTTGATAAATCCTTATTGTGTGCCATGCTGTGAGACGTACTCAAGTGTGATGTACCTAGAAGGAAGTTCCCTGTTCATTCTTTAGGGGGTGCATTGAGCGGTTCCATATGCTGTTTCCCAGATCATCTGCTAGGGGACTCAGCGTAATATAGCATCCGACACAGGCATGAACCTGCCAAGGAGTTCCACATACGTCCACCATTTTGGGATTTACACTCTGGTGCTAAAATTCTGCGCAACTGTATGAACTTTCAGTCTACGCTCACAGATCTGCAGTTCACAGATATCAGGGTCTCTAGCTGCGTCCACTGGGAATTGGACGCCTTGAGCCTTTTACCGTTTGAGCCTCCTGTCAGCGCGAAAACGTCGACGCCTTTAGCCTACCCTGTTGACGCCTTGAGCCTACCCAATTTTAGTTCCGATTGACAGGTTAATGTTAGAAAAGGGTTGGGTAAGGGTAAGGGTTGAGTATGAATAACTATAATAAGTGCACTTTTCAAAGTTTTTCACATCTAGAGCTCATAGTCACCAAAATGGGGTAGGCTCAAGGCGTCCACAGGGTATCGCTCAAGGTGTCCACAGAAATGCTAGGAATTGGACGCCCTGAGCCTTTTACCATTTGAGCCTCCTGTCAGTGTCAGCGCGAAAACGTGGACGCCTTGAGCCTACCCCTTGGACGCCTTGAGCCTACCTCATTTTAGTTCTGATTAGCGGGTTAGGGTTAGAAAACGGTTGGGTAAGGGTCAGGGTTGAGTATATGATTATGACTATAAACCAGTATAAGACTTATATAATAAGTACACTTTTCAAAGTTTTTTACATCTAGATGCTCAAGGAAACCAAAATGGGGTAGGCTCAAGGCGTCCACAGGGTAGGCTCAAGGCATCCACAGAAAGGCTCAAGGCGTCCAGGGCTCGAATCGTCCCGGGCTCACGGCGTCCATGAACCGAAATGCTCAAGGCGTCCAGGGCTCAAATCCTCCCGGGCTCAAGGCGTCCATGAACCCTAGAATGTAGATTCAAGTACGGGAACGACTACGTACGAAATGAGGACCGGTAGGACGATTCCAGCGGCGATGGCAACATTACACAGCAGCACGAAGAAGTTCATTGTTATATGTCACTGAGGAGACATATTCAAGAACTGACAAGGACGTCGTCTGGACAAAATTACAGTAAAAATGAGAACTATGCGTCACGGTACACCGTACGCTTTACGTGTTGATGGTGCAAGCTTTCAGAAGTAGTGCCAAGGTGGCAGCACCTGCTAATTGAAACCTCGGAAACTACTTTAAGATATTCCTCTTTAAATTTTGATATTTTACTGTATTGATAGTGATGTCTGCACACAGAAAGGTAAACTTGCATCGACTATCATATGGTCTGTTTAGATCATCAGGTTATGATTCTCTGGATGGTTGTGACTAAGCTCACGTTGGAGCGGTGTGCAGATGCAGCCTATTTTTTGGCGTTTACATTTCGCTGTGACCCGGCAAATAATAACCGGAAGTAAACTTAACAGAAAGCAGCAGTCATGGTGAGTGACCGGTTATTGCTTATTCTTGTGTTTTATTCTATTCTTATGTGTCGTACTTTACGAAAAAGATATTATTTAAGTTCATATTTGGCAGGGGTATCAATAAATGATAGCCGATTTAATCTCCAACCGCACATTATCTTTATTTAACCTGAACCTTGAGAGCAAATGTTAGAGACCGGCGGTTCGTACGGTAACAACAGAACTTGGCACCGAGGAGAAGTCGGTCTGATGGCAATAATTACTCTCAATTCTCAAATGGACTCCTTGAGCCCACTCGGTGGACGCATGAAAAGGGGTGATTCCACCTGGATGAGCGAGGTCGCTAGGTCGGGATGAATCGTGTGTGAAAATCTGGTTGAATCGCTCCAATGGAATAGCCCACTCTGAGCGATAATAGGGGCTACACTTGCAGGCAGGGATCTTACAAGGGAATTGGACGCCTTTTACCGTTTGAGCCTCCTGTCAGCGCGAAAACGTGGACGCCTTGAGCGACCCCCTTGAGCCTACCCCATGGACGCCTTGAGCCTACCTCATTTTAGTTCCGATTAGAGTGATAAGGGGGTATTCCACCAACAAGACAAAAACCGTATGGCGGTTGCTGGCATATCTGCTCAATTTTAAATCATCTGTCGGGTTGGTGGAAGCACACACCAGATGTTTCAGCAGGCGTCGGCTCTCCTGCCAGATGTTTCAAGACGTCTGTTGGAGGATATTGGGGGTCGTTGGAGTGTCGCTTCACGGTTGCTTAAGGCGTCTATAAACCATTATATATAGGAAAAGTGTGTGTTTCTTGGGAATGGTCTAAGTACCAATTGCAAGTTAGCAAGTGAGGGTTTATAGAAGCCTTGACTTGGGAGTGTTGATTCCAGGACGATTTGAGCCCTGGATGCCTTGAGCCAACCCATTCTAGACGGTATCTGTTGCCGGCACGTTCGGTTTCGGGGTAACCAGCTGATACTACTATTTGTCACACAACCTCTTCAATTTTATTTCAGAACTCTAGAATTGATGTAGAAACTCCAAATAAGAACCGCTTAGTCGCTAACAATGTGGCAGTTACTAGATCAGGTTTTTACACACAGGTGTGATTGTACAAGGAAATAAACATTGCATAAAAACGAAGCATAGTGTTCAAGGCGACTATCGCACTATTTTGCCATATGAAGTGTGGCATCCAATTTACGAAGCTTAGTGTCCCAAGCGTTCCGGCTACGAAGCGCAGTGTCTTGGATTCACTTCAAGCTGTAAAGATAGGTGGCTCAATGCATCAAGCGAGTGGGCAAGGTGTCCACATTTTCACGCTGACAGGGAGCTCGAACAAAAGACTCAAGGCCCACTGACCAAGTTATTTACATCGAGTGGGTTTCTGATTTTATCTCACCCTGTATACATGATCAGATATCCTAATTCTCGTCACAGAGTCTTGGATGCCCAACCCTTTGCCCGACGCCTGGTGGCAGTAATGTCGTCTCTACTCAGCATAATGGCGACATGGGAATTCCCGACGTAATGCTCCATGGGTAAGATAAAGAGTTTTCAGCATTTGATATGAAGTGCTTAGTATACATGTACAATCTTCACCTTTTAGTCCGATAAATCAGTATTGATTGAAGAAGACTCAGATTAGGAATATGCATCTGTTGACTGTAATTACTTTTAATTTCATGGACGAGGTCCATTAGATGGTATAGCCTAGAAATCTGTCCCATAAACGAAGTTTTGTTTCTTTTGAGTCATTTTAATATCATCCAGAAATATGTTAATATATATGTATAATATTTGTGACTAAGGTGAAGTAGATGACTGTGAAGATTATCGTGTTGAATATAGAAATAAGGCGTATATACCTGTTTTTAGATTGTTTTAAAACATCACAAAGAGACCGGCCAGTGATATTTGTATCTAATAAAAGAAAACCAGTCTGAATGAATTATGCGTCATTTCAGACTACAATGCTAATGCTTTCTGTCTGCAGCTGAAAAACAAATTGAAATCTGTGTCTTGTTTCTGCTTGTGAAAACAGGTTCCAGACGGTTCGTAACACTCTCGGACAAGTGCACCCTTTAGAGTACTCTGAGGCCAACGTGAGTAACACCCACTTATTGAAGCATTCATTTGTGACTTCCATCCTCTCCGGCTATGACATCGTACAATGCTTAAGACTGTTTACATATTTAAATACGTCCGGATAACTGTCGTTCGGCTGGTGTTAAGTGTATTAAATAGCTTGACTTTTGTCTTGCCCATTATTATTCGACTCTGTTATGGTGTAACAATATGTGTATATTTTACTGGATCCACTTTACTTGTACACGTAGGTTACTCCAACTCGAGTATGTTAGTATTCTGTGCGCATTATCTGACCACTACAATCCCCAGTAGAGGAGCACCAGGCTTTTTACATCCTATTTTCACTATATGTGCTCACACATATATATATCTGACCACTGTAATCGGCATCCTACTTTCACAACGTGTGCTCTTGGTTTGTCCCTCAGTGGCGCTCCAACCAGGAACAGATGGACTTCGCCATGCTGCGTAACATCCAAGGTCTTCACGCCCCACTGCGTCTGCAGATGGAGAGAAAGACCGCCGCACGGGTAAGAATTACTCTCTAACACTGCCAACACGGTGTCTTTCAGTCACAGTTTACAAGGGAGGGTCCCTTCATGGCAACATCAATCATAAAGTCGTTAATTTTCATCTTGAGAGATGGGCCTCCTCCCGTCAACTCTACGCGAGTGTATTTGGGTGGTATCATTCTTTCAAGAAAAAACTCTGATCAATCATAAAGTCAATACGCTTTTTGCGGGAAAGAAACTACAGTAACTAGCATTATCAAATTGTATGTTGTTTGTCTAAAATTTCATGGTTTTGAAGAAAAAAATGTCTCAAATTTCAGTTTGGACGCCTGCCGGGAATGCATTCCTCTAACCTGATGTCAGATCAGCTTTCTGGTCGACTCGACACTATCGAGTTTGAAGACATTCTCAACAGTAAGTTAGTCACTCTTCACTCGGATATTAGTTATAAACTTATTCCCAGGCTCGTATTGTTGCATCTCAGTTCAAATTCACTGTGAAAGGCTCAGCCACGCGACTGGTATTAGGAATGAACCAGAGCTCTCAAAATATCCGATACAATCCAAAATTCACGTTCAATATGAATTAAGTTAAACAGAAATAAATCTTTGACATGAAATGATAAACTAAATGAAATGTTTAGGGGACAGAGTTTACAAGCAGCTCACTAATAACGTGCTTGTCTGATAGAGCATAATATAAGGTATTTTAATTTTCTAGTCTTGGTGTATTCCTGATTGGATGATACCTTAACACTAAATACATACGCCACACATTTCTCTGATTGTCTGATACATGGTGTCGTGTTTTTTGCAGATCCCACAGAAGCCGAGGTGATGGGCAGCGCACACATGCTGATCGAGAAGAAACTCAACCTCCTCTGAACCCGCCTGCCTACTACCTGAGAATGCTTAACAAAATATCACAAACAAATTTGATTACTGTATTATATCCAAGTGATGCTCTACTCTTTCTCGAAATAAATATTCTATGTGTATTTCATGTGTTTTTCATTTCAATCTACCTCAGGTCTGGTACTACTGTATTGGGATAATTGTTAGATTGATAGTTTGATGAAGCTCGTCGTGTTTTGTTGTGAAAGAAAAAAACACTAATGCGTTTTTATAACCTAAACCATGTTTCCAGTTATGAACATTCCATTTTAAAGCGAAGGGCACCACGAACAGAACTATTGCTACTGAAATCTGTAAATGCTTCTTGGAATTTTGAAAGTATAAGAATAAAATTGACTCTGGAAGTAATTGTAAATTTGGCATCGATTCAGCAGGAATTTCATAACCAGACTTACATGCTACCTACCAGACCACTCAAAAACTACCACATCCATAGGACGCTCCTCGCGAATTTAAAACCCACCCACCCACACCTAAACTTAAAACTTTACTCTGGAGGTCAATATTTTAGACATTCTTCAACCATATAATCTCCAAGACTGATCAGTTATTTTTTCAGTCTTATTATGTCAATTGCAAAATCAAATAAATTTAAGTTTCTCCAGTTCACTTGTCTGAATTAAACCTTTAGTTGCACATTTATCAACTGGTATGAGACCGGTGCACACCCCACTATTTCGAAACGTAAACAGGTTTTTTGGTACTGCATTGGAGACTTATTTGATGTATTTTAAAGAACCACAGAGAACTCCTGTGAGTGTTGAATGTTTTATGACATTTCGCAGTTCACGTTACAGTTTTATCAAACTGTTAACAAACACTCGATGAGGGGAATTATCACAGTTCAACTTGGCGCAGGAAAATGTATGTTGGCTCAATCTCAACCAATTTCAACATCAATCATAAAAGATCTGGCCTCCTCGTCAGACTATCCTTATAAAACCATAAATAATCAAATACAAGTTTCAAAATGAAATCCTGTAATGCAATAGGTGGCGCTACCATTACAATTTGCGTGGCCTCGCATAGGATCAATATAAGCCTCTGACATCACGGACTGGGCCAAAACCATACCGGACAATGAAACACTATTTAGTCCTTGTATCTGGTAACTTTGACAATGAAATGACACTGTTTAGTCCTTGGCCTGGGCTCGGAGGTCAACTTTGACAATGATACAGCACATTTAGTCTTTGTCCTTGACCTGGTCTTCGGCCTTTGGCCTGCACTCGGAGGTTAACTTTAACAATGAAACGGCACTAGTTAGTCAATAAGATAACACTTTTTTAGTCCTTGTCTTTGGCCTTCGGCCTGCGCTCAGAAGTTAACTTGTCCAGCTTCTTGTCGAGTTTTCTCTGGAGGTGAGCACGTTTTACTGGGTCTGGCTTCTTGTCCGGGACGCCGCTCCCGCGGTACAGAACACCGTCTCGGCTGATCATTTGACGCGCGCGAGACTTGGCGGCCGCTCCACAACCGTGCACCTCCGCCATGTGGTGCTGCAGGCAGAAGCGGCGTGCGCAGAAGGGGCAGTTCTGGCCCAGTGTGGCCGCATTCTCCTTACACTTGTCTACATGACAGCTGGTGTTCTGCTTGGCGGCCGCTGCAAGCAGTGCGTCAAAATCCTCCTCTGCCTCCGCCTCCCTCCGTGCGCCACCCGCCGCCCGCGCCGCCTTCTCCCGCTTCTTCCTGCTCTTGGCAGACGACACTCGCGCTTTCTCCTGTGTGGGTTTCGCTGACGACGGTTTTGCTGGCGGTTGACAGCGGAGCTCGTGGAGCGTCCAGTTGGCAGCCGGGATTTCTTTCTGACAGTTACTACACAATATGAAGTCCTTCACGTCCTTATTGCCGCCAGGTCCTGCATGGTTCACTGCTGACCCGACACGCTCGATGTCTTTACCTTTATCCGCTTTCTTTTGATGACGTGTTTCTTTCACTGATAAATTAGGAACATTTCCTGTCATTTCGCTGATGTTTTCCGACGTTTTTGTGACACTTCCTGGCGTTTTTGTGACACTTCCTGACGTTTTTGTGATATTCTCTGCCGTTTTTGTGACGACGATGTGACGTTCTTCATTTTCCCCTTTACTGATGTGCAACAACCCGAGTCTCTCCGCCAACTGTCAAACCACAGAATTAGTACAATTACAAATCAGCAAATTTCACTCTGTATTATGTTTAATCCAAAGCAGAGAAAATAATTTGAACGGGAAAGGACATTTCCTGAAGCATCAACAGATTTTTCTTTCAGATTGTAAAAATTACAATCTGACTCCATCTTAGCAGGATGCTTTTAATCATGACCATTTCAGTATTTTATTTTCAGTTCCGATATAAACGAGATGATTTTGGAAGTATGGAGAAGAATCCGGTCATTTTTCGATTATATGTCCCAAAGAAGACAACATTTATATAAATTCATTTGATATATTTCACAAAATCTGAAATAGCTGAGTAAGATGAATACGGAATCCTGATCCTGATGTCATACTTACCTCGTGAACGAGAAATCGTTGGCCAGAGTTGAGCGAGGCGGGGAAAGCGTGCTCTGCTACAGCTTCATTCAGCACAAAATCTGTCAGAATCTTCTTGAATTTCTCTTCATCTTCACTGAAAAAATAAATTAAATTTTCATAGCAGAGTTTGGTATTCTACATCAGACAGACCTTAAAGAAGGAGCTACCCTGCACGGTTTAAAATTTTTTTTTAATATCCAGTCAAGTATTTCGGCTAGTTTCGAGATTTTTTCAAGGTTCATCTTTTCTCACTTCTTTTACAGTACAAGAGTGGTGATTGAATCTACGTGTTGGATATAGGTAAAAATGTCACTCTAACACATTACCAAGGTGAGAGTTCTTTTAGTTCCAACACCACATAGACCTGACAAGAGAAGAATTGGTCTTTGATACAAGGATTAAAAGTTGGCATGGCATTGCCATGATTTCGGTTTCAACAAGTAATAAGGGATGGAGGGAGGGGAGGGAGGGAGGTGGAAGCCTGTTGCAATATATAAAAATACACTATTGTAACATAAATATCCAAGACGAACGCACCACCGTACTTGGAGACAGAGTCTTGACCAATACAAAAATAGACTACTATCGCCGGGTGCGGACCACATCTGACCTGTGGGGCCCCACCCGCTAGTAGGTATTCATTGAACCGCAACAGGTGCGCAATATATAAAAATAGATTACTGTCGCCGGGTGCGGACCACATCTGACCAGAGCAAACCCCACCCGCTAGTAGGTATTCATTGAACCGCAACGGGTGTGCTGGTATCGGCGCCCGCACCCGGGGCCTGTTTAATAATCTAGGATCATACTTGTAGACCCTTTTCTGTACCTTGTACAAGGGTTGTCGTTTAGAAATAATCAAGTCTGTTAGCTAAGACAGTATTAGCCGTCTATAAGGTCGTCCATAAATATTGAATAAGGTTGACCCACATCGTCCCTGGGTCTCCCTGGTGTACAGAAAAGGGTCTACATGTACGATCCTCAATTATTAAACAGGGCCCTGGTGTCTAGAGCTTTCAGATTGAGGGAGGGAGGGAGGGAGGGAGGTGGAAGCCTGCTGCAATATATATAAATAGACTACTGTCGCCGGGTGCGGACCACATCTGACCAGAGCTGGACCCACCCGCTAGTAGGTATTCATTGAACCGCAACGGGTGCCTACACAATATATAAAAATACACTACTGTCGCCGGGTGCGGACCACATCTGACCTGTATCCATTGAACCAGAACGGGTGCCGACACCAGACGTCTTCGAGGGAATCAGGTCAAATAGGTCACCAGCATATAAGACATAGTCAGAGGCTCAACGTAACATAAATATACAGATCAAACTCACACGCGGGACCCACACGCTAGGGAGAGAGGGAGGGAGGTGGAAGCCTGTTGCAATATATATAAATACACTGAACCGCAACAGGTGCCTATACAATATATAAAAATACACTACTGTCGCCGGGTGCGGACCGGTATCGACGGTATCGAGACTCTAATTATTCAGAATACATTACTTTAATGTATTATAATGTAAGCCGCCAAAACTGTTCCCCGTCTTCCCTAATATATTTCGGTCTTGACCTATAGGTCAAACCGAAATAATAACGGTAGGTCTACCACTCCTGGGATGAAGGAGAAAATTGGCTGCACAACATCTAGACATTGATCGAGAAAAACATGCCTTTGATATAGCAGTAAGTCTACCACTGCTAGGATGAAGGCAAAAACCGCATGCACATTGCACCTCATAGACATGTTATGTCATAGGATTGGCCTTTGACATAGCAGTAAGTCTACCATTGCTGGGGATATAAGAGAAAATTGGCTGCAGTGGGACACAATCCTACAACCATAGGGTTATGAATGCAGTAATCTTAATTCACTTGCTAACTTAGTAGAAAAGATAGTAACCAGTGATGTTTACATTTCTATTTCTGTTCTTGGTTTCGCCGGTCTCGGAGCCTCTGGTTGTTTGGCTTTTGGTGGTTGTTCTGTTTGTTCTCGTTTCTTCTTGCTCTTCTTTGCTGCTTTCGGTGCTTCTCCCTTTTTACTTTTGGCAGAAGCGTCGTCGATTTTTGCTTGCAGGAAGTCGGGTCGTTTAGCGGTAGGATCGAGTTGTCCCTCTGTGAGAGAAGTCAGGTGTTAGACATGGCCCATGATACGACAGTAATATTTCCAGGAAATTGATTCCAATCTTCATGGTAAATGTACCTTGAATGTACTGCTCGGCTGAGCGCACCTCCCCATGCTCACTCATGTAGTCCACCAGCCGCTGCAGGAACGTGTGGCCCCCGATCGTCTCACTGTCACACACCACCGCCAGGTGTCGCCTCGCCCGCGTGATGGCCACATTAGTTCTCCGGTTCTCCGCCAGGAAACCCACCTCCCCTGTAATGGAGACATACATGAATACATACATTGATACATACATTGATACCTACATGGACACCTACATGGCTACATACATGGATATATACATGGATAAATGCATAGTGTCACGATCCAAAATATCGGTATGTTAAACATACAGATTATATCCCTCGGCCTAATGGACCAAGCTGGCTGCGTGGCATGCCGCGTGAGGCGACCCCCTTGTTTACGATCAATACGGGTTGCCCCCACGTGGTAAACACGGACCAGCATATAATCCTGATCTCGAGGTACTCGAGTCAGTGTAGCGCATTGTAACACCATCTGCAATAAAGCTTGTAACAGGACAAAGCCTTGGAGTCTTTCATTCAGCTTACTATTCACAACAGATAGTAACAATAGATACATGAACGTTTAAATAGTGAGTTCCTGTGAGCGACACAGAAACATTCTGAACAGTGAAGTTACAATGTTTCAAGTGAGCGACACACAGACATTCTGAACAGTGAAGTTACAATGTTTCCAGTGAGCGGCACACAGACATTCTGAACAGTGAAGTTACAATGTTTCCAGTGAGCGACACACAGACATTCTGAACAGTGAAGTTACAATGTTTCCAGTGAGCGACACACAGACATTCTGAACAGAGAAGTTATGATATTTCCTGTGAATTGACATTGAAATATTTTTCATTGCAATACAGGCTTTGCACATTGCAGTGAGGAATCAAGGGATCAAGGGGAAGCTCAAGTTTTTACATGACTCAGTGGAGAGGTTCAGTCGAGGGGTGGGGGTCATGGGCTGTGCCCGGGTTGGGTAATTTAGCCGTTTGTATGTCGATGTTACACAAAGAAAAATATATCTTTATTCTGAAAAGGAAAACATGAAATTCAATAGACCCTATTGGGGTATCCCATAATTCAGTCTGTTAACAGGATCCTGTGTACGCTGGTTGCCGACGTTGTATGGTGATAGACCCTTGACCCACAACCCGCAATTATTGCAGTTTAACGTTTATTATAAATCTTCAAATTGGAAATCCGATGCCAGAAATGGAAATTTCAGTTATTTCTACATAATCATTTCAAATTATATTCAGTTTCTCTGGTTAGAAATCAGAAAATGGTTGTTCATTGGAAGCCAGTCGGGAGCGGATCCTGTACTTATCCGGGGCGATATTAGGTAGTTTAGTAGCCTCTGCAGGGTCTATGGAAACATTGAAAACTAGTATCCCCGAGTAACACATGAAGATTGTGAACAGTAAAGTTATGATGTTTCCTGTAAGCGACACAGGAACATTCCAATCAGTGAGGTTACAATATTTCCTCTGAATAACACACACAGATAATCTGAACAACTACGGGTTGATGTAGTTTTCAGACCTATTGATAGGTGGCTGTGGATATGGTGAAATAACTGAACAACTAAGGGCTGACATAGTTTCTCTGACTTATCGATGAGTGGCTATGGATATGGACGTACGTTTGGCGTTAGAGCGCACCATGCTGATGATTACTGCCTCCTTCTCTCGTCCCTGGAAGCCGTCCACAGATTTAATCTCCAGTTTGGGGTATTTCTGCGACAGTTTGAGGCGGAGCAGTTCTACCTGTAACCAAGAGTTTGTAAATCTTTACAATGGTCGTATTCATATATAACAATGAATGAACTGCCACCCATAAAAATTTGAACATTTTCTTTAAAAAGTAACGTATCACTACAGAAAATGAATAGCAAACTTGATGCAAAAATACATTATACTCTTTTCCTTATATACACCATTTCTTACTATTTTCATATCAGTCAATTATTCTTTGTTTGTTTGGGTAGTTCAATGTTTAATTTGTTCAATTAGACTTAGTCAATTATTCTCACATTATCTTCAGGCGATGTTTCTATACAACTTATAGCGTCGGGTTCAAATGATATCAATTTATTTCTAGATTAATGAGACATAGCTATAACACCTCCTAGTAAGCCACCTTCGCAGTAACAGGGTCACAATCCCCATGGTCTAGCGCTATCTGGTGAAGCCTGAAACCTCTCCATGCAGCAGTCAGTATGGGGATTACATGTAGGCACTATGTCATCTACTGTTAGCGATGTTAAGAAGCCTATATACTGTATTTTACCTGCAGGTTGTAGGGAGCAATTACAGCAATATCTGCCGGGGCCAGGCCCGTCTTGATGAGTTTCTCCACGTGAATCACGCACAAGTCCACTTCCCCCTCATTGCCCTTGGAGACTTCGTCGGGAACGTCCAGTTCCCACAGACTGCAGCCAGCCGTGTCGACCAGTAGGAGCGGTGTGAGTGTGTCTTCTGTATGCTGCACGCCCGGCAGATCGCTGAGAAGAACAGAAGATCAGTGTACATTATTAGATATTATATATCTTGTATGAATAATTAGTAGAAACCAAACGAGAGTTAGCCTTGTCAATGTTTATGCCACGAAGGCTAATTCGAGTTCAGTTTCATATTTATGCTACCCCATGATGCCCATCTCACCGATATACAGAGAAAATTTTGTAATTATCCATGTTAGTAGCGTGTTGACACTCATCAGAGGATGGCTACATTTATCAATGCTGCCGGATCTACTTTCGTTATCTTGTCCCTGATTGGTCTGTTTTTTAATTCACCTTGGTGCATAAATAACACTTTATTCAATGCTCTGTCAAATACTTTGAGTCAATGTTAAACCTATGGCGTTTTTTATTAGGGGTAGGATAATGCCACAGACTGCAGCCAACATGCCGGAGTGGATTGAGCATGTCATCTATACGCTGTACGCATGGCAGGTCACTGAGAGGGATGGCATATAATCATACCGTATTAATTTATCTTGTATCCTTTTTAAATCGGAGATGAAAAGGGAAATATCTTTCATGTGAGACCAAGATAAAACATGTAGAACATGTCAATGTTAGCTCTGGCGTGGGGCTGAGGGTTTGTGGGGAGATTCAAACCACTGTTGTATTGGTCTTAATGAGGCTCAAATAGCATCATCTTTGTTTTTACATATAAACGCAGATTAGCATGAATCTTTAATCCAACTTGTATAAATGCCTGGGGAACTACAATCAAATACTGCCTATGAGTAAACTCGTCAGCACTTTTGAGGTGTAGTAAAGTGTGATCAGTTAAATAATGATGATGAGGAAACGCAGGAAATAAACAAGGGAAGCTATCACTCTGCT
Organism: Alentia gelatinosa; assembly: GCA_950022655.1. Lineage (NCBI taxonomy): Eukaryota > Metazoa > Annelida > Polychaeta > Phyllodocida > Polynoidae > Alentia > Alentia gelatinosa. The sequence goes on from OX465586.1 coordinate 47,636,498, forward strand.
AGCTTTTTCTTTTTCGTGTTTTTATTGAGTGTGGAGTATATTATCAAAGGCTTAAATGTTGAAGGTAAAGTTATTTCATAAATCTGAGGTATGCAGATGGGTCGTCAACTCTCTGTATGTACACACATACAGCTGAGGATTGATAAGTCGTGCTGACTGACGGATGGGGCGTCAGCTCTCTGTAACACGTATAACTGAGGACACATACCTGAGGAGGTGTGTGGCGACTGACGGGTGGGCCGTCAACTTGCCGTCGTAAAGCTCATCGGACGCCCACGTCATGATGTGTGCGTTCATCCGGTACTGGACAGTCAACATACGCATTGCCTTGTCTCCGTGAAGAACCAGCTGCCGCTCCATCAAGGTCAAGGCCAGGCCTTCTTTTGCCGCCCTGTGTGCACATGGTAGGAACAGGAAAAATTATTTAGACAACAGACAGGAATACAGTCGGAGATCGTGTCATACAGTGTGGAAGAACATGGACTGTCACTTATACATTGTAGTTATGAACAGTGTAGAGTCATATTACCAAGAACAGTTGTGTTTCATGCCACAGACACTTGTGTGGTTCTCCATGACATCATTATTTCATTAGATGACACTATTGTAACACAACACTACTGCACATCCGTCCACCATCTGCGCTGATTTAAACCTTGAAATTTTTACCTTCAGTTGATTCCACTTTACTCCACTAGTTATGTAAACTAGTCACAAAAATATACAAATGATCATAAGAAAATCATTCACATGGGTATGGACCGCCACTGGGGCCTGTGTCACTTGTTATAGGTCTGTAGCAGCTGAATATGTGGTAGAATTGGAAACTTTGAATTTTCATAGTTCCTTTAATTTGTAGAGAACACTTTTGTTAATATTTTCGAATTTCATCATGCATGTGAATTCTTATACACAAATATTAGTTCCGATTCAGAAAAATAATACAATTTCTTTACCGCTGAGGTTTATACATTGTTGAGTTGTAGCTCTAGAAATTCACACTTACTCTTGCGAGATTATGGTTGGGGGCAGTTGGTGGTGGTCTCCAGCTAGGATGGCTCGCCGTGCACGCAGCAGAGGAATCCAGCAAGCCGCCTCCACAGCCTGCAAAAAGACCAGCTCCACTTAACGAGTCTTTCTGTGTGTCGTGTGAATGTTACACTCAGACAACAGTTCCACTTAACAACTCGTTCTGTGTATCATGTGAATGTTACACTCAAACGCAGAAAGCTAATACGAAAATGTGTATATCATGCAATGAATATTTTTGTACTTTTTATGTTGTAAGCCATATTACTATTAAAATTCTTCCCACGTTTCTGTGATATTTCTCAACTGTTATGATTATATACTGTTGTCTATTTATAGATATTATACATTAGAGTACTGGCTTAACTCTTAGTTCACTGACATTTGCAGTTTCCTTGAAACTGCGCTGAACCACAGATCTAACTACCAATTGAATTTTCAATGAACTGTTGCACCTTCGGGGAAATGTTCAACTGTGTATGTAAGCTGATTTCTCCAGATATTTCTTCACTTGACTGTACTGTAGCTCTGATAAAGGACTAATCGTATGAATCGTAGACAATTTTTTCAAATACAGAAGCATTTAGTATACCAAACTGTTCTTTCGTCTGTTGACTTCTCTTTATGGGGAGTTTGTGGGTACTCATCACAAATATTTGGCTTCAAATTATGGTGTATGAATGACACAATGAGCAAGGTAATCTCGGCTGAAAAATATCAATCAAGCTTTATTTACCAAAAACCTTTTAGTTGTGAGCATTCGTTTATGGTTGTTTGATGATAACCCATGGTATTGAAGTACTCGAGTCCCTCAGTGAAATAGGGAACAAAACAAAACACTAAATCAAATCGAGATATTTTGGCGTGGGAAGATTTAAAATGAATTTTGTTCTCTAAGAATTATTTTCTTATACAAAAATAATCACATCTGTTTGGGAAAGAAATCATATCACGTTGGATGTTTAATTGAGTGAAGATAATTACCTGCGAGCACTCGTCAATGATCACCAGGTCAAAGTGGTCACTGTCCAGGTGTTTCAGGGGCCCGTCGTTGGTGGCGCTGGTCAGCGTGGCGCCCACCACGCACGCGCGTTTGAGGACTTCCTTCATGGCGACTGCTTCCTGTTGCCGCAGCTCTTTGCGCATGAGTCTGACCTCCGCCCGCAGAGCCTGCTTCTCGCCGCGGTTTGTGGACTTCTTCAGAACTGACTGAAATCACATGCGTCACACAACTTTCTCAACGGTAAAAAAAGGTGGAAATATTGTTCATGGTTTGTTTTTTTTTGTTTGGGGGGGGGGGGGGGTTGATTTAACGTCCAGTCAACCATTAAAGGTCCTCACCAGACTTTCTCAATGTTCTTTTACACCACGAGGGTGGTGTCCGAATCTATGCTATGAATTCATATAGAAATCTCACCCCTACACCATTTACCGAGGTGAGAGTTCTTTTACTTCCCACACCACATAGACATGGTATGAGAAGGATTGGCCTTTGATATAGCAGTAAAATTGTTTATGTGGATTCAGAGAAACATCAAGTGTCGGCTAGTGTGGAGCTGAGGGTCTATGGGGAGGTTTAAACCACTGAATTTAATTCTTGAAGTTGGTGAAGACTACGTGGTTGGACAAAATTTCTAGTGGTGGGAGGAAGACTTACTACATGCTACGCCTCGTCTACCAACAGTTTTATTGGCCTAAATGAGGCTCAATTACTATTATCTTTGTTTTATACAAGGGAATAAAATTATACTGAAACTGAAAAACCGCATTTCCATGGAAAAATGGAAATTTCCTATCTCTGTAAAATAAAAATATATGTTACAACTCATTACTCGTGAGGTGACTTCGTGAAAACCCTGGTGGCTGGAATAAATAATAAAGTCTGTATAAGTCCCATCTTTAGAGATCATACTCATCCCCCTGACGGTGACTGCATATGAATACTGGTGTAGGGAACACCTTCATAAAGTCTGTATAAGTTCTATCTTTAGACGCCATACTCAAACCCCTGATGGTGACTACGTACCAGCGCTTTATCAAGGTCCTGCCGGATGCCTTCAGTGACCTGCGCCTCATCGCTGTGTCGCAACACAGCATCCAGTGACAGTTTCTGGATGGAGTCGAGGAGTCGTGCAGGGTGACCAAGGCGAATGACACGTGCCTTATACGCAGCGAGACGCTCCACCAGGTTGTCAACGGCCACGTTAGAGGGCGCACATGCCAGTATCTGTGTAAATAATGCATAGATTACATATATACCTGTGGCTGAACGCATCTTAAATACAAAACTATGTTAGGGTAGGTGTTTCAAATCAAGGGTGGTTGCTTTGTAAACAAGGATGGCCACATAGCGAAATATGACCAATCAGAGATAAGTTTAGATGCGTGTAACAAGGGTGATGAAAACATCTTGCTGAGTCACTTGACAAGGTCAGAACGTGGCTTCAATGACTATCGGTTGTGTAAATGTGTTTGATTAAAGAAATATAATAGGGAAACCAGTTCTCACCTTTAGGCCCTGCTTGATGGCCTGCAGTATAATCTCGACGACAGTGGTGGTTTTGCCAGTGCCAGGTGGCCCATGAACAATGGCCAGTTCTCGCCGAGAGAGAGCGAATTTGACAGCCGCCTGCTGCGACTCGTCCAAATTAGTGTTGAAGAAAGATATGTTGTCTGAAAATAAGGAATATAATCTTAATCCAAGCTTCTAAGAACCAAAAGTAACTCACTGATAATATACATGTATATTGAACCTTGGATATTTAGTATTAAGTAGCATACACCTTGTATGGTATTTACGCAACACTTACTGAATTTCAATTATATATCAATTACTTTTCATATTTCAATACCGTATTAATAACTTGTTACATCCATTATCTCTCTTTCTGTTTTTTATTGGTGTTTCTGTGCATATCTCTATATATAATAATATCACTTAATGTTCCTACTGTGATAGAGACCCACATAATATACTAGCAGGACAAGAGTCGAGATTCAAAGGCTCCTCTACCTTCATCAAAGGCATGTTTCCCGTCACGCGCTGTGTTGAAGGCAGGTCCTAACTCGGCCTCCCCAAACAGCACATCAATCAGCTGGCCGCATGGTCCACTGCGGTAAGCACCCAGCTCAGTGACAGCCCTGCAAACAAACACTCAACTTTCACAAGACTCACTTGATATGCTGATCAATCGAAACAATTCGTCAACTCCGATTGAAACCCACTAATAAACGTTAATAGCGTATACCAGTCCTACTTAATCTCCAAAAAATAATGTTGTTAAAAATAGAAAACATAACAGATATAACAAAGTTAAACCACCTTATTGTCAATGATAAATGCCTAATTGCACCAGTAATTTTGATCACAATAAAACAAGGTCTGGTTGAAAAATAATGCACATCCATGCATAAGTTTTCTTTGTGCCTTCCCATTCACATCTGAATAAATGATACCTCTATATTGGATTTAAAAAAAGATCTTCTTTTTTTTTTTTCATTTAGCCGACCTTTCGGTTTATAGTCAGTACTTTCGAAAATTATTTTGCTGATACCTCTATGTTCTGTTAACAGTATTTTGGGAAATGGAGGACTGAGTAGAACGTGAGTGACTGATATTCGTATTTTGAAGCACTGACATGGAAATAAAACACCAACCTCTTCAGTCTACGGTAGGTGACATCGTTGGCGAGTTTGACGAGTTTGTACTGCAGGTTGTCGTCCAGGTTTGACGTCTCATATGTTTCATCGAAGGCCACGCTGAGGGAAGACGGCGTCACCCGGGATACAATACCTGAACCCAGGGCCTCATTCTCATTGTCCTCCTTAGATAAACTAAGTCCAGCGATGTCACCTACAAGAGAGAATGATTTCCACCTTAAATAAACTAAGTCCAGCGATGTCACCTACAACAAAGATTGACTTCTACCGTAGCTGAATTAAGTCCTGCTATGTCGCCGACATCAGAGAATGACTTCTACCTTAGATAAACTAAGTCCCGCTATATCACCTACAACATACATTGACTTCCTCCTTATAGAAACTAACTACAGCGATGTCACGTACAACGGACATTGACTTTCACCTCAGGTAAACTAGGTCCTGCTATGTCACCTACAACAGAGCATGATTTCCACCTTAGATAAACGAAGTCCCACTTTGTTACCTACAACAGAGATTGACTTGACTAGATAGCACAACAAGAATAAATCAAATCTGATTAACCTTTGCACATTCAGCAAACTCGTCCTTTTGATTGTGCGCAAAGGAATTGTGATTATGAACGGTACTGAGCTTCTATGTCATAACTACCGGCCAGCAAATAAACATGGCTTAATACTATTTGAATGACCTGGACAATCGCCATGAACCAACATGTTTGTGAAGAGTACAATATCTGTTCAGAAGCCACTCCACAATAATATGTGTTGTGCAAATCTTATATGTTTAACGAGGGTAAGATTCAAAGGTCGCTTATCAAATGTTCATGCAAGAAATGATAGACTATGGAACATTCTCTGGAATGTTATAAACAAGTATGTACATGGTTCGAATCAGTTGATATTTTTCGTTACCATCTGCACTCTTCGCCACATTTTTCTGACAATATAGAAAATGAACGTACACAAAGCTGATTATTTAAGTGTTTAAGTACCATCCCACTGTTATATTACTATTTAGATACCGCTCGTTGTGTGGAAGAGCGACGCTCTATTGTCGAACACAATTGATCTAATAAAAAATAAATAAAAGTGTGATCTGCGTCTCTATACCCATACCCATATAGGCATCACTTCCTTTAATTTGATCCACGTACTAACCTGGACTGAAAGAATGTGAGGGAAGATCTTTGCCAGGCCAGAACGGCTCAAACACGAGAACCGTTCTCCCATAAAGTCCTGTGTGAGTGCTCGCCACTCGCAGTTTGATCAAACCTACACCTCGCCGTTCCAACTCCTTGGCTGGCACATTTTCCTGGAGGGATCTACAATGGTAAAAGAGCAGGGTAAATAAGCGGGTGAAAATCTCATGAAATTCAGAACAAGGTGAAGCCTTGCAACAGGGTCTTGATTGGTGTGTTTGACGTGGTATGTTTGGTATATGATATTAATCTAATACGGGTGTACCTTTCACATAAGCAATAAGTCATATGAATACAGGTTGAATTAACGAAGGGGTTTCGATAACAACTGTCAAACCTGTGTTATTGCAGGGACAGAGAAAAATAGAAAAGATGGAGCCTTCTCACACTACCCCAGCTTTTGTAAGGGCCCAGGTCGTTCCAGCCTCCGGCCGCTTTGGCGTGTCCGACCTTGGTGCGCCCGGCCCCCAAATACATTTTGGGTGATAACTATGTGAATAATGATCGTAGAAACACGAAATAAAAGCCAGTGGATAGAGTTCGACCCCCCACATCCAGCTAACATTATGTTTTGCTATTTTTCTTTCAAGAAGTATGGATAAAACTTAGGTAGTAAATTGGAAAGAAATTATATTTAAAAGAAACAAACATACACAAACATATTTCATTACACAGTCTTTCATTTACAACAATATACAGGGATGCAAGTTTTCCCACTAAAGACGGATTTCCCAACATTGAACGTTTGATTTTCAATCTCCAACTAAAAGGGAAATTACATAAAAGATACAAATTCAATGATATATCATCTCCACCTACACCTCCTTTCCTGCCTAAACGTCAGTCGGCCGACCTTTTTAGACGGCAGACTTGCCTAAGCCTTACATAAAATTGACCATTATATATGCGTCATTGCCTTAAATATTGTAGTTCAAATTTCTTTGGGATAGAGATCAGCTTATTTGTATTTTTCTCTAACCTTTTTTTATTTTGCCTCAAATATTCCCCTAATACCGGTACCGGGTAGTCGATCTTAAAACCAGTCACCAATATAAATGACAGGTATCTCTTAAAATGTTATCCAGGTATAGATACTGAAACCAGTTTACTGCCTATTTTTTTTTTTTTTTTGGTAATATTTTCTTTTATTGAACTGAGAGGATTATACATATTTCTCCGTTGACATACGACACTCATGGTCATTTGGTTTCAGTAGCATATTTGACACTTTAGGTCATGAAGCTTAAAGTTTGAACATGTGTAAGTAATTGTCCAATAAAAGAGGCATCAGACATCAATCCTAGTGCAGATTGGTTTTCGTGTCTGAGCCAGATATGATAACAATGTTTCTTTTTCTTTATCGCTCACATATATCCGACTACACCATCTCCTCAGAAGGCCATAAACTAAGTTTCGGTTATTATCATCATAATAACTCAAGCCCCTAGACCAGCAGTCAGGTTGAAGTATACAAACAGGGACAATAACATTTCAAGCCAGCGGATTCATATTGGGTTGATGACCTTATCCATCATACATCTTTTACTGATACTTTTAAATTCCTTAAATGAGGGTGTGTTGCGGACAATAGGTGGGAGTAGATTCCATATTGATGCACCATAGTGGTTTACAGATCTCGCATAAGCATAACAGTTAGGAGTAAGCATTCTGATTAGGGGAGCAGTGCCAGCTCTAGTAAACCGATTTTTTACATCAACATAGTTAATATTTCTTGATCTTTTATACATATAGTTATACATATGGCTTGTCCTTCTATCTTCCAAGAAGGGAACTTTAGCACTGATGTGCAGATCAATTATCGGTGTTCTTATGTTGCTCTGAAGACATACACGGAGACATTTATTTTATCGTCCTTGCAGTCTTTGCAGAATCCCCTTGTTACTACCAGCATACAGGATATCAGCATAATCGTAATAAGGCAAAATACTCATTTTATACATTTTTATAGCAGCTGATTGCGTTATGTATGGTCTTAGCTTAACCAATTCGTATAACCTATAAGATATGGTTTTAGTCATTCGTTCAGTGTGTAGATGATAATCAAGTCGTCTATCGAGGGTTACCCCTAAGTATTTATAGGTTGGTACAATTTGTAGTTTCTGATCATTGAGAAAAATGTGTGGGAGATTACATAGATTATATCTTTTCGTTGAAAAGTACATGATTTTTGTTTTTAATACATTAATACTAAGTTTATTCTGTATACACCATGTTTCTAGATTAGACAAGTCAGATTGTAAACTATTAAACTGCTCATTTATTTCATATCCGTCTAACCTATGCTAAGCCTATGCTATGCCTATGCTAATCAAGAAGTGGTTTTCCCACTTCCCTTAAATAAGATCCAGTCACTCTAAATCACATTCATAAAACAGAATAGCTACCGTATCACTATCGTGAATAACTCAGTGACTGTACTCACTGCCACTTCACGATGACATACCGGTAGGTCTTTACTGGTGCTGTAACTGGTATGCTTGGAACAAACTGACATATATTACCTGGTCTCATCGAGTTCAGCTTGCCTCTCCTTTTCTATTAGTTCCTGGGTTTTCTTCACGAAAGACTCCAATGTTACAGCCATTATTACAAATAGATGCTTGAAAACAAGTTAAAAGTTTGCTCGCACTGTCTCATCCAAACATGCTTGTGTAGTATCGTCACACTAGATGCTGCAGACCTCTTACGGGAAACCAGCTTCAGATTTCCGCCGGAAAACTAAAGCTGGTACCTTAGATTTTAAGCAGCATTATAGGTACCAGCTCAACATGCGACGTATACGTCCACAACATCTAACGATAATATTGTGTATTACAGGAAAAAAATAACATGTCAACGACTTTAATTGAGCTACAGCTCTCCGAAGTGGATCTGTTGATGAGTATGTTCTGTGGAGAGGGAGAGATTTGCTTCGATGACCAAGCCACCCTGGTGAACGCCAGGCGTTTTGTTGACGGAGAACGTAGTGCGCCGCCAAACCCGCTCGCGTTCACCGTGGTGCAGACACTAGCGCCAACCAATGACCGGGTATGTGTTTATAATTGTGATTGAATCTCCGTAGCCACATCCCTAGTTAGATACATTTAAACACACTGTCCATGCTTATTGTTATCGTCACGCCCACTTCTAATAAATTAAATTAAAAAATAGGGTGTTTACCTTAATTTTCTAAATGCAATATATGCCTAAACCACTGATTAAGCCTGATAGATCCCTGGAACCTGATTAATATGCTTTTTAAATTTTGTTTCTAGTCCCAATATTAGCCAAAATATTCAAGATTGAAGTTCTGAATTTAGGGCTGTTTGTGTGACAGCTCGTCCTATATAAGGAAGGCTCAAAAATGGCACAAAGACATCCCCAAAAGCAGCTTCTTAGTAGTCAGTGGCCAAAACCTTGGATTTAAGCAATACTTCAGTTACTACTATTGCTAACAATTTCAGAGTTATTCAACCGATTTTGATCAAATTTTCAGAAGTCATCAGGCCGACTATTGTCCTTACAAGAAATGGCAGATAATGACCTTGATCCTATCTCAAGGTCAAAAGGTCACAATATATCATTTCAAGGGTAGCACAAGAAGCAATATAAATCCTTGATACTTATTATGTTAATTTCTCTTTATAATGTAAACATCTATCTTAGTGCATAAGAAAAGTGCTTAAAATGACCTTGGTCGAAAGGTCAAGGTCATCACAATGAGGTCAGCCATGATCCCTATAAAAAAAATTTTGATTTTGCTAATTTTTTATAACGATGTCTTAAAATGCATGTACTTTATGTTACTTATTTAAAAGCTGACCACCCAAAGGTCACCTCAAGGTCACAGGTTATGACCTTCGGTATATGAGTTCTAAATGGTATCAATAGACTGACTTATCCTTTCGCACACAATCAAACTCAGGTTTTATTTACTTTATCAATGTCTCAGCACCTCTGCATTCAATGTCAAGGTCATTGAAGGTCACATCAGTATAGGTCAGTAACTACGGGTCACTCAGTTTGGGTTGCTTGTGTGGACCACTTAGTATAGGTTACTCAAAAATGGGTCAGTCAATATGGGTCACTCAGCATAGGTCAGTAAATAAGGGTCACTCAGTATAAGTCAGTAAGTATGGGTCACATGGTATGGGCTAGTAAGTAAGCACTCAGTATTAGGCAGTAAGTATGGGTCACCCTGTATGGATCAATCGGGATAGGTCAATAAGAATGGGTCACTCAGTATGAGTTGGTATGGCTCACTCTGTTTATGGCTCACTCTGATATGCTCATGTTTGGCATGCCCATGCTGTCTCAGCATGATGATGCCGGGGGGGGTTCAGTCGTGACAATCTTAAGTTGAGACCGTTTGAGGGGCAAAGTGTTTTGAGGAGGGTCAGTATGGTAGGTGTGTCAATCGGTAGATGTTTCAATAAGTCAGTGGGTCAATTGGTCAGTTTGTTGATCGGAAGGTGGGGTGGTTGCTCAGACGGTGGGTCGATTGTTACCGACTAAACAAACCATCAACCCATCAATTGATTTACTGATCATCCCTCCGACTCATCGTCCCTCCGACCCATTGTCCCTCCGACTGATCTGCCCTCTGAGCGGGGTGGCCCCTTGGGCGGGGTGGCCCCTTGGGCGGGGTGGCCTCTTCGGCGGGGTGACCCCTTGGGCGGGGTGCCCCCTTGGGCGGAATGCCCCCTTCGGCGGGTTGGGCCCTTGGGCGGGGTGGCCCCTTGGGCGGGGTGGCCCCTTGGGCGGGGTGGCCCCTTGGGCGGGGTGGCCCCTTGGGCGGGGTGGCCCCTTGGGCGGGGTGGCCCCTTGGGCGGGGTGGCCCCTTGGGCGGGGTGGCCCCTTGGGCGGGGTGGCCCCTTGGGCGGGGTGGCCCCTTGGGCGGGGTGCCCCCTTGGGCGGGGTGCCCCATTCGGCGGGGTGCCCCATTCGGCGGGGTGACCCCTTCGGCGGGTTGGGCCCTTCGGCGGGGTGGGCCCTTCGGCGGGGTGGGCCCTTCGGCGGGGTGGGCCCTTCGGCGGGGTGACCCCTTAATGCGGGGTGACCCCTTAATGCGGGGTGACCCCCTAAGCGGGGTTAAAATAAACTCTTAATAGAGGGGAAAAATTTCCCTTCGGCAGGGTGCCCCCTTCGGCGGGGTGCCCCCTTCGACGGGGTGACCCCTTCGGCGGGGTGACCCCTTCGGCGGGTTGCCCCTTCGGCGGGGTGACCCCTTCGGCAGGGTGCCCCTTCGGCGGGTTGCCCCTTCGGCGGGTTGCCCCTTCGGCGGGTTGCCCCTTCGGCGGGGTGCCCCCTTCGGCGGGTTGACCCCTTCGGCGGGGTGACCCCTTAAGCGGGATGACCCCTTAAGCAGGGTTAAAATAAACTCTTAATATAGGGAAAAAAATTCCGTTCCTAGCAAAGTGTCGCCATAAGAGGGCTCCCCTTAAGCAGGGTGCCCCTTTAAGGAGGGTGTCCCAGATTTACTGTACTGAAATATTTTTGCTCAGCTCACGTGACCAGTGCCACTTGGCAGTAAAACAATACTGAATAAAGCCACCCCCCCCCCCCCCCCCCCCCCCCCGAAAAAAAAAAAAAAAAGGAAAGAAAAAGAAGACCCTCTAACCCCCCCCCCCCCCCCCCCTCCCCCAGCCTAAAAGAAAAGAACCCAACAATATACAGAATACTGAAAAATATTATTGCCTTCCCAACCCCACCCCATATCAGATTGTTATTTATGTGTAAACCTCTTTTCTGATACACTGCACTTGATAATGGTAGTCTTGACCCAATTTCTTTACTTTGTAAAATGACATGGCCATTTTCAACTAAATTTCCATAGCAATAAAAAAAATTTTATCTCCTGTGAAATATCACCATTCATTAGATAATTTCGTCTAGATTCTGAAACTGACTGCCACCAAAACAAATTCCTAGGATTAAGGAAGTTATAGCTGATTTACTTTGGATTAATGCATAGCAACAGCTACAAAAACGTCACAGAACGTCATGCCCATAGACTCAGCACTGAAACGTGACGTCGTAATATGCACCCAAATAATGCAACCTTTCCACCTTCAAACAAAATCCCATCAAACTAATATTTGTGACATATTTACAAACCAGGTATCAAATGAAAGAGAAACACTTACAGATTCTAAATCTGGGTGCCACCAGAATGAATTACACAGGTTCCATATATCTAAAACCAAGTTCATGCTAGGCTCTTGGTCAAAAACGTTCTACTTGTGGTAGAAACTTAGTTGAAGCTATAAATAGAAGACAAGGTGAATGCGATTTGGTCCAAGTAGGTCAGACGTCAATCATCCCAGATTCTGATGACGTCACAATCGCACGAACGTGCGTCGTTTTCCGTTTTTTCGTGTGCCGTTTTCTGGTCACGTGACCAGTGCCACTTGGCAGTAAAACATTCTGTACTTCTCACCTCATAACTTCGCGAATATTTCACGTAGAATCTTGTGATAAAAAGCAGTGGATTGCTATAGACCTACAGAACACAGTATGTAAGTTTATATTTTGATTATTCTACGCGAAAATATGAATATTTGCCGTATCTATCTATCTATCGTGAGAGTGGAGCTAGTTGCTCCCTCGTGCACCTTCCCGGTTTTCCGGGTCGCTCAAGCAAGTTTTGTTTTGTCTCTAGAGTTGTATGGCCATGGTTACATCGCGGCGACAGGATATTTCACCGTTTTCAGAATATCGATGTCGTAGAAAAGACGGTTAAATAAGTTAGGTAGACAGCAGGATAGGTTGTCAGGTAAGCGTAGCTAATCCAGAATCTCCCTGATTTTTCCTGTACCGGTACTCAATCTCTCTGGTTCCTCCACCCGCAGCACCAGATATGCATCTCTCTACTATATGCTTCATACCATTCATTTCTATTTTAACATATATGTTACCTATAAATCCATATTCCTTTATAACTATCTACTCTACAAAGGACTGAGGCCAGTCTAACCCCACCCTTCTTGTCTGTATTCCGGCGAGGAAGGGCAGTCTTATCTGTGTAATTAACACCAGCTCTTCCCCTCCTTGGTCTTGTGCGCAGTTCTGTAGAACTGCACATGAAAATAGGGAAATGATAAGTTTCATATGCAGAATTTTCTAGAATTAGATTTTGCGATAGTGCATAAAGTTGAATAAGTCATAATTTTACATGACTGATCAGTGAACCATCGAGATTTAGATGAAATCTACCCTCCTAGGTTTTGTCTCTATTCTATATTATTCAAAAATTAAGCATTATGTTCATTTCACAAACAAGTCCAATTGATGAAAAAAATGATCATTAAAGACCTAAAACTAAAATTCCACCCCTAAGACATTCTAACAATTGCCATTGGGCTTTACATATTTAGTATTGAACCTGTATTGACGTTTTGTTTTGTTTTTCAGTCCACTAATAAATCCTATCTTTATTTTACAGGTTGTCATTGAAACTCGATGTAGTCTGCCGTTGGATTATCCAGATACTCTACCGAAAGTCTATACATCTTCTGACAGCGCCTCCCGCTCTGAGCAGAAACAGCTGAACGACCAGCTTGACACCTTCGTGTCCAGTCAGCCTTCAGGGGAGCTCTGCCTCTCCACAATTCTCATGTGGGTCAAGGAAATAGCTCCCAGTGTCATAAGTTCTTCAGTCACCCACAAACCAAATCTCCAGAAACAAAAATCCAAACACACAGGTTGTTCTCGGCTTTGGATCTACAGCCATCATATATATCGGAAGGAACTTCTCAAGAAAATTCCAGTATGTGCCAAATAATTGGGATTAACCGGCTTTTGTTTGCCGGGAAAACCTGGTATTATTTGTGTAGAAGGGTACACTGACTTCTGTGATGAATATTGGCAAAGACTGCGATACTCAAACTGGAAACACATATCCTGTAAACACCGCGACGATCAACCAATCGACAAAGATCAGGAACCTCACGTAGCACTAAATAATTTTCGTCTTTTTTCAACTTTTGAGGAATTATGTTTTGAAGCTCATGGGGATTATGGACTAAGAAATGACTATCACATGGATTTAGGAAAATTTCGTCAGTATTTGCAAAACTACAATTGTGGCCACATTTTTACTATCCTGTTTGGTCTCGATGGTAAATCACCCACTGTATGATGGCGAGTAGAACATATGGAATATAGATCTCCTTAGGAAATGCAATATTCAATATTCTCCTTTATTAAAACAAACTCTCAATGCTGGAATCACGCACACTTAAACCGCCGATTTACATTATCGCATGCCAGAGGAGCAGCACACGCAATTATTTCATTAGTGAAGTCAATTTAATAATAAGTGTTTCAAACTTTTCAGAACAGGATTGTGCGTAAAGACGCATTTTCCCGAACGTAAAAAAAATTCAATAATAAGTTTTGAAATCTTTAATATACGAAGTAAAAGAATTTCATTAGAAAACAATTTCCTTGGAAAATACAAAACTATCTGCATGTGATTGATAGATTTTAAGTTGGGAGTCCACTATGCTATTTAAGATGCACTTTACCCCAGCATTTAACTCCGAGCGTTTTAATGAATTAGGATAAATTCCAAATATGATTTGACACACCAACTAGATCATCATAATTATTCATCTAAACAAGTTTTTACAACCTACAAACAGCGGACTACATTAAAAGTGTGATCTTAAGGTGTTGTTTTCGTATTTATCAATATAAACATACGACTCTATTACCATAACGATAACTCGTTACCATAATTATTGCCGCGAACTAAATTTTGGTATTTCTATTGACTTCCAACTATATTTCCATAATGCCCTAGTGCTTGTGCTTCCTGTTAAAAGTACACTATATTAACATAAGTATATCTGGAGCTTCACTCGATATTTCTTCCCAGAAACAAAACAAAACGCTGACATTATTTTACAGTATTTATTTCTTCCTTTACATTCAATCACTGCTGTCAACGTTCACCGTTTGTAGTCCTGCAAAATACAAAGCAACATTTGATCAGTTTAGGCAGACACAGATATTCAGTGAAACATGTAAACAATTTAGACTTGTTGAAAATCCGTCGGTTATCTGGTGAATAATCTTGACCATCATTCTTAAACAATCAGCTTGAATACAGTAGAACCCCGCATACGGGGACACCTTACTCAGAGTGGTCCCCTCTATTAGATGTTTGATTTCACCCCGTGTAAACAGAGTTTGCTCGGATTGCCTTTTTTAATCAACCTAGGGGACCCTGAGGGTGTATAGGCACCAAGTTTGCTCGGAATGGAGGGTTTTCCCTTAAGGGGTGTTCTACTGTACCAAAGGGGGAAAATATGATTTAAACTATTGACGAGACGATCCAAGTAACAAAGTTGAACCAAAAAAAATAAATTAGAGAGCAAACAATAATGTGCTTCGATATTATACAAATTAGAAATACAACTTGCAAAATTACGTTCATTTTATTATTCTGAATATCTAGAATTCTTGCATGTTTATATTTTACTGCAACTTGTTAGGGTAGTTTAACATCCAATATGCTCCATTAGACCTACTTTGGTTTGATGGTGATAGAATCTTTTATATGAATTTTGGTAGAAATCTTATACCTACACATACAAAAAAGTGAGAGTTCTTTTAGTTCTAACCTCACATAGACATGGTATGAGAATGACTGGCCTTTAATAAAGGAGTAAATCTACCACTGCTGGGGGTAAAGGAGAAGAGTGGCTGCAGTGGGACTCAAACCCACTAAGTTTGTGAGAGTTTAACTGGTTATATAAATGCCTGACTTGAACATTGTGATGAGGACATATGTGATGAGGACATATGTGATGAGGGTTTACAGTTTGTGGGAGACTCGTTATTATAGATGGCTACCTTTGAACATGGAGAAAGGGGCATACATACACAATATTACCATGATTTCGATCTGAATGGCCGTATTCTCCGCCTAGTTGACGCGTAGTAAAACTCTGAGCGATAGCGAGGAGTATTACGTAGTGTCAACTACAAGGAGAATACGGCCACACAGATCGAAATCATGGTAATGTATTTATTACTCGCCTTTCGAGTAATTATAAGGAAAACAAATCTTGTATATCATTAGAAATTATACCCTAGCGCCGTGCTTTGTTTGTATGAATTAGTTCCTATAATGCCAGTCAGGTGGCCCAAAAAGCCGTATTCTCAGGGATGTCAGTTTGAGTCAGGGAAAAAAGTGGAAATATTTTTCATGTGGATTTTTCTGCCACAGAGAGACCAGGAAACATGGATAAAATGTCCCTGTCGGTCATGACATGGAGTCTGTTGGAAGTTTCATACCACTGTTGTATTGGTGTTACTGAGGCTAAATCAATATTATCTTTGTCTGACGTAAGGAAAAGAAATTACATATACTGAATATGGAAAAGTGGATTTCCACGGAAAAGTGGAAAACTGACATCTCTGTATTCTCCAAGGAGATTCCGGAGGTCCGTATTCTACTCAGCGATCTGTAGGCTCCATAGACTTAGTATGGAGACTCCGTATTCGGTGGGTAATAAATAATGAGGATGTCCAGTTTGTGGGAGTTCAGTTATAATAGTAGATGCCTACCCTTGAATGTGGTAACTGGAACGTAGGTGATGAGGGTGTACAGTTTGTGGGGCGAGTCTTCGTCTTCGTTCCTCTTACGTGCCAAGCGAACACGGACGCGGAAGGGCACATTCCTAAAATCAAAACATACACACAAAACTGTCAATATACACAACTCAAATTTTTTTTGTGTGTGTTTCAGTGCCAGGAGAGAATGTCGTGGAGCATACAAGTATTTCTATTTGACACCAGTCTATAGTGTAAATGTAGTTCCGCACCAAATGGAGTAGGGGTACTCTTTAAAGAAATTAATTAAAAAAAGATAACCACACATCATTTCTATGTTCTGCAAAATATCTCTACAGGTTTATTAGGCATTCCTTTGATTTTTTTAACACTTGGTAAGGCTTCAATAACTCAATTCTTACATAAAAAATTGAAACCAATCAGACGTCAGCATTCTAGGTTGCCCATGTTCATAGAAGTATTTCCAACAAAAATCCCACCAACCTACAGCTCTAGGTTGGAGCACTAGGATTCATAGGCCCTCTATCTGAGTGTGCAGGAGGGGGTAGCTGAATAAGGAGTTTTTTAAAGTATTACAGAGCAAGTTTATCTAATATTTAGATTTATGGCAACCTTGAGTCTATGGTGTTCTCAAAATAGACCATTTCTTGAAATTTTCATCTATTTTACACTAAAATGGAAATTCTACCTGCTTTTAGTTCTCACACCACATAGACATGGCATGAGAACGATTGGCCTTTGATATAGCAGTAAATCTACCATTGCTGGAGGTGAAGGAGAAAAGTGGCTGGAACTCACAAAGTCTAACAACCTTGGGATTACGAGTCAAGTGCCTCTACCAATGAGCTAACTCCCCACCCCCAAGCATCTATAGGTTCACTATGGACACTTTGTATTAGGTGGATAATAAATTCAAGGACCCTCCTGCACTCAGCTTACAATCTATGATTGACCTATTACCTTTTGGTTGAGCTAAGATTCTGGTAGGCTCTAACAAATATACATACTTCGAGACTAGACACATACTTTTAAAGGCAACATGGATGATGGTATAAGGCAGTTGAAGAGGTGAATTACTTACTTTACTCCCTTGGACCACATGTGCTTGTTAAGGCGGGTGTCTACACGCACATCAGGAGTTCCCATCATCTTCTCGGCGAATTTCTTAAGTTCCCGGATGGCGCGGGGTGCCCTCCGCTTGAAGCCGCTGTAAACAACAACATAATTGATTCACATTCAGCAATCACAATAGGTTCACATTCAGAAATCACAATAAGTTCACATTCAAAATAAACAAAACACAGAAATACAATAATATAATACATGTATGCTTAGTCTTCATCACATGTTTTACATATACATCTAAAGGCCAAGATTTAAAATTCAATAGGAGACCAGTTACCCTGCCAAGTGTTCTGTGTATGGAATGCAATTACATACTAACTTTTTTAGAATCCAAAGTATATTTTAACTGTAGGCGATTTCAATTGGCAATCAGCAATACCCTAACTACACATGAAAGGTATGTCAGTTGACTGGTTGTTACGCCAACATGGTTTAGAGCATACAGGATCTGAGAACTGTCTGCATGATCATTGGCCATGTGCCTCTAAATGGAGGACAAAACATTGTTTCTATGTTAAACAATCAAGTAGGTAGACCCAAAAACTGGTGGTAAACGATATTACAAATAGTTGTATAAACCAATATCATTTGGCTGGGTCTTGACGGATTCCTAGAAAGTAGTTATGAATCATTCCAACTTCTTTTTGTGTGTAAATATGCTGTATAAACCATCCACTCATATACCTGCTGCCCTCCCCTTTGCATTTTGTGATGTGGCAAAAATACATGAATAGCACATCAAATATATATTTCACCTGAATAATGGCATTTTCTTGAGTGTAAGCAACTGTCAGTGCCACTTATGGAAATGGTAATTGTAACACCAATGATCAATGTAATCCAAGATTACGTGAACATCTGTTTCAGTATGGCCATTTCACACACACACCCCCCCCCCCCCTCCCCCCTCTTTCAAATGAGGCATATCATATTATATTATGATTGAACCATTTTTAGATGTAGAAATATATCCATAAATGAGTTCTTCAAAATAGATCTGTGACTCAAAAATTGCCCCGCCCCCCCCCCCCCCCCCCTTAAGTCCAAGCTTTCACAGAAAGCCTTTATTACTACAGCGACACCCGAATTTCACTACTCCTCTATCTAAAATTCACCTCACATTCTCGCTATGTAAAGAAAGAAAAGCGGGTACACTAATAACGCCCTGGTGAGCTCTGAGTCTGCTCGGGCAGGTTAAAGGGGCCTGTGAAGACGGTACCTGGAGAACTGAGCCCACAAGAGAACAGAGCCAGAGGTGCGAACTGAGCCTTCAGGAGAACTGAGCCTGGGGTTGAGATTAAGCGCTACCAACTGAACCAGGGCCCTATTTTTCAGTGACAACAATCGTTCATAATGACATCGGAAATTCACTTCCCGTAGGAACTAAGCCATGAAACTTTAACACGAGTAAGGGATACATATGACCAATAATCGTACCAAATATGAAGAAGATCATAACTCCGCGAATACTTAACGTATTAACGTGGGACAGCCCAGCACGAATACAAGAGAACTGAGCCTGCAGGAGAACTGAGCCAGAGGTGTGAATGCGAACTGAGCCTTCAGGAGAACTGAGCCTCCAAGAGAAGTGAGCCTGGCTCAGTCAGTGCTGGGCTGTAGTAGCGTGTTACTCAGGATATTTAAAAAAACTGGCACACCGCGATGTCACGCTTGCGGCATCACGGCATGTCATGCCAACCTACCCGCGAATATCTTTGACTAACTCATAATTTCGCTTATAATTGAAGTAGAGATACGAGAAAACGACCATAAAATAGCTAAATACCGCAATGCAGTTGGTATGGTTATATTTTCATTCAAGAAAGACAACAAATGATATCATGCCATTTTCTGTCACGCATTTTGCTGATCGCTAGGTGCACCTATTATCGCTCTTGCGAATACAGATCTAGTCTCAAAGAAAACAATCAAAATCATGTACAACTTCCATCCTATAAAGAACAGGGTTTACAGTTGGGGTAGAACAAAAAGGTTGAAAGGCGCGCGGTCTATACCTTGCAGGTTACAGGAGTGTGTGACGTTAGTGAGTGCGAAGCTAGGTAGGCCATGATTCTGAAAACAAGAGATATTTAGATTCTCTCCACCCCCCCCCCCCCCCCCATGGAAACCAGAAAATGAGGGGCCCACTACACCCAACTAAAGTCCCCACCCTCACCTCACAAAAAAAATCAGTTAGCCCCCTTGGAAATAATAGAAGAAAACAACATAAAACCCCACCCACCAAAAACAGTCCCCCCCCCCCCCCCCATAGAAATGACCAAGAGAATAGACTATTACAGGGTATATATTTTACATGAATTGTATACCTGTATAGACTAACCTATTTATATTTCCAATGTAGAAGTCAATATATTTATTAATAATGATATAAGGAAGGTCTCAGTAATTATCATCATTATAGTCAACATTCAAGCCTACATATATCTTTACTATAAATCCTCAAATATTACATATCCTATGAGAGTGATAGTGGACAAATTTGACATGGTATCCACCCATAACAAATGAGCTTTTTTTTTACCACATTGGTCCACAACCAGTCTTCTCTCCCCCGCCCCCCCCCCCCCCCCCCCCCCCCCGCCGAAAAATGACCCGCGAATGCGCGGGAACAGACTGGAGCTTGACTGAGCTGGTGCTTGGTGACTCATGACTTATGTAGTAGGGCATTGAGAACCAACGGGAACAAGCTTGCACATGAGCTAGACATTCTAGCCAATCAGATGGCTAGAAATATTCAGTGCAGGGGTGAATTTGCTGAGATTTGTCAGATTCTCAACCGATCAGCTGAAGGTTGAAGTGGAAGGCAGGCAAGGAGAAAGGGGCTGTGGGTAGCAGCCTACTGCTGGGGGTGAACAGCTGGACGTTTATGGAAGGTTGAATGCATGAGGATTCTTTGTTAATGATAGGTGTCTGTAGTTTCTAAATTAGCTGAAAAAGTGGATGACCTGGCCTGGGCCTGGGTGAAAATGTTGAAATCACACCAAATAGTGGAAGTCTGTAAACCCTGAAGAATATACTAATATATATATATATATGAATATACTAGTATAGTCTCACTGTGACCAGAAAAGGTTGCAAATAAACCAAAAAGATGCCCAGGCTCAGTTCTCCTGCAGGCTCAGTTCGCACCTCTGAATCTCAACCCCAGGCTCAGTTCTCCTGTGGGCTCAGTTCGCACGTCTGGCTCAGTTCTCCTGCGGGCTCAGTTCTCCAGGTACCCCCAGCACTGACTGAGGCAGGCTCACTTCTCTTGGAGGCTCACTTCTCCTGAAGGCTCAGTTCGCAATCACACCTCTAGCTAAGTTCTCTTGCAGGCTCAGTTCTCTTGTATTCGTGAAGACAGGTCCGACCTTATTCTCTAGTATTAGGTATGCGTTCGGGTTGTGAACCATAGCTAGTGATGACACTGCTGTTCTCTACTCACATGCCGTGGATCCGCTTGTGAATGTTGACGGTGTATTCACGAGTAACCACCTCGTTCATCGCCGACTTTTTACGGCTCTGCTTCTTGTCAGGTGCCATCTGTGTAAAAAAACAAAAACAAAATAATCACAATCAGCTTCTATAAAAACAGACAATATTAGTAAAGTAAAGAATGACTTGCGAGACTCATTAGACCATATTCGCCCACGTTATGGTAATGATTAGGTAAAATATTCACCCCTCATCTCCATAAAGGAGGATGTTCAGGGCTGGTTTCACTGGCAGAAGGGGCCACTGTCGGACGAATGTCTTGACAAAATCTGTGTTTACAAGCATTTTGTATCGATTAAATATGTACAATTCCCGATGTCTAATAGTATTTTAGTCACCAAATATGACTCTAACACCTGTAAATAAAACATTCCAAACGACATTATAAAAGGCCCAGCGGCGGATCCTAACAGTTTCAGTCTTGTTTACAAAGGGCGCGAGAACTGGGTCTATTATCGCCCAACAACACACGTTGTCCCACAAGTGTCGGCAAAATACAGCAGACTACAGATTACAAATGAACATTGACAATATTGAATACTATCATATCGTTGCGTTCACATTTTCAATGGGACAGTCCAGTGGCTATCATAAGTTTATTATTCACATCTAACCATAGCTGAGCCAACGGGAATCGTGTCAGTGGGCTAACTGGTGACTGTCAGATCAAAACATGTTTGCGATTTACTTAAAGTTTCTTTCAATGAATATTGTCAAAAATTATCACCAGACGAAATTCACACTATATTCGTGAATCACTGACAATATAACGCCGAAGTTACTGACAGTTTGAGGATAATCATAATTCATTAAGTGGGTGGAAACAGAGTAAACCTATACGTAAACATTGTGAAACTCATGTGGATTCGACCGGTCATCCTCATATCAACATTAAGTTTTATCACTTTCTGTACAGTCAACCCACTAAATAATTTATTCATCGTGGAGAAATATATGTCTCTGATAGTTTGATGGTGTATTTTTAAAAGTATGTCTCCTATTATTTTCGATGATGATCGATTTATATTAATCGTAGCCCACATACCTTGTTGGTTCAATATGGCGAAGGGAAGGAAAAGGGCAGTATGTACCGCCCGACACGCCATCTGGTGGTTGTGGCGCCATCTTGTGGATGGTTTGAGAAACGCGATTTTCCTGGCTATTGGTACTATTGCAGATCTATACTGGTGTAGTCTTAATCAATATATGATTCAGAACAAAACCATATCCCTTTGAAAAATGAATTGATGTAAAGGAAAAGTTGGCTCCTCCCCTAAACAAATTGAAAAATATGTTCTCTGTCTAGTCCCATGGTTGGCCTACTGTATTGGAAAACCGCTCCCCCAAAAAGTCCACCCCCAACAGAAATACAAATAAAATTGGACCCCTCTTTGAAAAAAACAAAAATAAATCTCCCCCCCCCCCCCCGTAAAAATAAATCCCCCCCCCCCCCCATTTAAAAAAAAGATTGCACACGCCCTCCTGGATTTTTTTGATTTTTTAATTTTTACACAATGTTTTGAACAAATGAAGGAAACACCTCACCTCCATAGAAATCATTTCCACAGATGTATTTCTGGATTATTATTATGTTTTTTATATAACAGTGTACCAGCAATTTGGCCTACCCTTAAAAAAAAGGTAGTAGCCAGAGCATACCGGTAGCATGGGTTAATGTCCATGCGTGTATAATACTGCGTTAACACTTATCTGTATAGTATGTTGCCAATATTTACTCACAATGCATAACAAGTAGCAGATGGATTGCCATCGTAGACAGAGAAGCGCATAATTCTAAATTAATAGCCTTTTTTCCATGGGCTGGTTTCACACTTTATCTGTCTAGTTATGCAATGCCTGCAACCAAACAAATACCTGGAAACATATTCTTTAGCATTGGATCACTGAGTGTATGAGCTTGATACGTTTATAATACCAGTACATGTACATTATTTAAAGCTTAGATAACACAGGAACACCAAATTTGGATACACAATAATACATCGGCAGGCGTAGCTATCATATGCTTATCTTTTTCCAAGTCAAAACTAAAATAATTATCATCTATAAAGTTTAGACGCACCTAAAACACCTGTCTTCTGATGAACAACAATTTTCTGATTTCTATCAGGAGAAATCTAATATAATTTGAAATATATTAGTAGAAATAACTGAAATTTCCATCTCAGGCATCAAATTTCCAATTTGAATATTTGTAAAGTATGTTAAACTGCAATAATTGTAGGATATGGGTCTATCATCATGCAACAAACGGCAACCACTGAACACCGGATCCTGTAAATTTAACAGTAAATAGACTGAATTATGGGATACCCCAATAAGTTCTATAGATATTTGTAATAATAACACATACATACTTGTTATTACCTATTAGTTGTTGCTGCAATGGCTTGCCATAGCTCCCCACGCCTGTAGTTTCACATCCCTACACTTCTATTGTTTTGTTTTCGTTTCTGCTACACACCACCATCTTGTAAGACACTACTCTGCACAACTGTGAGTATTAAACTCTAAGTACTCAATCAAACTGATTCCCATGTTCACTTCATGGTGTCAGAAGTGGGATGACCATCTAGTGACAACTCTACTGTGTTTAAAAGCCACAACAATCTAAGTTTCACTATGGAATCTTTTGGCCTGCCCCAACCCACTATGAACTGGGAATCTCCAGCCTTAAAGGAGACTTGGGCTTAGTTTGAGCAACATGCTAGGCTAATGTTTGATGGCCCCCTCAGTGAAAAAACACAACCTCAGCGAATCAGCTACCTACTCCTGTAGGTTGGTGAGAAGGGCCGTGACATTTTCTCTACATTTAATTTCTATAATCGTGTGCAAGCAACCCATGAGAGTGTAGACAGCTTCGTGACAGATGTGAAACTGCTAGCTAAAGACTGTGGTTTTCTCGGTGACATCGTCGACGAGATGATACCGGACAGACTCGTATATGGCACTAATTCTCACAAAGTTCGCGAACGTTTCATTAACCGTGGGGCCGATTTAGACCTACCAACTGCGCTCAACATCGCACGTGCCTATGAAAGCGCACAGAGCCAGCTTAAGAAAATGACAGGTGAAGCAACTCAGGTCCAGATGGTAAAATCTGACCGGAAAAACTGGAAAAGAGGAACAGGTACTAGTAAAAAAGGGGAAACAAGCAGTGTTACTAAACCTGACAGTAAGACAAACAAACACGGGAATGCTGGTCAACAGTGCAGAAACTGCGGATATCCTCCACACAGTAACATGGATAACTGTCTGGCCCATGGGAAACGTTGCAGCAAATGTCAGAAAAAGAACCACTTCGCAGGAGTTTGCCGTCATAAGACCATACATACTGTAGAAGACGCCAGCAGCAACAGCGACAATGGTGAGGATTTCTACATTCAGTGTGTCAACTCAACCACTCAAAAGGATCAGGCATTCTCGAAACTCATTTGTAACAGTACCCAAATGCCTTTCAAGATTGACACCGGTGCCCAAGTTAACGTGCTGCCCAAAGACAACTTCGACAAGTTAAACGTTCAACAGCCACTGATGCAAAGCACTGTGACCCTTCGTGGATATGGTGGCCAGAAGCTTGCTACTCTTGGCACATGTGACTTAGACTGCACATACAAGGATGTCAACCGCAACCTGCGATTCCACGTTGTCGATGAAGATGCCCCTGCAGTACTAGGTTTAAAGTCATGTGTTGACATGAACCTGGTAAAACTCATACTCACCCATCCAGACAAGTATGACCACTGATGATGAAGAACTGAACAAGCTTCTCACAAAATATCAGGACATATTCCATGGGATCGAAAAATTTCCTGGTGAACACTCATTCACTTTACGTCCGGACGCAGAACCTGTTGTCCACCCACCTCGTAGGGTACCAGTAGCCCTCCGCGACAAAGTGAAACAGGAGCTTGACCGCATGGAGTCCAACGATATCATCACAAAAGTCACCGAACCAACTGACTGGGTCAACTCAATGGTTGTTGTGCAAAAATCCAACGGCGACCTACGTGTGTGTCTTGACCCTAGAGACCTGAATAAAGCTATCAAACGTCCATACTACCCAGTCCCAACGCTGGATGATGTCACAAGCAAATTGGCCGGAGCCAAACACTTCTCAGTGCTGGACGCTCGCAGCGGTTACTGGCAAATCAAACTGTCAGATGCTTCTTCAAGACTGACAACATTCAACATGCCATTCGGTCGATACCGATACCTGCGTATGCCGTTTGGAGTAAACTCTGTGCAAGATGTTTTTCAGCGACGGGTAGATGAGACGTACGAAAACCTTCCATGTGTAACCGGAATCAGCGATGATGTCCTGGTGGCCGGTTCAACGAAAAAGGGACACCTGGAAACACTATGTGCAACATTCCAGCGTGCCCGTGAAAGTGGTCAACGCTACAACCTCAGCAAGTGCCGATTCAATGTACCCCAAGTGAGGTACTATGGCCACATTATATCAGCTGACGGTGTCAAGGCAGACCCCAAAAAGGTGGAGGCCATAGCAAACATGGCTGCCCCAACCAACAAGACTGAGTTGCAGACCATACTGGGTATGACAAACTACCTGGCAAAATATGCCCCTAACCTCAGCGACATCACAGCACCAATGCGTGATTTGCTCAAGAAGGAGTCAGAGTTTACATGGGACGCCCAACAGGAAGCCGCACTCACAAAGGTGAAAGACATAGTGACGAAAGCCCCCGTGCTGGTTTTCTATGATCCATCAAAGGAGCTGACACTCCAAGTCGATGCTTCGGAAAAGGCTACAGGTGCCACACTCATGCAGGAAGGTCGACCAATTGAGTATGCTTCAAGAGCACTGGATGCCTCCAAACAAAATTGGGCTCAGATTGAACGCGAAATGCTTGCCATTGTACATGGATGTGAGCGATTCCGTCAATATTTGTATGGCCGCAGGACAACGGTAGAGTCTGATCACCGACCCCTTGAGGCAATCATGAAGAAACCTCTGTCCTCTGCCCCGAGACGACTTCAGAGCATGATACTGCAACTGCAACATTACAGATATGATCTTAACGTGGTTCACAAGCCTGGAAAAGAAATACCTGTGACAGACTGCCTCAGCCGAAATCTCGTCAAAGATGCCAAGCCAATTCCAGATGAATTCTCCAAGAAACTCGACGTGGCAGTCCACCAACTGATTGAGACTCTACCTCTGAGTGATACAAGACTGGCAGAGATCAAGACAAAGACAGGAACTGACCAGAACATGCAAGTCCTCAAACATTTCATTCTCGCTGGCTGGCCCAGCCAAAGGAAGGACTGTCCCCAAACAGTCATCGAGCACTGGAACCACCGAGATGAACTTGTGTTCCAGGATGGCATGATCTTCAAAGGAGACCGTATCGTCATCCCCAAAGAGATGCGTGCTGACATGCTCTTGAAAGTACACGAGGGCCACCTCGGAATCGAGAAATGCCGTGCCCGAGCACACATGGCACTATTCTGGCCTGGCATGAACATGGACATCGAGCAGACTGTCGCTAACTGCACAACGTGTCAAATGCATCGCACAGCCAACTCGAAGGAGCCACTGCTCAACCACCCTGTACCAAGTTTACCATGGCAAATAGTCGCTTCCGACCTCTTGACTTTTGATGGAAGGGACTATGTACTGGTTGTTGACTACTACAGCAACTACCCAGAGGTCGAATATTTGCCAAACACACAGTCTGCAACTGTTATAAATAAGATCAAAGGAATACTGGCACGCCATGGGAAATGCTTGAAGTTTGTGAGTGACAATGGGCCACAATACACAAGTAGCGAGTTCAACAAATTTGCAAGTGAGTGGGGTTTCGATCATGTCACCTCAAGCCCCACATACCCTCAGTCAAATGGTCTGGCTGAGAGAACCGTGCAAACCATCAAGCAACTTATGAAGAAAGCAAAAACAGAGAAGAAAGATGTCTACTTGGGTCTTCTCGAGCTGCGAAACACACCTGTGCATGGTGCCATATCACCTGCCCAGCTCTTGATGTCAAGGCGACTACGATCATCAATACCCTGCACTGATAAACAACTACGTCCTGCTATCACAGCGCCAAGCACCATCGAGAGTATGCTGGAACGCAAACAGATAGTGCAAAAGGTATACCATGACAGAACTGCCAAGGACCTACCACCACTCCATAATGGCGAGCATGTTCGCATCCGCACACAAGGTCCGCACCCACACTGGGAACCCGCTGTCGTGATGGAAACACCGAAACCAGAAATACCCCGGTCCTACATTGTCCAATCTGAACGCGGTGGCGTCTACCGCAGGAACAGGAAGCACCTCCTAAAAACAAGGGAAACCCATATCTTCAGTCCTCAGGAACTGGATGATGACCAATCAGACTCTGGTCAAGTAAATGGCTCCCACCAACACCCAGAGCCACAAAGTGCACCTACCGTGCTGAACCCAGCATCTCCAGGAACACCAAATACTACTACCCCAGCTGATGCTTACAAAACTAGAGCTGGCCGAGTGCCAAAACCCAGAAAGATCCTTGACTTATAAACATTCCAGACTCAAAGACTAGTCTAGTTCTATACCAAAGATATGAATGTTACACTAGTCTCACATATCTCATAGCTGTTATTCCAAACACTATGGCCCCATACATATTTTGGGTGTTTTCTAGTAATCAGGTAGAACATTTATAGTAGTTGTTATTCAAAAGCTACAGGTCCAAATATATGGACACTACTTTGGTAAACTATTATTTGTCTACTCTTTGGTACATAAGACATTTATGTATACTCACATATACTTACAGAGACTGAGTTCACAAAGAGAATTCCAAAGACTATCTTTTATTCTTTGATAAGGGGGATGTAATAATAACACATACATTCTTGTTATTACCTATTAGTTGTTGCTGCAATGGCTTGCCATAGCTCCCCACGCCTGTAGTTTCACATCCCTACACTTCTATTGTTTTGTTTTCGTTTCTGCTACACACCACCATCTTGTAAGACACTACTCTGCACAACTGTGAGTATTAAACTCTAAGTACTCAATCAAACTGATTCCCATGTTCACTTCAATATTGATGCTCAATAGCACATCATGCTAAAGAGGCATGATCCTAATAAGATCTGCTTGGAGTTCTCCCCCACATAGAGACAGACAGAGCCAGACCAAAGATAATCCTCTCACAGATTCCAACATTGTGCAATGGCGCAAGGTTTGCTGGTCCCTAGATTTTGACTAAGGGAGCGTTCATTAATTATCGCCCGGGGTGTTGTATTGTGTACTACATATACTGCCATCTGGTGTTAACTGCCAGTACTACTAAAGATTGTGGGGGAGAATAAAACTCACTTCCAGTTTTGCCTAGTCATGTGTTCAGACTCAATACTTGATAACACAACATGGTGGCAGCGGTTTTGTGATGAATATACAGGATAAGTACCCACTCTAAATGGTATTTGCTCCCTTAGACTTTGATCTACCTGCTGGTATGTTTGTTGGTTATTGAAACTCACCAGGTTTCTTGTAAAACTCTGTCAACGTGCCAACTGCACGCATTATCACTCAGCAGCATGGTTTAGCTGGAAATCTTGACAGTCATTGGGAATTGTCACTGGTATTTCTGCAGGACTCGGTGACTCTGTAGGATTCTCATAGACGTGTGTGTCTACATCATCTCTGTGCTGTCAGCAATCTGCAGTGTGTTTTTCAAGTGACAGTACTAAACTCAGTGACAGTGTAATCTGTGTGCTGGCTTGTGACAGCCTACTACTGTCAGTTTCCCATCTCTTGGATCACCATGGCCACTGCACTTCCCGACTACCCATCATTTGAGGGTCAAGAGGGCCCTTCTCTAGCCACTGAGTGGGAGGATTGGTTGGAGGGGTTGGATTCTATGTTGGTTGCAATGAAAGTGACTGAAAATAATGAAAAGTTTGAAAAGCTCTACCACTATCTAGGTTCTACTAGAAAAGTTTTGAAGAAACTAGATGCAAATGGCATTCAGGGTAAGGATTATGCTTTAGCAGTAGCAGCCCTCACCAAGCACTATAGTCCCCAGAGGAACTCTATCTATCTCCTCAATCAGTTGTATCACATGAGGCAAAATACTGGTGAATCTATGGATCACTTCTATATGAGAGTAAAGGAGCAGATCCAGTTGATAGATATTCAAGCTAAAACAGCTGCTCAAATTGAGGAACTCTTAACTCTTGCACAACTTGTGAACTCCACAAATGATGCAACTCTCAGAACAAGAGCTCTTAGGGATGGTGACTTGAAGCTAAAGAACTTTCTTGAAAATGCACGTGCTCATGAGATGGCTAAGCGCCAGTCTAATGAGATAGGTGGGACTGCTGAATCACTAGCAGTCAAAAAGAATTTCATATCTCAAAAGAAAAAGCCTAACCCTCAAATTGCCAAGAAGACCCATGGTACTTCCCAGACATCATCAGAATGTCAGTTTTGTGGTAGAGGGTCACATCCTCGTGCAACCTGTCCTGCAAAGAATTCTGTCTGTCATCACTGCAAACTCAAAGGACATTTTGTAAAGGTATGCCAGAAAAAGTCTGTCAACCACGTTGCAGGTAGCATGTCTGATGACACCTCATGCGAAGACTCATCTCAACTGCAACAAGAATTTTTCTTGGGTATGGTGATAACTCTAATTGACACCAATCTGTTCAAAAGACTTTTCTCGAAGGAAATACTGAAACCATCAAAATCACCGCTCATGGGTATTTCCCTGCAACACTCAGATATCAGGACCACACTCATCAATAATGCCTCTCATTTGCTCAGTTGCAAGGCCTCAACTGCTTTTGGCCTTGTAAAATTCACCTGTTCAGTGTATTATGAGAAATTTCCTTCACTTTTTAATGGTCTAGGTAAGATGGTGCACCCCTACGAAATAAAACTCATGGACAATGCTGAGCCGTATGCAGTTCACACTCCACGTCGTGTGCCCCATCCAATCTTGCCTAAGCTGGAAAAGGAACTCAAGCGACTCCAGGACCTCAATGTCATATCTCCAGTGACCAGTCCCACAGAGTGGTGTGCTCCAATTGTGGTCGTTCCTAAGCCTAATGGCCTAAGACGTTAGACTCTGTGTGGACTTGACGAAACTCAACAAAGCTGTGCTCCATCCATGTTATATCTTGCCTTCCGTTGACTATGTGTTAGGTCAACTTGGGAATGCCAAGGTGTTCTCGAAGCTCGACGCCAATAGTGGATTCCACCAAGTAGTGCTCACAGAGGAATCCAAGCTCCTCACTACATTCATTATGCCATTTGGTCGTTATGCTTATAATCGACTGCCATTCGGTATTACATCAGCACCCGAATTCTACCAGAGGCAGATATCACAGATACTGGCAGGACTGCCCTGGACAGTCTGCCTGATGGATGACATTCTAGTTGCTGGCTGCGATGAGGCCGAACATGATCTCCACTAATCAGGCTTGCAGCTGCAGGAGTTACCCACAATAAGGAAAAGTGTGAGTTCAAGAAAACAGAAATCAGCTTCCTTGGTCAAATCGTTTCTGGAGATGGTATCAGAGCTGATCCTGGTAAGGTAGCTGCCATCACCGAAATGGATACTCCGAGTGACATTTCAGAACTACGGAGGTTCCTGGGTATGGTCAACCAGTTAGGAAAGTTCACTCCTGACATCACGTCTCTCCTGACCTCTACGTGATCTCTTTCAACTTGGCAAAGACCAGTATATTGTTCTAGTGGACATGTACTCAAGATTCCCAGAATATGCCAAGCTGGAGGAGACTACATCTCGTTGTGTGATTAACCATCTGAAGTCATTCTTCGCACGCCATGGTATTCCACGAATACTGTGCTCTGACAATGGTCCCCAATACAGCAGTCAAGAATTTGCTGCATTTGCTACAGACTATGGCTTCACTCACATAACTAGCTCTCCTTACCATCCCTCAGGAAATGGTGCTGCTGAGAGAGCTGTCCGCACTGTGAAAGACCTTGTGAAGCAACCGGATCCATACATCGCCTTGCTCAACTATAGGAATACTCCTCTACACATTGGGTTCAGCCCAATTGCTGATGAGTCGTCGCCTAAACACCAAGGTGCCAGTTCTTCCATCTAAACTGGAACCGGATCTGCCAGAGAAAGTGACAGTCCGTGTCCGTGAGGACAAGTACAGGGAAAATATGAGCTCTAATTATGACCAGCGTCATAATACTAGGCCACTCACAACCCTCCATCCAGGCAGTGCTGTATGGATAAAGGATAGGGGTGAGACAGGTACTGTTGAGGACAAAGGTGGGCATAATAGGGCATATGTGATCAGTACCCCCAAGAAGACATATGTCCGTAATCGTGTTCAGTTGAATGAACTACCACCAACAGTGAATGAACTCCCCTCAAGTGTGCCTCAGGCAGTGCCAATGCCTGAGAAGGCTGTAGAGAACAGTCCCAAACCTGTATCTAGCCCAAAGACTGTTGTAAAGACTAGGAGTGGGAGAGAAATAAAAACTCCCGTGCGCTACCAAGACTAATGAGACTGTCCATAATTTGATTTCAGCTTGAAAGATTTTAGACATATGGTTTATGTTTAGTTAACTATATTTTAATCTCAGAGTTTATAAACTCAAGTAAACCCATATGGTAATGCCTTATGCAAATACTCATAAGTCATATTTCATTAGTCAACAGTATTATATACTATCTCATATCACTGTATCTATCAAAACCTTAAATGGTTATTAGCCGTTGGTGCTACATATAAAGTTGGATTCTCCTAGTCAGCTTCGAAAAAAGGGAGATGTTGTATTGTGTATTACATATACTGCCATCTGGTGTTAACTGCCAGTACTACTAAAGATTGTGGGGGAGAATAAAACTCACTTCCAGTTTTGCCTAGTCATGTGTTCAGACTCATACTTGATAACACAACACGGGGGGCACAGTTTTTCGAATACTGATCGGTCCACCCATGGGAATACAAAAAAAAAAATGGCCCCTTCCCTTGGAATACCAAACAAAAATTTGCCCCCCCCCCCCCCCCACAGTTTTACAGGAGAGTCATTGGAGAGCTTATATATGAGAGTGGTTCCTGTGTCCTGCTTTTAACATATGACTTTGAATCATATACATGATTTAAATGATGAATTTACCATGCAACTGACAGCAACAATTTTCAGATTAATGCACAAGGTAACTATAGTTTCAATGTCAGTCATTGCCATCTGGAATACACTCTGTTGGAGAGGTGCTCACAGTTGCACCACTGGCAACAAATAGTGGATAATGTCAGCCCTTAAGTATTCCTTGACCAGTTTTACAGGAGAGTTATTGGAGAGTCTATATATGAGAGGTTCCTGTGTCCTGCTTTAAACATATGAATTTGAATCATATACATGATTTGAATTGTAAGATTCTGCTAATGTTCTAACCTGAAATGAGTGATGCAACCCTTGCCAAATTGAGGCTGTAGTTGGCAGCTAGCAGTCTTGCTGGAAGCCCCCATCTCTCCTGTACCTATATAATCAATCATAAAGCTTGACTACCTAGAACCTTATTCTCCATCACGTCACTTATTGAGACTTCGTTGTTCACATTCAACTTTCCATCAGCAACTGCTTTCTCGATTTATGGCATCAGTTGGTAGTCATCAGGCTCCCTTACAGAATCTCAAAGGACCTTCACTGTTTCTTGTAGCAGTATCATTGACATGCAAATACGGATGTTCTGGCAATTTGTTATAGTCTGGCATGGTGTGAGGGATCTTTGGAATGAGTGGATCAATCTATGGTGTGGCACTACAAAAGGAAGTCCCATTTTCTTGCATGCAGAACCCCCTTAAGTACTCAATGTAGAGTTCTCAATAAAGAGATCTCTTTGCTCATAGTGCTCTTCCATAAATATGGTAATCTTATTGAGATAAGCAGCAACAAGGGTATTTTGTAGCACTTGATGTTGTAGTAAATGTTCCTAATTCATCAATGTTGAAGAAAAAACTAATGATCTTGTGAGACTGCATTGATTCTGGGACAAATGTTAATGTTCATCCATTGTTGTCTCCCTCCACATAAGTCTGTCAGACTGAGGGAGGGTGGACACCCATCTCGAATTGGCTAACAGGACTGTGACCATAGACACTGAACTAGTTACCTTGTGCATTACCGTAATCATTATTATAGTTGTACAACTAAGCTGATTTCTTGTAATATGATATGAATGCATTTCATAACTTCAATTCTTGTCATTGAACACAAATATGGGAGTTTGCCTCCATGTTTAGCTAAAAATGTCGACCTCATGACTGAATTGGTGAAAATTGTTGGCCCCCCTTCCCCCATGGAAACACCAAAGAAAATGTTCGCCACCCATATTGGAATACCCAACAAAATTTCCCCCCCCCCCCTCCCTTGGAATACAAAATTATTGAACGCTCCCTAAATTGTGATCTGTTGTACTCATTCAGCTAAGCCAATCCTGATTCTTAGAATAATGCCGCCAACTTCCACCAATTAGCCTGTCTAGTAACAAATTCACTAGTTTCCATATAAGCTGGAATCCCCAAAAAGCAAAATGTGGGTGAGGGGGTGCACTATTAGACTGTCGAACTGATGTCATCCCACAGTTCAAATATGTTGTGCTGAAATTTTGTGATTTAAAAAATAATGGTTTATGTTTACATACCCACAAAGGTAAGGTGTTTAAAAATAAGGATTCCAGAATAAAGGCCCAACAGGCAACACTAATTGGCTTAGACGTTTTACTCAGAGTAAGTCACTCGTTTAGTGATGTCACATGGGGGACACCTGGTGAGAAATTGAAGAAGCATCATTTGCTTCGACTTTGAACTCTCTTGATCTAGTGTTAAAGGCATATCCTACAACTCACCTTGTGATTTCTAAACAATGTCAATTATTAGTCAAAACTGATTTCTTGTAATTTATTCTAATTCTACATGAGTAAATTTAACATTTTGTCAAGTTTATCTAAACCCAATAGGTAAAATATGCCACTTTGCATTTGCTTGATTTACATAGGAAATCTACTGAAAAATATGGTTTTCTTCAATTCTTTCAAAAACAAGGATGGTGACCTATGATTTTTAAAACATAAATAAGTAGTACTATATATGTACTATATTCTGTGCAAATTTGAGGAATATGACATGGGCTTTATCATGTGAAAAAATACTTTTTAGAATTTCTATATATTCTTATATAAAATTATCATCCTATTGATCTATAAATCAAAAACTAGCACGGTCACCCCCGATTTTTAAGTTAGGTATGTGTTCCACAACACTTGGAGATCATCATATTAAATTTTCCGGAAATTGACATGGGTTTTAATTTTCAAGCCATATTGTCCCATATGCCTTTAAAGTCTGTATCTTTTTTCTACACATGGTTACCCCATATATTTTCTTCGTGGATAGATAATTATTGTATGCCGATCGGTTCTAAACCCTTGTACATCACCATGGATATTGTACTCCGCCTCTAGATAACAATGTGAGGGTGGGGCTTCTCTGTGCCATATCTCATTTATAAGGTTGAGACAAGATTCACAAATCAGGGGATACATTTGATGATTTTGTTATGTTTAGAATTATAATGCAATGGAAAGTATTTCCAGTTTGCAAAGCCTTAAAAAACTATTTAGTTGTCTTCCCCAATCGGAAACCTACTCCGAACAGCCGGAATTCCAGTTCTTAGCCTTCCGGGGGTCTTTAAACAATACAGGTGTTGCCGTTCAGCGCCACCCAACGGTCCACTCTCTAGTTATGCGGCCGCTCGGACAAACATAGCCGCGTCCGGGGGTATGCATATAGAGATATTCAACTACACTCAGTCACCCAATGGTCGCAGGCATATGGCCAGATAGCAAAAAACTGCATATGAAAAGATTTAATAGCCTTCAGGCACTCTGTCATTGGAACTTGGTGTCGAAAATGTCAAATGATGGTGGCTGTAGTGATAGAAAAATTGGTTAAATAACTGGATCCTGAGATCACAGAACACTAAACAATAGCTTAAAATGTGTCTAAGGGATGCCAGAACATGGCAACATAGCAAAAAAACTGCATATATAAAGGTCATATAGCCTTTAGACACCATATGTCTTCAGTACTGACTCTCAGATACGTCAAACAATATGAGCGGCAGGGTTAGCAAAATCGGTAATATACCTGGAACCTGATATCACAAAACCCTTAAAATACCTCTAAATGTTCCTAAGGGAAACTACAATATGATCAGATAGCAAAAAAACTGCATATGAAATGATTATATAGTCTTTAAATTATTTAGGAAACAAATATCTGGAAAATTGCAGATGTGTAAAAGGGACATTATTAGTACAAACATGGAAAAGGCTGCTGTAGGCCAATAAGAAGACATATTTTGATTCTGTTTGCTGTACTGAGTCCACAAAGGACCAAGCTATGGAGTCCAATACCAAAGTTTAGTCTAATAAGTCATTGTAATACTTAAAAGAACACAGAACCAAGTAATGGTTTTCAGCACTCAGAATTATAGGCGTTCAGGCATTTTGACGGGAGGTCTCTTCAACAGCTGTTGTCATGGGAATCTGACCACTTGCCAGAGCGACAACAAGTGGAAATGTTAACTAGAAGGATGGATCTACAAGATAAAAAAATAAAACAAATGTTTCCAGGGGGGGGCAGCGGAAATGAAAATTTGGGGTCTTGGCCCAGGGACTATGGCAGGGTATGGCTAACTAGCAGAGAGCTGTTTTTAAAATTGTCTATTAGAAATGGTCAACAAAGAAATGTCAAACTGCTTTCAAAATGATTTCCTCTCCCCAAAGACTTGATACACTTTTTATTTGGTTTTTTTTCAAGTGTCTTTTTCAAGTATATATCTACACTTCTCAATAAATATCCTTGTACTTTTCTGGTGGTTAAAGATAAAATAAATTACCCATCGAGGCAGCCCTATGTTGCCAATCCCCGGTCATCCAAATAAGTGGGTTTGCTGATAGCCTTGGAAAGTTTATATCTTGATGGCCTTGAAAATGACTCCATGCAAAACGGAATCCCCTGAGCTGTTAGGGACCAGGCGGCAGCACCGCCCAGGCTCAGCCTTGAGACTAGTGTAAGTATATGTAATGAACCCTAACAAAATTTAAAGAAATTTAAAAAAAATACGCAGGGTCACCCCCTTACATGAAATGACTTTTTTTCTTTTCTTTTTAAATAATAATTTAGACTAGAGGAAGAATCACAATTCAAATTGTTTGAATATGATCTGTTTCGGCTCCAACCATTGATATGCGGTCTATAATGCTAGGACTTTTTAAAGTTTTTCAAACCTTGGTGCTGATTTTTATGATTCATGGTTCTCTCATTTTCTGAGATGATGTCAATCCATATTTGCTACACCCATATTACCAACTAATTTGAATATGAGAATGTTATCAATATTTCAATGCTGACTAACACTTAATTGTACTTGTGCACAACAAACAATCATAGATAATTTACAAGTAATAGAACAGCTGCACTGCTAATGCTGCTGCGGTACAACCTCCTCACATCGAGGTGGAACTCACTGCATTACTAGGCCCTCTAGTGGCTTGTTGTGAACTCGGTCTGATCTGTGTGGCACACATCAACTACAGATAAACATATTTATCATTGAGTATCGAAGCAGCACGATACATAGCAGAATTAACATCAACTAAACGAACATATATATTCAGCATACCCATCATCTCATGATAGGGTGATATGATTTATTTTATTTGAAACTCAAGCAAATATTTTTACATTTCAGGCAGAAGAGTAAGGAATTCATATGAGAACAACAGATCTAGTGCAGAGTTAAACTTATGCACATAGATGACAATAATCAGCAAATTAGGCAGCAATAAATCTGCAGGAAAATCGGGCGATCTAAAAACAATGACAGCCACTTGGTGATCAGTTCCCCGTCAGTGATCGCTATATCAAGAATTTAACTATTTCCTGGCTGAATTCTCGCTAAGTAAACCCCCATTTTTCATCATCATTTTCAAATGAATTATTTTCGGGGCTATGAAAAACATCTTCACTCCAGCCTGTAAGATCGGGGATGCCTCACTAAGTTGAGTCTAGCTCAGTGCTTCATTGTTACGTTCATAACGTATGGTTTACGCTCTCTCAGTTACTGATATTGTACATGTATTTACGTCTATTATCTTTTTGCAAGTTTTATCTTTCTTTCCCAGTGAAAGTAGGGAAGAACATTCGGGTGGGATATCTATCACGCTATTCACCGATGCTCCCTGGGTATATATGTGGAAAGTGGATCAAGAAATGCGTAGTTAAAGTATTTTCTGGATCCGGAATTCAAAGTCAACGACTTCGGGACCATCCACAAAGTACTACGCAACGAGGGGGTAAGGGGAGTACACAATTTATTTTCAAATTTTGCGTGCCTTTTTTTTAGAGGGGTTGAGGGTCAAATTAATCAGCATGTACGTACTTTATGGATGGTCCCTTACATAAAGGTATCACGGACAAGGTTCATATTCAGGATTCCAGCAGTATCTCCACGAGAGGAAGCCACTTCATTATATACGTTCATAAAATATACCACATATAAAGGTTAATACCGAAAATATATGAAAATACTCGGCAGCCTAGTTTATAATAATTTGTTTACTTTGATTCTCTATCCTACTGTAAAAGCGTTTATCACAGCACATGAGGTGTCAGTCCCCGATGGCACTTGGCGTTTTAATAAGGCACAGTCGTACACAAGTTTTGAGTCACTCCTCTGCATCTACAGAAATTACATTAACTCGGAATAAGTCACGGGGTAGCGGCCAACCATGGAGCGATGTCCCTGGTCATGTTGTACATTACCTCATTTTATCCTACCCCTAATATAAAATCCCATAGGCTTAACATTGGGTTTATGTATGCCACGCTGACTGGCATACGGATTTATATATGCCACTAGTGGCATACAGCATTGTTATCACGTAATATTCCAAAATCGAGGAGATAGGGTAGGATAAAATCAAAACCTGATTCGTTTTAATCTTGGCCACCGCATTCCACTCCTGAAGTTTTGGCTCCGGACTTCACTCGGCTTCGCCTCATGAAGTCACTTTGCTAAACTCCAGTCGTGGAATACGGTGGCCAAGATTAAACCTCATCCAGTTTTACGATTGTACTCTCGATGGATACTGGGCCCCTTTGCCTCGTCCCTGGACAGAGCCTGTACTCGGTCGCCTGTTGGTCATCCAGGTACCACGAGTACAGGGAGGATCGGACATATTGCTAGCGGTTGTGCAACCTCCCAATCTCTTCGTCAATAGGCAAAACGGCTCAAATAAACTTATTAAACTTATTAAAAAAAATATCTATGAAGAAGCACACGCCTTCCTGCCTTTAGTGACACCTGTTTGTCACGTGGCTGTTCAGGATATTGTGACCCCAGTCCACCCTCCGCACACTAACCACATTTATATGACGTTAAACATCAGACTCAGAATTCTCTGCCCGGTGCTATTACATCAGCCCTCTGCTATTTCAGGAGATGACTTAGTCACAACACCATTCTGCTGCATACTCCACCCTAACCCTGCCTCCCTGGGGCTGAGACGAGGCTCACGTGTATCATATTGAGAGGAACATTTACTCACCGATTTGGTGGTTGTGCTTGAAAGCAAATACCACTAAAAACAACGACTGACAATAGAATTCCACAATAGAAGTGTTATCATGTTGTGATGACAACAGGGACTGCAAATCAAAACAGTTTTAGTTATGCCAATCAAGAATGCTGTTAGAATTATTCATACACTTGGTACGTTTAGTGTTCAATGTATGAGGAATATATTGATTATCTCAATATTTACAAATCATTCACTCTCAATAGCGCCTTCTTCCCGTGGGTCTTGAAGAATTCGCTGAAGGCTTGGAAACGTAGCACGCCAGTCCAGACTTAACAATCCACAAACTACACGTTACCACTCGTGTATTAACTAGGGATAAAAAAACCCGCTACTTTCTATCTCCACTGGTTGACTAGTTGGTGAGCTCCACAACAACAGATTTATACAGAGGTTCATGTTTTTTTTTTACAAATAAGACTAGGATGTGAAACAACAATTAACATTGGTACCTTCATCAAGTATTTTCACAGTAATGTAAAACCACACAAAGGGAAACGATCGACTTCATTATTTTGTATGGTAGAGACCAGTAAAATTCTATTTTGGGAAATTATGGGATGAAATACATGTACGTTTCCCGAAATCTGAAGGAACCCTCCCCCATAGGTCAGAAAACAGGAGCAGAAAATTCCATTCAAATCATGTGATACTTTTTGCAAGTCTCATCACGTGACAATCACGAACATTTATTTTTAACTCTTATTTTTTTTAACCATACAAAATGACCGAGAAGCAGTAAGAATAAATGACCATGGGCCAAATATAAAACTCAATTCTGCTGTGAATTCTGCTGTAGTGAGTTCCAAGCAATAAAATACAAGTAAGTTGAAATAATCATTATATAGTAGACCATGAACACATTGTAGGACCAATACTGGCTGAAGTAGTGGGCAGACATTAAATACGTGGCGGGGAAGGCATCGTAGCTCCGTCTCAAGACACTCTCTATTTATACATCCCTTCTTAAAAAACATAAAACAGTCACCTTGTTATTATCACAATTAGGTGTTACTTTAAGTAACAGACATTAAGGCAAGGCTTCAATCATTTCTAATATACAAAATTATGGGTAAAAATGTCCACCATCGCGCTGCAGGATAAAATAGAGTCCACTGGTGAGAGCCGAGCACTCAGCTGGACAGTTGTACATCCATCACGAACTGGATAACGTCCGCTACAAATATAACAAGCGTATGTACAACATTTCGTATTCGCAGACTCGATAAGGTCCCGGGGCTTCATAGACGTACAAATATAACAAGAATATAGACGTACAAATATAACAAGAATATAGAGCGTTTCATATTCACGGACTGGATAAGGTCTATGAGTTTCATAGATGCAAAAATATAACAAGCGCATGTTCAACATTTCGTATTCGCAGACTGGACAAGGTCCGGCTATTTTAGAGGCATACAAATATAACAAGCGTATGAACACCTTTTCTTATTCACGGACTGGATAAGGTCTGGGTGCTTTACAGAGATAGAAATATAAAGAGCGTATGTATAGCTTTTCGTATTCACAGACTGCATAAGGTCTGGAGTTTCATTATGATAGATGTAAAAATATAACAAGCGTACGGTATGTACCACGTTTCGTATTCTAAACTACAAGTTTGCACAAAGATGGCTATCCCATAATAGATAGTCACGAGGGGTGTGACGTAGGTATCATGTGATACCGGGCCCACCGGTGCTATACGAGAGAGCAGGCCTCTCTGCCTTCATCTATAGTGTCTAACTGCGTGTCTAGGCGTCCAGTGCGAGGCCCGTCTATCAAGAAGGTCACCTTCTTGCTGCCCTTGCCCAGCGGTGTGCGTTCCGTGGGGGACTCTTTTTTCAACACAGAGCGCCGAGCCTGGGTGAACTGGTGTGTGTAGATGTAGGCATCGCGCTTCTCCGGTTTGAAGAAGGCCTTGTCGCTGTCTATGATGGGCTTACAGTGCATGCGCGAGAAGGTCTTGCGCAACTTGGGCACGAAGACGGAGATGAAGATGAGCACCATGAAGATGAGGTTCTTGGTGATCCACAGCACGAAGGTGCCGATCACCACCCGCTTTATACTCGTGAAGAGGATCTGGAAGCGCGCCACCAACATGGGGATCTCACAGAAGAAGATGGCCACGTGGCTCATGAGCGCCTTGTAGACGAAATCGAACTTGCGGCTGTAGCGCACGTTGCTGAGCGTGTCGTC
The DNA here is from genome assembly GCA_950022655.1 of Alentia gelatinosa. Taxonomy (NCBI): domain Eukaryota; kingdom Metazoa; phylum Annelida; class Polychaeta; order Phyllodocida; family Polynoidae; genus Alentia; species Alentia gelatinosa. Next base: position 47,677,472 of record OX465586.1, read on the forward strand.
CTCGTCTTTGGGCGCCAGGTAGCTGCAGAGCGTCACTACGGCGTAGCTGTTGGCCAGGATCATGGAGATGAAGACAATTGCCTCAGTGGTGAAGATGACGTGCTTGTAGTGTTTGCTGAGCATGGCCGTCTCCAGCAGCTCGATGGCGTCCAGCGCGGCGATGAACCAGTAGGCCAGGATCAGCAGCTGCGTGTTGGTGCGCATCTTAGGTGTGCGGCGCCCCATCAGACAGGCCAGCAGGATGGGGCTCACCAGGGCCATCTGTATGAGCAGGAACTCGTGCTCCTGTAAATCAGTAAACGAGACGACAACATTAGATTATACCACAATGACATCCTGCTGCTCCCTACACAACATTAGTATATACCAAATGACTGACTGCTGCTCCCTACATAACATTAGTATATAATACCACAGTGATGATCTCCTAACCCTACACAATATTAGTATATACCAGTGACGGTCTGCTGACCCTTCACAACATTAGCATATACCAAATTGACTGCCCGTTGAGCCTACACAAGGTAAGTATACAAGGATTATAAGTTGGCATGGCATTGCCATGATTTCGGTTTCAACAAGTAATGTATACATGTTTTAAGAAATAAAAAAGAAATAGATTTTTAGACCCACATCGCCTCTGGCTGTCTATGGCATACAGAAAAGGGTCTACAATTACGATCCCAGATTATTAAACAGGCCCCTGATTCCATCCAACGCGTCTGGTATCGGCACACGCGGAACCCAGCCGCTAGTGAGGGAGGGAGTGAGGGAGTGAGTGAGTGAGTGAGTGAGTGAGTGAGTGAGTGAGTGAGTGAGTGAGTGAGTGAGTGAGTGAGTGAGTGAGTGAGTGAGTGAGTGAGTGAGTGAGGGAGGGAGGGAGGGAGGGAGGGAGGGAGGGAGGGAGGGAGGGAGGGAGGGAGGGAGGGAGGGAGGGAGGGACGGAGGGAGGGACGGAGGGAGGGACGGAGGGAGGGACGGAGGGAGGGACGGAGGGAGGGACGGAGGGAGGGACGGAGGGAGGGACGGAGGGAGGGACGGAGGGAGGGACGGAGGGAGGGACGGAGGCTGTTGCAATATATAAAAATACACTACTGTCGTCGGGTGCGGACCACATCTGACCAGAGCAAGTCCCACCCGCTAGGAAGTATTCATTGAACCGTAACGGTTGCCTGCGCAATATATAAAAATAGACTACTGTCGCCGGGTGTGGACCACATCTGGGGTCTGTTTAATATCGGACGAGCGGGACTTTGAAAGCTCGTACGGGGGTCGTCCAACCAGGGGGCTGTTGAATAAACTACGAACGAGAAAAAAGTCTCCAAGAATTGTCTTTGGGGCCATAGTGTTGTATAAAAGAATGTGCTGTAAACAGAAGATATTTTGACAATAAGTAATCTAAATCACTTACAAGGTGTTGTCTACAAATGCGTTCATCTAGATAACATCTTCTATCTTGCCACAAATATGTATAGTATGCACACCTAATACGGACATTTCTAAAAAACCTGAATCTTAAGCTCGTGATTCGTATTTACCATGGTATATCCTGGCCGAGAGGTAGGAAAAATAATCTAACTACGATTAATATTCTACTAGGTTAAATGTGCGATTCTCTGACCGTTAGGTAGGGAAATTGTGACATTGAAAATGACATTGAATGTTTTGTTATGTAAAAGATATAAAGGGAATTAGAATATATAGGATAACAGTAATATTTTAAGACTCTCAAAATCATAATAAGGGAAGACAATGTTGTCTAACACTGTAAGTGACCGATGTAACTGTTAGATAAGACTTTATTTATTCACCCAATACACCCCATCTCATAACATCTTGCACCAAATTGTCACTTGGAACTATATGTACACTACAGGAGGCGATTGCCAACAGGAAGACCTGATGTACATCAGATGTTGACAATAAAAAACTTTAAAAAAAACAAAACAATACTAAATGTAAAAAAAATCGTCCAGGATGTCGTTTATCATTAGAGTTATCATATCGTTCAGACCAGCACCAGAAACGAACGAACTTTATTCAACAGCCCCCTGACCTGTGGGGCCCCACCCGCTAGTAGGTATTCATTGAACCGCAATGGGTGCCTGCGACTACTGTCGCCGGGTGCGGACCACATCTGACCTGTGGGGCCCCACCCGCTATCGATACCAGACGTGTTCGATGGAATCAGGTCAAATAGGTCACCAGCAAACAAAACATAGTCAGAGGTGCAACGTAACATAAATATACCGATCGAACGCACCCCACATATAGCAGGCAGCGAGGGAGGGAGGGAGGTGGAAGCCTGTTGCAATATATATATAAATACACTACTGTCGCCGGGTGCGGACCACATCTGACCTGTGGGGCCCCACCCGCTAGTAGGTATTCATTGAACCGCAACAGGTGCCTACACAATATATAATAATACACTACTGTCGCCAGGTGCGGACCCGGTATCGAGGGTATCAAGGCTCTAATTATTCAGAATATATTACTTTAATGTATTATAATGTAAGCCGCAAAAACCGTTCCCCTGTCTCCCCTAATATATTTCGGTCTTGACCTACAGGTCAAACCGAAATAATAAACAGTGATGGCCCCCTAACCCTACACACCATTAGTATATATTGACGGCTGCCAGTCCCTACGTTACATTAGTATATATCACACTGATGACCCACTTACCCTACACAACACAGTGACAGCTGCTGCTCCCTAAACAACTTTAGTATATACCACAGTGATGGCCTGCTAACCCTACACAAAATTAGTGTATACCACAGTCTCGGCCTGCTAACCCTACACAACATTAGTGTATACCACAGTGTCGGCCTGCTAACCCTACACAACTTTAGTGTATATCACAGTGTCGGCCTGCTAACCCTACACAACTTTAGTGTATACCACAGTGTCGGCCTGCTAACCCTACACAACATTAGTGTATACCACAGTGTCGGCCTGCTAACCCTACACAACATTAGTGTATACCGCAGTGTCGGCCTGCTAACCCTACACAACATTAGTGTATACCACAGTGTCGGCCTGCTAACCCTACACAACTTTAGTGTATACCACAGTGATGGCCCACTCACCCTACTCAATATTAGTATATACCACAGTGTTGGCCTGCTAATTTTTTGTTTGTTTGTTAGGGTAGTTCAACGTCAAATTTGTTCAATTAGACTTACCTTGGATTTGATTGAATCTATGAGATGAATGTAGGTAGAAATCTCAGCCATACGCATTTACCGAGGTGAGAGTTCTTTTACTTCCCACACCACATAGACATGGTATGAGAAGGATTGGCCTTTGATATAGCAGTAAATCTACCATTGCTGGGGATGAAGGAAAACAGGGGCTGCAGTGAGATGTGAACCCACAAAGTGCTACAACCCTGTCCCTAACCACTGAGCTAACTCCCCACCGCGGCCTGCTGACCCTACCAAACATCAGTGTATACCACAGTGACAGCCCACTGACCCTAGATTACATTAGTGTATACCACAGTAACACCTGCTGACCCTACACAACTTTAGTGTATACCACAGTGACAGCTCTCATCACTATGGCCATCCGAGTGAAGAGGAACAGATCCTCCTGTTAATCAGTTAACAAGACAAAAAAGTTAGTGTCAGACTGAGTAACTTTGTTATGCTACAAAAATAGACCCTTACCTCACGGAACATGAGGTCCTCTGCGTTCCACGGGGTGACGGCAGCAAACTGCTGGTACCTCTCGTCATCTGTCAGGTTCAGGACACACTCGAGCGTGTCATTGCGGTCAGAGAAGTTCTTCAGACAGTGGAACTCGTCCAGCACTTTGGGCAGGTGGTTGAGAATCAGCGATGGTACAATCGTGATGCAGGCCATCACAGGGTCGCAGAAAACATACCCCACTCTGGAAAATAAAGTGTGATATATATACCAATGTAATGAGCATGCCATGGTTACGGCGACAGTTGAAAACGTTCATGAGCTCTCTCTCACTTCAAAGTACTATCTCACTCGGGGTAGACGTTCTTGCCTCATATTCTAAACATTAAAGCAATTGTAGGGGGTGCAGGAATCAAGCTGATGGCACCTCTTTGGACCAAGGACAACATTTTTCTTATACTTGTAGTGGGGCGGGAATCCAGCAGTATTCGTACGTTCTACGGAAGGTGGCGCAGAGATCCGATCCCTACTGTGTAGTGGTTTCGGGCAACGCCGCACACGAGAGTGGCGCGGCCGAGACCAGGATTACGTAACGCTGTGTATATATACTCAGCGTTCACAGTAGGTTGACAGGTTTGTCCTCGTGTGTCTCTTCTGCGGAACGGACCCTTGAGCCCTCACTTGGCGGGCGGGTTCTCGTAACCTTCCTGGCGGTTAGGCGAGTCTTTCAGATTAGCCTCTCCAGCGTTACCTAGCACCCTGTGCTAGGGTACTGTACTTGTGGGAAAGATCTTCCAGATCTTTCCGGGAAGTAGTATTGTTAATAAACATTCCAGTTTATTAAACGGGTGTGTTGTGTTGTGTGTGACTAGGTCCATGTAAACTCGACGATACCGAACCAACCTACGCAGAGAGCATAGGGTGGGATCCTGCCTGGAACTAGCGTTCCGGATTGGGGTCATCCAACCTGCTAGACAGGCGGCGACCACCACATACTGATTGATGGCACCACTACCTAGATTGATGACACCATTAACTTACACTCATGGATGTTGCCGGGTTATACTTTCTAGACCACTTTTCAACTACATTATATCCGCATATAGGAAAATTTATGTGATGATTAAGAAAAAAAGCCCCTGCTCTGCCCCCCTTGGCGTCGGTAGAAGCCCACTCTGCGCAAGCAGAGGCCGCATTCTAATATATATCCAAGTTCCTACCTCCTATATACATATCAAATCTTGTAACATGTCGCATCTTTTAACATTCATCAAACTTTAAACTCAAAATAAACAGAAGTCCACGTGAAAAATAGCTGGTGCCATCAGTCTAGAAAAGTGATGCCATCAGTCCATGTAAAACTGAAAAAAAGGTGCCATCTGTCCAGGTGCTATCGGTGCTTGGTGCCGTCGGTCCCGTTACCGTTGATGGCTGCATATCTACAGGCCGGGAATTCACATAGTTGACACCGGTTTTATCACCTTATCACCTCGTTTCTTTTACAGCCTTTTATCGTTTAAAACAACAAGTACGCAGAATAAACGGAGCTACTGAATGCCACACTTCTTCATGATCAATGTGTCTGAGCCAATGGACTAAAGGTCAATTGATGTTCTTTTTACTGATATCATATTTCAGACAAACAATACCTGTAAGCTCTGTTTTTTATAAGGACACACGGTAGTTGTGCCGTATCTACATTCTAGATTACATTCAGATGATGATATACACTGGTAGTGTTATAAAGATAATACTTGTGTTTAAATTGGATCACTCATGCTGTATATCTCAGCTGTCCTTATCTCCCACTTAATTCAGAAACTTTTTTTATCAACAGCAAGGACTGGGATCAGTATTGACGACGAAGGTGTACATCACTGATAACGACGCGCGTCGTGCAAAATACAAGTAAATCGCATTAACTACGTGTTGTATCTGTCAGCTTTTCTGATAGCTTTGTCACATTCATCTTGCGGAATTTTTCCCATTGTAGCTTCTAAACACATCAGCATGGCTGTGCGGAAAGGGCGTAGAGCTCTACGTCTCAATTTCATTGTTTATTTTTGTATCTTGTCACTCCAACATGACCATTTTTTATCAATAGGGGACAAGGCCATTGTTAGTTCATGAAGCAGTCACTAGGTGGTCGGGGGACAAAACCTGTATTCTGGCTCTTTGTTCTTACAAAATTCAACTGCCTTTCAATGTTTTACCATGGTTCTTTTGACTCTCTACACCCATCCTAGGGCAGGATGACATAATAATTAAACCCAAGACATGATATTCTCCACTAGGAACACTTTATATAAATATGTGGGCAAAGCTAGAGTTGTGAGACTTCCCCATTATCGCTCACTTCCATTAGTGAGAACACCTACCTTTTCACCTCCATTAGTGAAGAACACCTACTCGGGGGGCGTCATGGCCGCCCCCATGGCTCATAGGCTATATGCCGTATATACGAAGTGATCGACACCTAGAAATGTCGCAGTTAAATGATGTCATCTCTCAGCATGTTCCGATAACCTAATAACTCAGACCTCTCCTTCTCGAGTGTTGTCCTCTGTTTGTGTTAACGCCTCTTCTTTATTCAGGTCTATTTCTCAGAAGAAAAAGGTATTTTTTTGCCATGACCGAGATAAACTCAATAAAGCTATCTGAAGACAGTGAAGTGAGATAACCTAAATAAAGCTGACCGTCTTATCAGCACATGTGTAAGGTGGTTTCACTATCTCAATAAGGCCTATATGACACAGACGTTCCGATTTTCTCCCACCTGAAGAAAGTCCGTATCACTAAAATCTAAGTCAGTGACTTGCAGATATTCACCCATTTGCCTTGAAGTCTGTGGCACTAAAGCTTAAATGGTGATTCCACCAACACACAAGATATAGTCCCAATTTGGTTGTCTTGCTAAATCGGGCTAGGTTTGAATAATCGTGTGCCTATTTATCGCGATGTGTCTTGAGGTGTCGCGGTGGTGACAACGGAGGTACAATACAACATGACACAATAAGATATATCAAGATATACTACGGCAAATCCATCGTGTTAGTGTTAGCCCTTTATAAGATATCGACATTTGTTCCCAATTCATCCCAACCATCGGCTTGGTGATAATCGTGAATAAAATGCAAACTTTAATAACTTCTGTTCTATTTAAATCCGTTGGGTCGGTCAGAATCGTGTCGCTGTACGTACTTCACAGACCCGATTTCAATCGGGTCGGGCAGTACTTGCCTTAGTGAAATGACTGATTCTGCCAGACCTTAGTCGTGTCGCTGTACAAACTTCACTGACTGTTCCCGATTCTGAGTAGTATGTTTAGATAACGATTGTTTGTACCCCCACGTCATACATCCGATCTCAATTGGGTAACTGTACAAGGTCATAAAGTAGAGAGATGTGATCGGCAAGCATCGTTGAGGGTATAAGACAGCAACATTCTTGTTCCCGATTACATTTGGTGATCGGATCGGTGAGAATCGGTGGAAAATGTCAGTCTTATGGGCTTAAGATATCAGAAAACGGGTATAAAATCTAATATCGCCTCTGTCTCCCCTACAAATTGGGATGAAATGTTTGGGTATAGATTATGGGGATTCAAAGAATCGCTATATAAGGAGCCTACTCAAAATCAGGAACAATCAGCACCCGAGTGATGCAGATTCTAACCGACCCGAGGGATCCGTTCGGCAAAGTTAAAGCCTGGCCCCACTGAAGCGACGCGATCGTCGCACACATTTTATGAGGCCATAAACGGTCCATCAACGGGATTTATGGCCCTAATTGCGACCAATCCATCGCGCTCAATTGTATGAAAATCCATGGGTATGCCCCACTGGTGTGACGAAATGATCACAACATTTGTGGTCCAGAGGTGTTGAACATCTGTATTTGCAATGTTTAAATCATTGCTAATGGCATAACTTTCTTGAATGAAGCTCAATCAGATTTTTCGTTAATTCAATAAGACAAATGTATTTTATAAAGTGACTAAATGAATTTCCATGGAAAAGTGGAAAGTTGGCATCGCGTCATACACATATATCAGCAGCTATTGCACCTCATGCACCAGTGGTAGGGTCTTCCTGACTTTATTTTTTTTGGTTTTTTTTTTGGTCGAGGCCATCAGGGTACAGGCAGCCAAGGATATAATGGTGGCCACCAAGAAGTACCTCTACGAGGCGAGTGACGATTCCCACCAAACATCCGAGGCCTACTACGGATCCGTAAGGCTCCTAGTGTCCGCGGAGAACCCACCCGACAAAACTATCACCATCATGCAAAAGGTGAGACAGATCAACGGCAAGGCCAATGATTACGAAAGCCAAGCTGAGCAAGCCAGACTCAAATCGAGACTGGACTCACTATCGGAAAGACGGCCGGTCCAACAGGACCTACGGGATCCAGCTAGCGCAGCCAAAAATCAAGCTAAGGTCCAGAAAAACAAGGAAAATGAAAAACCAACTCAGGATTTTCCCATACCAGCCCCACCCAACTTCACCAGGGGGGGGGGGGGGGGGGGGGGCGAGGACAGAGGCGAGGACAGGGCCGCAAGGGGCCTTACGATCAGTCCAACCGTCGTGGCGGGAACAACCGCGGCCGGGGACTAGGCAAAAACCAGGATCCTCGCACAAAGCCAGGAAACAAAAACTGAACAATGTCCTGACCCCAAATGAACTGAACAGTGGACTATTTGGTAATAGTCCCAGACCTGATGAACTGACCACTGAACTGTCCACCGATCATGAACTGTTTTGCAATGTATGTCACACTGAATTGAGTTCAAAATGCACTTGTATGTCGTATGGTATTTGGGAAAGTAAAGGTTCAAACTGTTGTTATCCAGTTGTCGATGTCATTCCTTCCACAGCCAAACAGACAGTCAAAACTAAACCTAAACCCAAAACTAAGGTTTCTGATTCGATAGTTGTAAATCTATCATCTAAAAAACTGACAGTAGATGAAGAGTCTCTTCTCAATAAAGGGTTAAACTTCTGCCCTACAGTTAATAATGTAGATGAAGGTAACCTCAAAATCGAACTAGACGAGTTCCATCAGAAATTAAGAACGGTTCAATTCTTCGCTAAAGAACCACAAACATCTCGACCATGTACCGGGAATACAACAATGGGAGGATTTGGTCCCTTTGGGGACCAAGATCTGATCCGCAAACTACGGGGGAAATCCAATTGGAAGGCCCCACACGGTTCCCACAACCTGGAAAGTTTCGTAGAAGTAAATGAGATCAAACTCATGGCCCGAAATGGTAAAACCACTAGAACCAAGCCCAACCTGACGCAGGGTGAAAAACAGGCACTACGTGCCTTACCCAAAGATGGCAGTATTGTCATCAAACCTGCCGACAAAGGTGGAGCCACCGTGATACAGGACACCACGGACTATATCACAGAGGCTCATAGGCAACTCGGAGACACTGAGACATATGACCCAGTGACGACCGACCCAACAAAACTCATCTACCAGAAGGTAGAAGACAAAATAAACGAGATGAGGGAAAAGGAGGAAATCACTGACAAAATGACCGGAGCTCTAAAAACGGAAAACCCGAGAGCCCCGAACATTTATTTCCTACCGAAAATCCATAAAAAGGAGAGACCGCCACCTGGAAGACCGGTGGTATCAGCCAATAGCTGTCCCACAGAAAAAATATCCGCATTTGTGGATAATTTCTTGAAACCTTTAGTCCCGAGAGTGAAATCATACATCAAGGACACAAACGACTTTGTGAGCCGCATCAATGACCTACAAGAATGCAAGCCAGGTACCATCGTGGGTACGCTGGATGTAAGCTTACTCTATACCAACATACCAAATGATGAGGGTATAGAGGTGATACGAAGCAAACTAGGGAAAGTGAGGAATAACAACCTCAAACCCTCGAACAGTTCGATAGTGGACCTTCTGGAAATGGTGTTGAAAAACAACAACATAGTGTTCAACGAGAAACACTATATCCAGAAAAGAGGAACAGCCATGGGGACCAGACTGGCCCCTTCGTACGCGAACCTCTACATGGAAGCTATAGAGGAAAAACTCCTCAAAAGCTACCATCTAGAACCCCATGTTTGGTGGAGATATATAGACGATATCTTCTTCATCTGGGACCACGGAGAGGAGGAAATGGACAAATGGGTCAAACAATGGAACCAAAGCCACCACTCCATGAAGTTCACATCAGAGAGTTCTAAACGGGAAGTGGCCTTCCTAGACACAAAGGTGAGGATACACGGCCAAGAGATCTACACAGACCTCTACACAAAGCCTACAGACGCGAACACGTATCTAGCATACGACTCGTCTCACCCACCTACAACAAAGAAAAGCCTCCCATACTCCCAGCTACTGCGCATCAAGCGCATCTGTAGTAAAGCGAACGACTATGAAAGACACGCAAGGGAGAAAATGGACCAATTCCGATCAAAAGGATACCCAAAGAAAATGCTCAAAAACTGTAAAGAGAAAGTAGACAATCTCAGCAGAGAAACACTACTGACGGGCAAAAAAGAAAACAAAGAGGGAAAAGACTCACAGGAAAAAGCTTTCCTCATCTCCACCTACAGACCAACAGGCAATGTAATCGGAGACATTGTGAGTAACAACTGGGATATACTTGGTAGATCAATAACCACCAAGCAAATCCACAAGCGCCAACTGGTAAAGGGCTATCGAAGGCCCAAAAACCTCAAAGACCACTTGGTGAGGGCAAAACTCACAACCACAGGGGCGACTGGACCAAAAATGGTACCAGAAAAAAACGGCGCAACCAAAAATGAGTGCAAAAAGAATGACTGCAAGTACTGCAAGAAAATCTGCAAAACAGGCAAAATCAGATCCAAGCCAACGGGCAAAACGTTTCCTACAAAGTGGAACATCACATGCAACAGTTCAAACCTGATCTATTGCATAGAATGCAAGCGCTGCAACATGCAATATGTTGGTCAAACAAAGCGCAAGATAAAAGAACGGCTTTACGAACATCTACGGAACATCGAAAAGGGATCAACCCAAAATGATGTCCCCACGCACTTCAATGAGTGCACTCACGATGGGGTGAACGATGTGGAGATCCATATACTGGACTTCATATTCAGACACCCAAGCAGCAAGAGAGCCATCTCCCTTCGGAATAAAATAGAATTCGGTTGGATTCACAGGCTCAAGAGTCAGTCCCCTTGGGGTCTGAACACTATGGACAACCGGTATGGTTAAAGGTACTTTGAAGCCACGTCGAAAAAAAATTTTCATATCACCTTACCATGCAACCCAACAGGGAGGGCAGTAACGGTGTATATATATTTTTTTCAATAAAAGATTCACCAAAAAATACCCTCTTAACCCTACCAACAAAACTCTCAGCAACAGCTCACCCCTACGGCATCAAAAGTAATGGCGCCGCCACTGTTCCCCAGTCACACACTGAGACACTCAGAAATTACTGACTGAAACACACGCAATAAACCTTACGCACCTGAAGAGAATTCTGTATTGATTCGAAACCACAAGCCATAGCCCTGGTGGACAGAAAGAAGTAAAAAACGCACTTTCTACAGGCTCGAATTTCCGAATTTTCGAGCGGCCCACCACCCCCCGTTAATGACAGGTCCCTCCATAGACCAAATGACCGCTCCGCGGGCCACCCGCAAGCACGCGCCGAGTCCCGCCGACCACGGTCGGGTCGCGAGGCACACCGCAAAAAGCGTCATTAGCAACCAATGAGATTGAACGACGGCACGCGCCGTCGGCCAATCAGAATAGGGCACGCGGAACAAAGAACCCGGTCGACGCCGAGCTGGGAGACACTTGTGGTAGTGAGACCGTTTGGTTCGGTTCAACTCTTCGTCTACCCACACAGTCTTCCTGACTTTATATTGGAAAGAGGATTTCTGCACAAATAAACCTGTACCTGAGGGATGAATCCATCGCACATCATGAACATTTCAAGATGTGCGATGCGACGGATCCGTCGCATCGCACACATGGACTTTTTATGGACTTGCGACAATCGCATCGCACCAGTGGGGCCGGGCCTTTAGGCGTTTTGATGTCTTATATGCTTTACTCTATACAGCTTATAAGACTCTGACATGACTCCTTGATCTCATTCAGGTCGCTCTGCATTCATTTCACATATCGACATGTTTATCTCTGATTATGATTAATTCTGACAATCATATCACTCAATATCAGTGTTCGGTGTTCATGTCTTTCAGGCTTCACTGATTACTGTGGGCTCAACTCTAAATCGCAAGAAAATATGGTTTCCATGTTCTAATACAGATCTATACATAAATCGACTGACTTGTGAACATGAGTAACAAGAGCTAAGTGTGCATTTTGAAATAGAAATATTGGCCTTTAAAGGCCCAATTAGCAGGTAGACACATATATAAAACTCAATACAAGGTCTTCTCATAATTAATTACTATGATTACAAGGAAGCCCCCCCCCCCCCCCCCCCCCAGGAGCTGGCAGGAATTGAAGGTATAGGGGATGGGGGGAAAGGAGGTGTCTGGTTAACATTGGAAAAACTTACAAAGTTTCGTGCATATATCTTACAAGTCTTTGATTACTGAGCCTGTCAGGTGTTTGGGGAAGTTCATAAAGTAGTTTGAGGTCCATAATCAAAGACTTGAGCAAGTCTAGGGAGAGACCAGACCCTGCCAAGGAGTTCTTAAAAATGGACCTGTGACTAAAAAAAGTCCCAACTGAAATGATTTAAAAACAAATCCAAATCCAAATACTAAACAAAGATACAAAGGTTGATATGGCATTGCCATATTTTTGGTTGTACAAAGTTATGTATAAATGGTTGAAGAAGTCCAAAACATTTAACTTTTTAAATCCGTCCAAACAAGATAAATGTAATATTAAATCTATCAACACCTCATATAATATCATATCATATCATATCAGCCTTAGAACCATCTCACAAGTCTTACAACAGTCTTACTGCAGTCTTGCAACAGTCTTGCAACAGTCTTGCATCAGTCATACAACAGTCTTGCAACAGTCTTACAAGTCTTACCACAGTCTCATATCATCCTTACAACAGTCTTACAACAGTCTTATATCAGTCCTACTGGAGTCTTGCAACAGTCTTATAACAGTCTTACTGGAGTCTTGCAACAAAACTTGTATCAGTCTCACTGCAGTCTTGCAACAGTCCGGTATCAGTCTTACAACAGTCTTACTGCAGTCTTGCAACAGTCTTGTGTCAGTCTTACAACATTCTGAAAACAGTCTTGCAACAGTCATTACAACAATCTTAAAAGTCTTGCAACAGTCTTACTGCAGTGTTATATCAGTCTTACGACAGTCTTACGACAGTCTTGCAACAGTCTTGTATTAGTCTTACAACATTCTTGCAACAGTCTTACAACAGTCTTACAACACTCTTACTCCATTCTTGCAACAGTCTTGTGTCAGTCTTACAACAGTTTTGCAACAGTTGTTACAAAATTCTTACAAGTCTAGCAACTGTCTTACTTTAGTCTTGCAACAGTCTTGTATCAGTCTTGCAACAGTCTTGAATCAGCCTTACAACAGTCTTACAACAGTCTTGGAAGTCTTGCAACAGTCTTACAACAGTCTTACTGAAGTCTTGCAACAGTCTTGTGCCAGTCCTACAACAGTCTTGCAACAGTCTTACTTTAGTCTTGTATCAGTCTTAGAAGAGTATTTAGACAGTCTTGCAACAGCCATTATAACAGTTTTAAAGCAGTATCACAAGTCTTGTATTAGTCTTACTGCAGTCTTGCAACAGTCTTGTGTCAGTCTTACAAAGTTATGTATAAATGTTTGAAGAAGTATGTAGCATCAACACATCTCCCAACTGAAGGCGGGCGGGTGCGAGTGGTCAGAGACATGCAGTGTATGCTCCGTATAATAATGCAAGATTCTTGAATATTCAATTAACCCCAGGAGGCAGTGATGGTGACGGTAGGCAGGGAGGGATAGGATACAGGGACTGAGGCCAGTGGTTGGGTGTAAGAGGAGGGGTATGGCATGTGGTCGGGTGGCTATACTAGGTTCAGAGATATGTAGTGTATCCACTTCCTAGCACAAACTGTTTTTTATTTTCTTTCAAATGAGGCACATTGTATTATGATTGAACCATTTTAAGAGGTAGAAATATGTCCATAAAGGAGTTATTAAAAATGGACCTGTGACTACAAAGTTCCCCCAAACGGAATCTATGTTTTGGAAAAAATCTATGCCAAAATACTAAATATCAAAACTGTAAGGCATTGTACCACCATAAAACCTTCTGACCAAAACAGAAATCATAAAATCCCTATCTGTACTTAGTTAGCTATAAAAAGCAAAAATGTGGTCAGGTCGCCTAGTGACTCTACAAGCATGTGTACTACAGTAGGCTATAGCCATAACTTTAAGACCAATCGTCCACCTGCTAATAAGCTCTGAGAGTGATGTAGGGATCTATTTATAAACAAGACAAAACCCTACCTACCTTTAACTTCTATTGAAATAATCTGGGTCAAATCATATCTTCAGAAGATACTTCTGTTGTCTTAACTAAACTAAAATCAAACAACTTAATCACTTGACCCCCCTCTGTAGAGATACCAAGCTTCCCATGGAGTACAAGTGCTCCTATCTATGAGGTCGACATGACCTTATTACTCACCTATTTCATACTAAAGCCGAAATTTTGTTCCGGATTCATCGCGACCATCGGATCGGTCAGGGAGGCGGGGACCCTCCTCTTTTTTTTTTATTCTATCTTAGCCTAGATTAGGGTGTTACACAAAAGTATCAACGTTCATAATTTTGTCGTTCCTAGATTCAAGAGCGTTAGCGTTGCACTAACTTTGTCATTACTATACGAGAATATGATATGAACGTTAAAACATCTACAAGTGTACCTTTGCAAAAAAAGATTAATGATGTCAGACTATTGCGTGCATGTCTAACAGTGTTAGTATTGCACAAATAAATTGTAACATTCATTGTGGCGTAGAAACGGACCTTATTGTTTGTAAGTCTACGACAGCCCCCTTAGGATTTTCTTCCAATTTGTGTCAGTGCTAAAATGACATTCACGTCATTTGACAAAAAAATAAAGAATAGTTTTTAAAAAAAGAAGAAAAAAGGGTGGTTCACAATTTATCCCACCCCAGAAATGAATAATAAGGCAAGCTTTAAGACCGAACATAATCAATTTTCTATTTATAATGTTAAGTAAAAGGTGAAAAAATAGCAGGATTGGAAGACAACTGCACGGAATATCCTCTTGACTTTTTATCTTTCATTTGAGGGTTCAGCGACCACGTGACCTGCATGGACCCGCTGAGAAAAGTCTACAATCAGGTCACGTTTCATGTCATTTCTTGGACTCGCTGAACTATGTGTGAGCTTGGCCACATGGTCACGTGTGGGAGTGATCACGTGTCAAATGTGGGAGTGGTCAGGTGTTTACGTGCTTACAGTCAAATTGAAGGTGGATTTGGGATGAGATTTCCTATATCCATCATCATTGTCTAGGGATACCAGGAAAGAGTGGAACTATATATTCATGTGAAATTTGCTTCATCAGAGACCAATATGAAATATGGAAAATGTGTTCTGTCAGCCACGGCGTGGCGTGGAGGTGGGGTGTTGATTATAACCGAGAGTCTTACCCCATCTCCACGAAATTTAGATTGAATAAATAGAAACATTGAATACATTCACTTAATGTTTAAGCTTCTGGCGTTTTTATATGAGGGGTGGGATAAAACTGAATATAAGGCGATCTCACCTGATAAGTCCCGCCCCTCTCTGTCCGGACGTGTTGCTGTAGATGGCTGTAATGATGGGCAGAATAATCACCGTGGCCCCTGCGAAAAAGAAGAAGGCCAGGAAGTCGAGAATGTCGAAGAACTGCGACACGAGCGTCATGGAGATGGACCAGACGAGCATGTGCCACATGCAGCGCCACTTGGCGTCCGAACTGGTCAACATTGTGTCGGGTTTCACAAGGCACACGTGAAGAAAACCGGGAACAGGAGGGCGGGTTCAGATACAGCACCCAGTGACATGGAAGATCCAGCGGCAGGCATGTAGGATCATCATCGGCGGGCAGTAGTTATTATACACACCTCCTAAATCGTACTGCAGTTATTATAATCATAGAGAACAGGTCCAGGTGCAGGCCAGGAGGATCATCATCACAGGGAAGCAGTTATCTTGAAGACCTCCCAAATTGCGCTGCAGTTAGAAACACCTCCTGAACTGTACAGCGGTTATACATCTCCTGAACTGTACAAGCAGTTAGCACGAATACCTCCTAAACCTTGCTGCAGTTCCTGTGGGTTTCACTCACAAAACCACAAAGCCGTGTTCGCCCTGTAATAACCACCAGGAAGTTTAGCACGTCTTGACTTTTCCATTCTCTGCCTGAGGATCATGTTAACCTGCAGTTGGCGGACGTCCAGTCTCACCGTAATTCACACTGTCGTAATTCCCCTCAAACACTGGAATCTGTGTGTGTTTTGTAGTAAGTTGTACGTCACTTCTGTGGGTGTGTCTTGTAGTAATTCACAGACTGACACACATCTGTGTGTGTGTTGTAGTAAGTTGTACGTCACTTCTGTGGGTGTGTCTTGTAGTAATTCACAGACTGACACACATCTGGGTATGTTTTGTAGTAAATCACAGACTGACACACGTCTGAGGGTGTTTTGTAGTAACTCGCAGACTGGGAAGTCATTGATGTGTCTGTCACCTCAAGTCACGCGTGGCAGCAGACATTCGTCGCCCAGAGTGCTCTTCTTCACACAAACAGTGTCCCCGAGTCCCGTTCTCTTTGCAGTATACCGTCGTGTTCCTTCTGCTGGGATGTTTTTGCTCGCCGTCCCTGTAACAGACAGAAGGCAGAGTGAGAGGCGGAGAACACACAACCACGTGTGACGTATAAACAGAGCAGCGCGCGGACACGAGTGAACGACGCGCTTTCCCCGTGACCCTCCTTATCAGCACGTTGAGCCGGGCTGCGGTCGGCAGTGACCGGACTACCGGCTGGCAGGGGATATGGAAGTATATTACGGCAAGTTGAGCGCAAAACTTTTTTACCCATGCACACCACTTATTAACCCATGCACACAGGTAAAAGTATTGCGCATAGGCTAAGCTCATGTGCACCAATACCAATCAAAATTTCCCGTTATGTTTAGCGGTTTGCTATGGGGCTCAGCTCTCGGGAAAAAAAAATTATTCAGACGGTTTATAATATGTTTCACATTGGTGTTTTATTTTCCATCCCTTCCCACGTATTTTTATATCCATTCTATTTCTGATCTTTGCCCCACTATGAATTCCAATTTATGTTTTCACTGTAATTTCTACATTATTTCCCCTTTAATTTCCTACCTAATTTCTTACCTTCTTTACTACTTTTTGGCCCCTTTTGCATTAACCCATGTATACCCACTCCATAAAATATCAAAAGATTTGCACAGTAACCCACATACTAATTGTATACCCACACTATATAATATTAATACCCTTGCATAGTAACCCATATATCAATAGGGAACCAAAGTGAACCCGCTAAAACGGTAGAAACCCGTGTTCAAAACACCATTTCCAGTGGCCAGTGAAAAGGAGGCTTAGTGCTAAACCTATGGCGGTTTGAGGTTAGAATTTTGCTTTTGTTCTCGTTTGTTACTTTTGAAGATTAGTTTTATTATCGTCTCTGAATAACACTGTCTCAAAGCTATTATGACAGTTGTTAAGTTTATCAAAAATATAGATCTAAAAGATTGGAGAATGACACATATAATCTCGAACATATATAGTCAAAGTACTGAGCGCCTATATCCGGAATTGGTGTTGTGTAAACGGGTATCTGTGGTTTCAGCGGGTTCACTTTGGCTCCCTATTGTATACCCACACTACTTTATATTATTTATTTTATTAATAGTTAAGCAGACTATTCCCCTATCATTAGAGCAGATAAGACATTATATGAGTTGTTGCATATCATGGAGTATTCAAGAGAGTTAAGCACACTATTCCAGTGGTATCATTAGTTTGGATATATTACTATTTCTATGAGGGTCAATGGGTATTTCTGTGGAGGGAGCCTTTTTTCTGTAATTCCATGGGGGGGGGGAATAGTATGCCTATTTTAATGGGGAGGAGCAACATTTTTTCGGTAGGCCTATATCTGCATATGCGTGGGGGGGCTCGAAGTTTCTAAGCTGTTACCTGACAGGGCGGTTACGTCAGATGAGTGGGGGCGGGGAGGGGGGAAGGGGGAGGGGGGATGCGCGTTGGTGGACTTGGTGCCTCCTTAACGGTCATGTCAGATATCTCCACATTGCGCCTGCTTACTGATCTCCACATGGGAAGTGCACAGTCACAAGGATTACGCCTAATGCACTACAGAGAAGGACATCTTTAACTGTGTCAGTATCGGACTACTTAATGCCCGAGATTGATTTTTTAAAGACATTTATTTATACTGGCCGGTACCCAACCTGGATAGGCTTTTCCTCATGTGCCACCCGTTTTAGACTCTTTCCGTTACATCATTTGGTTTTTGCAGGATGCTCTTTGAATCTATGGGATAAATTAGGTAGAAATTTCACCCCTACACATTTACAGACATGAGAGTTCTTTTACTTCCCGGGATTGGCCTTTGATATAGTAGTAAATCTACCACTGTTGGGGGTTAAGGAGAGAAGTGGCTGCAGTGGAACTCAAACCTACAAAGTCTGACAACCATGGGATTATAGTCCAGTGCTCTTAAGATAGTGCTCCATTGTGCTGATTGTTGGTTTCCAGACAATCTTCACCCAATTTCTGATTGTTCTTGCCTCATGCGTGACCATGAGGAGAACATGGCGGGGGGGGGGGGGGGGGGGGGTGCCGATTTGAGACCTCTTGAGTGCCAACCGTAGCTCCACTGCAGCTCCACTATCTGCGAATGTTTACTTGTGAACATCAATGTACCCATCACTGGTCATCCAATAGATACCCCATAACTGATCACCCTATAGATACCTCATAACTGGTAACCCTATAGGTACCCCATCACTCGTTGCCCTAGGCTATAGATACCCATCACTGATCACCCTATGGATACCTCATCAGTGTGGGTGTATTTTCTGGTACGACACCTCAAGGCACATTGTGACAAATAGGCACGCGATCATTCAAACCTAGCCTGATGTCTCAACTCAAGACAACCGAATCGTGACCAATCTCGCTATATCTTGTGTCTCGGTGGAATCAGCACTTAAAATAAAACTGGGATCCGTTGAACCACAGACTTTCATGACAGGTCCGTGGTTGAGGTCAGATTTCTGAAAGAGCAGTTTACCTCATAACCATCTGTCGCCAGAACACTCCCTCTTAAATACTCGGAACTCATCGACCACTGGAACGAATTCTTCTAGATTTACGTGTACCAGTATATGTTTTAGTGCATGACATATGTCTAGATCTATGCATGGTTTATGGGCTTCACCTACACTGGTTAAAATTGATTAAGACAGAGGCTTTTGAATAACATTTAAAGCCAACATGACTTATAGTTCGTAATTTGCTCTTCGAGATTTACAAAAAAAAAGTAAAATGGTGTCAAAGGTACAGCAAATATACATTTGCAGATCATGGTCAAAAGATTTAACAAAACTCTATCAGATCTAGTGACAACTGATGGTACGCCTAAGAGTAAGAGGGGGTAAGCGTACTCTACAACTAGTGTAGGTTGTGCTACTGCTAGTAAATTACTGAAATTACAAAATAATTTTGGGGAAAAAACTGTTTATAAAATGTTTCAGCGGAAAACCTACCCAACCTTGGCCCGAGATCTCCATAAGTAGGACACAGCGTTTGGCGACACTTCTGGTGAAAGGAGTGACAGTCGCGTGAAATAGTCTGTCTGAGGCTCGGATTTGCGGCGGTGGTGTTCCCCTTCTGCACTTGTTATCGACAACATGAGCCTGCTGTCCGACTGACCTGAACGGGCACTCGCCGCCCGACGTCCCCAACCACACACAACACAGGAAGTCTGTCTGTGTTTACATCTAGGTCGGCGTGTGAAGATCTTACGTAACATATCCCAACAGTCGTTACTTACTGCTCATCGATGTTCGCACTTGTTGTGTTTTCCCTAGGCACGGAGAACTGGTGCACGCGAACATTGTTTAAGTGAGACCCTGCGGGTGACGGTCACAGCCCGCGACTGATAAAAACTTCCCCAAACTTTCCCAAGTGCGCCACATTTCTGTCAGCTGATCCACTCGCCTAGCAGATATCGACATCACAGAATAGGCCCCTGGACGCGGAATCCGCTTGGAGAGTGGATAATTTAGTCTGCTTCACAGACATTTGGTGGCGCGCAAGGCAGACTACCTTGCGCGCCCCCAAACGTCCGTGAGAGATACTACGATTAGTGTACACTGGCCACCAGAGCAGACGTTTGCTCCGAGCATCCTAATTATTCTTTATTGATATGGAGTGTAATATGATTATAATGACATCGCTGTGGATATTGTGAAAAGTGCCAGCGTACTAGTTACAGGGTTGAAAATGGTACTGCAGCGGCGTATTTCAGAGTGTGTATTTGGTGCTATGCAGCGTAGTGAAAGGGTTCATAGCTAATAAAATATGCCAGTTTACATTTGCTTGATTTACTGTACATTATGTACTGAAAAATATAGTTTTCTTCAATTCTCGCCAAAACAAGGAGAGTGACCAATGGTTATTAAAGCTGTAATATCTGGTACTATATAATCTAAGCACTATATTCTCTGAAGTGTTTTACAAGTAATTTTTTTATAATTTGTATACATTTCATCATAATATCAATCTCTAAATCTAAATCTGATGCGGTGACCCTCGATTTTTATCTATATGTGCGATCTACAATACATTGAGCTCATCATATTAAATCTTAAGGTAAATGACATGAGTTTTTAAACGATATGCCTTTAAGTTTGAAACTTCGTATTTAACATTTAATACACTTTATCAATACATTACTTCCGCACCACCAATCAATGACGCATCAGGATGCCATTTACACTATCATATTCATTAGCACCGCAATATCATGTTAGTTAAATGTTTTAAAAAATCTGTTGACTGTTAATGTTAATGTTATCCGGTCCAAGACGCCTGTCCGCCAACACCACACGCGGTGTGGAGCAGCAACCCCGTGGTGCGCCTCCCAGTTGGCGACATTATCCGCGAGTGGGCCTGCAGCCAGCCGAACAGTCAAACTATCTTTGAGCCAATGGTGAGTATTCTCCTTATTGATTGAGCAAACCTGGGCAGCCTAAAACCAGGTAGGGAAAATATAATTTCCAGATGGTTAATTCTTAAAAGATCTCTTACCAGTCTTATGATAAAGTCTGTGAGCAAATTTTAGGGACCCCCCCCCCCCCCCCCCCCCGTTGCGAAGAACACACTTGTTATTCCTCTCCTCCACCGCTTATTATGTATGTACAATATGTGGTGTTGATCCTTCCCAGACGGACAAGGTGGTGGGTAGGTAAACAATGACGTCTGAATGGGGGGGGGGGGGGGGGGACCACCGGGGACGCCTGCCCCCCAACTTTTTTGCACCATGTACCAATGGCTAAGCCTTAAATTTTCACGGCAGAAATATGTCAGTCTGACTTTTGAATGTGTAACAATGGCCAAGCCTTGACTTTTCACCGCAGAAAAATGTCAGTCAGACTTTTTAGGTTGTACCAATGGCAAAGCTTCAACTTTTCACCATGGAAAAATGGCAATGTCTGACTTTTTAGCGAGGGACACTAGCTAACTGACGGCCCATCTGCTCACCCAAAAACCTGACTATCCACTACCTACCAACCTGCCTACACACCAACCAGCCCACCTACCAACATGTTTACACACCAAAATGCCATCCTCCCCTACCCACCACTCCCAGCAGCCTACTCACCTAACAAGACTACTTACATACATACTTATGCAAGAAATTGCAATTCTTTCAGAAATTTTTGTATACATGTGTATGGAAAATCAAGCCCTCAGTCCTTCCCATGTATGCTTTTGTATGCATTTGATCTAACCCCCATCCCACCCCCTTGCTGCATACGTACTTCGTGGATGACAATGTCCATGAATAATCATAATGCATTATGATGTTCCAATATTATGCATATCTTCCTATGTTATAGTCCTTGGGAGTTCACATATGAACCACCTCACTTTTGCATGTAGGGAATCTTGGTCTTCAGCGAGTCCTGTAAACAAACTTTTTGTTGCTAGTCACTTCATTATAACGGCATGGAAAGTGTAAAAGAAATTGGTTTGATTTGTTTGTTTAATGTCCCAGGGGCCCCTGAGGGTATATAGGGACTGGTCCAGTTTTTCCCGCTGGTCTTACACCACAAGTGTAATGATCGAATCTATGAGATGAATTCAGGCAGAAATCTCATGCCTACACATTTACCAAGGTGAGTTCTTTTACTTCCTACACCATATAGACATGGTATAAGCGAACCGGGCTCTGACACGGCAGTAGTTTACCACTGCTGGGGATGAAGGAAACAGGTGGCTGCAGTGAGACATTGGGACTATAAGTCCAGTGCCTTAACCAAATGGCACAGCCAGATAATACAAAATAATACATAAAATGCTCAGCATCTTGCATGAATTTTTAATTAAGTTTATTCTTCTTGTAATTGTATAATACAAAATCAATTCCTTTTCGGTATATTGCACAGAAAGCTTTGGTTTAACAAGAAATGTGTAAACTGAAGATGGCAGGACTCCCTGTTCACCAATCTTGTGTGCAGGACTCCACTGTAATATAATTTTGTAAAATAAAAGCTGATATCATAATAAACAGGTCTCAGAAATATCAGACACTTTGACCTCTGATCCCTCCTGAGAATTGAATCACATGACAAATCAGACACATCAAAATGCAGCATGAGGGGAAACATGGGGAATCTATTTGATAAGCATAACAATTGAGATAAGAATTATTTCTATTGGATTTATTTACAAACACATTCAGAAATATAAAGAAAAACCTAGCACCGTCCGACCTCCAAGAACTCAAACTGACTGCGTTATTTACAGGCAAAATGATAAAATCTGATTTCTGAACAATCACAGATGACATTTAATTATAGAGAAACCACGAAGCGTACTTGTTTCCAAGCTATTATTTGTTTTCGGTTTCAACATCATTGATGTTGTTCACTCATTTGTTTCCTGAATCACTGGCCTATAGGGCAGATAGATAATGTTCCCTGGGAGCTGCCAATTTGCCCCTTAGTAGGTGTTCTCCACTACTGGAGGCGAAAAAGTAGGTTAGTGATAATAGGCCACAGCCACAACTCTAGCGTTTCCCACGAATGTCTATAGAGCCCCTCATGTGAAAACCTGGGTTTCATCTTCAAGTCATCCTAAACTAGGATGGGTGTAAAAAAACAAGAGATGTGTTGTAAAACTTTGAAAGTCACCTAGTGACTGCTTCATGAACTAACAATGGCTCTGTAACCTATATCTTACAATGGCCACCAGAGCAAACGCTTGCTAAGCATGTAAGCTCTGGTGTAGTTAAATCCGTGGCCACCTTGACCCACAAAATGTACATGTCTGTAACTTTCCTACCAGATCTTTCATATTGCTTCGATTTTTATTTCATAATATCGAAGCTACTTTTTAATTTATTTCCTTTTGTGTGTACCTTTACAAATTGAATAAACATAGAGCTAGGCTACATCAGCAATCTGCTTTTAAAACCTACATCGGGCAAATCCACTTCGTTCGAGGCACACACCGCAGATACCATGTGGGGTTCAACCACACCAACCTCTCAGTTAAAACAGTGGAGTAGGAGGTGGCGGCCAATATACCTATATCTGTGCGAGTCTTTAGAGGCTCTTAATTACGAGCGTACTTATTATTATGTGGTCGTACACAATGATATCTGTGTGTCTGTAGAAACTCTCAGTGCATTCGTTGCGATCAAATCTTAAACTGTGCTTTCAGATGGAAACCGGGGACAACTTAATTTAGTGAGCATGAAGTATTTTTAAGAACCTTTTGTCATCGACATGATGTTAACATTAAGGAAAGGACCATCCTGAGATATATTTAAAAGTCTGACAATCTTCACTGAATCAGTAACAAAGACATGAGTGTAGAAAGGCACAGTTAGTCGTGGTTCCGGTCATATTCCGTTTGGGAAAAAAGGTAGTTCATTCGTGGACGAAAAAACGTGTACAGTATCGATGCCTCAACTCTCTATTGAAAATGTAACTGTTTTTACATTACAAAATACTGCAGCAACCCAAGCAATATCGCTAAGAATCAGTCATTAACGTGGTGAATGTTAAAAACTTGACGCTTAATGACTTTCTGATATTTACATATTGTCTTCTCAACAAAATATTTAAATCAGGAGAGTTTCTCAACTCTCACCTAATCAACATTGTAATAAGCGAAATTATAGAATTACTTTTAGAGTCAACTAACTCTTTTCATAGCATTGCCGCCTTATGCAATGTGCACATTCGTGGAGAGCTCGTGTTGTAGATCTGGATTTAGTTTTTTTTAAGATACTGGTCGATATGGTTCTTAGCCAACGTGTAGTAGCGTAAGACCTGCGTTTTGGTTTCTTGGCACATTATTATTTTCTGGTTCTGTTCACAGAAGAAGAAGGCTCCGATCGACACGGCGATGACGACGATGAAGAAAGCGAACAGCAAACCGCAACAACTGATTCCACCTGCAATACACACAAGTCTCACGTCAACATGGATATTATTGGAATTGGAAATGGAACAGTCGCCATCTTGGATTAGTTCCCTCCTCCCTGATGTTTACAGTTTAGCTGCCATGCTCCGAATGGCTAACAATGACACTCTGAACTGTTAGTGTCAGGGGCCCCGTGCGACAGACTCGAATGGGCACTCAACCAGAAAAATTTGTTCAATCTTTATTGGCTGTTAGTTGTTGGTTTAACAGCCAATCAGAGCACAGAGGTCACAAATGCCAATCCTGTAGTGTCAACCCCCTGGAGTTGGTATAATGGAAGACCCACTTAAAATCAGTCATCGCCTACTCTTGTACTCAGAATTTTTTTTTTTGAGAGTGAGAACACGGCGACAGCCTGTTCCCAAGGTGGCGGCGATTGTTGTTACATAGGTAACGATTGTTAGCCTGGAGATAACCATACCATAGTAACCTGGTTCAAAAGTGACAGGAAGTTGTCATTATCAAGGTAGCATCGGCTTGCAACAGAGGTGTCTCAGCCACGTTCTAATAATCTTTACTGTTGTACTAAGTACTTGTTTGGTCTACATCTAGCTAGTCTGGGCCTAAAGACTTTAAAAAACGTTCCGCAGTCTGTTTAAAGGTAAAGATCACTTTCACACTAATATTATGCTATTACTATCTTATGATAGATGATTTACCTGTCGTAAGTTCTGAGACTTGGAAATAATCGGAATAAAAACATGTCCAATAATACATGAATGATCATGGAACTCACCTGAAGCTTTACTCGGTTGTTTTGGGGATGCACTGACGCCGTTTGTCGTGGATTCTGTGGAGAAAATTGTAAGTTAGATTTTATACCATGGTATTTCTTTCTGAGAGGGGCACCATGATAGACATGATTTTACTAGAGAATTGGAATAGTGATTTGTGGTTAGAGTTAATACCAGCTTCGCACTTGTAATCACACCATCCTTCTGTTTACACCCTTACAACTCCGCACACTTTATAATACAGGGTTGTCAGTTGAGGTCATGAAAAAGAGGAAATATTTTTCATGTGGAATTTACTGCCTCAGAGAGGCAAACACATAGTCATTGGCAATGGAACAAGAAAAATAAATAAATATGAAAACTACAATCTCTAATAATATATCATCATCAAACTTCTTGCATGTTTGCAAATCTAAAAAAAAATACAGTAAAAAATAGATTGACTCAGCGCCTTCTAACCAAAAATTAACCGTTATCAGTCTGTAGTACTTTTCTAAGTATGGTCTTTTGCCTGGAAGGACCAGACTAAGTTCTGTTTTTTCTACCATTTCAAAAATCTAATACTTAGATCCGATACTTGTACAGAACCCTTTCAAGTTTTGGATCTCACCATCTAAGTATAGATATAAGCCTTATTTTACGTTGCATCAGATTCATATGAAATACCAGTAGAGGCTTCCTATTTCGGCTTTTCGTTTTTCTGCCACCTCAGTATTTACAGAAATAAATGTTACCCTTTTCCTGTTCTTGCTGCTCTTTGAGGGCGGTGGCTTTTCGTTTTTCTGCCTGTGCAGCTTCGTAATCTTTTTTCCGCTTCTCACGCTCAGCTTTTCGCTCTACTTTTTGTCGCTGCCTCTCCTTTTCTTCTTCTCTCTTCTTCTTTTCTTCTAAATCTAAAACGTGTATCGGATTATATAGAGTGCCAACAGGGGAACAATTTTTTTTTAGAATATCATATAAATTAGGAAATCAGATTTCTTTCTTTATAGTTCACTAACAATTCAAGTATTCACTCAGAATATATAAAAAAAATCATATATTGTATACATGAAATATCACGGAGCATAAGTGCAGTTCGCTTAAATTGCGCCCTGTCTTATCGATTTTGTGTCAGTCTTCTTAGTTATACAGTACAATGCCAGTGACGGAATCCCTATTTTTCACTTGATCTCTTATGTATTTCAACTTGAAAAGAGATAGAGAACATCGTAGAAAAATACATAAAAGTAATTGCGTAGAGAATGTGAGGCTATTTATCTTGCAAAATAAAAAGTAAATTGTGTAGCTATGTTTCCAAGCAAAGTATGCTTGTGGCAGGGGTGCTTATTACTCTTACTCATAAATTTGATTTATATAGAAATATATTGACTATAGTGTTACAAACCTCGTTTTTGCTTTAGGTGTTTCTGATTTTCTCTTTCAAGGTCTGATGCAACAGTTTTCATGTGAGCAACGATCTGAAACATAAGTCGAAAAGAGATACAAAAATAAAACAAGAATTAGGAAGGGATCTATCAATAGAAGATAAATCTTGTCTTCCCTAGAAAATAACTAACATCAGACATTCAGCAGGTATAACCTGAACACCAATACTATAGCCGCTTTACTGATTGACGCTCAGTAGTTGTAAACTCTGAACACCGATACTACATCTGCTCTTAATGTTACTGATTCAATTATTGCATTGACTCTGAAAAATTTGATTAAGAAGTAAAGTATTGATAAGGACGTTTTGAATAGCAAACTATTTGTATGTGGTTATTGATAGTTGTTATTGATAATCTTAGGGAACTGTTAACCATCTATTGAACGCATCATTGAAAAATTTGTACCACATAAAAAACGAACAACTTTATGTTGATGACTGGTTGTTGGTCATTTCCCTTAGTTTTATACTATCTTTGTTTGAGACAAGACAACGGAAAACAGGAATTGAATTGGAAAATAGAAAAAACTGCAGCACATACATTTTTAGCGCTCTGTCTGCACTGGTTCTCGTCGAGACAGTCGCCGACCACCTTCTTAAGGTTCTCATCGAGCGGGTTGTCTTTCACGTCCATCCAGCGCAGACTCCGGAGGCGATTCATGTCCACGGGCAGCGTGGTCAGCTGGTTCCCCAGCAGATCCAGGTGTTGCAGGCGCTCCAGGCTGCCGAACCTGGCCGGTAATTCCGTCAGTCTGTTCTTACTGAGGTCCAGCCGGACGATGTGAGTTAACGAGCAAAAGTCCGCCTGAAACCCCAAACAGGTGTGTTAGGAAATAGGAAAAGACGGAGGGAGCACCCCAAAACGTGTCCTAAGAATATAAAGTTACGCACACACGCGGTATTCCTCCTTTATATATCTTTATATCTTCTCTACCTACGTGGATATAGAATGATAATGAATCTTTTAATACATCGAAACTATAAGGGAGTAAAGGAGAACAAGCAGAACTCGATGACGATAATGAGACTTATATGAGGAGAGTAGATCGAGTTCTGAAGAACACTTCACCTAGTAATAATACAAACTTTTTTTAACAGAATGAGGCGCAGCAGGGTCTTACTAGACCGTCCTGTAAAGAGAAGCTCAGAAAGGACTCATTTCTTTGTGACACGTTCTCTGGTCGGTCAACAAGGAAGTAAACGGCTTACCGGTAAAGTGACCAGGAGATTGCAAGAGAGATCTATATTCGTGGCCTTTTTCAAAGCCATCTAGAAAAGAAAAAGTATCAAAGAGTTATTATAGATTATTGCTTTGCATATGACAGTATATCGTAATATACCTACGTATGTTATGTGCAATCATAACTTTAAAATGTGATTAGAGAATCTCTTTACTATAGGTTCGTAGTTTAAGTAATATTTTAGTTGTGCACAGCAGACAGGATGTTGCGAGGCTCTAAAGATGCCGAAATATACCATTTTTATTTATTTTCAGAAACTAGTTTCTAATCACGTTTTCTTTCAACAACTGACAATCAGAATAACATGGGATCCCAATTCTAATTTGTACAACTGCCAAACGATTCAATACAGGGAAACCCAACTTCACTCACTGATCATGAAAACAATGTGAAGCAGTAACGAGTTGTGGCCCCCATAAAGTGGCGATTCCACCAACACACAAGATATAGCAAGATTAGTCGCAATTTGGTTGTTTTGCTAAATCTTGGTAGGAATAATCGCATGCATATTTTCTGCAATGTGTCTTAAGGTGTCGCGGTGGTGGAGCATGAAAATAGACACACAACATTGCATGCTATGTATCGCAACAATGGAAGTAGGACACATCGCGTCACTGTATGATATTAAAGAGGGAACCTATGAAAGCTTAGGGTCAGAGCTTTTATCCCATCGAGTTTGAATGGTATAGCAATTCACAAGGCGAAGCCACATGAATTATGCAGCGACTCAAAGAAGATGGGATGGAGCTCTAACTTTAATGGGTTTCTGAATTTATCTCACCCTTCATATTGACTAATGGGCTAACATTTGTGACATTATCCCCCATTGGATGATTTTCCTAAATATCTCATGAGCGTTGGATACGAGTTCCCAATGTTAAGTCTATGGAGAAAAAATACCAGGGGTGAGATAAAACAAGATATACCACAGCAAATTCATTGCTGGTGGAACCAGCCCTTAAGAGAATTGGACGCCTTGAGCCTTTACCGTTTTGAGCCCACTGTCACCGCGAAAAGTTGGACCCCTTTAGCCCACTAGCTGGACGCCTTGAGCCTACTCGTTGGGCTCCTTCAGCCCATCCTGTAAACTTCTTGAGCTTCAACCCGTTTTCGGAACATCTTCAAGAATTTTGTGTTATCATATCGCAAGGGAATAACGGGGGAACTCGGCATCCAGGAGTACTCCTCCGAGCCGAGTTCTCTGTTGGTAACTGCTGCTCGGCCGCCCGTGTGTTCAAACACTGTTAGGTTAGGGTAGGGGATAATAGAAGACCTTGGCCCCGGGCACTACAATATTATTTTATAATGAACATTTACTCCAGACCGGGTATTCGGTTACAGTTGAGAAAAGGGGTAGGCTCAAGGCGGTTCTTCACAGGGTGGGCTCAAATCGTTCTGGGCTTAAGGCGTCCACAGGGAGGCTCAAATCGTCCTGGGCTCAAGGCATCTATAAACCCCTTAGCTAGGCAAACCCGGCACCGAGGATAACTCGGCCCTGTTTGACTTATAATTGGCCCTATCACCGTGGCCCTATTATATATGAAAATTGTTTATCTAAGTCCAAATTTCCTCGCAAAACCGGCACCGAATAATCCATGGGGGCCGAGGGTTCCCTAGTCAGACGAGTCCGACCCTATACGCCGTATTCCCTAATACGGGAAGGCCGTACAGTTAGGGTCGCCCACGACTAAGGGTTCCCGAGTATCTTCTAGTGGTCTAGTACCGGTACTAGTGTTAGTGTTACTGTCAGTGTTACCGAAAATCTATCGAGAGTCTACCCCGGTCACCGTGGACAACGTTTTGAATTAGAGGGTGCACTTTTCGATTGTAAGACAAGATGTACTTGAAGATGGAAGGGGAGCACTGCAACAATTAAATTAAATTTAAAGGTGAATCACTGAATCAGTGAGTGTATCCTCTTCAGTTTTGCCAAATGGGCGATAATAAATGAGAAACTCACCAATTCCTTCACTGGAACCGTACTCAAGTCACTCAGACTAAGATCAAGCTCATTTCCGTCAAGTCTATCCTTTAAGCTTTCCTTTGGCATTTTGAAGCTGGGGCAAAGACGATTTAGAAGGGAAAATAAGGCGAAATGCAAAAGCCGGTCTGCTAGCTACAGAGATCAGCCCACGTCAGCCGGAAGTTGCAGAATCCCAGCATGCATAGCAGGTGGTGGTGATCTCCATACACAGTTTTGGTTTCAAAACCCAACTTCAAGGACAGCAGAATATGCTTGGAGAGTAGTGGCGACCTTCACATGTTCCGGTGTCTGGAGAGTGGCCTCTGTCAAAACAATTACGATGGTAAGTTCATGTCATATTGCTTACAAAGTTATATTCATGTGCCTGTTAATTAGATAATTGATGATACAATGCCCCTGATCATGATTAGCTTGGCAGACTTTACGGAAACTTCTAGAGCATAACTCTTATATTGCATCAGTCTGGTGAATGGTAAAATCAGGTATTATCGCTCACGTTTTAAGTAATCAAGACTACCAAGTCCAAGACTCACTCGACTCGGGATTCAGAGTAAGCTACATCTCTAGAGGACTAACAAAGGCTAATTTGCATCTTTTCTCGACGAAAATACATTATATTAGAGATAAGAGTTTGTAAGAAACTCAGTACGGTTCGTGACTGGCTACCCCAACACTGCTGGAAATGATGTTTTACAGAAGTTTATATAATTCAATCGACCGAGAGGTGGAATAACAACGAGCCCACCTGATAAGCCAAGTTAGCCAAGGCGACCAAAGAGAAAAATATTCCATTAATGGTGGATTCACTTCAAAATTAAATGGGGGAATAGCAAGTGGTGTCAACTTGTCACCCAATTCGTGAGGCTTTAACTTAAGAGTACGCGAGACGGTAGATCCAGGGCTTTGGACATTCGGCTCAAGTCCCCAGTGCTGAGGACATAAGAGGATTGTTTTACCTGAGTAGATCCACAGACATCTATTGAGGGAAATTCATGATCTCAAGTGCGACACAATGTCTACGCTCATGGTGAGTTCCTATTAGTATTTGATTACATCTATAAGTATTAAGAAGGAACAAGATACGCTACGCTAAGAATACTATAGAGGAAATTTCTACGTGAATACGTAGTTGTTCTCAGATACATTTCTGTTTTGGAGTCATCATCATTTTCTGATATACGTTTTCATCAGGTACTATTACCAGGATCCACCATCAGTTAAAGCGGATTTTAGAGCTCACATATGTCTGAGACAAATCCTGCGGAGATTCTCTGCTGGAATACACGGAGAACACATTAGTGTTGCCATGGAATGTGGATAAGGGTTTGTGGAGAGGCTTGGAACACTGGTTATTGGTGTGAATGAGGCCCAATCTGTTCTCTCTCTTCATCTCTTCGTCTGAATTTTGGGGTTTCATTTCTCTGAGACTGAAGATTTGATAGGAGTTATTGTCGTTGATAAAATCCCTCCCTGAAGTATAGAAGCTCATTTTAAACATGTTAAGAATTTACAGGGCCATTTTTGTGAGGCAATTGTACCCACTGCTGGGTACAAAGTACTCAACCTGGCCAATAAGAAGCTAGTAAATATGATCACATGTTTTTCATAGCCCTCACCTCAAGAGTACTTGAGTCCCAGAAGGACTTTGTCTGAGACTGTGTACCACTTTTGTCCATACATCTGAATACAATCGGCCATTTTTCCTTGAGACTGGGAAAGGCTAGATATGCCACCTTGGTACCAGAATATTTGTTAACCACAGGAGAATTGTCTGAGACTATGGAAAAAGTGTGAAGTACACCAATCTCAGGTACATTAGTCCTTATGTGTGAATCCCACTTAATCAGCAACACTGCGAGTATGATACGCTACGGGTCATTACCAGCTTGGTACACTACACTCTGTAAACTGGACAGGGATATGCTTTGTTTTCGCATTATAGCGCAGAGACACCTTGTTGACATCCAGCATTCACACTCACCGGCCTATTAGAAGCCCGATGCTGAGTGACACTGCAGCATTCACATTCGGCAGTCTAGAGGTGGTGCTCCACTGCAGCCGACCCTGTGGCGACTGGGTAGAGTCTGAGGGGCGATCATGTGGTCGCTGGGCAATCGGTGCTCAATTTCCAGTAGTGAAGCTACAGACGCGATCGTCAGGACCCAAACTTCCATTTCATCGGCACCCGATCTCCACTGGTTTTAATGGAGCATACCATCGCCCCATTCAGAGGCAATTCCCATGATCCTGACCCTCCCGATAGAGGGAAGAATGGCTTGTGATTACATTAGAAATATCACATATAGTCAGGAGGTTCAATGGAGCACAGCTCCGGCATTGACTGCTTCCTTTTTATCGATCGTTCAATCCATTTACATGTGACTCTCTTTTCTTAACATTTTGAAACTATAACTGTAGATGGCATGTGCACGTTCCATCGCCGCATAATTGTATATCCAGATTGCTACACCTCTAGACTAACTTAATGTTATTCATATTTCAGGCAAAGTACATTGCGCAGATTGTGGTGGCAGGGATACAGATTGTAGGGCGGTCCTTTGCGAGGGCCGTGCGGACTGAGTTTCAGGCTAGTCAAACGGCAGCTCAAGCCCGGAGAAACCAGGGAGGTGGTGACAACAAGAGGGCAGCAGCCGACGCCATCACCGGCATGTCAATACAGGTAAGCCATCATCTATACAGGTATAGAGCGGTATGTCTATGCAGCTATAGAGCGGCATGTCTATGCAGCTATAGAGCGACATGTCTATACAGGTATAGAGCGACATGTCTATACAGGTATAGAGCGGCATGTCTGTACAGGTATATAGTGGCATGTCTATGCAGGTATAGAGTGGCATATCCATACAGGTATAGGACAGCATGTGTATACGGATATAGCCCGGCTCAATAAAAGTAAGAAAATGATCACTTAGTTGATGTAATACTGGATTTCTACCCCATGTATTTCACATGTCCTTCGAATGGACCAACCAATCTCTATAGTATAAGAGTTGATAGTTTTCCTATTTATCAAGGAAATCCTTGTTTTCTTTTTCAGTTTATTAAAGTCTTTTTACTTGTATTAAATAAAGAGAGAATAGATTGGGCCTCATTCACGCCAATAAACAGTGGTTCACACCTCTCCACATATCCTCATCCCAATTCCATGGCAACACTGATGTGTTCGTCATGTTTTCTCGGTCTCTCTGATACAGTAAATTCCACATGAAAATGTTCCGTCTTCCTTTCACGACCCCAACCGACATCCCTGTAAATTACAGATATTCTGTTAATGGTAGAAATCAATATATTTAATTATAAAAAGTTAGAATATGGAATCCTTGATGCTGATAAATTGTATGCACAACATTTTACGGGCTCGGTCTTCACTGTCTTTGTACGTTCCCATGTGCCATAGCCAAATACGGCACAAAGGTTGGAAATATTATATAAGGTGAAAGAATCCGGGAATAGCTACGTATAACTATATGTATTGTAATAACCAACAGACGTGGAAATTCAAGTGCCAACGGACAAGTTGTGGTCTTTATTTACAAGCCTACGGATACAATTCTCTAACGCAGTCCTCAGCTAACCCCCTCGATCTGGTGTTGTATTTAAATAGAGTCTGGTAGGCAACACCACACACTGCCTAGAGTAATTCTACCTTCCCCATATTTATACTTAATAACCAACTTAAGATATAATTTATTTATATCATATTCCTAATCAAGTTTAATCATAGACATTCACCATGATAATATCTAGATATAGATAGGTGTTGGTCTTTTAACTCCTTATTTAAGAGTTTCTTCCTATCATTGATCTTCCCTAATTCAGTCTACTATGAGACTGTATCAATCCTATCATATTTAATGAATCAATAACCCCACTACCAGAACACCTACAATCTATATGATTATAGGCTGTTCTTTTATGTACCACTTCTGCTGTTTCCAGATATAAAAGGCTATCGTTCTGAATCTTTGTGTACATCTACACAGTTGTTCAGAGACTAAATTAATTCATTTATCTTTTCTACTATCGGTTGTGATGAGAAGTCTTCTTGCATCGTATTCTAAATTATAGACTAAATTTAAGTTTTGAGTCAGAAGTCCATCTCTTAGCATTTCCCAATTTTTTTTCCCATTTAGAGGTTAGATTGTGTTTTCGTCTGTATTAATTATGTACGATTTACTACAATTTCCAGGAGGCCAAACAAGTGTTGAATATCGACAACTTCAGCGACTTGGAGAAACTTGAGAAGAATTATGAGCATCTATTCGCAGTGAATGAGAAGGCTAAGGGCGGTTCTTTCTACTTACAGTCTAAGGTAACTCAGTTTTTTTTATTATATACCTGTGTGCGAATGTCTATGTAATACTGCCCACTGCTAGGGGTGAAGTATAAATAATGTTCGCGCCCGCTGTGACAGTGGGCCGTAGTGAATGGCAGTGGCTTATTGTGCAGCAGAAAAGTTAATGAAACGGGTATTTTAAACGAGTAGGAGGTATATAGTAATAAGAAAACGTAATGGCTGAGCCCGTAGGGTGTACGTTCTCGGTCATTTGATGAAAAAATATGGCCCTCCTGCCTGCGGCGTCGGGCCGTATTTTTTTAATCAAATGACCTCGAACAGCCACCTGTACGGGCTCAGTAACCACATTTTCTCATAATAACCGGAGTTAACCGTTCTAGTAAATCGCAGGGCTGGAAATATCAAGTGCAAAGAGTAGACTTATGAGCTGAACGTGTTCCCGAAAAGTTATAGTAGACGTAACTATGAAGTTCACTTGGCGGCAAAAAACACCAACCGCAAAAAACTATTAGTGGACACATCTTTTTTCGAACAGAGTTAGTCTCCGTCAAGGGTCGTATTCCCAAAGTCTTCACTGAATTCATGGATTGAGGTGACATATGAACGCTTCTGAAATGTTTGGATAGTAGTGGTTACTTAATTAATAAAAATCTGCCTTAATAATATGTATTTTACAAACTTACTGGATAAATAGTTTAACCCGTGGCCTTGCCATAGGCGAAGACGTTGACAATCTACTGAAAAGTTGGAAGTCTGTAAACAAGGACAACGTTTACATGTATTGATATTTAAGGGTTTTGATCTTGCAGATTGTCAGAGCGAAGGAGAGATTAGACCAGGAAATACGCGAGCAGATGAACGCAACGCAGAAAAAAAACGAAGTACCGAAAGACACCTCATGACCTCCCTCCACAGAACACTATTTGTACAGAGTATATAAGACATCATGTGATCATTTTACACAGAAGGATAAGAGTAGAATGGGTGAAGGCTGCATGACCTGTGGGGAACCAGCGTAATGTTTCGTTGTGCTGTTATTTATTTCGTTGGTGCTGATAACCGGCAGGTAGGCCTTTGTGTGAATGAACGCGAAATGTTGGGCCATGAGTGGTTCCTCCTCGTCAGCCTTTCAATATTCGAACCATTGATAAATCTTTCATCTGTTAACATGTGGAACTCTTAATCTCTCACACTTTGTGTGAATTCCTGCATGAACCTCTTACAGTATGTCCAACCTTTGATATCCGACACAATGATTGCTGGAATATCATTTATCACTTATCCTACGAAATAATCACTGTACTATCATTTTACACTGAGGTTAAAGACCTCAAGAATTCAACTTTCAATCTTCGACGGCACATCTTTCTTTAAACATTATATTTCTAAGGATGTACTTGCCTTTATTGTTTATTTTTAAAGAAAATAATGTAGATAAGGATTTCCACCAATGTGTATAATACAAGACTTAATTACAAAATCTTAATTGATTTATGATGTTTGTTTCACAAAACAGTAAAATAAAGCTCTTGGGGCATATAAAAATCCGATATCTCAAGACTTGGTTTTTCTTTTTGAAATATAGTCATTTAGGTTCACGAAGAACATGCTGGGCAACTCTGGTGAATGACTGACCGATCATAATATTTGGTGAAGATGACTTGAGGTTTGACTGTGTGTCCACATTGCGGCGAATCATAGTCAGTCATTTTGTTATTCATTTCACGGATTTGTGCTATTTCGACTTTCATATTCTTGTGAATGGCCTCAGTATTTAGGGGTTACGGACGTTTTGACATCTCAGACACTTAACAAATCTTATGCAGTGAGTAGTCGGTCAACATTTTGGAATTCACTACTGTCTAACTGAGCAGAGAGTGTCTAGTCGCTCAGCCAATCAGATTTCCAAATGGGCAGTATGTACAAAGCGAGCCGTATGACAACCTCAAACAACACGCACAGGATTCTGCGGACCGTTTGGTTTGTAAAGTATAAATTCTTGTTAACTCCAAGTAGTGTGTATTGATATGAAGTTCGTGCATAGGTTTTGTTATCCACCTATATATTGGTTTTTGAGAATAGAATTGGAAATATCTGCTCAATAAACATGATATTTTCATAGTATGTAGGTATAACATCATATTTAATAGTTCTATGCAAAATAAAGAATAGTATTAAGGATCACGTGTCATGTCACGTGATGCAAAGATAAAATTATCACAAATAAGCCTTTATACCCAGCCTCTAGCGGTTTTCACTGACACTAGGACCCGGCTCCATACCTGTGCTATTGCTGTGG
Organism: Alentia gelatinosa; assembly: GCA_950022655.1. Classification (NCBI taxonomy): domain Eukaryota; kingdom Metazoa; phylum Annelida; class Polychaeta; order Phyllodocida; family Polynoidae; genus Alentia; species Alentia gelatinosa. Next base: position 47,713,914 of record OX465586.1, read on the forward strand.
GTACCCGGCGCGATAGGGTTAAAAAAATTTCAACAAAGGACCACACTCCCGGGAACGAAAATATTTTCCAAAACATGTTAGACATGTACTTGTAAGTCTAGTCTACAGGGAAACGGGTGATCTGTACTGTACAACCTGCAGTGTAAGTATATCTTCCCATTACTTGGCTTGGACCGTGTGCTTCGGCACCCACAGCAAAACGCCTGAGGAAACACTTGTTGAAACCGTGCTCTATCCGTAACCAATACGGTTAGATCAAAGTTGCCCCAATCTGTTGACATCTAGACCAACAGCTAAGCAACTAACCCCACTACGTCGCTACCATAGCGATGTTGACATCGTGACGTCATGTCGCAAGGCGAACCTTCGACGATGACAGCGTCATCGTTTTCACTTGAAAACGACATTCACACGGTAGCGTTTGTGGTAGACAGTCAGGCCTTGCCTTGTACCCTCAATTACTTGGCTTTCCATACGGAGTGACGTTCGATATAGAGAATAATCACAGTGCATATACAATATTAACAAATCCATTTATTCAAGTGACGCAGACTTTTACAAGTCGATATCTGTGATGATGAACATGGCTGGCTCTACAGGTCCATGCTGAGAGTGACAACGGACATAATCCACTGTATTCAGTATAAAACAAATCAGACAACGGTCATCAATTCTCAGAGCATGATATACTTGTAAGTCTAGTCTACAGGGAAACAGATGATGTGTATTGTACGCATATCTTCCCAATAACAGATTTCAGTTCATCTGCGTATTAATAAATGCATGTGTGATAAACCATGTTGGAGAATAACTCAATGTATTGACATGAGGCTTGATTTTTTAGCATATATAGGAGTCAATGGACATGGTCTTTCATAGACAAGTCAAATTGAAAAGAAATCACTCACCACCTCAATGGAGGTAGGAAATTCTTGTATACATTTCTACAGAAGACATTCAACAACAAGAGTTTTCAAAGATTAACTTTGGGATTCTCCTTGTAAATTCCTTTCACATATATCGCACAACTAAGTACTCTTCTACTAGTATGTATATAACAGATGTCATATTTACATTGCACCTATTTACATTGATCATATTTATCCTCTTCAATGAACATTTTAATCATTCAAATTCTGATTATACTGAGAAAATGCAAAATCCAGGCCACAGCTTTCCACAAGAGCACCAAACAGCAATCTCACTGAAAACATTGGTTTTGCTCTTATGGCATGAGACAAGACATATGATAAATGACTTCCACACTTTCAGCATACTTTAATTGTACCCACTGTACCCACACATGCAGTAAGGCACACACTACATCACTCTCCTATGGTACACAATCCTGCCAGTCTCCTGCACATTTAATAAGGCACATGTTACATCACTCTCACATAGTACACAATCCCTCCTAGTCTCCCACACATCCAATAACACGCACATCACTTCACTCACCTACTGTACACACTCACTGTTATTCTCCAACTCATCCAATATGGCACACACTTCATCACTCTCCAATTGTACCTTATCCCCGCTGGTCTCCCACACATCCAATAAGACACATCATTCATTCTCATGCACATCCAATATGGCACATGTTGCATCACTCTCCAATAATACACATTCCCTGGTCTCTCAATCATTCAGTAAGATGCACAGCACTTTATTCTCCTACTATAGGGCACAGTGATTGTTAGTTCTGTCATCATCCGCCAGGAAATTATGAGATAGCGCCACCGTAGTCGGGGGGCAACCATTGTTATCAGTTGTTATAATATATAGATATTGTGACAATGCTAAAATTCCTCTATGGCAAGCCCCTAAAAATAATTCTGATAAAATCCATTGATACTTGGTCCCACAACCTGGTGTTTTAGATGGCGTTGGGGGGCAAGATGGCCGCTTCCATAGCAAAATGGCTATGTGCCCAAATTACATCTCTCCTATTGTACACAACCCTCGCTCTTCTCCCATACATCTAATAAGGCACACGTTACATCACTCTTGTTTTGTTCACAATATAAAATGTCCTGAAAAATATGGTTTTCTTCATTTAACACAAGGACAGTGACTCATATATGTTCTACAACAGTTAGAGATCATCTTGTGATAACATATAGGTTTCAATTCACAAGATGAATTGTCCGATATGCCTTTAAAAGAAGGGAACCAGAACATGGTTATGACTGCTTAAACACCATGAAAACACTTTAGAGATGTATTTGTAACCCTTATAATACCATATAAACAGTCAACTGTTAAAGATTTATATATAACCACAATTATTACCAATTTTAAAAAAATATCTAGAATCTTACAAGAGTGCATTATTCCCGAATAGGAATATTGCAATATGTATAATGCTATACAATAATCCAACATAAGTTCATGCAATATGTACAATGTAGTGGAGACGTGGCGTACAGCTCAAGCGACTGCTGATGTATGACCCAGCCTGTGTCAGCTTCTGCTTTTATTACAGAAGTGTCTGAGGGTCTGGTCTGTAAGCTTGGCATCTATTGGGCGTTCAGGTCATGTGATCTGAAAAAAAAATTTCCTAAAAAAGTTTGGAATCCGGCATGTCCAGACTCACCACCCCCATCAGGGAACAGAGTAGGACAATTCCAGATAAACGGAAAAAAGTTTTTTAAAAAAATGTACAATGTATATACAATAATCCTGAATTGGTTCAAAAGATATTTATAACGCTATACAATAATCCCAAATAGGTTCATGAAATATCTACAATGTTATACATTAATCCCCCATAGTCATACAGTTTATACAACACTATACAATAATCTCCAATAGGTACATGAATATGTACATAATAAGATAGTCCCGAATATAGATCTCCCTGCTGCCTTAGGACTACGGAGAAAGTAGTTCCTACGGCGAGTAAGAATCCATACAGTATATTTAAAGTAGTACAACAATCCCCAATGTTCTGTAAAAAAAAATCACAAATTCTTTGGACACATTACGGACATGATCTTTTCAATGTGATTATCTTATACAGAACTATTATCCATGCATACCTGGTAAAATATTATATCATAATTTCTAGGGGAAAAGGTTTTCAGTTTGTATATGCTACAATCGGTAACCTGTTCATCACACAAAAAGTCTGAAGCTCATTCAGGAGAGATAAACCGCTATAAGGCCCTTTTCCATTGGCCGAAAAAAAAAGTGTAGATTTTCTGTGTTCTCCGAATAGCCTATTTACATTTTGCGTCAGCAGTGCTAAAGGTCAGTCTGTGGTTCATGACTGTATATCGTTGATGGTCAATGGAAATAGGTTATTAGGAAAACACAAAAAATCTACACCCTTTGCGTCAGCCAATGGAAATGGACATATATGGTGGAGCAGCGTCTACACGTAAAGTCTCATTCGCTTGAGATAAGCCACCACATGGTGGGGTAGTGCCTACACAGAAAGTGTCATTCATGGGAGATTAGCCGCCATATGGTGGGGTAGCGACAACACGTACAAATTTCACTAGGGAACGTTTGAGCCACCATATAGTGGAGTAGTATATATGCGTAAAGTCTCATTCATGTGAGATGAGCCACCATATGGTGGAGTACCGTAGTGTCTATGATAAAGAGACATTCATGTAAGATGAGCCACCATATGGTGGAGTAGTTTCTATGGTAAAGTGACATTCATGTAAGATGAGCCGCCATATGGTGGAGTAGTGTCTACATGTAAGGTGTCATTGATATGAGATGAGCCACCATATGGTGGAGTAGTGTCTACATGTAAGGTGTCATTGATATGAGATGAGCCACCATATGGTGGAGTAGTGTCTACACGTAAAGTCTCTCTCGGGAACGTTTCAGCCACTATATGGTGGAGTAGTGTCGATGCGTAAAGTCTCATTCAGGGGAGATTAGCCGCCATATGGTGGAGTAGTGTCTACATGTAAGGTGTTATTTATATGAGATGAGCCACCATATGGTGGAGTAGTGTCAATGCGTAAAGTCTCATTCAGGGGAGATTAGCCGCCATATGGTGGAGTAGTGTCTGCTGGCGGCATCTTCCTCCTCCTGGTCGGCCGCCAGGATCGGGCCAGTCGTTAGGTCGAGCGGCAGTTCCTGCTGGTCCCTCGTCCTACCCGCCTCCTGCAGCTCCGCCGGTACTGGCGAGTCGCCTGCCAACAAGCACAGCCTGCCGGAACTAGCGACACCGTCCGTCTGTGTAGATGTCGTCTGGGTATTGACTGTCGTCATGAGTGCCGAGCTGAGCAGTGGGTTGGAGGCGAGCGTTGAGATGTGCAGCATGCTGCCCTGGATGGAGATCACCTGAGTGGGTAAGGCGTGGTTCACCAGCAGTCTGGCGGGCCCGGCACCGGGACGTACAGGGCAGGCCCCGGGTCGAAGGTCTCGCGCAGCGTGACACGAGAAGTGCCCGTTGGTCTTCACATGCTTCCTCAGCGAACTGGGGTCAGTGTACTTCTTGTTGCAGCCGGGCATCTTGCACGTGTACGGCTTCTCTGTGAGGTGTGTACGCACGTGCTTGAAGCGGTCGCTGGAGTTGGAGTAGGCTTTGCTGCAGCCGTCCACCGGACACACATACGGCTTCTCACCTGTGGACAAAACAGGACATTCATCGTCACTTCTCACCTGACAGACAGAATAACCAACATTCACCGTCACTTTTCACCTGACAAAATCCTTTACAATTCTATTAGTGTTTTTTTCTCAGTAGTTGAAAAAAAAACAAGGAGAGTGGTTTATATTGTTTTTTACTTAAATATTAAGTTTTACGCATTTACTAAGTGGTTCTCATTCTGTAAAATCCAACGTTTTAAAATCTTCATATATTGTATTATAATGTCATTATAACAATACTAGCGCCATGACCCAATTTTGTAAGTTATAGATATGTTCATATTCGAGTTGAAATGCTCTAGGTAAACTGCCCAGTGGTTGTGTTCAGGCAAACTGTACTGACCAGTGTGAGAACGGTTGTGGATCTTGAGGTTCTCCAGTCGAGAGAAACTCTTGCTACAAAGCGAGCATCGGTGAGGTTTCTCGTTGGTGTGAGTCCGGATGTGAATCAGCATCTTGTATCTGTAAAACAACACAGGGGTGCCAGTTGGGGTCATGAGAAAAAGGAGGAAATATTTTCCTTGGGAAATTTCCTGCCACAGAAAGACTGAGAAAACATGGAAAACACATCGTCATTGGTCATGGAATTGGACTGGGCTATGTGGGGTTTGTTATTTATGAACTGAAAATGAAAACAAGAATTCTTAAAAATAGTTCAGATTCAAACTCAGGGAATCCCAAATAAACCTGCGTGTGGGAATTGTCAGATGCAAAAATTCAGATTAAATTTACCATCCATGCTCTACTTGTACATTTCTATATCTCCTACTTATAAAATAAAACTTTCGAAAACGTGTGAGTCCTATTCCAACTGCTTTTACCTCATTGTGTTTAAATCCACAATGCTGTCCTTTTCAGATTAACTCAAGATTCTTTTTCACCACAAGGGTGGTGATCGAATCTATGTGATGAATTTAGGTAAAAATCTCACCCCCACACATTTACCAAGGTGAGAGTTCTTTAAGTTCCCTCATCACATTGACATGGTACGAGAAGGACTGGTCTTTGATGCAACAGTAAGTCTACCACTGCTGTAGATGGAGAAAGGTGGCTACTCACCATAACACATAGACATGGTATGAGAAGAACTGGCCTTTGATATAGCAGTAAATCTACCACTAGTGGGGATGGAGGAAGGTGGCTGCACACCACACAGCATAGCCATGGTATGAGAAAGTCTGGCCTGGATATAACAGTAAATCTAAAAGTGCTGGGGATGTTACAGTGAAGCCTGAACTGTGATGCTAGTTATGGTGGAGCTAACCAATGAGACAGAAGGTGGACGTTTCAGAAGGCAGGCTTACCTGGCGTTAAAACCTTTACCGTTACGGGGGCACTTCGCCCAGTGACACCGGTATTCCACGTCCCGCTCCATCTTCACGTGAATATCGTTGACGTGACTCACGAGCGCCTCCTGTTGGAGAAATCTCTGATCGCAGTGACGCCACCTACAGTCAAACGTGTCAAACTCGACCTGGTCAGAAGGACAGAGGAGCTTCAGGTAGGGAGACTGGACTTCTGTCCGGCTGTCATTCAACTGGAATGGGAAAATATGAAATGGACATATCAAATTGAACCTGGTCATTATAGGTCAGGAAGGCATATTAGGGACTATGGTGGGATCTGGATTCAAATAGTGTTTCTCTAAAAAATCTTATTGATTGACTTGTGTTGCATATCTAAATAGTTTAAGTAAGCACTTGTTTATAAATAATGTCTCTGAAAAAAATATTCTCTGAAATTACAACATGAAAATATTGCACCATTTTCAACCAAGCCTTTCTTCCCCAATATCTGCCTACCATGACAGTGCTTTGACATATGGCAGATATCACAAAAAAGGGTCTTTTTGCCACTTTTTAATTTTTATAACAAAACAGTCCATCTTGACTTCTGATATGAGTACAACAAAAGTTAAGGTATCAAAATAATTGTGAAGTAAATTTCTGCTTGATTAAACTGGGTTTTGATTTTGGTTCCATTTGGAATTCTATAGAATCTTCACTCATATTGTAGAAGTCAAACATTTTGCCTAACTTTTAACATGATTTCTGTGAAACTCTGTCAAAAATTAAAACAGATAAATTATCTCAATAAATTCAAAACATATATGACCATAAAGCCCATAGTCTCTGGTTTAATTTGGTACCTTTTGCAAACCTGTATCTTTTTCACAGCCTAAGTTATGGGAATTTTTGTATTTCAGTATTTCAAGTAAGAATAAACTAGTTTTCAGTCCCCAATATGGTTGCGCGGCCTATAGGATAGGGTAGTTTTAGGTACGGAGAACGGTAAAATATAAACTGGATATATTATACCTGACCTAGTGACTAGGACCATGGACGTACAACTCTACTATGATACACTGTACATGCTAGGATACAGGAGCTTCAGGTACAGAGATTGGTCTTCTGGTCGGCCGTAAATCTACATATAACACAGTAACAATATCTTGCTGCACACTGACCTGTAGTAAGGCGTCCCTGGCGTCCGTCACCTCCATGGTCACTTGATGCGTCTGCCCATCGTCCGACGGCCGTCGGGTTGACGCCGGGCTCCCAGCACCCCCTGGACACCGGCCGCGCGCAACATCTTGGGAATCTGCGTCGCCATGGCAGCGGGAGGCAGTGGGTATGACGTCATAGATCATCAGGTCGTCTGCGGGGGTCGGATTTCTGACAGCGGCGGCTTTGTAGAGAAAGAATATTTATAGATGCATGTGAACTGACACACGTGAGGGATTCTAATAAACTGAGTAATAACCATTTCTGGAAGGGAGCAGGACCGCGGGGGAGTCATGGAATTTTATCTTATTATCATTACTTTGTGATGTCATAGTGTGAAGACCTGATTCTTAAACCAAGGCATGCATTGAAAGTTACTCATTTAACATTCTAGCTAAGATTGGAAAGCGATTGTGAGACCATTTGGGCAATCAATGGTGGGAAGTGTTTTTTCAGTCATGCTCGCGGGGCGCCTGAGTGATCGCGGCTAAAATGGTGATAATCTGAGTACAAGATTCTACAGTTAGAAATTATTGACGACGCTTTTCGAAGCATAAACGGAACGAAGAAATGATGCACTCATTCACACACATATATGAAAATAAATTTATGTATTTTGAACATTGACAAAATAATTGGCAGTTTGAATGGCCTTTACATTTGAACCATTGGAGGATCCCGAAGGATAGCTTTGCATTTTAGTTTGTAGCTATAGAGTTTAAAATTATCTTTAAGCAAGATGCTAAAGTTGGAGCATCAACATGCAGGAATTGTGATCCACAAATTGGCTTAGAAAGTATAAAACAGGGAGGTGTTTGTCGGTGTCACTAAGTAAGGGTAAAACAGGGAGGTTTTTGTTTCTGTCACTAAATAGGGGAATACAGGGGAAGTGTTTGTTTGTGTTGCTTAGTAAGGGTAAAACAGTACGGTATGTTTACCTGGTCCCTGTGTATCAGTGGCCGTGTTGCTGGTGCACAGGTTGACCGGTACAGCCAGCAGAGGGAGCGCCTCGCCTACCGGCTCCGTTCCACCTTCTGGCGACTCCATCTTTGTCAGCTACATCAGATGTCCTTCTGAAAAACAGCACATTCTGCACTCACACGTTGGTTTGGATTGTTGGTTTATTCAGCAGCCCTGGGAAACCCTGAGGATGTATAGGGACTATCTCAAGGTCCAGTTTCTCTCGGTGGTTTCATGCCACAGGGGCGGTGATCGACTTTAGATGACTTTAGGTAGAAATACCACCTCTACACATTTACAGAGGGGGGGGGGGGGGGGGTTCTTTTCATCTTCCACACCACATACACATGGTATGAGAACGCTTGTGATGCAGCAGTGAGAAAAGCTGAACCTTGAGAAAGTCTCGTAAGGACCTTCAGGGATGATCGATTTAAAACGGCTATAACAAAGATCCATTTATAACATTATTTTAGAAAGAATGGCTATGATTGGTAAAATATATTGATTTGAGTAGTATTTCACCTATTCTAAATGATATGGCGACGTAAAGATCAAAATATGGGCTGTTCAAATTCAAATTACTCAACAACCAGACGACATATTTTGTAGCAATTTCTTCGAGATATGGCAAAATATATATATTTTTAGCCACGTTCCATATTTGGTATGGCAAAATATAAATAAACAAGAGCTAAGTGTGCATTTTGAAATGGAAATGTTGGCCTTTAAAGGCCAAATTAGCAGGTGGATGCATTTAAAACTCAATACAAAGTTTCCTGTTATTAATTACTATGATAAGAAGGAAGCCCCCTAGGAGTTGGCAGGAATTGGAGGTATAGGGGATGGGGAAAAAGGAGGTGTCTGGATAACATAGGAGAAACTTACACAAGTTTCGTGCATATATCTTACATGTCTTTGATTACTGGGCCTGTCAGGTGTTTGGGGAAGTTCAGTTTGAGGTCCATAATCAAAGACTTGAGCAAGTCTAGGGAGAGACCAAACCCTGCCAAGGACTTCTTAAAAATGGACCTGTGAAATAAAAGTCCCCCCCCCCCCCAATCATATCATATCATATCAGCCTTACAGCAGTCTTACAACAGTCTTGTATCAGTCTTACAACAGTCTTACAACAGTCTCATATTGGCCTTACAACAGTCTTACAGCAGTCTTGCAACAGTCTTGTGTCAGTCTTACAAGTATTGTAACAGTCTTACTGCAGTCTAATTATTGTTGTTATTTGAGTTAAGTGAGGGGTATAATTTCAATCTAGAGGTTTGGAATACTGGACCGTGGGATATTGTCGGGAAACTTGCATCCCTAGACCTGTAATGGTTGACCAGTCGTGAAATCAAACAAACAAACAAACGACCCAGTCCTCAGCCTATACTTCATCCACTTTGTATAACATCATCTCACAGAGTAAAGTCGATAAGACATTGACACGCCGACTGCCTAATTACATATACACCTGCCCGACTAATCTATCGGGTCAGTGAGAATCGGTGATATATTTGTCAATATACGCACTTCACCAACCCGATCGCACCTTCTCCCAACAGGAATCACACATAATGGAGGTTTGAAAAGTATTCAGCATTTAAATCGAAATCGAAAAAATGTCATCAACCAATTGTTAAGTTATTGACCCTGACTCTCTGTTGCTTCTTCTGTTTGTGGTGAATGGTCTCTGTTTGTATATGTAAACATTTTAAAAAAATCTAGAATCAACTAATCAGGAACCAAATGTGATATTTTTATTTTTTCTTAGTAATGAAATGTGTCTCATCACCAAATATACTTGATATGTGTAAGAATATGATTGTATTATGTGTAGTAGCTCAATAGCTAAATTATGAAATAGCATCCATGTATATTGACTAGAGTTGAAATTATGGACCAAGAATATATTATATCTCTGTATCACACCTGTGATCAACGCGAGTTGTTCTGCTCAAAATTACTGTATTGACCTAACCAGTTTATTGCTGTATAGGTGGCTCATACCGGTCGCACAGACTGATTATCTTTACAGGATGAATAAAGAATACTAAAAATATTATAAAAATCGGGATTGAAGAAAAAAATCTGAAATTTAAAACTCTCATAAAAATGAATAACTTATAACATTATTTTAGAACAGACTGGCTTGGTTGATATATATTTTAACACTACGAGTGCTGCTGAAGTAAATGAAATGTCGGAATTCCGTCATTTATCGGAAAACTTCCGCATTCTTGTAGGTATTTTAGGTATAAAACATTTTACTCCCTAGTCTGGCCGACCAAAATGTTTGATGTATTAACGGCTTAATACAGGTCAGTCGCACCAAGTTCTCAGTCATCCACTTTGTCTAACTGGATCTCGCGGAGTAATAACTTCTCGTCTAGAAGTGATCGTGCCTCCCACACCGCGACCTCCACCCGGCGCAACATAATTACTGCATGTAACGCACGCCACAGACCAGCGGCCGCCCCCCCACGACGCAAAGACCGCCCGCGAGGCCCCCCACGTGGACGACCCCACCCCGCACCCCCACCACCCCGCCGCGTACCTGTCGTCAGCACACCCTCTACAACCTGTAACTCCGCGAAAACTCCCGTTTTCTATAAGTACTTTGTATCAGCAGAATGACTACAACATGAAAAAACACGCTCTTACTTTACTGTATTCACAAAACTCTCAGTTTCACTTTTCAAAGAAATTGGTTTGAACTGAAAGCCTCGTCAAATGCCAGAGATATTTATTTTCAGTGTCTTTCCTCGGCAGAGAGTAGTTGCCCCATACTTCCTTTTGAACGAGCTAATTTATAAGACAGTTTGAGGTGGGATATGCAACATATCATAGAGGTGGATAGTAAAATACATGTACATTCAGTTACTCAGTGTGATCTATTGCCAGCAACAGAGATCGCCCTCACCCCCCCCCCCCTCAAACATTTTCAATGTAGATTCACTTGCACAGCAAAGAGAATTTTATCTTAGAAAAGAGATGTAGAAGGAATTCGAGCTTTTGAGAGATAAGTATTAATCTAATGAATTTCAATGGAGTAACCATTTCCAGTTACCCACTTTCTACTCATAATTGATAAAAAAAAAGTTGTTTTAGAACAATTGCCCCGTGACATAGAACAATATCCAGGCTTTATAATATTTATTAATGAGGAATGTTATCTAAACAGGTATGCATCAACATCACCCCTTTCAGCAACCACTCGGTCACAAGGTTCCCCACAGGAGTTTAACCACCTGCATCCATACACAGGTGCTAGGGAGATGTGTGAATGTCCTACATGGCAGTCAGGTCGGCTTGAATAATTAGGGATAGGTTAACCTTTATTTACCTTCATTATTCAGTTAAAAGCAGCATTTAGTGTAAAATTGATAAGTACCCATCGTTACCGTACAAATCCCAGCATGGCAGCACACTGCTTCGCTTGCACACCAGGTTTTGAACAGCAAGAGCTCCACAGTGTGGAGGTACGTTTGATGCACCCCAGTGATGAACAGTGAACAAGCAAAGCACAATAATGATGCCAGCGTCCACCAGACAGTGTGGTAGAACCGCTGCCCCACAAGTGCAGGTCAACTGCCTGGCTCAGGGAAAGTGGTCGCTGGGTGAAATGCCAGGCGCCTTGTGGCCCCGTATGGTCGTCGGCCAGCTAGAATAAGGTGGGTTGGTGGAAGAGCTTAGACACTTTGCACATTTCCTTCCAGCCAGCTGGTTGGTCAGCACTGACCAACCTGCCCACCTGTTAAAGGCCTAGTTGGTGGAATGCTCGCTTTAGGGTAGGGTTAGAGTTAGGACCGCTGCCGTACATAGGCGCATTTGTGTGGGTACAGGCAGGGAAGTTATTTTTACCACTTGCACAACGTTTACTCGAAAATTGAGTATTGTTATAAGGAAATTAAGCTGATCTGTTTGCTAGCCATGTTAGTCCATAATCTGGACATTTGGGCATTCCTAGGATAAGTTGACTGGAGCCAGCGGAGGATAGGCACTGCGTTGCCAAGCTGTTCTTACTCCAGTATAAATAAAAACCTTAAAAAAAAAAAAAGGCATTAGAGTTGCGCCGATAGGCCCTCATGACCCGGTCATTGTGAGAAGGAGTGATGGTGACTTGTATTCATCTAAACTGCTGTTACACATTTTATTATATTAATACATATCATCTTACATTCTGCATGTGCCGTTTATAACTCTTTCTGTCCTGTTCTGTCATCTTCGTAAACATAATGAAGAGCCTTTAGTTGAGCCATCTCGCTTTCCACTGCAATTCCTTTTTCCCTTACAGTTCATTGATATTCTCCAAAAAAGATATAGATCAATGGCAATGCATACTAGACCTCACATTATGGATGAATGAAAATAAAATAAATAACAGACTGGGGACGGACCGAGGCAATACCCTTTTCCTCTAACATCCTCACCCCCTACCCCGTTTTGTAAGTTTTAACGTAGTCACACCCCCCCCCCCCCCCCCTCCAAACTTGGCCAAAGCGGGTGGATCTTCACCTTTACTTCCCACTACAACTTACAAGTGGACACACATGTTTGTAAATATAGTTGGATATACGTAGGTTCTTTTGAATCTATTCTTGTCACAATAGGACAAAATACGTTTCTGAATGATTGAAAGGCACAGAAAGATTTCACCATATCATGATTATCGTCACTCACCGGGAACTCGACGACAGGGCAAGCTGACAGGAACTGAGGAAGAGCTGACCGAGATAGCAACAGGCGATTTAAAGAAGATTCAACATATCCAACAGCTATCAACAGAATCTTCCTTCGCCGGCGTTCCTCTTGATAAAGCGATCCATGACACTTCGGGAGACTCACAGACAGTGGTAAGCCACGGGTATTTGGAAACTCCAACTTATCCAAAGAGGCTGGGGTTGTGAGTTGTGGAGATCAACACAACAGGAAGAGCATGGGCGATGACGAACTGCGCATGAGCAGACCCCCAACATGCCAAACATCACTCTTCACACACAGTAACCAGACAGAACGATAAGTGTAGGCTTCGGAATCTCTGTGGTGAGAGTGAGTTCAGTCGCCATCTGGTGAGAGCTTACCCTACTACAGGCTATGCCCTAGACTTGCTGAAGTCTTTGACTATAGATATTTAATAATTAATCAGGATGAAATCCATTACAATGTGTAAGCTACCCTTAGTAGATCCATAGATCAAGGGGAGTGTAGGGGAAGGGGTCAGGGCAGTGTCCAGCAAAGGTAGGTAGGACAAACGAGAAAAATAGAGGGGTATCTCTGGAGGCCCCGTTGCGGGCAGATGTCACCAACTTATTTTCAGTTGTGAACTTGGTCATGCTCAGTGGGCGGTGTCCACCCTCTCCTGGTAACCACATGTAATTAGGGTAGGGGGAGATGGGTAGGATAAGACAAGGGAACACTTAAACATAATTATGCCAAACCACACATAAAGTGTGGGGGTTTGGGATATATTTCTGCATTCATGTGGAAATTAATTTGTAGCCCCGTTCATCTATATCAAAGTTAAGCTTGTCCAATTTGCAGAATAGTTTTGTTTTGTTTGTTTGTTTATTTTCTCGAAATTCAGACTTTTTGAAGTATCCTCCAATTGTGACAGCAGGGTGACCAAAGGGGGCGGGGGGGGGGGGGGGGGTCATTACCATGCGGCCCTGGCACAGTTTTCTCTCTGAGGGTGATGGGGTTACTAATTGCTGATATGGCAGAGATAAACTCTCAGATTTACCTCCGCTAGCAATTCCTCTCTTTCTCTATACTCGTTTGTAACACGGATTTGGATGATTAGGTCTGTGGACATATACAAGAGCCCGAATAGAATGGGGGGGGGGGGGGGGGTCAGAATAAATTTCATTATAGTATGCGTCCTTCTCTAACTGGCTCTTTATCTCACCCTGGTATTTTTGTCCATGGGCTTGACGTTAGGAAGTCATACCGGTACTCCACTGCTGTGAAGGAATATTTAGAAGGAAACTCACGAGAAGAAAATAATTTGTTCTATACTCCATCGAATTTGACTGCAGAGTATTTCACGAAGCGAAGCTGGGTGGATTACCTAGCGGTCAAACGAGGTGGAATAGGGAATTCTCATTGAGTGGATTCCTGATTTGTATCATCTATTGAAATAAATCCCCGAATTAGCCATTGAGTATTGGGCACACTACCGTGGAGTATGAGGCCTATGAAGAAAAACACTGGGGTGAGATGACATCCGTTATCTCACCCCAGAGAGTCTGACCTTTTACCATGCAATAACAGCTTAGCTCTGACTTTTCACTGTTGAAAAGTGTCAAAGTCTGACCTTTTACCTTGCAATGAAGGCTAAGCCATGACTTTTCACCGTGGAAAAGTGTCAAAGTCTGACCTTTTACAGTGCAATAACAACTAAGCTCTGACTTTTCACTGTCGAAAAAAGTGTCAAAGTCTGACTTTTACTGTACAATGATGGCTAAGCCATGACTTTTCATCATGGAAAAGTGTCAAAGTCTGATATTTTACAGTGCAATGATGGCTAAGCCCTGACTTTTCACCATGGAAAAGTGTCAAAGTCTGACCTATTACCTTGCAATAACAGCTAAGCTCTGACTTTTCACTGTCGAAAAGTGCCAAAGTCTGACCTTTTACCTTGCAATGACGGCTAAGCCCTGACTGTTCACCGTGGAAAAGTGTCAAAGTCTGACCTTTTACCATGCAATAACAGCTATAGCTCTGACTTTTCACTTTCGAAAAGTGTCAAAGTCTGACCTTTTACTGTGCAATGACGGCTAAGCTCTGACTTTTCACCATGGACAAATGTCAATGTCTTACTTTTTCACGTGTAATGAAGGCTAAGACCTGACTTTTCAGACTTTTCGCAGATTTAAGGTAAATCCAGTGGAACAGGTCATGACGTCTGACTTCATACCAATAAAAAAAGTCAGCCATTTTTCAGTTCGCCCCCCCCCCTCCCCCACTTTCAAAATGTTCTGACGCCCCTGCAGAATGTTGTTGTCATTGATATATTTGTACAAGTGTGAAGTTCCTTCTGAATCTTACTGTTCCTCATGGATGTAGGCCTATTATCCGAAGTTTTTTTAGAGACTTTTATAACCATGGCCATACTGGACTATATTTAAGAACTCAGCCTCTTTGTTGAGAGAAACACTACGCACACATGTATGTAATTCTTTTGTCTCAATAAAGAAATTGTACCCAAAAAAATCTATGGACTGAGGGGAGTCACAGAGTAAAGTATCTCTACTCTGTGGGGAAGTCTAGCCAGAGATCGAGTCCGCTTCCAGCGTGTAAAATCGGCCACACTTGCACCGCCGCACTACAGGCACACTGCACTGCTAGAGTAGCCTACGGAAACAAAGTTGCGGAGTGATAAACCCGAGCGGCGCAGTGTATTGCAGTTGCTCTGGTGGCCAGTGTGACAGTACAGCTAACCAATGGAATGTCAGGATTCAAAACGCTCTCCCAACACAGGCAACTCTGTAAGCCAATAAGTGTACAAGACATGTGGCTAGAGAGCTTAACAATATCAACAGCGCCATCGTTTGAAAATTTCAAGCAGTCGGCCCGTTGACTATCAAAATTGATAGGCGAAACGACGAAGGTAAGCAGCACATTTATTCTGATTATCACTTCAGTTACTTGAATTTGGAATTTTCAGAATTCCCAAGAACCTAATGAGTTCTAGAGTATTTGGAGAA
Organism: Alentia gelatinosa; assembly: GCA_950022655.1. NCBI lineage: Eukaryota > Metazoa > Annelida > Polychaeta > Phyllodocida > Polynoidae > Alentia > Alentia gelatinosa. The sequence goes on from OX465586.1 coordinate 47,729,701, forward strand.
ACAGATCAACCGTCAACATTTGTTATACTATAGTCTAGATCTATAATAATTAATATCGTCGACGGCGACCATAATTTAGAAAGTACCAAACTGTTTTTCCATTCTCATGGGATTAGTACCAATATATGTCCAAAAATCATATCAAATTCATATTTGATAGCGTCTATCGAATGTATACAACAGTGACATTACGATTAAGCTCAAAACCATAGATGGATAAATTCCGAAGGAACGATACCCGATATAACATGTCCGCTCTGGTTTTGACGAGGATTTTCCCGGATATTTTATTTAACCATTGCAGGGGTTCTTGAGATCAATAGAAATCCGAGTAGAACATTATTTTGGAAGAGGGGGGCAGGATTCTTGTTGGAAACTTGAAAGATAGTGTAAGGGTCAGTCTAATATTAAATATGGAACATCCAACTTCCCCAGGAGGAGGCGGGCGGTTGATATGACCCTTTTAGTCTTTATGAGGGTACCGTACTTGCCCTTTGGCAAGTTTGGGGGATGGGGGTTTCACTTCGCTGTATTTTCCAGGGGGCAATTACAAGGATTCATATTTTTGCGATTCACCCACATAAAATGTTCTAGAACCGTGTATTGTGGGGAGGGGGGGGGGGGGGTGGCGCTGAACTAACTAACTGGACGGGGGGGGGGGGGGGGCGGTGGTGGTTGGGACTGGCCAAAATCTCAACTTGCCCAAAAGGCCTACGCGAAAACAGTGCGCCGGTTGTCTAACCTTTGACTCGGGCAATTTAGATGACAAAATCTAAAGGTGTCTCACAGGGGAAATAATCTTAAGACTGAAATTTGGTGAATGAGCAGGCCACATACATATATATCTCTATGACACTCCAAATACATAATCTATACACAGTTAAGGTCAATAGTGGCAGATCTCTTCTAGTAGAATTAAGATATAATATATATTTGTGTGGCAATTGTTGCAGAGAAGATGGAGGAAGTGAGGAATTCTAACACTTAGCAGTGCCATGGCTGTGGAGTGGTGCCCTATCATGCCCATCATACCTAGACTTCTAATGGTCTGCCATGCAAAAGCTTTTCTGAGATAACAGTGCAATGTTTTTTCATCTTACTAAAGTTGTCAGCAAAATTGTTTGCCTACTGCAGTAGAGAATATTGTAGGCCCTTATTTTCTCATATATTTCCTGAGTAATCTCTTATTTCACCATAAAGGTACACATTCTCAACAAATAAACCATAATAAAACAACACTTGCTTGAAAAAATCACCCAAATCACTGCAGTAATGTTAGCCAAGTGATTATACTTTCAATCGCTTATTCGTGACCCTCACTTTGATAGCAGAGATCCTACATCACCACAAATTTAACAAACAATTTACTAAAACGGTGTATAACTTAACCATCGGGACATGCTCATCAAAACCTGCATTCTGCAATTCTGTAACTGGTATTACAACTAATGATATGTTAACCTTTTTAACACATAAAAAACACTTGTGGGTTCTGTGGCAGTTTCTGTGATAATTATAGGTATTTCTAAATTAGCAAGATACCTACTGGCCCTCCTGTGATAGATCCTGTAATAGCTCTACGATAGTTTTAAAGTTAATATAGACGGGATGTTCTGTGCTAAACATATTTATAGTACACATTCCAACAACATATGAGGGGGAAAGATGCCATTAGTGCAGGGGAAGCCGGGTGTGATTGTGGGGAAGGGTGATAGCTGTATTCCTGACTGACACTTTGTTTATGTGGTTCAAACTGGCAGTTTCAGTCAACCTGCCAAAACACACATTTCCTCTGACTTGATATAATTGACACTGTTGACATAGGGGGAATAAATAAGAAAATCAACTTGCACAGCTGCTAGGTCCAAACTGTTTATTCAATCCTCTCTCCCAATAAAGCTAGGCTCTGAGTTATTCTCTCATTAGTTGGGACTAAACTCACACCCCCATGGCAGGTGACTCAACTATTAATACTCAATATATATCCCCAGTTCACTATAGTATGTCTGATCGCTGAGTATAGAATTCACAAGAATTCAATACTTTATATAAAATATATGACTTGACAAAGGCAGCTCCACTCCGAAACGTTGTACCCTTCTGCATCAATAGAGCTAATCACTTAACCAAATTTGAGAAGTTGTTGAGTTATACTTGGCTCCTCTACTCTTTATATAACATGATATTGAATGTGGAAAACATCTATATAGTGAGAACAAATACATGACATTTCTACTTATAACTTGATACTACTAAATGATTAGGTGATCGCTAATATGTATATATTTCTAAAGAACTGCATCGAGAATCCTATAAATTCACAATACCCCGCGAGTTTGGATTGGGCACAATTGACCTACCGCCCAGAGGCCGCTAACCACGCCCCCACCGTTTTATGACCCTGTCGCCTAGTACATAGTGTAAAATAGTCAAAACAATGTCTTTTCCTGTCAGTCCGACTGGATTTCCAGGATTTTTTTAAAGGATGTCTCGTTGGCATCCCTACACTGAGACTTCAGTCAACATGTTTCTCATCAGAGGAATATTTATTTTCAATTGCTTTAGCAGGGATTTCAAAGAAAACCATGATGTGGATGCTCAGAGAAGCCAGATCTATGTCCATATATATATGTCTGTATGAGTGTATGATTGTCACTTGCATATGTGTATCTCTGTCTATGTATATAATCTAGTGTATGAGTGTCTATTTCTTTATCCTACCCCTAATATAAAATCCCATAGGCTTAACATTGGGTTTCCGTATGCCACGCTGACTGGCATACGGAGTTTTATATGCCACTAGTGGCATACAGCATTATTATCACGTAATATTCCAAAATCGAGGAGATAGGGTAGGATAAAATCAAAACCTGATTCATTTTAATCTTGGCCACTGCATTCCACTCCTGAAGTTTTGGCTCCGGACTTCACTCGGCTTCGCCTCATGAAGTCACTTTGCCAAACTCCAGTCGTGGAATACGGTGGACAAGACTAAACCTCATCCAGTTTTACGATAATATGTCTGCGTGTATGACTTACTGCACTTGTGTCTTTATATATCTGTGTGTATTTTTGTAGTGGGGAGTGTCTGTATCTCTATGTCTGTGTACAAGGCTATATATATGTGTGTGTGTGTATCTCTCTGTGTATGACTGTGAGTAGGAGTGTTACTATCCATATGTTTGGGAATGTATTTGTCTGTGTGTATGAGTATCCCTGTTCATAATATTAAATATAGAATATTACGACCTGGCAAAAACACCTCTGGAACAAGACGATGCTACCTTGAGAGTGCCTGTCTGTTTGGAACTAAGTTGCTATGCAATCTCCAGGAGAAAAAAAAACTACTGTTCATAATATTATGTCAGTTTATCTGTCTGTTGATAAATGTTAGGACAGTGAGTGTTCTCTATATCTCTCTGTGCATGTGTAAGATTGTGTATAGATGTATGTGTCTGTGTGTCTCTCTATGTAAGAATGTGTACAGGGGTGAATGTTTATATTTCTGCGTACATTTCTCTGTGTGTATGTCTGGATGCAGGATTATTTGTGTTTGTATATGTCTGAGTCCTGTTTCATATTTAAACTGTGGAAATGGTTGATAGGTATGCCCAAGGGACCAGTAATGGTAGCGAAATGTATTCTGCAACCATTTGTGGATTTTCATTGTAATTTTGCCACTTATAGTAACATTGTGTGCCCCCACTGCCTACTATTCTCTATGTGTGAGCAGCTCCCAACACACAATGTTTGGGGTAACTCTGAGGGTACACTGAAACACACACCACTTGCAAGTGACCTGTTGACACAGATCTGGCCACTGAAAGGCCGGCTGCACCCGTCACTCAAACCCCGGCGGTAGGTCAAATGTCAGCCAGGCGAAGCCAAGTTGACATTTAAATCTCGTCTTCTCTCTGAAATCCTGGCCGCTAATTGGTCAACTGCCTATGACGTCATCTCGTATTCACTACGCCACGAACATGGCGTAGTATTGTCACTTTACCAGAGTGATCGTTCAGTATTTTTTTCTAACATTATTCCTATGGCTAAACTTGTACCAGCGGTGAGATACAATGTACTACTGCCCTTAGTTTGATATTATTATATACCTGTATGCGAATGTCTATGAAATACTGCCCGCTACTAGGGGTGCAGTAATAATAATGTTCATGCCCGCTGTGAGTGTGACTTGATAAGTCATCAAAATGTTGTTTTTTTTCATCGATTTGAGGTATATAATAATAAGCAAACGTCCTCACTGTGTGCGAAACATTTCTCATTCTCGGTCAGTCTTTGATTTCATACTACCTTCCGCCTATGGCGTCAGGCAGTATGAAATCAAAGACTGACCTCGAACAGGAACCGTTTCGTCCACAGTAAGGACGTTTCCTAATAATACCAGATTATACTACGGGTGTATATATACCTGTATTATTAACTTATTTAAGTAATCTGCTACTTTTACACTCGGAGGCGTGAATGCCGCAGTGTCATGCAACGCATTGAAATGACGTATGAGCATCGGTTGTGATTAGAATTGTATGCGGCTCGTATTCTTAACTTGAAATGACATAGGAGAGACGCCACACTGCTTGGCAAAGCTGAATGGTTGAACCACAATGGGTTGTCAATAAAAAAAAGGGGGGGGGGCAGTTCCAAATGCCCTAAACAGAACCCTAATAGTTAAGCAGTGACGGGTTTTGATCACCACAACTAGGGTAAGCTAAGAATGGTTTAGATAGTGCCCTTACTTGGTAGATGCGTATCCTCATAGACTTTACCCTACCCCTAATATAAAATCCCATAAGCTTAACATTGAGTTACCGTATGCCACGCTGACTGGCATACAGAATTTGATATGCCACTAGTGGCATACTGATTTGTTATCACATAATATTCCAAAATTGAGGAGACTGGGTAGGATAAAATCAAAACCTGATTAGTTTTAATCATGGCCACCGCATGCCACTCTGGAGTTTTGGCTTAGGACTTCACACGGCTTCGCCTCATATAGTCACTATGCCAAACTCCAGTCATGGCATACAGTGGCCCAGATTAAAACTCATCCAGTTTTACGATAGTATACTAAAGAAACTGTTTATGGCATCATAATCCAAATATCTGCATTATTTACGCCTGTCTAGATGCCCGAGGAGAAGTTGATGCCCGTACGGGTGGCGGTTCGCTGCCGCCCGCTCGTTCAGAAGGAAGTGAATGAAGGATGCCAGAAGTGTCTCACCTTCATCCCTGGCGAACCCCAACTCGTACTAGGCACGAATAAGGCATTCACGTATGACAGCGTGTTTGACGACTCCACGCCACAGGTCAAGGTCTATGATGACTGTGTTAAGAGCCTCGTTAAAGGAGTCTTCAAAGGTGGGACTATTAATATATTGTCTTTTTTGTCTAAACCTGTACTATGATGATTCTACATTAGTCTGCATTTATGCCATGACAGAGTAAATACATGATATGATATACCCATACAAGATTCTGTATGTTGGTAAATCTTCTTTGAGAAATAAGAGGAAAAAGTCAAGGTCAATGGTAACTTAATGCCACTTGTAACTTTGTTCGTTGCCTTAATATTTGTTGCCTGGAACGCATGAAGAAGGAACTACATAAAGACCCATAGCCATTGAAAGTATGCCTTGAGTTTTGGGTACAGTGTAATCTCTTGAGCCAAAGCCGAATAAGATTATGTAGCAAACCTAAATGAGTGGCATATTTTCAGTGGCTAAGGATCTGGTGTGGTTCAGATTTGATCTCACCATATTACTGGCTAATTGTCTAACGTTTGTGACATCATCGCCCATCGGGTTTTCTTTTCAACAATACTCCATAGTCCTTAAATACGAGTTCCCAATGTTAAGTCTATGGGGGGGAAATACCACTGGGGAGATTGGTTATCATACTTTCAAAGTACTTGTGCAGCTTAAGTTTTTTTAGAAAGCTGACTAAATACAGATCATTCATTCGACTTTGTAGTGTTGCCAGTCTTATTATATAAACCTTAGTCTCCTTAGTGAAATCTCAACTGCTGCACTTACTGAGCACTCTCGGTCACTACACTGTTGTGATCGGTTCTCCTATATCATAACTTGAATATTTCAGATAAAATATAACAGTTGTCAATCTGTTCACACTGGCCTTCTTTTCTTTGCAAATAGGATACAATGCGACCGTGCTGGCATATGGACAGACTGGGAGCGGGAAGACCTTCTCTATGGGTGGCGCCTATGACACAGGACAAGATGGAGAACATAAAGGCATTATTCCTCGTGTGATACGTGATTTGTTCGAGGGCATGTCTCTCCGGAAAGAAAAGTTTAACTTTGTGATCAAAGTGTCCTACCTTGAGGTAAATCATCACTTCCTAAGAAACCGTTCTTGCTTTTTAGTGTACACAACGGATATTTTTGCACCCCCCCCCCCCCCCCCATCTAATAAATGTATTTATTGTTCCTTCATTCTATAAGAACTCATTTTGGGATACCCTGACGGGTGAACATTAGAAGGCGATTATAGAAGTGAAATCACTTTGCCAATATCTCATTTAGATCAAGTTTATTAAAGATAACATTCATTTTTGTGGAAACTCACTACCCGGCTCTTTTTTTTCAATCTCAATCGGGTTGCTGTATGAGGGTATAAGATATAAACATTCTTAATCCCCCATTCTCATCGTCGTTAAGGTCGGTGAGAATCGTTAATAGATGACGATATCTCATAGGCTTTAGATCTTTACCATATGCTTATTTATCGACAGTTACAATGAGTGTTTTATCAGTTTTCATTCTCTTCAATCACTTGTCCAGTTGTTGTGTAATCTGATATACACGTGTCGATGTGCAGATTTATAAAGAGGAGCTCTGTGACCTGCTCATACCCGTGTCGGCGCGGGTCAAGGACGGCGTGGTCATCAGAGAGGACCCGCAGGGCGGTATCCGGCTAGCGGGACTCGTGGAGAAAGTGGTGCATGACCTCCAGCAAACGATGCAGTGCCTGGAGATGGGGGCGCAGGGCCGCACCACTGGAGCCACGTCCATGAACTCCACATCGTCGCGATCTCACGCCATCTTCACCATCCACATCGACCGTACGAACAAGGAGGATAGGTCAGTAGTTGATTTCTTTTCTTTTCCGTAGGTGGATAGGATTTTTTTTTGTCCTCTCCATAGTCGTGAGCTCACACTGCACTGTCTACCCACGCATCAAGAACGAGAAGTCAGTCCTCACTGCTTGTTTAATTTTTTAAAATATTTTTCATTGTACGTGCCTCTACATAAGGACTGTGCAGGTGTACAATTCTAAATAATGGGAGGGTTTATTAACAGGTGGACGGTTGGTCTTTAGGTTATGGCTATATCCTACTGTAGTACAACTGCTTGTAAAGTCACTAAGTGACCTGACAACATTTTTGCCTTTTATAGCTAACTAAGTACATATAGGAATATGAATTCTGTTTTGGACAGAAGGTTTTATGGTGGTTCAATGCCATACAGTTTTGATATTTAGTATTTTGGTATGGATTTTAAAATAATAGTGAATTCAGTTTGGGGGGGGACATTTGTAGTCACAGGTCCAATTTTAAGAACTCCTTTATGCACATATTTCTACCCCTTAAACTGGTTCAATCATAATATGATATGCCTCATTTAAAAGAGAATAAAAAACAGTAGGTGCTAGGAAGTGGAATTTTCAAGGTAGATACTATATTCACTGAGATATTCAAGTATTTGTTGAAAGAGGGGGTGATATTGAGTGAAATGGGCATAATCAAACAGATGTTTACTCAATAATTATTTACAGTGAGCATTGGTGTAACATTTACCATCTCCATAAGTGGCACTGACAGTTACTTACCCTCTAGGAAGTGTCATTATTTAGGTTAAACTTGTATTTAGCATGATACTCATGTATTTTTGCCTAATTTCAGAGCATTGGGGGGGGGGGGGGGGGTATCAGCCATCTTTGAATTTTAGTGCAGTCATGTTCCCCCAGAGGACTCCCCAAGAGTTTCTGTCACTCTCCAAGCATATTGGCACATCCCCTTTACCTATATCCTTATAAGAACACTAAGTATCTGGTTGAAGCTCAGCCTCACTTTGAACATGGAGCCTGTAGTATGTCAAACCAACACTAGATGGAGCCATAACTAAGTACAGATAGGCATATGATTTCTTTTTTTCTGGAGGAGTTTTATGGTAATGCAATATGCTAGTTTTATTATTCAGTATTTTGACATTGATTTAAAAAAGACAAACTACTTTATGAACTTCCCCCAGACACCTGACAGGCCCAGTAATCAACTTGTAAGATATGCACAAAACTTGTATAAATTTCTCCTATGGTAACCCAACACCTCCCTTGTCCCCTCCCCTATACCTCCAATTCCTTCAAACTCCTGGGGGCTTCCTTAATCTCATAGTAATTAATTATTAGTGGACCTTGTATTGAGTTCTAAATGCGTCCACCTGCTAATTTGGCCTTTAAAGGCCAATATTTCTATCTTAAAATGCACTCTTAGCTCTTGTTGATCTTCCATGTTGTGGGAATGATGTTGATGTGTATGTTCTTTGTTAACAGCAATGATTACTGCAAGGCCAAGTTCCACCTGGTGGACCTCGCAGGCTCAGAACGGGCAAAGAAAACTAATGCCGAAGGAGAGCGTTTCAAAGAGGGTAAGCTCATTTGTTGGAACTATGCCCGAAGAAGTATTAGTAAAGATCTGTTATTATTTTCACATTTACTAACCGTTAATAATTCTATTGCTCTCCCTGGATTTCTCTAGACCAAGTTGAATTCTCGTCCAATCACTCCTACCCTTATATCTTGCGACAGTGGCATGGTTATTTATCTATTTTTCTTTAAAGAAAATCTATCTATTTTCCTAACAACAAAATTCAGCCTTGTTTTCATGTACAGTCAACTATCTCATAGTTCCAGTATGTCCATAACATCATATTTTCTAGTCTAATACGTATGTACATACACTTCAGAAAATATAGGTACATCAGATGTAGGTCTTGTTGGATAAACTGGTTCCACATATACCTGTGTACAAACTTAATACAAATACACACCACTTGTTATGGTCGTAATTTTGATATACCGGCAAAGCACTTTGTATTGAACAGGCCAAATGGCGTACCTTAAATGTGAAATAACGCAATCTGATTGGACGAGAGACTCAGGTACAGCTACCGATTCAGATGTGCCGGGACGTTTTACACTCTGAAAATACATCTTTTAGACATCATTCCATACAGATCTCCGTCTCCGACGTCAGTGTGTAGGGAAATAAAGTCGGAATTTACTACATAAACCAATTAATTCTGTGTTCTCCTATGTTACATGATATTGATGGGCGGCATATTTTTCAATAATTCCCCTTGGTTTGTCTCGCTCCACAGGAGTCAACATAAATCGAGGACTTCTGGCCCTGGGCAATGTCATTAGCGCCCTGGGAGACGAGTCTCAAAAGAGGACGCACATCCCCTATCGTGACTCCAAGCTCACACGCATTCTACAGGGTAAGATACTTTATATCGGGAAAACCTATCTTTACTACAGGATCGTGTACTTTTCATATTTGTAGATATGCTTTGTTTTCTATTATTGATAATCAGCTGGTTTCTGCGGTGATCTGTCATTTATCACTTTGACTTGACTGAAATGAATAAAACATATAGATTAAATATGTTGAACATGCCACAAACCAAGCTGTGCTCGCAAACTTTTGGTCTTCAAGTTTTATTGTTAACTGATTAGTTGTCGCAACTGTTCAATACTAATTTGATTACCGATTTCCTTTGTCCTACTAGTTTGGACAGAAAGGGCTGCCTTCATAAGGGAAGGTGATAAAGCCAAAGCGTTCTTACCCAGTTATGAATGTCTGAACATACTTGACTTATTTATATTGTGCCAGATTCCCTTGGGGGAAACAGCAACACCCTCATGATTGCCTGTGTGAGCCCCGCGGACTCCAACATGGAGGAGACCCTCAGTACGCTCAGATACGCAGACCGGGCAAGAAAAATTAAGAATAAGCCCATCGTGAACCGTGACCCCCAGGCCGCCGAGATCATGCGACTCAAGTCACTGGTACGTGATTCAATGATGCATATAGTAATTATATTGTACCGGTACGCCTCGTCCACCACCTATTCCTACCCTGGATCTGACAATACTCACGTAAGGTTCGGAATCAGAATTTTATCGATCACACCAATGAGGTCAGATAATTGACCTACGGACCAGAGGGTGGTTTACTGTTGTAAATGAATGATAATCCATTCATGTATTGAACCGTATATTATTATAGGTATTACTATATGTATAATATGACCATAATCATATTTGCATTTCATGTCATTGTAACATACTTTCGTATATTGTGTCAGTTTCGTGTTCTTGTAGGCCTTGTTGACAGTATTAGCAATCGGTATTTTGTATGAGCATAATTGGTGTAATTCAGTTATAACCTGCCTTAGGGAATGTGTGAAGCATAATTTTGACATCTCCCGAATGTAGATGTGGTCTGGGGTTTCATTCAGTATCAGTACGAAATCCATAGTACAGTCAAGTGCGGTATCCATCAGTAAGAGTATTTCAATCGGTTTCCATCTGGGTATGTGGGTATGTTCTGTGACTAAATGTATGTGCGATTCCTCTAATACAGGTGCAGCAATTGCAGAATACTCTGGGAGAGAAAGGTGGTACTCTGAAAGCTGATGTTAGCCGAAGGTAAGTGGACATGTTTGTTATTGGTCGGCAAAAAAGGTTTTAAATAAAAATTGTTATTGGCAGGAATGGGGCTCAAGTTTTACCAGGGATGGAATTTGGGACTGGATAAAAAAGTGGAAATATAAAACCCTTTAAAAAAAGCAGCATTTTAATATCATTTCGGAACATGATAACTGTGAATTGACATATATCTATTCTAATTTCTTTTGATTACACTGTTATTATTTGAAATGAAATAAACCAGTGTGGTGCTACAGGTGTGTAGGAAATCTTGAAACTGTCCTTTATTGGCAAACTCACTGTATACTATCATTGTTTTAAACAAGAAATTTTAGAAACTGCAAATGAAAACAAGTGATTATTATCTGATAACAAGGACGACCCCCACCCTCCCCCGGGAGTTGTTTTTTACATGTCACCAAACAACAAAATATGTTTACCACATAGCTCTCTCAACTCGAGCATCGACACGTCGGTCTACAAAGAGGCGATTGCACGTCTCGAAGAAGAAAATGGCAAGCTGAAAGATGAGCTGGTGAACGCCATCCACCAGAACACTGCCATGTATGAGAAGATGGTCAACGTTGAAGCTCTCAACGACAAACTGAAGGAGAACCTCGACAGGCTGAAGGAGAAGACAGGGTGAGTCCACCTTCCACATCTATGGTCAATCTACTAAATTCCAGTTTGTACTTGTCTTTAAACCAGGGATGTCAAAGTTAAGGTACACCCCTGAAATATATTGTCTCATTGCCTGATTTATCTCACATTGTTTTTCAGTCTAAGCATTTCCCTACTCGAGGCCAATCCTGAGATGCAAGAGAAAATTAAGGATATTCAGAACCACATTGAGGAAATGGAAACCATGACAGAGCTGAAGCTGGACGACTCCATCTCCAATGACAAGACCACAGTGGTAGGTCCAAGTAGAGGTCACAAGTTTACGTCTAAGGTCACCACAATCACTACGGTTAGATTGCTGCTGTCTCATCCTGGTTGGTGCAGAATGATTAAGACAACCATATGTTTTCTGTATGCATGACTATATACTATGATGTTGGAATGGAACTATGTCTAGATTAAAATCTTAATTAGAGTTGTTGAGCCGAGTTATGAGAGTAAAATACTTATCATTTTAAAGTGTTTGAGTGAATATGCTTTAGCGTCCATGGTAGGCCACCTATATGCATGTAGTTTGTTGTCTGACACAGATGAAACCACCTGCCACTTGAAACATGTAGCAAAGTCTATAGATACACAACCCCACCCTAGTCTGACGGGAGAGTGCAACCAGGGCCTCAGAACTCTGTTTCTAAGGTGATGGCCACCCTTTGTCACCTCTGCCAATCGTTGCTAGGAGCAGTGGTTCTAATCTTGACAGGAAGTGTCATTCTCAATATAGCATTGGTTACAAAAAGGCCCCTGCCTCATACTTTTACCTGTTTTTTTATTTAGCAAAAGAAAAGTATTACAACGTCATCGGCATGAGCATGTTCTCATGATATCCGTTAGACAGCATTACATATACAAGTCTGGAACGAGTCACATCACTAGTTTGTTGTAGGAGTACTATTATCATCGACAGTAAGTGCTAAACATTTGTGTTGCAGGATGAAGGTGATAGGATGTCGAATGGTACAGGACAGTGCGCCTACACCACAGAGGACGTTCTCAAAGAGGCGCAGCTCAAGAACAAGATGTATGCGCTCAACGACATGCTCGACCAAAAGGAGGCTCTGCTGAAAGAAATCAACAGCAACAACATCACCTTCAATGTGTTCCATGAGAAGTATGAGGTGGGTGTATCTTTAATTATCATATACCAATGACGTATTTACTGTAAATATGCACCGTTTCACCATATAACATAAAATACCGTACAGAACAGGGATCCTTACACAAAATACCGAACCCTGTTCCGTACAGGTCAACTAAAACACATTGATATGCCAAATTACTGTTAAGATTTGATTGATTTAGTGTATGAATCAAATAGTCTAACTTTTCCCTTGTTTGAGCCATAATGAAATACTGTCAACATAAAATCTATGTTGTCACTCAGTGCCTTCAAACGGGCATTAGACTGATTTGTATATATTAGGTGATCAGACCACCCAAAAAAGAATTTGATAGGCTTATCATTGTTATTTTGTACCATGGTCAAGAACCGACAGTCTTTTTTTTAATTTGTATCAGAAGATATTACAGGCAGTCTGCGAGTAGCAGGTTTTTTATGCCTTTTTAGGGCATTTACAATACCGGTATCTACAACTGTGTCAGTCAGTGTACATTGTTTTGTTTTTGTGCTGTAAATTGAACTTTCGACCGTTTTTTTAACCACGTAGAAATGAGCGTAATTAGAATGGCAATAGCTCTAAAGTTAGAGGGAAAACGACACAATTCAGATTCCTACTTTCTACAGCCATCTCAATGAATGGCCTCTGTAACGAGTTCCCAAATTCTGCTTGCTGTAGGCGGACCTGAAGGAAAGGGAGACTCAAATATCAGAACTGACCAAAGAGAAGGATCAGCTCTCAAATCAACTCAGTTCAGCAAAAGCCGCACTCAACTCTACCAAGTAAGTACTTTTCATTATCAAAATTGTGTTTGTAAATATTCGATAGGTTATACATACACAATATAGACTGGTTTCAGATACAAGCGGCCCTTATCTCTTAGGACTAGACACCAAGTAATATCCGAACGAAGAGGATATTACGCAGTCTGATCCGATGTTCTCACTCACAAATTTGTTTGCAATAGACTTCTAGATCTCCGCCCGGTGAATTACACACTCCCTATTGTTTTAGTATTGAGACTGTATGAGGTGAATGGTAAAAGGTATTGCCTCAAAGGTGCAGAAAGATTGGCAGATTGAAGGAAGCTGAACAAAACCATTAAAAAAAATCGTCAAATGCTGTCCCGTGATATTGCTTGCAATCCACGCATACTAAGGAAGATCTCCTTTTGAAACAATGAAATATAATTCAGGATAATTAACTAGATGGCCAGATAAATTGACCGACTAATGGAAGTTCAGTATGTGTAATTGACCAGGTACCTGAATGTGGTCGTACTACGCAGGGATGCCAGTTTCCCTCTTTTCCAAGGAAATCCTTGTTTTCATTTTCAGTTTATAGAATTTTTTTTTCTTTTGAAAAACAAAGAGAAAATAAATTGGGCCTCATTCACATTAATGAACAATAGTTAAAACCTCTCGGCACACCCAGCCCCGTTCCAGCGCAATAACTATGTGTTTTCCATGCTTTCTCAGTCTCTCTGAGGCAGTGAACTCCATGTGAAAATATTTTCTCCGTTTTTCTTGACCCCAACTGACATCCCTGTCGTAGTAATTCATGTATTCCTCCATCTACCACAGCAGTCAGTGGGAAAACCCCAGAATAGGACATATTCCCCCACTGGCATGGATCTGGTTGTAACAATGTCCCGGTGTTTGCCATTTAACAGGGTGGCCGAGCAGCGGCGACAGCGTGTTAAGGAGCTGGAGGGGAAAATAAGTTCGCTTCAGAAAGAGAACCGCGAGCAAACCAAACTACTGCGTGTCAGAGAAGCCTCAGCCAAGGAAAGTCAGCGACTCGTGAAGGAGATCCAGGAGATGAAGAAGCAGCGGGTCACCCTCATGAAACAGATGAGAGCAGAGAGTGAGGCCTCGCGTAAGTGGAAGCAGAAGAAAGAGAAGGAGCTGTTGCAGATGAAAGCCAAGGTATGTACTAACGCACTAGTGTCGCACTACATACCACACTGTCCGACAAGGAGTTAAAACATCTTACCAAAAAAAACAACACTTTAGGATCTCATACCCAACAGGTATAGCCCAATGGGCTATAAACAGATAAACTTGTCCAGGCTAAGATAAAATCATAAATATATTTGTGTTTCATCTGTGTCCTCGTTCACCATTTCATTCGAAACACCGCAAAATACTCGTATGGCTATCGTCTCGTTCATATCCCTGAGTGCTCCAAACTCAATAGCGTACAAGGAAACGGACTAAACACTCAACAATATCTTTCTTGATACCTACTGTTTACAAGGTGTATTCTACTCTCTTCCTGAAACAGGAAAGACGACAGCAGGTCGAGTTCCAGAAGATGGAGAGAAAAAATGTTCAACAACAGGCAGTTCTGAAGCGCAAGGGTGAAGAGGTAATTAGTAGAAACCAAACGAGAGTTAGCTCGAGTTCGGTTTCATATTTTATCCTATCACGTCTATGCTTATATTACTGTTAAAAAGATAAATATTGAGTCAACGACCAACAGAACTTTTTTCATAGTAGCTGACATCCTGCTCTCTGATTGGTCAATATTGTTATTACTCTAGTGGCATAAAAAACACTTTATGTCACGGCCTGCCACATAAAATTTCCCTATGTTAAGTCTATGGCCGTTGTTTATTAGGGGTAGGATAAATGCTCATTCGTCATCTATTTATATCAATTTTCAAGATGACACAAGTTTAAGAATACAAATAGTGACATAGCATGCTAGAAGTCTTTTTGTCCTACCCCGACTGTAAAACCTGTTGTCTAATTGGCTGATTTTGTGTGCCGTCTTCTAATTAGTTGTTTTTGTGTGTCCTCGTCTAATTGGCTGATTTTATGTGCCCTCGACTGATTTGCTGTTTTCGTGTGCTCCTCGGTGTAGGCTGCGGCTGCTAACCGGCGACTGAAGGAAGCCCTCATGAGGCAGAAACAGGTGCTAGCGGACCGCACCAACAAACAGGAGCGTCATGATGCCAGTAACCAGGCCAAATTTAAGGTGAGTCCAAGAGCAATTCAAGTGTCCTAGCCATCAACCCCCGAGCATCTCACAAGAAAAAAATACTGGAGTACATATGAAATGACTGGAAGTCCAGTCTTTCTCGCCCAGCCGGGACAAGGGAAATTAGCAATAGGTAATCAGTAATTTCTGGATTGACATTGAAAGATATCTTTTCTCTATAATTTCGAAACACCTTGATTAAAATATCTAGAAACCTGATAGCTTTCAATATTCCATGGAAATCCACTTTTCATTTTCAGTATTTAGAATTATTTTTCTGGTCGATACTGACACTTTTTCCACATTTTATTGGTCTCTGGCCTCAGTCCCTTTGTAAGATTTTTTTCGTGACCACATTGGTATCCCTGGATTGTAGTACCAGTTCAACTGACCAGACGAACCAGTTATCATCGATTTTGAGTTCCCAGTAAACTTGTTCATTGCAATATGGGGGATCGAGGGAGGGGGGCGTCATTGCCGCAGATGAATTCAGGGGTTTTCATCAAAGGCTGCCGACATTCCTGGACAATTTCCGCTTTCCTTTTTGTTCCCTGCTAAAGTGGTGGTGTTTTGTGTATGTACAGAAGTGGCTGGACAATGAGCTGGAGCTGGTGGTGAGCGTGGAGGAGAACCGCCATTACCTGGACCAGATGCAGGCCCAGCGTAAAGAGATGACGTCCCGAATAACTCACCTCAAAGGAGAGCTGAACCAACCACCCAACAAGGTAACTCTTCCCACCGCCTCCCTTGTCTGTGTATCCGTAACTATGTGTAGTTAAGCGTCAGATTTTATATAGGATCTACAGTAATGATGTTTTATGGATACATAGAGTCTTGCTCTATTTTGTATTATTCCAATTTCCAAACCTTTCCCATTGGTCAATCTATACCTTGAAAAAAAAAAAAACTTCTTGTCATGCATACATGAATCAGTTTATGACCAGACATTTTGAATTGCAGCGAAAGTTGATGGATAACAGTCACAGTGAAGAGACTGACGAATCGAAACAGAAAGTAGAGGAAGAGATCCAGCAGGCTGAGTTAGACGTCCAGCACATCAACATGCAGATCTCAGAGACTCAACAGAGAATCGTAGAAGCCGATCAAGGTACAATGAAGCTCCAGTATATACTTTTATTTCAGAGGTGACAGTTTTCCCCTTTAAGGAAATCCTTGTTTTCAGTTGGTAAAAGTTTTTTTCTCATAGAAAACAAATATAGTATAAATTGAGCCTCATTCATACCAATGAACAGTGGTTCACTCCTCTCCACACACCCAAGCCCCATTCCCATGGCCAATAACAATGTGTTTTTGATGTTTCCTGTATCTCTGAGGTAGTAAATTTCACATGAAAAATATATCCTCTTTATCCAAGATCTCAACTGATATCCCTGATTCTTTGAAATAGATGATTATTGAAAGTGTTGTAATGTAAGGTGTTTGATATATTCCAGATGAGAGGTCCAAGTCACGGTGGGAAGAGGTGCGGACTCTGATGGATGCACGATGCGCCTTACGCCTACTTCTTGACAAGGTGAGATATACATATTTAGTCTGATTTATAGAGTTATAATGTAGGAATACACAATTAGATAGTAGTAAGCACCAAATGAACATGTCACAGCGGCAAAAACATCCCCAGCTTTCAGTAGTAAGCAGAATTGTCTAACTATAGGCGACACATCACATCGTCTTTGCGATACATCCTGAATGTAAGATTGAGATGAAGCCCCGTGTTTCTTTCTTGGCAGCTTACTGCGAAATAAAAAAAAATTATGATATTCACTAAATCACTGTCATCGATCATGGAATTTCAATTTAAAAAAAGAAGAAGTTGCCCTTCAGGCTAATTGTTAACATCAACTTGACTTTTCACGGAAAGGGGATATCATACCTCACCTTCCTAATTTTTAGGTTTGCTCGGAACGAAGGGTACCCCTTCAGCGGGGATTTACTGTATATCTTACAATCAACAATGCCACCATTGTTTTAGAGGGTCTGAATGGAAGACGGCTCTAAACCAAGTTCGGTGATCTACATATGTTCTTGGTCCCGAATAAAGTCAAATACCAAAAAAGCTTCAAAACTAAATTTGATACATATTTTCTCTGCTTGGTGTGGGCAGGCAGTGAAGGCGCAGGTGGAGAGACTTCAGGAGGTGAGCAAGGCGGTGGAGGCTGAAGCGGAGCTGGAGGACAAGACCCACCAGATGGCAGGTCTGCAGCAGAAGGTGGCAGCCCTGAAGGAGCAGCACAACCGCCAGGTGACCACCATGAACCAGGAGGCACAGCGCCGCGTGGGCACCCTGCTCACTCTGCTCAACCAGAAGGTGCTCAATCAGGAGGGCATCGACCACGCCCGAGTCCTCACCGAAGAGGAGCTCAACAAACTCTCCCAGGTGCATGACGAGCTTGAGAAGAGGACAGAAGAGGTGGATGAGCTGCAGAAGGTGAGTTGGCTGTGGATTCTTTCAGATCCTGAAATTCAACTTTATTATATACATGTATACACTGTTCTTAAGATACCCTCCGGGTCCCTGGGACGTTAAACCACAAACAAACACTGTTCTTACGATTCTCTGCTCCCTATATCGTAAAAAAGAACATGTACGGCCTACTGGGCCGTGCGCTTTTATACGGCCCAGGTCGGCGTTCCAAAACTATTCTTTGAATTGCAATTACAGGTAATTTCATATTAATCAGAGATGTCAGTTTTCAGGTTATTTCTGGGTTTCCCGGTTTTACTAGTGAATCAAGCCTTATTCGTGTTAGAAATGTATAGAGGATATAATCAGGGTTCGGAATTTATTCTCTTTGTTTTTGGTCTATACCTCACTGGCATCTCTGTATTAATTTAGACTATTTGAAGGTGTATAATGAAGGAAAAACATACCAGACATTTAATCTGATAATTGTTACTTACCCACTGACACGAAAACACGCTCCTCCACGCTAACAGCATCGGGGCAAGTATTTGCCGGTCCGTGAGTTCGTAACAAGTATCAGTTTTCCCACTAAACCAGATAAAAGTTGAGAGACTGACCGGGTGGCTGCTTAGACCAGAGCTGGGTTAGTGACTGAGCTGTTTGTGACCCGGATACCAAAAAGTGTGGTGTCACCTCTAAGTTAGACTGGCCTCCATCCCAGTATCCTATATCAAAGGTATATAGTAATAAATAATTGGCATGTGGAAATTTGCACTAGCATCCTGTTATATATCTATAGTCAGTCATCAATTACTACGATGTGTTTTCCACGTTTTGTGAGTCTTTCTTTCTATGGCAATATATCTCACATGAAAAATAGTTCCTCCTTTTTTTCGCGACCCCATCTGACATCCCCGTATTTTTACATTGATGTTCAGAAAGGCGAAGCATTGAAAATGATTAGCTTGTAAAGTGTTGTGCCTATCAACTTGAATACTATTGAATAAAATCAACAGTTCGAAAGGTACAGAATATTACATAAGGATGTTTTTTTTTAGTTATGAAGGCCATGAGTAGACTGCAGTATCAATTTTCTACATTTCCGATTTATTCTATTTATGGCTGATACATTTCCATTTGTGTTTGATTAGATGCTCGATGACAAATGCATCAATGACGAGGTTAGAAATGTACATTTTTATTGTCGTGGATATCTCGCGCCACGATATTCTTTAAAAACACCTTACTGGATATTTTTGATATAACAACGAAATTTTGGAAAGTCTAGATGGACGATTTTGAATTTCAATACTTTTCTAAGGTTTTATTGCACTTTCTTTTGTATTATTTGGAATGGTATTGGTTTATGTATGTCAATATGGTGTTAATTTAAATTTTATAAGTGATTTTTATGAGATCTGCTGAAGTTTGTGAAGCCCGAGTGCTTCTGTGATTCTGTTTTCCTGGTTTGCTAGTATTAATGTGTCGGCCTTACATTTTTAGGCAGCACTTTCTCGGGAATTCTTTTTAAACTTAATTAACCATGACTGTTTATTTTGAACGAAATTAACTTAGATATGTCGTGTATTCCTTATTCTGAAACTTAAATATATTTCTTTACGCACTACCCCTACAAATATGTTGACTCTACTTATGTAGCAACTCAATCAGTTTCGTTGGTTCACTATGTATTTTTTTTATTAAGCTATATTAGAACCATGGATCTAAACTACCATTTTTCTTTGAAAAGTTCCAATCCAGATTTTTCTTGTAGTTTTGGGATTTATGTTACTAAAATCTATCCCAGTCTCTTGTATATCTATATAAGCGTACATAATTACTGTTCCTTGGATAGGTTACTTCGTTTAGTGCTATTTTTCAATCATCTTTGCCGCCCTCTTCAAACAGAAATTGGTGAGAACAAACATCAAACAGCGACGTGGGGATACCAGCTACTTTGGCCATCTTGATTCAACCCCAAAACTAGAGCCGAGGTCCCGAAGAACCAAATCGGTAAGCTCAATTATTAGTATGAGTTCCTAACGTTAAACCGTTGGAGAAAAATACCGGGGTGAGATAAACTGCTATATTGAAGGCCAATCATTCTCATGCTGGGTCTGTGTGGTGTGGCAACTTAAAGTCTCAATTTCGGTAAATGTGTAAGGGTGACCAATTCTAATAGAGCGTTAAACTACCCAAACAATCAAACACAATCCATCACTTATTTGCTATTAGAAACAGTCAAAGGAACCGCTCTGAATTGATAATCATCAATATTTCAAAATCAGATGACGCCACTGGTTATTGTAGGAAATGCCTTTAAGCCCCTGCTTTTTATCTTCAGATAAAGGAGAATGAGGATATCCCTCAAACTCCATTCACACCATTCACCCCGGGCTTGGATTACGATGATGTGGAGAAGGATCCGAATTGGAATCCAAGTCTACTCAAAGATATCAAGGTAAGTTATCTACAATGCCCTCAACATCGCCTTCCAGGTTATTATTCCATCACCTTTTCTTCAATTTCATTTAGTCATATTCTGTGGTTTACAGTCTTCCATTTTTCAGTAGATCTTCAACCTTTTCCCAGTTTTTACAATTCTTATACATATATTCCAGAAACGTTCATTTCACCATAAAGGCATATCCTACAAGTCACAGTGGCGCCACCTGGTGATTTTCAAATACAAGCAGTTATCAGTTCAAGCCAGTTCTTATTCTAATGTTAAATGATTGAAGTATAGCATATTTTGGATCTTGACCTAACCCGATTGGTAAATTAAGCCAATTTACAATATTTTGAAATGGGGAAGTAAGTGCTAACAATTCCATGTTACGTTTTGCTGTTGGTCTCTCATCGCCGAATTCTGCTCATTACATTTGTGACTGAATCTGATCCTCTCCTATTCAGAAAGCCCAGCTGTTTACGCCTGAAGAGTTGTCTGAAGAGTCCAGCCATGATGCAGAAGCCACCAAAAAAGCGCTCCTAGCCCCGTCGGCAGCCACCTGCGGCTGTAAGGGCGACTGCAGCAGCAAGCGGTGTCGGTGTAAGAAGACCGACCTGCGGTGCACGGAGAAGTGTGGGTGCACCGCCCAGTGTCTGAACCGCGAGCAGAGCATCGACACAGATGAGAATGTACGTATCCCAACAACACCAGTATGAAACTTCATTCTTCTTCTTATTTTTTTATGGTCTAACTTTTACCGATCTGCCACCTGGTCCCTCATGAGTACATATAAGTAAATCCTGGTTGTTATGACAATTGCTGGAGCAAGTTTTCCACAATAATGGATACATCACAAAAACCGTACACCATTACTTTTCCTTCTAGAATATGATGATATGAGATGAACAATTACTTTCCTCTAGCAGCATAACAATATTGAATGTTAACATTTTATTTCAACTATACTATAAACACAATCCCAAGGCCTACTTTGGGATAGATTTCTCATTAGTAACAATAAAAAATAAGAATGGAAAAACGAAAAAACTGAATACACGCCTCCCTCTTCAGAATCTCGGGTTCAACTTTACCTCTGAGGACAGCACAAAAATAACACGTAACAGTAACACAATTTTTCAGATAATTTCGTAATGTTCGAAAATGAGGATATGTATATACATGTATACGTATATACAAAAATATATACGTGTATACAACAAACCCTCTGCGGGGTTGTGCATATCATGATAGAGATGAGTGTGATTAGGGATTTGTTTAATATGATTCCCTCGTTTGTTCCTCCAGGGTATGAACTCCACCTTCGTCATGGAGTCGGCGCCCACGTCGCCGGAGAGCACGGTCGAGGACAGCACGGTCGAGGCCGGCGAGACGGGCCCCAAGCGGCGCTCGAGTGTGAAGCGGGACTCGGCCGGCGTGCCCCGCGCCCCGCTCGCCGACAAGGCCAACACAGTCAGGGCCAACCTCAAGTCGCGGCTCCCCGTGTCCGACTCCTCCTTAAACAGCAGCGATGATTTCATGGATAGCACCTTCTCCAACCGTAAGAAGCGAGCCAAGAAGCCCTTCTTCACGGACCTCAGTTAGGGACCTGTCTCTAAGAGGATCTGTTAGACATTGTACATCCATGTGACTGTAGTGTGTCCGTCGTAACACTTGTCTTTCATCAGAATTGTCACGATGTGTGTGTAATACGTGCATGCACGAGTATGACTGCCAACGTTTGGGTGAATAATATCATTAAACGGTAACATCTTTAACAGCGATTGTTGTTATACTAAGGTAAAAAAGACAACAACCCCAAAAAACAACAATCATTTCGGTCTATTACTTAGGAGCCAATGCTTAGGTAAATTTAGAAACAAAACACTACTACATTCAGTGTGTATGTCTTGCGAGATACAAATATGTGTAAGCACCGTAAAGCTGATACATACCTACTACTTCAGGTGGTAGTTGTAAGTCAAATCGATTTAGGGTCCCAAACCTATCAGGTATGCGGGGGATATATTCAGTTTATAATTCGTGTATATTATACAGATGACACGGTAGATATTAGCGTTGCACTGTTGGGCCATTTCGGGAAGCGAGAAGTAGCTCCTGATGTAGCCGTTTTCATTCTCCCTTTAAGGAGCCAAAGTGAACCTGCGTTAACCGCAGATGCCGGTGGGTTTTTATTCTCAATTGCTACTATTGAAGTGAACTTTACTACAATTGTCTCTGAGCAAGTTTCTCTCGAAGTTACGATGACAGTTGTTATATGTATTACAAATGTGCATTTAAAAAATTGGAGAGTGACACATATATTCTAAAAACACATATTTCCAAAGTACTGAACGCTACTATCCGAAAAATGGTCGTTTGAGCGCAGGTATCTTTCGATGGGGTCGCCATTTATTTTTATATTATTCTGCAACCCTCCTCTACCATAATCAAATAGAAAGATGAGCCAAAGTTAGATCGATACAGCAGGATAATGGTGCAGGATCGGCTAGTACATGCCTTAACATCGTTTACCAGTCATTCCAGTATTATATCTATTTTCAGCTTTTACAATGTAGCTGTTAGGTAAATGGTCTGTGAAAGAAAATGGATGTCGACAAATAAGGATATATTTATAACTAAGCAGACAATTATCTATGAACGCGGCCGACGAGCGATGCCATGAATGTGGCAAACATACTGAGAAACAGCATTTTCAACTTAATCAAATATGTATCGTACATTTACCTGCATTTACTGGTTCTGTCCTTGTATTGTCGTTTACTGGTACTCTAGTTACTAAGTACATTAGGAGGTATATTCACCACGTCTTCATATTGACAATATTACTTTAAACTGCAAGAGGTGGAGGTGCTTGGGTAGATTTGATATTAAACTCTAGCTCTCAGGAGCCACTTATTATATAGCAGGCTATTGAAAAATAATTTGGCTTAGAGCTTATTCTGTGTACGATATTCGTAGCCTTCCATTCTCATGGTCCAAAGGAAGCTGAGTGTTGAACTGACACGTGTATTACCTGTACATATTGATGTATATCTGTATATAGAACTAGTTTTGTAGAAACGAGAAGAAGGCAAATGTACAGAAAAACCTGTGTTGATTTTACTAACACATGCAGTAGTACAAATAGAAAAGGGCCACTTCTACAACCGAATCATGATTGCCAATTGTTAATTCACCCTGAATATGCTATGGACAGTCTTTGATTACCCAAACCTACGTTTTTAACGCAGTTCCGAAACTGTCCATTGCCGTTGATGTTAAAATATAACTTCGTGATGAATGCATCAGAAAAATAGCTGTGTAGCTTTGAGCCATATTCGTGTTCAATTTCTCACCGCGATTTATTGTTGGTGCCAAGAAAAAAATGTCTCGTGATTCACATTCAATTAGTGTGTGCCATAATCAATGAAAGGCATTGTTATTGATGAGAACCTATCTTGTTCCACTGTTCCTTACTTCTTTCAGTGTGGACAGTTTTACTATGCAGCATATTAACGTATAAATGCTTCAGGTTTGCGGTTTGCACCATGGAACATATGCTAACGCTGTTTTATGACATAAGAATAATATAACGTTCATCATAAGATTTTATCAAGTAACTCTACGAGCGTAAGTCGAATAAACACTATTGTCTTATGAAATATCCTGCATTAATCAAAGATAAGTAATATGTGTGTGTATATATGTATATACACTTCGCTTCAGTAATAAACAACCAGCCTGTTTCAACCTAATCAATGTTTTTACTTGATTCTCCTGTATACTTCACAATAGAGTGCCTAGACAATTACCAATCAGATGATTATGGAGGCGAAGAAATATTTGATACATTATCAATGCCAATGATAAACTTTTCTCGAGGTCAACGTGATACCTTTCATTGAAGTTTTGGAATTTTGAATTTGATAAGGAGTATTCGCATTTAGGTGTGAAGATTCGCCAAAAGACTTGGTTCCGGTGGGTCTACTTGTGAAATGATTATGATATGGCCGTCCCTTAGCTAAGAAATAAACCATTTCTTCCTATATCCAGTTTTATTTGAGGATCCTGATAAATTGTTCGCAAATATATCACTGGAGTGCTTGTATATAATACATTAAGGACTCAGCTTTTACTCCTAACTGAATTGTTAAAGCCCCGCCCATCTACTTTGCTCTGATCCCATTTGTCAGTGATGTACCTAATAAAAATATTTTCCGAAAATAATCACACAACCCGTAATTTGAGGACAGTTTTAGGCATATTATATGACAGCAAATTTAAAATTCTTTATGATAACTATATCTGGAAATTCCCAGTCATTCATAATCGAGAGATTTATCATAAAGCCCTATTCACACTGTGTGACAGGAGGGCTTACGACTGGGTACTTCTAGTCGGCGACTGGAGGTACTGCACTTGTTAATGGGTGTACATAATTGCCTGTGACTGGGCGTACCTTGAGCGGCAAATCGCAAGGTACACTCAAATTTGTGTGTGACCTACTGCCCGCGCGACCAGAAGGCTTGCAACTAGCGGTACTGAATATCAAACATGATTCATATTCAAATTGCTTGCAACTGGGCATACCGAGTACGCCTACTTGCCAACTAGTGGGAAGCGCACAGTTCACACTATGCTTTTGACATGCTAGTCGCTCGCAGGTACTTCTAGTCGCCAACTACCTAGGTACCTCCAGTCGCACAGTGCGAATGAGGCATTAAGAGCAAATAAAGAATGGTAGAGAAGAAACACTATATACACGGTTTAACTGTTCATAACTTCATTTACTATGACCCAATTAGCAGAAAACACGCGTACATGCAGATGTTGAAAACGATTACACATTATCTCTTTAGGTAATAGCTGATAACGATGAAGCCACATTGTGGTATGTCATTGATGGCCATGCATTCATGTAATGGTATAAATGTGAGAAAATACCTCTAAATTATATCAAAAATTCATTAGTATCATTTGTCATCTTTTTTCTTTTTCTCTTTAGAAAAATCTCATTTAAAGCACGTGAGAACAAGGTGAATAGATTTAACATCGCCTAAGAACGTGTCACTACAGTACTTAACAAACAGGTGGCTGATAGCATCAATGGTTAGAGCACCGATACCATTGTGTTTCATATACAAAAGCTCTGGCAACAAAGGATGCACGCCCTGAAGAGCTGTAGAAAAGGGATATTAATAACTTCTCCATTTATCTTCACCTGTATTTGATTGGGCACATATATTTTGATTCCATTTTTGAATTCAATTGTATCCTTAAATGTAACAAAGGAAACAGCAGTATACCCGTTAATAATTCTTAACCAAGTAAATAACATGTCATTAAAGCAATAAGCATCCATAACTTTCTTTTAAGCTATTGATATATAGTGTTAGAAATGCATCTTACCTCCTTAATAAAAGGTTCTGCTCTACTAAAAAAAATAAATCAGAATCTCATATTTGGAATCATTCGATTGACATAAAATTCGCACGAGTTCATTTGGTTCAAGCAGGCATGAAAAAAACTTCCGATACCATTTTCCCATTCGTGTAAAATTCTATGTAATGTATTATTTCCCTGGTAGAGTACGACGACATTTTGTAGGCAAAATCGTTTGCGACCTTTAGCACCATATTATATTGTAATGTCTTAAAAAATGGAAACAATAAATATTATGCATACCGCGTTCATTAAATGGATAATACTTGTTTAAAACAAACCATTCAACGATATAGTTTACAAATATCAACATTAATTATGAAAGGAATACTGTCTGACAGTGTTTTCTTAATGTTCAAGATTTGCCGCCTAAACTGAATGCACACAGTACAATTCAACTGCCTCAAAATAGTTCATAAAACAAACAAAAGGCAAGTGATATCCTTTGCAGTGTTAGTGGCTATCTACCAAAGCTTATGATTAGTAAACTGAGCATTGATGAAATCTCCCCAAGGATATATCCGCATATTGGCCAGACCAGATTAAGCATATTCTGGGGAGATATTATGCCTCAGGCAATTCAAATATCAAGGGCATGCAGATCAGGATTTAACATTATCCTATGACTGAAATAAGCCTGCCTTGGCCTCTAATCTCAAAATAGATTGTAAGTTTGAAATTCTCATATTAACTTCAGAAAGGGATCGTTTTTCTTTTAGATTTAAAGTTCATCCCTTGGACGGAAATGGTTGAGGTCAATACTGTAGACTTTCTCGAGGGTGGTCCAGAACTCTTCCTGGTTCTCTGGATACAGCTGATGGCCGACGATCTGTATGATCTCGTTCCGCTGCATCTCGTACTTTTCTTCACTCATCACCCGCTCGTAGAAGTCGGACGTGTCTTTGACAGCTTCACTGAAGGGTGTTGGCTTCCAGGCCAACAGACTCTTTGCCTTTGTGACATCCACCGGGCCCAGTCTCACCGTTGGGTAGAGGTAGAAATTCTTGTGGTAATCCCTTGGCCAGAAGTCCAAATTCTCTCCCACAGTTTGCCCGAGAGCTGTCTGGATCTCCTCAACAAAACCCTTGGCAGTATAGGGCTCAGCATAGGCCAGGTTGATCGCCTGATCCCGAACTTGGGGCCCGAAATCGAGAACTTTCCCTAGCATGTTAGCAACGTCTTCGGAGTATACCAAGCTCATTTTGAAGTCTTTGAGGAAGTCGGGAAGCATGAGCGGTGTGCCTTTGATATGCAAAGACATCTTGGCCCACACATGGTAGATGGCGAATCTGTAGGTGGTGTCACGAGGGCCGAACACATCGGGAAGCCTCAGGATCACGAAGGGAACCCCTTCGTCTGTGAACCGTTGCTCCATCAACGCCTCCTCGGCTGCGAATTTTGCATGGCCCTGAGAATGTGCAATGTTGAGTTCATTCCGCTCGTTCTGGGTTTCTGGCCGGACAGCGTCCGTTTCTGCAGTCGGACCGCCATGTTTCTTCTTACAAACATCATAGATCGAAGCAGTACTCACCAGAATGTACAATTCAACTTTGCCTTTGAGCAGTGTCATTGTTTTCTTTATGTCATGTCTGTCTTGCACACTGAAGTCATAGACAGCGTCAAATTGCTCAGTTTCACTGATAAACTCCTGCAACTCTGGGCACTTTTTATCGGTGTCGGAATCATCGTCAGTGAGTTCTTTCCTGTCACACTGAATAAAACGGTCAACCTTTGCTTTAACCCTTTCCTTTGAGTCCCAGTACCAGTTACCTCGACTAACGATGGTGACTTTGTGTCCGTCTTCAACAAGTTTGACCACAACACTTGCTCCAATGAATCCATTGCCACCAAACACAAGCACGTTCTTCCCCGCTGCGAATACGATATGGTCCCCGAGGCAGAGAAAGCACACAAGCAGCGTTACGGCACTTACCACCGTCATTTTGTCATTCAGTCAGAAAATGATCCTTCCACACCCACAACTCCACGCTTACTGACAACGTGGCACCTCGGGTGTTTATTGAGAAGCTTCCAAATCCGGGGGTTCTGGAGAATTCCTGCCCAATCAGGTGGAGAGGTACCCCGGTGCCGAACGCTTTCTGGGTCAACTCGGGGTTCAACGGGAGCGTTCCATGCAGCGTTCCCACACAGCGTCCTTCCCGCGTCCTATTTTTAGCCTACCACGGGTCCTTGGACTGACCAGTCCTTCATTTTTAACCACAGCTTTCCATGGGTTTAACGCATGGGTGCAAGTATCTCATCACCAATACGCGGAATTGAGATTCTATCTTAGAAAGCGCATATATATTCCATTATTGGTAAAACGACACACATTACATTAGATTATAATCTGCAGCACTTGTCCTTAAAATGGTTTGAAGGGGGAGGGGTAGCGCTATGTATAGGATCAAAAGGGCCATAGGGTGCACTTTTGGTGAGGAAGGATGAATTTACTCACGGACCTGTATCTAATTTTTGTGAATTACTATAAAAGATACACCTGGGGCCCAAAAGAGGTTGCGCGCGACCCTACGCCGCACAAACTGTCCCTCGAGTAAAATCGATCCGCTCCCGCCGGCTGAGCAACTCTGGTTGCCATAGCAATATAGGAAGCGCGGTTAACTCAGTCGTGCTGTTGTGGTTAGGAAACGACACGGAGCTTTTTGACCAGGCACTGCCACGTCAGTGAGATCTCAGCCGGGATTTACAGGCTGCATATGAAAGGGGGGGGAGGTGTAACTGGTGTTATTGAATGTTAGAAACACGTTAAAATACGCATTCAGAGCTTCTCAGACTAACTCTGCATGAACTTACTGCAAAAACTTAACCTGGCACTATCTGCATGCCAAATCTGACATTGATAGGATGTGGAGGATCTAAGAACCTTGCACCCATTGTCGCCGATTCACCACGATAGACCTCCCGATACACTACAATCAGAGAATTTGTAACACTATGGCCAAATAATCAACTTTTATCATTTCAATCGGGAAGTCAATCCTAAGGCCTATCTGTGTGAGTAGGCCTAGTACTCATCTGACCAATCACTTCAGAACGAAATACCTCATTGACCCATTGGTGCTAAACATATTTGAGCCATACAAAGGCAGTTGTAGAAGTAGCTGGTTGCCAAGTGGGTTACGGAAAATCATCCACGGACTGGACCAAACCTCGCTTTTTGATTGTTAATCAGTTTCTTATAATCCCACGTTCATTCATCAATGATGAATATGCCATTTGTTCCTACTTACATCCTAATAACAATCACAAAAGAGAGTGAGGGTCACCATTTAAAAAATGTTTGCATATGCTCCTTCTTTGTTCTACTGTGTAAAAGATTGGGAAGGGGGGGGGGATCGAAAATTTCAGAAATTTTGTGCACATATGATATGGATGGCCCAATATCAGAATAAGAACTAAGTAAAGAAGCATTCCTACTGTAAATGCTGTGGTAATGGCAGCACACAAAAAAAACCTCTTCCATATTAGTCCAGTTGCGTTGGGCCGGCTGTAGGGTATTTTGCACTGAAAATTATGTAATTTAATTTGATTTTCTTGTGTACGACATACATTGTTATTCATGTGTAAAGAGGATATGAAGAGAACTGACATCTGTTACTTCGGTCACGTCATGGACAGTGAAGACAAACTATCTATAAAGGCATGAGACAAGAGGATTGTAAAAGAGCCCGCCACTGGAAACTCATTCATTTTAAAACAGTTTCAGTGAATTCCAGGTCTTAGCTCAGAGATAAAATGAAAAGAATTGCACAAACATCGATCACCATCTTTAATTAATATTCACTTTGAACGACCACTTCCTAACCACCCCCTACCCCCACCCCCACCCATATAATTCTCCTGGGATTTACATTGATTTCAAAACGGACCATTAGGACATACAAAAATATCCGAAAATCTGGGAAAATCTCAGGTCTGTGGATTAGTGTGGTTTACAATAACCCAGGATATTGTGATGGGGAAAGAAATGATTTGAGAATCAGCAAATTTGCATTTTGTAATACTTTCCATGTCGGGATCCTGTGAAAGTAATTTTTGTTTGTTCCCTCACAGCCGTTATAGACTGTCCAAAAGTGAACTATAAATGCTGCCCTTATATGTTTGAACTATACAATAAACAACATACCTATTATATATACTGGTGTGCAGCGTCACATGCAAACATGCATCAACACAACCTAACAATAATCATAAATTTATTCTATTTCTATGATTCTCCTTCAAAAGGGAATTGGATTTTCAAAAAATATCCCGAGACAAAGATGTATCGCAGCGGATTCTCTTGATATAAGTTCAGAAACTTGAGGCCAATCATCTCAGGCAAGAGTTGTGTTATACCGATATCAGTCAGTACACCATACTGAACCTTATCAGTCCGCAACCACTTAACGTAGCGATACCCATGTCAGATTAACTAACTGGTTAATCCAGGAACCTAAATCCCACCCTGTCTACATAAATTCACAATAGGCAAATGTTATCTATAATATAAGACTAATACCGGGCTCACATGCATTCCATATAAAGGCAAACTTTTACGCTATCAATATAACTAAATATTTGCACTGCCTATGGTAAGTCTATTATATCAATTATAAGGTAGAATACCAATAATTAGGAAAACGTTGGCGGTATGATGGACAAATATTTGTAGTGTGATATTGGTCGAAGATTAGCTGCCACTATTGGCTCGATATATATGCCAGCGTTTTGCCAATACTGGTCCTGAACTGGTGGTGACCGGATATCCAGTCTAATTACCAGTCACAAACAATTCGCAAAAAATTAACACATGAATGTCTACTTTCCACAGAGATCTCAATAATGTAGGTTCAGATCTATGGCTTTAATTGGTATAAAAGTTATTAGAATCATTCAAACTTTCAAAGATTAAAAATGATAAACGGCAGGCAGGATAAACCATGTCCTTTGTAGGCCTACATCCAAGAAATAATAGAGAAACTGGATTGGAATGCATAATTGGTCCTACTTCCACAATGCAATAGACTAAAAGAACAAAATTAGCATTTTTTTGATACAAAATGGCGAGGGTGGCATGTATGTGTATTGGCAAGGGTATCAAGTGGTGGTGTATCTGGTCTTCACTTGAGGACGTGGCAGTTCAACCCCTGTTGTACGCTTTAATATTCCCCGCGTAGCTGCTAGGGGGCACATCAGCAAAATACCCACAGGGAGAGCCCTACGATTATTGCCTGATATTGATAACCTAGTGCATGCATGGCCCACAGACTCAAAACAAACAAGGTGGCATGTGTGTCCAATATGTACAGGCAGAACGACCCGCGACCACACTGTCAATATATAGATCTATTTAAGATGACCTATCTAGTCTGAAAATGATTCATTACAATGTTTTCTTTGTTGTTGAGTATTCAAACCATACTGACATTCGATCCCCGAGCAAAATACACTGTCAGAATTAATTGTTAAGCGCCTGTGTGCTTCCATGTCACACCGGTACATGGAAGTGATATGGGTTTGTACAAAGGTTATATAACCCGCCTTGTATAAAAGGCTGGGTCCACAATAGGTCAGCTGGCACTTGCTTTGAGCCTCTCTCAAGAAATGTGCCAGCTTGAGTTCTTACTTGCAGAAACTTCCTGTCTCGTTGTTTTGAGATGGACTGCTAACCCCAGTGACTGGTCCAGCTCTCCCATTGTTACGTTACTCTACCACCAGAGTTGAGACATTGTATCTGCAAGAGATTGAGCTTTGGCTCTCCTGCTCAGTTGTTCTATTGTAACTATATATTCTAGGGACCTTGGCTTAGCCGATCTGCACGCTTTAAGAACCGACCTAGGGGTTTGATCAAATCTAATTACTGGATATTTTCTATACGTAGTGGCTTGAAACTGTAAATAACCGACAACCGGTACACATGTATGGATCTGCACAGTTGACTACTCTCCCAACATTAACATCACAAATATTTCGTTGGGATACAACTCTTCTAGACTTATTAGGGGTTACCATGAAAGATAGCAAGATGTGAGTGTGCTATAAAATATCATGTCTTTATTGAGAAACAGAAAAACTTGAGAAAGAAGATACACAGTTATACTGTACTTTATCACGTGGTCCAGACCTGTCCCGGGGGCGAGATCACACTATCTCTTGCAGGTAGCAGCACAACTACTACTCACATACAAACATACACCGTAACACTTATACACTCTGTACAAACAGGCAATCAAAGTTATGTTGTATACACCAGAGCGTAAATGTCTCTCGTCTAGCCATGCACGCCTAGATTATTAACCATGGTGGTTTCTGGAATAGATATCTGAATTTACACTACTGACATATAAATAAGAATTAAGAGTTCCTGCAGTACCCTATCTTTATAATTCAAACCTTAATACCATAAGTGGACAGATCACTTTCGAATATAACATCTACCTTTATTTTGCATAAAAATAAAAAAAGTTTGCTAAGGTTTGTTATATTTTGCTTTACAAAAAGCTGTATACACAACACAAATGGTTATATTGAAATAGGAACATATTCAGACTGAAGCACCGAGAGTTAGGACAAGGGCATGTATTGTATCACAAATTAGATGTGAAATGATTTAAATGTTCACCGACTCCTCATACATGATGGCCTGTTCACGGTGGATGCCAGTCAACAGAACTCCTCTGCACAGAAATCTGCCAGGGTGTGAAAACCGCGATAAAATTGGTCACTCCTTAATTCTAGTTGAACCACAGAGACTCAGTGTCTATAACGACAAAAACAGGAGCATAGCACAGTTAAGGTTATCATTGGAAATAATGAAGGTATATTTAAATTTTACCTTAAAATTGCAAACCTAAATGTACTTTAATGTAAACCCAAAACAAGTGATATAATTTTGTTAGTATAATTTGTGCTCATCAATGATTACTGTCAGTACTAGTGTTTGTGACGATATTTGTAATGCACCAATGAGTTACTCCGTTGATGTCATTATATATTCAGTATGTATTTACACATTCCACATTCAGTGGCTTGATACCTATTTCGCCTTTGCTGTATACATATGTGCTATTGTGACAACTGTTTTGTTTGGATTATTCATGTTACACTTATAAAAATCTCAACATGTGCCTGATTATGAATTCTGCGTGCTTACTGTCATCATTACGAGTAATACTTATGGCCTGCCGGTTATCGTCACACATGGCATCACTTAATATACATACCATTATTCTGAAGAATATATCACTGCATGATCCAAGAATTAACAAAAGACATGGACACTTTTATAACAAAATCACAATACATGTGCTTAGGGTGAACATTATGGGGTCTTCCATAAGTATGTACGCAGTGAGGGGGTGGTAATAAAAAAAGTACGGAGTTTTGCGTATGTCCCTACATTAATCTATTGCGTACAAGATGTAGAGGGGTGAGGGTAAGATTTTTTCAGAAATTTTGCGTACATACTTAAGGATGGCCCCTATTTCAAATGGCAAAACCGAAGGTAACGATTTTGGCCTCATCAACATGGTTCGACACAGCCTTACTGTTCATAAATCATAAAATGAGTAAAGAGGCAATTATGTTAGGAACCCGTTTCTTGAGTAAACCTTGAAACGGTATAAATCAATTTAAGTACTTGAAAAAAAAACCCTATATTCATGCAAACACCATTACGTAATCACCCAAGGGCATTACCCCTTGATAGACATAACGACATGGATTTGTTCTTACAGGCCTCATCTCTAGGTGAGTGCCTGGCTGTTATTATCATGTATGTTTCACTCGGTGGATTTGGGTTGGAGATGCGATAAAACGATGTAAAATCAATAAACTTTCGAATTCGTATCGATTTTAGGATATCCAGTAACCTAGCTGGAAGTCTCGTTTATTTTCTATAGGACCAGAGAGCAGGTTTAACGTACAAGACCCATGGTAGACACTAACAATCATACCCGTCATCTTTGAAGGCCCAGGCTTCCTCCGTGATACTCCCACCATCACTCACAAAACGAAAACTATGACGCCATAGAAAAATCTCGGTCAGTAAACAAGAACATTCCTTCCTATATATATGTATATATTTTACAACAGGATGGCAAAGACATACTTTTATGTACATATTTCTCAGATTTAACAATAGACTTTATTATAAAGACTTATTTTCATTAAAACTAGAGCACAATATCAAATGCAAAACAGTGGCGGCTCTAGTGACACCCTGTGATATTTTGGTCATAGTATCCAGATACTATGTTGCTGATGAACACGTAACTAAAAAGAGAAGTCTCATAATGCTCAGACCACTGTTTAACACCAGGGAGGTGTTTTCAAATCTAAGAACGATAAAAATTTGATTTTATCGTGGTCTTTGTTACATTCTCATTACCTAAAGTGATCTGTCTTAATGGAGGACGGTCCTACAATACGAGAACTGAAAATCATAAATTCGATTTTTTAGAAGGCGATAACTATTTTTTCGCTCCATTGCTATGTCAAATTGATCCTACATACCAAAATGTCTTCCCTTGTGAAAAGAGAAACAATAAGATGAAAACTCCGAAGCCATTTCAAAGGGCTTCTGACGACCATGTTTAGAATACAGACTGACATGAATATCCTAGTTGGTATTGTTGGGGTAGGTCCTAATCGTAGCCTTACAGCCATTATCGTTCTTAGATTTAAAAAACACCTCCCAATTAGTGTGCTCTAGGACATGTTTGTTTGGTGACATATCTTCACCTCATGATGTCGCCTCTCATCGACCCATGTTTACAAATAACTGACGAGTTTAAAACCCTCCTCTGATATAATACTGTGTCAGCTTCTCCTCCTTAGCCTTTCGAAGATAACTTAACTGAAACAAGTCAAATACATTCAATGAGTACTTTGTATGAATCTATGTTATTTCAAAGAAAAAGATTAAGGTAATTTTTTCGGATTTTATCACAATTTTTGTACTTTATCCAGACTCAATAAAGATTTTGTACTAAAAAAATAATAAATATCACAATCAACAACTGGGTAGGACAGTTCTTAAGACCCCATGATTAAATCTAATCAATATCTGAAACATCACATGGCATTGTAAGTGAGGAATATCCAGACTATTGATAATGGATTTCTTTATTCGTCTATATATACAACAAAGTTTAAAAAAATGTATATTTACCGTCCGCTTTTCCATGTAGCGCTTGTGAAATTCATCTACGGTAATTGATCCTAAAAAAATAAGAAAATAGTCAATGGCAAAATGAATCGACGGACACATGTGGGGTGAATATTCTTTGTGAATGCCTGCACTGGGGTGTGGCCCTTATTACTATATACCTGTGTACGGATGTCTATGAAATACTGCCCGCTGCAAGGGGTGCAGTAATGATAATGTTCGTGCCCGCTGTGAGTGTGACTTAATAAGTCATCAAAATAACGTTTTCTCATCGATTTAAGGTATATAATAATAAGCAAACGTCCTCACTGTGGGCGAAACGTTTCTCGTTCTCGGTTAGTCTTTGATTTCATACTGCCTTCCGCCTATGGCGTCAGGTAGTATGAAATCGACGACTGACCTCGAACAGGAACCGTTTCGTCCACAGTAAGGACGTTTCCTAAAATTACTCTACCCATGGACCCTTATCTTCATATCCCTATCGTGTCAGGTGTCTGCAGAAGAGGCACGAGCATAAGGCCATGTACTCGTGTCAGTGAATACCGGTAGGGTTCTGATACTAGCGACCGATTCTTAATACTATTGTTTATTTCGCCCCAAAAAATTGAATATGATGTTATAACTACGTTTTGTGAAAGTTTCATGTTTATTGAACCTATACTTCCAATTCTATTACATAAAACAGTTATTTTGTTAACGACACCTCAAAACATCACCCGGCCATCCCTGGTTGATTCCTCAAGGCATTACCCAGCGCAAATGGGTTATCCATCAGTACCTCACCAACTTATGTATATTGTTAAACTCCAATTTCTCTATTGAGGAACGAGGGTGCACTTTCCCTTGGCTTAACTGATTAGCTCGCTCTACGTTAATCCTCTTTCATTCAGCTTACTATTGTACCACCCAAGAGATCAGATAGTAGCAATATATTGGAAATTGAATTCACAGATGAAAAATTGTAACAATGCTCTGCCGAAACGATAAATATATAAGGTAAGCTATTCAACTTATATTCTAGCATAAGTTGTTTTAATTATTTCTCTCAAGAATACCTACCATCTAGAAAACTTTCTGCAATATTTTCTGCCTCTTCCTCTGCCTGCATTGCTGCAACTTTAAGGTTTGCTTGAAGTGCGGAGTGGTCAAACTTTCTGCGTAGTTGATCTTGCTGTTTCGACTTCTCATCGAAGGCTTTACGGAGGTCATTGAGTTTGTCGTACTGTTGGGTAGTGAAAACGTCAAATGTAATTCCACTGACAGACACTTAAGAGAAGTAACCTTGTACCCAGACGAGAAATTTTGAACTTTTATGATAATCAATGTTATGTGGGAATCTATACGTATCTTTCATAATCTTCCAATATAGGTACTGTATATACTTTAATGATAAATCTATCCTTACCAATATTGTCCTTTTAGTAAATACTCATTTAAGAAGTACAGAATGACATTTTCGTTGTTTTCTTTTTTAAATATACGTTACAACGTAGATACAGTTAGTGCCCGTAGCTAATTCAAATATGGTCATCATAAGTATCAATGCTAAATTCCCAGTCCCTTACCTTTTCAATTAAGATCCGTTTACTTTCTTCGAGAACGGGTTTTTTTGCGACATTTCCTTGAGCTAGTGCTTCATTTCCTTTAAAGAGTTCTTGTCGATCTTGTGAAATCTTCTCTAGTTGAGGCAAGCCTCTGAGAATCTCAAGTATGCGATCCTCATCTTCAGCGAGCTGCTTCATCTCCTGAACACTGCAATGTGGAAAAAAGGCTTTTAAAAAACTTTTCTGATAATATTTTATTGCATAATTGGTCAAGTTTCAGAAGTCTGTATTGTAGAAAACTCAGCGGTTTATATCTGACCAAACGGTATAACCAAACACCAACAAAACGAAAGTAGTTCTATGTACATATGATGAAATTAACTGTTATATTATACATGTACATACATTTAATTAGGCTAATCATATAAAGAAGTTTTCGTACATTTCCCAGCCATAGGCTTACTGCTGCAGTTTAGGCAGTTTATGTGTCAGCCTACCATAAGTGAACTCTATTACATAAAATGTAACCTTTTGTTCCAATAGTAGTAAAAGTTAACCAAAAAATGAACCGATATAATGTCCCCTGAAAGAAAGGGCAAACATTACAAACGATGAAAAATTCGTGACCTATGTCAGTTGGGTCTGCAGATAGCCTTGGTTGCTATAAGGCCACTCAAAAAAAAAAAAAAAAGTTTCTCATCACCGCGCGCATCAGAAAAAACGATTTTAGATTTTTTTTTTTATATAAAAAGCGCCCTCGTCATATTTTTCATGGCTTGGTGATGAAAAACAAGTTGTTTTTTTTAGTGACCTAATATAGAAAAAAATAGCGATATTTTACAGGAAATGATAGCATACCTTAAGTCATGGAGACCGGGGAATGTTGTGGGTAGTTCTGGCATTTGGTACGAAGATGTGCTAGTGCTGCCACAGGAACTAGGAGTCATGGACTAAAAATCAAGAAATGTATTGTATATATTTTACGTAACCGGTAGAAATGTTAGTCCTAGTACAACAGATAGGTACACTACGTTTAACAGACTACCAATGTGTCACTAGTGATGTTTTAAATGAGGGATGTAAGTAGCCTAATAGTCTAGGTAATTAGTGAAGATTCCCTGGGTAATTAAGGATCATTTGCTTGCAAACATTTTAGCTCTCAAGTGAAGGTGAATGTCTTATCGGAGATTTATTTATGAACAAACAAAAAACTGTATCTTCACTGACAGCTCAAATTGTAAGGTGATTACCATCCGACTTTGCAACATCACTATAAGCACTTTAACAATGCAAATAGAACCATATTAGTTTACTGGACCATCTTTCGAGAAATTCTGGACTTCGGTAAATCAAGCTTTACGAAACTACACCAAGATATATCAATAAAAACGACGAATATACATTATTGCAATCTTCATGACTATCTAGTATTTCTACTTCTAAATTTCTAGGGCCGGAAAGAACCTACAAGCTATTTTTAAACGAAGAATTCCCTTTAATTCTAAAAATGTAAAAGAAATGAGGGACTTACTCTGGATTGACCCGGCACTTGGTAGGAGGAGGAGGGAGGGGGTACTGGCATGGGCTGCGGCGGAGTTGAGGCAGGGATGGTGGGGTTGGGCACGCCCGCCATGTAAGAGGGAGTAGGCATACTGATTCCAGGGTATGGCGTGTAGACCGACATTGGTGGCAGCTGGGGCTGACTGGAACTCACTGGGTATGGAAGTCCATGTGGTGTGCTGAGGAGACAGTGAATATAGACTCAAACATTGAAATCATGATAGAGTGAATGTAGAGGGAATATATGTATATGAAGTGAGACCTGAGGCAATTTAGTATTTCGGTTACTTGGTCTTGTATGTCTGGATTTATATCTTGGAAATATATATTCAATTGATTAACATCCATAAAAATTGTATTAAATTCGATATGTAGATTAATAGAAAACTCAACAGCGATTTGAATTTAGCCGGTTTAATTTGGTTTCTGTGTTTTTTTAAATAGAATACTTGCATGTAACATCCCTGGGACATGATATGATAGGTAGGGCTAAAGATGTGGTATTAGGAAATACGTTAATACTTTATCATATATGTTATATGATTAACTGACATTCTACCATTGCGGAAACTTACTATGACTGCTGTGGTAACATGACTGGGGGATTTCTCTGAAATTCTTCTACGATCGATCGAATAACTTTTCCGAGGTCCGAATGTACGACGAACTGTAATGGAAGTGTTTATAATCAATGTATATCAGAGATAATGGGGGTAGGAATGTAGTACAACTTAGGTGAAACCATACATTGAAAAGAAACATAAAATCATATTTTAACATTATATATAATCAAACACCTGAAAGTTCCTCCCGTTCTTTCCTTTTGATTATACATTAACTTTCAGTTCTTCTACTAAAGAATTCTACTTACATACTTCTAAGATTAGAAAGGCGTTGACGAACTCTACACATGAAGATAGGAACTTCATTTTTCAAGTGGAATCTGCTACCTCAGAGAAACTGAGAAAATATCAAAAATATGTCAGTGTCAACTACAGCATGGGGCTGAAGACATGTAGAGAAGTTCAAACACTATTTTATGTGTGTGAATGTGGCTCGATTTACATAATCTTTGTTTTATATTAGGGAAAAGATGTCATGTACTGCTTAAAAAATAAACGATTTCCATGGAAAAGTGAAAAGTGATTTGAATTTATGATAATAAATCTTAACACCCAAATCAGCTTGTCTGTTTTTCTGTGGAATTGAACCAACTTTGAATTTATGAATTATAGAGATTTGTTTTACATTGTTGAGTCCCGAGCAGCCCGTTACGATCTGAAGGTCGTTCACCCATGCATGACGTACAGGCGGCGACACTCGCACAGACGGCCGTTCTTGTGGAAACTGGGGCGGCAAAGTTCTGTTGGCAAAAATCATTGACGTTATAAAATGTATCACACCGTACAAATTTGATGTATCCTACAGTATGAGTCATACATAGGACATTTCCATCCACATGAGTTCTTACCAAAAGTGGTAGAAATTATACTGCTATCTTCGAAAATAATTTTACTGTAATTATCTCATTACCTATAACCTGTAGACAACAGGTCCAGTCGATTGATGCCTGCTTTGAGATCATCTTACATTCAATATATTGTTAAAAAGACACTTGCTTGGAATTGTGTCGTTTGTTATAGCTACATATGATCTCTATAGACTTAATATGGTGTGACTGTATGTCACAGATATGCCTTAAAATATGTATGCCACAGGTGACATATGAAGTTAAAGACGTGATGAGTAGGATGAAATATAAAAGTCACTAAATTTCATATAATTGTTTATATTGTGTTCAATGTCTTCCGCTACCGGTAACACAAAGCTCCATCTCGTGAAATCATTCCGTGAAGACAACTCAAGCAATATGAAATTTTGTGAGGTTCCTTAAAATCATTAATTTCTTAGGCGATTGATGCAAAACGTCTGTGTCTATATTTTATTCACTTGTAACGTCTGTACATTCCTGGGAAATTTCTATAATCCATATCATGAAGGGCTAATATGATATTTCAGTTTCTGTAAAAGAAAAAGTTGTCTTTGAAATTGGAAACACTTACCAATAAAGACATCAGAATTTATTCTGATCATCAAACAAATATGAATTATACGAAGTTGGTAACGGATTTTTTTTGGTAATACATCACTACCTAAAATGAGCTCCTGGTTTGTTGTACTTACATATACAATGATAATGATGTACCATTCACAATGAAGTTTACTCTGTACTCCACGTCCCTATGAATCTCCGATACACTGCAAACAAAAATATGTAATCAATTTGCAGGGACGTCAGTAGGGGTCAGAAATAGAAGTGGTAATGTTTTGCATGTAGAATTTGCTCCCTCAGAGAGACTGAGAAAATGAGGAAAACATATTCGTGTTGATCACGGTGTGGCATTGAAGGTCTATGGGGAAGTTAAATTGTTTTATTGGAGTGAAGGAGGCTAAATTAATATCATTTTTGCTTTATGTAAGGAAAAGAAATATTATCAACAAATGAAATGGTGGATTTCCATGGAAAACGGATGGGTGTGGTTAAATGAAGGACTGTGTGACCAAAAAAGGACGTGACCAATAACACTATCGTACACAACCGACGTACAATTTAAAAAAGGATTGCAGATCTTTAGGGCCAACCACCCAAAAGTCGGGTTTCTAGGGCCCACCCTCTCCCGGGATGTGAAAGCGTAGGCCGCACTAGAGATGCTGCGGCAGCAGCTTTCATACCTGCAGGGAGAATTTGTAGGAGTGATTGATTAAATATCTCTAGCATAGCATTCACCCACTACCACTGTACCAGTGGTATTTAAGGCGAAATTTTAAGGTAAGATGTGAAAGTATCACACAAGGTGATATGTCTCGCAATTTCAATGATTTATGTAAATGTTATATATATTTGTCAGGCGAGCCCTGATAACACGAGGAGTGGAATGTGGACATGTAGGAATATCTGGGTATATGCAATCACGGACTTGGTAATCCAATTCCGTGATGAAAGCAACGAGCGGGTGCATAATCATGATAATGTTTGAAATATCACGTGATCTACTGGGTGACGAGACCGGAACTGGGCCCATGTATCTTACGTGTTACTATTTCGTTTGCATGGCGATATTGTGGCTTTCCTATTTACCACATATCCTGTCTACTCCCTTTGGCGTGGTATTATACTGTTCAATACCTCAAACAGGTACTCTAATATATATACTTCTTTCCTAGTAGTGTGGCAGAAAATATGACAAGTTTCACAACTAGACACCACTAGAAAATAGATTTATAGTACTTTTGGTACCGGGGTAATCTACGCCGAGCCAAACCCATTTCTGATACAATACATATTTAAAATTACTTAGTATGAGGATATATAATCACGATTTCAAAATGTCCCTTTATATATGGCCACTGGCCCTGATTGGACCACTTGCCTGTAACATGAGCCAACATCAGCTATCCTGAGAGAAACCTCCTGAGATACGGATACCCTCCGATCTGAAGATAATAACACTTTTAAGGTGGTAACCCCATCACTACTCACTTCTGGTTGAAGGCCTTCAGTTGATCAATCTGTTTCCCTCTTTGAGTTTGCAGTGCGGTCGGTTCAGGGAGATTGCTCTTCGGTCGACTGAAAAGCCAATTCATCATTTTGTATCTCAGGGAACAACATAAGTGTCAAGAACTCCCAAGCTGATCACTGAAAACTGACTCACAGGAACCAAAATCTGACCGGAAGTGTGATAGACGTCATCGCTTTCAGTGCACGTGTGACGTCCTTGTTTCACTCATCAAGCACATGTTTCATTTGTCTAGTTAAAATATATGGAAATAAGAATTATGCTAGGAGAGTGTGATCGCGCACGCGCAGTCCGTAAGTGTCCATTGTACAAAGGATATTGCTGCCTCTCGGCTGTAAATCTTTTTCTGTGTGGTGGAGAATTATCATCTTATAACCATCTACATATTGATATTTAGCAGGTAGGACTACAGTCAATTATTTCCTTGTTTAAATTCGTTTTGTGATTAGCATATCGCTTCTCGACAGCCTTTGTAAATCGACTCAACTGAGCACGCTCCTGTCGCAAACTCATCGTCCATGGTCTGGCCTGTCGGCAGAACGAGCATTTACGTGCACAGTACCTTTCCTCGAGACTTGAAATATTCCCCTAGATTTTATAATCATGCGGTTTTGATACAATCAGGTTATCACATCTCGTCAATCATGCACATGTCATATACCTTTGCATTCTATTTTATTATGGATCGAGCGTCCGATCGTTGTAATCGCAGTTTTAAAATGAGAAGCCACTACACCAGAAGTTAAAATCTTAGGTCTATTTAATTAATAGACGAGCCTAGCCTAGGAGGAAGATATCTGATCTCGGAATATAGCCTCTATTCTAGTTCAACGGATCAGAAAGGACGACATGTTGTTTATCATACTAACAGCAAGGTTAATTTAATGGAAATTAGTGATTGGATTCTGTGACTATGTTAAGATGTGTAAGAGAAGTGGATGGACCACTGCCGGGGATAGTACCGGGGCTGAGTGGGGACGCTAGCACCTACTTCTGAGTTTTGATTTTAGCCCCCCTTCATTAATTGTGTT
This sequence comes from Alentia gelatinosa, assembly GCA_950022655.1. Taxonomy (NCBI): domain Eukaryota; kingdom Metazoa; phylum Annelida; class Polychaeta; order Phyllodocida; family Polynoidae; genus Alentia; species Alentia gelatinosa. The sequence continues at coordinate 47,772,432 of OX465586.1, forward strand.
CATTAACTTATGTTAAGATGATAGTGTTAGGAACTCCACTCTTATAAAAGGTATGCCCAACCTATTTTGGACTATAAATACCTGGTAAGTCTTTTCTGATACCAATATCATTCACACTGCCAAGTGAGTCGGGCCTCTACCCTGTGGATAGCTAGTATAATATAACCAGCCGTCCCCAAATACTTGACCTACACTGAGGACTGTGTGGTTACAAATGGTTTCTTGACAATGACACTTTTCTATTTGATTCTACTGAATTAATACAGTGACGTAGGATATCTGTTGAAACAACCATATACCGTATTTTTGGAAAGGGACTGGGTCAGATTGAATAACCATCTTGTGGATACAGCTACCTTTTTATCCTGTTTTCCCCAAAATAATAAACCTTGTGGTGCAATCAGACATTATTGGTCAATGGACGCACAGTTTGTAAATATTCTCCATTTTCAGAACCAAAATAAGTTAATAGATATATGTGTTTTTTTATTTATCCACTTTACAAGATATCAATGTTATGGTGTACGGTGTGACTCGTTGATAAAATCGTTGTATGACTTACTCATGGGTACTGTAGAAAAGGATGATCAGATGTAACTACAGTATGTTCGGAGGTATTATGCGCATTATATACTGAATACTGTAAGGGAAAGTATAGATATGTTTTTTTAGTTTTTTTTTTAGAGAAGTATAGATATGCATTATGATAAATTCAGATATGTCAGTTTTCCGGTTTTGCTTGTGTAATAAGTCTTGATCATGTTAAAGATAAATAGTAGATATAATCAGGATTACGACATTTTCCGTCGACACCTCACATGCATCTCTGGATTATTGATTATAAAGTCAACCGGCTATGGTTCAGGCTCCCGGTGCCCTGGGCTCCCACTGTGTGATACGTGCCTGGTTGTATTGCGAAACTTCCCTAGATTTCTACAATAACCGGAACCGAGCTCCTCCATACAGATTCTCTCCTAGAGATTGAAATCGAACCTCTGTATGAAGAAGCAATACCTTCTACAACGGTGATTCTCGATATACATACTTTAATCACCCCGTGTTATTAATCATATAGATCGTGTTACACATATAGGGTTCTACGGCTCAGGTGATGCCATGTAGGTAGCTGCTCAGGGGCCATCTCTGTGATTGTGATATGACTGCGAGATATTTGAACATGACTGAAAACATTTTTTCGGCTCGATGCTACATTTTTTAATATCATGAGGATACATAACGGTAACAACCGCAGTGTTAGGCAGAATTGAATTGAAGAATCGGGTGTCTATTTCAAATCTCAGGCCGTGTACAGTCCGACAGGGGTAGGAGTGTCCTTTCCCTGGTGGAGGGGGGGGGGGGGGGGGGAGTTAGGTTAGATTCGAGGGGACCTCCCCAGGTAATTTCGAAAAAAAACCCCACTCAAATTGAGCAATCTTGTGCATTATCTTATTTCAACTATTGTTGTACACAATTCCACCGATTTGTTCTTTGTTAATTATGAGTATTATTTGAATTTATGAGACGATTACCACAATATAAAACACAGCTTTGGTAAAGTCGTGCAAGAAAAATTTGGCCTTTTTTTCTCGGAAATCGGCTGTGCAAATCGGGGCAGCACGGCTCGCCACCTTAAACAGTGACAACAACACCTCACTGTAATATTGCGGACTTCGCTATGTATTAGAGTGCATTTTTATCGCCACATAAATGTCACCATATAATTTGATTGTAATACAGTGATACTAATTGTAGATTCATTTTCCTGTATTTCAGGAAATTGCCCACAGGGCCACTGCAAAACTGGAACAAGAAGTGGTAGGAAATTTACCCACACAGATAGAAAAGTGCTCTCCATCAATGCAAAAAAACGCCAGACTAAGGTATGTGTTCATGTTCTTCAGAAAAAGCAATTATAACTCTGAATATGGAATATGGAGTTTAGATATGAGGCATTATTAATTGTGAATAGCAAGTAATTCCTGGGGATAGCAAATTATTTGGCAACATCTCCCCGACTTCAGTATTCCACGAAAATAAGCCTAAAGCATTTGTATGTTGCTTTATGAATAAGTCTGTTCCTTTCGCCTAGGCCCGTTAGTTATAACCAATAGCGCTAAAATATGATGTCGGGAAATAGTTAAATGCCATTGAAGAACTATGAGAGAGAATGTCAACAGTCATGGCAAACTCTCATCGTGGGTTCTTTTAGAAGCATTAGGAAAGAGTTTTGAATTCTTATATTCTTACGTTTTCCCGGCGAGTACTTAACACCTTATAACTCATCCATTACTATCCAGGTATGCCAATTCCCTGATTATTCATTTATTTCACATGTACCGTTTTTTCTTGTGTGTATTGAATTATCATCGTATTAGACAGAAAGCGTGAACATAAACGATTCCGTTTTTTCTTTTTCTTTTATTTTCAAGGTTTTGATAGCGTAGTACATCAGTCTGGTATCAATTACTTCTGTCAATAGGGCAAGATTTTGTTTCTACAAAATAATTTCCAAGATTTAGATTTATTCATTTCTATACATAGTGATAAGTAATTTAAATTGTCCAATAACACGAAAAACTGCCCGACATGGTATAATGATCTCCTTGGATAGTCAGTATAAGATAAAAGGGAATAGTTCCCAGCTGCTTACACAACGAAAGAAATTGAGCCGGTGGCTCGATGACCTATTAGGCAGCTCCTGTATGAATAGGTGCCCGTTATGTAAGCAGTATCCATTAATATGTGGAGTCATTTAACCTGAAATGACCAGTAGTCAGGCAGTAAATAATTCCCATCGAGTCTCACGATTAAGGTTCGAAATATTCTCCTATAAATGTAAGTTGCACCAGTAAATAGACGGTTTTGTGTCTCTTTTTTTGAATATTCTCACAGCTGATCGTAGACGATTACTCTTATTTAAATAGGTAGTGAGGCAGCATGCCAACAACAACAGGGCCAGAATATGGCATCCAGGACGTCTGGCAGCACAACCTGGAGTCGGAGTTTAAGAAGATCAGGCAGGTCGTCCAGAAGTACTGCTATGTGGCCATGGTAAGTGAGGTCATTTTAGTAACACTCACACCATTCATCTCCATCCTTCTGTCTTCTAAAACCGAGTCTCACATTTTCAATTAACATAAGGACCTAGAATATACAGTGATATACTAAATTATAATTATAACTTGTAAAGTAAAGACTGCTTCCTGTTACTGCTTTAAATAAACTTGTAATTAAGGAGTGGTGTGTCTGTAGGACAATCGCTTAATAGATTGATCTCATCCCTATATAAATAATAAATCAAAGCCTCATGTCAGCGCTAAGGGGACGAGCTGTGATGCACTTCACTATAAAATAGTGTCTAGTTCACCCCATAAGGTCAGATGTCTGAGTCTGCATTGCCTGGTTGTGCAATGTTACTTGTAAAGGTCGGGCTGACTTCAGCGTGGTCGGATGGATGCCTCTTAATGTGACTCATACACATTTTTAGCAAATGAATAACAGTTAAATAATCAAGAGGGGTATGTTTCCCAATCAATAGAAATCTGTTGAAATTGAAATTAAGTTTTGGAAAAAAGCCATGTATATATCAAGTGTCAAAATGTTAATGAGGCAATTATTTTCAGTTGAATATTGAGTTCCAACTCTAGAGTATATTGTTCTGTTTTTGTTTTAAAAGATTGCCATTTAGTCACGAGATTTACAACAATGGCCAGGGATCCCACTCTGTGTCCCACCACTCTCCTTCCACACCTTTCAATTTTTAATATTTTTATTGTTTCTATGTGAAGCTTTAAGTCAGAGATGCACATTTTCCCCTTTCCATGGAAATCCACTTTTTCATATTAATTTTTATATGTGATATATTGGCTTTGTATAGAACTAAGATATTATTGATTGATCCTCATTCATGGTTGATACAGACATATTTTTGGCATTTTCTTAGTCTAATTTCAAATTTTTCCTGACCCCCATTGACATTCCTGTTAATTGTAATACTGTTGTTTCTGTCTTGAAGGACACTGAATTTCCAGGGGTGGTAGCCCGTCCTATTGGAGAGTTTCGTAGCACTACAGACTACCAGTACCAGCTGCTGCGCTGCAATGTCGATCTGCTGAAAATCATCCAGATCGGTATCACCTTTATGGATGAACATGGCAACACGCCGCCCCAGTGCTCAACATGGCAGTTCAACTTCAAGTTCAATCTAACGTAAGCATGTACACTAGAGTCTTAAAACTGTTACCATATACCTCTGCGAGAATGTCTCACTACAAGCCAAGACAAACTATGAATAATACTACCCTAAGTAACATGTGACTAGTTGATGGCTGAATTTTATCTGTTCATTGTTGTTTTGGTAAAATAGGCACCTCATTCTTCAAACTCGATGGGTATTTTCGACACCAAGAAAAAATTCTTTAAGCAATATTTAATGATGAGTTACGTGCTTAAAGGCTAAGGCTCCCAATTGTGTCAAGCATGCATGTGCCTATAGCTGTTCAGCATATCCTGCTAAAATGTCAAAAGGTACAAGGAAGTAGAAAAAAAATACTTGCATGAAAGTAACATGAAAGTGTCGTTGATGGTCCATATGGTCCCGCCGTGTCCCTTGGGACGTTAAACCTCGAACAAACAACGCAGTATTGAGACATTGACCTTTACTCCTTTCATTGCAGTGAAGACATGTACGCTCAGGACTCGATTGACTTGCTGACAAATTCTGGTATCCAGTTCAAGAAACACGAGGATGAGGGTGTTGACGTTTTTGACTTCGCGGAATTGTTCATGACGTCAGGCATCGTCCTGTCAGAAAACATCAAATGGCTGTCGTTTCACAGGTGTGTACTTCAGATGGTTTCAGATGGGCAATCCCTTCCTGTATATAAGATCAGTTTTTGTTGTGCAAAACAAAGATGATATCAATTGAGCCTTATTCACACCATTAAAGCAGTGTTTGAACCTCCCCACAGACTCTTAGACGGCAAAGTTCGCATGACTGGCCATCCCTGTATTTCTATTAGATAGCTAGAGACTGTTGTCTTGATGCTATGTGGTAGTTTGTAGAATCTTTAAATTTATCTGGATATTCATTCGGAGAATAGTATTTGCCTGGCCATGGTGTATATTTTTCAGACCCATTCCATGGCCAACATCGAGGTGTTTTCCATGTTTTCTCGATAGTTCTTCATTTTGAAAATTCCTCATGAAATGTTAATCTGCGATAATGAGAAAGCATGTCTTATTTGATTTCCATTTACAGTGGATACGACTTCGGCTACATGCTGAAAATCCTGACCAACACAAACCTTCCAGCCGAGGAGCAAGAGTTCTTTGAGCTGCTCCGGATTTACTTCCCAAACATCTACGACGTCAAGTACCTGATGAAGAGCTGCCGTAACCTAAAGGGCGGCTTGCAAGAGGTCGCCGACCAGCTCGAGGTGAGTAGGGATCCTCGTCAACAGCAAGTAGTATGTTCACATGAACGGGTTCACGTGTTAAGATCATGGTGTGCCATGGCACTAGGTAATATCGCAGTATTTTAGGGCAAATATATACACAATATTTACTGGTTTCAGATACAAGCGACCGTAATCTCTGAAGACTAGACGCTTAGTAAAATCAGAGCGAATGCGAGGATATTACGGAGTCTAGTCTGAGCATTGCAAATTTAAATCATCAAAGAAAAGACAAATGACCGCCAATCTTCTCACGCACTATTCCATTCTGTGTAGGCCAGAGATAAGGCCCACTCGTCATCTCCGCCCGCATCTCTTTAGTTTCAGTATTGAGACTGTCTTAGGTGGATGATAGACCGGCCCCAAATTGTAGGCCAAATGTACCCCCTTATTTAATACTGTAGACCAAATGTAGGTGGACAACCTTCCCATTTATATAATGGGTTGTTCAACTTGAGACAAGCATCACTTTTTCCCTAAGATGGGAAGTTCACTCAGTGGTTGACAGCATTGGACTGGTAATCCTAATATCTTGGCTTCTAATCCCACTGCAGCCACCTTTCTCTTTCATCCCCAGCAGTGGTAGATTTACTGTTACATTAAATGGCAGTCTTTGTCGTACCATGTCTATGTGGTGTGGCGTGCAGCCGCCTTTCTACTTCCTCCCCAGCAGTGGTCGACTTACTGTTATATCAAAGGCCATTCCCTCTAATACCATGAATATATGGTGTTGGAAATAAAAGAACTCTCACCTCCATAAATGTGTAGGAACGGAATTTCTGCCTGAATTTGATCACTGCTTCTCTGGCGTAAAATCAGCGAGAAAATCTGAACCTTTCGATAGTCCCTATATACCCTCCGGCTCTCACCTTGGACACTAAACAAACAAACAAACCTACTGTCTGTGATGGATTCATGGGGTGAATCAAAAGTCATTGGTGTGGGTTTCCCAGATTTGTTTTAGAAAAAGTTTTAAAGATAATTGTGAATCTATTGATTCACGTGGCCAATGTTTGATCTTCTGATTATAAATACTTGTCATATGTATTCACGAACGGAATGTATTGGCCCGCTACGACAGATTGCACAATCTAGTTGTTTTAATACCAGTGATCCTTTATCAGTTATCAGACACAGTATTTTCTCTATTGAGTAACACCTATTCAGGTCATGACCTTGGCTGTTTACTCCTGTCCTTAGATGACTCTAGTCTGGTTAGATCATCTCCGTTTTGCTTATAATGTATACCCTGATCCGGACTTAGAAATGTCAGTGTGTTTTGAAAGGACAAGTGGGTGTGGTAACTTGACCAGCACCGTGTCCTTTGTGTTGCCGAACTGACCTAATTGACGCTCACTGATTGAGGGCGATTAAGGTCAAATAGTTCATAGAGCTTCTTTGTTTGAAAGGTCAAACACTAACGACTTTAATCCTCCTTCGCGAGTCGACTCGTATCCGGCTTTATTCAGTGGTTTTTTTTTCTACAACCGACATCTTTGGTCCGCAGATTTGACCCAAAAAATTTGAAATGGTGGTTATAATTATATGAAGGCCTGAATATCGCTTCCGCATGGGATAGAATATCAGGGATGTCAGTTATACACTTATCTATGAAAATCCTTGTTTTCATTCCCAGTTAATAAAAAAGTTCTCGTGTAACACATAGATAGCTTGATTTGAGCCTCATTCATGCCAATAAGACAGTGTTTGAACCTCCCCGCACACCCCCAACTCCATTCCATGAGCAACGCTGATATTTTCCGCATGTTTTCTCGATCTCTGAGGCAGTGTTTCCTGATCCTAACTGACATCCCTGGAATATCAAAAACCCACATGGGAACATGAAACACTAGTTCGGTAATTAAGCATTGAAGTCTGCTTATTGGGGAAGTACTTCTATTTTGTTTAAAGCAGCCAAAGTGCCTCAAATTGACTTGTCATTAAGTTTAAATTTGATGAGTTAAAAATTGATCCTATGCCTTCTAATTGATCTCTTTGGAGTTCAACAACGCAAACATCATACATTTCGTACAAACCAGGAGGGGTAAACCGTACACTGGGTTACTAACCTCTACATATAACATGACATATCATAATGTGACGAATTAGAATCCCTTTGATATCAACGGCAACACTTTTCAATCGTCGCTGTAAAAAGGGCACTTACACTACCAGCTATGCTTATACGACTCGACGTCAGGGATGCCAGTTTTCCGGGAATCTCCGGTTTTCCGGGTTTTTCTAAAGGCTCTAATAAGTTCTGTGTGACTGAGACTTGGTGGTGGAAGTACTCGCTCGCCGTCCCGTCCTCGGGTCCGGAGCGGTAGAGGCCAGCTGCAGACCACCCGCGGCCGGCCCCTACCACCCCACGGCCGGCCCCTACCACCCCAACCACCCGTTCTCATCCCCGGGATTGGTCCTGAGGGCCTTGCAGCATCTGGGAGTCTCCCGGAAGGTACACTGCCTACAGAGCAAACTGCCATAGGCATACCCTACCACCCGGACTCCCGGAACAGGGGTGAGGGTGTGTGCTGCACTCAGTGCTAGACTCAGTGCTAGACTCAATAAAATAGTGCAACACACTCTGTAGAGGCAGCGCAACCACTGACCACAGAGAGGTCATTTGCAGAGACTTGCTCAAGTCTTAATTATTTTTTAAATACTTTTTTATACTCTGCTAATAATTGTTAACAATAGTCAATCTCTTGACTAGGAACCAATGAAAATGACACTATTAGAATGATATTCTGATATATCCAAAATGGTATTTATATAAAACTAATTATGATATGCATTAGTGTCTAATGCTTCATGAAGACTTAAGTAAGTTTGACTGGGTTCTAAAAATAGAGCTGGCTCAGAGTGAGTGAGCTCATTTTGACCTTGATACATAACCAACGTTGTGAACTCTACGCTTATCATGGGATTACAACCACTACAATCTGTAATCTTTTTTATTTAAAAAAAAGAAAGATTATTAGGTAAGTGTCATCTCTAGACAAATTTCATTTCCGGTTTTTTTTTTTTCAAACCTCACTGGCATCCCTGATACGATTTTTGCCAAGTTTTTTTCCGATCCCGCCCGATCCTATTTCGGCAGGTTTCGGCATAGATCAGTTGCTTGGTGGAATCCACTCTCTTCTCAATGTTCTTGACGATAGACTAACATTTGGCTTGTTTTTATGTTGGGCAGATTGAGCGGATAGGACCTCAACATCAAGCGGGCAGCGACAGTCTCCTCACTGGGGCCTCCTTCTTCAAGATGAGGGAGGTAGGTAGTCACCATTTTGTTAATCAAAGTAGGACATGCTTAATCATTCCATATAGAATTCAACTGAAAAGAATTATCTCTCTTTTTATTTGTCGATTGTAATTATTCAATCTTGTCAAAATCCAATACCATGGATGTGTATGGTGATATATGTTTTATTAGCGGGTGGACGGTTGATCTTTAGGTTATGGCTATAGCCCACTGTAGTACACCTGCGTGTAGAGTCACTAGGCAACCGGGCCACATTTTTGTTTTATGGCAATACAATATCTTACAGCTTTAGTATTTAGTATTTTGAAAAGGATTTAAAGGAAAAAGAGATTTTTTTTGTGTGGGGGGGGGGGGGGGAAGGGGCATTTTGAGTCAGTTTAATTTTTAGGAACACCTTCACAGACATGTTTCTACCCCGAAAACTGGTTCAATCATATATAATATTCCTCATATGAAAGAGAATAAAAAAAGAAACAGTAGTTGCTAGGAAGTGGAATTTTCTAGATTCTATGTTTACAAAGATATTCATGTATTTTTTCAATTTGGGGGTAGGGGGGTTTGAGGGTGAAATAAGCATACTAAAACAGATCATCACAAAATATTGATTTAGAGTGAGCTTTGATGTTCTATTTACCATCTCCAAAAGTCGTACTGACAGTTGCTTACATCCTAGGAAGTATCATTATTTAGGTGAAACTTATATTTGGCATGATATTCATGTATTTTTGCCTAATTTCATAATAAGGTGAATGATCTGTCATCTTCGAAAGCACATGGCATAGTAATGCAGCCAGCTTCCACCAGTGCTCTCTTGTTGAAGCTCAGCCTTGCTTTGAACATGGAGTATGGCCAACTAACACTAGATGGCGGCATTACTTAGTCTTAGATTGCACATATATTGAGTTGTAAAAATGTCCACACACTAATTTGGCCTTTAGATGCTAATGATTCTGTTGTAAGATGTACACTTAGCTCTAGTATAGGTAACAAATCTGACTGGAATTCTTAAGATATCATCATCAAATTGGCATTTAGCTGGAGGTAGACATGTTATTAACCCTTTCACTATGCTGTATAGTACCAAATACACACCCTGAAATATGCCGCTGCAGTACCATTTTCATCCCTGTAGTACGCTGGTACTTTTCACTATATCCACAGTGTCGTATTATATCACACTTATATACAAATAAAAAATTATTAGGAAGTTATATAACAGTAATGATATTAACTATGATATGGTTTTACATAGGTTTGAGAAATATCAAAATATTCGTATTATTTCATTAAAAATGAGCAATTACTTAAATTTCGGAGATGATGCCTCAAGGCATCATAGCGTACTATGCCCGGGGATGCCTCCAGGCATCATAGCGTTCTACGCCCGGGAATGCCTCCAGGCATCATAGTGGAGTTAAAGGATTAAGGATCCACGCCATCATAAATTTTTCTAGAATACAATGTCAAGTTGGGTATAACAACGTGATTCTGACCAAGCATTACTATCGCAGGCTTGAAGAACAGTCCGAAACATAGGCAGGACAAATAACAATTGGTTGATGTACCAAAGCAATCTGATAACAGCTAATTACAATTATTGGACCATAATCAACCAAACCAATCGCGAAAAAGGTTTATTAAACGTTCAGAACAACAATATGTTTGTTGCATGTTTTGTAGTCAAGTTTAAGTTTTAAAAAGGGATGCCAGATTTAGAGATAAGCATGATAACCGCATTACCTTCATCTACGGAAGTTATACATCAGCAACTGGTAAAACTTTTAGTAGGTCAAAGATGGCAGTTTTCCACTTTCCCGTGGAAGTCTGTTTTCATTTTTAGTTTGTAAAGTTTATTGTCCTTGTCTAAAACTAAGATGCTATTAATTGAGCCTCAATCACGCCAATAAAACAGTGGTTTGAACCTCCTCATAGACCCTTTACCCCCAGGCCGTGACTAATACCAACATATTTTCGACATGAGATAGCAAATTCCACGAAAACCTGTTTCCAGTATTTGTTTCTGACCCCAGCTAACATTCCTGGCAGTTTAACACCACTGTGATAGCCAATACTTGGTCTTCTTTCCCACCTTCTTCACGGTGTCAGGGATGGCAGCTTTTCACGTTTCCAAAGAAATTTTGTTCATTTGCAGTATATGGAATGCCATTTTATTGTGTAAAACAATGATAATATTCAATTATTCGAGCCTCGCTCCCGCCAATGAGACAGTAGTTTGAACCTCCCCACGGACCCTCAGCTCCATCTCATGGCCTAAACCACCTAAACTGATATTTTCCACTTTCTATTTCCAATATTCCCACTTTTGTCCGTTTTCCCAACTGACAGCCTTTCTCTCATTGCTTCAGATGTTCTTCGAGGACAATATCGACGATGCAAAATACTGCGGTCACCTCTATGGTCTGGGCACGTCGTTCGTACAAAACGGCACGAATAACAGTGAACAGGCCAACAGCAACTACAGTGCTGCCCCACACAACTCGCTCCCAACTGCCAACAACGGAGACACAGGGTCGACGACGCCCACCACGACGGCGGCCTCGAGTTGACCTTGAGTCCGGGGACGGCGGCAAGGCAGCCCGTCGCCGCGCAGAATGACTGAGAATAATGCTGGCTGTGGCCGTGTCTCTCTTCCTATGTGTCGCCATTACAGAGGAACCTCACCGTTACTCTACTCTGCCACCAGGGGGATGTGATCCTCTAGATCTCCACTAGGGGGCACTGCTGCTGCTGTTGTTGGGGACTGGACGCTGCGTCGGGAGGCGCGCCGTGACGTCAGCGTCGCCGCCGTGACGTCATCGTCGCCGCACCACGTGGATTTACCGGCAGCACCGTACAGGAAACGATACAGAAATAAATCACCAATGTCCAGGCAAAATTTAAATGGACGTCGGGGTGGGGTGGGGTGTGGGGAATGGAAACGGAAAAAAAAATACCCACACAATAAAAAAAGCATCAGTACTTCTACTACTTCTATGGTGATCACAAGAGAAATCAAGGAAATATTTTTCTGTGTTGCAGCTTTTGAACTGACTGAGCTCCTTGTGCAGGAATGGCAGCAGAGATGGAGAGAACTAGGTAACTGTTCCTCCGTCCACATTTGTATGCAATGGAGCTATGAATCAGAAGCGGTAACAACTCGGGCAAAATAAAAAAAGAAATAATAAAAAGACGGAGAGATACTCTCCCGCGGAACCTCATGACGGTGGTCACTGTTGGTGTAGAATGGAGCTTGCAGTTTACAAGCGTATGACGTGCACTCTCAGGCACTGGCTGCGAAGTCCTGTGGTCTGTGCCGACCGTCAAATTAGTCTCAATGCTGACTGGAGAAAGAGTTGTGACGAGTGAAACTATGCGCGTACAAAAGCAGTTCTGAACTGGTCATTGTACACCCATAGCATCCATTGATAACCTGGTAATATCTCTTATTTCGACCCGATTGAAACATGTATGTATCATCCCAATTTATTTCCCCAAATTTATGGTCACACCATTTGCAAAATACTACTTCTCTTGAGGTGATGTCCGACAGATGTTCCAAACGTCTGTGTTGTTTTGTTATGGTGGATGACACTCGCGTCTCGACTCTCTGTCGGGTCAGCATTGTGGAGGCGTAGACGTTGAAGCCGGACTCTACGGGTTTAGTACGGACCCGAGCACACGGTGCGTGGTGGTTCCGGGTCCAGTAATCGCCCTATTATCGCCCACCACTGGCGGACTGACACCTGGTGGACAGCCATGCTGGTTCCCGAGGCCATATAGTGCTGTGATAAACCTGCAATGCTTCTGTGGACCAGCGCTCAGTGTGTAGCCATTGCTCCTTCGGTGAAGAGGTTCTCCCCTTGTGAGGGCTCCAAGATGGCGACTCCCCGGAGAGCAGTGGGCCACCCAGCACTGCCCTCTCAGTCGGCCCGGTGTACGCTCGACTAGTAGTTCCCACAGTAGGACACAATCAAGATGGACGCTTTAATAACAACAACAAAAACAACAACTCAAAAACAGCAACAATATTCTCCCAATACGGCACGGATGAAAAAAACAAAACAAGGGAAACAAAACACAGATTTTCAGGACGTTTGGGTCATGTTATCTAAATACGGGGCCATGCTTTTCTGATCTAGGTCCTGATGGCACAGTCTAGGTCAGGTCATTATGTTTGTTTATGTGAGGTGTACGTACAGTGAGGGCCGACCCGCTCGCCCTCTCTCACTGCCCGCTTGGTATTCGTTGTGCTATACAGTCCACCTCTCATGATACGTTTCTCCACACTCGGAAGGTACAGGGAGACAACGCCAGGGGGCGTGGTCGGTCAGTCAGGGCAGTCTTGCGCTTTTCTATTGTTAGTTTGGAAAGATTTTATTATTATACGTTGACTTCGTCTAAAAAGAAAAATGAGAGTCGCGAGGTATTCTTGTAGCAAACCAGACCCGGGTGTCCTACCTCCTTTTGGTGTTGATTCGGTCTGATTTGACACGGTGTAAAACCTCGTGTACTCATTCTCAAGGCTGTGATGATAATTTTATCTCTCATTTTTGAATATTTTATTACTGTTTTGTCACCTTCCAATACAGAAACAAATTTAAGGCTTCGTTCACACTCGGACCTAATATGAAATATACAAATTTAATTACCAAATAAGTTTTCCCAAACACATATAATGTTGACCGCTTTGGGATCCAAGCCCCTTTTGGTTAAATGGATTATATGAAATTTTTTATTAAGGCTAAAGGGGGACGAAAAGCAAGCAGTAGATTTGGATGAAAATTGCTCAATATTTTCCTAGAAAAGGGAATCTCCTCATGTGCTTTCCTTACAGCCTAGTGATACTTTGGGGGCGTTTTAGCAGACCTGGGGAAAAACCACCAAAAATTCGAGAAAAAACGAACCGGTGCTTTGTGCAGGGCTTCATGCCCACAGTTTCTTAAGGACACGGAGATTTTGATTTTGTGAGCAACAAAAATTGCGTTTTAGTAAACAAATCCTGTCTAAGGCTGGACCGGTCTGGTTTAATGATAATGCGATAAAGCGACCAATTCATACATAGTTAAATGAGGCTGGCTGACTGGGTGTGTATTGTGCAGCATTGACCTAAAGAAACAACCACCACAGTTGGTGACTTTGGATGGCATCCTTACTGAACAAGGTTTTTCAATTGGTAGTACAGTATGAAAGTCTGATTGAGTGAGTACCATAGGAAAGCATATGTGCGGTGAGTTTCAACATATCACAAGGCAGCAACATTGCAACAACCACCAGCCAGATAATTTACCTGATCTCATGCATGGCTATAGATGACCACTCGCTCCTGTCTGAGTTGCCGATTTAAGAGAACGATTTAGCCTTTGCCTTATTTTATCCATAAAAAAAACCCCAAATCTTTTAATTACATTTTATTGTTTTTTTCTCGTAATCTTAAAGCACACACACAATATGCTGTTTAAGTGTCGTAGGATTGAAACGGGTGTTAACCGTACGTGTGTAGTAGGAGGCTCGGACTGGGTGCTGAGGTGGTTAGCAGTCTGGTTGGTGGGTGTTCCCGGTGTGATTCCTGTGTCGGCCCACTGCCAAGTCCTCTTCATGTCGGCCGGGAGTCATGGCAACGCACGTGTATACACCATCTCTCATTCGTATCTCCCCGTATCTGCCACACCCTCACACCCCTCCACCAGCACCATCACCCCATCTGCAAATTAACAGCCATTCCTTTTCCCACCCTCCTTAAAGGCTTGATTCCATTTCATAAAATTTGGTGCCGATCACCACTCGGGCCCGAATCGGGTGGCTGCTTTAGCCCTGATCCACAAAGGGACCGAACATGGCCCAACCAGGATTGGGACATAATTTGCATAAATGGAATCAAGCCTTAATGATAACCCTCCCAGGTTTTGTTTTTATACTTTAAACATCCCTCTCCTCTTTAGCGTGCTGCATATGTGGCTCTGTGGTACTGGCCCGGTCAGTCGCTTTATACGCTGGTGTCAAGACGTCCGAGCGAGAGGCGCACACTCTCATGTAGCACGAGTGAGTGGGGAGCGGTATGAATCGAGGTTTGGAAATCAGTCGAGCTGGTACACGGGTTCATGTCACATTCCTGACCAATGATGAAGTGTTCTGGACAAGTATAGCCAATCTTATGCCTGCATTGTACATTACTTCATTACGAGGGTCATTGTAGAGTGTGCGGTCCATTTGAAAAAACACAATAAAATAACAGGTTCTTTTCTTTCATTTGATGGAATAACAGGAGAAATGATCTGTAATCATCAAAATCCATCCAGTCTGAGTCTAGATAGAGGTGAGAACATGGTATTAAAGAATATCCCTGAGCATGCTGCAATAACCATGTTATACCTCCGCGCTCGCTTCTTTTTTTTCTCTATATTTTTTTTAATTGCCCCATCGTGGAAGATTATGATATTGTTAGCGGACATCTAAATTTTTATTTGTACTATGGACGGTGTGGAAGTAGCCCTCAGCCCCGAGCTTTGCGTTTATCATTGTACCACCCCAAGACCCGTTCACAACCACGACCAGTTTGTAAAACTGCGACGGTCCGCAGCGGAGGACCCGCCACCACGTCACAACATCTTCATTCCAAAGAGAGGAAAAAACACACGAGAAAGTTGAAAAAATGTTTGTCTTAACTCATCCTGATTGTCCATTTCATTGTTGTTATATTTTGTTCTCTCATTTATGAGGCATTTATTAGCCGAGAGAAATAATCTGGTTTTGATGTAAGTTTGGGTCGTGTATGCAGCGTGTGGTGCACGCGCATGATCTCTGACAGAAGTGTAAGGTATGAGAAACACCCTTAAATTGCCGATGTGTACATTTTCTCCAATAACGCTGTCTGAATCATAACAATAATAACAATGATAATAACTGTGGAAACCACCAACTTCCTGACAAACCGGTGCCAATTTCTGTAGCTTTCAGTAGTAGGTGAATTCTATTTTCTTTATTGCCGCATTTGATCAGTGGAGCAACTGAATTATATTTCTAATGTACAGTCCGGAGCGGCATGTCCTGCATGAGCATGCCAAACGGTCTATAATTCCGTCAATGATCCAGCACCAAAGTGAAATCTTAGGGGTAAAATTAGCAACTTTTGGCCAAAAATCAGTAGAGAAATGCTAACAGTTGGACACTGGTGTTTGAGGGACTGGCGGTGTGAGGGTGTGATCGGCATTGGTGGTGTTGAATGTGTCCTGTCTGGTTGACTGCCCCCAGCAGTGGACCACCGAACCATGACTGAGTGCTGTGGCCTGGCCCCAGCTTTGTGTAAACTCGACATGATTGTGTGACCTTCCCGAGGTACCTGCCACATCGCACCTCAATGTTGGCCAGGTCAGGAAACCTACCAACTCGATCTCGTCATGTACATGCTATTATTTTGTCAAGACAGATTGTCCGAAAAAAAGATAAAAATAGATCCAAACTGCTTCAGCATAGCGGCAGGCAGCCTCCTCCTCCCCCCAGAACAATGTTAGACAAAGAGAGTAGGAACAGAGAGAAAGACAAAATAGTTTACCAATACTATTCTATCATTATACTGAGAGTATTTTTTATTTGTATTAATAGAGTGAATCTAGAATGGTGGTGTGTATAAAAGGGGCATACATGGTCAAACTGTTCAATACTTGAGTGATCGATTCGGGGTCTCATTGTGAGCGAAGCATTTATTTGAATGAGAAAAACATGAAATTATGAACAGAAAAGACACTGGTTAGCTCGCGATGAAGGATACGAAGTCAAAATCGATGTATCAAGTATCTGTTGGCTTTGCCATGGCATGACGTGAGATGACGTCATGACTCTGGCGTTGTGACGTCATGGCGGGTGGTGTGACGTGGTGGGTCGCGATCCGTCGTCGCCCCTGTGCCACGGAGGCGTAGTGTTGTGTGAAGTACGAGTTAGCGTAGAGTACAGTTTGTTTTATACCCCAGTGGACCACCACTCGGTCCGAGTCACTAACAGGTTGTCCTGTGTTTTATCACGTGTAAATAAATTGGAGGCAACTTGTTTATTAATCCTTCCTAGCAACAATACCTGTGTTGGTTGTTCTTTAAAACTAGAAAGACAGACATGACGGAGTTCCACTTTTCCAGGGAAATCCACTTTTTCATTTTCTTTTTTAATTTCCCTTTCCTTCTGTAAAACAAAGATAATATAAATTGAGCCCCTTTCACACCACGAGAACAGTGGTTGGAACCTCCCCAAAGACCCTCAAACCCATGTTATGGCCGACACAAACATGTTTTCTCAGGTTCTTATAGGCAGCGAATTCCACATAAAAAAGATTTCTACTGCAATCTCCCATAAATGTATAAATCTTTATAAGCAGGTGAACGGTTGGTCTTAAAGGTTATGGCTATAGACTACTGTAGTACACCTGCTTGTAGAGTGACTAGGTGACCTTGAACATTTTTGCCTTTTTATAGCTAGCTAGGTACAGATCAGACTATGATTTCTGTTTGGGACACAAGGTTTTATGGCCATACAATATGTTACAGTTTTAGTATTTTGCCATGGATTTAAAAGAAAGAGAGATTTCACTAGTCACAGGTCCATTTTTAAGAACTACTTTGTAGACATATTTCTACTCTGGTTCAATCATAATATATTGTGCCTCATTTGAAAGAGAAAAAACAGTAGGTGCTAGGAAGTGGAATTTTCTAGGTACATACTATATTTACAGAGATATTCAGGTATTTGTTAAAAGTAGGGGGGATTTGGGGTGAAATGGGCATATTAAAACAGATGGTTACACAATATTGATTTACAGTGAGCATTGGTGAGAGTACCATCTAAGTGGCACTGAAAGTTACCCTCATCCTAGGAAGTGTCAATATATAGGTGAAACATTTGATTTGCTAGTCCTGTATTTTTGCTTAATTTCATAAGTGGGGGGAGGGGGAGGCAGCAGGTCAATAAGTGGCTGGTTTATTCAGCATATTTACAAAAAAGTCAGAATTGTTCCTAATCATGTTCTATTAATCTGTGATAGTGGTGGATTGCCAAAATTATCAGAAACAAATTCAGTCTCAAAAAGACGTAACTAGCCTACCGAGATGTAAAACTACAGAAACAAACAATATCAGAAACATCTTTTCACCTATTTTCTATTTACCTACATAACTGGGATACAGGTAAACCGTCGATCATCTTGAATAGCACATGGCAAAGCAAGTTCATGAATTAAATTATTTGACAAAGCACCCTACAAATTATTGGTCAGTTACATGCAAAAGTGAATATCAAAATCATGTACTCAAGTATTGAATGAGGGTATATAGTGACAAAAGTTACATTATGTTTATGAGGCTGTCTGATTGCACTCACTACTGCAAGTGAAATAGGGGATCCACAATTCATGCTCCATATTCTCCTATCTGGTTTTTGGTTCCTCCATAGTAGAATGGGATTGGAGAGTGCAATAAACAAGGACAAGGACAACAGAATTTGGAGAACTAAAGTCAGTTTCATCAGTCAAGCCAGGGAAGTGGTCTAGTTCTATGGTCAAGTCAGAGCTAGAGACCCCTCTAGACCCATAGACCATTTTTCCATTGTTTCCTTAGACTGTATCACAGAAAAAAGGTTTATTAGCAGGTGGACGGTTGGTCTTTAGGTTATGGTTATAGCCTTCTGTAGTACACATGCTTGTAGAGTCACTAGATGACCTGACCACATTTTTTCTTTTTATAGTTCACTAAGTAGAGATAGGAATATGGTTTCTGTTTTGGACAGAAGGTTTTATGGCCATACAATATCTGACAGTTTTAGTATTTAGTATTTTGACATAGATTTTCAGGAAAAAAAAAAGATTTCAGTTGGGGGGGACTTTATGAGTCACAGGTCCATTTTTAAGAACTCCTTTATGGACATATTTCTACCTGTAAAACTGGTTCAATCATAATATAATATGCCTCTTTTGAAAGAGAATAAAAAACAGTAGGTGTTAGGAAGTGGAATTTTCTAGGTAGAATCTATATTTGCTGAGATATTTAAGTATTTGTTAAAAGTGGGGGGGATTTCGGGTGAAATTGAATATAGGAACAAAGTTTTTGTTGGACCACATGGGCAGGCAGCATGCAGACAGGTCTGTGTGCACTCATCCATGAGGCAAAATCGTTTTGTATGTAGGCATTGCAGGGGATCACCATTTCAATCCCCTACAGGTAGCTAAATATATGTGTGTACTGATCCCTCCCCTCCCCCCCTCCCCCCTCCCTCCTCCCTCCCTCCCTCCCTCCCTCCCTCCCTCCCTCCCTCCCTCCCTCCCTCCCTCCCTCCCTCCCTCCCTCCCTCCCTCCCTCCCTCCCTCCCTCCCTCCCTCCCTCCCTCCCTCCCTTTGTTAGAATTAAGATATCAAAATATCAAAATATTTTCAGTCAACAATTTTAAACATGTTAAGCTACTTGTAGTGAGTTTTAAATGCGTCCACCTGCTTATTTGGCCTTTTAAAGGCCAATTATTCTATTTGAAAATGCACACCTAGCTCTTGTTTTCTAAATGTCTTCAGGTAGCAGGCGTGGTACATCATAACTCTATAAACACTTCAAAGTCTGTCATTGGATAAACTGTTCCTCAGGACTGTAAGAGGGGATTATTCTGTCCTTTATAGATTTAGCCTATCAACTGGTCTGATTGGTCTACCATATCTGGTAGTAGCACTTCCTTCAGCAGTGGGCGTATTACTGGAGTGTTCAGCTGTGAGGACTCTTGTGTAGTGGGTGGAGTAGCTGGCTCTGCTGAGGTGTTTTCCTCATTGCTGCCTGTGTGGACTAAGGCAACAAATGGAGTATCCGGTCTCTGTCCTGAACTGGTATGATCTGGGTCTTGTCAACCTGTTTTCAATCGATTCAAATTGTACTTCGTCTCAAACCCATACTTTATCACCGGGATTCAGTGTAGGTAGGGTAACAGTGCAGTACCGGCTGTGGTAATTGTTGCACATCTTCTCTTTGTTTTCCTTTTCTTGTATTTGTACCTCCGCATTTCTACCTTTGCAATCTTGTGGTGTTGATTTGATGTTTTTGGGCAGTGATTGTAGAGTAGATCTTAAGTTGCTATTCATGAGCAGTTGGCTTGGTGAGAAGCCATTTGCCAGTGGCATTTTTCTGTATGCTAGAAATCCCAAGTGGGGATCAGTGTTTTTACGCAAGATGTTTTTAGCAGTTTGGACTGCCCATTCTGCCTCCTCGTTTGATTGGGGGTACTTCAGCAAAGATGTCACATGTGTGAATTTCCAATCACATGCAAACTTCCGGAACTGCTCTGATGCAAATTGTGGCCCATTGTCAGACATCACCAAGTCTAGGATGCCATGGATGCTGAACATTGACTTCAGGGCTTTGATCGTGTTTCTGAGGTTGTTTGTTGAAGCCTCCTGTGTGACTGTAGGGCTGAATCTCTTAAGTCTGAGGCAGAATCTTAAAATGTGTGATGGCATCTTTGAGAGATCAGTTGTTGAGAGAAATGGGACTAAGGGCTTGTGATCCGTTTATAGAATGAATAACATGCCTAATATGCAGTTTGCAAATTTCTCACAGGCCCGAGTTGCAGCCAGTGCCTCTTTTACAATTACTGCATATATATAGTTTTACTTGCGTATACATAGTTTTATTGAGAGATCGAGACGCATAGTAAATCGGACATCTGTTGCCCTGGTCGTCTATTTGCAGTAGTACTCTACGGAGTCGATCATCATGTTCATCTTGGTCTTTGCCATAGATCAAGATATCATCCATGTGACATATGAGCCCTTCTTCATGACCTATTATATTGATCATAGGCCGCTGGAAAATTTCTGATGCTGAATCGGGCGCGAATGGAAGGCGGTTGAAGCGATGATGTCCAAGTGGCGTTATGGATGTGGTGTATGACTTGGACTCCTCATCAAGTGGAATCTGCTAGAATCCGGAGTTGTTGTCCAACTTGGAGAATACAGTTGCTCCACAGAGTTTTGCCAGGTTTTCGTCGACTGTTACCATTTGGTAATTTTCCCAGTGTAGTCAACTCAGATTCTGACTTTACCGTTTGGTTTTGGCACCATGGTGAGAGTTCAGTTACTGGAGAAATGACTCCTTTTTTCTCCATTCCATTCCTTCAATGTTGTACACACTTGCTGAAGGTTTCAGCAACATCAGAGCTTCACAGGCCTGCATGACATAGATGTCTTCTTGCATTACCCTGCCGGTTATCTCCAGGTTGGCTTTGAGGATATGGCCTTTGATGTGCTCAGTTGGGTCTATGTTACCATCACCACAGAAGCAAGGTGAAGTTGGTAGAGGGGGTGACTCTGTGTTGATTCTGTGATTATTATCACTGCTGCTCCGCTGTACATCGACCTTGTTGACTAATCTGTTGGCGAGGCATACTGAAGCATAGTGTCCCTCTTTGCTGCATTTGTTACAGGTGGCATTATGAGCCTTGCAGTACTTTTGTGGATGTGAAGGCTCTGCCCCACACCATTTTCAGGGTGTCTGGGTTTTTCTTTGATTCATGCTATTGCTACTGGTTGGACATTGTTTTTGGGGAATCTTCCTTGAAGACTTCTTTTGTACATATTCAACTTCTTTCGGCATGATAGCTAGCTGGTTAGTGACGCCTATACTTATGTCACTGACTTTTAGTGCATCCACCACTTGGACGAGATCTGGTCTTTTGCAAATGAGATGATTGTGGCATTCAATGTCAGCTGTACTAACCATCATGTGATCTTGTATGAGGCCGTCATTGAGGGTGCAGAATTCACAAAGGGCTGCCATCTGACATAGATGTGTGTAGTAGACCTCAACTTTCTCGTCTGGCTTTTGGGTGGCGATGTTGAATTTGAAACACTCAAACACAACATGTTTTTGAGGGACAAGCTGTCTTTTCAGTTTGGCGAGAATTCGTCCATGGTTTCTTTTGTCTTCTGTTGACAGCGTTAGGAGTGATCTCATGACCTTTGGGCAGTCGAGACCCATAACTGAGCAGAATGTAGCTGCCACCTTGCGTTATCCGTCTGGATCATCCGAGTCATCATCTTTCCTGAGTTTCAGGTGTTGGCATGTAACATAGTATTACAATTCACACTGGGACTTGAAATGTCTCCAATTATCTGCCACATTGTGTGTGGTATCTATTGGAGTATTAGGAGGAATTGAATAAGTAGCCATTTTGTCTTATTGGTTTAGTGTTGTTCTGTATTTTTATGTACAGTAAAACCCCTCTTCCAGGACACCCGCCTCAGGGGACACCCCGCTTCAGGGGACACCCCGCTTCAGGGGACAATTTGCTCGGAACGGAAATTTTCCCCTCTATTAAGAGTTTATTTTAACCCCCCTTAAGGGGACACCCCCCTTAAGGGGACACCCTGCTTAAGGGGACACGCCACTTTAGGGGACAGTTTGGAGGGACATCATATCAAAAACATTGAAAATCCAAGTTTATGGTGCCCGTTTGTACGGGACAGACAGTTGTCGCAACCAGAACAATAGACTGAGCATTCCCGTGCAGTCCCGGGCAGCCGGAGTGTTTTTCTCAAGGTAATAACCACATCTCTAGCACCTCTGGGCGGGCGACTGTGAGTCGATATTAGTATGAGCGACTTTCGCACCCGTTGAAGGTATGGGGTTAGAGGCCCGCTTACAGGTTAGTGATGGGCACACAGGGCGGGCTGGGGGCTTTGAAGGTGCGGTATTCAGTGAGCTGTCGCGGCTCTGGGCGGCTCACGGTCATAGGGCTGCTGACTTCAGGGGGTGGGTGGGGTATGGGGGGATGGGGGGACATTGAACAGGGGTGTAAAAAGGAGCAAATTTCACAAGGAAGGCATATCCATCTTCAACCTCTTTTATCTATTTATTTTTAATTTATTTTTTGTACATTTATATTCATTTATATTGTATAATTTATATTTATTTGCTTATTTATCAATAAACCTTTTAACCTAATAACCATCATTTCCTTCATTTATGTAGGTATTCTCTATTGTATAACCACTGGCATCCTGAAAACCCCACTTTAGGGGACAGTTTTTCGGTACAGAAATGCTTAAAGACCCCGCTTAAGGGGACAGTTTGGAGGGACATCATATCAAAAACACTGAAAATCCAAGTTTATGGTGCCCGTTTGTACGGGACAGACAGTTGTCACAACCAGAATAATAGACTGAGCATTCCCGGGCGGGCGCGGGCGGCCAGAGTGTGTTGTTTAAGTGGTAATCCCTACATCTCTAGCGGGTCTGGGAGGGCCACAGTGAGTTGATATTAGTACCCGTGATTTTCGCGCCTGCTGAAGGTGCCAGGTAAGAGGCCCGCTTACAGGTTAGCGGTGGGCGACACAGGGAGGGCTGGGGGCTTTGAAGGTACGGTATTCAGTGAGCCGTTGCGGCTCTGGGCGGCTCACGGTGAGTCTCTTATAGGGCTGCTGAATTCTCTCAGAAGTTACAGGGGGTGGGGGGGACATTGACCGGGGGTGTAAAAAGGAGCAAATTTCACAAGGAATGCATTCCATCTTCAACATCTTTTATCTATTTATTTTTAATTTTTTGTACATTTATATTAATTTTTATTCATTTATATTGTATAATTTATATCTATTTGCTTATCTATTAATAAAACTTTTAACCTAATAACCATCATTTCCTTCATTTATGTAGGTATTCTCTATTGTATAACCACTGGCATCCTGAAAACCCTGCTTAAGGGGACACCCCGCTTAACCCTTTCGCGCCGGCCGATGCCTTAAGGCATCGCCGCGCGTAGCCGGATGATGCCTTAAGGCATCGCCGTGTGTGGCCGGGTGATGCCTTAAGGCATCTTTTTTTCCTATTTTGCTATAACGTTGTTTTTTTTCCTTAATACTGGACCTATCAACATGATTTTTTCAGGGAATGTAGGGAATACCTAACAATCAATAAATTTGTGCGAAATAATAAAAAGAAAAGGTGATCACGTGACCATATAATCGAATGAATCTGTGAATCGGCACACACAGACGACAATCAGAGTATCGCCGCACTCCAGTCCGCCAACATGGAGGACTCAGATGGGTCAGATAAGTGGTCTGGCAATGATTCGGAATGGGAGGATGATTTACCGATATCCACACTACTACTTCTCAACCAGAACAACGATAAAGTTAGTGGAAATGCTGAAAATGATGCTGAAACGGACATAACCCCGGAAAATGAACAGGTTTGCGAAGAATCGGTTATCGCACGAAGGTGGACACCTATGGTGAAAGGCCTCAACAAGTCGCCGCCCCTCCCAGACTTCGACGATTCCAAAACAGGCATCAACGATAATGTACCTAGCTCAACAAAGACACCGATTGTTTTTTTTTATCTTTTCTGCACTTTGGCTTTTCTCAAGCGCCTGGTGAAATGTACGAACGAATATGCCCATCAGAGAAACACTAAAGGAAAGAGAAGCAAGATGAAATCATGGAAGGAAGTCAACCTCGACGATGTCAAACGGTTCCTGGCCCTGTCTATGCTCATGGGATTGATCAGAAAGCCATCCATGAAGGAGTACTGGTCGAAAATAACGGAAATAGCAACACCCTTCTTCAGCAGAGCCATAACAAGGGATCGTTTTGCCAATATTCTAAGGTAAGAACAAATATTTATTGTTTTGCAGGCCTAATAGAAAAAGTAAACAAACGCAAGTCAAACCCCCGACGCAGGCACGCAGTATAGCTGTCAGAACAGCTGTCAGTGTCAACAAGAGCTCTCTAGGCTTTGATTGTAAAATGAATTATAGTGTCAATATTATAAACCTATTCAACCTGTGCACAAGTAGATTGACATTCAGCTAGAAATGATATATAAATCATTATATTTCAGGTTTATCAATTTCTGGCCCCCTGCGGATGATGACGTTGACCCGACCAGACCGCACCCCGCCTCCTACAAGCCACGTTCGGGCAATAGAAAAGTCGACGGGTTGTTCTCCATAATAAATTCTGCGGCCACACGTTACTATAACCCTGGAAAAAACCTCTGCATTGATGAATCTATGGTGCCACACAAAGGAAGATGTTCGAATAAGCAGTACATGCCGGCTAAGCCGACCAAATGGGGCGTCAAGGTCTGGGTGCTGGCTGAGAGTTTGACAGGTAAGCGGATCTGGGCGAGTTAGAAAATCATGTCGCACAAGGGTTGAACATTAAATATATGAACAGTGACTTATACGAGCATATTCCCCACACTCTGAGATTTGTTCCTGTATAATATTTTACATTTTGAACGTGAATTAACTTGATGATCGAATTAAACTGTTGCGCCTTACGCGGTTCATATTTTGACTTGCTTCAACATAGCGTCTACTGTGGAGAAAGGTTGACATGGGAGTGACAGCATCAGATGTTGATTTGAAAATTAATTCGTATGGACTTTTAACGTTAGATAATCGATCAGGGAATTATATAGGAGCTTAAGCTGGTTGTACCAGAACCAGGATTTTACTGTACCTGCGAAACTTTCTCTGGAGGAGCCCAGGTAAAGTGTTAAAGTCTCTGTTGATATCCGACCAACCAGTAACAAGAAATAGACTTCACAGGTTAAATAAGACTTACCTAGATTATATAAATGAGACATACCCAGATTATATATTCACAGAGATATCCAAGTATTTGTTAAAAGTGGGAAGATTTGGGGTGAAATGGGTATATTAAACAGATGTTTACTCAATATTGATTTACAGTGAATATTAGTGTAACATTTAGCGACTCCATAAGTGGCACTAACAGTTGCTCACACTCTAGGAAGTGTCATTATTTCATAGCAGAATTCATTTACTTACTCAAAGTCTTTTTCTCCCATTTTGAGTGATACTGCTTCTGTATTTCTCAGTTTGTGCGGAGAACCAAATACCATAGTTTTTGTATTCGAAGCATTGGCTGTAAGCCTATTATTGTTGCACCATGCATAGATCCTAACCAAGTCATTCTGCATTTTGAGCTTGATGTCATTTAGGCTGTTACCAAGTAAGTATACTACCGCGTCATCCACATAAAGTTGGAACTTGCACTCTTCTATAGCTTTACTGATTCTGTTTATGTACACTATAAAGAACAAGGGCCCTAATATTGACCCTTGAGGGACCCCGCAGGTAATATCTTTAAGGTTTACATGGTTGAGTTAGCCATAGTTTTCTGACATCTATTTGTAAGATAGTTTTTGATCCATAATATAAATTTCGGGCAGATTCCTAGTTTAGATAGTTTATGAATTAATATTTCGTGGTTTACAGTATCAAATGCCTTGGTCATATCGATAAATGTCGCTAGGGTTATTTTGTTATTGTTTATGCTATTGTGGAGGTCGTCTGATAGGTCTGAAGAGGTTAAGAAGTGGAATGATGTGCTCTGAACCCTCCCTGGTTCACATGCAGAAGCTCGAATCATTCCAGATAGCTGATGATTTTTTTGTGCAGTATCTTCTCTAAAAGTTTGCCTGGTAATGGTAATAATGACACAGGTCTGAGGTTATTCACCTCCTTCATAAAACTCGCTCTTCAATTTATGCTAAATAATGCGGTTAATGGTAGAATGCAGGTAAATAAAGATAAGCATTAATGTTATGAATGTGTATAGCACACTCTGGTGCTAAAATTGTGTCTTTCGGCCTCCCTTCACAGGTTTATGACTCGCAGGTATCATCCGTCCTTGACCGTGTCCGTTGAGGTGGAGGTGGGTAGCAGTCAAAGGTAAAGCTGTACTTGCATTAAACCTACCTCAGAGCCGGCAAAAGCAAATAAATCAGTTTTTGCCGACTGTGGGCCATGATGGAGGCCCGGTGAGAATATGCAAATATTTGAGAATGGCAGAGGCCGGGTCTGATGCCAAAGCCACGCTATAGCTGGTGGAAGACCGAGGTTTTTGATCATTCTAGCTGGCCGACACTCACAACCTGCTGCCAACGCTCCACAACCCGCAGCCGATGCTCCACAACCAGCAGTCGGTGCTCATTTTCAGCACCCCACGACTGGCAGGCAATGGTGGAGGCAGCTGCCGAGCTGTTACACAGGCTAGATCATCGCCTGCCACTGGCCAGATCTACTGGCAAATACTGTGTGGTTGTTGTACACCAATTTTGCCTAGTTGGTGGAACACACCCTTTATCTTTATAGAATCCACAGTATATTTAGCTACATGTAGGCAATTTCAATTGGCAATCAGCAATGCCCTATCAACATATGAAGCGTTTGTCAGTTGCCTCACAGTGACACCTTCATGGATGAGTGCACACTGGAACCGAGACCTGTCTGCATGCTCTCTGGCCATGCGCATCAAAATATTAGACAAATCTATGACTCCCAATAAAGTATGTCAACCTTACATCAGGTGAAAAATGTTATTGCAAATAATTTTACCAACCAAGTACCATTTGACTGGGTCTTGAATCATTCCTATAATATAATTATGAACCATTTTGACTTCTTTTCGTCTCCAAATATGCTGAATAAACCACCCACTCCAACACCTGCTTCCTCTACCCCCTCCCCACGCACATTATTAGATTTGGCAAAAATACCATCAAATATATGTTTCACCTAAATAATGACACTTCCTAGGATGTAAGTAACTATCGGTGCCACTTATGGAGATGGTACTCTCACCAATGCTCACTGTAAATCAATATTGTGTGAGCATCTGTTTTAGTATGCCTTTTCCACCCAAAATCTACCCCCTTTTAACAAATAGAGAAGTATCACACGTAACGTGATCCTCTCTTTAAACACCGCCATAAAAAATGGCACAAAACGGTGAACGAATCAGGAATGAAAACCCCCCAAAGTGCCACACCTGACGAGAAGAAGTAAACTTCGAAACCACAAGTCTCTCGTCCCCGTATCTGAGGGGAACGGTCTGATAAACCCGAATCCACAGCAGTTTGTCCGCCCTCCCCTACACATAAAATGTCCCCACCAGACTGAGCACCAAATGGTCAGCCCCTGCTGGTAGCAGTAAGGCAGAGTGCCCAGCGTGAGGACGTTGTCACAGCGACAGCGAGTTGTTTACTACGCTGTCCAATCAGAACCATCCTAACGGCAGAACTAGGTCAAGTTCAGCCAATAGGAACGGGGATAACATCTAGCACACGGCGCATCCGACGCCACGGCGAGTACGCTACAACGTTAGGAGATCACTTGTGGTCGTGTTACGCACGCAGACGTCCGACAACCCTTTTAACAAATAGATGAATATCTCTGTAAATATAGAATATACCTAGAAAATTCCACTTTCTAGCAATTACTACTTTTTATTCTCTTTCAAATGAGGCATATTATATTATGGTTGACTCAATTTTAAGGGTAAAAATATGTCCATAAAGGAGTTCTTAAAAATGGATCTGTGACTTAACAAGTCCCCCTCCTCCCTCAAACTGAAATATCTTTCCATATCAAAATACTAAAACTGTAACATATTGTGTGGCCATAAAACCTTGTGTCCCAAACAGAAATCATATTACTTAGTTAGCTATAAAAAGAAAAAAATGTGGTCAGGCCATCTAGTAACTACAAGCAGGTGTAGAGTAGGCTATAGCCATTACCTACAAGACCAAAAGTCTACCCGCTAATAAAGGAAGTTAAAAGAAAATAATGGAATGGTATGATGCCTGAAGTTCACAGGTTCCAAGGCTGAATGAACTGAAATTAAGTATCATTTGAAAACAGAAGAAATTCTAAATAGGAATTGATTTAATAAAGTACAAAGACCACATTGTTGGTATTCAATTTATTCCATAAGTCTATAATGGAATTGGTGGAATGTTTCTGCATTGCTAAGATTTTTACATCAAGCATTAAAAGGCATGATCATAAAATGGTATTGCTATTACACATTGGAAATCATCATTTTTTGTAACGTGTTTTAAACGATTGTATTGTGAAAATATACCGTTTTCAACAACTGGACGGACTCAAAAAATCAACCTTACATTGTATATCTAAATATATTCAGAATTTTCGCAGAATTATCCTAGATAAAAACAAGAATGAGACTCAATAATATCACAGACAACATCACTGATATAATTATTCTACGTTTGTATGAATATAGAGTCTATGTTTTCAATGTCAATGGTTAACTAACACATGGTAAACCTCTAATAGGAATGACTGGAGTTTGATCTAAGAAATCCTGCTATTTTAGCTACTTGGGTAAAACGATCTTAGAGACCAAACAAATACACATGCATTCTAGTGTTACAGATTCTCAGATAACAATAGTCAGTTCAGAATAATAATGGCATTAGTATATTTTACACATTGTCGATGAACTTTTGTGTGACTTGTTTCTATAATTATAGATACACAAACTCTGTTAGAATGAGGTGTAGCTTAATTTAAACCTGACTAGTTCATATACCCAGATCACACCAGACGGTTGATTCATGTACCTATGTTAAGTTATATAAACACTCTCTCCTTCTATAATTAATAAGATACAAGTATGAATAGTACCTACTTTAAATAATATCATTCTATTAAAATGACCCATGTAGTTATATATTAACAGATATTATGCCTACATCATGAAATAAAAACGCCATGTCGGTTACAACTGACATTGCACAAGTAAAGATAACAGGCAAAGGACTCGAAAATTAAAAAAGAATCCGGAAAAATAGGCAGGGGGTTTGGGGGACAGTGTCCTGAAGGGGGCCCAGGGAGCGAAGCCCACGGAAGCTCCTGCATTTTGAGCTACTTCAAATGAATTCCCGGTATCAGCTGAGAGTGAAATCACCAGAATTCCGCAAATAGTGCTTGCGATCTTTTAGCTTTTTATTTTGAACCCAGTCCCCTCAAACCCTTAAAAACAAATTCTCCTCAGATTTACATCGATCTCAAAATTGACCCTTGGGAATGTGAAAACATCCTGAAACCCACATAAATCCGGGAATTTTTTTCTGGAGACGGAATTCTCATACAAATCGGGGAAAACCCCAGGCCTGAGATTAAACAGAGACGGGATTCTAGTCGTCGTCGCTGTACTCCTCCACCTGGACGTCCTTCTCCCTGGGCGCGAACTCCTCCTCGTTCTCCGAGGTGATCTCCACCTTGTCCACCTTCTCCTCGATGAGCTCGTACGTCGTCTTGGTGCTCACCCGCTCGTTGTTCTTCGTCCACATGACGCCCGTGGACTCGCCCCCCGAGATGGCCGTCTGACACTGTTTGTAGAACTCCACGGACGACTGGAAGTACTCGGCACTCAACCAGAAACAGTGCCTGCCGTCCACGTTGTGTCCCCTGTCAGAGTGATAGAAGGAGGCATGTCAGTAAGAAAAAGAGATCTAACAAGAGCAGTTTTATACAAAGACAGATCTTCCACTGCAACAAAAAAGTGGATTTGGTTTCTTTGTCTAACATCCCTGAGCATGATAGGGACTAACTCAAGGTTCATCTATTGTGGTGATCAAATCTATGAGATTGATTTAGGTAGAAATCTCACCATTACAGATTTAGCGAGGTAAGAGTTATTTTACCATCTATTCCTGTGTACTATTTGTACTCATCAGCGGGAACAGTGTGGTAATAACCAGCGCAGGTATCAGACACATTTCAAATCTACATTTGCTACTCACCTTTGTAATGAAGCTATCTACTGGTATCCCTGCATACACATATGCTGTAATCACACTCATAATAAAGCTAAATGCTGGTATTTCTGTCTACACGTATGTTATACTCACACTTGGTTGTCGCAGAACTCGACGACGAACCTCTCGTCGTGCGTGTCCCGGATGGTGCCGGGCAGGTAGATGAGGGTTCGCGGGTCTACGATGGCGAGCACGTGGTCGCCCACAGAGAGCGGGTGGCGCTTCGTGAAGGCGCCGAATATACACGTGGCCCGCTGGATGGCCAGCTCGCCGTCCGACCGCTCCACCACGTACTGCCGGCCGTCTCCGATCCGCTCCCGCACGGCGCCTGCAACGTACCAACATACCCTTTTAAAATTATAAAAATTTATAAAAAAAAAATCGAATGATTATTTTTTTATTATATAAACACACGTTAGATGATTAAAAGAAAACCCGTTCCCCCAAGTATTTTCTTGGAAAAGAGGAAAACTGCCACCTCTGAGAATGACCCTTGGGGTTTTGAAAAATCTGAGAAAAAAAACCCCAGGGAAATCCCATGCCTGCACAAGGGAAGGATTGATGGAGTATTCTGTGCTCAGGGATGTCAGTTGGGGTAATGAAAAAAAGAATCGGAAATATTTTTCTTGTGGAATTTACTGCCTCAGAGAGACTCAGAAAACATTGTTACGGAGTGATCTTACCGAGCTGGAAGAGGCCGGTGTGGTCGTTGCGCGCCACCACAGCCTGGCCCACCCACTGGTTCTCGGACTTGATGATGTAGGCCACGTCGAGCTCGAACTTGGCGGGCGGCAGGTGGTAGACGTCCTCCCGGGAGACCCGCGCCTCGTGGCCGTCGTAGAAGCGCACCTGCATGAAGCCGGCGCGCTCCGTCTCCAGCACCACGCCCGGCGCGTACGAGAACGTGTAGTTAGGGTGCAGCGCCACAACCGTGTCCTTAGACTGAGCAGCAACAACAAAATACATCTTAGTGATGGAGTATACTTGTATACCATTGCATCTAATGTCTAATGTTAATTCCTATATGTGTTACTGTTAACTTGACACACCATCCTGCTTTAGTTCCCATATGTCACACAATCAGGTCAGGTCAAAGCACAATACAAAGCCTGAAGAACCTATCCGTGTGAGATTTCAACTGGAGATTTCCAATGAGGGTATACGTAACGTTAGGCTCACCTCTATCGCTATCATTACCAAATGTTTCTAACGCTCTTATCATAACAGAGAGCGAACGAAAAATTCACATACAATGGGAGATTCCCCCCCCCCCCCCCCATTATATCTAGCAATTCGAAAAACTTGAAATTAAACTGTGCGTTTTTTTCTGTGTGTATTTTTTTCATTGAAAGAAGAAACGTTTTCAGGCTTTTATATTTATTCTTTAGTATGAACTTGTTTCACATTATGAACTAAATAACAGTTTAGAAAGTAACGGGAATAAAACTGAAGTATTGATTTATATTTTAATCTCGCACAGATGGTAAGAGTCC
Organism: Alentia gelatinosa; assembly: GCA_950022655.1. Taxonomy (NCBI): domain Eukaryota; kingdom Metazoa; phylum Annelida; class Polychaeta; order Phyllodocida; family Polynoidae; genus Alentia; species Alentia gelatinosa. The sequence goes on from OX465586.1 coordinate 47,804,253, forward strand.
AAAGGAAAATAAACACCACTTTATGCCCATTTGCTAATATTTTAAAGCTTTATCTTAAAATATTTGTCTTTAAAACCACTTGTTAACTAAGTAGTCATAGCTACTGGCAAATACTGCCTGGATTCTTGTTAACACCACCTGTCAACAAAATTCCAAACCAGGAGACAAAACAACAACACTGTCTGTAAACAGACTCGCTATTGGTCTAATTAAGTCATGTGAGATGCACTGTAAAGAGGAGCTGCCTGCTGCCCACTCTCAGCTGCCCACTGTCTGTCTGTCTGTCCACTGTCATCTGCCCACTGCCTGCTGTCATCTGCCCATTGTATACTGCCCACTGCCTGTCATATTATTGTTTTGTGTTGTGAGACCTAACAGCTATGTTGTGAAACCGAAACTAGGGGAATACACACACTGCATTCTACAGCATCATGGTGTCTGTCTTCTTCCTTCCTCACTCCCACAAATAAGACAAAATACAGCACTCAACATGGTGTCAGAAGTAAAACTCATGGACAAGAGGGAGGAAAAGTATTTGGGGATCTGAAGAACCAACCACCAACTGTCAGCTAAGTGAAACTACAGTATCATTTGACTGTGCTGTCCATGTCAAACTGAACTAAACATTCTAAGCCTGTAGTATTGCTATAGTCTGTATCAAGTGCTGCTGGTCATACTCATAGTCAAGTGTATGATATCCTGTCATAAGCCAGTTAGTTCAAGATGCCTAAATACGAAACACCAAAGTCATTTACATTTGACAAGCCAACAGCCCGGCCTGAGTGGAAACAGAGATATGAGAGGTTTAGAAAAATAGAGAAAATAGACAAAGAAGATGGGGACCTCCAGGTTGACTCTTTGATTTATTGCATGGGTCCTGAAGCTGAGAACATTTTTAAGTCCTTCCAGTTTGATGCTAGACCAGCCGCTACGCAAGATGTGCCAAACCCTGTAGACCCGAAAGAGGACTATGACACTGTTATTAAGAAGTTTGATGCATATTTTGTGCCTAAGCGAAACACAATTCATGAACGCACAAAATTCTACCAGCGTACCCAGCAGGCTGGTGAGTCAACAGAAGTGTTTGTGCGAAATCTATGTGCGATGTCGGCATACTGCGACTTTGGTGAGAAACAGGATGAACACATCCGTGACCGACTCATCAGTGGTATGCTGGACCGAGAAATGTCAGAAAAGCTTCAACTGGAACAAGACGACCTGTCACTCACCACCGCAGTCACTCGAGCACGCCACTCAGAGTTGGTGAAAAGTCAAAACACGTCAGCCGCAGATGTTAGCTTCGTCAAGAAGGATGCTAGTCAAGGTAGGCACCACCACAAGTCGGGCAAGCAGTCATTTAAACGCTATGAAAAGTCAAGTCAAGGTCAAGCTTCAAAACAGTCAGGCTCGAAGCCTAAATGTGGTCAGTGTGGCTACATCCATAGATCATCAAACAAAGACGCATGTCCTGCCATCGGTAAAACTTGTCAAAATTGCAAGAGAGTCGGACACTTTGCCTCAGTCTGTAGAAGCAAAGTACAGGAAGTCAGCGAGACAGCAAGTGCGTGTAGTCGTGATCTATTTTTTGGTGCTGTCACTTGTGACGACAGCGACCCAGCATGGAAAGTCAGCCTAGACATAGTTGGTGATAATTGGGTTACCTTCAAGATTGACTCTGGGGCAGATGTGTCGGTTATGTCTTACACTGATTATCTGCGCCTGAAGCCAAGGCCCAAGCTGAAGGATGTCACTACAAATCTGTCCAGTCCAGGTGGTCCGTTAGACTGTAAAGGGCAGTTCATCGCCACAACCAAGTTCAAGGGTACAAAATACAATTTTCGTATCCTAGTCATCGAAAATGATGTCGAGTGTCTCCTCGGTCGTGGAGTTGCTACGCGGATGGGACTCATCACGCACATTGACTCGGTTGAAAGCATCGGTCGACTGAAGACAGATCCAGTCAAGATTCTGCTTCATGAGGGTGCCGAACCGGTCGCACTTACTGTCGCTCGTAGGATACCATTTCCTCTGATGGGCAAGGTAAAGGAGGAGCTCGATCGTCTTGTCAAGTCCGGTGTCATTCGGGAAATCACCAAGCCAACCCCGTGGTGTGCCCCGATGGTGCCAATCCTGAAGAAGACGGGAAAAGTCAGGTTGTGTGTGGACCTTAAAAAGTTGAACGCAAATGTCAGGCGCGAGAGATTCGTCCTACCGACCCTAGATGACCTGACGTCAAGACTCGCAGGAGCAACAATGTTCTCATCCCTGGATGCTGCCAGTGGTTTCTACCAGATTCCACTTGATGACGAAAGTCAAGAACTGACAACCTTCATCACACCCTTTGGCAGATACTGCTTCCGTCGCCTGCCATTTGGTATTTCCTCAGCACCCGAGATCTTCATGAGGAAGATGCTTGAAGTACTGGATGGTCTTCCTGGTATCTTCGTCTACATGGATGACATCTTGGTGTATGGGAAGGATGCTAAAGAACATGACGATAGACTTGCATCAGTCTTGGACAGACTGAAGCATATGGGTTTGAAACTCAACAAGGAGAAATGTTCATTCCGACAGACAGAACTGAAGTTTCTCGGACATCATATCTCCAAAGATGGTATTTCCGCAGACAATGACAAGGTCGCCGCTATTCAGAACATGCCCGCTCCAACATCTGTTACCCAACTTCGACAGATATTAGGCATGGTTCACTACCTTGGGTCATATGTTCCTGAGCTTCATGTGATCACAAGACCACTAAATGATCTGCTGAAGTCAGACAGCGTATGGTGTTGGGATAAGCCCCAACAGCAGGCCTTCGAAGAGATAAAGACTCACATCTCATCAACGCCAATACTAGCCTACTATGATGTCACCAAGCCAACATTTGTGAGTGCTGACGCTAGTTCATATGGACTGGGAGGTGTCCTTCTACAGGAACAGAATCAACAGATGAGGCCTATCGCTTACTGTTCAAGGACATTGACATCAGCCGAACAGCGATACGCTCAAATCGAAAAGGAGTGCCTTGCAAGCGTCTGGGCTTGTGAGAAGTTCGACCGTTATCTGTGTGGCTTGGAAAGCTTCCGTATATTTACTGATCACAAGCCACTAGTTCCCCTTATCAATGATAAGGACTTGGACAATGTCCCACTCCGATGCCAACGTCTTCTCATGAGACTTATGAGATACAACGCCACCGCTAAACACGTACCAGGGAAGGAAATGTATGTGTCTGATGCTTTGTCCCGCAGTCCAGTCAGTCATGATACAAGTACAACTGCAGCTGATGTCGACCTGCATGTACAAGCCGTCGAGAGCACCTTTCCTGCCTCTTCAGAGAAGAAATGTGACTTAAAGCGAGCCACCCAAGAGGATCCAGTCCTGAGGGCTGCTGCCATGTTCACCCTGATAGGATGGCCTAGATACATCAAGGATGTACCTGACAACCTCAAGAGTTTATACTCCCACTGAAGCCTCCTATCCGTTGTTGATGGACTGTTGGTTTACTGCAGCAGGATTGTAGTGCCTGAGTCTATGAGGGCAGAGATCCTGGAACGTATCCACGAAGGACATCAGGGCATTACTAAGTGCCTTGAGAGAGCCCGGTTAGGTGTATGGTGGCCTGGCCAAACTGCGGACATCAAGCGCATCATTACCAACTGCCAACATTGCAATGAAAGGAGACCAACTCAGAGGCGTGAGCCTCTCATGACTACTCCACTTCCACAGGGACCCTGGCAACGAGTTGCCATGGACTTATGTCAGTTTAAAGGCAAGGACTTCATAGTCATTGTTGATTACTACTCTCGGTGGATCGAAGTTCTTAGCCTGGGTTCAACCACTAGCCGAGCAGTCGTCAGTCGTGTCAAGGACTGTTTTGCTCGATTTGGGATTCCAAAAGAAGTGGTCAGCGACAATGGTCCTCAGTTTGTTGCCTCAACTTTTAAGGACTTTGCCGAGCAGTACAACTTCAGCCATGTCACTGTTAGTCCCCACCTGCCATATGCCAATGGGGAAGCTGAACGTGCTGTTCAGACAGCAAAGCACCTGTTGGACCAGCCAGATCCATGGTTAGCTCTGCTCACGTACCGTGATACACCAATTGCTGCAACTGGGTGTAGTCCATCCCAGTTGATGATGGGACGCCATCTCAGGACAACTCTTCCAGTATTGCCATCAACACTAGAACCAAGATGGCCTGAACGAGAGACCGTTCTTGAGAAGGATCAAGCTGTGAAAGCAGCTTATGCCAAGAACTATGATGATCACCATGGTGTGAAAGCATTACCACCCTTGCCAATAGGCCAGAAAGTCACCATCAAGACGGACAATGAAAAGGGTTGGTCACAGCATGGTACCGTGAAAACAGCAGCTGACACGCCACGATCGTACATCGTGCAGACACCTTCTGGTGTGAAACGCAGGAATCGTCGCCATCTGCAGCCTGCACCTGCAATGCCTATACCTGATATGAAATCTCAAGATATTCTCCGGGAACCAGAACCTGTCCCTGATGCTTCAGTGACTGAGCCCGTTCCTGAAACACCCCCAGAGAATACTCCAGAGACTGTCAAATTACAGGCCCGACACCTGTAAAACTGAGACAGTCTACAAGAGTTTCATGCAAACCAAAAAGGCTTATTGAAAACTGCTGAACTTGTTAGATTGTCTTACTAAATGTCCTATATACATATATCTTTAACAAACATTTTCCTTTCAGGATTATGAGAGACTTTTAAAGTGTCATTTCTATTATGAGTAATACTCAAGTGTCCTTTAGTTTCAGAAATCGCAAAGACTTTGCTACAGACAAAGGACTGTCATATATAACGTAGCCTCTAGTTTATTCATTATAAACTGTCTAGTTATATATATCTATTATAGATAAAGAAAAAGTCAAATAACCAGTATTGTTCCCAACTTGCCAAAAACTTTACAGTATTTTACAGTATTTTCTTTATCTCAAAAGGGGGGAGATGTCATATTCCTATATACCTATGGCTGTACACTCTATGCTTACACCACGCTCTGGGGGGTGGAGTAACTATCTGATACTACCCAAGGTTGGTATACTACCCAAGGTTGCCGTATACTACCCAAGGTTGACATTTAGACTAATCAGATTGTCTCTTATTAAACCACATTTGAAGGTTTATAGGAATAGGGAAACCAAGTACCAGTGAAAGGAAGTCAAAATTACTCGGTAAGGCTTGGAAAAATTACTGCCCGCGGCCAGGGCCTTGGGCAGTAATTTTTCCAAGCCTTACCTCGTAACTTTGACTTCCTTTCACCGGAACATAGTTTCCCTCTATTATTGTTTTGTGTTGTGAGACCTAACAGCTATGTTGTGAAACCGAAACTAGGGGAATACACACACTGCATTCTACAGCATCATGGTGTCTGTCTTCTTCCTTCCTCACTCCCACAAATAAGACAAAATACAGCACTCAACACTGCCTGCTGTTATATTCCCACTGCCTGTTATCCACTGTCTTTTGTCATTTGCTCAATGAGATCTGCCCACTGCCGTCTGCCCACTGCCTGTTACCCACCGCTTGCTGCCCACTGTCATCTACCAACTGTCATCTATGAATAGGCCACTGCCTGCACTGCCTGCTGCCCATTCAAGCAGTAACTGCTCTAGAGGTCACTAGCCACGTCCACAGTATGCTATGCTGGACGTTGGATCATTTCCCAGTGGATTGATCTGGAATGTGTTTGTTTATGCGTGTTGAGCTCACCTTTATGAAGACGTCGGTGTCGTCGCTGTCTGCCAGGATGTCCTCGCGGTAGATGACCTCCAGGTTGCCCACACTGTCCTCGATGTAGTAGCTGTAGGTGTCCACCTGTTGTTTGACGGTGCCTGCAGAAAACACCAGTCTGTATACTACTACCCTCTGAGGGATGCTAACACAAGTCTCAATACAGTACCGGGATGCTACGCTTCATCGCCAGCACGCTACATTTTTTTTCATGCAGTACGCTACGTTTAGTAACCCCAAATGATTTAATTAAGTTCAAGGTGACTAAATTATGAAATAATCTAATGCCAACCTCTCAGGTACATAGCGGATACCATCTCAAAAAAGTTTCCCCATGGAAACTGTGGCAGACATACCTGTAGTACCACCTCTCATCAAACCAGCGTGCCAACAACTCCTCCCCCAATATTCATTGTGTATATATATAATCGCCAACTTACCTCTGTAGTACCATCCCTCATCTCAGCAGCGTGCCAACACCTCCCCTCTGTATTTATTGTATATATATAATCGCCAACTTACCTCTGTAGTACCATCCCTCATCTCAGCAGCGTGCCAACACCTCCCCTCTGTATTTATTGTATATATATAATCGCCGACTTACCTCTAGTACCAGCCTTTGTCCGATCAGCATACCGACACCTCCCCTCCCAGTATCTATTGTGTATATAAAATCGCCAACTTACCTCTGTAGTACCATCCCTCATCAGACCAGCGTACCAACACCTCTCCCACCCCCTATTTATTGCATATAAAATCGCCAACTTACCTCTGTAGTACCATCCCTCATCAGACCAGCGTACCAACACCTCTCCCACCCCCTATTTATTGCATATAAAATCGCCAACTTACCTCTGTAGTACCATCCCTCATCAGACCAGCGTACCAACACCTCTCCCACCCCCTATTTATTGCATATAAAATCGCCAACTTACCTCTGTAGTACCATCCCTCATCAGACCAGCGTACCAACACCTCTCCCACCCCCTATTTATTGCATATAAAATCGCCAACTTACCTCTGTAGTACCATCCCTCATCAGACCAGCGTACCAACACCTCTCCCACCCCCTATTTATTGCATATAAAATCGCCAACTTACCTCTGTAGTACCATCCCTCATCAGACCAGCGTACCAACACCTCTCCCACCCCCTATTTATTGCATATAAAATCGCCAACTTACCTCTGTAGTACCATCCCTCATCAGACCAGCGTACCAACACCTCTCCCACCCCCTATTTATTGCATATAAAATCGCCAACTTACCTCTGTAGTACCATCCCTCATCAGACCAGCGTACCAACACCTCTCCCACCCCCTATTTATTGCATATAAAATCGCCAACTTACCTCTGTAGTACCATCCCTCATCAGACCAGCGTACCAACACCTCTCCCACCCCCTATTTATTGCATATAAAATCGCCAACTTACCTCTGTAGTACCATCCCTCATCAGACCAGCGTACCAACACCTCTCCCACCCCCTATTTATTGCATATAAAATCGCCAACTTACCTCTGTAGTACCATCCCTCATCAGACCAGCGTACCAACACCTCTCCCACCCCCTATTTATTGCATATAAAATCGCTAACTTACCTCTGTAGTACCATCCCTCATCAGACCAGCGTGCCAACACCTCCTCCCCTACTTTGAGCCGGGACCGTGTTGTCCGCATCTCCATGATAATCGATGTCTCTTTTTGAGCTGAAAATATACAGCAATAATTGTAAAAGAAACACCACAGTATAATATGCCACAGGAATAATCAGATAAATCTATGATCAGGCAAGCTATTTTTATTAAATGATGGAAAATATTGAGATCATGATTTTTGAATGGGTTATTCTTTATTCTATTAATGTGTTCTAGAAAAATGTAACCTGTCGATTATTCTGGACATAAACGATACTTTCTTTCCTCTTCAGTCAAATCACTGAACTATCAAAATATCATTGCTATATTGAACTATCAAAATATCATTGCTATGTGACAACATAGAAATTCCCTGAAAGCAGTTTAAGACTTGATGACTTACATATGAGAATTCCTTTAGCTCCACTAGATACGAGGATGTCGCCTTTCTCTTTATCCAGTGCTATCTCCACGCTCTGGTCTTCCACCCACTGCTGTGTCCGGTTATCTTTCCTCTGCTCAGACAGATGGCTATACTTTAGTTGGATATCATAGATTTATTATCAACTGATTCCAGATGGCAGAACTCTGGAGTGTCAAGGTAAGAGTTCCAGGAAGTTGTCACAAGGCTGTCAGGCCAAATGACAAGTTTGTAAATCGATGTAATTTCTGGGACACTCATTGAGATATTCCAGATTTCTGATATCTGTGCCCTGCTTCCCTAGTATCATCATTTACCGATTTTCGGTGGCAGAATTCCAGAGTTTCGAGGTGAGGGTTCGGGAAGTTGTCATGAAGCACAGTGACACAATTTCTGGAACACTCACTAAGAAATTCCGAAATTCAAACATCCGTTCTCAATGTTTCTACAGTAAACTACATGCATGATTTAGTGTATCAATGAGTAAATATCCTTAGTATTCTAGACATATATAAGTTCAATGTCACACCTCTCAAGATTCAGGTGCAAGTAAAAGTACATAATCATACAGCAGTAGATATTATTAGGTAACACAACCCACCCCCGGTCAATATAATTCGACACAGGAAGGGTTTTAGTGAGGAAAAAGGTTAACCTGTATCAGTGAATTAATATTCATAATTAAAAGTTTACCTTCAAAAGAGCCTCCAACTTCAATGCTTGTTTCTTCAACTTCTGCAAGATACAATATGCATAACCCTTCAGTTTAGAATGAAAATAAAATGACTTATGTGAACTACTGTACTGAACTAAGTATAAAACGACACACTTCAGTCCTGTTCAAACAAAAAAATCTGTAACTGGTATAAAGAGAGGAGTCAGATGGAAGAGCGGCTGCCAGCTGAGTCCAATCATCTACGTAATTCACCTACAGTTGTCTCCAATATCATACTTCTTTTTAATTTACCTATCCAGAAATATGAAAGGTCATACCACTCCCCTGCCTGATTTCCTCAGGTTGGAGAGTGTCACAATAGTGCAACATCATGGCTATGAGGATGGTTGCTATACTATGCTGTTCATGGAACATTGGTTACTTCATACTATAGCAACTGGTTTGGATCTGACGGAAAACTGTCATTTTCAAGGTAGCATCAACTGTGATAAGAGTGTGTTGCCACGTCTCAATAAGAAAACCCCAATAAGAACTAACAAAGAAAACAAGGAAAGGCATTTCTTGTTTTTATCATGGCTATATTAAATGAGAAGCTAGGAAGTGACGATGTTTACCCTTTGCGTGCGTTTCTGTTCTCGTTGCATCTCCTCCAGATGTCGCTGCCAGCGCTCCAAGCGGATCCTCTCCTGCTTTATGGCGTCCGACTCCTCCTCTACCGGCTGCGAGTGCTCGGATGGAGCTTCAGATGGAGCTACAGATGGAGCTACAGATGGGGGAAGATTAGAACAGATATTGTGTTATAGAGGTGGCCATCTTATTCCTGACACCACACAAAACACCAGGTGGCGGGTGCAGTTATCAAATGGATGTATCTTCCCAGGCTTGTCATGGAGGGGTTTGAGCCACGTCTCATGATTATCAATGGATTACGGCACTTGATTACAATTTCATGGGGGATGATAGTGGAACTAGCAATCACTCTGTACCCTATAACAGCTCATTAAAAGATAGACAAGCAGAGGATGTCTACTGCTGAAGTGGAATATGTGGCATAATGATAAAAGTTACAGGCATGAATTCTCCTCAGATTTCCTTTGATCAAATAAATGCCCATTTGGCCGTCAAGGAGTTTAGAATCCCGGAAAATTACCATGCCTGAGATTATAGATGACAATGTTGAATACTCAGAGATTACGGCCACACATACACTAAAGCAGTTACAATTGTTTATGTATAGAGGTTGTGAATATATTAGGAATAATATTGATGTAATATTGCTCAAGGGAATTTTCGCTGTACATATGTCACAGTGGAAGAACTGCCAAGAGCAGACAGATATTGCTCTTTGAAATCTAAAAAAATATAGTCCAGCTTACCTGGAGATGGCGACCTTGACCTTGATGGTGACCTATCCGACCTGGAAAAGTTAAACATGATAGTAATATCAGGTTTGATTAAAATAATCAACATCCCACTCTCCGTATAGGATATAAAAAGTAACGCATCCTCTAAAACTAGTGAGAGAAGAAATGGAATCCAAAACAATGATAAACCTCGGGATCTTATTTTAAGTTTTGTTGTGCCAAATTCAAATGAATTCGTAAAATTATGACCGATTACTCGTTGGTAAGGTGTTCAGCAAACAATCCAATACATTCCTAATTGTGAGATTCTCTTTGGAAATGATCCAAGTACACAAATTATTGGTATAGGTAACATACAGAGATCAGCACATACCAACAACCACATGTAAGCAAGACCAAGTGACATGCAATATCACATTGCCAGTCAGGGCATGCAAGTCAAAATAAACTAGTGATGAATCTAAGCCCTGTTTTGTTAGGTGTTTGGGCCAGTCAGACAGATAGTGAACCAGGCCATCATGCTTGAGCAAAATAACCTTCAAATAAAAGTGAAAAAAACTCATTCCTTTTCACAATGTATGTGCAGAAATTCTCGTCTTTCTATTGTGGGATGCACGTAGAAATCATAATGTGATGCACCAGTGGACTTTGATAAGTTTCTAGCCTAATGTTGTTGTTATTATTGTTGTTGTTGCTGCTGTTGGACAAAGGTGGGATAGGAGGAGCTAGGGGACTGCACCGGGCAGCTGGCATGCAGGCAGGGTGACTACTGCAGTGCGACGTGGCGAAATCCTGCACAAACCTTGCATGTGTCACACTCGCCGTGGATCGTGGAGGCGAGACTCTGCCCGAACCAGGGTGTGACTTGGACAAAGACGACTCCGGCCTAGACCTGGATCTAGAGTCGGAATTCGACCTTGACCTTGTCCTAGTCTTGGTCTGAGTTGACCTTGACCAAGACCTTGTTTGTGACCCTGATCGTGACCGGGATCGCGAACTTGACACTGATCGGATGGTGGTTCTAGATCTGGATTGTGTCCTTGACCGGGACTCTGACCTAGATCTCCCTCTTGAATTTGACCGTGATCTCCCTCTTGACCTTGGTCGTGACCTAGACATATTGCTGGCTACTGACCCAGAGCCTGAACCATGATTAGGACTTTCTCTTTTCTTACTATTCGTCCCTGATTCTTTCATTTGGACCTTTACTCTTTTCTCATCCTCACTGTCACTGAGCGCGCGACTAGGTAGAAAAGAAAAAATAATCGACATGTAGCAATATCGGGACACACTTTGATTTATTAAAAAAAGACAAGGCTAGCTACTGCCATTTTTAACATGAATGATATTATCAGGTAGTGATTGTTGTGCTTTCGAATAGTGCCTTACAGAGAAAAGATCTTAATCTGGTTCGGAAATTTAAAATGTCTGTAGAATGAAATGCATGTAAAGTAAGTATATGGCGAAGCGTTTGCAGGATCACCACGATACCGTACATGGTGCATGGTACATGATAAGAAGGGAGCCTTTAAAGGTAAAAGAATTGTTTTTTTCTTTGTCTTTCCAAAATAAATCATGGTTGTAAGAACTAAACTGCTTTTCCTCTCTTGCATACCCTTTCAAGGTCAGGCAATGTCAAAGGTAAAACTGCGAACAGTAAACACATACAGTATCTCATGCTAAACTATGAGGCGGCAACTATGAGGAATACCACATTGTTATCAATAGCACAACCTGACCACGCTGTAAATGCTAAAAAAGACGAGATGGGGAGTCGCAGTATTTTAACAGAACGAGGCCTCATCGAGTTGTGTAGCATGTATATGCATGGTAGGTTGTTCTACATTTATTATATACCCGAATTTATTCATATTCTAACATAAATTGGCATAAAAACCATGTTTTAGTGAAAGTCTACACTCCGCCAACATTTCAACGTATAATAGCGTACGAAACAGGGTGCAGTACAGAATTCATACTGTGGAGAGCAGCAGTATGAAAAGTACTGCACGGGTATATAATGATATTACATACCTAGTATCCTAGCAGTCTCTCTAGTTCTATCATCCAAAGGCTAATATATACTATGACCATAAGCTAAAGGAATTTTAGGCCACTCGAAAAGCTAGGCTTCCAGCAAGGTAAGTTTTATTTGTCAAGCTGAATATAAATAATGTCTAATTTAACAACACATATCACTGTTCTTTTATTCATGTATAGACATAAACGTCTTGCAAGTGAACATCTGCAATATAGAACGACACGGCAAGGCGTCTAAATGAATGAATATGAGTTCAACTAATCACAAGAACTTGTCACTGAATTAGAGAACGAACAAGGTAATGAGAAAGAATACCGCGATTTTAGTTTTAAGAAAAAAGAATTATTCAGGAACTTGAAAAGAAAAGAATCGGTAGTCCTATGATGCCATGCTGAGCACAATGCACTGCTCTTCAACCACCACGTTACTCTAGCTGCGCCTATGAACCTATGTTGGATACAGTCTGACTGAGTGAACAACCTGTATGGTATTCTGATATGTAGTGCTTTCTTCCCCATGTGTACATGTAAAGGCATCCTTCGTCTTTCAGGTAAAAGTAACAATACTCAGATACATAACACACAGTAATTTCTCAATGTACCAAATGCAGATTTATATCGAACACCAATTATAATGCAACAGACCAATTAGTTTTTCGGGAGTATTTCAAGCAATTAACATTTCCAAAAATAAAGCTGATGCTTGATGATTATATAAATGGAGGAAAAGTGAGCCCACTGAAACGGCAGATACCCATGGTCAAAACACTATTTCCAGATGCTGGTGTTCAGACTATATGTAGTTCGAGATTATATAGGTTTCATTCCCAAAGCTTTGAAATACATATTTTTTTATATTCTCAACAACTGTCATCGCAACTTAATGACAACCATATTCAGAGAAGATTGATGTAAATGTACACTTCACCAATAACAATGAGACCAAAAACAAAATTATAGCCTCAAACCCCCATAGCTTAAGTGCTGAGCCTCCTACTTAATATCATCAGGAAATGGTGTTCGGAGCATGGCTAATAGTCGTTTCAGTGGGCACACTATGGCTCCCTATTGATTTTATAGCGAGTTTATTGTCTATAGAACCCTTACTTGACATTCCCAGATATTGAGAGATATGGGAGGCCAATAAACTTCTCACAGTATCTCTGCCAACAACATTATTTACCATCCGTAAGATATAAAATTGGTTTGTATAAACAATGTGTCATAATTCTTTACATTAGTTTTTTTTCTGGACTCTCTCAGTGAATTGTGTACTTACTCAGGCTCCTTGGGTGACAACTCCTGTATGTATCGGACGAGGAACAAGTATCGCAACTTGCTTATTTTCACAATATAGCTCCTCAGGAAGTGATCCTGTAAGAACAGTTGTATCTCACTTAAATATATCAAACATTATATAGTAATCATCATTTTATAACAAGACAGGAACATTAACCTCTATAACCCAGGGATGTCAGTTAGGATCAGGAAACAAGTGGAAACATTTTTCCTGTGAAAATTATTGCCTTGAGAGACACCAAGAAAACATGCAAAACACTTCGGTATTGGCCATGAGAAGGTTTAGAGGTTCAAATCTATGTTTTGTGTGCGTGAATGAGGCTCAAAACATATTTTCGTTTTTTTTAGTTTTTTTTATATATAAAACTAGCGGTTTCGTCGCGTCAGCCTTTGTAGTCCGCCCCAGCCGTTGCCTTCTTCGCTCTAGTTTGACAGCCCAAATACAAGGACGGCAATCTTCTATCATTCTGTTATCTACAGTGAGATAGGTGCCAGATAAGATAGAATATATCTTTTCTCTATATATCTCAAAACAAAAGCAACAAAATAGTCGAAGAGGATTCTGGGCAATGGCTGAGAATGCCTGTAGAATATGATGAACACATTCGGATGACTATGATTAAAAGAAATGAAATGTTGATGCAAAATGAATAAAACTTTGCTAGATCAAAAGAAAAAAAGCTCCATGGAAGTGGTGATTGGTGTACTCACCTTCTGGCCGGTGTAGAGCACGACGGTGAAGTACTTGCTCCTGGCGGGGATGGTTCTCGGGGTCATCTGCACGATGCCCGGCACGTAACACTCCATGTTGGTGTCCTGGTTCACCACCCGGGCCAGCACGTAGTCGCCCGCCTGTGAGAAAAGATGTAGCCCGAGTCTAAGTCAACCTGTGTGTAGAGTCAGGCTTGATCCCCACTTGGCCATATTTGGTGCCGATCCCCACTCAGGCCTTAATCGGGTCGCTGTTATTATGGAGAAACCAAACAAGAGTTGGCCATGTTGTTGTTTATCGCACGACGGCAAGATTGCGTATTACTGCGCGAGGCGAAGCCAAGAGCATTAATACGCGATCTTGCTGGAGTGCGATGAACAATAACACAACTAACTCGAGTTTGGTTTAGAATTTATCCTACCCAGGCCGTCTAAATTACTTCTACATTAACAAATGACGTAATTTGTCAAGTGTATCCCACTAGAGCGATATTTTTCATTTTTCTGAACTCCAGACCGAATACAGTGACCCAATGTTAAGCCTATGGAGTTTTTTATTAGGGGTAGGATAAAACCCTGATCTGAATAGGGACCGAACATGACCTGAGCAGGATCAGGACATAATTTGGGTAAATGGAATCAAGCCTTTACACCCCTCCAAGCAGTGACCCTCACCATAACACATTCATTGTGATTCAAATTGTTACAAATTTTACAGGGATTAAGTGGAATTATTTTCATATGGAATCTGCTTCTTCAGAGAGACTGGAAAAAGAAGAGGATAACAGATCTCAGTCATGAAGAGAGAATGATGTACCAACGAAAGAAATGAGAAGCAGGGAGCATGTTGAGTGCACTCCCAGTTTAAAAAAATATTTAAAAAAACATCTGTCCTTTGAATGCTTTTAGATATCTTTGGGCTTTAAAAAATAACAGCATTCAAATCATAGTTGATATTCATTTCCCCAGCCCCTAATCTTTGAACAGATTAGTCAATGATGACCTGAAATGTATTGAGAAATGTCATTCCCATTTTGTCTGGAGTGTGGCACACGATGGTCCAGGGATGAAAGTTAGGACTGATGAAAAAAATCAAAATTTAAAACCCTTAAAAAAAGCATTTATAACATTATTTTGGAACATAATGGCTATGAATCTCTCTCCATATATACTTATTTCTCTGGATTCAAATCTTCAAATCTTAGTATTTGAAAAGATAAATGTGAAACTAAAAGAGATGCCACTCTAACATTGCGGTGCTGTCAGTGTGTAGGAAATGAATTCAGAATACTGTCATTTGTTGGCAAACTTGCATCCCTGATAGTTTACCATTTTACCCCAAGTGGAAACATGTGCTCGTGACTCACCGAGAGGTGGGGCACGCTGATGGCCCCTGACATGGGGATGACGAATCGGGTCGGGACCTTCTCTTTGCCGACTTCATCGTACTCGACGACGCAGTGCCTCATGTCCGTACACCGAATAACCGAACCTGTCAACCAAACACACAGCATGTTACAAGAGTTGTTTAATCATACATTGGCGTGTAATTGTAAATTACTATTAATTCTGCGCCTGGCTGCCCTCATAGTCCTTACATACTACTCAGTCGTTTAGTCGAACATAACTCAGAACTATAATCGAACCATTTCCAACGGTCACGTGTCGTGCCCCGGTGGTCAGTTCGCTTACAATCACTGAACCTACAGGACGTTTCTTTACCCACCCACGCCTCTATTCTCCTATACTATAAAATGTCACTGTTATATCGGCATCTTAATTGTATTTCCCTCTAAATGGGTCAACTACCAATTGTAACCAATTGTCATTATTTATACAACTGTCTTGTATTTTATCCTTATCCAGTGTCTACACTGTTTTACTCCACATGTGTGTCATGTTGTATTAAAAAATAATTTATCGTTTTAATAAATTATTTTAAGGCAGCCCAGGCTTTGTCATAATTAACGTTCCAGAGAACCCTGATGGTACATAGCGGCCATCAAAGATTTAAGCTTTTCCCATTTCAGTCAATTGTGTTCAATCTTTCAACAGGTAGCTGGTTTTCTGAGAAACAATATTTAATACCAATACACAGAATCAATGTTAAATTCAATACATATAAAAGTTATGATAGAAATCACGTGGATTTTAATTACACCTATTACCAGCAGTGATGCTACCTTGAATGAAGGAATGGTTGATTCCGAACCACTGCCGTTACCATAACGTGCTCTGGCTGTGACATCATAATGTCACTGCTATAGTGATTTCCCTGGTTTTGTTTGTAACAAACAGATAGTCAACAAATCTCACAAGATTTGTGTTTACGGGTGTTAGAAACTTCTTCATGTTTCCAAATTTATGAGATGTGGCGATATTATCTCTGAGTAAGCCAGAAGGCAATGGCTAGTGAACAGTTAGTAGGATGGGAAATTAATCAAGGTTTCACCAATAAAAGGCTCATCGGGCATCATAAAAATCACAAGGCTCCCAAGTATATTGACCTTAGAATTCAAGGTGCCTAGGAAACACATCAAGGTCTTATGGAGCACGTTTGGTGGAGAAACATGATTAATTAGATGCATTTCTCCTTCTCACTGACTGATAGGCTTCCTTGTAATAAATGACAAAAATACTATCGTAAGACTGGATGAGTTTTAATCTTGGCCACCATATACCACGACTGGAGTTTACTAATTGGAGTTGACATCCATTCTTTCGTGGGAAGTTCGAGTTTCATAGGCTTTCTCTACATAACAGGTTGAAAAAATGTAAGAAGATACTAAAATACACATTGTCTCTAAATTTCAGTAGAATTTTATTCTCGCAATGGAAGGTATAAGCCTTTTGACTTCAGCCGTTATAATTGTTATATACTTGTCTGCCTGTGCTGGTTTTTCTTTGGCTCGTCCAAACCTTTCTATATTTAGTATAGCATATTAAGCAGTGGCGCCTCTGGGCTTCACAACTTTAATTGATGATATATATAGAGAGAGACGTCTATGTGCACTGGAAGGTGATGACTACGAAACTCTACATTTATGCGGCACGTATCACTAAAAGCTGTTACAACTTTTTATTATCATATATCTAAAAATAAGATAAAAGGTGGCGGCTGTTTGAGATCTTTCATCCTGTAATTACGATCTAATGTTGTAGGCAAAGGGACGTAGTTGAAAGAAAATGGCATAACTACACGCTCAGTTACTGCGTTTTCTTAACATCATATACCTCAAAATTATGAAAAATCACCTATTTCACTTACTTCCAGCGAACCTGAACATTATTTATAAGTCATGCCAAGCAGCAGTTAGTATTTCATTTAAGTTCGTGCACAGGTACACAATAATTCAGGATTTATATCTACCTGGGTAGTAGAAGCCGTCGCCGTCGTAACGACCAATAATCCGCTGACCCCTCATCAGATCAAACACTCGCCGAAGCCTGTTCGCGCTCCCCTTCTTCTTTTTCTGAATAATCACAGAAAAAATACAAAAAAAAATAAATTTACACATCCCCAAATTCGGTACAATTCACACTGGATATAGAGTGTTTGCCCGTAGAGTTAACACTATGTGTTAATAATTGTTAGGTTCAAAGTGAAACAAAAAGAAACACAAAACTAGTGTGAAAGCCTTGTTGGGTACAGCACAACAGTGAAAAGCTACATCCCCAAATGCGGTGGACACAAGAGATAGTTTGTACACAAGTTTGAAAATATATATAACTACTACCAAAGACAGCTATGCACAGCAATATCTATTTTCACAACAGGAGGAATAAACCTAATAATCAATAACATCTTTTTACAATCCCAGGTGTTTCGTACATTATGATACTGATTAATTGATAGTCAGTGGAATTGGAGGCAATTAGATCTATATTTGACTGAATATTCTGTAAAGTCGATTCAAAACACACCAAAGAAAACTTCGCATGCAGACAATCCTATCAAAAGGTTTCCAGATTTCTACACAATTCATGCAAAGTAAATGCCTTCTATCTTCAGACCATTCTCGATGAACTCCATGCTTTGTGAGTGATACCAAAATGCCATTCACCACACTCAAAGACTCCATCCAGATTGCAGCAGTGATCCATGTTCAGTCGTGAAAATAACTAAATCATACCTTGGTCTTTCATTACACAGACACGAAGACCGCAGGCTGAAGAATGCAAAATGGAAGGGGCACTTGTTGACCCAGACTGAAGGATGAAACCTCAACTTGCATTTCTTGTGTGCGCGTGCAGCCTTACCTGCCGGGTTATGGATCTGCCCGAGGCAGGGCGGCCCGAAGCGGGGCGACTTCGCTCAGTGGACATCTGGAGTCGCATCATTAATACCAATATCTTTTTTTTAATTTTTAAAACTATAATAATTAAATAAATCATATCCACAGATCTTTCCTCTGGATATTTGTTGAATTCTTTTTTCAAGGCCTCTAGCATATGTGCTATCTATTATCTAATTATATGGCTTGAAATATTCCGTGCAAAGAGTGGACTTGCTGAGATCTGCATATTCCCAACTTATTAGCTGTCAGTTGAGGTTCAACAAAGCCACTCTCTTACCAACTAACAGTCTAAGTAAAACTATGGATATTTCAATGTGTTACATAAACGGTTGTGATATATTTGGATAAGAAAGGTTACTTTATTAACGAAATCTGCTTACACTCCATAAATTTTTGAGATTTGTTGAAAAAGTTAATCCTAAACCATAGGATGGACATCTTCATAATGTTTGGAAGGACGGTTCTTATAAGGGTATTGTTGATACAGATAAATACTTAATGAAGGGAAATGTATTCAAGTATTGTGGAGCTGCAAGTCTTCATCTCTATTTGAAAAATTCAGGATATCACAAGAAGTAAGATAACCGGCATCTCTACTCTGGCGAAGACAAAAGATTTCCCTCTTACAATGATTGAGTAATTCTTACACCTGGGATTTAATCTTAAAGAAGGAAAGATTTTGTACAAAAGTTAAATCAAAACTAATATTAAATCTTAATTTTTTTTACACACATATATATATATATATATATATATATATATATATGGCAGTTTCTTCCAAGCTTCCCCCAGTCGTATGGTGATTTCATTATAGGACTGGCATAGTGGTTTCAATTCTCCAATTGTTATTAACAGCGAAATACATTACCGCTTCACATGCATGCAACTACCTAGATACCTACAAAGGATTAGTAAATTACAAGCCTAATTATTCTCAACCTGGGGGAACCCTGAAAACACCTTTTTTTGGTTAGAATTTAGTGATATAAATTAAATAATGACAAATAACACAATGAGCCAGAACTGTCTAAAAGCTCTTTATTGCTATGCTCTACGAGTATTGTACACTATTACCGTGCTACATGGGTTCCAGGTACAGCACTAACAAGGAAACTACTCAAGAGATCAGCGACATCGGTGGATGATAGGGAAAGGTGTGATCAGGGGTTCCCCTTCGTGCATACATATTGAAATAACAACTATTGCTAGTTTCAGAGACGAACATGAAGCCAAATGAACAGTAAAATACAATATACAACTCCTACTGGTATTAACCCTTTCCTCACCGTTGATGATGCCCAGAGGCACTCAAGTGGATAATGCTAATAATGCTTAACGGCATCATTTTCCGATTTTTATTAGAATGTCATATATCTCAGCTGATTCGACATAGATCTTTATGATCTTTTATGAGATTATGTAAAAAGTCAATTATGAAGAATTTCTCATTTATCGCAATGGAAACATTGATAGAGAACTGTATATGTGGTGGAAAACACACCAAGTTCTCGTGCGCCTGCTACCGGGTCCAGTAAGGAAAGGGTTACGTGAAGAGTCTGTTCACAGAGCAACTTGAACTAGCTATTCCTACACATAATGTCTAGATGATATTACTAAGATAACATTACTCTTATATGTATTCATCAGCAGTATATATTAAATACAGATGTCCAAGAGGACACACTCCTTACGACCTCGTATAAAGATCAACTCTGCCCATAACAAGTCACAATAATAACTATGCGGCAACAAAATCTGGGCATCCTCAGTAACGCTTAAATACGCAAACCTCTCTAACATTACACACCAACTTAAGGCTAATGGGTATCTGCCTATAGCCATGCTCTTGGGGTTTCCCCTACCTGACTCGATTTATCTTCTTTTGAGATCTGCTTCTTTCTTGGCTAACACAATCGGAATTCACAGCGGAATGTTTATTATTTGTCTTTTTCAAATTTTTTTTTCAACATTTCTGTTGTATAGATCAATAACTTCTAATTCATTAGAGATCAAAACGACACTTCTACGTGGATATAAAGATTAAGTCGTAAGCATGACATGTACGAGTGATACGGATAAATATCAATAAATGAGTGATTGCTCATCGCCAACAAGATGAGAAAAAAGAAACGTATATAAAATAATGAAGAAAATATATAATAAAAAAATACGTGCACTCGATTAGGTATATAGATTATGCCTACTGCTCACAGCCAACACATATTTATCGATATACATATATGTATACATATGATCAGCAGTACGATAAACAACAAAAAACGGGCAGCAGTTTATTATAAAGTACGTCTAACGCCAATACGTGGCGTTAGACGTAAATGCTGGTCTCCATTCCATAATTGCATCGGCTCACAACTCCAAAGAACACTGGGTATATATAAAATGAAAGACAAACGTTCAGTGGGAATACTTGTGGCTTTCTCTGCTTATCACAGTACACTTGTTGGAAACTGCAAGTTTTGGGTATTAAGAGATGTGACTTTTACTATATATGACTAGGTACTAGGTGTATGTATGTGGTGTCTCAATACTGCTTTTTTGTTAATATATATACTGCATAGGATGCCCTTATCTTGCACAAAGTGCTGGCATCGAAATAATGCTGTAACCACAAATCAATGTGATCGATATCGATACTGATCGGTCAATGATTGTATATATGCGTGAATTTATCAGTACTGCCTTCTATGATATTGGGTTTGATTCAGCTTTGGGTCAGCATCCCTCCCGCTCCTCCGCATAACACGTGCGTTTTTGTAGATATGGGTTCTAGCGTGTATAGGTGAGATTGTGCCTGTCACACATACGTCTTGAAATGGTCACTTCTAGAGAATACTGATGAATTCTAATAATTTTTGAGGATGACTAAAGTACTTATTTTAGACACCTCTATTAATGCAATATCAGAAACATTTAGAATTATACACAAATTTCAGAAAGCCATGTTGTAAGCATCTTTTCTTCTCGCTTGACAAGCTGGCATCATTTCAAAGACACCCCTCTGAAATCGGTTAGATAATCAGGGTATTTTCAATATCCGAAACATGATCTGATCTTACGCAGTTGTAACGAATATCTATCTAATCCTTCAATTTTCACCTCCAATTTTTGTTTTGTTCTTTCACAGACCGCACCAATTTTTCAAAAGCCCTGTAAGCCTGAGCACAATTCATATTCACAGCACTTCACCCCATCACCTGTCTAAGCTGACAACGGAGTTAACAAACTAAGGCAATCAAGGCTCTACCTCGGAGCGACTGCTGCTACTGGCGACACTTCGCGCGTCGTCGTCCTTGTCGGCTGCAGCTGAGTTGAGCAGGTCATGGGCCTGTTTGATGTAGACCTGGGCCTGACGGATCTCTGACTCGAGCAGCACAATGTCGCGCTCCTGTACGGGCCAGCCGGCCTCGTCCAGTGCTGCGTCCAGCTTCTGTCTGTGTGCCGTGTATGACACAGGGCCATCCCCCAACCTGCAATAACCATACATAAACAGGGATTATGACATGACAAGACACGACACGGGGTCATCCCCCAACCTGCAATAACCATACATAAACAGGGATTACAATACGACAAGACACGACACGGGGCCATCCCCCAACCTGCAATAACCATACATAAACAGGGATTACGATACGGCAAGACATGACACAGGGCCATCCCCCAACCTGCAATAACCATACATAAACAGGGATTATGATACAAGACACGACACGGGGCCATCCCCCAACCTGCAATAACCATACATAAACAGGGATTACAATATGACAAGACACAACACGGGGCCATCCCCCAACCTACAATAACCATACATAAACAGGGATTACGATACGACAAGACACGACATGGGGCCATCCCCCAACCTGCAATAACCATACATAAACAGGGATTACAATATGACAAGACACGACACAGGGCCATCCCCCAACCTGCAATAACCATACATAAACAGGGATTATGATACAAGACACGGCACAGGGCCATCCCCCAACCTGCAATAACCATACATAAACAGGGATTACAATATGACAAGACACAACATGGGGCCATCCCCCAACCTACAATAACCATACATAAACAGGGATTACGATACGACAAGACACGACACGGGGCCATCCCCCAACCTGCAATAACCATACATAAACAGGGATTACAATATGACAAGACACGACACAGGGCAATCCCCCAACCTGCAATAACCATACATAAACAGGGATTATGATACAAGACACGGCACAGGGCCATCCCCCAACCTGCAATAACCATACATAAACAGGGATTATGATACAAGACACGGCACGGGGCCATCCCCCAACCTGCAATAACCATACATAAACAGGGATTAAGACACAAGACATGTCACGGGCTCATCTCCCAACTTGCGAGAACCATACAAGAACACAGATTACGATACAATAAGACACGACACAGGCCCATCCCCCAACCTGCAACACTAACATATAAACAGGGATTACAAGACCACAATAGATGACATGGGGCCATCCCCAAACCTGTAATAATCACACATAAACATGGATTACAATACGACAAGACTGGACAGGGGCCTATCTCCCAACATGCAATACCATATGTAAACAGATATTACAAGATGAAAAGAGATGACACAGGCCGATGCCCCAACCTACAATAATCACATGTAAACACGGATTAAAATACAAGAAACAACGCAACAATTACTCAAAAGGTGCAATTCATATCAGTAGAAGATATAAAATCATGCGTAAAGTTTTGTGTTTTGAATTCAGCATAGTTAACAGAGCTTCGTAGCCCCAACTTCATAACTAGCTTTATAACTACTAAAGTCTGCATAGAATGCTCACAAACTAAGGGGCCTCTTCCACTGGGCTGTCATTAATCTGATTTCACTAGGAATCTACCTTAACATGCTTATAGTGTACTAACCCACCGGCCCATTTACCACAGGCGGCCATACGGGTGCTGCCAGCTGGTGACAGCTAATATATTGGGTTACCTATGAAATACAGATTATTGGAAATCACTACTAGCTCTTTTTTGTTATTGTTTTAAATCATACTCACTCATCTTTGAGGGAATCTGGGAGGGCATTCCACACGATGGCGTCAAGGCGTCTGGAAAAATACAAGTGAGAAGATATAAGAATTTGTGTATGTATCGCCCCGGGACGAAACGCAAATAAATATGTCATTTATTCCTATATGACTGATTCAATGCACATGAAATTGAATTATTCTCTTTACAGATGCCTATTTGTGAAGTTCTGTCCAACATTATTTTTCCAACGAATTTCCCTAGAGCAGTGAACTATGGACTACCGTAAACAAGGAGTTGTTGACCTATAGTAATTCACAAGCGCAGGGATCAGGAGATTGACACTTACTTTCGGTAGCGGGCCTCTGCTTTCTCTACTTTGCCGATGTATGCTTTCAAATCCACACCTTGTGGATTAACAATCCGAATCTTCTTCCGGTTCCCAGATGCATGAGCAATCGGTAGAATCTGTTTAAATAAGAGAAGGAATGAATTAGATTTGGACGGGTTACATTTCTAGGTGAAATCTATTCTAGGCGAAATTTTGACCTAAACTGAGACTTAAAATGGCCTTCTCAACCTTTTTTGACAACTTAATTTCTCCTCGGATCTCAAGAATGACTCCTGAGAAATAAAAATAATTCCCGAGTTCCTTAAAAACCTGGAAGAATGTAATCCCTGTTAGGTCAGAAAGGGTGACTGGCCGAGCGTATTGAGATAATCTAAGATAGATCTACGTGGGGCCTGAAGGACCGTATACAGGAATCAGGGATGTTGGTTGGGTAGAAAAAATGAAGAGTTAAAATATTTTGCATGTGGAATTTGCTGCCTCAGAGAGACTGTGGGGACGTGGAAAACACATCGGTGTAATCCACACAATAAGGCTGAGGGTCTGGAAAGAGGTCCACACCACTATTTTATTGACGTAATTGAGACTCAATTAATAATATTTTAGATGAAGAAATTTTTTTTTGGTACTGAAAACGAAAGAGCGGAATTCCACTAAAAAGTGGGAAGCTGCAATCTCTGCAGTGACTTACGTCGTCAAAGACTTTGGAGAGTACATGCTTGTTGAGGATGGGCACGTAGGTGGGCTCGTGTGGGATGAGCGTGGGCGCCAGCGCATCAAGGATGGTCAGCTTCAGAGCGTTGAGACCATTCCGCGCCAACCACTTCTTTGACGACATTAACATCGGACTGAAAACACACAGGTGCAATTACATTAATTTTTTTAATAATTTTTTTTAGGGGACAGACTTAGCCTCGTCTTACATCTGCAATTACATTAAAGGTGGAATTCCATTTATATGATTTAGTGGCGATAATGTTTGTGGCATGTTCCCAAATTCCGGTCCTGCTCTTCTCTTGGCCGATGCATATGCAGCCATTCCACTTACATGACTATGACATGACCAACACTCACGGCAAGATCGCCACTAAATTCTTGTGAATGATATTCCACCTTAAGCAACCAAATTTACGTTACATAAACATAAAAGTGAGCTAGATACAATCAAATTAACCAGAAAGGGTTTTATCTGGTACATCAATGTACGTAACAAGGTGTGAATCATTGATTTTAATGAAAATCTATGGTTCAGACTTTTCATTATAATCAATATTGATTATTTTAGAGGGAATATGTCCTTTCATTCATGTCAAAACCATCGTGACTTAATCCAAATATCATCAACAAATTATTTACTAGAGGATTCTTACATGCTTAAGTATGTCATAGCTCTTGTAAAGCTTTTCTGTAAAACTGTTTTTTTAATTATTGAAGACTTCATCGCTATAACATCGTAGAGCTCAGTTCAAATGTTGTTCAAAATAAGCGGGGAGATAGACTTACTCAAGTAACTTCTTCTTCCGTCGAGCACGTTTCTGAAGTTTTCTTTCATCTTCTGAAATGTTTCATGATATATCGTTTACATGAAGTGCAATGGCTATAGGTATATGATAATGAGTGTAGCAGTAATATGTAACTATGGAGTGTTCGGCTATAGGTATATGATAATGAGTGTAGCAGTAGTATGTAACTATGGAGTGTTCGGCTATAGGTATGTAATAATGAGCGTAGCAGTAGTATGTAACTATGGAGTGTTCGGCTATAGGGATATGATAATGAGTGTAGCAGTAGTATGTAACTATGGAGTGTTCAGCTATAGGTATATGATAATGAGTGTAGCAGTAGTATGTAACTATGGAGTGTTCAGCTATAGGTATATGATAATGAGTGTAGCAGTAGTATGTAACTATGGAGTGTTCGGCTATAGGTATATAATAATGAGCGTAGCAGTAGTATGGAGCTACGGAGTGTTCGGCAACAAGTACATATTAATTCTGGTGTTACTGAGTCTGAGTCAAATGGAAATCTCACCTTCGGCGTAACGCTGTTGGCGCGCCCATTGCTTGTCAAACATGTCCTTGGTTTCTGGTAGCAGCCATTCCTTGTCAAAGTGCCCCGAGCTGTTGAGTGTACGCAGCAGACTCGTCCGTGTGTGACCTGTACAAGTCAGATTTACCATCTTGTAATGTGTGCTGGAGGTACGTGGGGCAGGCGTGGCATTTGGAAATAACTAACAAAACTTAAAATGGCTGTCGGGGGTTCTGAAGCCAGCGTTTTCAGCTATTCTAAATGAATATCTAGCCTCAGTTGAGAGCTAAAATGACCTTATTTATTTTCTCCATGGATCTACATTGATCTCGAGAATGACCATTAGCCTCAAAAAGACCAGACAAGCCATCGATGGTCATGGAAAATAAAGAACCAGCAGGTTATAAGAGCACTCTTATGTCCTACACAAAACTATTTGCACTCAAATAAGCCCTATCTAAGCATTACGCTGCAATCAGTAATACACGAAGATCTCGAGGGAAACCAAATCCGCTGAACGTTTGAATGAATACCAGTTACTAGTAAAGGCAATATGGCATTTCTAACTGGAATATGGAACTTCTTTCTGACAATGATGCTTGTAAAAAGTCTTAATATGGATATGACAGTGATCGTGTGAAGGTTATCTAACATGCATAAAGGCTTGATTCCATTCACCTGAATCAAGTCGCGATCCTGCTCGGGCCATGTTTGGTCCCTTTTCAGATCAGGGCTAATCAACCCCCCGATAACGACCGAGTGGTGATCGGCACCAAATCCCGTCAAATGGACTCAAGCTTTAAAGGCGAGGCATCAGGAATCAGAGACTAAGTCATTCCCGTGACGATTCTTATGCAAACATGCCAAAAATACACCCTTACACCAACATGCGCCTTATATGTACATTAATCTGATACATATCTCCATGGGAATGCTTCAAAACTCTTACTTTGATATAATAAAATCAAATCCATAATTAGAGCTCTTCGTCAAACCATTAAGCAAATAGCCAACAATCTTGTATTCATGCAAACCACTCAATAAAACCTAGCATAGTAGCAGCAGGTTTTGGCAGCCAAAGTGAGTCCAATGAAAGGACAGATACCTGTGCTCAAAACATTTCGGGATCCTGATACATTCTACTAAATATTTTGACTATGTGTGGTTCGAGACATGTCTCATTCTCCAATCTTTTAAATGCATAATTTTGATACACTCAAAACTGTCATCGTTATTTATGGACAAACCTTTTCAGGGAGAATTGTTGTAAAGCACACTTCAATCGTAGTAAATGAAACCAAAATCGAAATTGTAGCCTTAAACCCCTATAGCTTTAGCACTAAGCCTCGTTCTTAGTAGTTTCCGGAAATGGTGTTCTGAGCACGGGTATCTGTGGTTTCAGCAGGCTCACTTTGGCTCCCCATTGACATTCTCAAAACGTGATTCAGAGGAAGCAGGTGTGTATGTTAGGCGCCATGGACATGCTGTTAATGCTATCCTATCGGTGGTTTGTTGAAGCCTTCTATCAGAAAAATCTATATTTTTGTGTACCTGCTACACTAGTATTGCTTCCAGATCTAGATGAACCTGAAAAGAATCGAGGAACATTTGAAATGGGTAATTTCTTAGATCTTAATCATAAAGGGTAAAAATTCACACCCCCAAGCCATAGTTCACACACGTGAGAAGGGACAGACATGTCAGAGCTAAGGATCTTATCAAAACCACCAGAGGAGTGGGGACTGAGTTGACTTATGTTTCACACATTCAGAGATTAAGATACCATTCTACATGGGTACTGAAAATTAAAAAAACTCCGGCAATCTAAGAAAGAAGTACTCTTTCCCTTATTGGTTCATAAAGGTAAACAAAAATCGAAAGGACAATTTGACTTTAGTTCACAAAGACCAGGATAATTGGCACAGAGCAAAGTGTTGATTAAGTTTTGACACCGTTTAATGTAATATGACTCAGAGACTATCTAATAGCCCACTGTTGGCTCGTAGTTTGTTAAGTTGTATTCCGGTATGTAAAGTTTAGGCAAGATTCATAAACTTGGCTTTGTACAAGTTACATGAAAAATCTACAGTCATGGGGGATTATTCAGTCTCCTAACAGAGGAATTAGAACACTCGCCCACACAGTGCAACAAGCCATGACAGGTCCCCACCAGCTGCGGCACGCTGCTTCAACACGTGACTTGGTGAGGCAGAACTCAAACTAGATTCACGAGGACTGAATCACTGACGCCCGTCTGTTATCCACCTAATACGGACTCTCCGTACTAAACCTATATCATTTACCAATAAAATACTTTAAATAGTTATGCAAAGCTCCCTATACCATATATTGTGTGTACGGCACCGGGTGCCGTACACTCGACCTCGCAGCCTTGGTTCGTAAACAATATCAAGCCGTATTTTGTCTTGTCTTGATGTGCGACCATGGTAAGGTTGTTATATATATATATATGATTACTGGTGCGGTGGAAATCAAATGAATTATCTTTTTGTATTTTGGATTGGTATAATTGGAACAGTCTATGTGTAACATTATCATTTGGCATGCTTCTTTATCTACGAAAAGTTCTTTACTTTAACTCTGAGGATATTTTAGGTGTTGTATGATGTCATTGATAGGCCTCAGTCCCAGGAAATAAAAGCTAGAGATTTGATTTAGTGTATCAGCAGTTAAAACCAGTTCTAGGTGTTAGTGTGGTAAATGCCATATACAGTCCTGCTGCTATATATTGAGTATACGTCTGCAATGTCACAAACACCAACTAATAATAATTTAAACAAACTTGGAGTCTGATATACAGGAATAAAAACATATTTCATTCACAAGGTGAACCTCCTATACACGGATTGCCCATTATTAAATGATATAACCTTCAGTTTTCCTGTTTAGAAGGTATTCAAATTATTTTCAGGAAGCAAATTATTTTGTTTAACATTGTATGATATTTAATACCTACAATGTTTGGCATTTCTCACTGTTGACAACTTTTCCATGACACCTATATTATGAATTCCTCATGAAAAAAATACAAAACGGAAAGTCTCTTGGTAATAATTTTGTCTAAAAGAATAATGTGGTGAAGAATTAGTAATTTGTAGAGATATAAATATTATCTTCAGAACGTCAGAATGTTCTTATTAAAATGCATAATTGAGCCAGACATGTACGGAATTCTGATAACAATGATTTCATTTGACAGACTAGTTGTCAATAGTGAAATGATAAAGGGTGAGCATGCGTGATCTCTACACGCTTATTGCGAGCATGCATATTTGCTTCACTCCTATTGCGAGCATGCGCAATTGCTTCACCCTTGTTAACAAGCTGCGTTCACGCACGGCTCGGAAGCTGGTTGTCTGCGCGTTCACACATGCGCACTCGTACACACGGTCGTACCTACGGTAGGCCAGGAGAGGGACGCAGGGTGAACAATCACTCTCCCTGCACATATCCGCATAAACTCGGTCGGTACAGCTGCATGGGACCATGATGAGTTAAAGAAATTGAGTAATTTTCCTCTATTGACAAATATTCATTAAATATGTCTGTAGCCACTATTTTGTTTACTGTATCAATATCGTCTCGATCCATGCTAAAAAGGAACTCCTTAATCTTAGCTTATATCACTTGAGTGAATCAAGACCCTATGCTACATTGGCAGGACACTATGGTTTTCATCACAGGGTAAACTGTGAACACTAAGCTACGTTGCATAACCTCTCAAATCCATTCTTTTCATTGCTCAAAGGTAACAGTGAATATGGAATAAACAATGCCAACCCTCCAGGTATATCACAGATATTTTTTTAAGGTGTATTACCAAGTTTCCTGATACAATAATAGCACAGTGTATCAGGATGCCACCGTAAGATCATGGGACACCGTAGGGTAATGTCCAATATTCAGAGCCTTTTTTTAAAATTGACAATAAT
This sequence comes from Alentia gelatinosa, assembly GCA_950022655.1. Taxonomy (NCBI): domain Eukaryota; kingdom Metazoa; phylum Annelida; class Polychaeta; order Phyllodocida; family Polynoidae; genus Alentia; species Alentia gelatinosa. Next base: position 47,833,838 of record OX465586.1, read on the forward strand.
GATACATGGGCAGTCTTCCATCGCCGCAAAGCATGTTTGTTTTATATACAAAAACGATATAAGGCGTTGTAGACAGTTCCTCACAATTAGTGCATAAAACAGCATTTAGCCAATATAATAATGGTATAAGCAGATGGGTAACTCCACTATGCGGTACTCTCACATGACAGTAATTTCGTTTATAACACATCATAAGTTCATAATAATGAAAGTGAAAGAGTTAGTAAAATGAGACAGTTGAAGTTGTTGGTAGCATGGTGGCTACACGTAGCGCAATGTCTTCAATTTATCTTCTTTTATGAACCACGTATGAAGGCCCTTGAAGGGACATAACAGATTTTACCACGTAGCCTTAACTTGTGCCATACACGTCTTCTCCCAGTCTGTAGGAGAGCTGTTAAAAACCCGTCATTTCGGCACGGGGCGTAACCGTTAACTTATATCTTATCCCCTTTATGTGGACATAAAAGTGGAATTTCCTTACACTCTATAGCCTGGAAAATCCTTTCAAAGAGTAAATAATCACAAGCATGGACTGGGAAATTGCAAAAAGAATATCCTGAAAAATCGCCTTGGCAGTGTGCCGGTGGAGGCCAACGGGGCGACGTACCCAGAACTAATGCATTTTCAGCTATTCTAATTAAGAGACAAAACGGCAAGAATTGCATAAACATCTTTAAGGTTTTTCATTTTAACCCCGCCCCCACCCCCTCGCCACACACACCCCCGAAACATAGTTACTGCTTAGATTTACACTGATGATAATCCGGGAAAACCCAATGCCTGTAATTAAAAAAAGATCAGAACACGATAGGTGGGTGTTAGCTGTTAGTAGGGAAACTTAGATGACTGTAACTCAATCAGAGAGAGTGGGGTTAGACGGTGTTATATCAGAGGGGGGCTGGTGAGAAACTCCAGGGAGAGACCATCCCCAGCATATGTTAATAAACACATAGACGGGTTAGGAACCAACAGTAAAATAATACCTGCTGAGTTGGGAAGACTCCTGGTCACACCTGAAGCTGGAGAAATGTAAACAACGTGAATATAAACTCCTCCACCAGAGACTTAATCCACCGAGTGGATGAATCATCTCACCAGAGAGTAAAACAAAGCAATGCATAATTAATTAGCCATATGGAAAGGTCGGTCCGGATCTTAATGTTTAGTGTACCTGAGATCCAAGTCGTTATCTAGATAACACAATTCTGATATCCATAACCTGGACTGTATAAATGTTTAACAATAAATCAAGAAATTGTATTTTTTAAAAAATTATCCCCGCTGAGACACAGAGACTCGTGTCCTTTTACTTATCAACTTGACCACCCTTGAAGTAGGGGTTTCCAATTAGTTGCTACAGCTGCACTGACACGTAGCTAACAATGTTGCACGTAGCTATCAATGAACGAGAAAAATAACAACCCAACTTTGTAATGTACAGTTGCGGGAATGATATTGCTAATTTTCCAGGGATAACACTAAAATTCCAGGCTATTTTATAAAATTTCCAAATCCCATGATATTTCGCTTATTTTCCCAGGTTCGCCCTATTTCCCAGGTGCTGTAGGAACCATGTAAAATGATAAAGGTTACTGTACATATTACATGCACTTCTTCCATAGCGCACTCATACACACGGTCGTACCACCCCCCTCCCCGTTACACTCCACCCCACCCACTGGACGCTGGGCCAGTCAGAGAGGAAGGATACATATTGTAATGTATTTCACCCCATCGTATTTCATGTTTATATTTATAGACTTGAGCACGATTAAAGACAATGTCAGTTATTATGTATTCTCCATCCTGTATGAAACATTCTGAGTTGATTAAATTGAAAGGAAAATTCATGTGAACACAGACCCAAATAAATTCAAGTCATCTCCATGCTAAATTCCCTATACACAGTCCGTCTCCCAGTCACTCAGTACCTAACTCTGGACGAGGCAACATTGAGAAGCGACCCAGAGCGAGTCGGTAAATATCAACTACCCCTCCGGCGCGCGCATAAAAAAAAGCAAACACTCACAGGCCCTAATAGCAGTGGTCCTCCCGGCCACGGTCCTGCTGGCCGGGGACCAGGCGGAGGTGGGCCGGGTGAGGAGGCGCGCCGGCCGCCTGTAGGCCCCGACGGCCGGCAGATCCTCGCGGATCCTCGCTGACATGGCGTTTACGTAACGATCCCGCGATCTGTGTTCCCGTGCTATCCGCGTGTAAAGTTCCTGGCGATATTCGCCATGTCCTGTGGCTATCACTGCAGTGTGTTGTTGTTGTCGGTGGTGGTGGGTATTCTCCGGGTACTGTGTGAGCCTCGTGCGCTCATTCGTGCCCGCCCAGACCGGTCGCCGCACTCACCCACCCGCCGTTACCTAGCAACGCGTGACGCTCAAAACATAAGCGAGCCCTGAGCCGAGCGAAAACTGTTGTGTTCATGCAGCGGACGATACTTGTGCGCCGTTCCCTTTCCGCGCCCGCCCGCCCTCCCTCCCTCCCGCGCTGGGCGTAATACTCCCCGGTGCCGAACCTCTTGATTACTAGCTACATGACCAGTGTAGGCCCTAAGTTTAGGCTTACTACCCCCCCCCCCACCTCACACACATCTACCTACCTTACACCTCCCGCCGTATACTGGCGTCAGTCCCTGTGTCCTCCCCCTGTCCAAGTAGACTGGCGTCAGTCCCTGTGTCCTCCCCCTGTCCAAGTAGACTGACGTCAGTCCCTGTGTCCTCCCCCTGTCCAAGTAGACTAGCGTCAGTCCCTGTGTCCTCCCCCACACCCCGCCATAGATTGGCATCAGTCCCAGTGTCCTTCCCCTGTCCAAGTAGACTGGCGTCAGTCCCAGTGTCTTTCCCCTGTCCAAGTAGATTGGCGTCAGTCCCTGTGTCCTCCCCCACACCCCACCATAGACTGGCGTCAGTCCCTGTGTCCTTCCCCTGTCCAAGTAGACTGGCATCAGTCCCAGTGTCCTTCCCCTGTCCAAGTAGATTGGCGTCAGTCCCTGTGTCCTCCCCCACACCCCACCATAGACTGGCGTCAGTCCGTGTCCTTCCCCTGTCCAAGTAGATTGGCGTCAGTCCCTGTGTCCTTCCCCTGTCCAAGTAGACTGGCGTCAGTCCCTGTGTCCTTCACCTCTCCAAGTAGACTGGCTTCAGTCCCTGTGTCTTTCCCTTCTCCAAGTAGACTGGCATCAGTCCTTGTGTCCCACCCCACACCCCGCCGTAGACTGGCCTCAAGTCCCTGTGTCCCACCCCACACCCCGCCGTAGACTGCCCTCAAGTCCCTGTGTCCCACCCCACACCCCGCCGTAGACTGGCCTAAGTCCCTGTGTCCTTCCCCTGTCCAAGTAGACTGGCCTGAGTGACTGTGTCCTACCCCTATCCAAGTAGACTGGCCTCTGTCCTTGTGTTCTACCCTCCACCCATATAGACTGGCCTCAGTCCCTGTGTCCTAACCCTGTCAAAATAGACTGGCCTCAGTCCCAGTGTCCCCCCCCCCCCACCCCCTATAAACTGGCCCCAGTCATTGTGTCCTACCCCTCACCAAGTAGACTGTCCTCAGTCCCTGTGTCCTACACCTCCTCCTGTAGACTGGCCTTAGTTCTTGTGCCCTTGTGGAAACGGGCCATCCATAAAGTCTATCCATCGCTAGAGTCTCTGAAATTTTTTACCCCATCCCCTATCCATCATAAATAATAACATAAAGAAGGGACGTACACAAATTTTTCACCTCTCCTCACTGCGTATGCACCTTATAGATGGCCCCTAGCATACATATTGCAATGTAATTTGTACATAATCAAAGACTTGAGCAAGTCTAGGCACCATCTGACGGCCTTCTGAGCGGCTTCCCTCTAAGAGTCTTTAAGTGGAGCCTAAACACTTAGTAAAACACTCTCTGTAATACGGCAAGGCGGTGGTCGGGTTTACTTTACGTCTGGTTAGACCCACTTTAAGCCGACGTCTTCGGTCATGGCCGACTTCCTAAAACCTAGGCTTTCTAATCATCATATGTCGCCTAATATAGGCGGCAGATTAACTACAGGCCTAGATTTACGTGAAACGCTATCACGTCATTTGTCATTAAACTCCATGACGTCATGTAAGGCGAGCCTACACCAATGGCACACATCACGTCATTTGAGAGCTAACTAAGTTGAGAGTGTAGTATTTCTGAAATAACACTATTAATCAGTTTAGGGTAACATGAGTCCACCACATACTTCACATGGGCCTCATGGCTTAATTAAATCTTTAAAGGTTTCAGTAACTTTGCATGGTGTTATCTGTCATAAATACGACTGCACTCGAAAAACTTCACACCGTATTTGGTAGATTTTATTTCAAATTTCACTCAATCATGAACGAATTTGAACAACGAAATGTTTTATGTATATTGGGCATTTACCACAAACAGCTAACTATTTGTCTTTATTTCTCGGCAAAATTCATTCATGATCGAGTCAAATTGAAAATAAAATGTATCCAATTTTTTAAGTACTGTCCTGCCCAACCGGAGACGTAGTTATATACACTCAGCATCACAGTCGCAGGGAGTATGGGCATCTCCAACTGGTGTGAGAAAAGAAGGCGTATCTTCCACACTGCCACATGACAGCCAACAGGTTAATCCCAAAGATGGCGCCACTAGTCCTCTTCTCATGATACTGGAAGTGCGAAACATTGCAGTCCACCCCCTCCACCTATGTGATAATATGCTATCACACTGAAGGTGAAATTCTAGTTACATGATTTAGTGATAATTATGTTTGTGGCATGTTCATCCAAAATTCCCATCCTGCTCTTCTTTCGTTTGCGGCTGTAAGCCTACCTTCCTGATGCATGTGTAGCCATTCCACTCCCAATACTTTAAGTATTTGAAGCCTGGGTGTTCGCAAGACTGTTGTCTCCTTTTTTGCAAGATAGGACTGCTAGATCCAACCAGGGCCTTATATCAACGGGTCTTGGCTGTCTAAACTTCATAGTTGATAATGGTTTGGGTTTCTCATAGATAAAGATAAGTATATGATGGCTAGGCTGGTCAATGCGTTACAGTCCAGCCACATGCGGTGTTCCTATTTTATCTAAATCAAATTGGAGCTCGTATACCAATTGCTGTGAATCAATTTCTCACAGAAACAATTAGACTTTTTAATTGTAAATAGATGTGGTCTAAGATTTGGAGTTTGCTTCGACCGCATATTTGGCACACAAGTGCTAATTCACCTCTTAGGAGGTGCCCATACATCAGCTTAGTGCATACTGCACTCTTCCATTATCAATGGATATATAACTATGAAGACCTGGTAAAATTGACAGCTCGAGCTACAACATTGGAGTGAGGAGCAGATCGTCTGCTCGCAGTATCTATAGTCAGACCACTTGTTAGCATGGCGACCTTAGAAAAGACGCTGTCTACTAGGTAACGGATCGTTTGTTGACAGAGTTACGTTCCTTGTAACAGGAGGGTTTCCCGTCTTGTTGGGATGTAGGGATAACAGATTTTCGGAAATGTCTGAGCCTCCTCAAGTAGGTTGACATGGTGCTCATCAGGCTCTAGTGGGAGAACTAGTGGTGTCAGTTGTCACTGCCCACAGTTAACCCAGAAGCGGCCCGCATCTATGATATGTGGGCAAATATGCTGGAGTCAATGATTTAATGTTTAAACTTGGTGAATCCAATTTATTTCATAATGAAAGTTTGGGTGCAACTGTCAGCTTTTGTGATTGAGGTAATCAAAGAGTTAGGTTGGTAGCTGTAGTCAAGACTGATTTTAAAGAGTGGTCAGGTAAAAATCATGTCGAAATTTACCTGCTATCAATTCAAAAGCATACATTAACCAACATTTCTAAAACATAGAAACGGATATAACATTTGGTGTCTGGCTGCCTTACCTGCTGTCATTGGGCGTTTGGGCTGACGGCTGCGCGGGGAACGCCCGCCGCTCTGGGGCCGCACGACTACGCGTGCGCGGCCGGAAGTTGGGCGCGGACTGAGCATGCTGGGAGGTGCCGGCGAGAAGCGGGTTCCGTTTGCAGTCCGCGGGCGGCTACTCTCGAACCGGTTAAATATATCCCGTGCACTGAGGTTGGTTACAGGTGGATCTCTGGAGAATGCATGGGAAATATGTTGATTTAGAGACATTCATATTTACTTTTCATACCATCGTTTTCTTTGGTAAGAATGAGGCCCCATTAACATCTTAATGGAAAATGGAAAGCTGGCGAAAATGGAAAGCTGGCATCTCTTCTACCGGGTACCACATTAATTACTTTTAAACTATTGTTAATATTGCGACAGGAAAAATTGGAGATGAAGTTTGCATTTACCACATCACGCCCTACACACAAGTAGATAACATTATGTGCTTGCATCTAAATGAGGTCATTAGGCTGTGGGTTGAGTCTACAAACTGGTACAAGCATACACATCATATCATATCACTTACTCATATATATATGTGGGAAGAATCTAGTATAAATTAGTCCAGCCTGTGGTGCGGGTTTACAGACCTGCATATCAGATCTAATACGCGCACATTACTCACTTTTTGCAGGGTGCGTCGTCCCGGCGCCAGGCAAGTGAGGCGCACTCGTCTCGGAGCTGTGCAATCTTCTCCATGTTCCGATAACCCGTCTCCTGCTCGACACGCAGCAGCCGAATGTCTTCACTCTGTAAATTACCAGCATATATTAGATAGGATGGTCTCAATTTAGCCTCCACTCTCCCCACCCTTTTTCTGAAAATCTTATTTTAATTGAGTACAATAAAAACCCTGCTTTAAGGGACATTCCGCAATAGGGGGGAAGTCACTTAACACAGGGTCCTATTATACATCTATTCTTTCCTGACGATGTACAAATGGTTCTCTGAAGGGAATGTTATTAGAATCTTTAGCGTAAAGACTCATATATACCTTTGCTATCATTAAGTATTTGTTGGAGACACTCACCCACCTTAACATTCGACAGGACAAATCACATTACATGCGTTGATCAAGTTGTACTCTCTGTATTCTACCCAGTATCAATAACTTTAGATCGCTGCGATGTTGAGAATGACAAATGATTTAACGCGGATTGTCTAGGGAGAGAATGTGCTATGCAATTTTCCAGCCACTTACCAACCAATGGTAACTACGATATTTTTTCGCTAAGATAAGACAGACTCACTCAAAATAAATATTCTAGTTTCCTTAATATAATCCAAACATAATCATTGCAGGGAAGGATTCTGCCAATCAACATAATAGTAAATGGAAAGCAAAGTAAAAGAGGTATTGATAAGGGGCATGGTTGTGCCCTGAGGGGATGTGTGGACGTACCTCCCATGGCTCCGGGCCCTCGGGATCCACGCCGTTCTCTGAGTAGTAGTGGAAGCGGCCACTCGTGTCCTTGGCGAGGCGACACAGGAACTCGTTGGCGTCCCGGTCAGAGCAGTTGAAGGAGATGGTGTGTACGGAGACCTGCGGATGCAGCGCCACCTGCGCCAGGATGGATTTGGGTGGCTGGAAGAGACGCATACCTGTATTAGTTTACATCGATACTTTAAACTGAAAAAAAATAATTTAAACCGGTATTCTGACTTGTCACAAGTTTATTTTAACCAGATTTGGCAAAGTCTATGGTAAAAGTAAATTGCGTTTGCAACAAAAGAACTTCAAATTTTATGGGAGTAAAATAGTAAACTATATACAGTGAACCCCGCGTAAGCGGACACCCTCCGTTCCGGGCCAAAGTGTCCGCTTACGCGGGGTGTCCGTTAGGCGGGGTTCTACTGTATTAGGACGTATTTTGATAAAATTGTGACTGCATCTGATCCTAGGTTATTAGAGACTATACTTACTTACTTCAGAGTATCGTATAAGAATTTAATGCATTCAAGACTAGTTTGACTAGTTTGATAATTCGAGCCGCCCTTGACTTAAGTTCGCATATTGATGCATACATATAGGTGTATGTCTTTATCATCCATCACCATCTACTTCATTCCATAATTCACTATGCTACTGTGTGAACCTTATAAATAGGTCAGGGTCTGACAGGGTCGGGGACTCACTGGGTCGGAGACTGACAGGGTCGGGGAAACAATGGGTTGGGGATTGATGTGGTAAGTGCCAGGGACAGAAGGATCAAGAACTTATGTGTTGAGGACTGACACAGTGGCATTTAGATGATACGCTTCGTAGCCAGTACACTTCGGTTTTCAGCAGGTGACTGATGGATGCTATGCGATTTTTTCAATCACATCAAACTTCAAATAAAGATCAGTAGATCAGTAAAGATGTGCGGAAAACAGTTTGTAAGTTTATATTTTGATTTACGATAGGAAACATATGATTATTTGCCATTGTTTGTTATGCAGTTCACCGCCAGTGGGCGAACGTCGCCTCCTGAAAAGAAAGCGTATCTTCCAATATAGGAAGTGTATTGTCTAAAGCGTGCTGCCTACCAAGCATATCGTCCAGTATTCAACACAGTTAGGGACTGACAGGGTCAGGGACTGACAAACTCGGGGACTGACCTGGTCGGGGCGGCCGTCAGTGAGCAGGTACACCGCCTGTGACTGCGGGTCGGACAGAGCTTGGCGGATGGCGGCCAGCGTGTTGGTAGAACCCCGACACGTGAGGCCCTTGATCCACTGCCACGCTTGGTGAAGATTCTTCTCGTCCACGTCCACCAGGCGGCTCTGCCACGCCGCAGCCTTACTGTCAAACGCGATCAGGTTGAACTTCTGTTTGTGCCGCAGTTGTTCCTGTGGTAAAGAAGGAGCAGAAAAAATGGAGATCAAACTTTGTAACTTGTTCGTGGAAAAGAAGTATCAGAAATGAAAAGACCAATCTTAAAGTAGCTTGCTAATGGAAAAGTATTACTAGACAGGGAAGCCTATACTAAGGATGTCAGTTGTAGTTAGGACAAAATTGGAAATATTTTTTATGCGAGTTTGCTGCCTCAGAGACCGGGAAAACAGGACGGTGTCGGGCAGGGTGTGAGCTGAGGGTCTGTGTGGAGGCTTAAACAACTGTTTTATTGCAGGAAATGCAGGAGATTGCAATCCGTATTCTGGCACTGAAGAGTGTTTCGTAAAATTCCGAGAAAAAAAAGCGTAATATTTGGCTGCCCTGTAAATTAGTGTGAATGAGACTCAGTTAATATTATCTTTGTTTTACAAAAGGAAATGGAATTACGTATACTAGAAACAGAAAAGTGCATTTCCATGAAAAAAAAACCACATTGACATCTTTGCACTACCCACCTGCATGAGAACGAAGAGTTTGTCTTTGACAAACTGGATGTGAGGCGCCATGGAGGCCGAGGTGTCGATAAGAATGTAGATCTGGTCCTCGATGACCGTCCCGAACAGCTCCCGACTTCCCTGTTGTAACCAGTCAATCCTGCGTGGCAAAATCCACAATGAAATAATCCGACCAAATGAGCTTTAGAAAAACCTAATTCAAAAAGATGAACAAAGGCATCTGTTTTAAAAAAAAATCCCAACCCGGGTATATTTCTCCATAGACTTATCATAGGAAACGTGTATCAATCGCTCTTTCTATGAGTCTAAAAAGTTTCCAACCGCCATTGGGTATGAAGGTGTTCCCTTTTTATGTATATCTTAATAACGTTCTGCATTAGAATTAAGGGGTTGGAAAAATGTGAAACCAATTCAAGTAGTTAAGGTTGACAAATATAACATTTGCTTGATGACTACCTGATTTCACTTAAGAAATTACGGTACTGAGTGATCAAAGTCATAGAATTCGGGTTAACCTTATACACCATGGTACCTCTACTGTATATTCTACATGAAGTAAATACACCATAGTAAAGCCAATACCTCTACTCTATATTCTACATACAGTGATTAAATCATGGTGAAGGCCGTACCTCTGCTGTATGGCATTGAGAGTGAGGTTCATGCGTTGCTCGTACGCGCGATGCATTTCAGGAGTGACCTGCACATGCACGACCTGGCCATCCCTCCAGCGCACGCACGGGAACTTGTCGCAGTAACGCGCGTTGATCAGCTTGTCCCGCCCCACCTATGGAAAATAACCAGTTTTTAACATGTAATACTTAAGAAATAGAGAACGGTTTGTAAACAAAAATAAGTGAATATCAGTAAATATAGGTCGGTGATGCACCAGATTTTAATATATGGTGTATGGATATAATCAAATAGTAATGCAGCAAAAATTTCATTAAATCAACCTTGAACGGTATTGCGCCACTTTCTAGGACTTTATCAATGAAGGACTTTGCTTTGTTTTTGTAATACGATTTCTATTTGTTCAACCTACATCATTAATGCATTTAATATCCTATAATAAAGAGGAAGCTGATGATGGTACCAGCACAACAGTATGTTTATTGGAAAAACTGTAATTAATTACAGAAATGAATAAATACTTCTAATTTTCAAACAAAATATGTGGGAGGCGTGTGTCTTACGGCGTCAGTCTGGTAATGCTCGCCTGGCGCGTGCTTGATCTCGACCACACCGTCTCGGTGTTTGAAGGCCACTCCGGCGAGCACGTCGTAGAAGCCCAGCTTCTTGGCGCGCAGTCCGTACTTGTTGAGCCACTCACGAGAACTCATGTACGTCTCGCTCCTGTCTGACACCTGTGAGCACGCGTTCTTCATGTTCTCTACAAATAGAAAAGTTCAAACTCTCTGTCAAGCTCTAATTTTCAATATCTTAAAATTTTCAGTAATATTTTATAAAACCGTAATATCGCCTTCTTCTGAACAACCATCGGGACATTTATTCTTACCCATCCTTTTCAATATCTGAGTTAAGTCCTCTAGGATGGGAAATAAATATGGATACTCTCGTGATTTTGTATCTCTTTTAAAGTATGTTGCGATATATGATAGGAGAACAGATGTTTGTGGCACACAACTGGGAAAAATATGATTCAAAGTTATCATTTTACGGTGGCTAGGGAATCCATTGATGTTCTTTTTCTGTTTGTTTGTGCTGTTGCACATCTCGGTAGGCTTATGTCCTCTTGAGTCTAACTCACTGTTTAAACCTATCTGGTTCTAGCTTGTATGTGTGCGTTGTGTCCAGTTCCCTTTGGTGAAAGAAAAATATACAAACTAAGGTGGTCCTGCTTGTAGCAGTGGGAGGCTATGCCCGTTTTGTAGCGCTGTCACACTCACTGAACGGCTGTACCGCAGGCCATTGACTCAACACTTCGCCGGTCATATTATACAGACAACAGCAAACCAGTCACTATTCCATACCAATCAGGGCCCTGCTTTTTAGTCACGATATCGCAAGTCTACGATCCCCTGAGATCGGATCAAGATTTTACGTGTGTTTTCAAGACACAAGATGGAGGGTGTGCTATAGACAGGGTCGTAAGTTGAATCAAGGGATCTTGGCGAAATTAGTCTGAAGTTATAGAACTGTCTTAGGTTCTATAATACGTCACTATGAATTTCCTGTGCTTCCCGTAGGAATTAAGCGATGAAACTTTAACACGAGTAAGGGATACATATAACCTACAATCATCCCAGATATGAAGACAATCGGACCCACCGTCCCGAAGATATAGGCGTTTGAATTTTAAACATCGGGCTATCGATAGGATATCGCACAAGCACTCTCCCAGCAGATCTTTCGTGGTACAGAGCGCGGAATCTCTGCTGGGAGAGTGAAGTAAGCGCAGAGTGAGGGTAGAGCTACACTGGCCACCAGAGCAGCGTTTGCCATGACTAATTTCAAACGCCGATATCTTCATAACGGTGCGGCCGATTTTCTTCATATTTAGTACGATTATAGGTTGTATGTATACCTTACTCGTGTTCAAATTTCATCGCTTAATTCCTAAGGGAAGTGAAGTTCCGTGTTTGGTACGACATGTACAGAGTGGTCTCAGAGATACGACACTTATAGCCACTATTTCCGCTCCAGTGGCCACCGAGTGTCGTGACTATAACACACCAAATACCTCCCTAAGTGTCGTATCTTCACTAAGAGTCGTATCCGCTCTACTATCGCAGCTCTCTAGCACACTGACGGCAGATATGTGTCGTAAGTTACGAATGTCGTGACTAAAAAACAGGGCGCAGGCCAGCAAGCTGACAAATATGATTTTCTAATTTTGGTAGAGTGACTTTGAATACAGTCTTATCTTAGTAAACTACTATTCAATGGTACTTTGGAATAAATGGAAAGGGAAATGAGATAACCTAATAGAACTTCACCTAACTATAGAACACCTAAATCAGAATTCTACATTCATTTTCATTTGATTTAGATTAGGAGAAAGATATTCCCACTATCTCGGCTTGGGCTAGGTCTGAGGTTCGTTAGTAGTAAGTCAATCATGAGACATTGGTTACCGACGTGTTTCGGACCTTTAGGTCCTTCATCAGGGTGTGATTTACTTATGATCAATAGAAAGCAGATTTAGATGACAAATACATTATAAGATTCGATGAGATAAAATAACCAATTTCTCAACACGGTTAGTGAAGTCTTTGGGCAACAACTTAATGAGTGATCATACAATGTACAATATTTTTGTCATTAAATGAAACCTCAATCCATGCCATGCTTGGAACTGAATAATTTGATGATAAGAGTCTACTTCCCATAATCAATGAAATTAATATGTTATAACATGTTATCATAGAAGGTGGAAGATCGCTATTACTATGACGAACTTTGGTTGTCGTGAAATTTAAGAAGAAAAAAAAATAGAAAAATTGAAAATTACAACGCCCATACATGCTGTCCAAGATTGAAATGACCCTCTTTAACAGGCAGAGAAAGTAACTATTTAAAGGTAAAATACTATATAAATGACTTGAAGTGAGGACGAGTTATTGGAGCAAGGTAAAAGGTGGACAGGATAACTATTGCCATGGTTACCCACCGGAAGGTTGTGTAGGTGTGGGGAATGATGCTGAAACATCAACAACATTAATCATTGTCCCTATCCTTGTTAATATTCACTCCAGCCGCAGATTTGTATCCGTAGCTTCTCGATTATCCGTTCCACAATGTGAGAATACACGATTGGTTATCACAATAAAACGCCACACTAGTTATGAAACACTTCAACCGCACTTAGCGCACACATAACGAGGGCACATTATAGGATTGCAAGAAGCAAGGTATGCGCATACACATAAATTAATATAAATCACAAATTAAATCAAATTAGTAGCCGATTTATTTTTTGAAATAGCCATTTCTGACTTAAAGCAACGAAAAACTTAGTATCCTAGCAAATCTGCCATAAGGAAACTTCTCTGCTGTTTCAAGAAAGCTTGTCAGGAAGTTTTCTCATTCTGCTGGAATATTCATCTACCGAACACTGTTTCCTAAATAAAATCAGTTATAAATACATGTACAAGTATATATCTAACATGGCTGTCCTAAGTTCTTTGCCTTTTTATCTCCATATGGCTCTCACGAAGCATTAAGCAACCGAAATAATAGCCAGGGCAACGCACTAGGATGCCACAGATAAGAAGTGGAGCTCACCCATGTTGGTGCGGGGGTCGGGCATCTCGCCGATGATGCTCTGGATCTGGTTGAGCGTGTTGCGCGCGTCCTCCAGCTCCTCAAACAGCAGGATGACGTCTTCGCGCATTCCCGCCCCGGGCGGCACCCCGCCGTAGGTCTTCTTCTTCAGGATGACGTTAGCGTGACTCGTGGACGTGTCCACGTTATTGTTCGCCTCGTATGAGTCCAGCTCCATCACCACAGCGTACGCGTGGAACCTGAAAATGTGAAGGTGTTATGTGAATGCATCATCACGGTATACACGTAGAACCTGAATATGTGAACGTGTTATGTGAATACATCATCACGGTGTATGCGTGGAATCTGAATATATGTGAACGTGTTATGTGAATACATCACCACAGTGTATGCGTGGAACCTGAATATGTGAACACATTAAGTGAATACATCATCACGGTATACACGTAGAACCAGAATATGTGAACGTGTTATGTGAATACATCACCACAGTGTATGCGTGGAACCTGAATATGTGAACACGTTATGTAAATACATTACCACAGCATATGCGTGGAACCTGAATATATGTGAGCGTGTTATGTGAATACATCACCACAGCATATGCGTGAAAATTGAATATGTGAACACGTTATTTATAAAAAAAAAAACGTATAAAAAATCCCCATCATATCGAGGTATACAATTATGGAAAGAAATTGACGGTAACACACAAAGGGCCAATTCAAGAGAAGAGTTTAAAAATAGCGTTCTGAAACAATGGGAATCCCATTGAAGCTATGCTGCATTAGAGACTAGTTATGTTGACGAACTATAAGAAATAATTAGAGAGAGTAATGCGTGTCATATGTATATTCTACTGATCAGGATGACTAGTATTACCATTGTACTGTTTTCATCATACATATTCATCTTTCATTCATCCAACTGTACCCACACCGACGATTGTACTATAGATAACGGATTTACTGTATCCCCATGGAAGAACTGCATCAACTACAGAACGTGGAATAAACATTATATATATATATATATATATATATATATATATATATATATATATATATATATATATATATATATATATATATATATATATATATATATATATATATATATATATAAAAGAAGTGAATATATCACCACTGCATGTGCGTGGAACCTGAATATGTGAACATCTTATGTGAATACATTACCATGACATATGTCTCCAACATTGTTACATAAAACACCATTTTAATAGTGGCGGTCATATCACTGTAGGTCGGAACATTATCTATATCTCATGTCTAGGTGCAGGTAGTATTTTATATATGTTTGTGTACTGGCATATAACAATGAACTAACCTTCCTCCTGTCATTTTTGTGAGGTTCTTCAGGAATTTCACAGTGTCGGCCTTCGTGCAGTTAAACGACACTACGTGGACGGGAAGCCGGGTCCCGCTCAGCTGTGAATATAAAAAGATCCACCCCAATGAACAATCAGTATATACATGTAGCAGGTGTAGCAGAGAAGTGGTTAAATGAGGCACAGGCATGGGATTTGAAAATAAGAAAAATAAGGGTTTTCGTTTATATATTTTTAGCTATTCAGATTTATGAATGATTTCTAAAATGAAGAAGGTCTAAGGATCTATCGCTTACCTTTTCTTTGAGTATTTCTCTTGAGGAGTCACAAGCAGACCCTTCTGTGTACAGGTATACGGCGTCAAGCTGTTTAAATAGATCACATTTAAAATCACATTTACAAAGAAATATACTTTTGTCAGCTTGCACTGGGTAACAATTTGGGTAAAGTACAACAAGTCTAGCGTTATTGTGTTGAAATACTTCTAAACAGTTCAATCTTTTGGAAATGTGCAGTAAAAAGATTGAGACCATTTGGCCAAATTTGGTGCCGATCACCACTCAGGCCTTAATCGGGTGGCTGCTTTAACCCTGATCTGAATAGGGACCGAACATGACCTGAGCAGGATTGGGACATAATTCGGGTTAATGCAATCAAGCCTTAAAATATGTTATACATCTTGCAAATTTCATTGAGAACCGACTTTAAACATGCGTAGGATTAAGATAGGTGCAGCATATTTGGCTTTACAATCACGGACAGAGAAATCAAGAGAGTCAAGGGATTCGCTCATCTTTTACTCAGCGTTTAGCATAAAGCTCGAGGTTGGTGTCAGATAACCTGAGGTCTGGGGGAAAATATAAAAAATTTCAGAAATGCACTATTTTTGTATAAAGATAGGGCCATATACTGGGATAACAGTTGAAATCAGTAATAAAAATGTGGAAATATTTTTCATGAGGACTTTACTGCCCCAGAGAGACGGAGAAAACATGGAAGACACATGGAGCTGAGGTTGTGTGGAGAGGTCTAAACCACTGTTTTTTTGTTGTTGCATCAATGAGGCTCATTTCATACTATCTTTGTTTTCTACAAGAAATTACTTTTCTTTTAGTAAATTGGAAATAAATAAGGATTTCTGTGAAAAAGTGGAAAGCTGCCATCTCTGCTGATATATCATGCTGCCATGGAGAAGCTGGTGGAGGGAAAGACCTACACTTGTGTCTGTGAGAGCCTTGAGGACGGCCTCGCAGGTGGAGGTGTTGGAGACGGCGTCAGTCCGGTTCAGACTCCACAGCCACTTGACGGCTCCGTTTACACTGTCTGATGACACGGGGATGCACTCAGTCTGGTAAGCCGCCAGGTCCTCCGTCGCCCTGAAATGACAGTGAGAGATATTCCATGATAAATGTGTATCAATGAGAGATATGGCATGTGAAACATGTCTGAATGAGAGATATGGCATGTGAAACATGTCTAAATGAGGGATAAAGCAAGTGGAACATGTCTAAATGAGAGATACAGCATGTGGAGCATGTCTAAATGAGTGATACAGCATGTGGAACATGCCTGAATGAGAGATACAGCAAGTGAAACATGCCTAAATAAGAGATAAAGCAAGTGGAACATGTCTGAATGAGAGATACAACATGTGGAGCATGTCGAAATGAGTGATACAGCATGTGGAACATGCCTGAATGAGAGATAACACATGTGGAACATGTCTAAATGAGAGTAAAACATGTGTAACACGTCCAAATGAGAGATACAACATGTGAAACATGCCTATATAAAGTTTTAAAAAGATATACAGCATATGGAAAATGTCTGAATAAGAGATACAGCAAGTAGAACATGTCTAAATGAGAGGTACATCATGTGGACCATGTGTCAACAACAGATAAGGCATGAGGAACATGTCAGCACAATACATGGGAAAGTAATAAGAGTAAAGTTCTGGATGTGATAACTTGCAGAAAAATACAAAGAAATATAGAAAATTATTTGATATAAAGTACCACTTGAAGTGAAATAAAAGAAGGGAAAAAAATCAATTAGAATAGTGCACTGGCTACAAATACCAGCCAATTGGTTGGGGTAACCATCTTTGTCAATAGCAAGCATGTTGCAAATTAAAAGATATATTGGTAAGCTACATAAAAGCACCAAACTGCAATATATTGCTTTACAGTATGCTTCAAAAGATTCTTTCCTAGAGGGAGGCCCTGCCATGGTGGGGGCTTGCCTCCCTTTTGAGGGAAAAATAACTACAAGCCCTCACTTCGTGGTCAAATATGCTTCATAGTATGTTTCCAACGTTATTTGGAAATAAAGGGTTAACCTTTTAATAGGCACGCAAGTACATTATACAACTATAAGTAATCGTATCATCAATCATCAACTCACCTAATAAGATTGAACTTTGATACTTGTGCCACTTGTTCTTTTAAGACTCGTTCCAAGCCGCTTCGGTACTGGTCAAATTGTTGTGGCGACATGTTTTTAATATCTAGAACGATGCATATACTCTTCTCCTCAACGACCCCAAAGACACGCCTGCTTTCTGTCGTCAACCATTCTAATCGACGTTTGTATAGGCTGATAGCTTGTGACAACCTCTGTTCAAGCTGTCGTAATTTTTCTTTGCTACATGAAACCTGCAAGTAAAATAAAGAACATGGTAAATATTTCAATTACTTTTCACCATATTCGAGAATGCGGGCATGCCCTATATACGGTGCCTAAAGGTTAGAGTGGTCATATAGCCTTCCAGCCTGCTGCAAAAAAAAACCTATCCCTTCACTATCCGTGTGCTATTCACATTTTGTCACACTGTGACATATTGAGTACATTCTGCATCAACAGAAGGAAAAGATTCAATATTTTAAGATATATGATAATATGTAAACAGGTTGACTGTAGTTGTACATAGATAAATGTCCTCTCTCCTTCTACCCTAATACGAAACCGGCAAGTATAATAAAGACCATGGCAAAATTTCCTCCCCCCCTCCATTGTTATTATCATTATATGGTTGGTGGATGCTACGAAACACAGAATACCTTTCCGCGTAAATGATGTTTTCTACGCGAAGGCATGTTGGAGTTTGCTGTCTTGGTATGTTCTGATTGTGAACTGGTTAGTCCTGGTGTTCACAGACCCAGCTCTAAACTCGGTGTGGATCCAAGTTGATTAAACACTTGGAGTCACTTAGAACGCCTAGCAACAGGGCCATGAGTCATTATCAATGTCTGAGTGTAGGATATCACACTGCCTGTCGTGGTGCCTGGTTACATCTCGCCAATACAAGTACTAAATGGTGTTTTTTTCTCACTATGCATTCAGCTACTTAGCCTCGTCTATATCATTATAGAATATGAAAAAAAATTCCAAAACTATACAACATTCATAGATATAAAAAGAAAATAAAAATAAATGTTAGTTCATATACTGGGCCTAGAATGACTTCAGAGGCACCTGTTGACAATGTGCCAACATATTGTGAACACATTCCTTTTGTTATCATTAAAGATTGTCTTATTCGTCAACTTAGATAATACAGTCTTAAAGTCAATCTTCGTAAGTCTTTCTCATAATCGCCCATGATTTGTGCTATTAAGCTGCCATACATGTAGACGTATAATTTGGCAAGGCAGAATTGCTCATTCATAGTTTATCGTAAGGGGAGACACCCATCTAGTTCTATAGCATTTAATGCCAACTCTAGATTATTTACGAGTATTGAACAAGTCAGTGGTTTTATGAGTCTCTTTTTTTTCAATCCATTGCGAATCATGTGTTTCTAGACTCGTACCCGACTTAAAATTTGGCAGAACAGAACACAACATGCGAAATACAATGCATGCGGGGATGTCAGTTAAAAAGATGAAATATTTTTCATGTAGAATTTACTGCTTCAAAGAGACCGAGAAAATTTGGAAAACACATCGTTATTGATCATGGAATGGGGTTGGGGAGTGTGGGAGGTCTGAACCACTGTTTATTAGTGTGAATAAAACCCAGTTTAATATTTTTTGTTTTACACAGGAAAAACAACCATAAACTGAAAATGAAAACAAGGATTTCCTTGGAGAAAAGGAGGAAAACGTTCATCTCTGTAATACACAGGGATGTCAGTTGGGGTAAGAGAAAAACAAGGAAATATTTCTCATGACAATTCAGGATTTCAACCTGACAAACATACACCAATTAGGAATTAAGGTCTGTTACTGATATGAGAAATATAGCAGTTGTATCTCTTTACCCTTTGTTGTTATATGTTCATTTTACACAAGGAAAGGGATTTCACATTTCAAAAATGAAAACACGGATTTCCGCGGAAACAGACATCCCTGAATACAGTAACTATAATTTGAAAGTAACAATAACACTTTAAGTCAATAAGAGACAGTTTCAGAATGACGGTCTTCATCTGGGTCATTGACAAGCTGCCTTTTATTATTCAACACCTTCAGCCATACCTCACACCCTGGACCTGTCCCGGGACTACATCTTTAACATCAATATCTACATGCAGGGTATGCGCTGGTGCGTACATTCTCATCAATTATCTGCAGCATATTACACATCTCGGTAGATTGGTCGGGGCCCATCCCATACAGTATGTACGCAGCGGGGGAGGTGGTATTTTTGTTATTGAAACTTTGGATACATGCCTTCTTTAATCTGGTGCATAAAAGATGGTGGTAGACCGTTATGTATTGTACAGGCGAACCATACCAATAATAAAAAGATGGAGAGAGGGGCTGGGGTGGATACTATCTTGAAAATATTTTGCGTACATACTTTATGGATGGCCTCTTGAGACTCTCAACGATGGGATAGAATAGTAAATGATGAGGTATAGACTCACATTGAAGGTTTTCCCGTCTGATCGCAGGTACTTCTGAAACATGCCCTGAGCATAGCGAGACGACACTGGCTTCTTCAGCGCGTTACAGAAATCTGTAAAAAAGAAAAGATACATGAGACATCAATTGAAGAAGGATATCTTTTTGGTTTGAAAAGCCTAAAAACATAATACAGGGGGATTCAGCTGGGGTCAGAAAACAATTTATTTTATTGGAGAATATTTTTCTTTCAGTGAGACCAAAAATGTGGAAAACACGTCAGTGTCTGCCACAGCGTGGGGCCGAATGTCTTTCGAGAAGTTCACACCACTGTTTTATTGGGGCCCAATGAATGAGGCTTAATTGATATCACCTTTGTTTAACACACTGAAAATGAAAACGTGAATTTCCATACATCCGGACATCCGAAAATATAAAAACCTGATATTTGCTGGTTTTGTTAAATTTCCTTAGAAACCCTTTAAAGATTAAACCTAGTAGCTATGCTTGTGTGGTAACGGGTTGTCTAATCTGATTTAAATGGTTATTGATACGACTGAAAAAGATTTGAATGGTTATTGATACGAATGAAAAGATCCAAGCAACGAACAAAGAACTGCAGCCAGAATGCGAAATCTTTTTCTTTTTCCTTTTCTTGCCACCCCACAAATAGAAATCAGAGGGCCCAAGTTAACGCATCTATAGATCGGGACGGCATAATAAGTGCTAATATAACCTCGGCATGTGAAAATATCTGGAAATCCGGAATGAAATCCCATGTCCATAGAAACTATCTAAATACCTGTACCTTATTGATATTACATTTCGATAAATCGAATACTGAGAAGTATAAAAAAACACAAAGCAAGGTGTTAATGAGGACTATTTATCAGCACTGTCAAATTACCAATTAAAAAAGATAGTAATGATGATGAATAGAATGCGTAAATATGCATCTTTGGTGAAGTTATCAAAAGTGGGTCAGGGTCTGGGAGGTAGAATGGTGCTTCAGTGTATAATGTTAACAAATCATCACGATCGAATAGAAAAAGAAATCAATTAATGAATTATTCACAGTATTCTACGATAAAGGAGAGAAGATCAATAGTCCAATCTGCGTGATAGTACTGAGACTCTCCAAGGAGTGCGGCTTTCCTGGGTTTTCAAGGCACAGTAGGCTGCGTGGCTAAGATTGGGAACACAATAACTGGGAGTATAGCTATTTATCTTTATTTCATCTTATAGGACACACTGTGGAATCACATCAAATTCTCAAAAAAGATACATTTGTTGGAACCAAGTTATCGTTAATAATTATATGTTTCTTGGAGCATGCCCTATTGAGATTAAACTCTTTAGTATGTTTACTTTTATTGGGTACAGGTATTCCTGGCCTTCTTACACTTGTAGCGTAGAAAACTCTTTAGTATGTTTACTTTTATTGGGTACAGGTATTCCTGGCCTTCTTACTCTTGTAACGTATAAAACTCTTTAGTATGTTTACTTTTATTGGGTACAGGTATTCCTGGCCTTCTTACTCTTGTAACATAGAAAACTCTTTAGTATGTTTACTTTTATTGGGTACAGGTATTCCTGGCCTTCTTACTCTTGTACCGTATACAACTCTTTAGTATGTTTACTTTTATTGGGTACAGGTATTCCTGGCCTTCTTACTCTTGTAACGTAGAAAACTCTTTAGTATGTTTACTTTTATTGGGTACAGGTATTCCTGGCCTTCTTACTCTTGTAACATAGAAAACTCTTTAGTATGTTTACTTTTATTGGGTACAGGTATTCCTGGCCTTCTTACTCTTGTACCGTATACAACTCTTTAGTATGTTTACTTTTATTGGGTACAGGTATTCCTGGCCTTCTTACTCTTGTAACGTAGAAAACTCTTTAGTATGTTTACTTTTATTGGGTACAGGTATTCCTGGCCTTCTTACTCTTGTAACGTAGAAAACTCTTTAGTATGTTTACTTTTATTGGGTACAGGTATTCCTGGCCTTCTTACTCTTGTACCGTATACAACTCTTTAGTATGTTTACTTTTATTGGGTACAGGTATTCCTGGCTGTCTTGCGTACGGTTATCCCACTACACCATCAGTGTGTTTGTTGATTTGGCATCAGGGCAGTGGTCGATAGGCCCGGGAATACACTCTTCATTAGACATGCATGACACTCACTCCAGCGCTCAGCTATGAGCGCATCTCTCTAGATACAAGCACCAACTCACAACTCACTCATAACCAGATACTCTACAAAATGAGCAGTGCTGATCATTGCCAGCTGATAATGGGTTATGCATGATGATTTGGAGGACTTACTAAAGTATGTAAATTATATAAAAGATTCATGAATAATACAATATGGGGAGTAGTTTGACAGTTAGAGAAGCACGCTAACCCTGATGGTATTCTCCCGGACTCCTGTCTGCCCAGCAATCTCCACATGCACAGCACTATTTAGAGAGACTTGATTTAGTTCAAGGACTATTTCCATTGCAGTGCATAGAAAGAGAATTATGTACACCAGCATTGTGAAACCTTTTGTTGAATCCAACAAACATCTAATATATATCCTTAATCAAGACAAGAAGTTTCTCAAAAAGAGATTATCAGGAGTGGACAGACTAGACATCGATTTGTGGCATCGAAACTTGTTTGTAATAGATAGACTGTCAGTGTAAATTCCATGTGTTTCTTCTCTGTAGCAAAAAGTCAAACCGGTGCATATAAATATATAATAACTCCGAATCGCAAACGTGTATTCTGGAGGTATTTAGTCTGTCATGTCTGATCTCATCTCAACAAAAATCCTGACCATGATATAAGAGTAGTATACGGAAACTGACTTATGGTCTCTGTATGTCGATCATAAATCGGCAATTTTACAATGTATTTTGATGTACGAAGACAGTCAGCCTGTTTTCATATTATCATATAACTTGAAATGGCGAGATTTTACTTGGTCACGTGATGATATACCCCGTGGGTCACCAGGGACCCGTTTTTGACGGGACAATCGTCAATAGCGATTATTAAATATTTAAGACGGTTTTCAAGATAAATATAACGACTATTGGCCCCAAACGTTCGGTATTTATAGCCAAATGTATGATAATTATACTATGGCCTCAAAACGGTCGCTATTAACGATTATACCGTCTAAGAAACGGGTCCAAGGTGAGGTACAGAAGTGTAGGAGTGGGCAACACATGTAGGTGATATTGTTTGTTTGTTTATGTAGTTTTACGTCTCGGTAGGCTAGTTACGCCCTATTGAAACTCATTGGTTGACCTCTAGGTGATATGGCCATAGGTTCATAGGGACATGAGATTCTCAGGGCAGGGAATATCTTTGGTATAGGAAATTTCATCTGACTAAAGAGAAGACATGATGCATATTCCATGTGCTTCATTCTGTGTTTGTTTGATTGAAAGTCCAGTTACCGATTACAGGTCCTTTCCAGACAGTCTAAATGTCCAGCTTTTACTCACTGCTTTTACAACACAGGCGTGGTGATTGAATCTATCTGATGAATTCAGTTAGGAATCTCAC
Source organism: Alentia gelatinosa (assembly GCA_950022655.1). Classification (NCBI taxonomy): domain Eukaryota; kingdom Metazoa; phylum Annelida; class Polychaeta; order Phyllodocida; family Polynoidae; genus Alentia; species Alentia gelatinosa. The sequence goes on from OX465586.1 coordinate 47,857,099, forward strand.
CCCTACACATTTACCAAAGTGAGAGTTCTTTAACTTCCTACATCCCATAGAAATGGTACGAGAAGGACTGGCCTTTGATAAGTAGTATATTTACCACTGCTGGGGATGAAGGAGAAAGGTGGCTGGACACCACACCACAAAGACATGGTATACGAAGGATAGGCCTTTGATATTGCAGTAATTCTACCACAGCTGGGGGTGAAGGAGAAAGGAGGCTGCAGTGATACTCAAACCCACAAAGTCCCACAACCTTGGGATTAAGTGTCCAGTGCTCTTACTTCGTTCTGTGTATATATATATGCAGATGTTCATATGCACAACCGCATATTCACACTAGCTTTCTTCTCTTAAATATCACGATTAATCATCTAATACGGGGAGCACATGAATACCAATATAATAATTAAATGGTCTATTGTAAATAAAGATGAAAGTAGATGAGTTTACTTGAAATAATCCAAAAATATCAAATCCCTAAAATACACGTCTCGTAAATCTTTCTTTCTTTCACATATATGATTTACTCTATTCATTCTGACGAACCCTAATTGTCGCAGCTGTTCTTGTGTAGTTCATGATCTTAGTCAACACAATATATTGTCTGGATCAATGAGATAATTTATACTTTATTCTAATGAAGAGAGCGGTGGTGTCCCTTGGAATGTGTGTATAACAACCACCTCGATAAAAATTAATGATGGGGACAGGAAGCAAGTCTAAACCAACCAGTATAGGTGGGCGCTCTGCTGATCAATGAGGCCTCAGACGCCCGCCCATAGCAACGCCGTGCCACATGCGGGCCTGGGCAAAGTGATCAAAATAAATAGGACTTCCATACACGTGTATGTGTAATATGTTTGCCATCACATACAGGTCAATAATAATCTAATGTCTTAACAGAAACTTGTCTGGATCATTTGTCTGGACTGTGCTATAGTATTGATCAAAGTGACCTTTTCAGGTTTTTATAGGTTTTTTCTATAGATTGAAGTCGATGTGGATTTTGCGTGTTATTTTTAGGAAGAGTGAGTGAGCGATTCATAATATAGAACCTTTAATACATGAAAGTAATCTATTGTGTACCTTATTAACATGAATTCGGTCTTATAAATGACAAAAGTGAAAAAGGCACTAAAAAAACAACATGTTGGTGATAGAAATGAGGTGGCTTTTAAATTTTACCTATTCCCAACTTTTAACGCCTTGTTTAAGGCTTTGTTCCATTTGGCAGAATTTGGTGCCAATCAGCCCCCGGGCCCTAATCAGGAGCCACACGGCTTTAGCCTTGATCCGAATAGGGACCAAACATGGCCCGAGCAGGATTGGGACATAATGCGAGTAAATGGAATCAGGTTTTTAAACATAAACTTGCACATACTATATCATGTGTATTATAAAGAAGAGAATGACCATTGAATGGCCTCCTAAGTCTATTATACAGTATTCCTCGATCTGTGAAGTATGCTCCATACTAAAGCAGACTAACGAAGGAGACTGATCGTTCTACAGTCCCTTACGAACACGTTGCTGGCCAGCATTACTGTTGGGTCACAGCCATTATTCTGACCAGGAGGCCTTGATCTTAAGCCCCGTGTAATCCTCTCACGGGCCCTGAATGTGCAACTTCAGAAATCTGGTCGTATGCGGACAAACCAGTGATCCCCAAACTACACATCGAGGGCCTCACTATCAACCGTTACTTCAAAGGAAAATAACATTTGAAGAGGTGAAAAAAAATGTATAAACGTGGCATATATTTTGTGTTCTAGACCATTCCGCTACACAACCACGGTCCTGAGGCAGATGGGTGCAAGTTGTCTTTTTGCCGTATTTTTTCCCCAACAAATATGAAGGTGCTTTTTTACCCAAACAGGTGGACTCCACCCATCTGAACGAAAAAAAAGCCATATAATATTTGAAGAGGTGGTCTAGTTCATAAGATTTATGAAATGACTGACCTCTAATTATTGTACACTAATTGGCTATGAGATGAACTAGAATTCGGCATGATGGTAATCAGAAGGGCTAAGCCTCGTATAGCCAATTACATTACCGATATATGGATATATGCGAATCGTCCTGGCACAGGAAAAACATATCTTCTCTAGATGAGATCCTTATCTTTAAATCTGGGTCAAATGGAGCTTTAGTTATGTCTTAATCTTAGATAAATCATGCATTTATGCAGATAATGGGTATCTTTTTAAAATATTCTCCATAGTTAGCTTTCAACAATAACGATTTGTCATGACACTAATCTTTAGTGTAACGCATGTACACAAAGACTCAAATGTGAAATTTTTGTTAAGTAGTGCCTCCTAACTTTTAAAAAGGTCTTTAACACAATACCGCCCCCCAGTACACTACAGTAACTGTGAAAGCACACCCAACTTCTGTTTACTCTACATACATAAAATACACGAACCGGTAAAATGACCCCAGAACTCACTGCCACTTTACTAAGTCCGCAAACAGACGGTCCAGAGGCTAGAACAACCTTGATTCCGTCCAGTTCTATCGTATAGTAGTTTCACAAGTAATGTCAAGTCAAATCACGCACCGATAAAACAAATGGCATATTAATTAGCCCTAACCAGTCAAATTGGTTTCAGATTTTATCCCATCCATCATTTCTAATAAAGGACATCCTTAAAATATATTTACAAAAGAGAATGTTATAGTGCCAAATGCCAATTTTTTAGGCTACCCAAAAGAACATTGTGTATGAGTTTCCTATGTTTGTAGCTTAAGTCAGAAATATTCCATGGGTTGGATCTATCACAATATGTCTGCAGTTCTTGAGAATATTGCAGAGAACGTAGCAAAGTGAAAGATGGACTTATTTGCTAAGAGTGGAAGAGTCTATTCCCTAATTGGTTTGTTTGCTTATTCAACGTCCCAGAGGACTCTGAGGGTATAGAGGGATTAACTAAAGATTCAGCTTCTTTCGCTGGTTTTACGCAGGGTGGTGATCGTTTCCTTGTTTGTTTGATTTAAAATCAACCATTACAGGTCATTTCCAGACTTTCTCATGGTTCAGTTCTTCTCACTGCTTTTACAGCACACTGTGGTGATTAAATCTATGAGATGAATTCAGGTATAAACCTTTAACTTTCCACACCACATAGACACTGATGGGGGCGACGTGGAAAGGTGGCTGTACGCAACATCACATAGACATGGTATAAGGACTGGCCTTTTATATAATAGTAAATCTACCACTGATGGGGATGAAGGGGAAAGCTGGCTACCCTAAACATCACAGAGACATGGTATGAAGAGGATTGGTCTTTGATATAGCAGTAAATCTACCACTACTGGAGATGAAGGTCTATTCCCTAAAAGCCTCCTTGCAGCTGAGATGCCAGTTCCTTATATTCTATGAAAAATGTTTCCTCCATAATATCTACAAGTCATGCCCTCTATTTTCAGGGACTGTTTTCAGTGTTCAAACATATCTCTATGTCTATCATTTTTTTCTATAAACCGTTCATTAGGAGTCTGCTACTGTTTTCGATGATATATAGATTTCACTTGTGAATCTTATCCATTGCATTAGTTCTAAAAGCTGCGAGTAACATATTCATAAAAGAGCATCCTAGCCCATATTTCTAATGGTATAATGTCACTTGATTTTTTTAATAAAAATTAAGTAGATGCCTGTGACTGTGTTCTCTATAAAACCTCCCTTTATTTCTTCCACGTTGTAGTCACTAACTTTAAAATGGTAACTTTTTATTTCTTCCACGTTGAACCAATTTCTATTAAGTCTCTCTTTATTTCTGAGTAATTGTACTATTTCTTTAAAAGCTTTCTTTATTTCTGCCTCATTGTACTAATCTTGTTAAAATATCTCTTTATTTTTTCTTCGTTGTACTAATGCCTGTAAAATCTCTGCACTCACCGTCCTTGTGTTTAAATCCTATTTGGGGCATGATGTGGAACATATCAAGGCGGTTCTTTTTGAGGCCGTAGTTACTGAGCCACTTCTTGGTGGCGATGAGGCCGCGCACGTCCACCTCCCAGTCCCGGGACGGGGTGCCGGTCACTGACAGCTCGGGGTTCTCCGTCACGACGGCGGCCGGCGCCGGCAGGTCGGCCGTCGACGCCCGGCTCGACGTCTGCGGCGTACCCATGTCGAAGCGCACGTCTGGAACACAGAGTTTGTACAGGTCAAAACATGCCAATAACTTAATTGTGTTTTTTTTCAAGATTCATCTACAGTAAAGTATCGATCATATGAACGAGTTCTTAGACCAGGCAAGGGATATGGAAATCACGAAAGAATCAGGGATGGCAGTTGGGGGTCAGAAAAAGTGAAATATTTTTCATGTGAAATTTTCTGTCTTAAAAAGGCTGTGAAATCATGGAATAGTCATCAGTGTTGGCCATGGAATAGGATTGAAGGGGTGTGAAGCGGCTCAAACCACCGTTTTATTGGCGTGAACGAGGCTCCATGTATTCTGTCTTTGTTAAGAATACGAGGCTGGAGAACACTTCTACACACAACCGATGAAAAAAAGAAGTATTCTGTCTTTGTGAATACATGACAAATGATTGTATAAACTGGAAATGAAATCAAAGATTTTCATGTAAATGTAGGGAAAAAAAGCATCTCTGAAGAATACGAGAAAGTGCCTGGGGTTGGTTTATAGACGCCTTGAACCCAGGATGATTTAAGCAATGCATGCCTCGGGCCTTTCTGTGAATGCCTTCAGTCCACACTATGGATACTATGAGCCTAGTCCGTTCACGCACCGCGCCGCCTTCGGGTTGCGAGCATGAGCGCCCTGGCCCTAGAGACAACGGGACGTACCACAGTCTAGCTATGAGCCCACCCTGTGGACGAATTGAGCCCACCCCTATTTTCAGCATTATGATGTGTAACTTGTATTTATGACAAATGATGAAAGAAAATGGGAAGATCTTGCTCCGTAACGAACTCGACCCGTTTAAATATCTTATTCACATAAACCTTACACCAACACCAGAGATTAGAATAAACCATGACCTAATACCTCATCATAACAATTCCAACAAATATTCTCAGAAAATGGCCTTAAATGGGTGGAGGCAGAAGACGTTCACGTTCTCTTGCCGACAGGAGACAGGACTTTTGACCCCGCCCCCTCCACAATTTCCTTTGTAATTCCGTAATAATCTGGGGAAGTTCCATGCCTGTTATCTTATTTAAAACAATATCAAGCCAGCCCTAATGAAAGCCACACCCTCTCTCCTGGCCGAAACGTCGGTGAATGGAATTGTAAATCAATAATTATAACGCGTGTATGAAAACATTTGTCAACTGAACACCTATGAGTAGTTGAATTTATAAGTAGTTGTTGGTCTTTCCCATAGCCTTATCAACAAAAATCAAACAAAGAGTAAAATAATGCAAAAAAATCCTGATGAAACAAAATAGTAAAACCATGCGAATAAAAGTTGCCTCATAAAAAAAGAATACACAGTGAGTTCTGGTTAGCGTCCAAGGAGGTAATATCATAAACATATGATATACAGGTACGTACACAGAGATCATAGAGGATATAAGCTCATCCATTATCACATATAAACTTTCTCTTCTGTAGGAATACAATTCTATACTTTAAATGTGTGCTCTTTCTTTATGAAGATGGATCTGCCACTCATGTTATCCGCAAGGAGTATCGCGGCGGTGGCGCGAGAGGGGATGGGAGACAGTACATGTGATGAGAACATTTTTTTGGATTGAGGGCTACTGTTATCAGCCTGATGTCTAAATCTACCAAGATTAACTTGAATAGAATGTTCATCATTGGTAGATGAGTTCACCCCATAAACTTGCCCTTTCTGCAACTTGCTGAATCTGGGATCCAAACATAGCATGCACCAGTAGGTCAAGGAGGTATTTTGGTCTAGAGTCATGGTCAGCTGGACATGCCTCTAAGACCCTGGCCCTCTGCTCCATTTCTCATTATCAAAGTGAATAGCATGCAAGTAGCTAGGGATAGATTTGTTTGCAGTAAGCTGGAAGTCTATGTGATTACGCTAACCTTTAGGCAATGTATATATAAGCGTGCAAGCACACTCTAATAAAATCTTTAATCAAGTTATCATTGTTGGCCATATTACTATTATGGCCCAATCGGCCTGGATTTTCAATTAATAATGCACGGTACAAAAAAGTAATTAAATCGAAGTATTGATAGTGATAATGCACCACTTGAAATGGTATGGTTCTTCATGGCCATGGTTCACAACCCAAACTGCTTCGTTTCACGTATTGTGAGTAGAGGGTTGGACCGGTCTGACTAGATTAAAACATGTAGTAGCAATGTGCGTGGTGGCTGTCACACAGTGTGAAAACAATACATCCCAATAATTGCTCTTCAAATAGTTCTCCACAAGCACCCGACCATCACATCTACTATCAAAATGTGAATATAAATATATGAGTAATGGGGCAATATTTTAAAAAATCAAATTGTAACTTTATGTAAGAAGGGAAAAAAAGTTCTTCACACAAAAATGAATGAATCAAATAATTTTGTGCCTATGCCATTACAAGGACCATACATAGAGGATTAATTTGATGTATGATATGCCATAGTTTGATAGACATAAATGACCAGCATCTTGAAATAACTACACTGAAAAACTGAATTTATCAACTCTCTGATCCATCTGAAGACTTCAGGTTCAAGATAAATTATGTAAATTAGCTGTCCAAATTCTTATTTACAAGTCAAAGATATGCTTTGCATGACATGATCTAGATTAGAGAGGAGTATTATATGAGTGTTTTTGTGCAAAATCTATGCATCATTATTACAGAGTTCCCTATTGACATGCAAATTAACTATGATGTCATCAATATACTGTACATGAAAATAAATATATCCATTGGATTCAGCATGTAAAAATACCCTTGTAATTTGTATGCTTAATATCATGTCCCTATCATCAATATCTAGAGAGTTATTGTAATAAATCTGTTCATCTGTCCTAATCATTATGTGGTGCCATGTCGTCTAGTGCTTTCTATAGTATATACTGGTACTAGTGGTAGGGCCTACATGTCATGAGTTCCTCAAATTCATTCTTTAACTGATTAAACTTTCCTCCATAAGTCTTGAACTACTAGACCGATTTTAAAAATTCAAATATCTTTGTGATCCTCTCTTTCGGGACTATCTTATACATATATCATTCTAATCATAGATATGCAATTCAATTTTTCATTCTCGTAGCTACTTGTAGACACAAACATTAAGCCATTTTATGAATGGGAATGAGATATATTATAATGGACATCATCCGACATGCCTCTTGACTTAAGTCTTATGACTAAAACTGAGGGGGGAAAAGACATCTCGTACTGAAGCGTTGGTTCTCAAATCTAATCGGTATTTACACGTAGTAGCCGGAAGATTAGCATAACAATACAAATAACAAGGACTAGTACAAGTAAGTTTACATTCCAAACATGAATTAGCCTACAACTAGATTCTAGTAGTACAACTTACAAGGTACATGGATCTAAAACTCATCTCTGATTTAGTGCAAGTTTAAAAGGAGTGACTAGGAATATCGTTAGTTTAACACTTACTGTCAGAATATGCGTTTGATCGTATGGGATCAAATTCTAAGATGTCTGTGGCCATCCTGTATTAGCTGTTGTCAAGCTGTCAAAAGTTTGACGAAACACACAAATCACAGTGGGACCCCTGGAAAAGGTGTCAAGACTCGTATACATTCCTTAACTGGTGGTTTCACAAAACTTCAGCAGGTGCCCGCTCGTCCTGTAGGGGTGCGTTTGCACGTGTTGGTAATCCAATCAAAAGGTGACAACGCGTAATAATCAAAACTGGTAAAGCTTCACCGCATCAATTAGGTGTGAACGCTAGATCTAACGGAAAACGCATCATTTGTCACAACGGGAGCATCCTGTTCAGACTAGCGGGGCGCTAAAGTCGCCATGTTGCTCTCGCAGTGTTTATGTGGTCAGTTGCTTGGATGTTAGACCAAAGGTCAACCAATGAGGGCACAGGATTTAAGTCATGTGACCTACAGTATATTTCAAAATATGATATAGATTATGTTTTAAAGTATCAACATTGAACTTATATTTATCTTACAAAGTTGACACATGAAAATATCATTAAACCAAGAAAGAATCAAATATAGCTTTCATTAAGTAGGACACTACACAAGTACACACAATCCAGTGACGTCAGGAGTAGTCGGTAATGGAGGAAGTGGAAGGAAATCATGGCTCCGAAACCATTAAATTTTTGCTTTGCGATTATACGATGGGCACCCGTTGTATTTATAACGGCCGTAGTCGTTTGGTCTTACTACGCATATGTAATTCAGATGTGTATATGTAAGTATTCTCTTTCCTTGTTGATTTCATTTATTCATTGCTTCTTTAGATTAGTTTAGTGTCGGTTTTTTCCGGTGCCCTGTGTCTGCAGTGTAGAACAGAAGTGCAAACAACAATGTTGACAGTTCAGAACCACGCCTTCTTGTACGATGCATTACAGATCTGCACTCTTCTCAGATTAAAATACTCAGAAAGGCCTGGTCCTTTGAGCCACACTTCATAGAAATTAAATAGGACCATATAATTTCAATAATCGGAGTACCGTTTCTTGAGTGCTGGCTCATGAATGGGATTAAATCTGTGACTTGTGACAGAACTGTCAAAGAAGAACCATAAAAGAACAGTCTACACCGCAATACCATTGAATATCACCAATGTTTTTGGGCAAAGATTAGAGGAAAGGTGCTTTATTTTTTTATCAGTAAAAAACAATATAACTATTACTGAATAAGTACCACTGAATGTAACACTCTTGATAGGTCGGGCTTCTTGAAGATCCGAATAAACCTATTCGATTCTTGAGTAATAATATGTACTTTGATACTCTAGAACTAGATCTAGTAGGAGAAGTTAAGTTTGTAGTTTAGAAGTTGTGAATACACGGTACCACTAGGAATGGTGAGAATGTATACCGGTCCTGAACCTCAACCATTGTTTAGCCATTGCCAGGTGGTCCTTACCAGTGGCATAGAGTATTTCAAGTTTATCTTATCACAACGCAACCGACTAGGGATGGACAATAAAAGGGAAAACATCTATACAGAATGTCTTAGAATTAGAGACACTGGGGACAAAGGTATTTTCAACTTCCTAGGGTAGACTGAGGTATTTGGGAAGCTCTGAGAGGTTTTTTCAAAGATATGTCTCGGGACGCATTGACATGATATCATTGATATCATGCCCACATACAGGAGCTTGAATGCCTATATGGGCCTATATGGAACCCCTATATATGTGGTGCATGTAGATACTCGTAAGTTGACTCTCCCTCTCCAATCCTCCAAATTTCTTTAAGGGAGCGTCTAGATATAACAAGTTTTTTTTCCTAGTGTGCATTTTAATTATCCTTTTAATTATGTGGTAATTGTAATAATAATAACAATAATAGTATGAGTTTAAATGTCTAAGCGAAAAATCTTCGACCAATGTGAGTCACCGTGACAGTTGATTGAATAAGCAAATATTGTAGTCTAATTACAATTTATACAACTGTTTATAAAATGCATCTTAGTGTATTGTGTTTTCTTAAACATAACTTTACTGAGGATGACACCGCTCCTCTGTTCTTCACCGTTTGATTGCTCATACACACACCCATTGATCTGAAGTGCCCACCTGTATGTGGGCGCATGGTATCCCACCTGCTTATCTGAATCTCTGTTTCCTAGATACCTCTACATCGAAACAGATTAAACAAATGTTACGTCGCCAGAGTGTGGACTTACACCCCTATAATGTTACAATGATGCCACTATGACATGATGTAGAGTTATAAGTCTCTTCATGCACTGTCATATTATCAGTTCATGAGAGGTAAACTTTCTATAAGTCCATAAGCCAGACCAGAAAAATTAACCACTTGAACTGAGTAAACCTAATTGCTATTTATAAATACTTAGATGTCTTTAGTTTATAGCTAGGTATGATAACTTTGCCAGATGAGTAGCTTAAAGTCAATATAGGGCAGTGAATATGGTCAATTTTGATAATCTAACATTGAAATAAAACATAATTCCTCCTATAGTAGTCCCGTATCTGGGTCACGGTTTGGAGAACTATGTGAAACTATGTAAGTGTCATGTGTCAAACTTTTAGTCACCTGCATGTAATATCTATTTTTCTGTGTATACATAGTGTTTTCAGTGAGATTATCAAAATTTATCATGTTTAGCATATATTCTCGACCTATACTGACCTTAAGCTATATCCATATGGATATTAAAAAAAAACCAATTTGGTTTAATCAGCTCAAGTGGTACCTTTTTCTGAAATGTGGGTATCACGCTCATGGACTATAATGCAAATGTGTGTATTTCCTAAATCGCTTAAAGGGAATTTTTCATGGTAGTGCCAAGTCAACAGTCAGCAGAAAAGCAATGATCGACAACTCTACATAATTCACATGTATATTGATCGTTGTAGGATCCTAACTACTAACGCATATTTATTAGCGTATTCTTTTATTATTTAGTGTTTACTGTGTTTTAATCATGATATTCTCTCCGTTTTCCAGTCACAGTGGAAAACGTTCCTGAGAAAGGTATGTCTAATTGCTTCTCTGATATTACAGTAATCAATACTGATGTATGAAGAAATCAACAAACGTGTAACTGAACGAAATGATGTTCACACATAGCATTGAATCTATTATTTCAATGTTTAGGATCTAATTGTTACGATATACATCAGGAACTAATTTATCGTACTTAACAGTAAGATTGATAATGTATATCTTTCTACTCCGCATCGCTTTATTATGCTCCAATAAGGCCCACCTTCCCTCAAAATAACTGCAAAGTCTAGGTAATAGAATGAAACAACCAAAGATGGACAACAGCGAGGTAGTCTTTCAGTTCTCTAGCCGGGTAATGAGTGTCCAGAAGAGGTAGGACCTGAGGGTCAAGGGGTCATTGGGATGAAAGAAGTGTTTCACTGGACGAGGTCGAGGCATGAGCTCACAGACGCTTCTAATTAATCCTGGATTTCTTCTGCATCCTTGACAGTAGTATTGTTAACGGCGATAGTAGCCTTTACACTTTCCATGGAAACTCACATTTTTATTGTTCGATTTGAAATTATTTTACTTTGTATAAAACAGAGATAAGAGCAATTGAACCTCATTCACATCAGTAGAACAGTGATCTGAACCTCCCCACAGACCCGCAGCGTCATACTTTAGCTGAAACAGACATTTTGTCCATGTTTTCCCGGTCTCTCTAAGGCAGCAAATTCCAAATGAAATATATTTCGACTTGAATGGTTTAAACAAGTACAACTCAACAGCTGCCCAATTCGGTTTAGATGATGGCTTTTTATTTGAAATATATTTCTAAATTTTTTATGACCCCCAACTGACATTCCTGTATTAAGACAGCATCCGTTAACGACTACCCCTTAGTAACATTCTAGAATGGGATCTCTGATTTTTAATAGTTGGATGTGTGTGTTATTGATACAATACGTATCCATCTATTTTTTTTATCCCTGTGGTCATATCGCATATATATAGTCGGTATTGTATGTAGGTTGAGGGGAATTCCTTTGGAGATATCATCCTGAAAGGAGTGTCAGCCTGCTTTTGTTTGGTCTGAAATGACACTCAGCACTTTCCGGTCTAGTTCCCGCGTCCGCAGTGTAATGTCTGGTGATTTCTTACCTCTGGTACGAGACTGCCGTCAAAGGGAAAAACTATGAGCAATCTCACCCTATTTTGTCTATATGAGTTACATTTTTCCCAAAAGACCATGATTTAATTCCCTGACTAATGTGACTTAATGTATAACAATAGATCAGCTTAGGTTCCATAGCTTGAACCATAAGAGGCGGGGGTCTATGACCTTTTGTGTAAGGTGTAGGACTATGAACCAGGCAAGCATGATTCGCTTCCAATTTCACCTTCAGCAGAGTTGCCACATACCAGGAAAAAAATCATGGACTAATTAATTTTTCTAAAGTTACTGAATTCGGAAAATTTTCAGTGAATTTTTTTTTAAATGTCAGGTAAAATTTATTCTTGTCAGGAAGAAAATGGAATTTACACATCTACTTATGACGAACTGGTCACTTTGACTCCCCTGATATCTGTATTTATTAAAGAAAATTAATTATACTATGTTACTGTGTATGGTATAAGTGACCACGGACAGGCATGAAAGGTTTATAGCAGTTTATGGGATGATGCTTCTTCACCCGGGTCTCAAAATACCAAAATAGATGGATGGATATAAAGACTGTCACATGAGATGCCAATACATAACCACTGCTATAGTTTTGAAACACAATGCCGATAATTTCATGTGACATACACGTATACACTGTTCCAATGAAATTTTACCACATGTGCATCTTAGTATGTTCTTATTTTTGTGTGTTAAATCATTTGATATTGGTTTTTATGTATGATTGGATTATTGAATAGAAGTAGGTTTTAGTTCATTATTGTACAGTACATCTTCGTTTTTGCTTTTACCATTCCCTAAATATCTTGTAGCTTTTAAAATCTTGAAAATTAGAAAATAAGACGATGCTTAAAAAAATCTTTATAAATCTTTAATATTTTACAAATGACGCCTTGCTTGTCAGTTGACACAAAAATACCTAATACAAGAAGACCGGTTTTTTCTCTCCAAAGAATGAAATAATTCTCAATCGGTTCAATGTTTGTTTAAAAAGAAAGAAAAAAGTTGCAGCGCATTTTATCGGCTGATCTGTGAGTGAGTCAATCGTAGGACATACATGCACCATTACCAGAGCTAGATTTTGAAACTGATATCCAGTGCTTTTAAAGCACATTCACAACAATCGATTGCCGCAAACAGTTCTGCGCACAAAGGGCACGCAATGAAGTTGTATTCGTCCCGTGCCTGTTGTACCTAGATCTCTAGACATTAAACAATGTGAATATCACAATAGTTTCATCATATCTAATGTTTACTGCCGCTATTCTGTGATATTCATTTTATACTGGTCACAATTCCCACGGACTTGTATATAGGATCGTGCAATACCATACAATTTAAGACGCCCCCCCCCCCAAAAAAAAAAAAATTTCAATGATAAGTCTAAAGAATTGTCATTAACACAATACTGAGAAAATCTTTGGTGTCTTTTAAATCAGTCTTTCGTTGCCAACGAAATGTATTTCTATAGTACATGTAATGTTCAAATGTCCAGAATATAATGGTATAACTTAGACAGCATGTCACTCGAGATAGGATTCTACTGAAAAAGACAACTTTAGGATTAACATACTGATTTAGATGAATCACTTGAAAAGAGAATTGACAAAGGAAAACAAGAGAGAGAGACAGAGAGAGACAGAGAGAGACAGAGAGAGACAGAGAGAGACCGAGAGAGACAGAAATACAAGCCAGGGTAAAAGAAGGCAACACCATTTCATGTGAAAAACTCGATGTAAATTGAGAGATGCAATTGATACATTAAAAAAAGATATAAAGAAAAGAAAAAAATGGCCAGCACAAGTTCAAGATCCAGCACGGCCGGGTGGTGCACCTAAAATAGCGTTACAAGCCAGAGAAAATAAGCCGCGTCGGCGAGGTTCGGCAACGTGAGCGGCCAGCTGCAGCCAGTCTTGGGGCCTATAAGGAGGGCGAGTAAACCCCTGGTGGTGTTTCTCGTATTCAGAGAGGAGAATATAAGTAGAGAGCACCGTCTTAAAACTTCACCACGTCACATTGATCTTATTATGGAGACGGGGCCAGAAATGCCTCTAAAAAAGAAAATTTAACATTTATCTGAAATAGTCATTGTTCACCCCATTTTAAAGATTCAAAAAAAAAATTGTTATTAATATTAAACACAAATCCTAAGATGAATAAAACATTAAGGTAACAAGATACAAGTGCAACCCAACACGTTCCCAGTATGGTTTAGTTGTTGTTTTTTATTAATAGCAGCAGGGTACAGCATTTTGGCTGGAAGTAGCCTTTGTCAAGAATATCAAAGTGTATAAAACTGAATAAAGCCTAAACATAAATCCTCTGTACTGAAAACTTAACATTGTCTAATTCAAACTCTCTTTATTGTGTGTATTTATTTATTTATTTATTGATTTGCCTCATTTTAGTGACGTTTGTGTTTGCATGTTGTGCTTCCAGTCATCTACCTGATTTTGTACCACCCTATCCTCGCTATCTTCCTTTGGGCTTATGCACGAACCATTTTCACCGAACCCGGAGGTGCCCCAAAAGAAGTAAGTAGCAGATATGAACGGTTGGTCTAACGTGAATATATACATGTCTTATCTGTGTGTAGCAAATGAAACAAATCGCTGCCTGGGCTATAAGTTCCCCACCACACGTCCAACGTTTGTGGGGTTTGTGTGTGGCTTGGAAGACGTTGTTTTCCTGGTCAACACTTACACAAGCTGAGGTTGATAACCTGGGACTTCCCAGGCTGTGCCTTGTTGATTTTGTTACTGGGGATGTTTTTTTGTTCTTTTTAATTTTTATTTAGAATTTTGTTCACTGGGAAGCTGTACAAATACGCCATGCCCACATATCCAGATACGCCTCCGTTTATCCACCACTACACAGCATAAAATCAGAAGAGACTCCTTTCACTTTGACTGACATAGTAATCTGCAAAAATATAAACTGCTGAAATGTACAAAATAATGGTAAAAAGGAAATGCTGACCAACTTCATTTATCGAAAGCATATATTCTGGCCACAAATATTTATATTAAATACGTATTAGATTTAAAAAAAAATCTTTAAAAAGGAATCGCAATGGTAAAACCCTGCCGAGCTGGCTACATACTGTAAATCTTAGTGTTTTGCTGTCCTACGACTGAAAAGATATGCGTATACGGTTTTTTTTTATGAGTATGTACATTTCTAATTCCCTAAATGAATTTGATTTGAAACTAAATTAACAGAAGCCTCATTCAAAATTATAGAAAAATACTGCTGAATATTGCACCAACGCAGGCTCATGTACATTCACAGACACATAAGGAGGTAAGGCGTCAGCTCAGTGGTTTAAGAAGCAGTGGAGCAGTAATCCCAAGGTTATGGGTTCGAGTCCCACTGAAGCAACCTTTGTCCTTCATCCCCATCAGTGGCAGGCATAATGCTATACCAAAGGCCAGTCTTTCTCATACCATGTATATGTGATGTGGGAAGTAAAAGTACTCTCACCTTGGTAAATGTGTAGGGGTGAGATTTCTACCTGAATCCATCTCATAGAGTCGTTCACTACCACTGTGGTGTAAAACCAGTGAGAAAAAAGCTGAGCCTTCAGATCATCTGGAAAGGACCTGCAGTGGTTGACCTAATGCAAAATGAAACGAACAAAATTCCCAGATATAGGGCATGGCGTGTTGTATAGTTCCCGTCATTACCACCAGGCTGCGGCCTGGGCCGGGCCTGTCGAGGCAGACAGAGGGTGGGTGGATCGAGTCCCAGCAGGGCCCATTGGTGATGGCTGTATATACGTTTCCAGTGCTCTACTTAGTTGGATACCACCCGCTGATGTTCATGTTTGCCTGGGCTTACTGGCAAACCATCTTCACAGAAGCCGGCTCCGTGCCAAAGGAGGTAGGTGATGCTGGGCCTGGTTGCCAACACAGGCCATGAGTTATTCATGCAGGCTTTCTTACCAAAGTCAACTAGGCGTTGGCAATGCTTAGTGATATCGTTATGATAAAGGCACTGCCGACTTATCATGGTCAAACTCACTGTATTGTATGTCTAATTAGATACTTCTCAGTCAAAACTGATTTCAGAGATGGCAGTTTTCCAATTTTCCATGGAACCTTCCCACACAGTCTAAGCTGTAGCCGATACTGATGTGCTTTTCATGTTTTCTCCGTCTCTCTGAGGCAGTAAATTCCAAATGAAAAATATTTTCACTTTTTTTCTTGACACCAACTGACCTATATGATGTGGTATCATCCTTAATTATAATTGTATTACTGTAATTGTTCACACGGCACCTCATGGTCAACATTTAGTTCAGTAATTTATTCCGCGTTGCCCAGAAACAGATGGCTAGAAAGAATGCACATTAGTTATTCAGCATCAATTTCATGAATCTAAGTACCTTAAAGGCATATCGGACAATTTGCCTTGAAAAGTAAAGCCCGTCATTTACCGGAAAGTTGACTGACGAGTTCAAAGTATTGTAGAACACATATCTTACTTAAAAATTGGTGCTAGTTTTTAATGTAGAGATACAAAATTTGAGAAAATTATAGTAAAATCGATAGACTTTTAAAAGTTTTTTCTCATTAGTAAAACCCATGTCATCACCATATTTGTTTTTGATAAAACTGAAGAAGAACATATTTTCGATACATTTCCTATATAAATCAAGCAAATGAAAATGTGCCTATTGTATTGTATAGGCTTAGGCCAAACTAATCGAAATGTAATATTTTACTCAGTTGGCATTAAAATAAATCACAACAATTTGGACTGATAATGATATTTGAAAGGGAGGTGGCACCATGATTGTCTGCAGTGGAAGAACTTTCTCTGCAGTGGAAGAACTTTCCTCGGAAAGAACTGTTGTTGACCAATTTAAAAAAACCAAAAAAAACCTCCATTATTAATGGTAGGATATGCCTTTAAGTATCAGACGTCAAATGAATAGATGTGTAAGATAATTCTGCTGTCACGCCCGTAATGTCAACCTCATCCTGAATCTTTCATCGGTCGTTTTCGGCCAGTGTCGAATCTAACCACATGGGAAGGTATTTGGCTATTTTGATCATAATCAATGAATACTATGTATGCGAGGGCCATAAAGAAGATACTACAATAAGAAAGTAGACAAGTCTTGTTTGAAATTTTTTTTTTGCTACTGTAAAAATATAATGCACATGCAAATGTTCAATCATATATGTATATTCAACACATATGATTAAATAATTTGGGCTTGGTATGGCAGCCTGTCCTGCGAGCTGCAACATGTACCGTTTTAAGGATATAGTAAACATGTCGATTTGATTAAAACTAAATTATTCTAAACCGAAATAGAATAGATTCTGGTTATGTTTCATGTTTCATTTTTAAAGAGTCTTGTGTTAATTTTGACAACCGAATAAGATAAAATCAACTTTTATATAAAAAAAAGAAAGAAAGAAAGAAAGTAAATTCTTTTTCCACGTCTTGAATACAAGATTAAGTTTCATATTCATATCAATGACATAGCTGAGTGGTACTTGTCCTGGCACTGGGCTGAGTAGATTTGTCTCTGTGTTGTAGTTTTACCTGTCGCGCAGTGATGGAGAGCGCTTTGAGTCAGAGGAGAACGAGGAGGTCCAGAGGGAGATCCTGGCACGAGCGGCTCGTAATCTGCCCGTACAGAACCGGACGGCGTCGGGCTGTGAGTAACTCAGAGTTTTCTGGATTTATTTTACACCCCAAAGATCATTCATGAGATCAATATAAATCCGACGAAAACATTTTTGGGGATTGGGGGTTAAAAATGAAAAAAACCTGGATGGTGAGCAATGTTTGCACAATTCTGGCCATTTTAGCTCTCAGCTGAGGCCAGGAAGTCACTTTAAGTAGCTCAAAATGCAGGCACTTCCTCGGGCTTCGGCCAAAAGGAAGCACTGTCCCTGGATCCTGCCCGAACCTATTGCCGAATTGTCTTGCTCTTTTCCCAGTCCCAAGCTTGCTCACCATTACATCTTAACGGCTGCTGAAGTATGTTTTGCTGGTAGAACAAACCCATCAGGGAGGAAATAATCTATGCGTTGCTCTAAATTCGCTCGGCACCCATTGGTCTATCTCTTCATGTGACCAGACCAGCTTTATGCCACATGATGATATCCTTAGCCATGTAGAATAACATCAACAATTCTGTTTCCATTTCATGTTCTTTGAATTGTTTTTTAAAGTTCATAACTATTTAATTGTTGAAATCAATGGACAGCTATAAAATGTTTGTTTATCTTTACAGGTATACGATATTGTGAAAAATGCAAATGTATAAAGCCAGACCGAGCTCACCATTGTTCAGTATGTGGAAAGTAAGTAGAGTCATATTTCCTAAGACATTCAAATAGTTTCACACTGCAAATTTATGTCTGGAGATCCTAGAAACATACTAAATATTTTCTATAGATATCGCTAATTCTCTCAGATATAAGTGTTATATATCAAAATAAAACCTATGAAAATTATATATTTTTACATAGTGATTGTCCAACCCTCAACTGGTGGAGTGACACGTTCCACCTACCTCTCCCCTCACAACACTGAAAAATTCTCTCTAAAATTTATTCTAAATAATCAAACTACAGATTTTCTAATGGCGCTACAGTGCTATACTACCAGGAAGTGTGTGGGATTAGAATTGGGTCACCTTAAGCGTGAATATGGTACTGTTAAAAATTATGTCTATATCTAGTGGAAGATCTGTCCCAAATGACAGAACTTTTCTTTAAAAAAAAAAAAAAAAGCACTGCAGACATATGGCAAATGTGTTTTCAATTTTTTTATTTATTTTTTACTTTTTCATATGTGTTTTCAAGTTTTCTCTAAGGCCGTCAATTCCACAAATATTTCCTCTCTTTTTTTCATGACCCCAACTGACATCCCTGAAGTGCAATGTGATATCTTTAACATAGTTTTCAAGGTTTTGAGTTGTGTGTCTTATAGAGAAACAGGCTGACTGTCTCCGTACGGATAAAATACGCGGTAAAATCGGCGGTCAGATGAACCTCTGCCTCCGGCATCGGTTCATCTGATCGCCGATTTTACCAAGTATTTTATCCGTACGGAGACAGTCAGCCTGTTTCTCTATTATTATATACCTTAGAATATCGAATTTTTAACTTTGCTACTTGGGGAATATTTGGATTTTGCCGCCGGACATGCCCCGTACGCCACATACATACCCCGTACGTCACCTAGGTGTCGTACGGGTATGAATACGACATGGGTAGGAGCGGGCAGTATGTGTAGGATATACTACCACAGGTATATAATAATATGAGCGATGTTTTCTCTGCAGGTGTGTACTAAAAATGGACCACCACTGTCCATGGTAAGTTCTTTTACTTTAATATTGACGAAGAGAAAGAAGGAAAATATATACACTAAATACTGTAACACAGGTCTAGATTAACGGGCGTGTTTCTGTGATTGTAAAGTATTAATTAGAGATGGCAGCTTTCCATCTTTTTCATGGAAATCAACTTTTTAATTCTAAGTATGTAAAATTGCTTATTTTTGTATAAGAAAGTAGTAATTGAACCTCATTCACACCAATGAATTAGTGGTTAGAAGTTCCCCACAGACTCTAAGCCACATATTAGACACTGAGGTGTTTTCCACATTTTCTTCAGTTCTCTGACGCAGCAAATTCCATCTTAAAAAGATACTACCACCTTTTCATTCTGAATATAGCCGACATCCCTTAAATGTGTTTTTGCATAGTTTAGAAAATCAGAAAAAAAATTAAAAGAAAATACAGGATGTAAAAGACTGTATATTACACAACATGTTCGATTACACTACAACCCTGCATTATCTTTGTTGAAATATATATATATATATATGATATCACAATGTCTTTGGAAACAAAAAACGTATATGCATCATATTTATTGTTCAACAAATCAGGACATCTAGATATACTCCTAATGGGGCTGTTTCTCATGAATAAAAATGCTATAATAGGGAAGATCTTGTTTGACTGGGACCCCACAACAGACTAGTGGATGACCATGGAACAAGTTGAAAACGCTTTCATCTGATAGGGGGCCTGGTAGGGCTAGATTGTTAAATTTCGCCAGGGTTTCTTTCTATTACTTTCCACCTTTATGTTATGCTCCTAAAGTCAACTCTGGTGATTATTCTTTCAGGGTGAACAACTGCGTGTGTTTTACCAATTACAAGTTTTTTGTCCTCTTCCTCGGCTACGCCTTCATCTACTGTATATACGTATCCGCCACTTCACTTCAGTATTTCATCAAATTCTGGACGGTAAGGAAATTTCACCATGTAGTTGTATCATTACTAGTCTTGTTACTAGAGCACGCTCCATGTGTTGGCCATGACCTTCCCTTTAAAGATGAAATTATCAGTCAGATGTATATTGATATAAAGTCTTCACAAATGGCCGCACATCGTAGTGTGTAAACTCAAAGTAAATCTCATCTCTCCATTTCTAGGCAGCAACTATGGTGAGCCCAACTTGTTGTTCGTAATTACAATGAGATTGAAATATCATTTCGCTAAAATGCTTCTTCCAAGTCCTCATTTTATTCCAGCCCAAACAGAAATGTATTGTGATTATTGAAAGCCGCATGAACTATATTTTATGTTGGTGTGAGGAGTAAGAACTAGCATCAACCTGAACTATGACGAAATCACATAAACTTCAATGCAAGTGTAACACATAAGAAAAGTCTGAATAGGTATGTCCTATCTGCTCTCTCGGAGCTGTGTACGCAAAATGAACTGAATCAGACTCCGATACACAGATGAGTTGTGAGAGATTCTGTTAAATCCGTATGCCCCCATGAGGTTCCTATTTAACGCAGTTTTTACATATTGTACTTAATTTCAAGCTTTTCTCAATCCCCAATTTTGACAAATAGGAGGAACGATCTAGCAAAGTAGTATATTGCAATTTAACAGAATTTGAAGACGTTTTTCTTCAAAATCTACCTCGCCAAATTTTTTTCCCTAAAAGCTTTATTTAAGGACTATAAAAAATGACCTGTACTGGTTATCATTGTTACAGTCAACATTTCCTAATGTCAAAGGTTTCCCCCTAAAGTCGTTTAGATTGTTGCAAATTGTTCAGACGCATAAATTTACGTAGTTTAGACATTTGTACCAAGAAGAAATTGCATCCCCATTCACTAGATCCAGTAGATCTTATTTTCTTTTTGAAAATAACGCTTAAATATACCTACAGTTTTCAAACGGTTTTGATTTATTTCCACTTTGAACTGTCAATATTGTGTGACTGGTGTTGCTGTGTGGGCATCCCCTTTATCCAAGTACTGCACTCAGTTCTTAACCCCCTTTGTAATATGAATGTAATGTTCCCCTTTTCCCATCTTCTTGTAAATGTGTAGTAGTCTGTCGAGTAAATACCACTTTGAAACTAATATTCGATGCCTGGTTTAGAAGCAATGGCGATCATCAGGCCTCAGTTTACAAGCAAAATTAATCATATCTTTGAAAATCTTTAATTTCGCTTGTAAACTTAAATTGTCCAGAATGATCATCAGATCTGCAACGACCTTGAGAAATGGAGGCAAGGGAATATATCCTTGCAGCAGTGGGTCAATACTAAAAGAAAACGTGGTTACTAAGCCCATAGGGATGGCTGTTAGAGGTCTTATGTCCCATAAAATGCATCCGGACATATTTTATGGGACAAAAGGCTGAGAATAGCACCTTACGGACTCAGTCACTATATTTTCTTATTATTGTATCCCGAAAAGACACCAAAAAATGCCGTTTTATTCTCTTACTAAGTAATCGATTCATAGCTCATTCACTATGTCTCAGTGAACCCGAACATTATTTATACTGCACCCCTAACAGCGTGTAGTATTCCATACATGTTTGGCCATAGGTATAATGAAAGAGAGGCCGCTCTATGAAACCAGGTTAACTGTTATATTCCATGCACAAGTTGCAGGCATACAGGCATGGGCCTGCAGCTTATTAGAGCCTGTGGGCATACAAGGGCCTGCAGGTTGACATGGGTCTTGGGGTCCACAATGGCTTGCAGGCAGACATGGGCCTGTAGGCCAACATGGGCCTGTGATAAGACATGGGCCTGCAGGCAAAGATGGGTCTGCAGGTTGCTATGGGCCTGTGGGCAGACATGGGTCAGTGTGCTGTGTTATATTTGACCATGTGCTCCTTATCAACAGCGCGCAGACAGTTCGTCAGGCTCCCCCAACCAGGTTAGGCGAGGCGTGCTCATTCCCAGCCTCTTATTTCATCCTCGAGCTATTCACTGACCTACTCCTCAGAGAATGAGCGGGAGATAAATTCACTATGAAAGACCCAGCAGTGTTTTCAAAATTTTATAGTGATTAATACTCAAGTAAATCCACTTAGGTATTTTCAATTGTTTTTCTAATTTATTGTCGTCCATAAAGAACATACACCAAATTTCTGAAAGATGTTACCCCCTCTCAATATTTTACTCAATAGATTAAAGAAGGGATATGGACATTTTCCAACATTTTTACACTCCCCCCTCCAATCCCGCTCACTGCAAATGTACTTCGTGGATGACCCCATATTGAAGATGGTTATTTTAATTCATTATCATTATGTGGAATTAATTCCACCCAATTAATATATATTTCATCGTAAATAGGTTTTAGGAACGCCTTAATCAAAGATTTTAACCTGTTTATTTTTACTCCAAAATTGCTGGGTCTTTCAAATAAGCACCAAATAGGTGTTGAATATTGCCTTTTGCCTTTTGTGCAAATTCCATTTGTGTATTCTTTAGGTGTTTATTTCTAGACCAAGCATGCAGGTAGTTGTGTTTCCATCCCCTTTACACACTACACAGAAAAGTGTTGTTTGATTTGAGTTGTCATAGTCAAACTTCTTGTTTATTGACCAGTCTTAAGGGTTACCATCTCTTGCTGTTGAATTTATTCATATATTCATATAAAATTAACGGTTGAAGAGGACAGTACCTTCTATGATTGATCAATGAAACATTAGATATTGCAATCCGTTTTATATGTTAATACTGTATCCATGAATACTCTTCATATACCTGGAAACCCAGTATGTTATGAAGAGAATTATGTTTATATGTCTGGGAATTTAGAAAATGCTAAATAAATGTTACCTGGTAGTCTCTAGTTGATAATTGGTTAACATTACTCCCATTTTGTTCAATCTCTATCTTATTTATATATTGATTTACCCATTGGTCTTGGTTATATGAAAGTTTCGCAGGTTTTTTTCTTTTTTTTGATAATATACTATTTCATTACTAATAATCAACAAATATATCATGTCTCATATTTTTAAACTGCCTATTTGTGTATACAGTGTATTAAAATATCACCTTGTGGCTATATACTTTTCATGCTGGCATGAGTATTTCTTGTAAGAAGTTATTCAAAGTCGTAATGTAAAAATGCTTCTGAATCTTTGTTAAATCTGTAACCATCTATATAAAGTATAAATTTAAAGATGACATACCAATAACAAAAGGGTAGTTCCAAGTGCATATGTATACACAGAGGCAGATATTAATTGGTTCTCCCCTTCAGTTGTTTAGTTTATAACTGCCCTTGGTGTCTCGTATATTGTATCGATGGACATTTGTTCTCCTCCCATCTGAAGTCATCAACGTGCGATGTGCTTTAGACCACCTTTCTGTTGCTAAACCTAGTTCGTTAGTCCACTGTCGCTCCTGCATTGTCCTCAGTAGCAGTCTGTTCAGCAAACATAGTGCTCTTCACACCCGAAAACGTACCACTCTTTACATATTTTATTTCTTTGAATTATTTCACAAAACAACTGGGACTATTTTCACAGAAATTCAGTGGCATCGAAAGCCATTATCAAAATTATTACCATTACAAAATTCGGCTGTTTTTATTTAATTTGATCTTCTATTCAGACTAATTCTACAAGTTTCGATACATTTCGAAGTTTGGTCTGCAAGATCTTACTTTTTATGCGCGCACGACACCTCACTACGGTGTTGTCAAGTAAAGGGCATTACGTTTGTTTCTCCGTGCTAACCTGACAAGGCCCTTTGGGGTAAGTGCGAATGTTGGCTGGTTGTTTCAGGGCGGAAGCTCAGATGGAATGGGCAAATTCCACATACTCTTCTTGTTCTTTGCGGCCATCATGTTCGCCATCAGCCTTATTTCACTGTTTGGCTACCACTGCTACCTCGTCTCGCAGAACCGGTCTACGTTAGGTAAGGTTACCCCAGGATGACAAGTCACCACCAACTTTGCCAGGCTCGTCTTCTGTAAGGTTAAATTGTTGTAATCTCATAAATATGCCTTTTAAATTCCTAGAAAAGGATCACGAACAATTCATCAAAATAAATATATTGAGAAAATGTCCTTATCTGAAGATTTCACTTATAGCTCAAGTGCATGTACTAAATAAAGGTTGAACTTAGATTTAAATTCACTAGTAATTCAAGTCCAGTTCCCGTTACCAGGTAAGGTTAGTCTTTTAGTTTAAAATGGTTAAAAGGAATCTCCCAAACATCAAACAATTAATTAGCAAAAAAAACCCAGTAATTTTAAAATTGAAATAGAGGTTTGTTTATGTATTATCTAGATAGATTTCAAATACTTAATAATTAGAATTTCAAAACATATTTTGAGGTGATTTGGTTGATTGCTTTTATACCAAGACAGATGGTCAAAAACCTGTAAATAATATGAGGTAAGTTGCTGGTCCTAATAACAAGCTGAGATATGATCTCCCGAGTCACTGAGAGCCCTGTATTATCAACCATTCATCTGAGCCACATGCATCTTCCAGGGTCAGGTGGCAGACACAACCCTGGGTGGCGTACCTCTGGCCATGTATATATTATACTTAAGGTGACTGGAGAACTCGACCCGAAACGAACTCGACCCTTAGTTAACAAGAAACTCGACCCATTTTAGGGCTAGGGTTAGGATAACGTTTTTTTTGTTAATTTCTTTGCCTCTTGAAGTCCAAATATGAAGCCAAGATTTATGTACTTCCTTCTAAGTATAGCATTTATCCATATTTGTATCAATAAGATACTTGATACGGACGATTTCAAACAGGTCGAGTCCATTACAGGTTGAATTCTTCTTGTGGGTCAAGTTTCTCACGGGTTGAGGAAATTCCAGGTCGAGTTTGTTTGGGGTTGAGATCTCCAGTATTCATACGTGTTGCCGTAACATTATAACGACGTCGCACCGTTATCATTAAAGTGACTAGAACCTGAAGAAAAAGTTGTACTTGTTAGTGTCAGAGGGTGCCACCTTTCTGCTTGTCTGTTAACTACATATTTCTCTGGGAAACATAATTACTGAACATGTAGTGATTTCCCTTTCAAGGTCTAGTTACGGGGCGAAATGTCAAAAACTACAGGCTGAGTAATTATGTTTCCTTACCATTATATACCTGAAAATCACGAAAAAAAACAACTCCGTATTATACACAGACTGACAGTGGGCCCGAATATTATTTATACGATATGCCCAGCATCGGGCATTAATTCATAGAAGCTCGTGCAAAGGTATATAATAATACGTAAGATTCGTTAAATTTCACAAGTGTTGAAGCCAAGTAAGTATAGTTGATACCCTGGCGCGAATAACTTTAACTGGTCACTACATCGGTAGACATAGTAAATATAGTCACCAGGTTCTAGTCACTTTAATTTTAACGCATTACGTCGACAGCAGTGATTTAACATCAGAATCAGTCTATTGAAAATAAACCGAGTTAAACCTCTACAATGGACATTATTTACGGATATCTTCATCATGGGGTCACTTTAGCAGATCTTCCAGTCCCTCTTCACCTGATGAAGAACTGAAGAGTCTTCTCTCAGCCTCTAGTAATCTGACCTGCAGGTCACAAGGTCCGGGGTTCGAGGCCCATGTAGCTGTGCCGCTGTGTTTCCTGCTTTTCTGTCATCTTCATCTCATAGATTCAATCTCGCCATGGCATGACCCTGACAGTTGATCAAGGTTCCTGAGAGCTCAGTTGCACTATCTGGTGTCCTGCAGAAGAACTACCGTGGTAGTAATTAACCCTCATTAGGTCTTCTATGAATATTCATAGGCACCATGATGTCATCATGCCATCGCCTAACGAACCGATTCGTCCTAGTCACTAATCAAACTGTAAAAAGATTATTTCAGTCTAACCTCTGCTATTATTTCTACTAAATATTAGCCATACTTCTGAATTAAACCGAAATATGCCTGTATTAAGCTAAGTTGCTTGGTATTGCTTGATTAAGATTACAAAGCATTTGTAATCCTCCATATTAATGGCTTTTTCTTGACCGCCGCATGGTCAGCTATGGTTGCGCGGGTGCTCTATGCCTGTGGTGCTATTTATTAACTAACCAATCCATTCGCTTAAACCAACACTGGGAAATCCGTTGTGAAACGTGCCCATACGTTTGGTTTGGAACTACCGAATTAGTGTGATGGTTGAGAGGGAGTTGGCTGAGTAAATATTGTGCAGGCTATCGCGGCCTCACAGGGGTGTAGCCTACAGTAGGTAAGGAGCCTGATAATGTGTAGTAAGGACTATTCGACACTTTGTGTTTGTAGGGACTTGATGTGGACGGCCTGAACAACCTGCACATACTGTTTCTGTTCTTCGCCTCCGTCATGTTTGCCATCAGTGTGGCTGCCCTGCTGGGTTACCACCTCTGGCTCGTCACCAAGAACAGGAGCACGCTCGGTACGTTGTCAACAGCACAAGCACACGGGGCATGCACTGGCGCACGCCACCTACCATGTGATATACAACTGGGGCATACTGCTTCTCAGATGATGTACCCTGATGCATGCAACGTACCATGCACCAGGGTATGCGGCATCGTAAAACAGCATACCCCAGTGCATGTGGAATACCATGCACTAGGATATGCCTCATCCTAATCAGAATACCCCAGTTCATATGCTGTCCCATGCACCAGGGTATGCTTCATCCTAAACGGAATACCCCAGTACATGTAACGTACCATGCACCAGGGTATGCTACATCTTATATGGATACCCCATTGCATGTGACGTACCATGCACTGGGGCATGCCACATCCCAGACAGCGTACTCTGGCTCATGTCGCAAACCATGTGCTGCAGTACACTATGCCTTACATGCCAAGCATGTAGTGGCATAAAGAATTGTTATCACATAATATTCCAAAATCGAGGAGACGGGGTAGGATAAAATCAAAACCTGATGCGTTTTAATCTTGGCCACCGCATGCCACTCCTGGAGTTTTGGCTCCAGACTTCACTCGGCTTCGCCTCATGAAGTCACTATGCCAAACTCCAGTCGTGGCATATGGTGGCCAAGATTAAAACTCATTCAGTTTTACGATAGTATCAGTATAAGCAACTGTTAGATTTGAAAGGAAGAACCCAACATGCTAGTTCCTTGACAGTCCAGAAGCCTAGGAAGACCGATTACAGACAGAATCGAAAGCGTTTCTCTGCGAACAAAATTCCATTATGTATACATAGGAGAAGTTAGAGGTGGTGCTC
Organism: Alentia gelatinosa; assembly: GCA_950022655.1. Classification (NCBI taxonomy): domain Eukaryota; kingdom Metazoa; phylum Annelida; class Polychaeta; order Phyllodocida; family Polynoidae; genus Alentia; species Alentia gelatinosa. The sequence goes on from OX465586.1 coordinate 47,884,401, forward strand.
ATGGACTACCACAATACAACGAGCCTGCAGTTTATCTGACACTTGTACTCGTACTCAACACCCATGGAGTATTGAAAAAGAAATACTCAATGGGTAATGACATCCCGAACGTAAGCCAATCAATCAGTGATAGGGGTGAGATCAAATCTGAACCGCATTTGATCTGTATCCTCTGAAAATACGCCATTCGTTTTGGTTTGCTAGATAATCTCAACCGGTTTTGCCTCGTGCAATTACTCCACAACCGAAGCTCATGGCATATTTTCAGTGGCTACAGATCTCGATGCAGTTCCTTCTTAGTTGCTGCCTACAGAGCGCTGCATATTCACCATAGCCTCACAACTTTATTAATTCCAATGAAGAATGAGATTTCATATTGCCACAGAAAGTAAATTCGTTTGGGGGAAGGAACGTTTAAAACAAGGCTGATGCCCGCTGTAGTTATATCCTCATATGGGATACACAAGGATATATTATGTCTAACTGTAGATGCTCTTAAAAACAAAACAAGAAGTAGTTATATTCTGGAGCTTATAACTGCGAGTATCACCATAAAAATATAACTGCCTTTCTTTCGGAGTACCTTTTAATAACCCCAAGCATACTGGATCTGTCAGTACAGCTTCTGGTAACTCTGCAGTAGGCTGGTGACATGAATATGGTTTAGTTTGAACTACAGGCGGAGCCTCTATTTCAATGTGTGTGCTTATATAAAGAATTACACAAAGGCTTTTTTTTAAACTTTTATTTTGACTGGAGTCTAGAGTAGGATGTGTCTATTTCCATCTTGCTATTTCTTGCTTCGATAGGGAGAGTAAGATTTTCAGAAAGACATAATCTAAAAGAGGAAGCTGCCCGGACCTCTTGGGTAGAAGTCCCTGTCATTCAAAGAGAATAAACATGTATAAATGCAATTTAAAATATCTAAACTTGAGTGAGTCTAATGGAAAATATTGTACGTTAAACTACCTGAACAAACAAACGAACCCTGCCCACCTCCTTCACTCGTGAAACAGTGGAATTTGTCTTGGCGGAGTGTAGCACCGGGCAGAGGCAGTAGACCACTGTGGTCATAACGCGAGGTAAACATGAGTGATATATGTGTGCGGTTATAGTCGATACAAGTAGTCTGAATGGACGTGTGAATGCTATGACATCTTGTGGTGCAGGTGGAGGTGTCTGGGTGACTGTGTTGGGGAGGTGTGACGTAACTGCGTAGGCATACACCACGCTTCAGTTGACGTGCGCCATGTCCGGTCGGCGTACGCCACGCTCTGGTCGGCGTACGCCATGCCCCGGTCGGTGTACGCCAAGCCTCGGTTTGTGTACGCCACGCCCCATTCGGCGTACGCCACGTCCAGGTCGTTGTACGCCACGCCCCAGTCGGCGTACGTCATGACCCATTCGGCGTACGCCACGACCCAGTCGGCTTACGCCGCGCCCCGGTCGGTGTACGCCAAGCCTCGGTCGGTGTACGCCACGCTCCATTCGGCGTACGCCACGTCCAAGTTGGCGCTCCCCAGCGCAGTTGCAGGGTGCAGGAGGTTCCAGGGGGAGGGAGCATAGAACAGAAAAGTGGAGGTCATTTGCCAGGTCATTGTAATGTCAAGGCAAATGGATTTGATGAGTAGAAAAGAAGACTCAACCAAAAAGATTTTCATGCACATTAAAGCTGTCAATCGCATGCAGTAGATATAAATCAGGGCCATCATCTGGGAAACTGTATTGGGATTAGGACTAGATGCCCCGAGAGTCAATTGACACATTTAAGGATAGACCACTCAAGGCTGACACTGTGCAACCCATGTGCCAGCAATGTCACCTGACTCTCTCCATGGATTGCCTTGTACAGCAAAAACATCGAAACGTGGTTACTGAGCCCTTTGGGCTGGCTGTTCGAGGTATTTTGTCTCATAAAATATGTCCCGACGCTGGAGGTGAAGGGACATTTTATGGGACAAAAGGCTGAGAATGGCAATCCTACAGGCACTATGTTTTCTCATTGTTACATACCTAAAAACACGGAAAAATGCCATTTTATTCACTTACTAAGTCAATAGCTCATTCACCATGCCTCAGTGAGCCCGAACATTCTTTATACTGCATCCCTAGCAGCGGGTAGTATTTCATAGACGTTCCGCCATAGTATAATAATAGTCTAGAAGTCCGATGCCAGCTCGGGAAGTATTTCACACCCTTGACCTTTTATGTGCTAGCACTGTAACGGACCCCGGCCACTCATGACCAATCACTACACGTCAAAGTGTCGCATTAGGTATAAGTTGTTTAAGCCCTTCTGGAACAGATGGTGAGTACTTTGTTTTAGTCATTTATGACGTAGGCAATCCAAGAGTGAAATTTTGTTACTTCTATATGCTAAGACGTTTAGGAGCCTGGCATCGTTGGTTGGTTACAAGAATATGTAGAGTGTAGAGTTAGGCGTATGTGGAAATATTTGCTGTTACTTTAGTTATTAACTGTTTATGTGTAAATCATTTGGCAATCTGTAATAACAAATTGAGGATACAACATTTTAACAATCAAATATAGAACCTTCAGAAATTCTGTTTCCCTGTTCCTTTAAATATCTATGTCTGTCCTCTGACCAAACTGAGAGTTATGATGTCGAATAGACCAAGAAACTAGCATAATTGTCCGACGCAAAGAAGCATTGCATGTAGAGAACCCTTGAAAAAACACTTTGTTGCTCAATCAAAAACATTAACAACAGATCCAAGCAAATATTATTAAAGAATTTGGTCGGAATGAATTTTAATTCTTAAAAAAAAAAAAAAAAAAAATTCTAGAAAGGTCAATATGTCCTTATCGTTTAACTATGTGTCGGTGAAACAGCACTTTCTGCTGCTGTATTCGTATCTAAACTCCACCATGTCCTTGCAGAGTCGTTTAGAGCGCCCATATTCCGGAGCGGGCCGGACAAGGATGGCTTCAGCCTCGGTCGACAAGGCAACTTTATAGAGATATTCGGGGATGATAAGAAGTTGTGGTTCCTGCCCGTGTTCACCAGGTAAGTGCGGCTTATTCTGCACGTTCGTCTTCCCTCTCACACTCTACCGCACCCCTCCTCCTTTCTGCCCTATGACAATAATATATGGAGACATGGTTAGTATGTCTCCATCAAATCTGTTCGAAAATATTCACCGAGTTCGAAGAAAGAGGTGAATTTTTCCGGCCAAAAACACCAGGGAACAGATGTCATTGAGACACACTCACTATGTTTCCTCATTATTGTATTCCTGGAAATGCTTAAAATCACCATTTTACAACAAGTCGCGTGATACGAAGTGCACGAACTAGCATTAGTTCGAGCACAGTGTGCAGAACGGAATCCATATAGTAAATGTGAGACGTTCGTGCACAGGTATATAGTAATATGAGAAAACGTAGTTACTCAGCTAGGAGTGATAGCTGTTCGAGGTGTGTATTTCAAGGATATCGGGCTGTATTTAAAGGACAAAAGACCAAGAACGGCATTTCTCCAGGCTTAGTTATTACGTTTACTTATTATTGTATACCTCAGAATCACGAGAAAATGTCATTTTATTTACCCCTATTAGCCTATTGGTGTGAGCCGGTGCCAATACACGCAATCGAGCCGCAATATGGGCAAGCTAGTATGCAATAATGTAATTGACTTACCAGGGTCGGTGTCTAAGTTACCCCAAAATCTTTTCAGGGCCTTTATGCCACAGTTAATATGCTTGAACATGATAAACCTGAAAAGTTGGGGGTGGGGAGTTAGCTCAGTGGTTAAGGACACTGGACTTGTAATCCCAAGGTTGTGGGACTTTGTGGGTTCGAGCCACTTTCCTCCTTCAACACTAGATAGGGTAGATTTACTGTTAAATCAAAGACCAGTCCTTCTCATACCATGTCTTTATGGTGTGGGGTAAAGCCATCTTTCTCCTTCATCCCTAGCAGTGGTGGACTTACTGCTATATCAAAGGCTAGTCCTTCTCATACCATGTCTATGCGGTGTGGTAAGTAAAAGAATTCTCACCTGGTAAATATGTAATGATGGGATTTCTACCTGAATTCATCTCATAGATTTGATCACCACACCTGTGGTGTAAAAGCAGTGAAAACAACTGAATTCTGAGAAAGACTAGAAATCTGTTATGGTTGATGTTAAACCAAACAAACAAATAAAACTAGGACAAGCGATGATCCAGTCACAGTCAGACATTCGGTCTGTTCTTGAATGTTCTCTCTCCAAAGTAATAAGTACCTGTATCTAGGTGACCCTGCTGCGAACTTCTATTAATTATACAATATGATTTGATTAAAGCTAATTAGTGGCTTCAGTTGGAAATGGTTGTTAATGACCTACATGTGGCTATTAATAGGAGAAAGGGATCCCACCTTTTAAACATTGAAGTGCAAGTGAGAGAAGGAGGACTGGAGGGACCAGCCATTTTTTTTCTAATATAAATTTTATTCCAAATTCTGGTCATTCACATACACTAATTCATGAATCTTAACGTAAATTCACTTCTTCACATATTTCCACAATAACATGTCACAACATCTCATGGTTTGTGTTAGCTGACTTTTGATCATCTTTTTTTAATTATTAACATTATCAAACAATTCGGCTCACGGCTTTTGACAATTTCCAGTACATGACAAAGTACATTGAGTTTTATATCTTGTTATCAATGCTTTTTGCAAAAAAAAGGCCAGCTTTGGATAAAATATTACACATTGATTGGTGCGATGAATATGTATGAAGATTTCTTGACTTTTAGCATAGGGTATTATAGAGCATCAAAATTAGAGTGGTTAAATAGAATCTGTCCCGTTTTGTTTTGTGCCGAAAATGCCCACCAAACTCGAAGAAAAAAGTTGGTCTTTTCGACCAAAACAATAAGGAACAGATGAAATTCAGCCATCCTGTACCTCATTGTTATAATCTTGGAAATTATTAAAAACGCCATTTTCTCATCGGTCCAACAAGTCATGTAGTGCGACAGGTGATATTGTTTTTAGTGCATCGCACTGACGAACGGAATCCAAACAGCTGGCCAGTAAGTGTGAGACATTCGCGCATAGGTATATAATGATACTTATGGCACATGAGATCAGAGACTGCTGAACATTAGAGTTGATGGATAACGTGTTGATTATTAAGTCGGGGATGGCAGTTTTCCCTTTGAAAATACTTGTTTTCATTTTCAGTAATAGAATTACCTTTCTTTATAAAACTAAGACACTATAGATTGAACCTCATTGACGCCAATTTTGAACCTACCCCATACTTCCTCAGCCCTATTCCATTGCGAGCATTTATGTGTTTTCCATGTGCTCTCAGTCTCTCTGAGGAAGTATATTTCACATGAAAAATATCTCTGCTTTTTTTCCTGACCCCAACTGACATCACTGAATTTTAAGTTTATATTGTGCTCTTAAAAATCTGACCGTGGTTTAGATAAGGTTTTATCGAATTAGAACACCTATACTTAGTACAGACAGTCCTAGGTGAGAGTCAACTTGGATTTATGCAACAAGGCCCATGCATGTAGCGATCTTTGTCAGGCCTTAGTGGAGCGAAGACAGTAGCAGTTCAGGTCATATTGCTTAAATCCGAATTGATTCTCACCAAGGTTCCTTTAGTATTTATCCCTCCCTACCTCCACAATTTAAATTTTTTAATTTTTTTTCTCCTATGAATTCTCTCTACCTCCACAATTTTAGATTGAACGAATAGTTGCATAAAAAAATTTCATGCCACGCCCTGGGCACTCTGGCATTTATAATTAGGGATAGGATAATGTCTCACCGTGAAGCACATTGAAATACTGTCTACGCGCGCTGCTTCACTATTTGTATGCTGTATTTAAAAGTCACCACTATGCACTATTTCAATAAGTAGAGATGCTCTAGTCACTTTATTCAATAGTCACAACACATTTCACTTGGTGTATTTCAATAGCACTTCCATGTACATGTCTTGTACCATGCACACAGTGTACTCAAGTGTTATGTCGGATGTCAAAGTGCGTATGAAACACAGAGAGGTGAGAGATATACAAGCGTGAATCTTTGACGGTCCCTATAAACCCTCAGAGTCCCCTGTGACAAAAACCACAAACAAGCAAGTACCTCGACTGCAGCACACATCTTATGCATCTAAGAATTATATTCCAGTGATTCTAGGTGTATGTTTGTCAGGTTAATGGCATTTTGGAATCAGCACTTTTATCGGCCAAAACAATGTGGAACGGGGTTCATCATCGACCCCAATCCCGTGTTCTTTTAGTCTTTCTACGTGATACATCACATGTAAACACGATAGTTTCGACACACACACACACACACACCCTTACCCAGCTAACATGGGACTACAGAAAATACTACTATAACTACTTTGGTGAAACTACACCTGACTGAATTGACTACCCTCCAGGGTAACAACAGAACAGGACGTTGCAAAGCGTGATGTTAAAGTAGGTTCTCACTGAGCGAAGTCCTGTCCTGCGGAGAGGTACACAAACCGCTAGGAGGGGCTCCAGAAAATATCCAACATGATTTTGTACCCTGAGGAGGGGCATTTCTCGGTGACAAATCCCCCTTTGGGTGGAATATAATCACAGCAGCCTAGAAATTTAAGGTGTCACACGAAGTGATTATATACCAGTACAGAATTGCAGGGATCATTGTCTCCGATAAATGCCACTGGAGGTACAAGAATATTTCAGTGTGTATCCCGCTTTACGTACAGACCATGCAGTAAGGACCACCACAGGGTCGTGTTGATACTCAGGGGTGGTGTTAAACGTTTGATTTCATTTACCCGAATTATGTCCCGATCCTGCTGAGGCACTGTTCAGTTCCTATTTAGATCAGGGCTAAAACTATCCCCCCGATTAGGGCCCAAGTGGTGAGCGGCACCATATTCGGCCAAATGGAATCAAGCCTTAATACTCAGGGCCAGCCCGCACACCTGTCTCATAATGAATAATGGTGTTGTTCCCGCTTGCAGTGTTGGCGATGGGGTGACCTACCCAACCCGAGTGGCCCAGCCAGCCGCCACCTACTCCTCTATGGATAATACAGCGCCAAGGTACAACAGTCTACTCACCCTCTGAGCCTCGTGCCCCTCATTACTGACATTATCATTACTACTCTCATTATTACGCCGAGAATCTGTAGTCATTAAACAAACTAAGGGCATTTCTTTCAAGGTTGCATGGCGGGGAAATTTGGAATTCAGTAACGCTGTATTAATTATTTTTATCCCTCAATCTCTTCTCTGTTTCCTGAGACATCGTGGTCTCTCTTTTCTATTATATCTGAAATATTGTTTAAGAATTGTCATCTTGTGACCTAATTACGTCATGTTACAATCACTTCGCTAATGAGGCTGTTGGGCATCTGCTTTATTAAGTCAGTGTTAATGGTGAATGGATGAAGACTCAGCAGAACTCCTATATGAGTCATTCCGTGTAAAAACGTACAAATGCGATTTATCTACCTTTCTACATTCTACAGAAGCTCATTGCTTCAGAATATGCTGTTCAAAGTTATACTTGGTACATAACATTTTATACTTATTTGATACCGAATGTTCCTCAACGCTGAAATCCTTCCCTCGAAGTTGTTTCCTATATAAAGCATAACTGTATTTCTCCACAGTGCCAAATCAGTATTTATACTCACGTGGGACTTCATATCTTCCATGGTATCATATCTTAGATGATATAATTGACTAAGTTAAGAGTTGTTTTTTTTTTATGGAACATACATTTATTTTCATTTATCTTTTAGTAAATTCTAAAGAGTAAGACTTTTCTACCGAAATTTCACTGAGAAAGTCAGGTATTTTTTCAATGTTTTTCCAAAACTGAACAATATATACATTTTATGATGGGTAAATATATGTATTGTATTAAGAAATAAGCTGTTCAGCAAATAGCTACTTTTTTTTCTGTTCTGAGGCTTGTACGTTTTTCCTTGGAATGACCCATATCCAGACTCTAACGCTGATCACTACCAGGCCGTATAGATTATTACGTCACACTGACAGTGAATGACTTGTAAATCGTCACGAGCCTTTCACAGATTGACCGCCCCATTGGCATATGCACCCATAAGTTCGCACTTTATAAGAAACACACCAAAGCTGGCAACTTAATCACTTTATCTTCTGATTTGGCCAAGTTCGGTGATTATAAATACTGACCTAAATCCTATTCACTTAACATATGCCAGTTTCTGGACTGTTTAGGAGAACTCCTATAAAATTCCCTCTGTATAGGACACTGCGCCATATGTATTCCTGAGCAATAATATCAAACAGGGATTAATTCATTGTAGATACTCATGAAAATTATTTCTGATTAACTTTCATGAGCAATGATATCAAACAGGGATTAATTCATTGTAGATACTCATGGAAATTATTTCTGATTAACTTTCATGAGCAATGATATCAAACAGGGATAAATTCATTGTAGATACTCATGAAAATTATTTCTGATTAACTTTCACCTAAAAGGGGAATTTAAATTGTGCACATGGGGTGATCAGGTGCTGTATACACCATTCCTATCTCTATTAATCTCTACACACTAACCAGGTTTCAGTTAATATCTGATTAAGTTGCATGGTTATGTATTGCTTTTCCAGACATTTGCAACTTTCCCCTCGTAATTTTTTTTTTCAAGGTAATTATAGCGTACTATAAAAAAAAATCACCCATTTTTTTTATGTGAGATTGTTTTTCCGGGTCAACCGACATGTGACATTGGTGTACTGAGTAAGTACAAATGACAATTCAAAAACTTTATTTTCTTTAGAAAAAAAAAAAAAAATCAAGGGAAATCTTTCAATGATGCCAAAACTCTAAAAGCAGATCAAAAGATTGCTGGGAAGCCTGTTGTACCTCTCCCTGTTATGGCGCTTAGATGGAAACGTTTAACTTGGCCCGTTCTTTTTCGTTTGCAGTGCAGTGGTCACCTTGCCTAGTGACCCTAACGCGGAAGCGACTGGCCTAGACTATAGCCATATAGGGTTAGAACCAATTTATGGGTGCATTTATAAGTATTCCTAACACTGTTTATCATTCATGTCGCTGTCATGAGTCTCTTCTGTCTTGCGTTGCTTTGTCCGCTTGGTATACATCATGTAGTGCCTTGATAGTGGAAACTTGTAGTTTTATTTTGTTGATCACAATTTCGTGGTGACTTTCGTGATGAGATATGTATTTATATTTACTTGTAATCCTAGTTTTCCTCTTGTCACTAACATACCCGGGTATTTATATTCACACCACACTCCTTAAAAGTGGGACACTCACGAACCAGCGAGTAGCCAAGTCTTTGGAGTTAAAATTGGATTTTTATATTTGAAATCATATCTTACGTGTGTTATTTTAAAGATTTTGATAATCGGCTGTGTAAAGACCTTTATATTGCAAAATAGATCTTACAGTTACTTTTAAAAAGAGTTTTAACATTTTTAAGTATTGGCTTTGCGTAGAGGGGTTGCCTTGTACTACTTAAACCCATATAGATAAGAGAAACAAGTATCCCTCCTCTTAGTGAATCCATTAATAATCTAACGGAATCTTGTGGATTTGCCCATTAATGGACCGGAGACGACTCACTGGAAGATGGAAGAGTTGCATGTATCTGAAAACCTTTCTACACCAGCCGAAAAGTCGTCTGCGACGTCTCTGACGTAAACCCCGCATTCAGGTCACGTGACGAACGCCAGTGTCTATCACGTGATGGCGCACGTGACCGGAAGCCGTGTCTGGTTCTTTTCTGCAGTGATCTTGTAGTGTCCGTGCATGCCCCACCCCCATCATCACACCACCCATTGTGAGAATCGTGAGAGAGTCCCAACACGCCTGCTAGATATTTCTTTTCTTTTTTGTTTCTTTCTATGACGTTTCGTCTGTAATTGTTTCTCCTTGCCTAGATCGCATTTTACGAGAAATCTTATTCATACCAATCGACACCCCTAAAAGAAAATATCCCACAGATGGTAGTGCGTCCCTTATGAATCCTTGGATAAGTTAGTTGATGTTGATGGAGATAGTTGCCTCATATGGTGTGAACTTTTGTGTTTTTGTAGTTTCGGCGACGGAGTGACGTACCCTATACGCACGGTGGATGAGGACTACGACAGTTTGTTAGGGCAGCGGCAGCGGTGGGCTGAGGAGGGCGAGGCAGACGGCGGCCCAGGTAAGATCCGCGCTTTTACATCGAAGCCTAGTCCTTCTCTTATCGTGTCTACGTGGTGTGGGAAGTAAAAGAACTCTCACTTCGGTAGATGTGTAAGGGTGAGATTTCTACCTGAATTCATCTAATAGATTCAGTAACCACCCCTGTGGTGTAAAACCAGCAAGAAAGGCTGAACCTTGAGATGGTCCCTATATAACCTCAGGGTCCCCTGGGATGGAACAACCAAAAAACCAAACCAAATCAACCTCTGGGACTTCTGCAGTGGCCAATATCATGGATCTATACTAACAGCAGACTCTTGGAGCTATGGTAGTGGTGTTCATTGTTTTTTTTTTTATATATATTTATTTTTTTAGCATCGGTTTATGACAGAAGTGCTATAGCCAGCTTTAATAAACCCTTCATTGTTTATTTGGGTTTTATTTTCCGCATATTATTTCCACCTTCCACAGGAATCTATATTTTTATTTTCATTGTAGAACAAACAGTAATTGAGCCTCATTCCACCAATAAAAGAGTGGTTTGAACCTCCACACAGCCTCAGTCCCACGCCGTAGCTGCTCACAACATATTTTCTCAGTCTCTCTGAGGCCACAAATTTCCAATGAAACATATTTCGACTTATTTTTCTGGCCAAAACTGATATCCCTGTATGTTAGCTTCAATGTTGTGAAGTTAGGTGTTTTTACCACTGAGATAGTGCCAGATCTTCCAGGTACAGGAACTGGAGGAGTAGGAGATTTTCAGCTCTTGAACTTGTCCAATACTTGAATGAATTCTGAGTCAGAGGATTTGATTAGCTAATGAGCGGGCAGAGCTGAAGGCTGAATCTTTGCTCCATGTATGTCAGTTAATTACTTTGTGAAGTACAGTACCCATCAGCAGTATTGAGAATTGGCTGAGTATGAACAAATAAACATCCAAAATGGCATAATATTTCTAACATGTCTGATAAGAGAAGACACACTCTCACAGCAGTCTTTGGTGATCAATGTACTCGGTAACGTTTCGCTTCATTTGTGTGTGAGATTAAGAATTGACACAATTACAACTCGTCAGTGTGAACTTGATAGATAGAATTCAGTCAGGTAAAATTATACATTTCAGAAAAACCCCCATAAAGATACAACATTAATGAAAGAGGTGTAGGGGCCTAGACTGCTACTCGAACATCCTTATTCCCTGTTAAATGAAAGGTGTTAACTATTACCATAACAACCGTTTAATTAGAATGTAGAGTCGAACAGAACAACGACATTTCTATTTTAAAGTGAAGAATACGAACATATTTAATTATATCTCCTAATTTAGTGTTATAATTTATTTTGAATAAAATTGAAGAATAGGAACATAGTCCCCAGATATTAGCTGAACACTACCCACTGAAATACATGAAAAAATATTCAGTGAAGACGTGGCATGTAGTGTAAAAAAACATGAAAATAGAAACCAAATATCGAAAGAGAAAAAAATGATAACACTAATAATAATTTGAAAAAAAAGTATTTCTAAAATAAAGTATTTATACCAGAGCATCACAATGAGAAGATGAGAAAACGTATAAAGGGCACGCTTGTGTTGAAGGAATACATCCTTCGTAAGAGGATGACTGTATGCTTTCTTGTTGACGAACGCTCTTTGACGCCATGACAAGCTTGCCGTAGCCTCGTCTCGCCTTAGTCCTGCTCTGTGATTTGTACTTCTCTTTCTTTTGGGTTTATTTTCCACCTTTCAGCTTCAAACTTGTGAGTTGACCGAAATAAGTGTAATTTTCTGAATTGATGGGCGGAGTAAGTCTATATTTTCAAAGCTGGACATAGAGCTTACCTTGTATTTTCTATATTACTATTACCTATCAAGGATCCCTCCACCTCATAAGAGACAGCCCCTTTAGTTTGGTGAAAGCATTTCTGTACAAATAAGCATGCGATATGGTCCACACTTGTAGGTAATACATTATATACGGTTGCGAACATATAAGCATACATACCTGTTTTACTCGGGGATTGATTTCAAACCTATTCGAAGACTACATTATTTAAGGTTCAAGATCCCATTGCCTTAATCATCTTAATCAACAATTAATTATATAAATATGACGTGTGGTTAGTGCTCATTATCCCAACATTTAATCATATAAATGAACTGTTATGCCTACCATTGGTAGTGTACCAAGAAAGGGTGAATTAATTATCAAAGGAAAACTTGAAAGTGCATTTATCTTTGATTATTTCTGCCTTCTTTTAACTGTGAGCAGCTATTCTTGCTTCATGGGTGTGATTTGTGTGAATCTGCTGCGCTCACCAAAGCCGTGGGTGTGATTTGACTGGCGGTGCGTGTGTTGTGTGTGAACTTGCTGTGCTGGCCATGTTTATAGCGGTGTGTGGTTCTGTGCGAACTTACTATGCTGGCGATAGCAGTGGATATGGTTTGACAGTGGCAGTGTATGTGTTGTGCGTGAACTGGCTCTACTGGCTGTTGCAGTTGTGGTTCAATGACGAGTGTCGTGCGTGAACTGGCTCTACTGGCCATAGCAGGGTGTGGTTTGTCTGTGTCAGTGAGTGTTCTGTGTGGACTAGCTCTGCTGGCCATAGCAGTGGATGTGGTTTGACTGTATCGGCGAGTTTGTTGTGCGTGGATTAGCTCTGCCATAGCAGTGGTTGTGGTTTGACTGTATTGGCAAGTGTGTTGTGTGTGGACTAGCTCTGCTGGCCATAGCAGTGGTTGTGGTTTAACTGTGTCAGCGAGTGTGTTGTGCATGGACTAGCTCTACTGGCCATAGCAGTGGTTGTGGTTTTACTGTGTCAGCGGGTGTGTTGTGCATGGACTAGCTCTGCTGACCATAGCAGTGGTTGTGGTTTGACTCTATCGGCGAGTGTGTTGTGCGTGGACTAGCTCTGCTGACCATAGCAGTGGTTGTGGTTTGACTGTATCAGTGAGTGTGTTGTGCATGGAATAACTCTGCTGACCATAGCAGTGGTTGTGGTTTGACTGTATCAGTGAGTGTGTTGTGCATGGAATAACTCTGCTGGCCATAGCAGTGGTTGTGGTTCGACTGTGTCAGCGGGTGTGTTGTGCATGGACTAGCTCTGCTGGCCATAGCAGTGGTTGTGGTTTGACTGTCAGCGGGTGTGTTGTGCGTGGACTAGCTCTGCTGGCCATAGCAGTCGTTGTGGTTTGTCTCTATCGGCGAATTTGTTGTGCGTGGACTAGCTCTGCCATAGCAGTGATTGTGGTTTGACTGTATCGGTGAGTGTGTCGTGCATGGACTAGCTCTGCTGGTCGTAGCAGTGGTTGTGGTTTGACTGTATCGGTGAGTGTGTTGTGCGTGGACTAGCTTTGCTGGTCGTAACAGTGATTGTGGTTTGACTGTATTAGCGAGTGTGTTGTGCGTGGACTAGCTCTGCTGGTCATAGCAGTGGTTGTGGTTTGACTGTATCGGCGAGTTTGTTGTGTGTGGACTAGCTCTGTCATAGCAGTGGTTGTGGTTTAACTGTGTCAGTGAGTGTGTTGTGCGTGGACTAGCTCTACTGGCCATAGCAGTGGTTGTGGTTTGACCGTATCGGTGAGTTTGTTGTGTGTGGACTAGCTCTGCCATAGCAGTGGTTGTGGTTTAACTGTGTCAGCAAGTGTGTTGTGCGTGGACTAGCTCTACTGGCCATAGCAGTGGTTGTGGTCTGACTGTATCGGTGAGTGTGTTGTGCGTGGACTAGCTCTGCTGGCCATAGCAGTGGTTGTGGTTCGACTGTGATGGCGAATGTGTTGTGCATGGAATAGCTCGGCTGGCCAAAGCAGTGGGTGTGGTTTGACTGTGTCAGCAAGTGTGTTGTGCGTGGACTAGCTCTACTGGCCATAGCAGTGGTTCTGGTCTGACTGTATCGGTGAGTGTGTTGTGCGTGGACTAGCTCTGCTGGCCATAGCAGTGGTTGTGGTTCGACTGTGATGGCGAATGTGTTGTGCATGGAATAGCTCGGCTGGCCAAAGCAGTGGGTGTGGTTTGACTGTGTCAGCGGGTGTGTTGTGCGTTGACTAGCTCTGCTGGCCATAGCAGTGGTTGTGATTTGACTCTATCGGCGAGTGTGTTGTGCGTGGACTAGCTCTGCTGGCCATAGCAGTGATTGTGTGTGTTGGCGTGTATGTCCTGCATGCACATGCTCTGCTGGCTGTGTTTGACCGTGGTGGTGTGGTTCTGTTTAACAGGGGACTATGGCCTCCAGCCGTGCACGGACGGGACGGTATCCCCACAGTACTATGAGGAGTGATTCAGGTGCCCAATGATCTGTTCCACCTCCACTGTGGGTGCTCTGTGTGATAAAACACGGCTTCAGGCTCGATACAATTTCGCCGAATTTATTGCCAATCACCACTTGGCCCCTAGTCTCAAGGCCGCTGTAGCCCTGTTCTAAACAGGGATTGAACATAAGCTAAGCAGGATCGGGACATAATTCGGCAAAATAGAATCAAGCCTTTACACTGATAGCCCAAGCATGACTCACCTCCTTCCACTCAGATTGCGGCAAACTCTCTCTCTGTCAGAGTGCCATTCTCTCATACCGGGATTGCGACACCAGTTTAACACCAGGGGGACCATCCATACGCCACCTGGTGTATTTGGAACAGTTCTAGTTCCTGTAAAATTGCGTAGGATTGCGTAAGTCTATGGCAGGTAACGCCTCAACCAAGGACCCTTTGCTCTTTGGCCCAACAAAGATTCCATACTGAAATCCTTTACACACACACATATCTAATACATGCATATTCTAACTTTTGGCTGGGAATTACTCTTTGTGCCCAAGAATACAGGGAGATTACCTCGGTGGGAACGCGCAATGTGTGTGTATATATATAGTCATCACATATACTTTTTCATCTCTAGAATTGATCAAGGAATAAGAAAGTTTTTGACATCTTTCTATCTTCCATTTAAAGTCCATACCGTTGCTGTTTTCCAAACACAATGTTCCTCATCGATGACTGCACCATCTTGTTCTAAAATCTGTCGCAATCCCTGTATAGTTGATCCCATTGGTGGATTCAAAGTTCAATAACCTGAATTTGAAAACATTTTTTAGAAAGAACGTGAAAATTACACATCAAATAAAGTAGATGAACTATAACCACGTGGTTAATGTCACCATGTTTTCTGAGTGACATCAGGATTACATTTAAATATGACCAGTCCAGAAAATATTTCCACCAAAAGAGGTCAGAACATGGTTGAGTTGGTCATCACTGTTTTCCGCCTTTAGCAGGATTCACACTTAGCGATTCTTGTATCACAAGGGGTATTTCTCTGCAACAAAGTTCCCTGCAATTCTGTACCAGTACATGTATAATCGCTCAGTGTCACACCCTAAATTTCTGGGCCACTTTGCTTATGTTCCACCCACTGTTGAGAAAGGCAATTGTGCCCCTCTCCAGCGTACAAAATTGCTTGCGATTTGGGAATCCAAAATATTGGATATATTCTTGAGGCCCTCCTTGCGATTCTTGTTGCAACCACGGTGAAGCCATGGAGCGGGAATGTTAGGGACATTTATCGCTCAGTGAGAACCCTGCTTTATATCAACATTTGCACAGCTTCCACCCAGCATCAGCATGCATGGCCAACCTGCCCCCCTCTCACCAGGTGGCAGCACCGCGTGACCACGTGACCATACCCCCGCGTGTCACAGCCTGCTTTGTCTACTCACGCTTTGGTGTTGGAGGGCTAGATATACTTGGTACCATATCAATAATAAAAATGATTAAAACCTTGTGAACCAGTGACATCTCTCTAATGAAAACGCGGAAAGTAAGGCTTCAAGGCGAGATATTTCTCACAAAAACATTATCCTATGAAGAACAAGAAAAAATGAAAATAAAGAACAGACACAGGTGTCGCATTGTTATATTACTCTCAAAACGGAAATCTTTGAAGAAATTTTTTTTTTGCTGATTGCAGTTCTCTACAGATTACAAAAAAGACGATTAAAATATTAGGAAATGTGTACAGTGTATATCTATCTGACACTTAGCAGGAGCTATTCAATAGTCTCTAAACTTAGGGAGCACATATTGTATCACCCGTATTAAGTATTAATTGCCAGAATAAATATTAGCTTGCCACCGGTTTTAGATAGGACACATAAACCTAATGTTTTTAATTACAGATGTGCATGCCACTAAAACCACAAAAGAAATTAAATCGATTCATGCGATTTACTTTTAAGTTATTTTTCTTTCAATTATTTTTTCAAGCTGAAGATGATGAGAAAGTGTGAGGTGCGCATATACATATATTTTTTTCGACCACTATCAGTTCCTTGATTTCTAAAGTTTACTTAGATTGTAAATGCATGATTAGTTGTTCTGGTTTTGTTCCCTTAGATATTAGTTGATTAGATATCTGTAAAACTGTCTCGAATGGAAAGCCTGTGTCAGTAAATCCATTTGTAGCAAGTAAAAATCCTTTTTGAATTGTGATGGTATTTCGCATACAAATTAGTTTCTTAGTCTTAGATTATTACATGTTACAGACAGACAGATTGAAAACTACATGCATATATTTTACCCCAATCAGTTATAAAAATTGACTCATTAGAAAAGGAATGCCACTATTACTCTGAATTCGGATGATTATGAGTGCACATTAGTTCTCTGTTGTGATTTTTATACCCGATCACAGAAAGTAGTGTGTGTACGCTGAAGTACATGTTGATTAAAAAATATAACACTTTGAGTAGCTAGTTAACCTTGGTCTGTAGTATTTATATGTGAGATTGATATTAAACACTGTCATGAATAACAAAGGCTTTTACCCTGCACATACTTCAGGATATGACAATACTGGCATGCAGACGGAACGGATGTAGGTCAAGTCACGTGACTTCCGGGCACACAAACGCCGTGAAGACGCCCGCGTCTGACGTCATCGCGTCTGACGTCATCTGCTCGTCATGACAGGGACGCATCAGATGCATCGAAGCTTGAATGGAACGCGTCTTTCTTCCAAGTTTACCTGCTTTGCATTTACTAAAGAAAATTTTCCGTTATCTCTGTCTTATATAAACATAGCGAAAAATGACATAAGTACGACACCAAGTTATTTTCTTTGTGTACATAGCCCCTTCCCCCTAACATTCTCCTTTATTAAGGGGAGATTCTCTGGAGCTTTGACATTCTCCACACACAGAAAAAAGTTTCACTTAGTTTATTTGAATTAAATAGTTGTCGCTGATTTACCTATGTTATATATGAAAATTAAAAAAACGGATAGAAACACGGTTGTTGTCACCTAGCAATATCTGAGGTTGAATGCTAAGAAAATGCCTTTGCTCATGTTGCATACCAAAAACCTTGTGAAATGTGAAATGAAAATGTCCACAGTCTTATCACTGATTGAATCGTGATCGCTACTTGACATCTCATGTATCATTGTGATGGTAGTGACACTCTTTAGTGGCGGGGAAATTTACACCGGAAGGTATATGGGAGTAGACTGCCCCGGCTTTGGGTATTCAATCAAGAGTTGGTTCTCTAAAGTCTTGATTCCATTTATCCGAGTTGTGTCCCAAGCTTGCTTGGGCCATATTTAGTCCCTATTCAGATCAAGGCTAAAGCAGCCCCCCGATTAGGGCCCGAGTGGTGACTGGTAACAATTTTGGCCGAATGGAATCAAACCCTAAGAGTGGCCCACACACTTGCGGTGTTTCTCAAATTGCTTCGCTCTGGCATTCATCATTCATCATGCGCCCCTCCCATCATGCGAGGCCGGTTTCCTCCTGCTCGAACAAATCATTATTCAGTATCATTCCGTAGCAGTTTAAAGAAAACCAGAGCGCATTTTTACGCTAGAACGTGATAACAGAGATAGCCCACGTTGAGCATGACCCATCCCCGCGTAGATCTGCGACTGTCAGGTCTGAGCCCAGTCCATGTCCACTGTGTTTGTGTGAAGTAGATGGTAAAAATTGAGAAAAACGTCCGTGGTTCAACGTCTAACAAGCAATCCATGAATTACTACTAAAAAATAATAAGAAAGAAAAGAAACGCCCAAACTGATGGGCTTATGTTATTTATCTGGAACAAAGTTGGTACTTTTAAGAATACTCCTTATATGACATAACCCCTCCCCTTTATTTACATGAGTCATAACAGCAGCTACCCTATGACATAAAGACCCAGGTTATTTGTGTGTCTTTCAGTCAGTCTGCTCGAAGAAAATATATAGACAATCGTTGAAAAAATGAGGATAGGAAATGGCCAAACATGGCATCTGTAAATGTACCTCCCTTTCTGTCAGCTTCCGTAGCTTCACTTAAATGCATATCCTACAATGCACAGTGGCTCCACCTGGGGATTTTTGAATAAGAGTAAAAATTGGCACCTTGTGATTTATTCTCATGCCAAAATTAGTAGCGTATACGGTTTGTCCGTATATGACAGGCAAACGAAACGAAAATGACCTAATGACCTGTGTTTTACTATGTGAAATCTATCTTCTTAAAATTTCTGTATTCTATTAGGAAATTATTATAAATCAATGTCTTGATCAAAAACAAGCATAGTGACCCCCACCTTTTTTGATTGGATGTGTGTTCTAAAACACTTGTAGATTATCATATAACATATAGGAAATTGACATGGGTTTTAATTTTCAAGGTAAATTATCCGAAATACCTTTGATACAAGGTAGGGGTGGGCTTAAGTGCGAACTGTGTGTATGTTTGACAGCGCCCTGGCTCAGCCCCAGTTGTAACTGTTTATGGTTTTTTTCCTGCACTATAGATGTAACTAATAATGTGATAGTTGGGAAAGTCTGTTTATGTGAATGGATGCTAGTCTTTGTTGTCAATCGGTGGTGGTTTCTTGAGTAACGTGCCAAACTGCACCAACTGTCTAATTACAAGTTACTGATATAAAGAGTTTGAAGTTACTGATCTAGACGTCGCTGCTGCATGAACAGAGCTAGTCTCGAAAGAGGGTTCACTATGAGTTTGCTAACAATGGACAGTAACAATGACAGTGCTCGTCTCCGTTTTCATTTGAATAACTTTCAATCAATCTTTCCTTTTTTAAATATGTGTGTGACATCTGTATGATCTTACGAAGCATGTCATGGTCGCTTGGACAAAAATCCACATGTTTTTCACAAGATTCTAAATATGATATTATCCTGAAATTCAATGTACTATATATTCACCTCGTACAATTTCGAAGCAGTCACATTTATATTTACTTTGTGAAATGATTCTAGTAGATCTTGGAACTGTTAATGTCAAAAATATTTGTTGGTTGGTGACTGACGATTAGTTATGAGACCTAACGATCGACCCCATAAAATTCATGTTTACATCTGGTTTTATAACCAGAGAACATTTTGTCCTGCTGGTGCTCTAGAGCATGTCTGCTTCTATGTGTGCATGATATTTTTAATTAAACCACTAAAGTCTGCTGTTCGAACTATCCACTTCTGAAAACACAACAATGGTGGAGTTTCCACTTAGCCACATGTACTACTTCTGGTAAGTGCCTTCAATGGCCATGAAAATATCTTCAATGTTGTGCACAGTAAATTTAACACTGGAAATATGAAAAGTGCTACAAATAATGATAAAACACTGTATACTTAACATCCCATCTCCAAGTGACTGGCACAAAATGAACATCACATACAGGAAAAAGTTTGAATATCATGATTTTGTATAGTGGAAACTGAGCCATTGCCAACTAGCATAGAACGGTACTAGAAAACGCCTATGTATATGTACGATGTGTTTTGTTGTTTCTTTAGTCTCCATGTGTATCAATAATACAAACCTAGAATGGCGAATTGAGTCTTATCCTTGCATCTGGTGTATATGAGTGTGTATGTGGCTGAACATGAGTGATGTAAAAGCCAAAAGTGCTATCGCTGTAAAAAAGACTTCATTCCATTTGAATTATGTTCCGATCCTGTTCGGGCCATGTTTGGTCCCTATTCAGATCAGGGCTAAAGCAGTCTCCCGACCGGCGCCAAATTTGACGAAATGGAATCAAGCCTTTAGGTTGGTACGTGGAGTACAGAGAGGGTTGCTTTTCCAAGCTGGGTTTGCTTAATGTGCCTGAGTAGTGGTTCAAAATGCTGCGGCCGCCTAGACCTAGATGCGTTTTTTTTGTGCTATGACCTTATACTTTGTATCCAGTTTCATATCCCACAATATATATGTAATATCTATGAATTATACATTTGCGTTTAGATCATACCAACAGGATGACAGGCATTCTCATTCTCACAACAAAAACAGTTCTGTCATTAGTTTCTGTTTCTAACCCCAAACCCTGGAAATGTGGCCCCAACGTTGGCGAAATCACCAGAGATCTTCCCTACACAGTATTGTGAGTTTACTGCTTATAGTATAGCTGGATGATGCTCATACAATTAGCGGCGTGCTAATTATGCTTTTAAAAAGAATTTCATCTATGTACAACATCATCGCTCCATGTTACGCGTGTGACTTTTCAGGGACTTCCACAATAATGAAATTTCCTTTTCTTGTGAACATCTAAATAAGATTTGACCATCATTTTACAGTTTATTTATGTTTATCTGTATATCTTGCTAGAAGTAGATAAAAACACCGATACATTAGGTTAGTCCTTATTTCCAGCCCTGAATAATGTTTTTAAGCGTATTAAATCATCCTGTACTTTCTGTGTTTTGATACATAAATCTGTGGTTAAACGGTTCAGGTTGCAGATTATAAACTACGTGGATTGTACGTCAACTTACTACAACTGGCAGGTGCATGCCATGATATGTGCAGTATTTCCCATGGAACACCTTTCTACTTGGGGAAAAAAACGGTTGTGGTAGTCTTGTATATGTTATTGAGGGAAATACTCGATGGGGTTGCCTGAAGTTCTCACTTGATAAATATATATATATAAATACTGTATATAACTGTTGAGTTGATGGACATGACGTATGTAAGTTACCCTGTTCACACCCCTACTCTTAATCTAGGGCATAGAGTGTAGGCCTACCCTGGTTCCTCGGTCATCCGTTACTCGCGGAGAGTCTCCCAGCAGATCCTTCATCTTGTGTGCAAGCCAAGTGCAATGAAGGAGTTGCTAGGAGAGTGATGGAGTTCCAGTGAGTCAGTAGTCTCCCAGCAGATCCTTCATGCCATTTGGGCTTCCGAGCTCAGGATCTCTGCTTTGAGGGTGGTGTGGCGGCCTCCATGTAGTGTACGCTATGTGCCCTCATGCCCTGTCTCCTCTAATTCACAACTAGGTCCTGACATTCAGTTTGCTGACAGTTCTAATGGAAAAAATCTCATAGAGTGCTGACAAAAGGAGAGGTTCAGAGTTGTGACGACACGTTGTTCAAAATCGCACCGTTCTGCCTTTCATACGTTGTAGCTGTGACGTCACTGCTGGAGGCGACGTCACGGTACCTTAGAGTTACGTCACTGTTTGTCACTCAGGAGGTCGGTCAGTTTCATCTTGGATTAATTCGCGTGTTTGGATGGTGCGCCGCAGATTGTGTATAGCTGCTACCTGATATCTATTCATATTCAGTCTTAGTGATCTCATCAACATTATATACAACATACGTAGTGTCCCATTCTTGTATTGATTAAGAGTTTCTGCCAGTGGAGTTCTTCGTCCTCTACGCATAATCCCATTTGTACTGCCCTTCTATGAGGCTCCCCTGTAGTGCCAAAATCGGTTACCCTGCCAAAAATGGTAATTATCGCCCACCCAATACACGAATGCGTCTGCACACGCTCTTCCGGTCAGATTTCATGGACTATCGGACGTACTACTATTTTGATGTGATTTTAATGTAAATAAATGAAAAGAGTAGTATTTAGACATGAGAATTACATGTCGTAATATGCTTAATTTCGGCAAATTTCATCACTGCGTATGTTCGCGCATGCGCACAAGATACTAGTGGGCGATATTTACCACTTTTGGCAGGGTAACCATTTTTGGCACTACACCACTACTTGATCTACGGTGCCTGGTCTATACTGAAACAGGGTTACTGTAGTTGTACGCCAGAAATATGCAGTAAAATCCTCATATAGGTTATAACGATGCCCCAGGCAGAGAGATAATCTATTTGACAATTTTACCAAGTATTTCTGACTTCATTCAACCTGTTTTTGTATAATTATATACCTTAAAACGGTAAAATCTCACCTATTAATGTCGATTGAATGACCATACCAAATATGTCGCAGTGTGATGTATGGCCATAAATGCGACATGGGTAGGAGCGGGCAGTATATATAGGAGATACGGCCACAGGTATATGATAATGTACGATATGCGTTGTATGAGTTAAACAGTGCAGTGGTAACCGTCGCTGTCATTACGACAGAATTGACATTTGCAGCTGCCTCAATCAATGATAAATACAAATATCACACATGAAGGTTGAGAGTGATCGAGTGACTGTATTGACAGTAAGAGAATTTACTAATTCTACAAACTGGTAAAGACTGATTATTTGTTAATCTATAGGATGCTGATTCTTTTTTCATTAAATGTATTTCGTTATAGCTGTGTGTAATTAGCAGTGTGTTTCTTTCTGGATGAAAAGTAAGATAACTCGATGGTTCGGTCTGACAAGAGTTCTTCGAGTGCCACCAAGGAAGCGGGTGTATATATATATTCATAAATCATAATGCAACTGGATGTTCATGGGCAAATGTAACTTTTGTATTTCTAAATTATTTTATGAAACAATAAAGGTTGTAAATACAAACGCGCAACATGGAGTTTCCTTTGTTTTGTCACAATATGAAACCCTGCTATACTTTTTTTTTAATACTTTTTTTAATACTTTTATTTATCCTGTAGAGCACTCAGCCTATATGTCGGCTGGTTTCCATGTGCCTGCAGTTTCATTTACATCCGATCATCTTGTATATGTTCAAAGCAATTTTTGAGTACATAGATATATACAATAATGTGACAGCTAATGATAGGAATACAGTTAATAGTTCCAAATCTATGGTATAAGAAAACATATTTGACAATATTAATAATACAATACATGGTTATGCTTATAACATTCCAATTGTTTTTTTCTAACTTATGGTAATTTAATAACTCAAGTCTGTGATTTAAGAAAACATATTTTAACACCATGTCCTTCAGTATATCAGCTAGACTGGCCTCCGTCCCTGTGTCCTACCCCTCCTCCTCTGCCTCTGTGTCTGCCGCCACTCCCTAGTTCCTCCACCCCACCTCAGCCTTTCATACCCCTCCCTCAACACCTCACCCTTACCTCTCCTCCTACCCTCCACCTCAGCCTCCCTTACCCTTCCCCTACACTCCACTTCACCCTCCCATATCCTTCCCCTACACTCCGCCTCAGTTACCCCTTTCCCTACACTCCCCCCTCGGCCTCAGTAACCCCTTTCCCTACACTCCAACTCAAGGGTGTGTTTTCAGTGTGGTCAAATGTCTAGTTCAGTTTTTATTCAGGCATTGAAATGTTTTTTTATCATATGAAAATCCTTCACTCGTGGAGACAAATTTATATGAATATACATTGACATCAATTTTGAATTTGTAAATCTATATAATATATCCTCACGAAAGGTGCACAATTTGGACTTAATGAGAAGAGGAATATTGACATTTCAGTATTAATTTCACCACAGCATTTTGCATTTGAAAAGAATATACCACCCACAACCCATCCTTTTCACCTTCCACTGATCTGCTTCTTTCTGCTTTCCTTGATAGTCATAGAAACTATATTTGCTGATACACATGATGGATTCTCAAACTCAATATTCTCTTTCCTGACTTATAACCATACTCAACACATTATATATTCATATTCAGGTGGTTTACTCATTCTTGCTGACTTCCGGACAGTATGGTTAAAACTGAGGCTGTCTTTTGAGTTGTTCGGTTTGTTATAGAGGCACAAGATTGGATGTAGGGGTCCCATTGCTGCCTTACTGATTCACCCTAAGGTCAGTGGGTGAAATACAGGGGGCTTAGCATTCTAGCAGGGCCTCTGGAGATTGGTGGTGGATAGGCAATTGAAGAAGGTAATAGATTAGCATCCACTTTTTTTTCCCAAATCATCCATCCTCAAGATGGATTGTATAGGTAACAGAACCTATTTTCGATTCCAATACTCCTGTCATCCATTTAGGCATACCAGCAAAGTTGACAACATATACTTCATTGCCAAAATAGAGTTCATGCTTGGTGGGCTGGTCATCCTGCATTGCAGACAATTGTCTCTCTAACACCTTTGCTGGCTCTGAGGGTCACTACACATAGTAAGAAACATGAGTTTCATTTCATCAAAAGATCCTCTGGCATTTGTCCAGTGGTGATCTGTGGTTTGAAATGATAACTAGCTGGAAAGCAATATACTCTAGCTTCAAGTTCTTTCGTAGTCCCTCTTTGAGAGTCTGCACAGCTCTCTTGGCTAAGCCATAACTTCCTGGGTGATATGGTGATGTACATACATGCTTGATAGCATTCTGCTTATAACAGCTTTGTATTCAGAACTGGTGATGCAGGGACCATTATCACTCTCAAGCATAACAGGAAGACCATGGGTGGCAAAGATCTCTCTTACCTTGTTGATGGTTGCTTTTGATGTGGATGTATTTTGAAATTGCATCCACAATAACCAAGATCATTTTACCTTCAAAGGGGCCTGCATAGTCAACATGGATTCAATGCCGTGGTTTTCCCAAACACTCCCATGTGTCTAGTTGGGAATCTCACATCCCACAACAGGCTGATCTCTGCAGGCACAGGTGACAATGATGGGAGTCATTGTTACAGGTAAATGACCTAGTCCATCAGCATTTCCATGAGCAAATTTCAGTAATGTAGTGATCTACTATTACGAGTCAAAAGAATATACTCATGGTTCATTATGTCCTTTTTCGTGAAACTTCTCCAACCAGAATAATCTGCGATTTGATTTCAACAACATGAAACTCAGTTTTTAGATAGACTGATAAGTCTGGTGTGAAACTGATCAACAGTCTCGTTTGCTTCTTGGTATACCTGCCTAAACAGATAAGCTTTGTACTCAATGTTGCATGTTGGTGCAAAGTACTCAGTCTAGTTCTTGCAGTGACAGATGTTGTAGTTTCATTAATGCTCAGGGATGTAGCAACATCCAATGCATCATCCCCCCAAAACAGTAGAGAAACTGACATCTTCATACCCTTGTACACCAAGAAATGAGGACATTTCAAAAGCCATCTCTCCCACAGCTCAGCTGTGGACCCTAGGGGTTGTAATTGGAAGGGCTGCAGAACAAAGTCACTCACTTTTGCCTAATGAACAATTCACTCAAGAATGTTCCACAATGTAAATTAGAGAATACTGACAGTGATGACCAGTTTACCACAACACACAAGTTGTAGCTTAATAGAAGTGGTAGCTTAATAGTTGAGAGAGTGACCACATGAGTATCACAGATTGGTTTCCTCAAGCTGCACCCAATATAATGGTTCATGACAATGTCTCTAAAGTTCTGCATGTTCCTATTTTGGACGGGAGATGTCTGATGGCTCTGATCATATAGAGACAATAGCACCTTCCAAGTGCTCTTCAAGATGGCCAACAGCATTCACTGCTGAGCTACTATTATTCATTTTAGGGCTCACGACACAGAGTATATGTATAACATGTACTTTGAATTAAACGGCCATGAAGCTAGACTCTAAGCTCATAATGTTTTGTAGTTAACATTCATCGTTTATAACCTGTGATGATTGATATCACACTTTGGTTCAAGACAACTACCATGGTACCATGAGCCTGGATCGCGACCAGACTTCACTAGCCTCTCAGTCGGAGCCAGAGGCGAGACAGAGGTGGCGGCCAATCTATCACTCTGTGCGTAGCAGGCGGTGGATGTGGGAAGCACCAGATATGGCAGCAGGCGGTGGGCTGTCACAGCTTTCTGTTTAAAGGGCTAAATATCCACACAGAGTGCAACACAAATTTCATGGTTATCATGATATTTCCTTGTTGATGATAATAGTTCTGACAGATTTTACATAAAGGGCATGTTCCACCAGGCCGGTGGCTGGTGGCTACTAGCTGTTAACCGGCCGGCAGCTAGAGAAAGCAAATTTATGAGGCCTGGTCAGTTCATCGTTGGTTCAATGGCATGTTGCCGCATGCTATGCACGTGACCTAATCCACCACCCTGATCGCTATACTTGAGCTATAACCGGCACCTCACGGGGTCCGTGCAGCACCATTTTCATGCCATATCGCCGGCCCAGTGGAACACGCCCTTCAAGCTAGTTACAATACGGCTTGACGTCTTGAGATCATTTTTTGTTCTAAAAGTATGATATGAAATCAGGCACAATAGATTGTGTTCACACTGGCATATAGTTCTAAGAAATTGTGTAAGCTTAACCCTGATTAGAAATTCTTGATTAACATATGGAACCCAACACACGTCTTGCTGAAGTACAGTATAAACTTTAATTATTGTAAAACATGATTGACTGACAGTTTCACATCTGTGCACTCATTTCTGCATGATTCATGAATTGAGAAAAACGCACCCTCAAATACAAGCAATATTTCTATATGATATGTACAGATGAGTATTACATGGCACCATTTAGTCCCTAACATACATTACTCAAGGCAATGTTACTAAGCATAGTTTTCAAGCAGAAACAACAATATGTGAATGACCATTCATATAATATCTACAATAGCACTGTGTTGTATGCAAATCGTTGCATTTCTACCAATTACGTATCTACTTCTATAAAAGCACTAATAATATTAAGCATCCATATGTTTATCAGTTGGGTCTCTCCCCAAATTTATCCAATACTTTTAAACATAACTAACGGTTCTCTCATATAATCTATCTACAACAACTTTCATTGGATGTTCAACCATATACGTATACATTGTAAATATAACGGCATCTAATTATAATACCCAACTTTCGTAATCTGGTTTCAAATTATTTACTGTATAGAGCTATGGCTAGCCAAAAGAATCAGAGTAAATCGAAGAGTAACTAGGAGTGACCTATGAAAAGATAATTAGAAAAGAAGTGATTGGTTCTTAATGTGTAAGAATCCATAGAGAGAGTTAGTAGGTTGTAAGAAAGTAGTATATACATGTGTGTATCAAATGTACTAAATATGGAAAACACAAGAGGGAACGAATATAAATGAGATGTACCAACTGGGTTTGAGATATGAATAAAAGAATAAAAATGCTGGCAAAAAAAATTTAATAAAATCCTGGAGAGAAAAGCTGTCTTCTTTTCGGAGGAGTTCCACTTCTGACGGTTGACTATTACATGTATCACATACATGTCTGCACACGTGTGTTGATAATTTATGTACACATATAATAAATTCTTAAAGTTGGATAAGTAGGCTATTCCCGTGATTCCTGCCTCTAATCTCACTGTGGTACAGGAATTGCAAGGAGGGCCTCCAGAATATATCCAACATGTTTGATTTCAAAATTGTAGGATTTTTTAACCTTGAAGATGAGTTTTTGTTTCTGGCAATTGCTTTCTCAAGGAGAGGTGGCGGAACATGATCGCAGTGGCCCAGAAATTCAGGATGTCACACTGAGCGATTCTGTACTGGTACAGGTTACATTGTCGTCTATAAATGCCCCTGAGGTACAAGAATGGCTCAGTGTGAATCCCACTTTAGCAAATATTGGTCAAGCATGGATTCCACCGGGCAGCCAACCCATGCCGAAACCTGCGGACATGGAGAACTGACGGGTTCTTAAAATAAACTGAAAAATTGTATTAGTGCAGCTGGCAGAGGGAACATGTCCAGATTCTTCCCAATAGCTTCGGCCGCTACTTCCCATGTCCACTCACCATGTCCAAACGATTAATAAAGGTTCGTAACACTATTAAATATTCTTCGGTAGATTCTGAAGAGACTTCCCAATGAACCCATAGTCCGGTGGAATCCACGCTTTAAAAGAGAGTCAGGTGTATAGAGGGAATGAAAAGGAGGCCTCTCATAGCAGTGCCATCCCCTCGACCACTGCTGGCGTGGTCACGTTGCTACAGAAGGGCGGCAGGGTGATGTCCGTGGGCAGGGTGGCGTTACCCTGCGGCCAAGGTAGGCACGTCTGTTTTGGCGTGTAAGGCACGACGACGAAGTAGCGCATGGCCATAGCGCCGCCCAGCAGCAGCAGACAGACGAGGAGAACGGCGAGGCGCTGACAGATGAGCTTCTTGAGGCTGGCATCCCGCTCCTCCGCCTCCAGCTTGTCCATCAGGTCTTTCTGAATCTGCGAGGTGTACTTGGTGGAGAACCGCCGCTCCAGGGCAGGAGTCTGGAGGAAATAAATTACACATTTATATACCTCAATGATCATAGATAGCACATTAAGATAGAACTGCATCGAGATACATAGCCACTGAAAATATGCCACGAGTTTTGGTTGCAGGGTAATCTCACGAGGCAAAGCCGAGAGAGATCATGTAGCAGTCGCTATGGATCGAGTGAGATTCAGATTTGGACCCTATTTTATTTACAATACTCCATGGGCGTTGAGTACGAGTTCCCAATGTTAAGTCTATGGGGAAAATACCAGGGGTGAGATAAGTGTCAATATGCAGGTATATATATTTACCTACCTCATAAGAAAAGGCACATTTTTGAGAGGATCTGCTTTGAGATAAAGCCCCATATAGAGACATAGTTAACCAGAACTAGGCTGGGAAATGCCTTGAGAGGGAGATTCTCGTGTAGGGGAAACCTTGAACATACCATTATTCTCTTTTTGTATACCTTCATTCAGATGTACTTTTCCTATTATCATTAATTCTAAGCCATACAGAAACAAAAGACTATTTGATACAGACGTGCAGTCTGTGGCACCACCGAGAGACTTTTCGGGGAACTCAAATAATCGGTGCCGTTTTCGTCAGCCAATGGAAAATGGCTTTATGCGATACCGATTGAGAATTTCAAAAAGAAACTGAAGACCTTATAAATATTTTAGTATTTAGCAACAAAAGTCCATTTCTCCAACATCCTCTTCATCTCATATTCAATTCCAAGTATTTGTTATTATCTTACACAGTTCAATTCAGTGTATTTTGTTCGGTGTTACCATGCTGCAAAAGATTGCAATGCAGTATATTTTAAACCAGTAACATATGTGTGTACTTTTTATATGACATAATGTTAGATTGATTTGATCTGAATTGGGGGGGGGGGGGGGGGGGGTGATAGGCGCTATAGTAGACCTAACCTAGGCAGCTTATCTGAGCTAAAGAAACTGGGTATTTTATGTGGCAAAAAACTTTATAGTGCCTGAGTGTAGCTGAAATAAATGCAACATGATGAACATCCAATAGAATCCTTTTTTTTCTCCAGGCAATCTACTCCAATTTCGGGGATAACCCAAAACAAATTACAATGATTTTCAAACTTAATTTATTCTAATTCTACAGGTACCTTTAGTTTTTGTTTAAATAATAGACATCTTAAAGTTGGTTATTCAACCTTTCTATATAATTAAATGTTACAGGATTTTCGTGAAGGCCATTTATAGTACTTTATAACCCCACTTTTATCAATGCGATGATATTGTATTAAAATGGTACATGAATGATCAATGAAATGTATTAAACATGGCAAATACTGTATCTAAAGCTAAGGAAACTACTTTTTTCTAATGCATTCTGTCCATGATTTTCTGGTGCTTATCCTAAATAGATGTTTAATTTTGATCCACAGATACATATATAAATCAAAGGAGACACACTTCTCTAACCTTCTATTGGCTATTCCTTTGAATCAGTATCAGAAGCAGTGTTTCAGTATTTGAACATACTGCATATTTGAACATACTGCAATGGTCATGCACCTTATTTCATAATATATTCTACTGAATACTGTATTGCCTGGGAAGAAAGGGATTACAATGTAGAGGTACCATGATCTCCGTTGTGGATAAGCTACCTTGTGAGACAACATTGAGGTCTTTGAGCTTTCAGGATGAAAGATGGCATTCATAGTTAATCTACATCTGTATGTCCTTCTGGTGTGTGGATCTGCTAATGCATAGAAGTAAAGTGATTCTAAAATATTTCTCACTAATATGGAATAAAATTAGTGTTGGAAAGTTTAGGACTTTTTTTGTACCCTGTACTATTGATACATGCTCCTTTCAATGTTCTTTACCTCATTGTAGAAACAAATACCTGCACTGTAAGAGGCGATGTATTTGACTACCTACACCGACATGCAAAATGGCTGGAAGTAAATGGGGACAGGTTGCTTGCATCATAGCTTGACCTATTGATGGAATTTTACAACATACCTTTTGTTGATGGAATCTTTTTTTGAGGGAGGGAAATAAATACGGATATAATATCTTTATTTTGTGGAAGGAGTATGCAGTATAAGTTCCATATGTCCAGCCTTATTGCATATAGCATAAACTTATCTGTAGATGTAAGTGAGGTGGTATGCAGGAGGTGAATGTGGACTACTGTCTTCCTATGATCTCATTATCCATTTATAAACATATCAAATGAAATTTAGGTCATTATTTGGTTATATTTTGTTAACAATAGATAGAGGTATAGACCCACCTTAGAATCTTTGAGTACTTAACCAATTCATGCTGAGTGATGCCTTAAGGCATAATCCTGGCTTCGCTGGGTGATGCCTCAAGGCATCGACCGGAGATGCCTGGGTGATGCCCTGAGGCATTATATTTTTAAGATTGACAAACTTAAGTTTTTATATGATAAATTTGAGAATAATCAAAGAATAAGCATGAAACCTTCACAGAATGTAGGTATCATATCCGAGATTTTTATATAAAAATGATATCAAGGATCTTATGTCATATCAAGTGGTGAGGTAATCAAATTACAAAGGACAATCATCAAGTGGTATACACTAACACGAGTGCCGACTCTGAAAATTATTGCAAATTGTTTTGGGTCATTCTGTATTTTGCCTGGATTATGTCTTTGGTATAGGAAAGGAGCAGGGCTGTCAAATCGCACGGATTTACCGTGAAATAGACGGATCTGGGTTTTGCGCTTAAGAATAAGTATAGAGCCTAATATGTAGGCTGTATGTCCAAGATTGAATTTTAATGCAGATTTTTTAGAATGAAATATGAATAATACATATATACTTCCATACCCCTCTCTCCTACCCCATCACCTTGAAAAACTTTTATTATAATGCTAATATTCAACATCTTCTGGGGATTCTTCTCCTGGGTTCAATGTACACCTCGCAGGCTTCAATCCCCAAAAGCAAAATCTCACTGAAGCAGGGCTGCCAAGTTTTGACAGGGGACTTTAGTGAGATTTTGTCAAATGAGGGGCTTACCTGGTACCTGACAGGGAGATAATTCCTGCTTACCTGGTATCTGACGGAGACGTCGGTCTGCGTGGAGAAGCGGCGGCCGTGGAGCGCCGAGATGAGGTGGGACTGGGAGTAGCGGCGCGCCCCGCCCGGCACGTCCCCGGCCAGCACGCCCGAGCTCGCCGGCATCGACCCCCGACGCAGCCCGGCGATACGCCCGGCCGCCGACCGGTCCGGGGAGCGGGCGGGGGAGCGTCGGGAGGTGCCGGTCGGCGGCGGGGCGAGGCTGGACGTCGTGCTGGCGGCGCTCATACGCCGGGCCGTCGCTGGAGAAGACCAAGTTTACGTTTTAAGCACTGAGGGTGCGGCACATCACAAGTAATGGTGACAGTTCTGTCCCCCGCCCCCGCAGGTTTGGACGCCAATTATTACTGCCTGTTTGGGTCTCATTCGTAAAGGCACGGACCTCTATATTTAGACCCGTTTCCACATGCCGATAAAATGATCGGCGAATTTTAGGAAACACTCATTCAAATATGGAAGTGAGGGGACGGTAGTGCGAAGGCTAAAATCCAAGCCAGAGATTAAAAAAAATATTGTTTATCTTCCACTACGATTTTCTTTAGTGATGATCTGTTTTCACATGTCAAGCGACTTTTGATCCCTTTTACTGAACTGACATTCAAATCCCAAGAAAAAGCAAACTGGGTTGAATCGCAAGGCGAGAGCTTTCTCAGGAAGTAGTGCCAAAAAACCGCCAAAAATTGGAACATAGATCGGGCGCCAACTTGCCAATTTCTGACAAAAATGATTAGAAATATATCAATGTGTGGCTGACAAATCTATGGGAGGCCCAAAAGTCGGCAAAAGAAAACAGGATTTTTCCACTTGTTAATGTTTGGCTACCGATAAATTTGACAGCCACCAACAAGTTATTCCTTCTAAATGTTCTCAGAAATCTGCAAGTGAAAATAATTCTTTGAATTGGCGACCAATCTATCTTCCGATTTTGGCTAATCAAGCCCACCAATATTCAAAATAATGGATTTTGTACCGATTTTTAGCGTTCTCACCACGCTCGCGCTACTTGCAATGTCTTAA
Organism: Alentia gelatinosa; assembly: GCA_950022655.1. Classification (NCBI taxonomy): domain Eukaryota; kingdom Metazoa; phylum Annelida; class Polychaeta; order Phyllodocida; family Polynoidae; genus Alentia; species Alentia gelatinosa. The sequence continues at coordinate 47,917,042 of OX465586.1, forward strand.
CGAGTGGCTCCTAAAAATGGCCGATCATTTTGTCGGCAAGTGGGAAAACACCTTATAAATACAGGTCATCCAGGTCCGAGATAAAGGAAGACCAAACTCTGGCAGGAACACGCCCCGTTCTGAAAATCAATATCACCCACACCTAATGCGTAGACAAATCACGTCATAAGTGATACCGTTTATTTACTCTGATGCTTATGTCACGGTGCTTGGTAAAAGGTAGTAGAAATCATATTATCTGTACAAAGATAACAATGAAGTTGGTGCTCAGGTGGATATCTGTGATCAAATCGAAGACGAGTTCGAGATACGACACGGAAGATACAATCATACTCTGATGTCAGGGGAATATGGAGTAGGCACATGTCGAAGTGAAGCGTAGCTGATTTATACATGTATTTCTCATATATTCAAAATGTCTTTATTGTAAACTCTCGCATATAGGAAGTATTTCAGTGGAAATATATATTGGGTACCGGTATTGTTGAGCTGATTCCATGGTGATAAAAAAGCTATTAATTAGTTTTAATTTGTATTATAGTATAACTTTACTGGAACACTGTCATAGTGAAATATCAATCTCTGTTTTAGTTGGCAGTTTCATTTACATATACATTTGTACATAATCTGCTGCTCCGTAAATACACCGCTCAAAGCCAAATAGCTCAAAGCCAAACAGCCCAAAGCCAAGTAGCTTACAGCCAAGCAGCTCAAAGCCAAACAGCCCAAAGCCAAGTAGCTTACAGCCAAGCAGCTCAAAGCCCAACAGTACAAAGCTGAATAACGCAAAGCCAAACAGCTTAAAGTCAAGAAGCTCAAAGTCAAACAGCTCAGAGCCAAACAGTTCAAAGCCAAGCAGCTCAAAGCCAAACTGTTCACAGATGGACAGCTCAAACTTAGCAGCTAAATTCCGAACAGCTTAAAGCCAAATGGTTTAAAGCTAAAATCTGAGCAAGGCAAAGCCCAACAGTTGAACTATGAACAGCTCAAAACTAACTATCTAAGGCCACTCGAAAAAAAACCTTGTTTCCATCACCGCGCGCATCAGAAAAAACGATTTTAGAAGTTTTTTTTTGTTTTTTTTTAAATAGATGAACCTTGATAGAAATTATTCAAGGTATGTGCATTTAGTGTCAAATTAAAGCTCCTGATGTCAGGGATGTATTAAATGTATAGCCAGTAAAAATCTGGAAGCCCTGCGAAAGCAGACACCCCGCGTAAGCAGCCACTTAGGCCCGGATCGGATGGTGTCCACTTATGTTGGGTTTTACTGTATGTCTGCCATAGTTGATATAGCAAAAAAAAAAAAAAAAAAAAAAAGCGCCCTCGTCATAATTTTCATGGCTTGTTGATGAGAAACAAGTTTGTTTTTTTAGTGGCCTAAGAATCTGGTAACTGCTCAAGGTCAAACTGCTGAAATCTGAACAGCTGACAGTGGACTGCCTTACCCTTTGTGGGCACGGTGGTGGCGGGGAGGACGGTGCTCCCTGCATCTCCGTCTGACATATCCTCCTCCTCCTCCACGATGCTGCTCTTGTCGTCCTCCAGGGGTTCATCCAGGAGACCCGTACGCATGGCGGCCTGCGGGAGGATCACAGACACAGTCAGCCAGCTATCATTAACCGATTTATATTTCCGCGTCGCAATTTTAGTCATAGTAGTCCAGTTAATTAATCTTAGTATCCACCTAATACGGAGTTTCCATACTAAACTTATAGGAGTGTGTAATTCACCGGGAGGGGATTACTGGTTGTAATAGTGGAAATTGCGGACAAAAAGTCCTTTGTGCACAAAATAGTGCGTGAGAAGATCAGCGATCATTCTTGTCTTTTCTTTGATATCTTAAATTTGCAATGCTGAATAACAAGTACAATGTAAATCTGTTTCAGATAAAAGTATTCGTAATCTCCTCGGACTAGACCCTAGGTAATATCAACGCTTGGAGATTACGGCCTTTTGTATCTGAAACCAGTTAGTATGTATATGAAATTAATCTAATGGTAAATGAACTACGACAGATTCGGGTCGCGAATTAAACCAGGTCCTTACGAATGATTAATTACATCAAGTTAGTGTCTGGGGGTACCGCAAAGTGACGTCGTAGTCGGCCGGCATTAAGGGCATATCGGACAATTTACATTTAAAACTCATTTTATTTTCCTGAGAATTGAACCTGATATCTCCGCCTGATGAATTACACTATAGCTTTAATATGGAGATTCCGTAGTAGGTGGATAATGAATAATATAGACAATAAACAATGGTTTTATGGATAAGCGGCCGTAAACCACGAGGGGTTGACGCGTAGTAATATACTCGCTAGCGCCCGTGTATTACTACGTCAACCTGGAGTCGTTTACAGAGCCGCATTTCCCCCAAACCATCGCTTGTTGCATTTATTATACATCTTTTCGAATAAATTAAACCCATGAATTGCCATAATAAAGAGTATAACAAAAGGGACTATTTGTTTGCTCTATAGCACTATTTCCCCGTATATCATGGCTTTGAGGCCCTACACCACAGATTTTCATCCGTATACCACAGCTATGGTATCTGACAAGTTTTATATAACGGGTCATTGTTTACTGAGTCCCCACACATTTTCAAAGGGGTCTTTGCATAAGATGGATATTAAAATACAAGATACACTTTAGACAGTGCTGTGGCATCTTCAGTAATGCTAGTAGTATACGGAAATGTCGACTGGACTCAGGTGTCATGGTTTATCGATAGGGGAATAGCCATCCTCATGTGGGGACCGCTATTTATCCTCGGACGCGCTACTCTACATGCAGAGATCCTGAGCCGGAGACAAGTGCTTAGTCCGAAGGGCACGAAGGATGTGCCTGGAGACTGCCGATGCACTGCACCTTCCCCACTCTTACTGCTTACACCCTTTAATAGAATGTTACCTGTTCAGCCTCCATTTCCCAATTTGTCGTTCCGACGAGAATCAGGAAGCCAATAGCCTGGATGAAAACGCCGGCCGCGTAGCCGATCCACAGACCTAGGTAGGAATAGTACAGGTTTAGATCTACAAGTGTGTATGGTATCAGGTAGAGGAGGAAAAACGTATACACGAAGCAATGTGATGTGTTCTGCATTCCATCACTCACTGGAGGTTCCAGTGAGGTACCAACATCGTGCCGAAAAACCCAGATGAACGGAAAGGAACAATCTATAAACACAGGTAGAGGAGAGAAAGATACAGAATTATAGCATTTTGTATGAGCTGTGAAGAAGGTCCTAAAATACAGACAAAAACATTTTTAATAGTAGAAAACATGTATACCTGTTGGACCATAGGTCAAAAAGTTACATAATTTGTTACCTACTGCTAGTCTTGTAGTTATACATAGAAAATACTAAATGGGTTGTTGGACAGGCGGCCGTAAACGATGAGAGGTTGACGCGTAGTAATACGCGAGCTTTAGCGACGGTATTACAAAGTCAACCTTGAGTCAATCTTCTCGAATAAATGAACCCAGGAATTGCTATATATAGGGTATATCATTAGGGGCTATTTTCTTGCTCTCCAGCACAACGGACCTTTACTCCCGTAATTAATGGCTTTGAGGCCACGATTAATGGTTTCAAATCCTTATTCATATGTGATGGTGAACATAGAGACAATGGGTAGTGGTTTACTGGGCTCCCATACATTTTCAATGGGGACATGGTAATCGATATAATACATATATAGGACACCCCTATTACAGTCGTACACCAAAAAAGACTTGACGAGGTGTGGCATTATTTATGGAAGGAGGCTGTGAGGCTGAGTACTATCAATTTTTTTATTTCCTTTTTGTAATCCATACATTCTGTAGGGGTCAGGGTAGTTGTTTTCACTTTACTCTAGATGGCGCGAGTGCCGATCCCTGCTGTGCGGTAAGGCCGGCGGACCCGTGTATGCAAATACTATGGGGTCACCCGCATTATGTAACTCAGTCAGTATATAAGGACTTCTGGCGGTGCCTCTCAGTCGAGTGAACGCCTGGAGTCTCATAAGTTGGTAAGGCTTCTTTGGGACCTTTCAATGGTGAAGAGACCAGAATCTCTTCCCCCGCTAGTTGGTGCCCCGCAGCACAAACACACTGTAACATCCGAGTTATAATAAAGGTTTATATCTGAATAGTCCGGAGTCTGGTCTTGTGTCCGTAGTTAAATGCTAGGTTGTAGATCCCGTGCCTCCCTACCTTTCCCGGATTCAATCCGAACCCACCCTTGCTGAGGCGTTAGCACGGGGTAGCGATTATTGTCTCAGCCACTGGTTGACTGCCGCTTCATGGAGAGTGGTCACACACTCTCAGCGACCAGTGGTTCGCTACAATTCTATCTGCCGATGTTAGATATCATACTCTTGTGAATGTGGTTGCCGAAACTGTTGTAATGAAAAACTTGCCTGACAAGATAAATGAAACAACCTTATCAACTCTTGCATGATGTACAACCTGGGTCAGGCATGTACTCACCAAGCACCTTGAGCGGGGTGAGGATGAGGAGCGGGATGCCGATCGGGAGTCCCACCAGGTAGTAGCCGAGGAAGATGACGACAGCCCCGACAGTTTGCCGACCGCAGCCCCGCAGAATTCCGCCCGCGCAGCCCTGCAGAAAACACCCTCATATCGGTCTACGTGTCACAGAGCTTTATTCACAGTTAATGCCGCGGTATCTTTTATAGACCTTTTACCACAGGTAGTGCTTGGTCACGTAATACCTTTGGCCAAACAAGTACAAGTACATAACAACGTTTTCTCTACTATAAGAGTACTGGGTGTATGGGCGTTATACGGCTATAATATACCCGTTATTATCATCCCCAGAGAAAGTAGAGACTTAACCATGCATATCACATTAGGGACGCTTTAGATATGGTATAGAAACCACAAGAACACCCCATATGGCCTCATAATTACACATTGATAGACAAAGGACAAGGGGAGTTAATGAGTACTGAGTCGACTTACAGCTAGTGCCTCGAACAGGCAGAAACACGCCAGAACCGGGAAGACCTCAGCAGCCCTCGCGATCACTTTACTGAAATAGATCATGTTAATATTTCAGACGAGAATACATACATATACACAAGGGGACAATTTGCTCGGACCGGAAATTTTTCCCACTATTAAGAGTTTATTTTAACCCCGCTTAAAGGGACACCCCGCTTAAGGGGACACCCCGCTTTAGGGGACAGTTTTTCGGTACATAAATGCTTAAAAACCCCGCTTAAGGGGACAGTTTGGAAGGAAATCATATCAAAAACACTGAAAATCCAAGTTTATGGTGCCCCTTTGTACGGGACAGCCCCCCCCCCCCCGCCCCCCCACCCCAGTAACTTCTGAGAGAAATCAGCAGCCCTAAAAGGACTCATCGTGAGCCGCCCAGAGCCGCGACGGCTCACTGAATACCGCACCTTCAAAGCCCCCAGCCCTCCCTGTGTCGCCCACAGCTAACCTGTAAGCGGGCCTCTTACCTGGCACCTTCAGCAGGCGCGAAACTCACTGGTACTAATATCCACTCACTGTGGCCTGCCCAGAGCCGCTAGAGATGTGATTATTACCATGAAAAAACGCACTCCGGCCGCCCGGGCCCGCTCGGGAATGCTCAGTCTATCAACCTCTATTTTTTATTTTTGTGTATATTTATATTCATTTATATTATATAATTTATATTTATTTACTTAATTATGTGTTATTGATAAACATTTTAACCTAATAACCATCGTTTCCTTCATTTATTTAGACCTGTATTCTCTATTGTATAACCATTGACAGACTGAAAACCCCGCTTAAGGGGACACCCCGCTTAAGGGACAATTGGCCCGGAACGGAGGGTGTCCCCTTAAGAGGGGTTTTACTGTATATATATATATATATATATATATATATATATATATATATATATATATATATATACAGTATATATATATACAGTATATATATATATATATATATATATATATATATATATATATATATATATACAGTATATATATATACAGTATATATATATATATATATATATATATATATATATATACAGTATATATATATATATATATATATATATATATATATATATATATATATATTAATGGACATAATGTCCCATCTATTAAATATTTATTTCAGCCCCGTGTAAAGGGTCACCCTGTATAAGCGGCCACCCCGCGTTAACAGACAGTAATTATCGCACTGAATATCTCTCGACCCCTGTGCCGATTGTGGTACCGGGGATCGGGCATGTGCTGTGCCGTCTTTACCAGGAGTACTTCCTGCATTAGTTACCCCACCCATATATGTACACACGTGCCGAAAGCATATGGCGAGGATCAAAAGTAAATATAACAAATTACCCATACCGGATTGTACTACAAACTAACATGAGATGGCGTGACCATCAACACGCAAAAACGGAAGTATGAAACGTAAGGGGCGCCTTCTAGCTTCTGGAAGTAGCTTCTAAGTGTTAAGACAATGCCTAACAATGCTCAATTCATCAAGTCTGAGGAATTCCTATGCACTGTGTATTCTATTAAACAATATGCATGGACAATAAGATTAGGTATAGAGAGGCCCCGGACTTCCGGCTGGTGGATGGTGCTGCCGTCTAATATGAGGGTGGAAAAAGCTCTGTTGGAAATTCGCATAGAAGCGAATACATGATACACGTACATGTACATGTAATGTGGGGTTTTCACCTGCCGATTATGGTTACGGATCAATGAATCTCCCAACACCAACCGATTATTTGGCAATTTGGTGGTAGAATAATATTGCCCGAGAGCCGAGAGAAATCTTTGGTCAAAATCAGTAGGTGCAAACTAATAAACATTGTATGTGAATGGAAGCGATGAAAAAGACAAAATGGAAGAGATTTTCTCAAAACATTGTATGTGAATGTGTTCGTTTTACTTACGGGTCTTGTGAGAATGCTCTGGGGATGTAATTACGGAGAGTCACGTAAAACGTCGCGACGAGTACCGCCCCGAATGCTGCAGGGATTCAATTTGAAAAAAGACAGAAAACAGTTTATCATATCGTAAAGTCTCAAAGACATGAGATTTGATAAGCATTTGTTTGCTTCATATACAGCAAGGTCGCCACTCTACACACAACTTCGTGCACAATAGTTTCAAGTAAAACAGAATTGCAATTGTGTGAATTCTTATTATGTATTCAATGCTAACGAATAATAAAGAAAGAAGTCATTATCGAATCACTTGTTAATTGAGTCCACATGATAGGCCTATATCATGATTAAATAATATATTATAATTAAACAATTGTTAAGTACTGAAATAATGGACAAAAACTGATGGTTAACCTAGTTAGTCTAAAGCTGAATTACGTGAACTGCCCAAAGTAAATCTTAAAAGACTTTCGTAAGTGAATCTTCCCTCGCGGAATTACCTCTGGGAAGTTCTTCTCGAGTAACCGGCGGGATATTATCTGTTATCTGATATTGTGTGTATGCGGAGATTATCCGTAAAACATTATAATCTGTATCTATTGTTATATATTGTTGCAATGTATCATATTGATACAATGTATAAGCCGGACGCCCAAAACAGACATTACACGGGTGTAGACATGCCATAGAAAGGCTTTCTACGCCAGCGCACAATGTAGGCGTATATACAAGAAAACATCAGAAAATTCGGTCTTTCTTGGTATCTACGCCACAGTGAAAACAGGAATAAACTCAAAGTTTCGCCCCGTGTCATGAGCGGATACTTAATTGTGATGTATACGTACACACGATGACGAACGCCACCCTGCTGCTGGTTTTAGCCTCGTCCGCCATGCCCGACCCGAGGAACTGACCGATACGAATACTGCAGGCGATGGACACTCCAATCGGGATCTGTATAAAGGTAGAACAGGTACATTGGTAATCCAAATTTATAGTGATGATTACATTAAGCCTCATAATTGTCCTTAGGGTATAGACCTAACAGCAACTTGTGCATTTGTTATATTTGCACGTAAAGAATCTTTCCTTAAGTGGGATTCACACGGTGGGATTCATGTACCTGACAGAGTGTTTGTCTGAGACATTCCTGCTGAGATCCGGTACTGGAACACAATCTCCTGAATTATAGGGTTCAATTTTGTTGAGACAAGATTTTTTTTCTTGCAATTGTCGCCGACAATCACATTTGATTGGCTGAGTACATGTCACAGGGTCAAACTCAGTGTGCCACTTTCAGTTTTCATAAGAAAACTTGATCCTCTGTATAAATACCCAAAATATGACATACAGAGCGGTACCGTATGTAGCTATGCCGTGTTCTTCTATAGGCAGTGAAACATGCAGACAGCGGTATGTAGCTATGGAGTGTTCATCTATAGGTGTATAGTAATACACACAGACACTGGTATGTAGCTATGGAGTGTTCATCTATAGGTGTATAAAATACACACAGACACCGGTATGTAGCTATGGTGTGTTCATCTATAGGTGTATAGTAATACATGCAGACAGCGGTATGTATCTATGGAGTGTTCATCTATAGGTGTATAGTAATACACACAGACACTGGTATGTAGCTATGGAGTGTTCATCTATAGGTGTATAAAATACACACAGACACCGGTATGTAGCTATGGAGTGTTCATCTATAGGTGTATAGTAATACACACAGACACCGGTATGTAGCTATGGAGTGTTCATCTATAGGTGTATAAAATACACACAGACACCGGTATGTAGCTATGGAGTGTTCATCTATAGGTGTATAGTAATACACACAGACACCGGTATGTAGCTATGGAGTGTTCATCTATAGGTGTATAGTAATACATGCAGACAGCTGTATGTAGCTATGGAGTGTTCATCTATAGGTGTATAGTAATACATGCAGACAGCGGTATGTAGCCATGGAGTGTTCATCTATAGGTGTATAGTAATACACACAGACACCGGTATGTAGCTATAGAGTTTTCGCCTGTAAGTATATTTGAAGAACATAAACTTTATGTACCTGGAATGTAATGCCTTCCATGTAGAAGAGAACCGACTGAGCTCCCAGATCTACAGGGCTAAGCACACCTGTTGGAGAAAGAAAATGACATATATTATGTAAAATAATAATGTTTTCAAGTTCGCGATTCCGGTGATGTATATAAATTATTACTCATCCCTTCTATTTCTTTCCTTAGAATTTAGATAGGAAACCTGTGCCCAACATTCTTGCAGGAAACATGATAGATACCCAATTTGTATTGAGTACAATGGAAGTACGACGGAATTTTTCACAGACTGGCAGAATCAAAACGCTTTGATTTCGTGGATGATCCTTAAATTTAAGGTTTTTATGTGAAATTTAAATCAGTATGAACCCGGAAAACAGTGTATACAATGTACCCTCACCGATTATTTGATACCGGCACACAGTCCGTGGCACCAAAGACAGACTTTTTATACCATGCATACATACATACATCAAATAGAATGCCAAAACAACTTACCAGACAGCAGAGTTCCTATCTCGAAGCACCACCACTCGAGGCACACCATCAGCATTCCGGGCACAGCCAGCTTCAAAAAGGATCCCCAGCCCTGGAGGCTTTCCCACGTCCAACCTGCAGGCAGGAGAAATGTGTTTTCAAACTGAAAGCTTAATAAGTTGTATCTTTACATCTAGGATTCTGATATTCAAACCATAGGTCAGCGGACCAGGGGATGGTTACCCTTAGAAATTTGGGAAAAGCGTTGCTCCAGTAATATCTGATTGTGTAGCGCGGTATTGTTATCTTCATGTTGTATCGCTTCTTTTTACAATTCCTCATTTTCGGTGACACGGTGATTCATTATTTTTGTGATTGAATCCAGATGACGCCACAGGTACGACGTGATCCGCAAAGAATCTGGAGAGAGTGTTTCTTCCTCGGGTCGCTATTGTGTGATCTGCAAATTTATCACAAACGTGGAGCAATGCTCCCCACAATATACTATTTTCACCCTTCTGTGTAAGAAGGGTTGAGTAATTATTTTTGGTAACTTTTTCTGGCTAGAGACAGACATGTTGAAGCTATCCGGTCCTTCACATAAGATCTGAGAAGGGAAAATGACTGTTTTGATTTAATCCTCAATATAAAGAAAAATCCAAAGATGACAATGTTGATTGTGAACGTCTGCAATTTTTGTTGGCGAGCTTAGAAATACGCTGGTTCCCGGGGTATCCGCTAGGGGGCTCGGCGGAGATGTAAGGAGCCAGCGGCGATCACAGGCGGAACCCAGCCAAGCTTAGAAATGGCTTCCTTCTTTACTCGCTTGGTGTATTGTTGTGTTCAGTCTTAACATCTGATACTATCGTGATATAGGCCTAATAACTTATACAATGCCTCATTATATCATAACTAGACTAATAGGAACAAAACCATTAATTAATTGTACAAGCAACGACATATTTTCATTCCTAAATTCTGTTGGTAATCCATTCCATACATTCTGTCCTTATAATATTTTTTGATAATGATTTATTTTGAAACACTTAAAACATCTATTGGTCTGCTCTCTCACAGCTTGAGCTTCCTTTCTTCATCACCACCAAGAATACCGAACCACGGAGACGGGACCGGAAGTAGCACCGGAAGTAGAACTCACCGTCCCATGTTTCCTTGTAGCACTTGGAGATGAAAATGTAGCCAAGTGTGAACACGAAGAAGGAGAGGTTGGCCCCGACTTGGGCAATGGCCGAGCCGCTGGAATGAAATTAACATCCGCGGTGAGTTATAAAGACAGAGCGATACTGGGGTCTGTTTGATAATGAAGGAACGATAATATGGCTGGACGATAGGAGTTATTCAGCGAGGGAAGACCTGTGGGACGATCCCTGCCATAAGTAGTTTAATAAAGCCGGTCATATGGTAATTGTCAGATCATGAATGTTGTTAGTTTATCAACTAAATAGCTAATAGATTTTTTTAGCAATCTTACAATCCCACCGACAAGGTGTCTTCGTGACATGAGGAACTGTATGGATAAAACATAGTGTGGCAAAACACCACATGATGCCACCTTGCTGAGATACGGGACAACACGATGAAGCCTCTTGGAAATCAATATAGATCTTACAAGTTTTTCAGTACACATGTATTTGTAAAAATTGCCCTTACCACCTTATACTTCACACTCCCAACGAAGAGGTGGTACCACTTCTATGCTATCCTCAGGTATTCCTTTATGTCAAAGCTGGGGGTGATTGATCATCTGATTGCAGTTACTCTGATGTAAGGCCTACAATGCCTCAAGAAATTGTCCGAGACCAAACAATTATTCATTCACAATTTTTTGACTCTAAGGTTTGGCGGCAATGTGTATTGTATTGATTGTTATACTTCTCAATACTATAATGATAATTTCATTTTCGGTCAAACCTGGTCGTCATTGTTGTTTATGCTGGGGATTTACAGAGAGGAATACAAAGGGAGTAATTAAACAGGAGATCAAATAATTACTCACTCAGTGCCCATTTTAACCTGATAGACCAGCAGCCAGTGGAGCAATGCGTTCACGCCGTTACCCAGAAGTCCGATGAGAACGCTCGGAATAACAATATTCTGTTCAAATAGAAATAATAACGGGCATTAGTTTTTTTTATTGCTCAGTTGCTAGTGCGATCGACGGTAGATTGTCATTCATCCATGCAAAGCTGGTCCAACAGTGTAACTGATGAGTATAAGGATGTTGCTACCACGTTCACATTTCGGTGGTATAAGTCAAGTTTTAGTTTACCATATTTCAATAAAATGATCGTAACAATAAAAATAATAATAACAACCACCTTTCTCCTTATTCGGGTATTTCTTTTCCATAAATAAAGTCTATATACATCATTCGATATGGATTGTTATCTGTACGTTTTGGTCAATATCAACGATTTTTCATTTAATTTGACCCATATAAACAAAATAGTAACTACTTGATTAAATTAAACTGCAGTAGTGGCCCAACGGGAAAGTGTATCGATAAATATTATTAGAGTATACAACATAGATGAAATACAATTTCTCTTTATTGGAGTGCAATGATACAAGTCTAACTTAGAGTAAGCTTGTAGAATGTTAGATTTATGCAGAGATTAGGTATATTAAATATAGGCTTTAAATTACATATAGGTATATGCCACCTAGTTGTATTGCTGACGACTATTAGTCAGTATTGCTTTTATATTGAAACTGGGGATAGGTAGGGATAAGTCTATTATACATAGTGGTCAATTTGTTCCAGTAACATGTTGTGCTGTGTTAAAACTAATAACCCTTCTTTTGTCTCCATGTACTTAGGTTAATCATTTATTCAAATGATTACTGGAATCGACACTGTCCGTAATAAATGTTTGAAACAAAATGTCTGGATGCATTGAAAGGACTCACCTGGTTTTGAATATACTTTGAGAGACATTGGTACAGGAAGTTAAGCTGAAGGAAAAATGAAAATGAAAATTTGAGAATGGTAAGAGAATAGCATATCCATGTACTCAATGCAACGAAGTGTCGACATAACAATAAAGTAAATGTATCTCTGTCTTATGGATGTCTATCAATTGATGAGAAATTTACGTAATGCTTTATTGCTATGCTTGATTGTTGGTATGTTCATTGGATGATAATAAACTTACCAGGACAGCGGGCATGTAGTAAAGTAAATATCTGCCAGCCAACCTGAAAGAAAGTATTATCCTTTGAATTTGCGATAATTTTATTTATGTGAATCTTTACCTGGATGAATATAAAGAATACAAAAACTGTCTTTTTGCATGGCCACTTTGTAAATGTATGTCACCATGACTTTACCCACAAAAATGTAATAAGTCTGCTCAGGAAATTAATTGCGTATTCAAAGGGTGTGTCATATGTTTCATACTACCATACATTGCAAGGTGCGCTGGTATATCAACAATACCAGTAACTAAAGCGGGATTCACACGTAGAGAATGATGTAGCTGACACTGGTGTACATCACACCTTTTTCCTGTGGTACAAAAATCACAGCTCAAGGTGCCGTTTTTGTTTATAATCTCAAGGAAAAATGGCGAATTGGATTCACATTGGAATGCATACCTGCTACATATTCTCAGACGTAGTCCTATTAAACAAAGACCCTGGGACTCAAGTACCCTTGAGGTGAGCGGTGTGAAAAACATGTGATCCTGCTTGCTCTCCTCCAGGTTGGGTTTGCCACTCATCAGTGGGTCTGTTACCGTCACCAAAATGCCCTTTTAGATTCTAAACGTGTTTAAAATACAAATCTCCTGAGATTCATTACCTCATAAAGCGGGGTTCACACGTTGAGATTCATGTACCTCACAGGGTGTTTGTTTGAGGCAAATCCTTCTGAGATTCTGTACTCGAACACAATTTCTTCGTTAAAATTGTAGGGTTCCATTTCCCTGAGACATTTCCCTACAATTGTTAGCGACATTAATCCGGTGTGAGGTACATGGATCCCATCGTGTGAATTCCTGTTTAGCAGAGGCTGGTAAATGTGACTCTTACGGGCATTGATATATGCTAATAGAGGGAAACTATGTCCCGGTGGGAATAAGTCAAAGTCACGAGGTAAGGCTTGGAAAATTACTGCCCAAGGCGTAGCCGCGGGCAGTAATTTTTCTAAGCCTTACCGAGTATCGGCTAATATCGATAAAAACCGAATGTCTCTGAACTTCAACCTGGGCAGTAAACGTCAACCTGGGCAGTAAACGTCAACCTGGGCAGTAAACTTAACCTGGGCAGTAAACAAAAGTTATTCCACTGCACTCCATACCACTTGACTTGTAGGAAAAAATGCGAATGTGTTTGAATTACATATGTTCGCTTTGGTCGGAAATAATTCACCTCTTTCTTCGAAGATTTCCGACAAAAAACCCAAAAGGGGACAGATTTCATTGAACCACACTAACTACGTCTCCCTATAATACTCCTTGGGTTAGATCACTTAGTAATTACAGGAGTGGAAGCCCAGTGAAATAATATAGCGATCAAACGAACGGAATGTACGAAGTACATGTATAGGGAGCAGCGGCAGGTAACTAATTAGTCTATCAAAAGTATGTGCACAGGTATGTAAAAAGAGGAAACATAGTTACTACGCCTGAAGGGATGACCGTTCCAGGTATTTAGTCCTGTAACTACGTCCCGACACTGGAGACGCTGTGATTCGCTCAGACGGTGAGATTCAAAAACTTTCGGCCAATCAGAGCCCACCGTTAATTTTCCGTTAGAGCGCCAAACTTTACCCACAGTGTTCCCGAACATCATTGATACTACACCCCGAGAAGCGGGTAGTATTTATCACAAGTATATGATAATAGGATAATAGATAATGTAACAACCTACCTGGCTATTTCCTCGTCCTGTCCGATCCACCTCAGCAACGTCTCCGTGTTTAGATGGATTGCCCAACACGGGAAACACGCCAGACCCAGCACGAACAGCGCTGAAAGGAGAAGTGTATTGTAGGACATGTCTTTAATTCAAATACCAGTCACTAACCGACAGTAGTATCTGTGAGATGGCGACACTAGTTGGTGGTTTTCCCTGGACTCTGGATCTTTGTTCCTTATCTCTCTATTCCCATCCCAGTTTAAAATGACTCAAAGATGATGCCATGGAAAGCCAGGCTCTTCACATATATGAGAAAGGTTAGAGTTATGACAATGGCCTATCACCAGTCACTTACTTTTATACCTGTAGAAGTGAAGAACACCTACTTTTTCACCTCCAGTGGTGAAGAGCACATAACATTTCACCTCCATTAGCTTTCTGCCCTATAGATTTGAAGAAAGGTTCATTCTCACCTATTGGCAAATAGCACTCGCACATTATTTTCAGCGACCATCTTATTGCAGACCCATAGACCTATAGGACTTGGTTTATTGGGAGATTTGAGAATCATCGTTCTTTGAAAATATAAATGGTTTTCAAACACATGTATTCCAATCATGAATGTGTTACTTACCTTTTTGTAAATACGTTCCAACTCTCTTCTTGTTCGAACTGCCATAACTCTGTGAGGGAGCAAACATGATACAATAGGTAAACAAGGATATGGTCATCAGGTCTAGATCCATCATTAAAGAGAAATCCCTGATACTTCGAATATAACCCTGATCGTAGGATACAAAACTAACCTAGATTGAGTATCGACATAACCCAAGTCAAGTATAATAGTATCTCTACAAATGGATAGTTTCTGAAAACAAATTTATTGAAAAGTCACTCATAACTGTGGTATGCTCTCCAATCCAGTTGCGAACATGCAAGCATGCTTTGACATAGAGATGCATACAGATGATGATTCTATGAATTAACAACTGTCATGGAGATGAACGGCTATAAGGCATATTTCTATCCAGATATGTGAGGCGCCATTATCCCCCAACGCCGAACATGTATCATGCAGTTTGGGCGCTGACTGGTGGCGCCACCTCCCTTAATCGCCCGACTCATCCTGCTTGTGCTAGTTGCTATAACACTGGCATATCTTGACTGGATAAGGCCCGTTTCCATTGGCCAACGAAAATGGTGTAGATTTTTTGAGTTCTCCATTTCCATATTGCCTCAACAGTAAAGGTCCGTCGGTGGTGCCTGACTGTAGATCAGTAACGGCCAATGTAAATGGGCTTTTAGGAGAACTAAACGAATCTACACCGTTTTCGTCGGTCAATGGAAACAAGCCTATACCGATCCAAAGACAAACTTGGACTGGTATCTTGTTCTCCCACTGAGAATGTTGCATGTTGCAGGCAGTGGCTAGACCCATGCTGATGTAAGTACTCTATAAAGATATTTGAGGATGTGAAGTGTACCTGAGAGCATGTTACAGGCAGTGGCTAGACCCATGCCGATGTAAGTGGGGGTTCCACTGTATAAAGATATGAGAGGATGTGAAGTGTACCTGAGAGCATGCTGCAGGCAGTGGCTAGACCCATGCCGATGTAAGTGGGGGTTCCACTGTATAAAGATATGAGGGGACATGAAGTGTACCTGAGAGCATGCTGCAGGCAGTGGCTATACCCATGCCGATGTAAGTGGGGGTTCCACTGTATAAAGATATGAGAGGATGTGAAGTGTACCTGAGAGCATGTTGCAGGCAGTGGCTAGACCCATGCCGATGTAAGTGGGGGTTCCACTGTATAAAGATATGAGGGGACATGAAGTGTACCTGAGAGCATGCTGCAGGCAGTGGCTATACCCATGCCGATGTAAGTGGGGGTTCCACTGTATAAAGATATGAGAGGATGTGAAGTGTACCTGAGAGCACGTTGCAGGCAGTGGCTAGACCCATGCCGATGTAAGTGGGGGTTCCACTGTATAAAGATATGAGAGGATGTGAAGGGTACCTGAGAGCATGTTGCAGGCAGTGGCTAGACCCATGCCGATGTAAGTGGGGGGTCCACTCTATAAAGATATGACAGGATGTGAAGGGTACCTGAGAGCATGTTGCAGGCAGTGGCTAGACCCATGCCGATGTAAGTGGGGTCTACTATATAAAGATATGAGAGGACGTGAAGTGTACCTGAGAGCATGCTGCAGGCAGTGGCTAGACCCATGCCGATGTAAGTGGGGGTTCCACTGTATAAAGATATGAGAGGATGTGAAGTGTACCTGAGAGCATGTTACAGGCAGTGGCTAGACCCATGCCGATGTAAGTGGGGGGTCTACTATATAAAGATATGAGAGGACGTGAAGTGTACCTGAGAACATGCTGCAGGCAGTGGCTAGACCCATGCCGATGTAAGTGGGGGTCTACTCTTTAAAGATATGAGAGGACGTGAAGTGTACCTGAGAGTATGTTGCAGGCAGTGGCTAGACCCATGCCGATGTAAGTGGGGGGTCTACTGTATAAAGATATGAGAGGATGTGAAGTGTACCTGAGAGCATGCTGCAGGCAGTGGCTAGTCCCATGCCGATGTAAGTGGGGGTTCCACTGTATAAAGATATGAGGGGACATGAAGTGTACCTGAGAGCATGTTGCAGGCAGTGGCTATACCGATGCCGATGTAAGTGGGGGTTCCACTGTATAAAGATATGAGAGGATGTGAAGGGTACCTGAGAGCATGTTGCAGGCAGTGGCTATACCGATGCCGATGTAAGTGGGGGTTCCACTGTATAAAGATATGAGAGGATGTGAAGTGTACCTGAGAGCATGTTGCAGGCAGTGGCTAGACCCATGCCGATGTAAGTGGGGGGTCTACTGTATAAAGATATGAGAGGATGTGAAGTGTACCTGAGAGCATGTTGCAGGCAGTGGCTAGACCCATGCCGATGTAAGTGGGGGTTCCACTGTATAAAGATATGAGAGGATGTGAAGTGTACCTGAGAGAAGAGCGTGTCGCAGGCGGTGGCCAGTCCCATGCCGACGGCGAGGCACGTCACGTTGATGACGGAGTTGGCGAGCGACACGGCGCCCAGTTGAGTGGCTCCCAGCTGTCCACAGAACAGCAGCGCCACTGTCGGCAGCATGGCGTTGGCCAGTGAGGTTAGCAGCTGCAGCAAACCAGAGCGAAATTAAAAACGAGATTCTTTTTATGATCTTTGTCGTGTTTTCTTTGTCTAAAAATATATCTTACAATTTACAGTGGGACGACCAATTATTTCTGAAATATTGATAATCATCAGTCTAAAAACTGGTTCCTTGTGACAGATTCTAAAAGGAAATGACTGATATATATTGTTTTGTACATTTTGACCGAAACTCTTGAATTAATCCTATTTACATTTGATTGATATATAGAGGAAATGCGCTGAAAATTGAATTTTCTTAAATTTTCAAAAAAAAACAAGAAGTCGATTAATCAATAATGTGTGTATATATTTCCATTGACGGAATAGCACACACGTGTCTACAGTTTGTATGTGGGCCATGCTAGTTACAATCTGTACTCTCCAGTGGCCATGCTAACCTCAATTTGTACTTACCAGAGGCCATGCTAACGACCCAAGACCGATGAGTTCCTGTTTGAAGCCACTTGGAAACACCCGCTGGAGAAAAGGCCGTTTCTCGGTGACCTCTGTGCTGCCAGTGCCCAGGACCTGTATATCTGAGAAACGGGAAGAAAAACAGGGATTTTCATTATCATTACAGAGCAAAAAACATTTTCATTACAAAGATATTTCTTTACCTGATATACAAGATACAAAACCAGCATATTAGAAGAATAATTGTCCTATGGTGTCTCTACAATGCATGTAGAATTCGCTTAAACCGTACCATCTGACAGTACAACTGTACTATTTACATAATACGGAGGTTTATGCCTTCACTACAACAGGTACATGTAAATAGTAGCTTTCGTTAGGGATTCCTAAAAAGAAATAATCGGGCACGCCCTACATAGAGTGTCAACTTACTTTAATGTTTGAGTTTGGTAAAATCTGAATATTCCAAGCTATATGGTATTAGTAGAACAACGTAATTGTATATGTATTCCGTAAATTCGCAATTGATATTACTTTTAATCAATGCATGTTCGCCAGTCAAGGTGTGAGGAGTGCTAAAGATAAATCAGTCTCCGAAATGGATAACGAATGTATAAAATTCGATCACTTAAATATCGAAGATGGCTGCACTTGATGATGCACACCTATTGGTGGTCATATGGTCCAATGCATCACAAGAGTGACAACAGGAATACGAGAATATCTGAGAAAATAGTATTTGAAAAAGATCCCCCAAATATAGAAAAATGTAGAAGGTCCCCTCTATATTTAAGTTCAATGTTGTGGGACAAACTGTCCAAAGAGGTCCAAAAATACAGCGGATAGGTCGCACTTTAAAATGAAGAATAAAGGAATTTCTTCTCAATAACATAAATGAATTATAAGTTGAAAAGGGGCCCAGCCAGTCTCCCTGCATTACACCCGAGATATTTTCATTATTATCCTGTATCTTCTTGCATTGTTCAGGTATTGTCCTGTCTTGTCCCATTTCTTTCCTTTTGCCTATGAGCAAATACTTAGATATTTGTTATATAAGCTGCATGTAAGAACGCCTAACTTGGTGAATGTATGCTTTGTACCTGAATAAAAAATCTCTTTCAGAAATAGTACCTAGATTGCACCTCCGAGTACGAGGTCGGTGTTCAAAGACAGTAAGTCTAAGTCGGTAATGACTTCATACGGCTATAATGACTCTCCTATATCATTAGATCACATAATACATAATAAAAGACGTATAGATTGTCAGGCTGGGTGATAGTCATAGTCCTCGCGCTATTTACCTTGAACATAAAGAATATTTTAGCGAGTGGAAACTCTCAAGATGAGCCACCCTCTACTTGGTTTTTGAGAACCTTTATGTGTACTTTATATGTTTTGGCATACGCAGGTGTCGTTCCTATTAATTGACGGTAGTTGGGGTCCTGAAGTCAGCCTTTGGTTTAAGGCAGGTGTATACTTCTGGTTATATACTTCCAGCTTTGCAGTATATAGCGTAATCTAAAGTCCAATAAAATTGGTAGTACTAAAATCACCAGGAAACTGCTGTAATAAAACCAATAGGAAACGTTCAAGAAAAATACCATTCATTCTAGACTATCACTGAAAATACTAAATATTTTGGGGCAGTGCAACCATTGCTGATGAAAATAAATTGCGAAAAGAGGAAAGAGTGGTAGCTTCTAGAAATAAAAGGCTAAGTATGATTTTTAAGGGTGTTAATATAAAACTGCATTATCCAAACACTCTAGCGCTGTATCGCAATCATCGTATTAAATGAACTCGAGGGAGCATCTAGCTTCCCCGTTGAACTGTTTATGTAAAGAGAATTAGGAAATGAATATGAATATACATAAAAAAGAAAATCCTATATGCATGTGTGTGTGTTTGTGTGTGGGGGCTGAGCCTCATATCCAAATTCCGAAATGATGGTAATTACAATAACTAATGATTGATCTATTCGTCTATTCTTTTCGTAATTGTAGGCGTATCTGTGCTACATGGGTTTACACCATGGTTATAAATCTGGGTTCGGATCTTATCTACCACTACTAGACTAGGGTCGAGGCTTCCAGGTCCCAGGGTCCATGAATACATACAGGTATAGTGTTAGATGTAGTAAACAGCAGAGCCTGCTCTCAGGCACTTCAGGTAAACATGGTGGGTTTAACTTGGAGCCAGTCCAATAGTAGATCCCGTACTTAGATGACCGTACATAGGTCCGAGAGTCAAGGAAAGGCTGACGGTAAACTCCAGTCACTTCAGTCATTTGCTGATATCTATACCTGTGATCAAAGACCTATAAAATACCAACCACTTCCAGAGGTGTAGTATACCTAATATTGGCGCCCTACGGCGTAGTAGATGACCGCTAGCATGTGAGTGATTGAAATAACTTTTTTTGGTTGAATTGTAGGTAATAATAAGGAAACATATTTATTCTGGGGGAATTGATGCTATTTTTGCTTTTTTGTCCAGAAATCCATACTTCTGCCTGCGGCAAAGGGGTGTATTTCCAGGACAAAACACCACGAACAGACATCAATTCGCTCACAGTAAGTATGTTTCCTGATATTACACAGAAACGGGCTTACTGCTTTCGTACTTCAAAGATCTGCTGTAAAATTACATGTATCACTCCAATATATCCCGATGCTAGTGGCAGAGGTGTATATCACCAATGATTAAGTATTTTGACGTCTGAGGACAATCAGCCTGTTTTCATATCATCATGTACAATGAAATAGCGTCTATCGGTTTCGGTTGAATGACTGTACCCCGTACGTCACACTGTGGCGTACGGCCATAAATACGACATGGGTAGGAGCCAGCAGTATATATATAGGAGATACGACCACAGGTATATGCATTTAACTTAGAAGCATCATATTGAAGCATGTTCCTAGGGACATTTCGGTTGTCATATGTGATTATTACGTCATCATAATCTGCAATAAATCTTTACGGATAGAAACAAAATACAGATAGTTGATGTTATTTTTCTCTCTCATTATGATATTTTGCGCCTCACATTCCCTTGGGGATTTATTGGTGCATATCACTTTTCATGAATGAAAAAAATTAAATACAGATAGTTTTTAATTTTCAAGTCAGTTTTATAGGATCAAGCATATAATATTGAATCGAAACAGGAGGACATTGTTCGAAGTGAGAACAAACAATTCTCTAAATAACAGATAAAGGGGTTATCTTTGTAAGAAAACCTACATTTTTATCGTTTGTAAATGATGTTATCAATACAGGTGACCTACTAATCAAATAGACCTTTCCCACGGGCGTGTGTGCCTTATCTACTTGGTTACGCAATGGTTTCGGCCAAACAATCACATAGCAACGTCTTCTTTACCTTGTGAGGATGTGGTGTATGAGCGTAATACATTTATGATGCTCATTTAGATTATCCCCAGAGAAGATAGAAAGATTGCGTATTCTATGGTATTCCAGCATCATTTGTGTTATACATTCTCGGGAGCGGCGTTGACTTCAAGTGCCTCATAACCACCCAGAATGGATCATAACAAAAGGATGTCAAACCGTGCTACTGGTTTTGTCGCACAATAGACTTGCTGGTTATTTTCGAATTAGACTGTGAATCAATATTTGTCTTCAGTAATTTAAGGTTCTATTTCAAAATTAGTGAAATATTGAAACAAGTTATACATGAAGAGTATATAACTAACAAATTTGAAGAATATAAAGGTACTTTTGAGTAGTTTTTTTTCAATCGCCTTGGCAGACTGAGCTGAATGGCGGTTTGGCCTTTTTGGCCATAATTGTGAAAAATAATTTGCTACACATCTAAGCAATCACTGGGGACTGATTCTAATACATCAAATGGTATAATGATACTTAAGCTATTCTTATCGTAAATCTGAATGAATCTGGTTGTTATAGTTCTATCAAGAAAGGATATCACGCATGGAAGCAATGCTTAATTACGAGCTGCACACTTGCCACTCTGTCAATTGCACTAATATTGAATTAAAGACTAACAATTGTAAGAATCACACAATAATAGAAAGTAATGGGGATTAATCACGGACTTGGATGATATATCTGTAGGGTTATTAATTATAGAATTGTTCATACTTTAACGTCATTAATGCAAATGTCTTTTATTTTGAGGTTATTTCAGTAGATAAAAAAGTGACTTTGGATTTGTTTCCTCATTTATAATGCCAGGCACGTGGACACTTTATACGATGTGAAAACTTTATGGGAGACTTACAAATCTCTCTGCAAAATCTTCAGATAAATTTTAGTTAATGAAAATATTCCATATGAAACCACTGTCTGACAGGATAGACATATTCTATACATGTATACCACTGTCACAAACGTCTGTTTCGAAGGGACAGTTTAGAAAATAATACTATTCATCAAAATATCATGAAACTTTGGGATAAAATAAAACACATATCTAGAATTCTTCGCTGTTAATATGTTTCAATTCAATTCAGATTTTGTAGGTGAAAGATTGGTGTTTTTAATCCATCAATTTATCAAAAATCCCAGTGCAATGCTGAATCAAGCATCTGGATATTCTATACATATCATGCCATATCTCCGTAAATATATATCGTACAGACACAAAAAAAAAACTCGCTTATTCACCACTTGCACATAAGCGTGGCGCTGCGATCGGGTCGCGCTGGTTGCATGTATCTAGGCCCTGCTTGCAGAGAACCAGCAACATGCTTGCATATGAAAACGAGGCAAGCCCTCAGCTGTATCAGCAGCATGGCTTCAGCCCCATAAGCACAGAGTAACTGTAGAAGTGTAAATCGTTGTTATTTCGTGAATAACAGGCCGATTTTTATAAATAGACCATTTTTAGAAAGCTAAGACTCTGGTCTATTTGTTGATATTCATATCATATACCTATGCCATGGCTAGGATTTCCAGTCATAGATTGAACATCCGGATAATTTTGGTTAAAAAAAACACAAACATGTTACTTTCCTGTTTTCTCTGTGATTTAGTGAAAAATCTATCACGATGACCTATAGAAATAAACATCCTACCTTCTTAGGAATTTCAAGACGATTAAAACGATACTAATATCACCAGGCTGCGATAGATATTTCCTGAGGTAATAGACTAATAAAGCATCAGTTAATTGTCAGGAAATTTGGAAATTTATCACAATATTTGATAATGTTTTAAGTCTGATACAATAATAAAACTGTTACAGTAGGAGAATTAAAAAATAAGATATACAGGGGAATAAATTGCACTTGTAAAATATAGCAACCTTTGACAACTTTGTATCAAAGCCAGTATCTAAAATGCAATAATATCTGAAAATCAAATTTTTTCTAGTGCTCTTTTTGACTCATTGTCATCTATGATAATGCTCCATTATCTAAAGAAATATTTATCACAGCCTGGCAATCTAGGTACCATATTAATTGTCATGAAATACCTAATAAGATAGGACAGTTATTTCTGTAGGTTATCGCGATAGATTTTTCAATAAATCTCTGTGAAAACAGGAAGTTTACATGTTTTAGTATTTTTTACCTAAAACAATTCTAATGTTCAATATATGACAGGAAATGTTAAACATAACATAGTTATATATATATATATATACCAGCAGGCCCAAGTTTCAGCTTTCTAACAATGTATTGTTTATACAAATCAGCCGATTAGTTAAGACGTGAGAGTTATTTCCATTTTTCAAGTTAGGTGGCCATTACAAGATGGCGCCAGTGTGAAGAGGGTCTATAGCTGAGGACATGACAAAGACAATGTGTATGTTTACTTTTAAAATCTTTGTTGATAACATAGTTTTATTTAATGTTTTATCACCGCAATGCACTGCAATCGCGGATCACGGTCACCGCTGCCAGTACCAGTGTTCAAAATTGCAAAAGCTTCCTTAAAACCACATATTAGAACGTGGTAGATATCTTACATATTTATCTAACCAGAACCACATTCAAATACCTATATGAATATATTTTCATTATGTAAAGCGATTTCAAGCTTTCCTTTACGATGCGACCATCGAGCAATGATGTGAATGCACTGAAATGCCATAGGAGCTGGGCCACACCAATCAGTGTTTCACCGAGCGACGGTCGAAATAAGCTACACACCGCTAGACGGCACTTAACGGTAAAACATTAATTGCGGAAATACTACATACCTGGCACTGATCCATAATCCGGGTCCTTCTTCCAGATGGGCTGTTTATCGTCCGCCATGGTTTAAAAAAAAGATAAAGTACCCGATACAAAACTCCAAGAGAAGGCGAGGACTGGGTGCTTGGTGGCAGCGTGAGATGCCTCCTGGTCTCCTCAGTACTGAATGAGAGGCCTGCTGTGCATGGTGTGAGTGGTGTGAGTGGTGAGTGGGGTGTAGACACAGGGAGGGGTGTGTGCGTGGCGGCGGCTACCTGGAGACTGTGCGGCCACACTGGAGACTCCCTCCCTCCACTCACACACACATACACTAAAACGGGCACACAGGGGGTGGATTGGTGGATGGTCAGCTATCTCTCTCACCTGAGGCGCTCCACTCACCTGTCGCCCTTTGATCCGCCGCTTATCTCCCGCCGCACGTAACCAGTGTCATTATCCCCACTACCGTGCCCCCGCTTATCAGGGTTCTTATCGCGCGCACAGGGACCCAGTGTAGCGTAGAGGACATGCCAGGTGTGTGGTCAGTGTAAGTGTTGACCAGTGAAGGCGCGCTGTTGACCACCCGTTATCACTGGTATCTTCTCTTCATAATCAGCCAATGACAACACTCCCACTAATCACAGTAGTAGTCTCACCTAACGAACACCTCGCTAATACGGCCACCCATTGATTGCGGACATTTTGTGTCAGTCCCCAACTTTCCCCTTTTATGTTTTGAATACACCATGCCTAGGGACCACTTCTTTCAAGACTAGCCAAGGTGGCCTTCTAAAGATTTCAAGAAATATATCACATAATCACTACTATGATTTTGGCTAGTCCCATCATTACCAGAATCTTTTAACAAAATAGGATATGGTTACTACCTCAATAAATTGAGCAATTCCGGGCTAGGTGATAAGTCTATATAGACAATAATGCAAAAATTAATAATTTCTGTTCCATTTAGGGTACCAGAAAATGGTTTTCAGATATATAATTGCCTCTGTCTCACCTACAAATAGATATAAAGCATTTGTAAATCTAACATGGGGGGATGGATAACGTTTAAGGCCTGCTCAGAATCGGGAAGAGTAGGTGAATGTGCGTACATCGACTATCGTAAGGTCCGGCAAAGTCGGCCATTATCCCCAAGCTTGTAATGCCCGACGCGTCGGGAAAGGCAATAAAATCGGGTCGGTGAAGTGCATACATCAACCCGATTGACGCAGATTTTTCCCGACCCAACGGATCCGTCGGGCAAAGGTGGAATCGGGCACATTCGGCGTATCGATGTGTTATAGGCTGTAAGCGCCACTTGGGATTTTCAACTACATGAGTTCAATAATTGCACATTCCATTTATCACCTATTACATTGTATCGTCTCATAAATCATCGTGCGCTAATCGCGGCGAAAGTTTGTCACTGTTATACACTCAATAAATGGATATTGCTCAAACGTGCTCGAATTGTACCTACAAAAAGAAGCCCCGAGTGGAATATTTCGAAGAAGAGCAACTCTACCGAACTCAGTGGTTATGGAAGGCATTTCCGGAATAAAAATCGTTAAAAGAGAGCGCAAGCAGAATATCATTGTTAAAAGTTTCACTTGCGAACCATCAGGTCAAAAATATAAATATCAATTTCGGGATTGAAACATGAAAATCGTCATGTATGTTATTATATTGTCTATGGTACTGTTGATGCGTCTATAAGCGGTCATCATAATGTCATAATATCATCATACCAACCTACACTCAACAAATGTATGTAACTGATTACTGGCATATATGTTACTCTAAGTAATACCAAACCTATTACACTGTCTTAGTACGTCAAAATACTCGGTAAAATTATTAATCAGATACATCCCTCTGCCTTCGGCATCGGGATGTATCTGATCAATGATTTGACCGCGTATTTTTGACGTACGAAGACAGAAAGCCCGTTTCCGTATGATACTGTACATTGTCCAGACTGTATGAGGCATTAATGGAAGACCGCCCGCCTGAGGCGAATTACTTGCAATAAAATAATAATAAAAAAAAATGTATACGCTTTCAGGCTGTGATGCTGCTTTACCCCTCTGTGAATAGGCCTGGGTCCTTGATTCCTCTCACTGATGTTATTCGTTTTGACTTGTAGTATACCGTCCTATATATTCGATGTGTTTATTAAAATAGTGGCGTTAGTGTATTATACCTTTCTTATCTATTCATGTCGCTTTACTTTCAAGTGCACAATGCCCAACGATCTGTAGCTTTCATTTATTTTTCATTACACCAATGGTGTTTCAGCGAATCTTGATGATCAAGTAAACAAACTTGATCAAGTATACGATAGAGAATCATGGGTGGCAGCGTCTCTTAATTCTCTCTAAATAGGTCTAGCAGTCATATATGTTTTTTTAGGTAGTTTATAGTTTTAGTTGCCAAATGCCAAAATACCCCAAAAGACGGAAGCAAGCAAATAACTACAGAGAGTTTTACTGATGTAGAATTGAAATCAACAAGCCGAATTGAAGGTTACTATGTACCATTTAGTGCGGTGCCAAGTGTACTTCTGTAGGCTATTTGTGCTAAAATTGATTTTTGTATAGTTTTTATTTTATTGAATTCAAAGTACTGAAAATGATAAGGTTCAAATTTTCTCACCCCTGCAATCCCCTCGGGGATGATGAGTTCATGTCCGACACTTTGATAGTGACAGGAAATACATTTCATGGATTTCCTAATTTTTTCTGGGGTTGTTTCCCATAGGTCTGCTAATATTGAACTTATGTGCATGACCTTGGCGTCCCTTTTAAGGTTTTAGATTTAGTTTATTAATACTTTAAAGTAAAAAGAAGTTCCATATTTCTTTTCTTCCTGAGTATGTTGACATAAATCTAAATACTTACTGAAATAAAGTTATCATGCCTTTTGTAAGACACTTACATACTTATCTATTACATCTTGTTAATATGAGTGAAAGAATAGATGGAGCTGTCAATGATCTTACAATTAAACAACTTGTAAAGTCTAGAGGCCCAGACTAACTTGGTGTTGTCTTAAGAGTAAGGGAGTAAGAACTCAAACACAAATGTACTATGGACTATACTGTGAGTCAAGAACTTAGCAGATTTATTGAACAGAGAGGCCTCTTCTTTTATACACATTGCAGGGGGATGACATAACAGACTTGAGATCTGTGAGCTCTGCACTCTCATTGGCTGTTGCACCAACAAAATGGTTACTGTTCTTCGAACTCGGTGAATATTTCTGACCAAAATATCTCTGAACAGATTCCCTTTAGTCACACCAATCATGTCTCTCTATATCACTTGGCCACGATAGGGATGTATAGACCAGAACTTTACAACCTGTTACAATGTCAGGCCACTTAATTGAATATTGGTAAAATATCAATCATTACATGTCGTTATGTTCATCTTGCACACATTTGATGTGATTCATGTAGGTTTCTTCTTGGTAATAACCATTCTGGAAAGGGTCATAGTGCTCTGTGACGGCCACTTTTCAAAACGGCTGCCACTCCGCTCCTGGGACTTATCTGCAATACCATGCATCTAAGAATTTTCCTCAGGAAGCCCCTAAATGGACAATTCTGCTAAAGTTTCAGCTATATATGCCCCACTATGCGGGCTCAGTAACCACGTTTTTCTCTTGATACTATTCATCATTTATCCTTCTCGATGTAGGATCAGTATATGTTCACCTGC
Source organism: Alentia gelatinosa (assembly GCA_950022655.1). Classification (NCBI taxonomy): domain Eukaryota; kingdom Metazoa; phylum Annelida; class Polychaeta; order Phyllodocida; family Polynoidae; genus Alentia; species Alentia gelatinosa. The sequence goes on from OX465586.1 coordinate 47,944,867, forward strand.
CCCTCTGACCCTTTGTGATCATGACACTTTTATTCCCCAGCTACACAAGTACTGAGTAAAGGACTAGCGAACGGAATCTCGGAGAGGAGATAACATCAAGTAGTGAATGGTGCATCGCAAGGCCATTTGTCTCTCAACAAATTATCATGAACTTTTTTTTAATCAGGACGTGATGCAAGCTGCCATGCATACGCGGCTAACAAAAAAGATCCATATCTGAATGGTAAAAAAATCCTAACCAGTCAACGGAACGAACGAAAACTCTTTTCAAATTAATCATGATGATTACATATATGATTAGGAACGCAGAGGGGCGTTAAAAACTTCGCCCGAAGGTAGAGAAATCCCGTGTGGTTCGATTGACACAGATCGTTGGTGAGGATAAAACAGGCCGTCAAACAAGTTGGGGAACAGTGTGTACAAAGGTTTCGAGTCACTTGTTTGTATTCGAGTGCATACATAATAAACACATTCCTGCTACTTTAATGGATGAATATGGCTATTCTTTTTACTTTGATTCACCTACGAGATCCCAGGGGTGTTGACCCCACGCAATATCCTCGCGTGCACTCGGGTATTACTACGCATCAACTCCTCGTAGCATACAGCCAGTTGTATCTGAAACCAGTCAGTATTGTGTATCTATCAAACGCTAGGCCTCTAACGACCTCTCCTAGAAGCATATATTAAAGGCCCGTTTCCATTGGCCGACGAAAAACGGTGTAGATTTTTTGTGTTCTCCTGATAGCCTATTTCCACTGGCCATCGCCGATATACAGTCAGGGACCACCGACGGACCTTCAACACTGTTGACGCACAATGGAAATAGGCTATCAGGAGAACACAAAACATCTGCACCATGTTTGTCGGCCAATGGAAAAGGGCCTATAGATATATTGCCGCTATTAAACGCACACTTGGTTAGTTCCATGTATCAATAGGAGGGGGCGCCACCGCTCATCATAGTGCGGGTTCTTGTCACACCTACACTGACTACCAGTCGACTGCAGGCCTCAAGTCCAGCTGTGTGTATAGTCAACGGTTATAAAATGAAATTAAACGATATATGTAGTATAAACAAGATTCGTTTGATATAAGACATCGACATATGTCAGCGACTATCACTGATATCCGATCACCGATTATATATCGGGAAAGGTCGGGAACAGTGATGTCGCTGTACGAGGGTACCGAACTAACGGGCATTTCTCTCACGTTAGTAATGCTCGATTCCCGTTGGATAGAGGTGCGATCAGGTCTGTAAAGTGCGTACAGCGACAAGGATTGTTGTATTTATCATTCAGCGTTGGAAATTTAAGGTCCGGCGTCCACCTAGCTCCAAATCGTCTATGATAGGTCTTACAATGTTTTAAAGAATCAATTAAGATGTTCGCCGAAGTCTAGACGTTTGTGTAAAATTTATAAAGATGTTCCCATTTATTTTTGACATTATGCACTGTAGTGCACCAGGAGGTTTTAGAATTATTATCGTAATACGTGGACGCCGAGCCTTAGTTATCAAACGAAAGAGAAATTGCCGACGGACCTCCTCACGGACTACTTTGCTTGCTAGGGACTCTTTTTCCGTATTTTCCAAGGAGAATATGGCTTTCCGTATTCTATTCAGTGGCGATCTGCAGACTCTATACGTTCCCTGTTGAGGCTTCGTAAAGGTGGATAATAATATATGAATATGTATTTGTTCTTATCGGTGTATCATGTCGGTAACCCATGTCGTTATCAGTGTCACCTGAAGTGCACTCCGCCCCCTTCACTGGTCACACTACTGTCTGCTTTGTGTTGTATTTGTCATCGTACAGGTCTTTGCACTTGTTTCAGTAGTTATTAGTCTATAGATCTATTCATCTCAATAGAGCCTCCAGAGGTTACTAAACTCCCGATTATCGCCCCGGGTAAAGCAAAGTTCCGCTCCCGATAGACTTGGCACACTACGACAAAATGAACCTCTGTTTTCTGATTTATAATTGGAGAAACTGAATATAATTTCGGATTCCCACGTAGAAATAGCTGAAATTTCCATTTCTGACATCAGAATTTCAATTTGAGGATGTTTGAAAACCGTTAAACGGCATTAATTCTGGGTTACGAGCAAGGGGTCTATCACTATACTACGTCGGTAACCAGCGAAACCCGGAACTTGGTCAACAGACTGAATTATGGGATAACTCAATAGGGTCTATGTACAAGGTGACTAGGAACAAATGGTATGTTCATCGTCGATGAATGAACGTGGAATCATAATCAAGGAACAGATTATCCGTCGCAGACGGCTAAGCACAGCTGACAGCTTCAGTTTAAGAACCTTGATTCGATTCGGACTTCACATAGACGCCAATTTTTGCCCCCTTTCTAAATATGTGCTCTTGGCGACAGTCATATGCATGGAGGTGTGCATAGAAAACTACAATTAAAAGGTTTGGGTTGTATATTCAGTCTATGGGTCATTTTCTGTAACGCACTTGCACCCAGTCAAATTGCCATTTCTGCTACAGTGAATCAATGAGGTATTTCGGTCTCTAGTGATCAGGTGGTCACTCCTCTAAGACACTGAGACACTGGCCCTGTGCACTTTCCCCAATGTCACATAGTCGACACTTAGATTAGCAAGGGATAGTTTTTGCACTACGGTGAAGATCTAATTAACATCTCCCTGACCTAGTCAGAGCATATGAGCGTGTGGCCCACGCTCAGTGAATATTAGGAGCAAATGGTATGTTCATCATTGCTAAATGAGTGTGGAATTATATATCGATAACCGCTAATAAGTTTGGGACATATTCAATCTATACGTAACCCGCTTCCACTTGTCAACTTGTTATTTCCACAACTACCTCCCTAGGATCCAAATACGTCAAGCATCAGTGGGTATTTTGATACCGATACTGATCATGGTCAGTCGGGCACGCCTCTAAGATACTGAGACACTGGCCCTCTGCCCCTGTCCTAATGCCACAGTGCTAGCACGCAGATGCTGAAGGGTTAGTCTTTTTGCAGCAAGCTCAGAGTCTATGTGACAACTCCAAAATTTGTTGCCAGGCTTTCACTACTACGATATATGCTTGCAACATGTGACGATAGCCTTCCGACAAATATTCCAACACAGAATAAACTTTTTAGTCAGAATGAATGGGTTTCTCGTAGCAGTGGACTTTGCATTCCAACGTAGTCCCGACAGAATAGCCGTGTCGCAGGCATCTAGACAACATCAATCATGATCGATTTATCGTAGGGACTAAACTGTCTGAGTCTGTCGGGATCATTTCCTGCTATGTTTACCATATTCACCCTGCCCCCCCCCCCCCCAACACACACACACCTAGGTATCTTTCATAACACACCTTTTTATTCCCTCAAACTCCGATCCCTTCCGATGGGCTTGGGATTTAAAAATTTCCAATCGTAGGAAAATCATAGCACTCTCGGGATGTGTCGGATTAGTGGGAGCCCGGCTTTAGGCAGAGTACATGTATATATATGAGGGTAGAGCCCACGTTCAATAAATGCAACAATACTTTTTGAGCAGCCCATGGACATGAGCCTCGCTATACAGGCTGGCGACAGGTGATTGCCTCTACATTTCCACTCAGGTACACACCATTATCACAATAAAGATAAAGATAAGTGCAGTAATAGTTATGTTATACAAATAATCTTTGCATTCCAGGGATGTAGCGTACTTGATAATATCATGTACAGTGTACCTCTGTCAGTATCGCCTACGTATACACCGTCTAATCATTTTGCTGAATCTTTTTCGAGTAAATGCTATCACTATTTCTAAGGACCTGGAGAACTTTGTATTATATCATCACACATGTATTATGTTATCAGACGCACCTTGTTAGTTTGCGTGAAAGAACGACTAAAACATTGTCGAATGCAAATTCTTGAATAAAAAAAAAAAAAAAAAATACTGTCCGCTGCTCCACATGTCGTATTTATTTCATACGTCACATCGTGGCGTACAGGTTACGATACATCAATGATAGGTAAAATTTCGCAATTTAATGTATTTATATAGAAGGACCTAACAATGCTGTATATAAATGTACTACAAACGAAATGGGGAGTCGTTGTCTTATTTTTACGTGAACAATATCGATTTCCGTAAAGTTTTGTAGCATCTACAGGCATGGTGGGTTGTTCTTTAGCAGAGTGTGCTTGCACGCTCTATATATATGGCCTAGAGGTTAGAGTGGTCACACATAGACTTCCAACATACTGCATAGAAAGTTTCCTTACATTATCTGCATGCTATTCACTATGATATTGAGAACGGAACAGGGAGCCAGAGTCTCAGGGTCTTAGATGTGTGCTCAGCTGACCTGACCAATCAATAGAGACCAAAATACTTCAAGACCCACTGGGGCTTGATATGTTCGGATCCTAGATAGGCAGTTGCAGAAATAGTAAGTTGACTTGGTGCAAGTGGGTTACAGAAAACTATCCATAGCCTGAATGTGACAAAAACCTTTTAATTGTTATTCATTTATTATTACACGGTCAATCATCAATGATGAACATACTTTTTGCTCCTAGTTATCCATGGTATACAAAGTCCACTGTGTGGTATACGGATTCAAGGGCATGGTATACGACCTCAAAGCCATGGTATATGGGAAAATAGTCAATTTGTGCTATAGAGCTAAAAAGAATAGTCCCTATTGATTTACACTACAATATGACAACATGCCTGTCCACAAAACCATCGATTATTGTCTATATATTCATTAGCATAGAAAACAAGTTGAAGTGAAAGTCTACACTCCGCCGATGTGTCACGTGTTCCGTATGATAGCATACGGAACAGGGTGCAGTAGAGAATTTATACTGTATAGAGTGCAGCGGCACGAATTATCAACATTACTGCGCGGGAACTTAATACATAGCTATACTAAAACAGGGTTTTTATGGTTGTACATGTATATCAAAACGTGGACCTAGATGACCATACACAGATTTCATATTGTCTCTATAGGGGCATTATGGACGCATAAGGGTACAAAGCGTACCCTAGTTCCATGATCATCCACCTGAAGAAGATAGCGTTACAGTGCGAAGATGGCGCCACTATAGTCGGGGGCTAACCTCTATCAAGACCCATTGATAGTGTACAACTGCATTCAGCCTGTTTTCGTATTATCATATGGGCATGCACTCCGAGCAGATCCTTCGTGTAGCTTGACTTGCAACTCCTACAAAACCTCGTTCTAAAACTAGCTGCATGCCTATACTGGTTCCCTGTCCAAATAAGTAATAGGACAGGTGGCGGGATATTCTGAGCGACCTTGAACTTTACATGTCAAGCCTCTCTCCCCCACGAGACCACCATAATAACTTATTTACATTAGTTTAAAATGAATGGCAATACAAAATAAACTAATGTCAACCTTTCATAATATAATAGATAACCTATTCAAAATGTGTATTTGGAAAAGAAAACATACAAAGTATAGTTGCGACACACATCATAACTAATGCTTTTGATACTGCCATAATTCGATATAATATAATTTCATGTTGAATAAATCCAATCATTTGTTACGCATCTTTTTATTCAATATAATTCCATAAGGATATTTCCTTCATTGTACAATGCCTATGAAAGTACGCAATTGCATTTGTGTGCTTCTATTTCTATGAGAGAATTTCAAATGAAAACATATTGTTATGTGATTGGATTATACCTCCATCACTACTGCTGTGCACGCGACCAATTCAGAACAGTCATCAAAATGCAGGTGGTGAGACAGCCCCGGAAGGACATGTCCATATACAAGTTATAGATGAACCAGAATCTTATTCCAGTGGGATTTCTTAAAAGACCAAACTAAAAGGCTAGATTTTTGTTGTTTGAATTCTTTTTATTTACAAACTTCTGGTGGTTTTTATAGTTTGGGACTGTACACCCCTCCAAAAATCCATTATAGACTTTTACAGGTAATCATGTTACTCCTTTGAATTTTACTAAAACAGCTGGCAAGTGTGGTATGAATAATAACTTGCAATCTACAGGTGGCCATCAATTAAGTACTTAATCAAAATTTATGACATGCCCACCTCTCAATCTTGTTCGCAATAGAAAGTGGGTGTGTGATTTATGGATAGCCCCTAGGGCCTGTTTCCAGTGAAAAGAAACAGGAATGAATTCAATGAAAACCGCTATAAAAGGCAATTTTAACCAAAAAATATAAAACTGTCAATTCGATCTTTAAAATCTGAAGGAGAGCTCATTACAATATTTAATGTTTAAAAAAAGAAGAAGCAATAAACTCAGTCCACTGGAGTCTGATGGCAAGTCTACCTGGTTTGAGAGCGGCGTTTTGATTGGCCAGCGCGGGGTTGCGCGCGGCGAATGGCAGCGGAAGGAGAGTGAGCAGCTCGGAGCGCCTCACTGCGGATATTGTGAGCGCGACATGCCGCAGCGGGCTTCTGTGAACCACTCCCCGCCCCAGTCACCCGCTCCCTGCTCCAGCCACCTCCAGCCACCTCCAGCGCGCTGCCTCCACGCAGTCCCCACAGCGCCCAGTCCTCACCAGCCAGGATGGGTTATTAATCCCTATACTGTAGGATCGAGATATATATATATATAACCCGGGGATTCACACAGGCTGGAGTTCAGATAGATTGGAGTGTATCCCCAGACGTGTGCGGTTTTACTTGCACACCTTTTGTCTCGGAGGAGAAGCGTTGGATCTCTGTGTGGTTTGAGTGTTGAAGGTGAAAGTGTGATTTCCTCACGTGCTCAGTGGATTAATGGGACATCGTCCTGACACTCCAGGAGTTTACTGGATTAACGGCCACAGGTAGGAGTGATTTTCTACGTATTTCTTTTTTTGAATGAACATAAAATCCCCAGAAATTCCTCGTTAGTATATATCATCAACATCTCCTAAATGTCAACGAGTCTGTAGTAAAAGTGGTATGGCTTCCCATTCTTCCTGGCTCTTCAATGATAGTTCTTAAAATCTTGAATAACAACATATAATTACAACCATAGCGATCCAATACACATCTAAACATTTAATTGACCGATACTTCAATGCTAGACATCTTCCACAGAAGTGAATTATATAGACCATAGACAGAAAATCAGAAGGAAACCCACGAGATGAAAATATCTTGGTCCGTACTCCACCGAGTTTACTGCAGAGTAATTCACGAAGCAAAGCTGAGTGAATTACTCTGCGGTCAAACGAAGTGGAGTGCAGACCAAGTTATTTTCATCGAGTGGTTTTCTGATTTTATCTCACCCCGTATAACATTATTTGTTGATGAAATGAATAACCAAATTAGCCATTGAGTATTGAGTACCCGAACCTCACAGCCGTGGAGTACGAGTTCATAATGTTAAGCCTATGGAGAAAAATACCGGGAAGAGATAAAGGAACAAGTACAACTGATTTTTGGACGGGCGGCTGTAAAACCACGATATGTTGACGTGTATTACGTCGTCAACCTAGAGAGGTTAACAGAGCCGACCGCCAAAAAAACCCCATCGCTTTTTTTTTTGCCCATGGTCATTAATAATAATTTCTTTTCCTAGAAATTCGATAATAGGTTTAGAAAATTCGTAGACCATAGGTTTTCTTTTCGGCCACTAATAAACAATGGGATGTGGTTACTGTGGCCCCATACCTTCTCAATGGGGACTTCGTAGCCCATTGGTAAGAAGATCTACGAACCTGTATCTGATTCAGCATCACCGTAAGTCAGAGAAGCAAACATTGAACAGCATATTCTCGAGATTTAGTCAGAGCGGATAGGGAAAGAGAAATTGCGCAGCAGTCTATGTTTCCCAACATCACCGAGAGAACGGAAGCTATTTTTCGTTCATTCTCGTTTCATTACCATGTCACCACACATATACCAGCAGCGTATGTCAGAGAAGGAAACCGATGGCTCCCAACAAAAGATTGCGGCTCTAGGATCTCAGCGTATAGAAAGGACTCTCTCCATACAAATGTAAATGAACATAGATGAACCTTGCAGACAGTATACGTTACCTAGATACTGCACCTTTGTTTAGACCTTATCATTCAGCTGCCTATAAGGTAAGAATGAACTTGAAAACTGGACACCATCATGTACAACTGTCAAGAAATAAAGGCTGCTTTATCTTTTTTAAATTTCAAAGAGGCCAAAAGGTGCTCCTCTTACAGAGAGCTATCAGTCTTTAAGTCTGCCTCTTGAGAGCATCTGCAGGCATGGCTTAGACTGGCTGCAGCCCCTCTAGCCTTCCACCTACCCCACCCCGCCTCGCCGTGATTCCGGGCCATTCAGGGGAAGGTTATCCTAATTTTGTTGAATCATTTAATAAATGTCCATAAGCAAAGACTTGAGTACGTCTACGCACGGCTGTGTTCTGATGTACAAGAAGCACTTTCCTTGAACTCAAACATCGCAGGTTATGTCTGGGTGTATTAGGAAAATTAACACAACCACTTGGCCTTTCATAACACATCGAATTGCCGACGAATTGGGCTTCGATGATGTGGACAGAGCACAAAAGTCGGCCGGTGGTGGCACTTGAGCCTTGTCTAATAACTTGTGACCCTAAAACACTCACATTTTCCACCTGACAACTGTAGACAATAAGCCTCTGTAGGCCTATTCCATAGTGGTATGCACTGCCACTGATATCCGGCCCCATGGGTATTAACCCTCCCTAAACTAGAGCCGAATGTAAATGTTTCCAGTAAATAAATCGTTAATACAGTAAAATCCCGCTTCTGGGACACCCAGCTTAAGGGTGCACCACGCTTAATGGTATACCTGATTATGGGGTCAATTTGCTCGGAACGGAACTGTTTCCCTATATTAAGAGTTTATTTTAACCCCAATACAATTCTATGGTAACAAAAGAGTCCAAAATATGATACTCAAAACTCTCTAAATATTGAAAACGAAGAATCAAATTTATCCTACTTGGCAAGTTCTATAACCATAAACATCCAGTAAAACGGCTTAAGTCAGAGACACACCAATACAGAACCGGTAGCGATCTTCATATTCTCCAAGAAAATTGCGAGAATGTGAGCTATTATCTCATATCACACCTGATTATTGCTTCTGAGACGCTAAATTATCAGTAGGAAATAATGTCATCTCACCCCTGGTATTTTTCACTATAACCTTAACATTGGGAACTCCTTCTAAAGGCCCATGGAGTATTGTGAACAATACTAAATTATTTTTTTTGTAGGTATTTTATTTATCCTGGGTTAGTACATCGGTTTGGCAACCGTTATGAGCGTACCTCCGAATGAGATCACAAAGATTGGTGAAATAGAGGTAGAGGTGATAAAATTTAAACCACACTCGATCCGTAACTTTTGAAGATACGCTATTTGATTTTTTGATTCGCTGTATAATCTCACCCAGCTTTGCCTTGTGAATTTACTCCACAATCAAAACTCAAGGCATATTTTCAGCGGCTGCGGATCTCAACGCAGTTTCTCCTTAGATATTCAACTGCTATTTTGATCATATTGCAATCACGAGAGTACCCGTATGGACGAACCTCTAGGTGGAGCCGTCGGTCGCAGACTGTTTTATGTGGTTACCATGTATGACCTGATGATACCTGAGATGGCACCCATCGCCCGCAAATATTGGCATTAGCGAGCGGTCGCTCGGTTATCGGCAAACAGCGGCACTTGGGCGATTTGTGTCCCTTGCCAGGCGTTGTTAACTCAGCTTTGTCGCAGCCCCCAGCGCCCCCTACTAGGCCCCGAGGCAACCACCTGGATGATCTGATGAAAGTCAGCTCTTCAGCAGCACACCGGATGTCGGAACTACGCATGCGCTAGCAGCTACTTCCGGTGGGCGGTGTCACAGTCATAATGTCCCCCTGAGTATCCGGGGAGTCTTCCTGGAGGCCCCTCGTAATCGTAGGGGGTAGATTTACGGGGTGGTCCTTCAGGGATCCCTTGGGAAGGGTACTTATCATTGAAACCCGATATAGCCCCTCGATCCAGCAGGCGATAACAGGGGAAGAACCGAGAACTGCCTGTAGATTGGGCAGACGACATTTCCGCAAGTTTTCTTTTGGAGAAGGTAGTCAACAAATTACAAACGCAAAACTAAATTTCTGAATGATCATTGACTTCACATAATTGCAGCCCTTAATCACTACAAGTCAATTTCTACTTATCACTGGATTCTATTGGATCGAATTAAGATGCACGTTCAATATTTGTAGTAATATCTACACATCTAATATTACTACACAACAAAAAAATCCTGTCAGCAAACTACGTCTTCATGCCTTCCAACACTGCTTGGTTTATCTGGGTTTTATCGAGATTGGAGTTTGGTATCTTGGGAGTAGAAGGGGCGGTTCTACCGAAGAAGCCCCTTAAAAAATCCCTAGAGGATCCATTTCCAGCAGATCTGGCTTCCGGATATATCTGACGATTTTTAAAGGTGCTCTCCCAGCCTTGGGGTATTTCCTACTTCCCAGCAGTGTCCTCTCCTTGCCCTGAGTTCAGTCTCTCCGACCACGAACTTACGTGTTGGTGTGTAACCATAGTGGTTGCCATTAACCAGCTCAATACACCTGTGTCAGAGCAAATGATAGTCCTTCCGTCAGCTGCTAAGCCAAATAAAGGCCCTTGACCGGTTGTCAGGCGCAAGTCTGGACGTGCAGTTTTCGGTTGCAGACGCCCCGACGACAGGGCACATCTTGCAGAGAAGGAACTCTGACACCAAACCACACCAAAACGTTCTCAGTAACTGGCAGTAATAAACAAGGACTATATATCCTTTTTAAGTCGGTTTATATTGTAGTGACAGTCTACTTGATGCCGGTCTTGTCTTCATCGAAAACGTTGGGTCGTTTTCATTCACCGACCTTGAGTCAGTGGTTCCGACTGAAAAAGCAGTGCAGAATAATCGAAAAATTGGAATAGGGTTTATCATATCTATACCTACATGTCATCATTATCGAGATGTGACATGGTTCTGATTGATCAACCTAATAGGTTCAAGGATCTTTCTTTATGATTCATCAAAACGACAGTCTGTCATTATGGATATCTGGTGACATCAAGGTATGAATGGTTATAATACATTGTAGTTGTATCAACTTTCACGTCGATGAATGCGAATTTTGTATTGCTAGAGATAGAATTCTCGCCACCAGTTGATTTATTGGGATGATGAATGATGAGATGAGAGTGAATGATGTACTACAACATTGTACTCGTAATTCTGTCCATAGCATTATCTATGGATAAATACAAATTTATATTCAAAACTTAAAGAAGGTGTCTGGCATTGCTTTTGGGGTTTTCATTAGACAAGATTTGTTTGGGGCACTTTTTACATCTACACTTATCATATTCCACAATTTTAATCTTCACGCTTTAAGGATGACTTCTTAGCAATTTTACAGCGTGTCCTTTCCATTTTAAATTGCAACTTAAATTATGATCTGGTTTATCTGATCTCGTCATCCTTAGTGATCTACAAGCAACTCGTGAATTAAAATGTATTCTTTGTAAGCAAAGTATTCTTTTCGGATACACTTCTTTCTTTACTTGATATTCGATGTTTTTTTATTGGAATACAAGAACCAGGGAAGAAAGGCAGTTGGCCAATTTTATTGAAAAGATTGATCATGGATGAGAAAATCAGCAGGCTTTGGTTCAAGATAAAAGAGAAATTAATGACAAAGGTAATTGAAATTCAAGGAAAAACCTAATCCAACCACTTGAGGGTGAAATGGCAGTCTGAACTGCATGAAACCTAACTAATTGCTGAAACAAAGGCTATATTTAATAAGAAAGTACGACTAGGAAAAGAATATTTATGTTTTTCAACCGAGGACGATGTCGTGATATGAATAATACCAGATCATATTTGCTCTCTATCTGAGGAATATCTCGATGAAAGAAAACATCAAAATCATGACTTCATTTTTGAAAAGAGCCTTTAAACATACATTACTATACACCCATGCCTTATAGACGTATATACTGTAAATTTATATGCATCATTTCGGCATATAACGTCAAAACACTATAAGGACTGTTTCATAGGGCAAAATACGTAACACTTTCCGTACGTATCAACAAAAAAATTAGTTGTTATGCCAAATTAACCTATAATACATTCAATAACAATCATTGGTTGTTAGACTAAATAAACACCTCGTTCCGTAGACACCATAAATTATCATCTCATTTTGTAGTTTGTACAGCAAGGTCATGTCGTTCTATACAATTATAGCATATACTTAAAATTTATTGTAAAGCATGATCTCATAAATAGAAGTTAGGTTTTTTCATTGGTTTGACAGTCAACGTCGTTGGATTCCATCTCACTACGAAAACCTGTTTCACAAGACAAACATCTCTATGAGTAGACTGGTGGTTCACGGCTTTTGTCTGGTCGCCTGAACTCAAGTCGAAAACTCGGTACATTTCCATATTCGGCCCGAGAATGCTCTCTAATATATGGAAACATGGTTAGTCTCGGTGGACTAATTCCGTAACAGGCATTCCAGCGTGATTTTACGTCGGGACTTCGAAGAATGTGGGACGTAAGCGGAACACAAAGAACAGATTTTATTCATTCACACTCACTCTGCCATAGACATGTACCTGAAAAGAAAATCCAACTTATTATTGAATGCTTTACAGTTTCAATATTTAGTCACGTGGTATTGAGGGATACACTTTAATCATTCGTCACTCCCTGACGAATGGAATATGCACAACATGCCAATAAATGTGAGACATTCACAAACAGGTTTATACATGTAATGATATATAAATCTGCAGGAATATCTCACATTTACTTGCTGGCTGTATGCATTCCGTTCGTCGCTCATACCATGTAACTAGTTTTTAATGACTGTTTAATTATTTCTAGGTATATATTGGTAAGGAAAGACAGCGAGCGTGTTGTTATGGTCGGAAATATTCGCCTCGTTCTTCGAACTTGGTGAATATTTTTAACACAAAAGAACATGGAACCGATTCAATTTAACCACAATCACAGTGTCTCCCTATAATGCGTCGTCTCATTGCCATATTTACATACCATATCTATAAACACTATGATTCTAGTAGGATCCGCTTGGAGTTTCTCCCACACATCGGGACAGGGTGAACGAGATTTAGGCTTGGAGACTGAAGACCCACAAGTGAGAATTTTGTGGAGAGACTAACTTGAAGCTGCTGTTATTTTTTCTGGTTCTAAACTCATCTGTCCTTCTCATCTCGTGATTTATGTATAGCCAAGCCGGAAACAGAATTCAATGCTGTGGTTTTCTGATCTCACTACCTTGATAGAAGCCTCTGAGATTTGACCTGTGTCAAGTGGAATAATAGCCCATTCAGAACTATGCTGGTTCCGCGGGTATCTGCTAGGGGCTCTGCGGATGCACATTTCCCGTCCCCGTACGATAATCGTGTTCATAGGCTTTAGCGACGAAGTCGCTAGTGATCCTTCACAAAACATGAGGCTTTGGTCATCTATTCAGGTATTTAATTAATCTTTTTTTCTTAAAGAAATATGCATATTTTTCTACTACGGAGAAGAATATGAATTCAACCCATTTTCCCCCACTCCTCCCAGTTATCTTAATGAATCATGCCTGCAACAATGCTGCTAAATATTGTATCTATAGGAGGAACCTGTCAAGTACCACTAGTGCGCATACAGCCTCATTAGTTCATCCTCATTTAAAACAATCAATGGACAACGAGTCCCTCTCTTGCACACCTCCTCAGCCTCTCGCTGGTCTAATTGGTCGCCCGTCAATGTCGCCCACTTCTTAGTCAATGTCTCTCACTTGCAGGGGTTTACCGCGTCCCACGTGACCGCAGCTACACCGCAGTGATTTACTACGGGCCTTTTGATTGGTCGCCATGACGGAACGGGAACACTGGGATACTTTCTTCGCGGAGACTACTCTACATGGAGTGAGCCAAGCCTTTGATCCCAACAGTGGGCAGAGGAGGAGGTAAGTTGGACCTTTCATCACACACCCCTGTAGGTTTGTCCTCATTGGAATAGTGGTTCCTTGGGCGATACCTCACGGTTTATAATCAGGCATTACCCACATGCGAATAATGCCCGGTTCTCATCGGGAAGATATGTGATTGATGAAGTGTGCACATCGACAAATATATGACCAATTCTCACTGACCCACTGCATTGGTCGGTCGGAAAGTGTGATGCCTTATAGGCTTTAACTACATGTACTTTAATGACTGTACTGAATTCTCAGCGGAAAGATGCTTTCCGATCGTCCCACAGGTGTCCGATTCGATTCTGACATTATCTTATTAGCTATTCGGGTATGATCAGTACAATGGAAAAGCGCCCAACGCACATAACCTGATGAGACGGGACACAGTCGGGTATGGATGGGCACGTGATTCCATTGCATTTTAGGTCTCTCATACTATCCGAACCAAGCATAGTGGACTGCTGGCGTCCTCTGGTGTCCCATGACTACGACTCCTTGCATCCATCAGGGGCTGTGACCTTGAACTCTGGCATTTTTTTTCTTGATCAAGTTTACTGCATCTCTTATGATTAGTGAATTTTTCGGGGTTATGTGTACAAAGATAGTGCATATAAGATCAACATAATCACTTCACAGTATATATCTGCCAACTCACCCACTCGGTTTTTTTTTCGTCTTTATCATTTTAGTTATGGGACATAAATAGTCATTCAAGTATTCGACAATTTTCTAAAATGGTATTCCATAATAAATCAACATCAGTTTTGGTCCAAAATTGAGTCAGGTCTAGCATAATTAGACTTCAGGTGCTCAGAGTAAAAAATTCTGTGACTTCTCCTTTAAAACTAACTTCAGTTTTAGTTCTCATCTCTCTCTCTTCTGGACTATGAAGATTGCTAAATGTTCACTCAGGCCTTCTGTGAATACTTCTACATGACTAACAACCGGACTATATATATGGAGGTCAATTATGGTACCCCCAAGAGTGATTATTCGAAGATGTGTGTTTAGCGCGAATTAACATTGTGTGTCATGAATATTTTGAAAAAGAATAGAATTGCAACTGTAATCATGTCATACAGGGCCCACACTGTGGGAACCCGGGCACGATTAAGATTGGGAGGAGTCGGGGAAGCCAGAATTTATTCGGAATCAGCAAAAGACTCTTGCCGACTCAGGCCGAAGTCAGAAAAGTGCTATTGGGCTAATGGATCATGCCCTTTAGCTGGATCATTAGATTGGCAAGACATTTCCCTCTCCTGTGTCTGCATGTCCTGATTATGTCTGGCAAAACGGATTTTATCATCCTACCCCCTGATAAAAATGGTACAGTCTTAACATCTAGTGACGCCATAGGACATGGCATATATAACTGACTTATGCAAATATTAATTTGATCTCAAATCGTTGAGACGGAGTAGGATAAATACCATCTGACCCTCGGTGAGAATCAATTTGGATTTAAGCAAATCGGCCCATATGGCTACTGTCTTCATTCGGCTACCACCTCCCAAAGATCACTACACGTACGGACCCTGTTGAAGAATTCCAAATTGACTCTTACCTAGGACCGTTTGTACTAATTACTCGAGTAGAGGTGCAGAATGTGCAAATAGTCAAATCAAGAGCCAATAACATCCCGATAACTGATGTTAACCGAGATCCCTGGAGATGATCGCAGACCTCAGCATGGGCTTATCCCGGGAGGTCGTTCATTTCATTAAGTCTGACTTGACTTATAATTGAAAGTCACATCTGAGTATGACACCCACACAAAGCACTGACCATCTCTCCAGGCACCTCACATTATGAATATTCAATGAAGGCAGAATTTGGAGGAACAATGTCAGATTAAGTCCATTATGGTTTTACATAATCATCAGACAGTGTTTTTGTAATTGAAGGAATATTTTATTAACTTTGGTTGAATTACACTTTGCAGATTTTCGCCAGTGGAGTTGGTGTTGCGCTATTTATTTTGAAAAGTATTATCCGTATTAGCTCATCAGAGTCACAAGAAAAGAAATCCTGAACAATTCTAATATGTGTAGGCGTATTCCTCATAAGAAAGCCAAATGCATTCACCCTACAATGTATTCAAGCACTGCATCAGTCCTTTCTCTTCTCTGTTTAGAAAGTAACGAATTCTATAGTTGGTACTAATAGTTGTACACACTAAATTATTCCTTCAGGAAAACACTAAGGTTGGCAATCACTGTGAAACTGTGAAAGGAGCATGATAACTTTTATGGAAACAAAAGGCCACACTTCTAGTTTTTCAGGCTTGTATTTCCCCATGTGAAGTACACGATTTTGAGGAATGTTTAAGGAGAGCGAACATCGGAAGTATGACGCCGCATTATGAAACTGATTAAAAATCTTGGCTAAAAAAGATTTGTACATCACTGCAAGAATTCTAGTCGTGTGGTATTTGGAAGGAAGGCAGCATTGTCTCGGTCAAAGCGTTACTTTACTTTTCATTGTCCCACTCATAATTGCTGTATTGTAAAACTGGGTCCATGTACCAAGCATTAAGGGTCTGCTATTATTCGGGGAAAATAAATTTGTTTTTCTTCAAGTAAAGCATCTATTTCCATAACATAACATACAAAATTTCCTTCATGTGACATTTGCTCCCTGTTGTCGGCTCAAAGTATAACTTGATGAAAAAAGTTTATTGAGTTTATTTTGATAACATATGAGCATTCTTTCTATCAGGTCCATATTTGTCCAGTGGCCCGTTTAATAATCTGGGATCGGACATGTAGACCCAGGGACTATGTGGGTCAACTTTATTCAACACTTATGAATGACCTTATGGATGGCTAAATAATAATAGCAAACAGACTTGAATATTATCAAACGATAACCCTTTTACGCGGTACAGAAAACGGTCTTCATGCACGATCCTAGGCTCCTTCCTGATCGTCCCTTCACGCTCAGAGGTCTGTTTAAAATCCTATGAATGATAATAGTAATTGACGTAAACCTGTCCTATGCCAGGTCCCGTTTGATATACTTAAGAATGGTTCTTCCAACATCCTGGATGAGGCGAGAGTAAGAGGGTTCGTAGATTTTCAAACAAACATCAGATACGCTGGTTATATATAGATTCTCACCTAACGACCACCTCACTAATACGCGATTATGAATATTTTGAGTCAGTCCCACACTTTGCTCCTCTGTTTACAAAATACTCAGCAATACGACCACCTCGCTATTGCGACCACTTATTTGAAGACCCAAACGTCAACTTTACTCTCGCTAATGCGATCATATGTATGTCCGTAGCCAGGAATTGTGTGGTTTAGCAGTTTAAACCATTAAGAGAGGAGATGGTAACAGACTATAGGAGTTTGAAAATTTTGATGGAATGACACAATTCTATTGATTATGATTGGCCATTCAATATTTCATGTTTGTAACGATGTTTGTACTATTGTTATGTTACAAAATATCTGAGTTAAGCGACCACTTCACCATTGTGACCATTTTTAGTACAGTCCCTAAAATGGTCGTAATAGCTGGAGTCTAGTGTGCTTTCAGCGTGATATCCCTCCTTATCTGCGTGCCAACATCATCTGTACTGCGGATAACACCTTTGCATCTTTTTTTTAATGAATAAAACAAACCCAAAGCCTATGACACTGGTAAGGTGCAGATAGCCAGTATCTCTGAGAAATGCCCAGCTGGCCATAACCAATTGCTTCAGGAGGTAATACCTCATTGACCCACTGGGGCTTGATACTACAAAAGGCAGTTGTATAAGTGGCTAGTTGGCTGGGTAAAAGCAAATGACCAGTAGACTGGATAAAACATACATTTTTCTTACCCATGGTCTACGAAGTCCCCATTGACAATGTGGGAGGCTACAGTGAACCACTGCCCGGTATTTATTAGTAGCCGTAAACAACACCCATCGTTTACGACTTCCAAATGGCTTTTAGCGAATTCCTAGTAATAAAAATCATCATCAATGACCATGGGTAGAAAACATCAATTGATTATTTTTTGCCGGTCGGCTCTGTGAACCACTATCGCTCGTGTACTACTACGCGTAAACATCTCGTGGTTTACGGCTGCCCGTCCAAACATTTATCGATTATTGTCTATTCAATCGTTAGTTTTTGTCTAATTTCAAGCTCATTCATCAATCAAGAACATGCTATTTGTTCCCCTGCGGAAGCAGTGGCGGCCTACACAACTATCGAGCAAATGACTGGCGAGGGCTCAGGCACTGCGGAATGCGACCAAAATTTATCAAGTCCTCTCACAGAAATAAACCCTTATTGATTCTATTGGTCAGATGACCTTTTCCTTGTGCTCTGATTGGCTGGAAAACTTGAGCAGAAGTATCCTATAAGAAAAATCAGACCAACAAAACTCCATGAGAGTGAGGTCGAGATTTTTAGATTACAAATAAGATGAAAATAACCAACCATACTATTTGTTTCAAGTTTTATAGTCCTTCACTTTTGGGAACTACATGTATCAGCTTCTGTCAGAAGTCAGGTTGAACATGAACTCTCAATCTTATGTCTACAGCCATCATGGATACTGAAAATTGGAGATCTTGCAATCTCCTTGATTGTAAAGAACGACTTCACCGAGTGGCAGTACACGGAAAGGAGAACCACATCGACAAAAAATGAGCATATCGTCATTAAAGGCAAGGGTGTAAGGCAAGATCACCTTCATGTCAGAGAATTAGCACTGATGATAAACATCCGCGCTTATCTTCAGAGAAACAACACATGAACCATTTAATCTGAAGTATCTTTCATCCCATAACTATGGCCTGACGCCTTAGGCAAAGGGATGTATTTCTTTCATTATTTGCAAGCACATAATAAAGAAATAGTAACTGAGCCCATAGTGATGCCGTTCTAGTTTTTCCCCCCATAACTACAGCACTGACCTTATGGCGCCGCGCTGTAGATACGGGACGAAAGACCGTGATCGACCATCACTACAGACCCATTAACTTCGTTTCCTTGTCATAACTACAGTAGAACCCTGCATTAGCAGACACCCTCCTTACCCTCCATACCGTCCGCTCACACGGGGTGACCTCTTACACGGGGTTTACAATTTTCCATTTTGCACCATTCCTATTGTCTCACCTGTGTAGGTGAGACACACTGAGTTCTGGTTATGCAATCATGTGTATAACAGCTACCCTGTAATAGAGATAGGGCGAGTCAATACACCCCGACACACATACATATATGTGATACACACCTACAGTGTTGCTCCACACCGCTCAGCCGTATTTGAAAAGGGTTCCCTCCAAAGTGTCTAATTACACAGGGTTAAATGGCGTTTCGTACCGAAATAACTGACCGCTCATGCGGGGTGCCTGCTTACCCCGGGTTCTCCCTTACACCCCTTACACCCTATCTAAATAGACAACCAATAGAGCGAAAATTGTCCGTTCCGAGCATGACCGTCTGTTATGGTGTGTGTTGTCCGCTTACGTGGGGTGTCTGCTACTACTGCTAAACGGGGTGCTATTATATGTGCTTGCCTAAAGAATTGATGAGCTGCACATATAAAACATTTTGTTTTAGTACAGCAATGCATCACTGATGGACAAGGAGAACCTGAGGATATCTCAGAGACACGAGGCTTTCTAGCTTATCTCCTTGCATGTCACACTGTTTTCCCCCCTCAGATGTAAATGAATGTTTTCATGTTGGAGGAGGATACAATGCAGGTTTTGTATTTTACCTTCTATGCATTGGCTCAATAGAGTCATTGGGATCTCTGTAGGAGGTCCTAACGCCTCCTGCATTAACGCCATGAAATGAGAACACACATATTCCTACACAAAGTGAATAGGACTCATGCATTAGGTGTATTCTTAAGTACATTTACCATCATTACTTTTGGTTTGGAAATATTAGATTTCTTTTTTCATTTAGGTGAAGCTCTGTTTTGTTCAGGAAATAATCCTTGCATCAACCTTCACGACCTTCTGAAAGGTCGTGTTCCACCTTTGCCAAAAAACGCTATCAGTTTACTTCTCATTGTGTGAGTAGGAACGGGATGTCTAAGAGGGTCTTCTTGTTTTCGGTGATCGCACTTTGCACACCGTCGAGGTATAATGTATACTTCTTAGTCAAAAGAGCTAGCATAATGCTGCCAAATTCATGTTGTACATATGTAAACTGTATGTCCACAAATGCACTATTTGCTGTGTGGACTCACTCCTGGAAGAATGCCAAATCATTAAGCGAATGAATTTGTTCTTAAAGTTCTTGAATGATAAAGAAAAGTGTGGTTAAGCTTAATGTTCGTGACTGGCAGAGTTGGGCTGTCACATCATGCGGGATCGTCCTAAATCTGGTAAGATTTATCGGTATGATACCAATAAATGATTGTATCGATTATTAATAACAGGTAGCAACACGGGTGTTTTTGTTCCCCCACGCTAGGTGGAGCAGTGGTCTCATGTGACCTCCCTCCACTCGGCCACTCCCTGCGTCCCACAGGAATGTTACACTCAGTGCTGCTTGTGATTTCTCTTTTGTCGCATTATCGGGAAACTCTGCCGTGGCATTGAATCTTCTTGATGGCAGTAAATGCTGAAATCCAAAAATACCCAAAAACTCAGCTATGGCGACGGGTGGTAGTGATGACGACTCATCCAAGTTCTTGAACTGTAAAGTGTGTCAAGGTGGGCATGTTCCACCTTTTGGGAGGTATGGGAAGGGTTGCAGGACGTTAGGGCCCACCACTTTAAAGTCGAGACGTTAGGGCCCACCCTACACTGGGAGTGTGAAAGCCTCAGTCCCGCCTCGGCCGCACCGCGATGCCGCGGTCACACCTGTGGTGCCGGGAGGGAGATGTGGCATAAATAGACGTTAGGGCCCACCTAATTTTGCATAATTATTTAATGTTTGAATACTGGAGAACTTGACTCGTAAAAAACTCGACCCGTAACCAACTCGTCCCATTTTAAATCTTCCTTACTTAAGCATCTCAACTGTGAATAAATACTATACCGTAACCCTATCCCTAACCCTAACCCTTATCCTTAACCTAACCCTAACCCTATCCCTAACCCTTACCCTATCCCTAACCCTAACCCTATCCCTAACCCTAACCCTATCCCTAACCCTAACCCTAACCCTAACCCTAACCCTAACCCTATCCCTGACCCTGGCTTTAGGTGGGCCCTAACGTCCCGATGAGTGGGCCCTAACGTCCCGACTTTCGGGTGGTGTGCCCTAACGTCTACATACCATGGGAAGCATCGCAAGTTCGCACTGCGGGAGAGTGCCAGGAGCAGGCCACGAGGGAGGAGAGCAGTGCTGTTTAAATCGCATGTTCTGGTGGAATACCCGCTTTGATAAAATTTGTATAAAATATGTAAGAACAAGAGAATACGTACATATCTGACATGGAGGACATGGAGGAAATAAAATGTAATTATACAGTTCCTCTTCAATTCTGATTCATCTATATAAGAATGATATTTATTTGTTAGGATGACCTTCACCTAGATTAGAATTTCATGCTGATATTCAAAATGTACTTATGTGACGCTATCCTTAAACTGAGCGTACAGATTTTGATCTCTTACACTTAGTAAACTTGAGAGCCAGCATTTCTTATCTGTATACAAACATGCAATGGCGGGTCAAAGAAGTGCATGTATCATGATATCTGTACCTAGTTACATGTAATACATTAGTTACCATTCAACGCCAGCTCGCGGTGCATCGTTTACAGACAGTATGCCTGGAAGAGAAATTCGGAAGGTAAGATACATTATATAGCCGAACCAGCAACCAGCGAGTGTAAACCCCATGTAAGGGTAACCCGCATTAGCAGACACTTTTCCAGGAGGGGAGGGTATACCCTTAAGCGGGGTTTTACTGTATACCTAGGGTGGGATAAATACGCATATGGAGGCTACAGACCCAGAGTGTGATGCTGCTCAGGGAGTAGGGAATAAAATAGAGTTAGAGCTGCTCATTTACACACAGACCCCAATACGTAGTTCCAGTGACCACTGGGCACACGATCAGGGAAATCACCTGGAAACGAGCATGAGCCGGACTAGACGTCTCTTGTTAAATTGTTCAAGCAAATAACATCGAACAAATTACATTCGCCAGTCCCTCTCGATACACGCTCGGGATTGCATCGTCCTCCCTGCTTTACAGGCAGAACGTGGCCCAAGGCGATATGTTCCCTGAATGCTTAAACTGCCCGCCTACGTTTTGTGAATCTTAGATGCGCCATGCGTCATTTCCATATGCAGAGAGGTATCTTACGATATATTCCCATCTTGTATTACTGGCGGAAAAATGATGGACATATGGAGAAAGCTATTAGGTTCTTTTATAGAGAATTTCAAGGAGCTTTAGCGGGCAATTATTCCTTGTTCTAATGCACGGAATACAGATGCATTATAATTATCGATTTTAAACTCAAAGTATAACTTCTATACTAAACAAACAACAAGTAAATGCCAATGTGGCTGCTCACGAGAGATTTATAATATCATTTCGTTTCATGTTCGACTTGAGTAGAGCAATATTTTTCTACTGCAGTTCTCAGGGGTTGTATTCAGTTGATGTATCAAAGACTACCTAATGGGAAACCTTCTCTCCGAACAAATAGGAAATATGTCATTCAGCCTCAACAACATGGCTCAAATTCATTGACAAAGTCGAAGATTTTGTGGACGGGCGGCCATAAACCACGAGCGGTTGACATCTAGTAATACACAAGCGTGAGCGAGTGTATTACCAAGTCAACGTGGAGTGGCTTACGAAGCCACCTGTCCACAAAAGCATCGTTTGTTGCATTTATCATCCATCTTCTCGAGGAAAATTAATTTTTTTTTTGCCATATTAAAGGTATATCAATAAGAACTATGTTGAGAACTTTATCGGGTTTCAGGTTAAAATATCTTCCAGGCCTGGCCAACAGGCTATTCTCACGGCTATTCTCGCCAATTTATCATGATCACCATTTAAAAAAGGTTCTGTGGTGATGAAGTTCTTGCATTCTGTTCTTTTATTTAGGAACTGAGTTGTTGCCAAGAGCCATGGATGTCATAAAACCCCCTGGGATCGTTCTGTGCTGTTAAAATACGATCCATCTTTTATCGGCATGTTATGAGTGGCATGATTGCTGGAGAATTCGCACGAAACGAAGTCGCCATGTAATTTGAAGTCGCAGTACAGCCTCAAATATGTGTTCACTTGAGCAGGCAATATCAACATACTCTCATAAATAATGTAGCAACAGATCATACCAATACATTGCATGTTATATCCTTGGTTTACACCGCAATCCTCAAACAAATAGAAGAATATTGCTTGATTTTGATCAAATGCATGGAGAAATCCAAACAGGGCGAGTTCGTTTCGTGGTGAGAAAATCCTGGGGCGACTTTGTTTCGGTGCGAATTCTTCAGCATTCTGTGAAATGAGGATGCCAGAGATAGAAAACAATATATGGTTTCGTGGACAGGTGGTAGTAAACCAAAAGTGGTTGACGCGTAATAATACCCAAGCGTTTGTGAATGTATTATGAATTCGACCTTCAGTGGTTTACAGAGTTGCTTGTCCACAAGACCATCGTTTGTTGTATTTATCACCCATCTCCGCGAATAAATTAAACACAGGTATTGCAGTATGAAATGGTCTAACAATCGGGACTCTCCAGCACATAGGGGCTATTTTCCTGTGGCTTTGATCAATAACATAATCAAATAATTTGTTTTTAAATAATGCACAACTCAAGACAGTGAAATAAAGTGGAAATACAGGATGGTATTTATTCGCTTATTTTAGATAATGTCAACGCTTCGGATTGTTATAAATCCTTCATCAGGTTAGCAATAAAATAGTTCAAAATCAGTTATCAATGGTTATTGCTTCTGACAACAGACAATAATGGGGGAAATAGAAATATCAAAACATAGAATGATACGTTTTTATTAGTTAATTGTGAATTGGGATCTTAAGTGATATTATGATTGGGAATAACTAGGAAGTGAGAATGTAAGTAAATGATAGAGACGGGAAAGGTGTGAATAAGGGAGTGCTAGGTGGGAACAACAGTCGAGGAAGATATGGTTGATATGAGGATATGGAGAGGTAGGATCCAGTGGAGTATGGCGTTGTACGTAAGTCGGTTTGTTGACTGACAGGTGTATAGGTGAGTTATTTGTGAGAATTGACATCAGATGGTAATGGCGGGCCTCACCCCTTGTCTATAACATTCTCCATGAAGGCATGATAATCAATAGACGATAAAAAAGGTGTCAACTAGCGGCGTGGCCGAGACTCTTCCCCACTTGGTGACCACTCCATGGTGCCACATCGTCATGGCATGTAATTGGATGACGAGATGGTCAATACATCTGTAGGTGGGCGTAAAAGTAGCCTAAAAATCCAATAAAAACACCTCTTTTTTCATGGAAGGCTTAATGGGTGAACCCATATTAGCATTACTCGTTTCGTAGCAACCTCTGACATTCCATTACCTTTTATGTTCTGGACGCCTATAGCGGAAGTAATTCCTGGCCGGTGGTCAATATTTACACTACAGTGGGATACAACAGCCATCTCACTTTCAGTCCGCCCCCTAGCAGGAAGCCTATATGGCAAATCCGGACACTTGGTACAGCATTATACCACCAGGGGACGAGGCTATCACAACCTTGTTGGCAGAGGTTATTCAATATATACATTGGATACATATTACTTTAGATACCCATAGAATGCATCAACTGATTAATGATGCATATAGTCTTTTCCATTAATAGTGAAAAACTGGTGAAAATCTACGAATCATTTCATATAGTATTTAGTAGCACTTGGACCAAAAGATGCCTGGAGGCATTCCTCGGCCCGGTGGGGGGGGGGTGCCACCAGGCAGCACTCGGACAAATACGTTAAAGTTAGTGGAGAGGAGAAAATTATCGTTATCCATAGCCGAACATGCCAGTTCGTACCGTTGCCTAGAAGTCACACATCTTATAGCTAATTCCAGTTCTACATGATCTCTAGTCAATTGGTACTCTTTACACTACTTCTACAGTCTATAATTCTAACCTCGGAGTGGAGGAGTGATATGAACGAGAAGCAACCTGGGAAACTAATACGATGTTCTTTAGGCCCGGCGTCCACCTACTACGATAGAATCGTAGACCTCCCGATATGGCACTGATACAAAATGTCAAAATCGGTGCCATATCGGGAAGGTGCAAAATCGTGGACATATGTCTAGACAAACCAATCCACCACGCATTGTATGGGGTCTTTATCGGTGTCTAATCGCAGAAACGTGGTCAACTGCCCCGATATTAGGCAACCTTCCGACGCGATTTTGATTTTTTATCGGGAGGTGTATCGTAGACCATATCGGAGCCATATCGTAGTAGGTGGACGCCGAGCCTAACTGTAAACTGCAGGTTCTACAACCCTGCCCATCATTCAGACACCCCTTACTCGAATCTCCGGGAATAAAAATCACCAGTTTACAATATCTTAAAGGAACCCTACAAAGTCCTCAACACCAGTGATTTACATCTAGAGAGTCTACATGTAACAGAATCCAGACTATTCACTCTATATCAAAGAAATCTCCTCAATTTTACCATTCTCAGGGTATATCACATCACATCGCTGCTTGTTAAAGCTGGAACTCACCCACATTAGCCTTAATACACAGCCACACGTCCACTAACCATGTTATCTGCGCTGTAGAGACTTGTTCTCAGGCAGAAATCAACCCAGACCACCCTCAAAGGCGGGCCTGATGAGATTAGGCCCCTGATATCCAGCCTAAAGATCCCCTGACCTTACCTTGACCTTGGTGTTCCATAGCATTGACTAGAATCTTCTCCACCCTTGCCACAAGGTGAAAGTGTCACATTGTGCAAAGGCGAAGCTTATACAAAGTTATCTCAATATTCGTGAGGACTATTCTTTCTTAGCTTTGCTCTTTTATTTCCAAAAATATTACATGATATGATTCATGTATTAGGCATTTCCTTCCTTAATCTGTTTTACATGTGTGTTCTACAGCATAAAGCATCAATTACATTTCCATATACGTTCAGTTTTGCTGTCTCTCCAATTTGTTAACCTCACTATTCAATGCGTATTCGTAATCCTCCTCTAAATGTCCCATGCAAGGAGGGTGGGGTAGAGTAGAAGGGTAGAATAGGATGTAGACACTGAAGCTATTCTATTCAGCTTGGTACATCAAGGTATTGTACCTTCATTCCCGGAATATAAATTTAATCAATATGGGGAATCCAACTGCCATTACTATTAGAGTTGTGTCCGCTAATAGAACCGTTGCAACGATTGGTAAATGAAAAATGCTTATCCAGCATACTATTCTGTACTGCTCTTAATGAACATTTCATGTACGAAGCAATGTTGCTTTCCACGAAGTTAATTATTATATATCTTATCAAAGAAGATTACCGCTATGATCGTTTTCTCTATCAGGTTTTCCTCTCTTTAAGCACCACACTTTCCCGAATTTGATGTTTTCAGACAAGTGTAGAGGTCACCAATATGAGGAGGGAGATCATCTTTAGAATTTTATCAGCTATGTAAAACTATTCAACACAATTTGCTCCTATTTGGGAATTTGAAATTTAAAAAAGTATTTTTTATTGTATTCTCCTAAATGCCATACACCTGAAAAATTTGACTTAGTAGTGAAGTGACCATATCAAACATTTGGCTTCCTTAACAAAAACATCTATTCAAAGGAGTTTACAACTAGTTCTCTTGCTGCCCAAAGCTTGTCAGTGCAGCCCCAAAAGCGCAGCTTTTAATCCTGGTCGAGTTTCTACATGGTGAGGGTTACTTCCAGGAAAACGCCGGTCGACAGGGCTTGGGGGACCTACTTGAGTCCCACAATTACTCGGATAATCCATTAAGGCTACCACAAGCTCACTTTACCTGGAGTGGTTTCCCGAAACAAACAGGGTGGGATTAGGGCATTGATTAATAAATCAAAGTGGGCAAACAGGGACAATCGCTTGACGACGGGAATCCTTAATTGATTCACCTATCGCCTTTGATAGCAAGTGCTCTGCTCGGAAAGAGGTGTTAGATCGAGAAGGATTACCCAGGACCATACTATAATAGGAGGAAATGGTATGTTCATCACTGCTGAATGGAAATATAAACTCCTAAGGATAGTTTTCTGTCACCCACTTGCATCCAGTCAACTATAGCCATTTCTGCAACTGCCTGACTCCAGGATCTAAAATATATCAAGCTCCAGTGGGTCTTGAGGTATTTTGGTCTTGAGTGATTGGTCATGGTCAGCTGGGCATGCCTCTAAGACCCCGAGACACTAGCACCCTGCTCTTTTCCCAATACCACAGTGAATTGCACACAAATAGTGAAGGAAAGCTTTTTTGCAGCACGCTGGAAATGTGTATGTGACAACTCTAACCTTTAGGCAATGTATGTAGGTCTCTAACATGGAAAGCCTGCTTCAATAGACACATCTGTTATATAAATTATATATACACAATATCACCATGATTTTGATCTGCATGGCCGTATTCTCTTCGTAGTTGACTCGCCGTAATATCCGAGCGAATGAGATGATAAATTGCGTAACGTCAACTACGAGGAGAATACCACCACGTGGATCAAAATATCTTTATGATAATATTGAATATGTATTAATCATTCCAAATATAGGTTATCGAAGGAAAGGCAAAATCGTCGCCAATTTTCTGACGCACTACTTTCCATGCTAGGGACTTCTTTTTTCGTATTTTCCTAGGAAATTCGGCTTTCCATATTCTACTCAGTAGCGATTTGTAGGCTCTATAGATTTAGTACGGAGACTCCGTATTAGGTGGATAATACATTCCGGTCTCTAACATTGAAATACAGATATCTAGAAAAACTAAATAACTAAATCAAGTTATACTTGAGACAGCTAATGGCAAATGCCTCGTCACTAAACAATGCTAAATGGATCAAAGCTCTGTAGATAAGTAAGCAATCTAATGGTAACATGATTTGGAGATCTCCTTCAGACAGATCTCTATCCGGATAAGAACTTAACCCTTCGTTACGATGTCATAATCTCCCGGTTCAGTTCTTGTACCCTGTAACCTTGACGGCTTGCTTTGACGAGATTGACTGCAGACATAGAGTTAGACCAGGATGAACTACATATTTATCAATTGGCACCTGGGGTGTGTTTAATAACCCTGCGGGCCGTTGCACCAAGTATCCGACAAGCTTGCAGATCGTCCAATAACGACCCGAGGGTCTTACTGTTGCTCCAAAACTTTAGCGGACCGCGCCGTAATCAAAGTCGCATCGTGTCGCAGAAAATAAAGATATCAGCCTAATTTGTAATTGAATATAATTTATGTGGCATTCTGAATTTAATTCTTTTAGCTTCAGCTAATTGGAGATTTCATTTTATTGGTGGCATCTGTATCAAATCATAGAACTAATGAATCTTCAATTGTCTCATTCAATTTGTTCCCCAAAGAAAAGGTGCTGTCTAGCTACCACATCGTAAAAATTAGCGATACCGCGTAAATATAGGGATACGATTTGAAGTTTAGAGAGCAACGCTGTTTCAGTCGGATCATTGAAGTAATCGTAAAAATAAATTCGCGATCCAGCCATAGTCAGCGTTACCACAAAAACAGGAGCATCGACCCCCTGGCCGACCCACCGGCTCTGTGAATAGCCTACTCTCATCTATATTATCGTGCCTTGCCCGTCTGATCGCCTCCACTCTCGTCGACCACGACCAATATTTCATTAAACGCTCGCCAGGGTGGGTCGTCGATTCCCTGCCCGGTCATTGTAACTACCCTCTCTAGCGTTCTCTGTTTTATTCTACACGGTATCACCTCCGTATTGGTGCATTTGGTATCAAGAATGCTTTTAAGTTGAGGCGGGACCAAATGAAACTGAGATAATGTACTGCATTTACTAGTACATATCGATTCACAATCAATGACTCAGTCAAAATATATTCCCACGAGCTTTATTTTTTATGAGTGTGTGTTTTTTTGGGGGGTGGGGATGGGTACAAAAACAACAGGGATGAATAGGGGTGAATTAACGCCTAAATATAAATCCATATCAATCCAGGCAAACATGGATGCCATGCACCTCATGCCACCTCATGATACCCAAACATAGACTTATATCAAACTAGTGCCATCTTGTAATGGCCGCCTAAGTAGGTCAATTCAAAACGAGACGTGTCCTCTACACTCAGTATATTGCAGCTGGACAACCATGCCTCACTGTGTGGCATATATATAAGTACAAAACTGTGTCAGTCCTTCACCAGCAGACTAATTTTTAGATTGTTTGTTTGTTTACTTGTGTAGTTTTACGTCTCGTTAGGCTTTTTTTTTGGATTGACCGCTACCTCCGTCTACACTGTGCTCCACCTTAGAGGTTGGTAGGGTTAAACCCTGGTCGTGTCCATGAATTCTCACTCTCGGACCAAGCAGCTTTCTTTATTCATGGATTCTGAGAACGGGAATATTCATTTAGAAGTATTCATAGCTGACAAAATTGATAATTAAGTCTCCCTTTATGGTTATTTTATTCAAAATACACACAAAAGGAAATGTATGAATATGTAGAAATAGCTTCAAGAGTGAGAATTGAATACATTCTCCATCCATAGTCCAGGTCACATGAAACCTCTGGAGGGAGAGTGTCAAACGCTTACGGCTTGAGGGTCAAGGTGCCATAGATTTAACTTAACCAGAGCTAACGTAGTGTAGCTCTGGTGGGCAGCGAGACTAATTTTCCTCATAGTTTAATACCGCAGAAGGTCACTGGCATAACGTCACCAGCACTGTGTGGTGCCACCTGGTGGGGAAGTAGTATACAGCGGCGGCGAGTCGATTCTTTATAACACCCCAGTAAGTACGTTCAGCCCAGTGTTGGCTCGGGGTCATTTTACTACTGACCACCTGGCGATCCCTAAACCAATACATCAACATGGGGGAACTTAGGAGAAAAGCCATTTAGGAGGCAGCACTGTAACCGATGGGAAAACATCCAGACCCTACCTCATCTGTACCTTACGTCCCAATGAGCGGCCAGAGAGTTTCCAGTCTTTTCCGAGCATTTTCTCATTCTGGTTTCCGTATATTTCTTAGCCTGTACACATAGATTGAACGCTAAGTCTAGAACCTAATATTTTGACAAATCCCAGCTACTACTTTGAATATAAAAATGAAGACACAATGAACGAAGACAAACGGGGGCAGAAGATAATGTCTCCGAACCAAGACTCTGCTGGCTGGATAAAAATGTAAATTGTATCACTGTTGTTTCAACCATTTCAACTTAAACCGTGAATTCTGCTTTGAATAAAATCTGCTTATACCCAAAAAAGAAGTCCTGGCTCCTATTCACCTTGCAAACCAGTGTGACTGTTAGACCATCAAAGCTTGTCAAGGGCTTAGCTTTGACATCTTTGTCGATTGAAAAAAATAAGTAGCAAACGTGAGTTTCCTTACCAAAGGTTTTATCAAGACAAGTCCGCGAGCCCATCCCGATATCAGTTCCCAGATGAGCATTACCGTCTCTGGTAAAATGCCACATGAAAGGTGGAAATATGTCGACTTTTTTTTCCATCATCAAGTGATACAATGTTGCAAGCGGCTGCCTTTAAACAAAAACTAACGGATATGATACAAGTCAGACGACCAACGTCATGTTTCATGGCTATTGCTATCAGTCTATGGCCTGGCACCCACTGCCAGGCCGTAGACAGTCGAAAACCCGGTGAGCTCCCAACACACTACGATAAGCATTGCAACACACAAGGACACAGAATTTGTCAATCTCCTGACACAGCGGCAGTGCATTTTTTAAGAAGGCCCCTAAGCCACTGAGGTACCGACACACTACGACAAGCCTTCTGACACACTACGACACAGAATTAAAAATAATACCGACACAGCAATCATGCAGTAATTACTACTCTGACATTCCATAAAGCCGAATTTCTAAAATTCTATAAAGGCCATGATGCAGTAATTTTGATTCATAATTATGTCGTAGCCAGGTCGGGGCCATATCACAAGCAACTGGAGCGGCTGGAAGATTAAAGAAGAAACCAACAAGTTTTGGTGAACGTCGTCGTTCTCCACGAGGTTGATGCGGAGTGACATGAACGAGCCGGCAGCCGTGTGGATATCACACAGCATTCAAATGAGTTGGGGGATGACTTCTTTGACCAAAACGTGTTGCTTTCTGTATTTATCTCACCCTGTACGTACTAAAAGAATGGACAACACACAGGATATAGACCATGGAGAACGGACTGCAATACTTGTAGGGGCATAAAGAACGAGTTCCCAATGTTAAGCCTATGGAAATTTATTCCAGGGGTAAGATAAAGGGTTATCTTTTAACCCTAAGCCATACTCCAGGGCAAATAAAAACCCTAATAAAAAGAAAAAAAAGGCAGTGGGTGCCCGATTTAAGTTACGTTCCGGCAGAATACAGGGGCCCGTTTAATAATCTACGATCATAGATGAAGACCCTTTTCTGTACCTCGTACAAGGGTTATCGTTTAATGATAATTGAATTTGTTCGCTAAGACAGTATTATCCGTCTATGAGGTCATCTATAAGTGTTGCATAAAGTTGACCCACATCGTCCCAGTCTTTATGGCATATGGAAAAAGGGTCTGTATGTACGATACTAGATTATTAAACAGGCCCCAGCTTTTTCAGCGGGAACAAATCTTAGACAGGTGGCATGCATCGTAGTGTAATCTAGGGCACATGATCAACTGCAATGCTATTACATTCCGACGCGATTTGTAATCTGCGTCGGGAGGTGTCGCAGACATTTTGGAGCTCAGTGGACACCGGGCCTAACGCGTATCACATGCCAGATGGTCTGTAACTAAAATTGATTCTTGGAATTCCGCCAATGATCACTCGGTGTGAAGTGTTGGACTCAGAAACAAATCCCTGGGAATAAAATCAATGAATGATAACACCTCTCTACCGTGCTTTGTCAGGGTGAGAGGCCCTGCTAATGACACATGGAGTGAAATCCATTATCCATAATCAGAACTGTCATGATTAAATACTTGTCACCTTGAACCAACATCCAGTTAGAACATTTGTTATTGCAATTCAACATCCCGAATATCTATAGGGGACAGAGTTAATGCAGGGAGAAATTTCAACGGGGCGAGTTGGTTTCGGGGGGTAGAAAATCCCTGGGTGACTTGGTTTGGGGACGAGTTCTCCATGTAAATATCAGCACCCCTGGTATTTTCCCCATAGACTTAATATTGGGAGCTCGTACTCAATGCCCGTGGAGTATTTAGAAAAAATTCTCCATGGTGGTTGATATCACAAATGATAGCCATTCAGTCAATGTGAGGGGTGACATAAATTCAGAACCCTATTCAAGTTTATGGTCAGAGCTCTATCCCATGTCGTTTGAATCGCGGCTTCACCGTGTGAATTACTATGCTAGTCAAACTCGATTGGATAAGAGCTTTAATCTTAAACTTTCGTAGGTTTCCTCTATGATATATGCGTGTTCTGTTTGTATTTTCTTTATCACATCTTTTCATTCAGGCATTTAGTTTGCAAGACAACCAGACGCATTATAGATTTAACAGTTTATCCATTCAAGAGAAATTGCTTATAAATTGGTTAATTCTTACCTTGACGTGGTGTAACGATAGTATAAATCATGGGTAAACATGGAGCTGCCCCTTTGTAAATTGGTTTCATGGTCTGATCATTACCTCTAACTCAGCCATCGATAATATGATCATGATCCCTAATGGAAAACACTGCGAAACAGTAAAGCATCACGCACCAAGTCAATTTACTAATAGACACAAATTACCAGACCTGTGAACCGCTCGCATAAAGCTGTCACCATTGACTGGAGAAAACTGCACAGATTTTTTTTAGTTACCCTAAAAGTATATCACTGAGCCATCTTCCATCGGCCGACTATTGAGCACCGTTCTGCAGTCCGGAACCCCCGATCAATTTTTTGGGTATACTGACGAAAGATCGGTGGATGGAAACACTTAATTGTGCATAGAATATGCGATAAAGTCCAATGCACATCGACCGATTTCGGAACATCGATGTTCCTTTATCGGCGTCAAATGACCGACAACTCGTTGGTGACAAAAGAACATCTCAAAGGGGGGGGGGGCATTCACTAATTGTTGGCTGACCCTTGCCTAGCTGCCCCACATCTACTAACTAGGGCTAACTCCGATAGGATCCCTCGCCTGAGACAAAATACTGCTCCTTTGTTGCCAACAAAGGTACATCAATGTTCCGAAATCGGTACATGTGCATTTTACTTTATGTTACCACCTGGTCAATAACTGACAGAATCAAAACACCTCTATTTCATCGGTGGAGCTCAAGATTTTAGACTGAAAATTCGGTTGGTATCGACATGTAAAATGCAGTGCGATTATATGATACCGACGTGCAGTCAGTGGCACCACCAACAGATATTTAGGAGAACTCAAATAATCGGTCCCGTTTTGGTTGGCCAATGGAAAATGGCTTATAATGGCTATATTGGTGCCACCGTCTGTATGTCAGTATAAGAATCGGTGAGGGTGCAGTGTATACATTTTATGGATGCATGCTGATTTAACCTTTGCAATAAAAATAGTCATCAACACAAGATTTTTCCCTTATATGTTTAAAGTAGACGACTTTTAAAAAAAGAATAAAGAAAAGTACCTCGGCGACTAACCGAAGCCGCCTTGAAATAGTCTTTGGTGTCAAATCGTCTGCATAATGGTGCTAAATTCAGACGATCTGTAGTTGCCACGCGCCTGGCGTTTACGCTCGACGATTTCAAGACTTTGACAGCTGAAAGTCGTCAGGTGGTGCAAAATTCCAAAATGGCCACTCAAAATCGGCGTTTACTACTTATAGACTTTGATTGCTGAAAGTCGTCAGGTGATGCAATATTCCAAAATGGCTGCCCCAAATCGTCTAGTGTAAACGCTGGGACACTATAATGGGACACTGTTACCATAAACTTAACGCGTTTACCTCCCCAAAACGCCCGGGACACATGGGTGTGTGCGTGTGGGGGGTTTCCAGAGAGCAACGAGAGGTGTGCAACGCATATTCATCATCCATTGGGTCCTCCGATGGGTATTTCTGTGTGGAGATTCATCATGCAGCTATTAGTTCATCCCAACACTGGCCGCCTGGGCCTACCCCGCACCGCGCACAAATCATTCTCCTTATATGACAAGGACCGCCACTGTATCTCATTTAGCAGAATGGAGTATGTATATCCCTGACCATCATTCATTTGTTTCATCGGCTTTGCATAGGCTGTGTTAGAGCGTGCTCCCATGATGTTTATTGTCCATTGATTACAACGCCCCATTGAAAATGTATGGGGCCATAGTAAACCAGTGCCCAAAAATGTTGTCAAAAACCATAAACTATTGATTACACCCTCAAAGCCATTGATTACGGAAAAATAGTCCATTTGTACTCGAGAGAAAAAAACCCTATTGATATACTCTATGATATACCAATTTATGGTTTTAACTTTTCGGAGAAGATTCACAATGCTTCATAATGGGTGGCGCAGAATGCCAACGTCACTGTTTTAAATGAACTTACTGTCGGTGCTATTTCCATTGAAAATGAACATTACACTTGCTCCTAGTTTGCTTATGCCTTGAGCATAAGGTATCACGTTAATACCCAAAGTTAAATACCTCAATATGTAGTTGTTACTGCACCATAGCAACCCAGATCGCTGAGCAAGGGCCTCTATATGAGTGTTAACAAATCGTATGCCAGAGTGAGTGTATTGCACAACTTGGATAACGATATTTCTGCTTCAATGTCCTCCTACAATTTACTCCTATGGTAAAATATTTATATTGTAGGGAGCGTAATAAAGACAAGGCAGCTTAAGGTTGTTCATCTTTTTCTTTCTTCCTTTTTTTGGGAAGAGCAAATTCACATTTTCAAATTCAGTGTTCAGTTTTACAATTTTTTTCTATAATATTTTAGTACACAATGGTGTGTCATTTCATGCACCAGCACATGATGTCTAGAGTATTGTTGTTTATCTCACCCCAGTATTTTTCTCCAGGCTTAACATTAGGAACTCGTACTCCATGGCCGTGAAGTTCGTGTACCCAATACTCAATGGCTAATTGGGTGATTCATTTTATCAATAAATAATGTTATTTATACGGGGTGAGATAAAATCAGAAACCCACTCAATGAAAATAACTTGGTCCCCACTTAACCTCGTTTGACTGCAGAGTAATTCACTCAGCCATCTTCGTGGATTACACTGCAGTCAACTCGGTGTAGTACGGAACAAGCTATTTTTATCTCGTGGGTTTCCTTTCAACTAGTCACATTGCTCCCTTTCTTAAAGGTTTTTGTTTTATCCTATTCCTCCCCCTTAGATACTTGTAACTAATTGAATTACAACCTGTGTGATTCTTCTAATTCTACTTTCCTGATTGCTACCCTTGTATTTTCTTAATACTTAAATATGTCCAGAAAATTATTGGACCTGTAACTTCCCGATAGCATTTCACACATGCTGACTTTTCATAATAATTTGTTCTTAAAGGGTGATAGATGGAGAAAAGTGGCTCATCACATGCTCACGGCTGTCAGGAATTGTGTTTTGTTATCAAGGTCAACAACCTGAAGACCACTTGCCATATTACTCTTATCAATATAATTACATTATCAAAATCAATTGAACAATTAAAAATCCATTAATTCACTATGTCTTCAATGAAGTTTATGCCACTTAACTCAAACAACTTATTCCTCTTTTTACCGCCATTTTGGGTCGAGTTTGGGTGAACGCGAAACCTGAGTGCCAGTCAATAGATTTATTACAAGAATCTATAAGAACTCTCTACCTATGTTCCCGGCGCATACGGATATACATGTGGGTTGTATGCGCTGGGTTTCAGTAAAGGGCGCATGCAGAAATATATTGTGCATATGGAAAATAGTGGGTAACTAAAGCCAACCAATATCGGCATTCCACCAGTAAAATATAGTTTAATAATAGACACAATATGGACGATTGTATTCTCCTCACATTCTCTCGTGCATTATCAGGCATCAAGTCATCGGAGCATGCCGCCGCTTGTATCTGAAACCAATCAATAATGTGTATCTATTTCTTTTAGTGAATTAGTGAATTGGCTCATAATAGTTCTGACGTTACACTTGTCAACTGTCATTTCACTGGGACAGATTTAATGTAGGTGTTTTAATGGTGTTTGATTATCCTTGCAAATTATTTGTTTTTGTCTAATTGTAATTGTTGCATTCAGACCCTCAAACCAAGGCAATTACACTTCCGTCATATTGCCTTTTTCATTCGTAACGGTTTCTGTTTTTATTGATTTTTAACGATGGTAATCATTACCAAAGCCAAGATCTGCGATTGTCATCGTCAGCATTGAGTTCCGGACTATCTTCTATCAAACTTAGCTTCGTTAATAAGATATCATCTGAGTTTATATGATAGCGTTTTAAATAATCAAAAAAAGTCCATGAGAAGGGAAAAAAACTTATGCCCAGGTAACATAAGGCTTTAATTGGATAACGATCCTTAGACTCGGATATGAATCCGTGATTCCTGGTTACTTGCGACTGATTTTAGTTAGCCAATGTTCAGGACAGACTAAAGGCCCGTTTCCATTAGCCAACGAAAACGGTGTTGGTTTTTTTAGTTCTCCTAAAAGCCTGTTTCCATTAGCCTGCACCGATCTACAGCCAGGCACCACCGACAGACCTTGAGCACTGCTGACACAAAATGGAAATGGGCTATAAGGCGAACCAAAAAAGTCTACATCGTTTTCGTCGGCCAATGGAAACGGACCTTAAGCTATGAACGTATCGCTTGATTGGATGTACCATCCGTTCGGAGGCGTATAGTATTTAACCAACTGATGGAAATATCCTGCTGAAATAGTCGAGCATCTTAATCCCGGCAATACAACTGTGAGTTTAAAAAAAAAGAGTATCGGTTCATTGTCCTGGATGCAAAACAAAAGAGTGATTACAGTTGTTCTAACACAGCACTTCCTCGTGGTGATTACAGGGAAAGTTCTCTACTGATTTTATTTCCTCAAAAAGAATGAATTGATTACATTGATCTCCTGCATTGTATATAAGAAGAGCCGGAACTAATACCGTCGTGTAGACCAGGCCTTACTCTATTAATCCTCATGTTGTTTTTAACATGTGAGCATCAGTCTATATAGTTACTATACTTGTGCCTGCTTACTGGTGTTTTGTAGGTGATTTTACTATATTTATGAAGTTTGAATATTCTTTTTAATCCCTCACATATCTCACTGTTTAAGTCAGCAATCGGCAATCATGATTCAATGTCTGACTAGTCCTCCTACGTGTTTCGTATGAGGTGGTGCCTTTAATACTTCTCCGTGCAGACGACAATTATTTACTAAATCGACATCTATAAGGGTGCTTATATCTTATTCCCCCACCAGGAATCTTCATGATACTGATACTCGGATGACATCTCAAGCAAACTTTATTGCTCCTTCTATAAATATCCGTATAGAGTAAAAAGGATTACAGGTTAACACGATTTGTCTAAATGATTTATACAAAAACTTGAGACTTGGAGGGGATTCCTAAATTAGATTTCACCAGGCATTGTGAGAATCCTTGCCGCTTGTAATTAAGGAGACCTCACCAAGGCAGGTTAATTAAAGCGGTTTGATTCAGAAGGGTCGCCATTTCCCTGTTAATGCTAACAGCTCAGCAAGCGTTTTCACCGTGTCTATAGACAGGGTTTTACCAGCGGCATGCTAACACAACACTAACACAACACTAACGTGGGTGTGGAACCTTTGAAATGGTCACACGCGTGAGAGAGACGATTTGGCATGTGAATAACTACCCCAAATCTCTTAGAGCATTTGGGAGAGTTTGAAATAACCTAATACGGTGATGGATAAACTAAAGGGTGGAGGGGTGATATTAGATATTATGAAACAATTTCTTGTGTATCTAAACCAGTAGTATTACATCGAAATATCCTTTGAAATACTCATTGAAGGTTATTGATAGTTTGACATATCCGATTGCATTCCGCTACTGTGATATTGTGAGCCATTACTTAATCTGTTTTTTCTTGACAACATATTTTTACACTTTATGCAGTGGTAACTAGGACGATTACTTTAACACTATGAAGCAATTATCAACAAATATCTGAAACTATTCTTTTCATAAAAGCCTAAATATATTAAACTAATAAGATAATACATGCACAATATAAACTGGTTTCATACTAGACTCTACATGATACCCCGCATTACCACGGGTATTACTCCTTGCCTAGTCCTCGGAGATTTATTTGTTCAAATTCTTTTATTGATGTCACTCATCTTCATTTTAACAACTTGGTCATCGTTGATACACAAAGTTCTTCAATATTTGACAACAGTAAAAGTGGCTGAGCGCATCAGCTTTACAGAAGCTGGTTTTCTTCGTGCAGGCCTTAGTCGAAGATGAAGCATAAGAGCAGTACGTACTAGACATGATCACAGGTCGCTTCATTACTTCATTGAATCCTGTCAAGGCATACTTACAAAGTGTTTTTGAGTATATAACTAACTCTTGGTAGACGACAAAGGCAGGAGACCTTGCCAACCTTACCAGTACAAACATTCATCAGGGATACATGGGCATCAAGGCAGCCAACCTTCTATGAACAGATCTATAAATCATGTTAACAATCAACAAGTTTATTTCAAACACACTCCATATTGAAACGCATCACAGCACCGTACCTAGGATTTTCCATCAACTGCTTGCAATATACACGGACCCGACGGCGACATGACACAAGTAGCCATACTAACACGCAATTGACACATACAGAATAAAAATTTCCGCTTGAGGTAGACATATTCATGAGTGACAATTTATTTGTTTCTATATTACAGAATTCGACTAAGATAAAATAATTACAAATAGTATGACACAAAACACCAGGGTGAACACTAAGCATACAGTTGCTTTGACACTTTTTTAAACATGTTATAAGTCTCAATATTTCTAGTCACTGGTTGTAAGTTATTCCATAAGATTACGTCCCCTTGTGTCTGAATCAGTTAATATCGTGTGCGCATTACACTCATAGCCCTCCGCCAACATTACAATGCAGCGCGATCAAGACAACTTAGTTAACTTGTGTAATAACTTACTTAAAATTGACATTAAGAGATCAGAGTCAGTCGTCTACGGATCAAATAGAAAAGCAACTGTAGATGTTGCAACCAACTTATATTGCTTGTAGGCCACACGCCGTAAACCACGAATGTCGTAATACACGAACGTCAGTCGAGAGTGGTTTACAGAGCTGCCTGTCTGCAAAACCATCGGTTGTTGTATTTTCTATCCATCTTCTCGAATAATTCAAAGGGTGTAAGTGGAGACTAACATTAGCTATATATATGCTATAGCCATAGCACAATGGAAATATTTTTCCATATAGAATAGCTTTGAAGTCCGTAAACCACGGATTTGGATCTGCATAACATGGTTATGGGTTTTAACGGTTTTTAAGTTATGGGCAGTGGTTTGCTGAGTGCCCATACATTCTCAATGGGTAATTTGTATACCATTGGTGATTAAAAGGTAGACCAAGGATGCCGCATTTGGTCCTGCATAGAAGTGGTCAAGAGCTACATGAGCTATCAATGCACAGGTCTGTAACAGTTCAAACTGGACCAAAGTGTACCTACTGCCTTAAATCATTGACATATCATGGACAAATCATGGAACAGCCTGGCTCCATCACTAAGGACTCTGATAAGTTGATATACATGGGAGAATTGAGAGCACTAAGGTGCTTACAAATTATGAACGGTTTATTACACTGTAAATATATTATGAGCTATTATTAAAGCATAACTACCTGGATAGTAAATGTGTCCACACCTTCTTGATGAATGTCAAATGCTGCTGGCCATACATGAAACCAACCAGAAAAAGACACTGCATTATTTCCAATTATGTCCTCGAGTCAAGAGATTGTTGTTGTTGTTCTTCTCTTTCTCCTTCTTCTTCATCTACTTCTTCTCTTTCTTCTTCTTCTTCTTCTTCTTCTTCTTCTTCTTCTTCTTCTTCTTCTTCTTCTTCTTCTTCTTCTTCTTCTTCTTCTTCTCCTTCTTCTTCTTCTTCTTCTTCTTCTTCTTCTTCTTCTTCTTCTTCTTCTTCTTCTTCTTCTTCTTCTTCTTCTTCTTCTTCTTCTTCTTCTTCTTCTTCTTCTCCTTCTCCTTCTCCTCCCTGATACTATAGATAGACTTTCCATCTTTAGATAAATCCATAGACAAACGTACTATCACCTAAGGGACGATCTCCACAAGGTTATTCGTGCACCCTCTTCATGTTAGGTTTTCCGTGAACTAGCCTAGAACTAATTAACCTACGCTAGTGCCCCTCAACACAGGCCCAGGAAATTAGACCAGTATGGCTGACGGCCGTCACGAGGGGGCGTGGATTGTTGGCCATCCGGCACCTCGCAGAGGTCGCGCAGAAGTCAGGTGACCTCCAAAGTCTCGCGAAGGTCTCGCCGACACGAGAAGACGGCGTTGTCAGGGGAGACGACCCATGGGAGAAGAGGTGGCGCCTCCGGGCGGGATTAGATGACATATCTCCTCCAGTATGATGGGGGTTCCCTTATTACCATGGTATGGTCAGGAGGGACAGACTTTCTCTCTCTACAGCATAAAGTGCAAGGAGAAGACAGGACTATGATATAGGCCTGCATGTGAATATGTTTTACGGAAATTAGCTTACTCTTTTCGTACGTAAAAAATGCGTGGTAAAATTATTGATCAGATGCATCCTGATGCCGAAGGCAGAGGGGTGTATCTTATTAATAATTTTCCCAAGTATTTTGACAGTCAGCCTGTTCTTGTATCATTATATACCTTAAAACAGTAAAATTGTACCTTTTATTGCTGTTGATTGAACGCAGTATGTCAATATGCCATGGGCAGGAACAAGCGGTGTACATGGGAAATATATGGCCAGAGGAAGTCGGCAGTGATAACACGCCCCTACTATGGACGAGACGGTCTTCGGTCGAGGTAAGTCGTCAGGTCTGTACAGACTTGTCGACTGATTGAGAACGGAGATTTTTTTCGGCCACAGTCAGGTCGTTTCCTTATTAATGTATACCTGAGAAAAAAAACGCCATTTTTGAATACACGCCTGATAGACATCACAAAGGATACTTTATTTCACTCTCTCCTGAAATAAAAGCTGCTAGTATAAACAAACATGTCTTCTGTATATATAGTATCTATGAAAACTGGCGGGACTTTGGGCGTAGGATATATGGGACAGAGCCATTGTTAGTTCATGAAGCAGTCACTAGGTGGTCGGGGGACAAAACCTGTATTCTGGCTCTTTGTTCTTACGAAATTCAGCTGCCTTTCAATGTTTTACCAAGGTTCCTTTGGCTCTCTTCACTCCCAGAGCAGGAATATATAATGCTAAAATCCAGGACATGATGTTTTTCACATGGAACACTTTATTTACATATGTGAGCAAGGCAAGAAAAGTGACATTTCCCAATTATCACTCACTTCTTTTGCACCTCCATTAGTGAAGAACAGCTACTTTTTCACCTCCTTTGGTGAAGAACACCTACTCGGGGGGGGGGGGGGGGGGGGTCATGGCGGCGCCCATGGATCATCTATAGGCTATATGCCGTATAGATACTTAGAAGGAAACCCACGAGATGAGAATTACTTGGTCCGTACTCCACCGAGTTTGACTGCGGAGTAATCCACAAAGCGAGGCTAAGTGAATTACATAGCGGTCAAACGAGGTGGAGTACAGACCAAGTTATTCTCATCGA
Organism: Alentia gelatinosa; assembly: GCA_950022655.1. NCBI lineage: Eukaryota > Metazoa > Annelida > Polychaeta > Phyllodocida > Polynoidae > Alentia > Alentia gelatinosa. Next base: position 47,986,816 of record OX465586.1, read on the forward strand.
GTGGGTTTCTGATTTTATCTCACCCCGTATAACATCATTTATCGCTGGAATAACTCGCCAAATTAGCCATTGAGTATTAGGTACGATACTTTCAGGGCCGTGGAGTACAAGTTCCTAACGTTAAGCCTATGGAGAAAAATACCGGGGTGAGATAAACGGTGATATTGCTTATCAGAGTTCCCATATACATGTGGTACGGTTACACCTACATCAAGGTGGTGTTAGATGCCCAGTAAATCAGTGAAAGTAACAGATATCTCTGGGTTCTCCTCAGTAAAGGTCAATAGAGGAGACAAGATACTGATGCAATACACAGCCATATGACCTGTTATCACCGCCGACATTTGGCCTCCTATGAATTTGTTGGCCACAGCCAACGAATTTTTGTTGTCCCCACACTATCCCGTCAGATTTGATAAGGTGTCCCTCTAAAGTGTCCCCTTAACTGCATTCCATACCGAAATAACTGTCTCTTTACATGGGTGTGCCCTTACACGGGGTATAACACGGGGTACCTCTTAATCGGGGTTAAGATAAACTCTTGATAGAGGGGAAATTTCCGTTTTGAGCAAACTGTCCCTTTTCCCGGGGTGTCCCATCACGTTCGTCATTTGATCGGAGATGATTCGTGTCCAAATATATCTCCCGAGGTCATAAAGTCACATTTGGAAGCTGCACAATCACTAGAGATTATGCAGTAGTACACGCAACGCGGTATACATCATGCCCAGGGGTTTTATAATCCTGTACGTTTAATGTAACAGATCTCATGACACTTCACATGCAGAAAGGTTGTGCGTTGGATAGGTTGGAGGCCCTCAGGGAATTCCTCACCTGAGATGGTATTCTAATACGTGGGATTAGAGAGGATTCACTCCCCTAGGGGATCATTTTGGAAGATGAGACCTTTATCTTCACTTCAGGGCCGAACATATCCAAGCAAGGAAAAATACGTACCACATAATTAAATGAAAAGACATCATTGGAGGACAAAGGATTATTACACTAAGAAGGTGCGCTGCGTGCTGGAAGTTGTTACATTATTAGAAACAACTAGTCATAACATGATTAAAACCAAAGAAGTTAGGAATCAGATTAAAGATTATGTAACCTGATACGCACATGTCATCGACCTGATAGAAAAACATTATGTCTTAATATGATAAAAAATACAAGTAGGTTACAAAAGGACATAGCAGGTGAAAATTATAATGAGGTTAATTAGCACCTATGTATGAGTAGACTAACATGGATAAGCTAATTCTTCCATATGAAGCATAAGCTCTCTCGCTGTTTAACTGTGTGTCATCTCCTGTGTGAAGAAAGTCTGTTTGGTGGTGGGGAGGGTGGTCGGAAGCATGTGCTGCACACAGGTCCCTGCAGGAAAGTGCCCAGTCACCCCGGTTAGTGCGTCAGGGGACTGCCTGCATGAGGGCGGACCTCTGTGACTGCCATGCCCTCTCTCGTCTTTCATTTAATCCTTTATATATATACTATATACCTCCGTAAAGTGTGGATATCCAGTCCCCAAACATCTTTGCCAAAGGTGGACTTTCAGAAGTCAGGCCTTCCCGTTAGAGGTGAGAGTAATTTTGCAGAAAACATATATTGGGTTTTCCCACAGTGAATAGTACGTAACAGATGAGACAATGACTATGTTTGATCTTTTTTTAATAAAATCATTTTAATGTAATGTTAATGCAGAAGCATTATAATGTAAAAGCATTATAAAAAGGGAACCCTTAATTGGTTAACCCACCAGGCAATTTACTTTAGTAATCACAGGAAATAAAATAAAATCATACGTTTTGGTGAGGTAAACCGACGATCAATCAATCAATCAATCAATCAATGAGGTACAACTTTTCTGTCATACAATACCAACCTACCTAATTGGAAGGAGCCCAATTGGACGGCAATCAAATTGGGTTCGTGAGTGAAAAAGTAGTTTGGGAAACTTCCTCATTTTGATACCCCGGAACTAAGGGACCCTCCCTCTGGCGAGACGTGACGGAACTAACGTGACGGCCTGCCATTCAGTTCCGAGAGGCTTCCAGAGAGGGGACAAAAATTGACCGCCGCGTCTGAAGGATTATCGATCACTCATCCCAGTCGTTTTGGGACTCGCTGCTTGTGGCCGGGGTCTCTGTATCCTTATCAACAGCCAGTCAAGAGAAGTTCTATCTGCAGGTTTACCAGATGATGATGTCATATGCACAAGCTAGATGGTTCACTGATACCAGGACATTGTAGTCACTGCTTTTATCTCACCCCAGATATTTTTTCTCCATAGACTTAACATTGGCAACTCGTATCTAACGCCTATTAGATATTTAGGGAAAATATCCAATGGGGGATAATTTCACAAATGTTAGCCCATTAGTCAATATTAAGGGTGAGATAAATTCAGAAACCCATTCAAGTTTAGGGTCAGAGCTCGATCCCATCTCATTTGAATCACATAGTAATTCACTCGGCTTCGCCTTGTGAATTACTACGTGATTCAAATGAGATGGGATACGGGCTCAGACCCTAAACTTTCATGGGTTTCCTCTATAGTTTCTACATAAGGTAAGAAATATGCACAGCGAATACTGAAGAACCTCTCCCTGGGATTTCGACACCCTAAAGCGAACTCGCAATGTTTTGTTTTCTCCCTGTTAAGAAAAGACAGACCCATGAATTGTTAGCCTATGTTTTGGGCATCAGTGGCATGAGGGACTGTGTAACGCTGGAGCGGATGGAAGACGGAAGTTTTCTATCCTTAGAACATACTCTAGGATAGATAAAAACCTTAAAAAAGGTAAATATTGCCTGGAAGTGAACATATATATCATATGACTAAGACTAAATTACTGCACGACTCTTCCAAGTCGGGTTCTCAAATAAATCATGGGGCAACTTCGTTTCGGGGCAAGTACTCCATTAACCTTATCAACAGCCACTCATGAGGAGTTCTACTTACAGATTTACCAGAAGATGATGTAATATAAACAAGACGATGAGAGCATAACAATCGCTGCCGCATCTAGATAAGGTTGGAATCATGCCTAAATATTTAGTTTTTACTCAACAAGATCTCCTGGTAGCTGTGCTATCACTTTCAAAATAACATCAACAATATATACTTATTTTTCTTTCTGCCCGTTTTATTTCGATTGCGAAAAGGACAATCACAAAAGATAAAACAAGATGGACACCAAATGTGATTTCGTCGGATATTGGGTATTTATTTTTTTTCTATTTCGAGTTGCAGATTGTAGGAGCTGGCAGTACGATTTGGTCGTACTTTTGATAGGGGATCTTGCGGCTCTCACATTGTATGGTATATGATATATAGACCGGGCACTGACCCTAATCCATACACAGGATAACTGTAGACAGATCATCGTCCCCGCATTCCTCTACTGCGAACACTAATCTGTCACAGTATATCACCAACAGGAAGATCGACTGCCTCAGGCATTGATTCGTGACATTTTCGTTATGACATCGTCTTCCTAGTGTATCTTCCATCTATGACAACTTCTATGCAAGGCACACACTTTCATCAAATATTACACTTTTTCTTTATTCCTGGTAAACTTCCTTTTTTTAAAATTCGAGCAGCGCTCTTCATTATTCATCCTCATAATAAATTTACAAAATTGTCAATTCTTTCTCCATGTCCAAAAATACTTGTTCACTTCCAAAATTCAATAAAACTGACTGTGTAAACATGTGTTCACCCCAACGATGAACAGTGGACTATCCTTTTGGCTACATGTGCACAATCCAACGATGAACAAAAAACCTCTGGAAGAAAAAATAAAGGTATCAAGAGATGGCTCTTCCTGGTACAATGCTTATTCACTGATGCATAAAATACACCATGAATTAAACCAATTTTGTCTAATAACATCTGTTGAGTAATCTATTATCTTCGAGCTTGCTCTCTTTTAAAAAAATCTTTTGTTTATTCCTCTCCTTCTTTTGTCTAGTTCCCCTCCGTGGAATCATGAATAAATAACATGAATAAAGGTTTTGGATATATTCAGTCTATGGGTCGTTTTCTATAACCCAGTTGCACCCAGTCAATTTGCCCTTTTTGCAGCTGCCTGAGTCTAGGATCCAAACAACAAGCACCAGTGGGTCTAGAGGTATTTTGGTCTTGAGTGATTGGTCATGGTCAGGTGGGCATGCTTCTAAGACCTGAGATCTAGCACTCTGCTCCTTTTCCAACATCACAGAGAATATAGCACGCAGATAGTGAAGTGATATTTTTATGCAGCAAGCTACAGGACCACTCTAACCTTTAGGCACCGTATATAGCGCGTGCGAGCAAGCGCCAAAAACACAAACCAATTCTTGTGCGCAGCAGCTTTAGTGTATTCATGAATAATCTGAACCTGTCAAATCTCTGCTAGATCAATTAAATATAGATATTTCCCTTATGAGAAACCTGTTGACCGAAGCCTGTTTCTCAGTGTATGGATGTCAATGAGATATCCTTAAAAAAATCCTGAAAATGCAGTAAGACTGACTGGAAAAGACAATGTTTTCACTGTTTTACACTATTTATCAGTGTTGAGCTCCCCCAGCTGTGCGCGCTGCTTGGGGGACCCGCGTGGCGACAGGGTCATAAAACGGTGGGGGCGTGGTTAGAGGCCTCTGGGCGGTAGGTCAATTAACATATCATTTTCTTTTTAATTTGCTAAAAGGCAGTTCTGCTTGGAGCAGGTCTTTCACTGGCCGCATTGATTAGTAGACTGTGTGGCTTATGGGAATACAAATGAAAAAACAACATGGTGATACGTTGGCAATTCCATATGGGATATTATGAGGTGCTGGATTGAAGGTATTCATGTTCTGAAAAAGAGGACAGGCACGATGGGTGCTGGAAACACTTCTAGATGCAAATGAAGTCACATGTGGGGCTTCATAGACTCTATCCATATTTCCATTATAGCATAACATCGCTCCCTGGCAGTGGCATAGTCTTAAGCTAAAGCTGATGGATGTTTATATTTCAAAACACATCCTTTATAAATCCCCCTACAATTCTGATGGATCATATAAACAGCATGAGCTCACTGAATAGCAGGAGATACACTGACGGTAGTATACCACATGATAATCACTTTATTTTGTGTTCCCCATCTTTCTACATGACTTACATCCATCATCAAAGCACGTCACTGCTTTTAGCCTACAATAGCCTATTCAGTTGTGAGCTGCTCTGTTGTACTGAAATAAGCTCAGTCGGCCAAGCGCAATATCGGAGTGGACTCAGCAATGAGGGGCGATGGAAAAGAATTCTAGCTTGTAATTAGAGCCTACGCGAAGGTTATACCGCCGATGTAGATCTAATGATCGGTTCTGACATTAATTAGCCTTTGAATATTAGTATTGGGACTAATTAGTGTAAGTGTCAGTTCTTACATCTGTCAATTACATACAACCTTGGTCCTGGAAATATAATTTTCATTTCATTCAATGGCATTTAAGTAATGAATTGGAAATTACATTATTGATTTTAAGCACCAGTATGACTTCAACTATTGTACTTTGCAAAGGAGGAATAGAAACACATGTTGTTATTACTATCGTAAAACTGGATGAGGTTTAATCTTGGCCACCGTATTCCACGACTGGAGTTTGGCAAAGTGACTTCATGAGGCGAAGCCGAGTGAAGTCCAGAGCCAAAACTTCAGGAGTGTAATGTGGTGGCCAAGATTAAAACGAAGCAGGTTTTGATTTTATCCTACCCTATCTCCTCGATTTTGCAATATTACGTAATAACAATGCTGTATGCCACTAGTGGCGTATAAAACTCCGTGGCATACGGAAACCCAATGTTAAGCCTATGGGATTCTATATTAGGGGTAGGATAAATTACCATGCTCAACGTGTTCCATATTGCACGGTGCCGTACGCATTATACACGGTATAGGAGTTCCAACACGTAACCCTTAGGCCCGGCGTCCACCTACTACGATTTGGCACCGATATGCTCTACGATGCACCTCCCGATGCAAAATCAAAATCGCGTCGGAAGGTCACCTAATATCGGGGCAGTTAACCACGTTTCTGCGATCAGACACCGATAGAACCCCCATACAATGCGTGGTGGATTGGCATGTCTAGACATATGTCTACGATTTTGCACCTTCCCGATATGGCACCGATTTTGACATTTTGTATCGGTGCCATATCGGGAGGTCTACGATTCTATCGTAGTAGGTGGACGCCGGGCCTTATAAGTACGTGCATACGTATATGATAAAGGTATGGAAGGGCCTCCAACTATATCCACAACTGTCATTGCATATATTTGACAAAGAACATTTTATATGCATATATGTACGTGAAAGGAAATCCCAAATATAGAGTTTAATTAGACTAATAGATAGATATCCGACTCGAGATTACTCGTATGGCTTAGTTATTCAAAGTGGAAGAATGGAAACCAATGTATCTATGTCAATGAGCACTTTCAAGCTTAAACCATGGAGCCACAAACGGCAGGTTTAGTAGAATTTTGTAATTTATGTATATAAAACATTTTAGTCTGAGCGTACTGAGGCAGTTAGCGTGTCAGGGCTTACTTGGACAGCAGAGTTCATTACGGAACTAGGCCAGGGGTGAGCTTTCAAAAACGAGAACGATGCTGAATCAAGGACTACGATTACGGGTAACACGAGCGATACTAGTAAATATCTCCTTGTGGTTGCCTTATTTTAAATGGATCTTAATGTTGAAGCATATCTCATTGTAATAGATGGCAATTCTTTTGAACAGGACAATGCCAAACTAGTTTGAGTCACTGCTGAGCCATGGACAGATAAGATGACGAGGCAGCTTGGAATAGATAAATTTATTATGATTACAATTAAATTAGATAAATAAAATGGATGATAAATAACAATAAAATGATAGTAAATTAGTGAATACGCAGTAGGTAGTAATGAATAGTACATGTAGTACATGTAGTATAATAATATTGGTAATAGTAAATTGATAAGAGTATTGGTATATAAGATTATATGATAAATATTTGGTAAATTATGTAAATAACCGGCCTACGAAGTAGGATAAAAATGAAATAGGATGTAGGTGGGTGGGATTTGAAAAATATGTGTGGTGAGGTTGAGAGTTGATGAGAAGTGAAGGCAAAGGTAGGTGGTGAGAGTGTGAGGTGAGAATGGACAGTGAGTGGTGAGTTTTCTGTCCACAAGACGTTTTTTCGTTTAAATTTCCTATGATGCGGGTTTCTGCGTTGGTGAGCGTCGGCGTGGGTCGTAGGCCGCGTCAGAGAAACCTGAGTAACTGCACGATGATCATTACAATTCCGCAACGGTTCTACTCTACGTCGGGAGCGCATCAGGAGCAAAACTGTAGTAGATATACTCACCCTCTAGGGCTGTCTATCATGAAGCCAGGTCATTGAAAAACCCAAAAAATACGACAACACCTCAACGACCACGATAAGCTCTACAAGAATTTCATGAGGCTTAATTATGAACTTCCATTTCTAGAGAAATTTGCAGTTAGCTTATAACAGAGTAAGTAATAGCATTTTATAGAACTCTTGGTGCCGAGAAAGCCATTCTCAGAACAAAGAGGCGGGAACGAACAATATCTTTAACGGTTGTTTTTAAAGATTTTTCTTTTTGAGTTTGTGTCACTTCTGTCAAACGTCAGACCTCCTAAAATCCCATAGAAATGAGCTCTAACATTTCTAAATCTACTTGTCTAATTGCTAAGTCAAGGTAGTAGGAGTTGAATGATTTGTAATTACAATGAGACCTCCCTGTATTCAGGGGATATCCTTAATTAAATAGAATAATCAGCACCTCTCGGGTTTAATTAGACATCATTATTCTTCTAGTTACTGTAGACACTTAGGAAGGTTTAAGCCACGATTAATCCTTTGAATCAGGGAATGAAAACGGTCCCAGCTCTTGTAGTAATGGTTTAATTGGATTAGCAAGATCGATGCCAAGACTCGTGATCTGAACTGTTACCGCCATCTGAAGTGAATTCCAGTGAGCTATTGTTTGAGGTGCTCCCCTTCTAACATCAGTGTTCAAATGAACATATTTCAATTTACTATCTAATGATTCTAACTTCCAAATGAACCTAGTAAATCTTTCCGAACTCGTCACCATTTGAAAACATATTTCAATAGTCATCATCTATTGGTAGTAAAATTCATAAATAATTCAAATTCTGTGATAATTGTTTTATACATATCAATAGATGTATACATTCAGGAATCCATTTAAATCTCCTAGTATATCATACGTGACAATGTATAAATTCTTTAGCAGGTTTAGGATACTTGCTTATACATGCCTACAAATGCCAACACTCAAAGAAAATTAGATTCCTTATCTTTTCATCCACTCCTTTTTCAAGTCATATTAAAAAAACCGACAAAAACGAGCCCCCATTTAAATATGTGTGCAATAAAGTTGTCCTTTTTCGTCGTCGTTCATAGCTTTCACAAAGAGTCTAGATTATTAGGAATCTTATTGTTTTTCCTTTCACATTAACCCTTTAAACGCCGTATGATGTCTATAGGCATGATGTCTCCAAGCATGATTCCACCAGGCATTCCCAGGCAAACTGCCACATGATGCTTCCAGGCATTCCCAGGTGTTACATCTTGGGAAAATTCGATAGAAAGAGAAATGTGTATGTAGTCTACAAGATTTGGACAAAATGTAAGGAAGATATAAGTCTTTAATCAAAAATAACAAAATACCACCAGTCACCATGGTCAAATTCTGATGTCATTTGACAGGTAATTGGCTGCTGCAGGGAAAGGTTAAACTTAAAGTCCTTCAGCATGCATTTACTAAGAAAAACGGCACCTGCTTTCTTAGTTACCCTGAAAGTCTCTCAATGGGGGCCACCGACTGCACATCAGCAACAAATAATCGGTGAGAGCGTAATTGATACCCTGTTTACCCTGTATTATTTATGTCCATACAATGGATTTAAAAAAGCTAAAAATCATGAGCGTTATTACTCATGAAATCAAAATGTTTTGATTCTGTCGGTCGATTGTCGTCACATTGCTTAATCTTGGCCAGAATAATCGGTGACTATTTCAAAAGCCGGGATATTTCCATTCACCAATCTTCCGTCAGTTTTCCTAAATAATCGATCGATGGTTCCCGGCTGGAAATCGGTCTGTAATTATCGGCCAATGAAACCCGGCCTTAAGAAAGATCTCTGCGCATCTTTCTGGAGAGTAGGACCTGAAATGTTGTCCACTTAAAGGAGGCAACGAGTGGGAGAAACTATTTGTGTTCTGACGTTTGGCTTAAATGGTCCGTGAGGCCAACCTCCACATCAAAGCCTGAATAACACTGGCCAGTCTGTATGGCTCTCTACTTCTTACCCCTGTTAAGAACAGCCAAATGAAAACGAACCAATATTTCATCGGGATGAGGTGATGCTTCCTGGTAAAATATCGGTACTTGTAGTCGTCAACCAGAGAAGCGGTTGAAGCATTTACACTTGACAGATTTTATTACAAGTGAATTATGTTGCGTCCATGAATATTTCCAGCTGTTTTGAAATAATCGTGAGCTGAAATAATCGTGCGGTGGTGTCACAGTGCGTAATGTTGGGTAGAGAGATTGTGACCAAGTTTGGAAGTTTTCTGTTTACACCTGATGATCTTCCATCGGGAACGTCAAACAATCGTGAAGTGGTAAGAAATTCAGGAATCGTGGGAAATTTTTGTTTGTTTGTAAACATCGGGTCTACAATAATGGGCAATGTGTATGGGCCTCTACTCCATAAGCCTAGTTTACATCTACGACCATAGATTATAGGATTTGGCACTGCTGACCGAATATCACTCGTTCCCGATAAAATATTGTTAATTCCAAACCCGGGCAACCATTTTTCTCCCCAAGTTGTGTAATCTGGCACCACCAAAATTCTCCATTAGTGCACATGAAATGTTTAATCAGTCGTCAGGTGTAAACATCTAAACGATATGTCACTAATAATAGGTCCGATATGTTCTCGGGCAGCACCACCGACCGACGCCTCTGGACTTCTCTATCAGCCTGTGTCAACCACACCAAACCTTTGTTTCAGAGTCAAGCTCAACAGGGTCATCTTTCCCCGCTGATTCTGCCACAAACACACAGCAAATGAAGAAGTGATTCCAAGTGAAATGTGTCATCCATTTCATCTTACTGGGTTTTGATGAAGGTCCGTAGAAAAATGCCACGTCACGATTCATCGTTATTTAAGGTCGTCACACTTTTCCCAATAACACAAGCTGAGAGAGCCCAGGCTTGATTGTTGCCCACGTCTTGCCCCGAATCCGGCATGCGTTGAACTAAAAACATGTAATAGCAGTTAGGAATGGCATGCCTTCTATCCTAATGAAAACCCAAATTATAGAAATCAAATCTACAAGCATAATGGGACTACCTTTTCCAAATTCGTGGAACGAGGTATTGTTTTCGTTTATTTGTCATTTATTGACTCTGCCTTTCAGCTTCAAGATGCCTTTATCCGGTGCCTTGCTATAGTTACAATCATGTAGATACTTTTAGATTTTAGTCATTATTTTTGACGTCGTATTAAAAGGCTGTAACATTATTATCGAAAACCCAGACGTACTATCCAATGAAATAAGTCACTATAAAAAGATTCAAATATGTCAAGGGCAGAAAGTATGGAACGGACTACCAACATAATTTAATAATAAATACACATCTATAGTTAAAAAAGACAACTAAGCGATATGTCACTAATACTTGATGGTCTGACAATCGTGGATTCACTGGACACATCAGCGCTGCGATCTATAGGGGACAGAGCCATTATTAGTTCATGAAGCAGTCGCTAGGTGGTCGGGGGACAAGACCTGTATTCTGGCTCTTTGTTCTTACGAAATTCAGCTGCTTTTTAATGTTTTACCAAGGTTCCTTTGACTCTCTACACCCATCCCAGAGCAGGAAGATATAATGCCAAAACCCAGGACATGATGTTTTTTACATGAACACTTTATATACATATGTGAGCAAGGCAAGTAAAGTGACATTTCCCAATTATCACTCACTTCTTTTGCACCTCCATTAGTGAAGAACAGCTACTTTTTCACCTCCATTAGTGAAGAACACCTACTTGGGGGGGCGTCATGGCGGCGCCCATGGATCATAGCCTATGTGCCGTATATGTTGACCACTTTATTGTGTGGGAAGGCGCCCTGGCTGTTGTGTTGTTAGGGTTTCCTTCCCACTAGTGGACTACTGGTCAGTTGGGCCAAGTGAAATCGCAGACCTATTTCCTAGTAGAGAAATAAGAGGGTGGCAGTAGAGAAACAGGAGTGTGGCACTATTAATCATCCAGATTAGGACTGCAGGCTACACTGTTCCTTGGGACGAGGGGATATAAAGCAGCTTTACCCGGCTAACCTATTTCATGGGGAGTAAAGCCTCTGGGTGACCGAAGGTCAAGTGTGTTACAAGGCAATGACCAGCCCATCTCCCTCTATCACTCCCCTGTCAGACGAGCCATATGTATCTTAATTCACTTGGCCTGAGTTTGTGTCCGAGTGTCGCAGCTGTTGGGATAGTGTCCAAGGCTCGACACACGTCCCCGGGGGTCATTGTCGTCCCCGCAGAAACCCGCTGAAGATAAGGAGTATCTGGGTTGACTGATTATGGGTGGGTTTGCGTACCCCATGTTTGTGAGATTGAGTACAGATACGGGGCCAGTCTTAGGGTCCGTCTCCAGAACAAAGGCCATCGATTTCTCTGGTGGACCATGAGTACGAGACCCTCAGAAGAGAGTTTAGATACCATCCAAGCGGTAGGGGCTCTGTGAAGTTAAGTCGGTCTTGTGAAGGTCACAGTTGACATTAAATCTCTACCTTTAAAAACTAGGAGCAAATAGTATGTTCATCATTGATGAATGAGCGTGCAATTATAAATAAATAAGAACTAAAAGGTTTGAGTTAAACTCAGCCTATGGATGATTTTCTGTAATTCACATGCACCTAATCAACTTGCCATTTCTGCAACTGCCTGAGTCTAGGATCCAAACATATCAAGCACCAGTAGGTCAATGAGGTATTTTGGTCTTGAGTGATTGGTCATGGTCAGCTGGGCACACCTCTAAGATACTGAGACACTGGCTCCCTGCTCTGTTCTCAATATCACAGTGAATATCACACAGATAGTGAAGGGATAGTTTGTATACATTACCCTGAAAGTCTATATGGATCCCTCTAAACTCTAGATGATGTATTTAGCGCGTGCAAGCACGTTCTAAAAAGTATTCATACTGAAGTGACTGCTAGGGTTAAAGTACCCTCTTGCCAGTAGGCTCCGGGTGCCATGCTTAGATATAGATCTTAATAGGTCACTTCGGTGTATAGATACATGAAACAACTAAGAACCATAACGTGCAAGCTAGGTACAATATAATCTTAGGTTAATGGATAGCACCATTCCTGTTACCATAAAGTACAGTTCGCTTTGACCTGATCAGTCTACCAGGGTAAGCATCAACTTAAGCCTGGCGTACCACAATATGGCTCCGATATGGTCTAGGATGGACCTCCCGATAATATATAAAAATCGCGTCGGAAGGTTACCTATAATCGGGCCAGTTGATCACCTCTCTGCAATTAGACTCCGTTGTAAAAGGGTATCTACGATTTGGTCCCTATGAAAAACCTGTATGGTAGGGTTTCTCCGATTTTGACTTTTTGTATCAGAGCCATATTGGGAGATCTATATTTCTATCGTAGTATGTGGGCGCCGGGCCTTACTAAAGAGTTAAGGGGGGGGGGCGTCCACCAACCACGACAAGGCTACGACAAGTGCCGACATGAAAGTTCCAATCGCAGCCTTGTCACAGCCTTGATGTGAGAAGAGCAATGTCGGGACAGCGGTGTCGGGGCGTGTCGTAGACGTTGCTGGTTGCCGTAAAAAAGGCGCCCATGGTTCCGACACACTACGACAGTGATATCGAGGAAACCACAATACTCCACGACGAAGGTCCAGTCGTAGCAAAAATCAAACATGTTCAATATTGTCGTAGCCTTGTCGGAAGGCCCCCGATAGGCCCCCAACAAGCTTCATGTCGCAGTCTGTCATGGCCTTGTCGTAGCCTCTTGTCAGGAACTTGGGTCCACCAACCACGATAAGGCTACGACAAGGCTTCCAATCGTCGTGGACTTGTCGGAAAGCCATTGTCGTAGCCTTGTCGTGGTTGGTGGACGCCCCCCTTTAAGCCCGGCGTCCACCTACTACGATATTGCTCCGATATGGTCTACGATATACCTCCCGATATAGAATCAAAATCGCTTCAGAAGGTTACCTAATATCGGGGCAGTTGACCACGTCTTTGCGATCAGGTACCGATGAAAAAAGGGGGTCTACCCCTGACGATGCGTGGTGAATTGGCATGTCTAGACATATGTCTACGATTTTGCACCTTCCCTATATGTCTCCGATACTTGCTTTTTGTATCGGTGCCATAACGGTAGGTCTAAATTTCTATCGTAGTAGGTAGACGCCAGGCTTCAGTCAACAAGAAAACAGAAAAAAGACACCTGGCAATCACACTGTAAGAAATTGTCGCGGTCTACCACTTGCCCATATCACAGCTTTTGGATTGTATAACATACAGTTTTGATTAGAACTAAGGGATATTCGGTATCACATACTGCTACTGGGGGTATAATAATTCCATACATATTGCACAGTATGGCGTGTAGCTTTGTACCCACATACATACTGCTTGCTTTGATTATCTCGGTAATGAAATGTGTCCAATTTTGCCATTAATGACATATCATTGAAAGGTCTGCCCTAACATATATGATTGCCCTAGAGCTACAGGGTTCAATACATTTGTTGTTTACTAATAATAGAGTGGAAATGTCTGGCAGTTCCGGGGCCTTAATAATAAACACCACTGGCGGGCAATCATGAATACATCAACACATATCCAGGCCCATATATGTAGGTTTCATACGTTATTCAATATTACTGGCGAGACAATCTTAAAGCCAATATCAAAGATATGGCCATTATTCTTGTCTTATTGCCTGAAGAAAGTCACATATATGAGTGGTCTTCATGTATTACCCACTAGCAACACCCTTGGATACGGCTTCTTCTTAGTAAATGATGCCATCCATTCGACGAAAAAGGCAATATCCTGCTAGCGGTACACAGACTACCTTCCATGAATAAATATAAGTACCTTCTTTTAATAGCATAGATACATCAACTGTCTACATAGACTATATACAGAGTATACTTTGAGGCGTTGGAATATGAAGTACCAGGAACAAATAATATGTTCATCATTCAGTCGATGGATCATTTTCTGTAACGCATTTACAACTAGTCACCCATTTCTACTCGTGCCTTTCCAGGATCCAAACATATGAAGCAACAAAAGGTCAATAAGGTATTTTGATCTCTGGAGATTGGTCAGGATCAGCTGGGCTCGCCTTTAAGACACTCAGCTACTGGGCCTCTGCACCTTTCCCAATGTCAGTGATTTGGCACGCCGATAATGGATGGATAGTTTTGTAGAACTTTGAAAGTCTCTCTCTAAGGCCCTGTGTCCATTTACTACGATATGGCACCGATATGGTCTACGATGCACCTCCCAATACAAAATCAAAATCGCGTCGGAAGGTTACCTGATATCGGGGCAGTTGACCACGTTATCTGCGATTAGACACCGATAAAAACCCCATACAACGCATGGTGGATTGGTTTGTCTAGACATATGTCTAAGATTTTGCACCTTCCCGATATGGCACCGATTTTGACATTTTGTATCGGTGCCATATCGGGAGGTCTACGATTCTATCGTAGTAGGTGGACACCGGGCCTAAGTCAGGCAGTGTATAAACCGCTGAAAACGGCACCGATTAATTAAGTTCCTCTGAAAGTATATCGGTGGTGCCACCAACTGTATACCTGTATCAAATAATCGATGAGGACGCCCAACTAGGACGCTTTGGGCTTTGCTAGATAAGCTATGTACAATAGGATGAGGTGAAAAGGCAATGTGCTGAGAGGGAAAGCCCTGTCATGATATGAGCACATTATTGAAGGATTATGTCAATATGGTGGTGTTACGATGGGATTTAAAGACTTGTGGAGAGGTGCGTTGATTAACACTATATGCATGCTTTAGGGGTGTGCCCGACATGAAATATTAATGAGATAGGAAGAAAACTAAGACATATTAGCTCCTCGCTATCCATGGTAAGCTGTCCTTTTATGTGACAGCATGATTTCTCTGGAGAGAATCCAGTCCTGCCTACATGTTTATACACCATTACAGCGTGAATTACTCATAGGAGGAGATGACTTTTATGGCTTGTAAGCCGCTCTATCTTGTAGTTTCAGCCTCCAAACTTCACCAGCAACTATATTATATACTGATTGAGATCCATGGCCAATGTAGGTACGCCATGAGTTTTGGCTGAGGTAATTTCAAGAGGAAAAGCCGAGTGAGATTATGGTGCAAAGCAAAACGAATTGCACATTTTCAGTAGTTTAAGATCAAGTGCAATGAAGAATTTATCTCATCTCTATCACTGACTGATCGGCTAATATTTATGATATCATCGTTCTTTGAGTATTTCTTTTGCAATACTCCACGGGCGTTGAGCACAAGTTCCCAATGTTAGGTCTATGGCAAAAAATATCAGGGATGAGCTAATGTTCTAAAACACGGAACTCTCAAAGATAACAAGATTCCTTCTCTTGTTTGAGGGAGAGAAGTCTATAATGACCAATAGACACCCGACTCTCTCGCCTTACATGGTTCAAAAGGCCATTTAATATGATTTAAGGCCTCGGTGATCGAGTTCTGCTGAAGGGAGGGCGGAATCTATGTGGTCGAGACGGGATCGCTGTCACCCTGAGAGGGTGCTCCACAGGCAGGGTGCTGTAAGTGGCTCTACTTGGTGCAGGGTGGTTGTGCAGTTATCTCATTACTTTCTCTCACGGTAGGACTACACTGTCTTGTTTATCTCACCCTGGTAGTGTAGCCAATACTCAATGCCTAATTTGGTGAGTTATTCTATTGATTAATAATATCAAGAAACGTCACGAAATTACATATATAATGAAGTGACGTTTAGATTTGATCCTACCCTGTCACATGTTTTAAACTTCATATGTCACCTGTGGCATATAGATATTATATGGCACCAGTGGCATATAGATATTATATGGCATAACCGTGGCATACAGTCCCTCCATGTTAAGTCTATGGAGATTTATATGAGGGGTAGGATAACGTTCCTGATCATGTATACGGGACATACCCGGCGCATATGGATATGTTGGACGCACCGGATTGCAGTTATCAAGTTTTCAGTCGTCTAGTGTAAACGTTGGATGTGTCTACTCTCTGCTTTAATGATGAAAACCATGTATGCCTGATTGATAGGAATAAGCTCGATAATCCGCTATACCGAAGGTCTTGGAACACATCATTATATACGACTGCATCGAGAATCATATAAATAGAAAATACTTCACGAGTTTGGATGCTCCGCAATCGTAATCTAGGCAAAACCGAATGACAGTATCGTTTCTGTCATGATTGTTTTGATTGTTTGAATTTGACATCAAAAGGCATTGTTTACACCTCCCGAATGAAAATGCATTTTCATACGGGAGGTGTAAACAATGCCTTTTGATGTCAAATTCCTATCATTCAATACTAGAACCTTTTATTCCAGGAATATCAATCCTTCTTAACACAATATGAGAATATCATTTTAAAAGAAGCATTTTCTCTGAGTTGACAGGTGCACCATACCAGCATCCCACAGCAATGTCACATGGCTTTTGACAACAACAACCACTTCAAGCTGCCTTTGCTCAGTGGCCTTCTATGTATAACAATCATCCTCTCCATAAAAGAGAGGGAGCCTCATATCAGGTAGCAGACAGTCTACCAATGCCTCAGAAGCCAACGCGATCAATCACGTTGTGTCGGTTGTTTTCAATCTCAGAGACATTGCTGGTATCACCAGCTGCGCCACCTGTCAGCAGAATACGTTATCTGCAAATGGGGATAACTCTGAAACCCTCCATCGTCTGACAAAGCAGGGCTAACACATGGAAAACCCAGATATTGGCTTCTAGAAGATCCTGCCTTATTTGTGACATAATTGCCATCATGAGAGGGTGTATAATGGGTGATATTACTTTGAATGACAATGATGGAAGAGATGGTAACAGATTACAACGCTAGGCTCTATAGTTACGGATGAATATGCAATACGCTATGAAAAATTCAAATTTTGTAATGTTTCTGTCGATGACATTATTGAGGAATTAGCATAATGCAAATTTTAACGTCTTAAAAGGCAGTAAGAAGATACATTGTAAATGCGTGGTTAGGAGGGTCCCCCCAATCATTAAAGGTGGGTGAGGTGATGTCCACATGTTATGTTTCTTGGCATAATGTGGGGATACAATTTTCTAAGCATATCACTAAAATTGAGTAAACCAGCCCAGAGGGTGAGTATAGTAAATTTTACTGGATCAACAAAGCACGCACTAGGTGGTTGTTTTATGATGGTCGAGGTTTCATACCGAGGGTGACCATGTGAAGTTTAGCTGGCCAATCAGAGAACCTGTTATTGGAGTTCCCGGGTGAAGCACAACTATGCGTAGATGATTTCCCGTAATGGCCGTCTGTTAAGGAGAGCTATTCATGTTAAAGCCCTTTGGGCGATTGGGGACCTCTGGGATAATCGCCGATATACCAAAAAATATAGATTGGTGGTTCCCGACTGCAGATCGGTGCCGAATAATCGGCCAATGGAAACCCCTCCACATAACTCACCCCTCCTCGCTTGGATGCAGGGATTCATGGACCTACCAGAGAAAGGTTATATTTTGTAATAACTCTCCTCATACCTTTAATAAACATTTAATGAACGTACATAATCGAGAGTAGGAACCATTCAGTAGTGAACACTGGGGCTGGGACAAGGCGAGCAGACCTTGCTCCGGCTGCAGTGAATCGTGGGGCATACGTTGTACAGCCCCGAACTGCGACCCACAGATAGTACAAACATGTTCACCGTGGTGCGGATATGTCAGCCAGGCCCAGGCCGTTAACTCGCCACCCAATAACCATACGTCTGCCCACTGCCAGATAGTACCAGCAAGTCCTCTTCGTATTCCGTGGTCTTATATTTGATGTTTGCTCTCTTTATAGGCCCATTTTTATTTGCGGATTATTCGACACGAATCTACAGTCGGAAACCACCGATCGAGTTATTTTTATTGGTATTCTGACGCCAGATCAGTGAATGGAAACGAGACTTACAGAGAAACACATTCCTATTTTTAGCGAATTGAAGAAATCGAGCACTTGGTACTCTTACATTTCATAAGGTTTAATTGTTTTTCTCCCGAACTATTAATGTTGCATGAAGAAAACCGACAAATCAGTGATTTCCATATTCAAAGCAATCAAATTGAGTTGGCTTTTTAATCCCGATAATGATAGTACTGTTTAAAAATCAAATACAACAAACTGTCCTATTAAAAGTGTCGTTTCGATGCGGAGCAATTGCCGCGTTGCGACTGTGTTCTGTCTGATCGGTTTCCGGTTTGTTTGATATAACAGATGACTTTTCAACTGCTCGGCAGATGGAATTTAGACTGTACAACAGACGACATTAAAAGTGTGCAACAGAAAACTTGTTAGTAGTTTATTACATTATCATAGTTCGTATAGGCCATTCTTCCGCTCTGTCCCGCTACTGTTGATAGTAGGTAACAAATCAGCACGTACAAACAGTTTCCTGTTGTGTTTGCATGAGAGAGAGTGTGCACCAAAATGAAAATGATGAAATTATGAGGTCTTATGGTACAATACCAGTGATACCCTAGTCATGTTTAGTATACAACTGAAATCAGTTCAAATTGATAGATACATGAGGTTCGTTTTCATTGTACAATTAAGTGATTAGTAAAGTTGGAAGGATACAATTATATAATGGGATTCTATCTCAGTTGCAGTCACAAGCTGAATGTGTAAATGGGTTTGGTAGACTGTACAACAGACACTATTTAAACTGTACAGCAGACGACATTCAAACTCTACAGCAGGTAACATCCAAACTAGGCAGAATTCAATCTATACCACGATATTTAAGTGATACAAAGATGTGCGATTCCAAAATATCATTTCAAGTCCATATAATCTCGACTTTTCGTCTTGTCTGGTCCTTTCTGTTATTTTTGTTTCCATTTTGCTTTGTTACGTGTTTTTCTTCTTCCCAGCCAGAGCTATATTTGATCGTCTAATGTGCATCTGCGCAGAATTTGAAGCGATCTTATACGGTTGATCTCGTGAGTCGATGTCCCGTCGGAGATATTTTTAGCAGCGGTAATTTTACGTACATCCCTATTCCCTACACTTGCTCTTCTGAATCTGTGAAGCCCTTAAGACAGCGACATTTTCCACAGATTCTCACCGATCCGATCACCGATTATAATCGGGAACAAGAACGTCGCTGTCTTATATCCTCAACGATGCTTGCCGATCACACCTCTCAAATTGTACAGCAACCAGATTGAGATCAAAGTGAGCTGCTGGGAGCTGAGCTGGGGTGAGCCACAGGCTGCTGGTGTGGATTCATAGAAAATAATTCAAAGTTTAATAACTTTGGATCCAATTAAGATATTCGGAAACAGTTTTCAGATTCATCATCACCTATCTCCCCTGCAAATCGATACAAAAACTTGTAAATCAGAATAGGGGTAGGTAGCATCGCTGTTCAAACTGCCATCTCAGAATCGGGAACAGTCGGTGAAGTGCGTACAGCGACACGATTAAGGCCGGGGCCAGTCGGTCATTACCCCAAGGCAAGTAATGCCGGACCCGATTAAAATCGGGCCTGTGAAGGGCGATCCGATTCTGACCGATCTGACGGAATTGTCGGGCAAAGGTGTGATCGGGCACAAAGGCCCTCAGCAGGCGGGTTTTTGCGCTCCAGCCGGCATTTGCCGCCGGGGCCGGCCACCCCTAAACCCCTAAATTCTCTGAGCTGTTCCACCAAAGCCCCACGAGGCGACCAACAGGCGTACACAAGGCCCCCGGCGAGCGCTCATAGAGCCGGCTGGACCCGGCGCGGAGATACACTCGCAGCGGGTTCGCTATTGCCATCTGGCGGGAATGTCTGCTCCATGTTGACGGTGTGTGTAGCAGTACACAATGTTCTAGCTTGCTCTTGGCGCGCCGGCCGGGGGCTTAAAATCAAATCAAACAGTTTTCCTCCAGCAGGGCTTTGTGGGGGAGGTCGTGATCACAATGCCCTGCCCGGCCGGCCGGCCGGCCTTCTCTGTGGTTATCACTATATTTTGGTGGAACACCTCCAAAATTGGCTGTTTCACCGAGTATCATCCCCGACCGGTGGCCGGCGGCCACCAACAGGTCAGCCGATACTGGCTGGCTACGGGGTTTTGGAGGCACGGTGGCCGGCAGGGGCCGGCCGTGAGGGGCCTGTGAGCTCTCATGAGCTGTTCCACCAAGCAGATTATCGCCACCGGCGGAAGGTTTGGGCCGGCTATTGCCGCCGGTCGCCAATAGGCGACCACAAGGGGGCCGGCCTGGGCTTGTGCCTCTTTGGTGGAATAGGCCTCTTATAGGTTTGAGGGAATCATCAAAGCGTAGGAATTCTGATGGGGTTTTCAGGTAAATATGGTTAGAATTAGATATCTTCAAAGGTCGGGTGGAATGTGTCAGAACTCGATCAAGTGTCGTTGTCATCATTATTATTATCCGCCTAAAACTTGACACCCACTACTGTGTGCTTTGACAACCCCTACGGAATACTTTAACTTTGAAAAAATAACGCGTTCTGATTGGCTGAGAGGCTGAAGCACTCGCCTGGGCAAAAGATTAAGAAATAACATACCCTTGCTGTGTTCCAAGACGTTCTATAAACTTCCTGTAACGCCTAAAAGTGTGTGACGACCAAATATCGAGGTATATAACGTGGGGTTTTACGATATTATGGTTTAAATAGCGTAAATATGCGAAATGAATCGATCACCCGCCAATTTCCGCAGTGGGTGACACACAAATAGCAGGTTATCTGTGTTGTCAACCGCTGTAGATCATGGTAAATGAGCTTGTTGTTATCAATTCATTTAGGATATTTACGCTATCTAACCTGTCTCGCTTGAATGCCCCATACAATATACCTCAATATATATGCACTACGCACTCTTACTTGTTGAA
This sequence comes from Alentia gelatinosa, assembly GCA_950022655.1. Taxonomy (NCBI): domain Eukaryota; kingdom Metazoa; phylum Annelida; class Polychaeta; order Phyllodocida; family Polynoidae; genus Alentia; species Alentia gelatinosa. Next base: position 48,008,092 of record OX465586.1, read on the forward strand.
AGGCGATTGTAACACTTCTCTGAAATATTGAAGACTAACCGGAAGTCCAGCACGCAGGATGTGCCCACTGCACAGGCGCGAATACATTATGTAGATTAACTCTCCACTCACCGAGTTGATGTTTGGCCAATATTCGGAAAGCATTCATCAATCAAACATCGGTTCGAAGAGTGGCACAACCTCGTTCACTCTCCGAACCGATGTCAGCCGATTGCGGGAGCGTTTAACATACAGTAAGAATGGATATTGAGTAGTGCTGCGATACACTCTTCGAACCGATGTTTGGTTTATGTAAGCCAATACTACACAAAGCAAAAAATCTGTTCAGAGAGTCTAGATGAGCTGCGCATGCGTGTCTGACTTCTGGGTTAATACTGCAATGCACACACAGCGCTGGTGGACAGTGATGGTGACTTCAGTCATCTTTGGCGATTAGCAGACAATTTAAGGTTTATGATAATATAAAAACATAGTGATGACATACTTTTCTTGGTAGCCGACAAACTGCTACAATGAAATGAGTATATGAGTATTGGCGTCATACATTTGTTTTTACATATTACATTCAGACCTAGAACTGAATGCACTCTCAACCGACAGACACCGATTGTTACTCCAGAAGGTTCGCTTGCAATGTTAACGAAAACGGTCTCCTGGTTAATTCTATGTAGTTCATTCTTGAAAATGTCCCCGATGTTAATTATATTTTGGCATTCAGACGAGAGGCAGTTCCATAGGGGTATCCCATAATAAAGTGGTGATCTTCTAAAGAAAGCTGTTGTGGGTCGTTTCACTTTGATTTTCATTTTCGTACTACTTCTTATGGCAGGCATATAATCCTATCACTCACCAGCACGAGGCTTTCCTGGTTTGTTGCCCACCAGTGAATATCTGATTAGAAATGTCTAACCCCCCCCCCCTAAGGTCTAGCTTTTCCAGATCTACTTTACCTAAAAGCACATCTGTACTATGAGTAACTCTTTCTCTTAGTTTTATTCTGAATCTGGAATGCAGACAAGACCTTTGAGCTGTGTTCAGGGTGGTTGCGATAAAATCACAATGTTCTAGCTTGCTATGAATCATTTGTTTTTACATTGGCTACTGCTGTGCTTGAGTCGATGCAATATTGTAATTTCCGTAGCTTAAATATCCTCATACTGACTTCATTTCTTAGCTTTTCATATTAACAATATTTCCATATCAAGTCGATTGGTGGACTATAAATGCAATATTGCTATGTTTTTTACCTATTCTCTTCGTAGTCCACGGATGAAGTTTATGTTATGAGGAAATGTCTTTAATGAAAATGAGCGATGTTTTCTTTTGTTTTCTATCAACTTGTCAATTCATTTCTGGTGGCTGCCAGTTGGTCGAATGAGCAGTTCATAAATTGCAGTGAACATACATGTAAAGGCCTTTCTCTACTCTGCGACTGAGGGAGCTTGCCATCCGGTACCTCCAGTCTCAGACTGGGCGTACCTATGTACCTTGGATCGCACAGTGGAGACAGGGCTTAAGCGAATACATGTGATTATTTGATTTAAATGAATGTGGTTAAAGTAAATACAGTAACTTTACAATATCTGATAGGGGTAACTGTTCGTATACGATGTTATAGGTAAAGATGAAGTCAGGTTTACTGGAAGTACGCATTTTGACGATGAGTCTTGAGACAGAAATATAACGGCGGTTCGCCTGGCGTACGTCGAACACGCGAGGCACTGAGCTCCAGCCATGTTCACAAACACCGGCCATTGGCAGGACCAGCCTATTCACAACGTCTCCCGAGAGTCAGGGCGTTTTCCCCCCTTTTTTTGTTAAAGGTATATCCTACAATCTACAGTGGCGTCACCTGGAGATTTTCAAATATTGTCAATTATCAGTCACATCTGGTTCTTTGTGATTCATTCTAATGCTAAATGAGTGAATTGAATGTTTTGTACAGTTTATCCAATCTTAATAAGTAAAATATGCGAATTTACATTTGCTTGATTTACATAGGAGATGTACTGAACATTATGAATTTCTTCAATTCTATCAAACACAAGGGCAATGACTTATGAATATGAAAATTCAAATGTGTATTAGCATATACATGTACCAAATTTAGTGAAAGTTTGAAGAAAATTACATGGGTTACTACTGAATAAAACATTTTTTGGAATTTCTATAATTCTATGTAATTATAGAATTATCATAATATTGATCTCTAAATGAAAAAAACTAACATGATGAGATCATCATCCTTTTTGACGAAAACAAGAGGTGGTCAACGATTGATATTTTGTCAAATCGCCAACTGCCTAGACGACTTCCTCAAGCTGGCTTGAAATAGTCGTTGGCCATCTAGTGGTCTACCTAATTGCCAGATGGTGCCAAAGTGCATAATCTGATGTAATCAGACCTAAGCATACGATCTGTATTCGCCACGCATTTGGCGTCTGCACTAGACAATTTCTAGCCTTTTACTAGTGAAAGTCGTCAGGTGGTACTAAATTCAGGAATCGCCACATATAATTGTCTAGTGTAAACGCCGGGTCAAAAACAATCAAATGATTAATATACAGTTGCAAATAAATCCGTGAGTCCTTATAACACTCAAGAATCTTTTACAAAGGGATAGTCGCACGACTAGAACACATTATCTTTCACACAATGATCAACAACAATAATTGAGATTTTTGTTCAATTAAAGTTTGGTCGCGGGACCTCATATATTATTCATTACCGATTTAATGTATTTTCTACTATTGACAGAAGTGAGGTCTATCAATTGTTCATATTACAATTTTATATTCTTTGTCATCTTATTTTTAACCTGTTCTTTATATAACACATCAGTTTAATGGACATTTGTGGTTGTCAACAACAAGATACATACATATTACACATAGAACCTATAACACAATAACAATAACTTTTTTCTGTTTTTCATTTCTCATTTTTATATAGTTCATTTATGCTCGACTTCAAGGCTGGTATTTTCCTTCATAATATTCATCTGCAGTCCTTTTTCAGCTTAGACCAGTACAAATTTACCCTTCATAATACCCTCTTTCACCTTCATTTAAAAAGTTCTCTGTTGGAGATGTTTTTGATGCGACTGGGTAATTTACCCCACAATTTACATAATGATGCCTTCAGGGTTCTGTTTTGTTCATATCGTTTATTGGTTCATATCGATCATACGAGCCGCTCGTCAAATCAACCACGTGATAAAAGGGTCGGTGATAAGGCCAGTTATAGATACTAATAACCTGGTGTAATCCAGCTGCTAAACCTCTGACGAGAGAATCTCACAAATGACATGGAATTGACTTTATAAAGCTGGTGAACAATTTAATGAATTTATCCACTTCTTCCTCTCCAGAACTGTCATAATGTCCAGAGTTGGCCATGGCCTAGAATGCTAATCTCAGATTTGGACAGATATAGGTAGCCCAATTGTAGTCTCTCTAAACTAATGCATCATCAAAATAAAGCCAAACACCAAATCCAAATTTGGGAAGTTGTTGAGTTGAACTTGACTACCTTACTTTGGAATCTCTTTGAATTGAAAACAAAATGAAATTTGCGATTGAAGTTTCAAGAACCTTCTATACAACAGGAATTCATCCCGATGGATGCTGGGCAAAGAGTTAAGGTGTATGATATATATGTGAACAAATTTATAAAGTAAGTTTAAACAAGTACAACTCAACATCTGCCCAAGTCGGTTTAATGGATGGTTTATTGGTATGAACAGTCGTACACAACGTTTCGGCAAGAGTAGCCTTTTTCAAGTCCGTATTCCTCATCATAAATAGCCAAAGAGCTGCTTAAGGGGAGGATCCTCTGGATTTTGAAATAGAGCCAAGCAGACACGGTAGACCGGTTACAAATCACCCAGGCAGAAAGATAAACAGGTTAAGAAAACTGATTAATCTAACAGTCTATTTCAGCGACCTCCTCACAATGCCTTCATCTACGACATCTGCAATATCCATTACACTATTATGTTCTGTTACTTGTTGCATTGAATTGATAAGTCGTCCATTAGATTATCATATTTTTCTCCCTTAGGCTTAACTATGGTAACTCGTTCTCCATGCCCCTACAAATATTACAGTCCGTTCTCCATGGTCTATGACATCATATATCCAGTGTGTTGTCTGTTCTTTTAGTGTGTACAAAGGTGAGATGAATACAGAAAGCAACACATTTTAATCAAAGTCATCGTTCTCCAACTCACTTGAATGCTACATGATTTTCACTGGGCTTCGCAGCGTTCACATCGCTCCACACCAAACTCATGGAGAATGACGACTTCGACCAAAACTTGTTGGTTTCTACTTTTATACCTATGCACGAACGTCTCACACTTTTGGGTTGGCTGTACCAATTTCACTCCACACAGAGTGACGAATAAATATAGTTCATCCCTTGCCCTCTAGTTTTCATTCATGTATCGGAAAAGAAAATACAAGTTTTAATGGTATCTAGGTATATGATATGAAGAAGACATGGTGAGGGTGGACGAGTGGAATCGGTTTATTGCTGTTTTAGTCTCTTTAGACGAACGTCGTTCTTCGATTTCGGTACATCTGCCATACATCAAAAGCAACAAGGAATAGGTTTCATTCATAATACCTGACCTTGTCTTCATATACTATATCATTCTTGTACTATTGTTTCCTGTAGTGACATGGAAGGTGTGTAGAGCGATCTTATCGTGGTCTTTGTTGTGTTCTTGTTCTTTATAAATGATCAGTCTTTATGGAAGACGGTCCTACACGACCATCTGAACTAAATCTTTTTTTTTTAGTGTTAAAAGTCTTAATCGTGATCCACATGTTCCATAGGCCTGTCCTGGCTACATTATCCGTCTAACTGGAAGACACCCCAAAAGGATGTCGTACCAGTACAGACTATCTTCTCTAATTAGCTCAAATTCAAAATAGCTGGCTGAAGTTTCGATGGATGATATCATGTGTTCTTGTACATACACCTATTGGGAAGGTAGAAAGAATACCTATTTCATTGTCCACAACCAAGATCTGTCCCCCATTAACATTATTTTTTACCTTTGACATGCAGCTGCCATTTCGATGACAGCATCATTTTGGCCACGCTATATCAAAGAGATGATCGTTGAAGTACTGCTGAATGACACACATGGTACTGGGATGTGATTAAGTTGTGTTCTCACACGTTTGATCCACAGGGTAGGCAGAGTAGGGATTCTGGAACATGCAGAGGCTTCGCAGACATGCAAATGTCATTTGTCAACAAGATGGGCCCCGTATTGAATGTTCACGGGTCCAAAATGTAAATGAAGGCAAAGACAAGGCAACCCTTATCAGCATATTTTTGAGTGGCATCCTTGGCTGTTCACCCTCGTAAACCCACTGATAGTGTCTGAGGCCTCTCTGTTATGTTCATGTCGTTCTGTAAGATCCCTATCAGATGTAGTTTACAGGGTGGAAGCCGTCAAGCGCTTCACACTCTGTCGTGTAGTACCGCACTAGGAGCCAATTTCCACCCTGTTAGATTAGCTGGACGTAGTTGTAATTCATATGAATCTATGAACCAACGATTACGAAGTCACAATTGAAAAGGTGTGGAGCCACAGTAAATCACTGCTCAGTGTTTCTATGCGCTCAGAACTCTTACCCATAGATTAAGGATTTGAAACGCATTGATTGAGGGGAGAATAAACTCTAACATAGGTTTGTCGTCCCGCGAAAGGAATAGTCCTTTGTGATATAGCCAATGATAAAGCCATTCCTGGTTTTGATTTATTCGAGAAGATAGATAAAGCCGGGCATCCACCAAAGCAGAGGCAGAATCCAGACCTCCCGCAGCACACTTTGTAACTTGCTCCGGTCGTTTTTTGTTGATTGTGTCGTAGTGCGTGTCCGTACTGTACTTTCCATTTTATTTCCACTGCTCCGACATAAGCGCTGTGACAAAGCTACGACGAAGAAATTCTGCATCTGAAAAATTAGGCTGGGAATCCTCTGAGCTTCCGACACACTACAACAAGGGTTCGGACAAGCAACAAGACCGAATTTTTCAACCTTCCGACAAAGCAACGATGCGGTAATTCAGTTCTGTACTCTGACATTCAATGAAAACTAATTTTCAACATTCTGACAAGGCTATATCACCAAATCCATTGAGCCGATTTTTCTGTGAATTAGCGGTCGCAGACGTTCCCAGGGAGGTGGCCTGGTGGCATGGGAATTTTCATGAAAATTCACTTCAGTGGTCGAATGATGGTCACTTGGGAGTTGCATGCCTCATGCGAATTTGCATGGCCATGCGACTGTCATGCGATGATATTAAAAACTTTAATATTTTCGCACGGTTTTATGCATGGTTGCGCGTAGTCACAGCAACATTTCACAATACTGCTAGGAGCAGGGCAATCGTTTTGATTTCTTATATTTTCCACAGGGGATAGAAACTCTTTTAATTGCATTCCAGGAGCCCAAATTCAGTCACATTATGGCATCTGCATGTCAGATGCAACACCCAGTCACATGACATTCTCTTGCAATTCATTTGACATTCGCATGGCAGTCGCATGGCAGTCGCATTGTCGCACAGTCGCACAGTCTCATGGGATCGCACATGGATTCACATGAAAATTCCACAACCTCAGTGGTTTTGGCGCAGGAATTTTGATTTATAACCGTGTCGGAGCCATGTTGGAGTCATGTTGCAAGCGATGGGACCCCGGCTTAAGGCTACGGCATACATTTTCAAATTTACAAATAGCAGAGAATGCAAACGTCATATGCAACTGATATATAATATAACTTAAGGTGTCTATGAGAAAAGAGGTAAAACCGCTTTCTGTAAAACATATTTTAAGGCAAACGAGTTCCTTTGGCAGCAGAGGAATATAAAGCCGGTACAATATTCTTCATTGATGGCATTGCATTGTTGACACTACCATTTACATAGGAAGGACTGAGAAAAAAGCTACCCGCTAAGAGCATGAATGCACCACACGGCTGTAAAACTGAAACCTGCAGCATCAACATCTGTCCATAAAATGCAAAGCAAAGAGGAAGTTTACTTTTGAAACCGTAGTGGTTATGGTGGAAAGGACATAACTTTATCGCCAGCTTTGCATTTTGTTGGGCGTGGGTGCATAAGCTTTTTCCATCGGCCGATTATATGGCAGCGATTTACAGTCGAGAATTACCGATCGATTCTTTTTGGTATACCGATTCCAGATCAGTGAAATTAATGGGTATGGAACTATAAAATGCACGAGAAACAAAAATACTCTGCACTTTCACCGATTATTTGATACTGACATGCGGTCGGTGGCACCACTGATAGACGTTTAGAGGAACTCAAATAATCGGTGCCAGTGTTTTCATGCAGCTGCTGATAAATGGAAACTATTTGGGCACTGTGAAAAGTTGCTGGGTATAATCGGTAACCCTGAAACACACATACTGATGTGTACCGATTATTGGGTCAATGTACTGTATTCAGACCTACGAATTTTGGCCATCAATTCCAAAAACTGGCACCGTATTTTGCCCAACACTTAAACGGCAAGCCTCTTAGCTTTTCAGTGAAAACAGGTGTACACATCACTGACAACGACTTTTATCATAACCATTTCTTCACACAGAGAAACTGGCATTGTGTATTGGAAAATATACACATTCAGCTTCAGTCTAGGGTGGATTAATATTAAGACTTTCTTCTTCTATATACACCTGTGATAGAAATTAATGCACATAATTAAGAAAAAAACTGATGAGTGTTTGGTATGTGTCCTCTTTCGCCATCGAGTTTGGAGTGCGCAGTAATATGAACGAGGCGATAGACGAGTGAATATTCTGAAGCACTCCAAACGAGATGGCGTATGGGGACTCAGACCAAGCACGAAAATGTTTCTGATTTTATCTTACCCTGGAAATATTTATCTGTTAACCGGTTGAGAATGAGTTACCACACTCGCAAGCCTGTTGAGAACGAGTTCCTTATGTTAAGCATATTGACGTTTATTCCAGGCCAAGATAAAACCAATAATCAGTCGGCAGGTGAGCTACATATACTGAATAATGGACTTATTGGTCGTCAGGTGTAAATGCCTTAACGACGTAGAGTATCACCGAAAATCGATACTGATATATACATATCATTTTCACAAATTGGTGCATTTACAGTCGGCAGGTGTAAAAACGGTCTTTCACGGGGAAGCCTGAAGATAAACCCTCCATATACTTAAGCTGAGTATATATTTCCAATAGACACACTTTTGGGATTCCTATATGCAAACAGGGTTAAAAAATAAATCGCCGTGGGTGGGGAGAAAACCCTGTCTTGAAAGTGAAAATGATCAAGTCGCCGATCGATGACTGATTGGAATCTTCATCCTGACATCGAAAAAATGTACCCGGAGACATTTAATCGGTGAGCCAAAAAATCATCAAGTGGTGCCTGATTGAGAAATGTGACTAGAAATCGTTGCCCTGAAATGGTTATGGACTATTCCACCTGACAATTCTCTACCCAAAAGAGGCAAATAGGTGGGGGATGGTGCCAAAAGCCATTATCGGTGACTGGAATCGTCAGGTGGAAATGTCACAATACAGACATAGATCAGTCAGTACCAGAAGACAATAGTGATAGTTCATGGGGAACTAATCACGTGCTAATCATTGTAATAAATACAACAAGCTGAGGGGAATGAATAATTGCCTACAGTAAGCTATTCCCCAAGTTCACAATACTTTCCTAATCATCTTCTAGAAATGTGCTTTCCTCATTCGTTGACGAACTTCGCTCCAACAGGGAATATGCGTTAAGTGTCTCTGCATCTTCCAAACCTTTCTCATGTAATATCGGTCCTGAAAAGCCCACTATTGACACCAAAGGCTTTCTTCCGAGAATTGGCACAGGAACCATTTGCATTCAGCAGTAGAAGCCAATAGAGTCTCTTTTGTTCACAATTAGAACGAAACTGATGCTCCAACACACTTCAATGTTAGCCTGTAGAAATGGATGTTAATGGATTGGGATCCTTTGTACAAAATATACAAAATCCAATTTTGAACTCCAACCAGGAAAATTGTATCTGAAAGGGAAAATTACTTTTACACTTACCTATGAAGGAAATCGGCATATTTCTATCGTTCGATGGGCTAGTGACCTAAATAATTCTAAGAGCAAAGTATGTGAAGTTTGCCAACAAGAAAAAGATGTTAGCCACAATCATATATACACCTCATTAAAACATAATATGTCCTGATGTCAAGGTAAAATATATAGTTTGGACGGAGACTTATATCAACAATACACAACAATTCGCGCGAAATAAGATACAGTGTATGTTTAAATAGACAAATTCAAATTCATTTCTCATCCGGTATTATGTGCAACTCCTTCTAGGTTAGCAGTCCATTCTTTTATAGACAATCAGGTGACAGTATTCAATAGTCCTTAGGATATTTTATACAGTTTTACACTGATTAAACAGATTCATTTTCATATTGGGATGAACGCAATGTAATCGATTAGTCTATATACACTTTTATGTAATGTATTAAGCAAAAACATTATCATCTCTACTTTAACATGACATTCTCAGTCAATACCAAGAGAAAACGTGCATACTGAGGCCATAGGGATGGATGTTTGAGGTATTCTATGTTACATACGTTAAATACGTCCCCGCGCCGGAGGTGGGATGTCAAATATTTGTTATAAAAGGCAGAAAATGACATCACTACGGGCTTTAGTCACTATATCTTCTTACTATTATATACTTAGAAAAAAACATGAAAAACGCCATTTAAATCGCTTATCAAATTTTTTATTCATAGTTCATTCATGAGCTCTTAATGAGCCAAAACATTAATTTTTATTGCACCCCTAGCAGTGGGTAATATTTCATAGACGTTCGACCATAGGTATATCATAATAAGGTTTGTTAATTACATAAACTAGGGATATATATAGGAAAAAATAGGAGTAACTCGTTTCTATATAAAAACTACAACAAATTACCCATCTTTTATTATATGCCTCTCACGTCTAGAACATTGGACACAGATGGGTTAAGGTATAGAGTATTGAAATAATATACGTAACCTATCTTGAAATGAGAATGACATTTAGGCCAACAAAGGGATATTTTGGATTGGATTACGTTCCATAAAAATCGACCATATACTAACATATCAGGGGCAGCTGCCAGTATGCCAGCATGCCAGTATGGAACTCTGGGGAGAAGTTTAAAAGTTGTTTCGTATCGTAATTAAATGAAGGCGATTAATGATCACACAAACAGAAACCGAAGAAAGTGATATAAATCAAATGGCTTATCTATGTTTCTATATCGCTGGAGTAAGCCTTTTGATTTATTCCATGACTAAATATTAGTCTCCCATATACCCCAATGCAACCCCCGCAAGCGCTGTTCAAAGTGCATTTGTGCAAATGATACACATACTAGGTCTAGGTCTCCTTTGTCACTTTCCGTTAAAAGGGTTGTAGAAAACCGAAACTCTCAAGGCGTACCTCCATTCATTGCCTTAAGAATTGCCGGCCGTTTCAATCCCACTTAAAATAAGTAAACCACAGAGTCCTTTAGTTTCAGATTGAATTTGGATAATGGATTTCAATGAAGCTCGCATGCCCGAAGTCCCTCAGAGTGTTTTCTTATCTTACTCCTGAGCCTAGTCTCCATTTTAATCTTCCTAACCCATATATGTTTTGTCTTGACAATCTTCTGTGAGCTTTGAAGCCCACCAACAATCCCTCCAAGTGAACAGATCTGCACACTACATTTGTATTAATGCAGTGAAAGGGTGAGTCCTATGGACCGTAATCCCCTTCAGGCAAATTAATTGAAACACGAAACATCTGGGTGCCCACACAACGTTGTTCCAGGCAGGTACACAAAGCAAACATAATCCCTCCAATGACCATTTCTGTAACACATCAACTTAAATAGTTCATGGCCATTTGAAAAAATACAGCCATTCCCTTGCATCGATTTTTTTTGGGGGCAATATTTAAGGGAATATTGTGTCAGACAATCACCTAATTCAGCTGACTTCCACTCGGGCCCTAGACCCCTACTCCTCACTCTTATGGCGGGTGTTAAGCCGAATGAGCAGTGGGTACCATTTTTGTGTAAGTCTTTGGTATGACCCGGTCGGGGTTTGAACCCACGACCTCCCATGCTCGAGGCGAACACCCTGACCAATTGGCCACCGAGCTTGATGATTCGTAATAATTTTCTCACAACTCCCTCCTTATTTTCTAGCATCATAACCAATGCATCGTGTGCGCATCTTCCCTAGATATGAACTTTTTGAGGTAAGAGGTTTTATTCTATAGTGATATATTCACAATATCAAACTGTATCTGATACCAGTTGGCGTATCCTCCGTATATTTGATGAATAGTAATGTCAGACCCTGAGTGAGAATATCATGTAGAGTCAACTTTAAGGAGGATATGCATGTACATTAGTATTAGAAACAGGTTTATACTGTATTCATCATTGGAAATTATTGAAGTAAAGACAAAATGGCCACAAATCTTTTCACGCACTACTTTCCATGCTGGGTGTTGCTTAGGGACTTTCTCATATATCCTTGAAGGAGGATATAAGGTCTGTATCCTCCTACGGTAGCGTTAACGTTTCCATGAACAATTTGTATCAGGTGGATAGTAAAGACTCTTTGGTCTATAATTGTGCAGGTAGTATATTCATAAAATACTGCCATCAGAAAGCACATGAAGCCAGATTTCAACCTTCAAGGGGTCAACCCTCCCAGTTTGAGGAGCGTCAGGCACATAATATTGCTCACTGAATTAAAACCTTAATGAAATGTTATGATATTGATTAAAGTGATCCACTTTCTGGATGTATTTCGAAATAATCTCATGATTAGCAATAGAAACACAAGTCATTAAATGTTGTCTTATTCAAAGAAATACATTACATTCTGATCGGGTCATCAGGGCGTTATTAGAGAAATCTGAAATAAACTCTAATCTAGTTAATCATGAATACACCATTGGAAACCGAGATCACTTCCAATGCCTAAAATGGAAAACAGATCAACCAGGATGTCAATGTGTATTCATGTATTGCATCCCCTCGTGAGGCTGGAACAAAATGCATTATCCAAAAATGTTATCTCAGGCAGTGTGTTTTAAAAAGATTTTCAACAAAAATCTTATTCACTTTGAGCTCATACATATTCACAATACACTGATATTCTTTGCAGTACCTACACCTCATTGTATATAGCCAAACTTCTGTCTGACTCGAATCTAGATCAGAAAAGCTCCTGCCTTCCTTGAGCTGCAGACACATGCATTTGGGAATGTTCTAGAAATAAATGAGTCAATACCCATTGAATGACCGTCCGTTGGCGAACAGAATAAGATGAAATGGAGCCTGACCAGACAATGTATATTAATCAGCTGTTTTTATATGGGAAGCAAAAGGATCGGTAGCTCAGACTCTATTAAGGAAGAAGCAGTAGACGCTTTCAGAGATGATCAATATTACCAGCATACAGACAGACATGTTGCTGACCAGCGGCTGCTCTAGGGCAGAGAATGCTCTGAGGTTTTTAAACAAGCAGCAGATGAATATCCGTGGAGCGTCAGTCCGCTAAATTGGAATTCAATCTATAATTCAGAGGAAGAGATAGTGTTCCAGTCCAGAATCTCAGCAGGATTTGTCTCAACTACCTGTGAATTCCACTTTACACATTGACAACAAAGACAACTAACACATATACATAATCATTGCAACCCCAACTCCAATCCATCCCAGGAGCATGAGGATAATAGATATAGCTAGGGTGGTGACAGGATCGTTCTAAACACCATTCCCCTCTAGTACATAGTTGTTTTTCATGATTAAGGAATGTGGTGAAAACATGGGTCTCTTTTCTTGAACCCACGCCACACTTGAAATGACCTTTATGGAAAATGGTCTTTGAAGACAATCATGGAGAGATCGTCATATAGATTAATACCGTTTTTACTAGATACTCAATCCAATTCGGGGTTGTCCTGCACAAAGATTTGCCCTCTTTTACAATGTGCCAGGCTTCAGCAATAAAACAACTTTCAGATAGATCAATTAAAAGAAATCGTCCATGTAAATCGTAACTGTAGTCGTTGAATCTGTATGGCTCTTTTTATGAAATACTCGCCCCTGGGCCCCCTTTAATTATCTGAAAGACGTCTCCTTGTATACTCATAGGAGAGTTCTAATATGGTTCTCACTGTACAAACAATGATTTCATTTCTAAGGACAAAAGACCTTTCAGACTGTCTCATTAGAAATCCTAACCCACATCACCCTTGCGCTCCCTCTATTGTCTCCAAATAAGCGGATGACTTTGAAAGAGATATCCCAATAGACAAATTTTCTTCTCTTTTTAAAAGGCAATTATTGAAGCTGGACCAGAACTTGAACCCAGGACCTTCCGATTACCGGTGTACCTTAACGAAAGAAGGAAGCTAGCTTCTAAACTACTTGGGAGGTGTTTTTGAAACTAAGAATGATAAAATAATTGATCTCATCGTGGTCTTTGTTGCATTCTCGTTAACTAAATTGATCTGTCTTTATAAAAGACAGTCTCACAAGACGATCAGTGACAATATCTTTATTTTAACCTTTTTTTAAAAAGTCATAAGTTTGACCTTTTCGTGGGTCCAATGCTTAGTGAGCTCGAAAACGCTTTCCACCATGAAAGGGGAAAAGTAACCAGTAACAACTGCAAAATATATCCTGGAATTATGCAGACAACATCTAAAAAGCGGACTGACACTCTGATTGCTGTCACTGTCGCCTGAGGTTAGTCCTAATCGTAATAATTCAGCCAGTATCGTTCTTAGTTTTAAAAACACCTCCCTGTTATAGAACTGTTTCAAATACTATGGCAAGCATGTAATGACCACACATATATATTAACGAACTCGGTATGATGGATTCTGTCATGTAAATGTTTTATGAATAATGTCAGGCATATACCGAGATACTGGTCTCACATTAAACCCACCATGCTGTATTTGCAAAAATATCATTCAACGAGACTATCAAATTCGCAATCTAAGTAAGTACATTGCTCGTCCATGCGAATGTTTGAGATATAAATATAAAGTGAACAAAGCATTGACCATGTCCTTTTAGCTCCTATACTCTCGTAGTCCTAGTCCTAGCTTCATTCGGGGTCGGTACCAAAGGCAGGTTCTCAACTGGCCAGGGACATCTGCAAGGGGCAACTGACCATGGTCAGGTATGAAAGGCCAGGTCAGTTGTCTCAACTATCGAGTTTTCTCACCCGGGGCAGTTTTCGCAAATGTATCTCACAAAAGAACCAAGCATCAGAAGGTTATGGTGTTGGTAAATATATATATATATATATATACATATATATATATATATATATATATATATATATATATATATATATATATATATATATATATATGCACGTCATACATAGAAATCCTAGTATCAAATATCTTCTAAGTTATACAATCTAAAAAATAAGACTGCATCATTCGACTACATGTTAGAATGTTTTTTCCAGTCTGAAATGATTGATTTGATACACTCATGTTCATATAAAATCATATCTTCCCGTGTCTATTTTACCCGACTCTGAGATTTCATAATTTGTCATTGATTATTTTACACGTGAGACACATTTTTTCATTTCTGAATGATGGTTGAATGGCCAGATGTCCCTCTTGCCTGTTGAGTTTTCTGACATAGTGCCTGATGACATGAGAACCTGGTCAGATGTCTCAACTACCTGCCAACTCTTTTGACATAGTGTCTGGTGAGTTGAGAACCTGGTCAGTTGTCTCATTTACCTGTAGAGTCATCTGACATAGCACCTGGCTAGTTGAAAACTTGGCCAGTTGTCCAAAATTCTTTCGTTCCCAGTATATCAAACAACCCCCTACAGGCCTCTATGAGTGGGAATACCAGAAGGTATATTCAACAATTGCTCTTGTTATGCGACCGAAACGATAAAATCATGGTCATGAATAACTTTCTATAAGTCTAGAGCAATTCAATACTAGCAAGAGACATTCACAAACCTGCTAACATTCATTCTTAATGCTTGTCCAACAGAAATGGATTAGAGACAGGGGTAATTAGAGTAATTCAGTCACTTTGCTGTTTGGCTGCCCTGACCCCAGCTGGCTGCCTGCAGTAGTTGCCAACACTTAGACATGTATTGATAGTCCTTGTCTTACCCAAACAACCCCATCTCAATCTCAATGAAATACCTGGAAGTTTTTTTTAAGCAAACATTGATTTAATTCGTTTTCATATAAATGAAGTTTTAGAATAGTTAGCTATTTATTTCTGCTGGCTGAACATTTATCATCGATTCGTCTGGTAGATTTCAAGAAAATATCTAAAGCTTTGCAACCCATTTCCTCTTTATCATAATTAAGGTGTCGGTGTACGTGACTAAATCGATGCAACGGAATCGTTGAATAGCATCCGTGCACAAGCCTGGCCCCCAGTGGTGTAAGTGTGTCTGGTGCAATTAGTACTGCCGTTTTGACCCTCGCCTGACATTTATTAGATTTTATGGACTTCTGACGATCCCGTCTCTTCAGCAGAGCCGGGCCTTTAGTTACATGCTGCTGTATGTATGTATTACTATATACCTATAGATGAACACTTCTTAGTTAGATGCCGCTGCTGACCAAAGCTGACGTTTCCATACCAAAGTTGACCATGTCACGCAATCTAGATCGATCAGATTGAAGCTTAGATGTGGGAAGAAAACACACAAGTTGAAGTTAATCAGTAGGGGTAGACATTGCTATCCCACAGATCGGAGGTTATTTTTTTCATTGATATTTGAAGGTATGTAGTAATGGATATCAAAATTACTAGGTAAAGATGACTTAACTCCTCCTTGGTCTCGTTAAGTAGGGTTTTCTTTTTAGATTATTACCTTGACATTCATTCACCCGGGAACATCCTTCTAGTGTCTGTATACCTCATAGAATATAGCCGAAAGGTTCCCTATATTGAGCCGAATACAGCATTAGTGGCCATGGTCATTTAGTCAAACCATTAGACAGAGAGACAGAGTAGAGACCAATCCTTCTGATATCCACCTCAGCCCATTAGCTTTTAAACTCTGCGAAGAGAACTCTCACAAAAGACAGTAGTTAATGCTCCGACCCTACAGCTTAATGGAGATGCTTATGTTGCAATGGTTTTTTCTTTTTTATATTCAGCAAGATTCTTCCGGTCAAAGAAAGTTCTTCTATGAATTATGGGACACCATGCGATTAGGACACCTTTATACCATATTTGTTTTGTGATTCGGTACAAGGTGATAAATCATAGATGGCGTATGCGTAGAATTAGTAGGACGAAATGGCTGTTTAAATCCATTACAGGACACACTTAATCTATGCAAAACTTTAGCACACAAACATGAACTAATATATATTGGATTTAGTGATTAATTTAACTATTCATTACTGCATATTTAAAGGCTTTCTTGATTGGTAGTAACTGGATTTCATATGAAGGTCTGACCACATCACACGCCCATAAACTCGCGTCATGTTAATCCGTCAAACCTTGCCACTTATCTTAGATTTGAAAAATTCCCAACTGGTTAACAAATGAGAACGACATATCATATCAGATATCAATTTATGTACATTATTTTATACGCCAGAAACTTACATCTACTGGATCTACATTAATAAGTGTTATCAATGATGTCATATGTAAATATAAGCAGCGATGGACAACTTGATACAAAGGAGAAGCGCCCCTCGTATGTATTAATATGTATGTCTGGTTTCGATCGACAATTCTAGTTATAAGCCCGTTTCCATTGGCCGACTATTTGGCACCGATCTGCAGTCGGGAAGCACCAATAGATGTTTTGGGGACACTGACGCCAGATCGGGGAATGCTCACAGATTAATTTTTCATAGATTATGCAACAATGCCAATCAAATCACTATGTGCCCAGAAAATACAGTAGAAACAGTGCATATATACAGTTCACCCTCACCGATAAACCGATATCAGTCGGTGGCACCACCGAGAGACTTTTAGAGCTCTATTTTACAGTTTAACTTTTAACCTGTTACAGTTTAACGAGACAAATCATTTACCAAATGAAGCTCAAAATATGTTTGAATGTTTATGAAGAGCGATATTTTGTGTGTGACATTTTTGTAATTTCGGTTTAATATTTAATTTTTCAATCAAATTTGTTTTTTATATCAGACCCTGCCCACAAATGAATTCAAGCCATCTTGGAATAGTAAATTGCGTCAAATCATCTTCATAATCTCTAGGAGATGCCAAATTGTGCAATCCGATATAATCAGACGATATGTAACCGTTACTCGTATGGCGTTTACACTAGACAATTTCTAGCCATTTACGACTGAAAGTCGGCAGGTGGTACAGAATTCAATAATCGTCGCAGATAATCGTCCAGTGAAAACGCCGGATATTCTGTCCTGATACGTTAGATGTAGAATGAATCACTGGAAACAAGAAGATATGATAATACTGCAGTAAGCAACTGAAAGCACTAGATATTTAGTACATCTATGTTTTTACCCTCTAGGTCTGACCAATTTCCTGTTTGTGCTCCGACATGTAGTGAGTATGTGACGGGCAAGCTTATTTGTAATGCTGGGTGCCCCTGCCTGGATGTAATGCAATAGCCCGACATATAACAGTAATGGCCCGTCCATGTTTGTCAATCCTGTCGGTAGGCGTGTGGGATTTCCACCGCTAGGCTGCCCGTGGAACTCTTTCAAAATGTCCGCGGCTTTACACATTAACTGGTGGTCGCTCAGCTCACATTCCCTGCCTTTCGGACCAGCAATGCAGGGATAAACTAAAAGCGGGTATTTCTCAATGTGGAGGCGGCATACCCAATGGTTTCCTATTTAGTAATCTGGGCAGGGAGGGTGCGGTAAGGATGGATATGGGATTGATAGAGGTGGCCGGTTTGAATACGGGCTGGCCGTGGCATGCCTGTACGGCTAATGTGGCGTTTCCAACTGCCGACGAAAACCCCGCCGATTATGTGCATCCTGTACAAAAATCAATCGGTGGTCTGTACTAATGTGTGTTCCATGTGTAGCGATTATTCAATTAGTCCGTTTCCAGACCGCACCGCCTAAGGCTTAGGCCCGGCGTCCACCTACTACGAAAGAAATTTATACCTACCAATATGGGTCCGATACAAAAAGTCAATATCGGAGACATATCGGGAAGGTGCAAAATCGTAGACATTTGTCTAGACCTGCCAATCCACCACGCATTGTATGGGGTTTTATCGTAGATCATATCGGAACAATATCGTAGTAGGTGGACGCCTAGTTTAACTCTTTAATAAGGCCCGGCACCCACCTACTACGATAGAGATATAGACCTCCCGATATGGCTCCAGTACAAAAAGTCAAAATCGTAGATACCCTACGATACAGGTTTTTCATCGGCACCAAGTCGTACACGCCCTTTTACAATG
Organism: Alentia gelatinosa; assembly: GCA_950022655.1. NCBI lineage: Eukaryota > Metazoa > Annelida > Polychaeta > Phyllodocida > Polynoidae > Alentia > Alentia gelatinosa. Next base: position 48,026,634 of record OX465586.1, read on the forward strand.
GAGTCTAATCGCAGAAACGTGGTCAACTGCCCCGATATTAGGTTACCTTCCAACGCGATTTTGACTTCATATGGGGAGGTGCATCGTAGACCATATCGGAGCCATATTGTAGTAGGTGGACGCCAGGCCTTATGGTCCGTAAGGGTCTAACATAGCAAGGCTTCAATTTGCCTGTTCTCTCTGCCTGATGGGAGAAAGGAATGTTGTGATTGGCTGTTCTAATTTTAGCGCCAACTCAAGCCATTTGTTACTGGCAAATCAGTCAGGGTAGCTTAGCACCAGCGGAGGCAGGAATTCCAGACTCAAAATGGCAGCGCCTTACAGTCTTAGTTTGAGCCTGTGTGCGTTGGCCCTGGCGACAACAGACTGTATTATAGTCTATTATTCAGTATGTATCGGGTCTGACCAGCCTGAAGCTTTATGTGGCGTTTCCAACTTCCAATAATGACCACCGGTTATAGCATTTTGCACCGCTGACTGATTATGTAACACATTTAGTGCAATAATCGTCAGGTAGAAATGGACAACGATCATTCTCTCATGCCTTAGACAATATGGCACCACTGACCGACTTCTTCTCCCACCGTTGTTCACCTTACATGTTTCTGCTGATTCTGTCATGTATTTGCAAAACTGTCCACCCCTGGGGTATGGCACAGGAAGCAAGCGGTACAGGAAATCAGTTTTTCCCCAGAGCGAGGGGGATACAATGAAAAGGAAGTTAGAAAAACTTCAGCCTTCAAAAAAGATTTGAGGTTCAGGTTGGTAGAAGTGACCCAGATACACTGTAAAAAAATCAGTAAAATATACAAGATACTACCGTAAATGTGGACGGTATTTCCCTGGCACCCAAGTTGCCAGGTAAATACTGTAAAATTCACGGGGAATTTCTTTTACAGTTTAGGTGAGTGAAGGACCCTAGGTGAGTTACTGGAATAACATCCAGCTGCTCGGTGTAGTTATCCCACCCATGAACCTTTAAATCGTCTGAATGTTATAAAGATATAAAAATCAGATAAGGAGCGAAAATACCTTAATCTGGGATGCCTGATTTTTAAGTCGAAGGATATGGCACTTGTGACAGAGCATGACCAGATTCGGTATACCCATATCTACCCTGCAAACACTATGTATTATAGAAAACTCTGAGATGTGTTTGCTAACACTTGTTATTGTCGATAAAGCCATGTTGCCCGGCATCCGCTAGAAGGTGGAGAGGCCAATCTATCGGACCATCATTCTTCTGCTGCTGGGTGACACAGATTCTCCATATTACTCTGGATACGACATCTGTGGCCTATTTCACAGCCATATATTAGTCGTCAATCATTTCCCCCAAGGATGACATGTCTTGGCTTTGAGAGAATGTAATGCAGCATGTACAAGACACTACAATGCCAAGTGATGACAAGAAACCATGGTAATACCTGTTGGATAAGACCTATGAGGATTTCCTCACGTCATAAATGTGCCAATAAAAAGGAATGCGTGGGGCGATGGTACCACTTGAAGGCTGAGCAATATGTCTCGGGAAATCTTCTTTAACATTAGATTTGGACAGGTCTTTTGACTAGAGTCTATATTTTTTCTTAGTGGACATATGACTGGAGAATATGTATTGCTGTCTTATATTACTTGTTTGTTTGTTTAATTTAAGATGTTTGATGAAGTACATCAGTATGCTCATGATGAGGAGGATGATACCTTAGCAAATCTATATATCAAATTGTTTTGATCTCGATGTAGAAGTTTCAATCAGAAATGTGACTGACTGTTCTCACATGTATTTGAAAAACTCAACACTGTTAGATACAATGAACTAGATTAAAAAACAATTAATGTAACAAAATGATCCGTAACCAAGGGTTTGACATCATGGAATTTATATTATCGGAGAGACCATCGGCCCCCTATAGTACACACACACCTACACACACACACACCTACACACACACACACCTACACACACACACACACCTACACACACACACACACACACACACACACACACACACACACACACACACACACACACACACACACACACACACACACACACACACACACACACACACACACATACACCTACACACATACATGTGTATACATGTAAATATAGACATACACACCGAGGAATATTCCTTAGCCCTGATAGAATGGCATGTTGTGGTCCTACTGCCATCAGCTCTGCAGTAATCAGTCTGGTCTTTGACCTTTCATTTTGACAGTAATGGCATTGAACCCTCTGGCAATCGTTGACAACTAAACGATCGAATAACTACCTCTGTCTCCTATTAAGTCACAATTTCCAGATGCGTGCAATCATCAACGTGTCATATATATTTTAGTATTCAATGAGATTGCATATGATTTCGAGTGAATGGATCGAGGGCATTTACACGAGACAGTTATTGGCCACGATTCTTGATTTTCGCACCACTAAGCGGACCTTAAGCATTAATAATAATATAACGTCAAGCTTAAACAGCAAAATTTGGATCAATACGATAACACATTGGGAAGTATTGAACTGAGCAGCTATCATTCCTATCCCAACAAAATTGTAGTAGATATCTAAGACCTATTTGTTGTAATATGCAAATAATTGGAAATTGTCGGAAACAAGGTTGCTCCGACTGTATAACTTCTGATTGAATAAACAGGTCTTGTTCTAAAAACGTAAGGAAAAAAGAAAAATATAATTTTCATGTTAGATACCACGTGTTCAGTTAGACCAACCTGACCAAAGGTCGTCCATTACTGTTGAATGTGGTTTACCTAGATCGTACTTTGGTGTCGTTGGCATAAAGAAAATGGTCTCGATGCACGACCCTAGATTATTTAACCGGTCCAGAATCTGTGTTGATCTTCCCTCTCGGGTATGACCCAGTTTACATCTACCAATTTTCACCACTTACTTTAGAATCCGGCACCGCCATCCAAGGAAAATGCATGATAAAGTTCTGGGAAGAGAATTTTCGGTAGGTGTTGCTCCAATAGAAACTATCGGTACCGATAGATATTGACACTGCAAGTTGTTGAGGCCTTTACACCTGACGACTGAGTATACATTTCATCTGCCCCAAAGAGTATTATTTTGATTAATGTGCATTCCATCAACAATTAATTCAACCTGGATTGCCTTCTTCGGTGGCCTAAAACATGGGACAGTCGCGTCAGATTACGCAATTCTGGGGAGAAAGTCATTGAGCTACTGCTGCATTTTTCTGTTTACACACACCAAAATTCCATCGGGAATGTGTAACGAGCGGTCCACGGATTGAAATTCTATAATCGGTGGTCAAAGTCCATCGGTGTAAACTGGGCCTTAGTAAACTGGGCCTTAGTTTGCCACATCAATATCAACCGTCGGTGGAGCCAGACCGTAAATTGGGCATCCGATATGTACGTGGCTTCTCTGACGCTGTCGCTTCCACTTCTAGAAGAGAGACAGACGCTACAGTGGTCGTTCTTTTGCCAGTAAATTGCGTATCCATTGAAAATTTCGCTGTGCACAATTTCCCCACCAGAAAACTGGAAATACGTCCTTGTAGATTTAGCCCTATACTTCCCCATCACGTCATCACTGGTACCGGGATAACACGATTACCACAGAGTGGTAGCGCCTGTTCAATCAGTAACTAGTCCCAGTAACTGAGTCTCCTAACAGAGTTTTCCTATACCTCCACCTATGGATAGGTTACGTGGTTGTGTTTGGAGAGTGGTCCCGACCGGAAGCAGACGACTTTTGGTGTCAGCCGCCATAATTCAGAAAGGACCACCGCGTTCTGGATCTTATCAGACTATTGCTACCTCACAACAGTATCATCGCCGGAATCTCAGAGGCCTGGAGATGATATCTACATCCCTACCAGGTTTTTTTTGTAATTATCACACTCTTTTGGCTACGAGCAAGAGGTGTCATTATATAGAAATCCTCAGGCTAATTGTAACTGAACGTCTCAATAAAGAAATTTTTACAAAAAAAAGTAGTTGTAATATCGCTGTGCTATGTGATAAATACCTGTAGCGGCCAAGCCCATGGTGGCCGACTTTGCGAGACATTTTGCGTTAGTTAGGGTTTGACTATTATCGCTTGCAAATTCACTTGTATAATGCGAGTGAGAGAACCATCCAATGAGCGAGGATGTTTCTAGAATGAGGGCTGGACATTATTGTAAACAATTATTGCCCACATGTTCGCTCGCTTGCCCATATGTATTGCCCATACTTTTCCAACTGAAAAACACCCCCAGGCTTGCCTGATGGACCCTCAACATACAGAAACATTTGCTAATGAGTAGTTTAAATATGCTGGTAAAAAAACAAAATTAATAAACCTTTAAAAACTTTCTTTTTGCATCAAGTAATGTAGTGTTTTGACCTGCCGATCATGATCATGGATTATGACATTTAACACTACCGACCGATTAAGTTCCACTTTTGATGCAATGATCATCAGGTGCCAACAAATAGGTCAACGATTTCTTTCATCCATATTATGCAATATAGCCCCACCGACTGTCACCAACAAAATGTCTGTAGACGTGTTGAATTAATCGGTGGCTCAATGAAATTGGGTGTCAAAATTCAGTCGGCAACTACCACAACTTTCATTAAAAATGCGTTAATTTTATTTATTATGCGCAGCGATAATATCTCGAGCAGAACACCTGAGTGTTATGAGTGCATATAATCGGTGGCTGTTTCGTCGGCAAGTGGAAACTGAGAACGTTATTGAAAATCGGTAAGTGGAAACGCCGCATAATCAAATTTTTCAACCGGTTCTAGAGTCCTGGTAATTGTATCCTCCGTGTTACTGGATTTCAATATTAAGTACGTTCTAGAGGATCCCGTTACTTCATCCAATCTTTATTGGTAAATCATACGGCTGATATAGAATTTGATATAAGCAAGATCCATCATGTGCACCCATCTCTTTTGATACGTAAAGCATTATTAAGTTCACCTATAGATGATTAATACATTGAAATAAGTCAAGGTTCTACTTGTGCTATCTTTCTCAAAATGAAAGCATAATTTTGCATTCTGCCCGCCAACCGCGGTTAATTGAATATTGTAGATGCCATATATTAGGAAAATTGACTATAGGCGTTGTATAGGCCGAAATGTCAATCAATGCGAAATTACCGACTGTCAAGGCAGGAGGGTCGTATTCAAACGTCTGTGAGTTCTGATTACAGATACAAACGCCAGGGACCTGTTTCACTAGTTTCGTGACAAAAGTGTTAGACAGACATGAAAAGCGGCACCAACAGTGCAAGCAAGAATGGACAAAACAAAGTCATGTTTCATAATGCATGTCACATCTATTGTCGCATGTTGTGTCACAATGTCGGTGTTGCGAACAGTGACACTACAGCGCCACTTGTGTTGTTACAAAACTAGTCAACCCCAATCTGTCTGTATGGTGTCACAGACGCTATCTAGATATGTCACGAAACTAGTGAAACAGGTCCCAGGTCTGTTTTCCTTTCATTATACATCATAGTATTTTAACTATAATCGCCATAAAGTTCAATTTCAGAACACAGAGTTCGTCCATCTGGTTCCTATATAGAGACAGGTCACTTATGATATAGCATTCGCATTACGAGTCATAATTTCGTTTATTTTCAATGTATGAGCTGAAAACTAACTTTTTTTTTCATCTTATCTATAAAAATATTTCGTCATTAACTGTGATTCTTATTTATCAATATCGTTTTCATTTTCTAACTTTTCTGTCTTTTTTTTCTTGCAAATACGCATTTGAGCAACACTACACTTGGCATGTCAATCAGCGTGCGCTATGCCAACAGGGCCTTTGCACACTTCAAAACGGGTATTTTGCGCGTCAAAGCGGGCAATTTGCGCTTCAAAGCGGGCATTTTGTGCTTCAACGAGGGCAATTTTTACTCATACAGGTGCATTCATGAATGTACAGTACACTCTTCTGTGTTATAGTTCATACATACAGAGCAGTGGTTAGTAATTGTCTGACTTATCGACACTGACGTATGATATAGTCTGAAGCTCATACCTGTCAAAAGCATGTGAGGTGCAGGACATTGACTTTATTTTACAAATAAAGAAATCTCATATTCTCAACAGAAAAAGTGTGTACTAGACATAGACTTGGATGTATGGAGGTCCGCGGTATTAGATGAAAACCTTACGTGTTGATTACATTTATTTTATCAGTTTGAACATCTTTATACAGGAATATTGATTGAGATACTGTTCACACAAGGAAGTGACTACCGAGTTAATCTGTTAATAATAAGTTTCCATTACGTCTATTCAAATCATGAACCTCATGTGGCCTGTTTCCATTGGCTGAATTTTGGCCTCCAATAAATTCAACGACCCTCACTGACGACATACAGTTGGTGACATCACCGACAGACGTCACGGGTGATGTCAGCCAATGGAAATGAAGTTGTAATCTGTCCAGAAGACCAGTGAATTTGAATAACAGTGGACTTCTGTTGGATCCTTGGCATTGACCACAAGAAAGCCAACTATGCTGAATTAGTCAGCGATGAATATAACAAGTAGTTGTGCAAACTACACAGAAAATTGGGTCATAGCTCAGTCACCGACTTTTTATGTTTTTTTTGTTTTATTTGCAGATTTCTGCACAAAAAAAGTTTAAAAGTTGGCCAGTAGTGAGCGACTAATCCATTCTAAGCCAAAAGCCACAAGTGGAAACAGACCTTATAGTGAGGCCATAAAATTGTGTCCAGAAGGGTTATTTGAGATGATAGGATTGTGTCTTACGAGTTTACAGTTCACAAATTGCGCTGCACCCTGATGTCAACAGGAGGATGCATGGGAGGGGATTGATCATAGCAAAGGGTGCCACTTTATCAGGACTCTTGGCTTGGCTGGGATATTACCCTCACCAGTTTGGGGCTCTGCAGTGGTGGCGAGGTAAATAGGGTTTGTTAGAGATAAGGAACATGGCGTAATCGTGCCAATCCCTACGCCTCATCAGTCTCTGGAGGACGGTGATAGGATCATTCAGTACACTGCTGAGGAGAACATCCACAGACTAATGGGACCTACTGAATAATTTATGCCGACGAAAGTACAGGGTAAAAGGAGACATCGTACAAAGGTTATCGTTTAATGATATTCAAGCTTGTTTACTAAGACAGTTCTAACCGACCGAAGGTCGGAGTACAGAATTTTATTGAATTCTATGAAATAAGATTATGTCGACCTTACTGGACGATCATATTAATATGTAATATGGATATGAATGGTAAGAAATATTACATAATGGTAATTGACATGTATAATAAGGTCAATTAATATAAGTATAAAATATGATATACAATACAGTAGTATGAAAAATACGTAGGTAATTGTATATGAAAATAAAATAGCCAAGAGCCAATATAAGGAGGGGGGGGGTGGGATAAAAGAAAAATATTAAGAATTGTTTAGGGACCTGATCAAGGCATGGTTCACTGCGGAGGCATCAGTGTCTTTGATGTAGGTCCGATGGGCGTTAGACCTCCAGCCCCCATACCGCTGTATGGCGAGTTCCGGCATACCGGCCTGGAATGCCTGCGTCGCGGCAGCCTTCCGGAGGCTGTGGAGTGTGTATGTGGGGGGCTGGCCTGCCCTCTGGAGGAGTGATTTCCATTCCCTCGACAGTGTCCTGGTCGTGAGAATCTCTCCGTTCGCTAGGCTGAGGAACGGAGCCGTAGGGTCGGCCGTAGGTGCGGCCGCGAGCATGGTCCGTATCGCCCGGACGGGGCAGGAGGACGGTTCGGGGGAGGCTCGTATGACCACTGTCTTTTCCTCCCCCGCTCTCTGCATGTTTTTTGCCGCCTTCACCCTGATCGATGCTTGTCCGGGCGTGACGACCACGTCTCGGCGTGACAGGTGTCGCGCCGAGTCGTACTTCGCCGTGGACGGTGGCGCCACCTCGCTTTGCCGCAGCGCGGCAAAGTAGATGATTAGAACCGCGGCCCTCAGACCGACGTGCATCGGGGAGTCGGTGAGGGCCGTGAGGGCCGACCTGAAGACGTCCATCAGGACCGGAGGCTTGACGTTGGGGAGGTACTCCTTGTTTCGTTTCATGGCATCCAGTGCCCGCTTCACCCGGAAATCCTCGGTTGCCGCGACATCGCCGCCCGTCAGCCGGAGGTGCGACCGTACGTGGGACAGCTGGTTCGCGACCGTCGCCGGCGAGGGGGCGTGGCCCGCGACGTACTCTAGGTACGCCGTGGTGAAGGACACTGTGGGTTTCTGGGGGTCGGTCCCCATTCTCCGGCAGAAGGCTAGGTAGGTCGCGACGGCACTCCGCTGGTTCGCGACCGTTCCGGGGGCACGCGCCTCGCACTGCCGCGCAGATGCCCTCGTCTGGAGTGAGCGTAGCGCCGGATCTGCAGGCGAGACGGAGAACGGGGTAGAAAGAGGTGTGAGTACATGGAATGACTTCAACCAGAGAATGATAATTTATGTAATTAACGGCCGTGACAAAGTCCCTCGAGGTCAGGTGAGCACGGCTGAGGGCGTCTGCCACGGTGTTAAGCACCCCCGGCACGTGAGTGTACACGAACTCCACCTGGAGTCTGGCTTGTACTGTCCATGCCTGGCGGGCACACTCGGCGAGGACCGGATTCCTGGCACGCCCCGACCTCAGTGCCTGGACTGTACCCATGTTATCGCAGTACACTTCCACACGAGTCCCTCGGTCGCGATCCGTGAGGAAGGTACACATCGCGTAGACCGTATTGAGGGCCTCGAGCTCGGCGATACAGTCCACGGGGTCCTCGACGGGGCAGACCCTACCGCAATAGTAGTATCTGCCATCCGTGCCCCCTACTCCACTCAGGCACGCGTCCACTATGATGCACTTGGTGGGAGGCCCTCGAGGTATGAGGGCATGGCCGTTCCATCCCTCGGCGAACCGCAGGAACCACTGGAGGTCCTGCCGCATCTCCGAGTTGACGTTGATGTAGTATCCGGCCATGCCCCGGAGGGCCTCGAGCAGCTTGCTGACGAACGGTCGGGCCGGGCGTATACACTTCGCCACGTGGAGGACCCGACCGAGGACCGACTGTAGTTGGCGTTTCGTCAGCGAGCGTTTGGTTGAGACGGCCCTGACGTGTTCTCGCACGTCCCGTAGTTTGTCCCGTGGGATACTGAGGGACATATCCACTGAGTTTATGAGTATCCCTAGCCACGTCACAGCCCGGCTCGGGGGCTGTGCCTTTTCCCTGGCCTCGGGGAGGCCCAGTTCTCTGAAGAGCTCCCGCGCTGTCTCGAAGTCGGCGGCCGCCTTCTCGGCCGTCGGGGAGAGGATTATAAGATCGTCCAGGTACATCGCGGCATCGACCCCCTTGCGGTCAAGTATCTTGACGATGGCATCTGCTACGCACTGCATGTGGTAGGAGGAGGCCCGGGCACCGAACGGCATGGCCGTATCACAGTAGTACCCCTCCCCCCACGCGAAGCAGAGCAGAGGCCAGTCGAGGGGGTCGCACCGGAAGTTCTTATATGCCCGTGCGATGTCGATGGTGGACATATAACTCCCCGGCCCCGAGGCCACCAGGCGGCCGACGAAACCATCCACGGTCGGGAGTCCGTGTTCTCTCTCCTCACCGTAGACAGAGTTTTTGACGATATAGCCGTTAACGCTGGATTCCTTGGGGTACGTCATGTCGGTGATCACTCGCCTATCAGACGTACCCCTCTTTTCCCGTGTCATTAACGGCGACACGTGACACCAAGGCTGAAAGGGCGGGTCCTCGAACGGACCCATAAGGTTTGAATACCCCTTCTCCTTGTCGATGAACCTGGCTATCTGGTCCGGGTACCCTGAAGCACTGGGGTGGTTGGGCACCCCCCGCGTGTCGGTAACCGGCCCGGCGTACCCGAGGGGAAACCCGAATCTAATGAAATCCGTGAGTTCCTCCTTCCCGGGTATAGTCGCGAGGTAGCGGGTCCAGGCTGGTATGTTGAGATCAGTGGGGATCTCGATCCGGGCCCCGAGGGCGTTGGGCATTCCCGTGCGCCGCACCCGGTCGTAGATGTCGGCGTGCGCCGGCGGCCCGGGGGCGGAGAAGTGGGGCCAGAGGGCCCGCCTATGTCCGGCGAACGTGCCGGGGTCGGTCCGTACCCCGGGGGCGGGTATTCCGGTCTCGCAGAATTCCCTAACGGCAGCGAAGTCGATTCGTGGGTTATCGTCGCCGTCCTCCCGGGGCAATTGCCGAGCCAATTGCTCCATATCCCCGCCGTCGCCCCTATACACGGGAGTGTATTCCTGAGGGGGCGGGGTCGTTTGCTTGTGTGCGTCCCCCACGTGCTCGGCACGCGGTGTTGTTGTCACGTGGGGTGTTACGTCACGGGTGGTGCACTCCTTGACCGGGTCGACCTCGCTGAGTGCACTCGTACCGGGAGCGAGGGGTGTTACACGCGCCACACTCACTCGCGGGGCGCGTCCGGTCCGTTTTTTGAAGCCGTTGGGTGTTGTTTCTGCACTCCTGAGAGGTCGGTGGTGCGCATCGTGTGCCCGGCCTGGGGCATCCGGCGTGGGGCAGGTGCAGGTGTTGGTGCAGCACTCTCATACCCGCCACCGTACAACAGCTTCCTGTTGCACGCGTGTATGGAGTGCGTGCACATCCTGCCAACGGAGTCACAAAATGAGCACACGTGCACCCATTTAATTCCGCCATCTTGGTGGCCGTTCCGCTGGCGGCAGCCCCTCTCCGAATTAAATGCCCGGCACGGGAGCTCCCGTCCTCCGGTCTTTCCCGCGTCTTGGCCGTCGTGCGCCGTTGTGGTTGCCGTCATCGCGAGACGGACACACTCGTCCTGTATACGCACGTGGTCGGACCAGTAGATCCTACCGGCCTCGACCTGGTCGAACACGTACTGCGACCAACGCCTCACTGCGGCCCACGGCCGGGTCTGGGCATCTATGGATACCTGGGAGAGGTGGCGATACATGTCCCTCCTGTCCTCCTCCGGGACGGCCCGGTGGTCCTCCATCATTACCAGAAAGGCGCTTACGTACTCCATCGGACCGAGCGTGCCTCTGACCTCGAGCCTCTGGTTCACGGTGAAGAGGCCCTCGCGCTCCACATACATATATGGTTTCGACAGCAATTTAACGGTGTGAAGATCTGAAGTAAACCTACCGGCCGTGCGGTCGTGTCGTAGTCCCTCACGGTCGAGTTCTTTCTGTAGCAGCTCGTCTGGGAGGTATCGGTCGCGAAGCTGACGGGGTGCCGGGAGACGTGATGTTTGGTCGTTTGCCCATTCCCTGGTCCGGTCCTCCGCGACGGTGGCCTCCCTAACGGTCGCCGGCTGCGATGCCCTGGACGGAGATTTAGCCCGTTGTAGACCTTTTATCGCCTCGAGTATCAAGGCGACGTTCCCCTCCAGGGCCGTTATTCTCGACGTCTTGACCGTCGATCCATTTTCCGACACTGAGTCCACGTGGTCGTTCGACGCCTGTGTGGTCCCTCTGGCCGTGGCCTCGGAGCCTGCGGCCGCCTGAGGTTCCTGAGATGTGCTCGCCACGGGCGTATTCCTCGTGTTCGGCATGGTACACTCTCCTCTATCGTTCTATCGCACTTTATCGTAGTATGGTGTGCTGGCCTATACTCGTGGAGTAATAGGCTGCGAGCACGTGGCCAAGAAGACGAAATTAGTGCTTGTAGTACGTGCGTACTGCAGAGCGGGTGGAGAAGAAGTGAGGCCGGGGCCTGGACCGGGCTTTACCACGTGACCTCGTGGTGTGGGTGAGTGCCGCGAGGGGGCAGGAGGGGCGCCCGTGAGGCGCGGTAGAGGGGGACACCGGGGAGGCAATGATTACCCCTGAGCCATGCCCATGGGTTTACAATGTTAAGCCTATGGAGAAAAATACCGGGGTGAGATAATAAAGTTGAACCACACCGTCCATTGGCGTACAATCAAGGGTATTCATGTTTTTTTTATTCAAGTAATATAGTGACAGTGTACAATCGTTCATATCAGAGGCGCTCTTCCATGCACGGGTCCCCCCAAAAAAACAAAGTGAAGGTAATTATAACGAAACAAATACATCATGATAATTTTCTTATATATTACGTTATGTGAGACTATAATGTCCATCCATTAGCTGGTCATTTGACGCTGCTAGTTTCCATGTTCGTAGTTTGTATCAGTCTTACAATGTATACATACAATATAAAGATTCATGGGTCATTGCATATGAACCTAAATCATTCAACAGGCCCCTGGTCACAAGGGGACGACCAACCGTCGGGATCCAAAAATGTTTTTCTAGTATCTTAATTCAGCCTTAATTTGCTTTGGAATATATAAGATCATTCGCTGGTGGCTGTTTCACTTCCTTATTACACAAAGGGCACTACTGTGCTGGGACAATGAACAAACAAAAACTAAGGATACATGAATCATCAGATCGTGGAAAAGCTTAAAATGAGAGTATGAATGTGTGAGTGAAAGTTCAATATCGCCCATGAATTAGTCTCGTCCTGTACTCTGCTTTGTATTATATGTTAAGACTACCACATGGAGGAACTTCTCTCGAAGAAAAATGTTCTATATCTATAAGTATCAGTGAATAATAAAAAGTACAAGAAAAACCTTAAGAATTTCAAATATCGGTTACAGCATTAGTTATTTTTGCATTATCAAGTATAGATTATGAAAAATATAAACAGTAAGTATCTCATCAATCTTAATAGTAAACCTTGTGAAATATCTTTGCTTTAGATTGCATGTTATTTTCAATCAACATTTTTAACATATCATGGATAATGTTCAAGGCGACAAAAATAAGACTAGCGGTCATCGAGAATACAGTGAAACTGATTTCGGTTGAAAGAATCCCAAAGTTATAATTTGCTGAGGATGCTTAAATTTATTTACCTCGGCTAGAGATTCGATAAATGAATTCAAGCATCATCACCGAGTAACATTGGGATTCTGTCTCCTAGGAGAATACGGGAAAAAGAGTCGTTGAAACATCACCTACAGAATGCAAAGCAGTAAGTGAGACAATGTGAAAGCGCCTAGAAATAGTTGGCGAAGGACAAGCGGATTCTACAAAAGCCTCTATAGGAAAGCACCTCTACTACTCAGTGAGAACAATGTGTGAAGCTCACAGACAACGATTCATATCATAACCCTTTTAGCACATAGAGGAGTCCTCAAATTATGCAATCGGAAAAAATATACACTCACTTGGAGTTTAGGCAGGGTTAATTTTCAGACTTTCTCCTTCTCTATATAAGATTCAAATCGATACACATGTAACCAATAATCGGTTGTTAAGTGTAAGACATATACTGAATAAACCTCTTATAAGTCGGTATGTGTAAACAATCTGGCAATTTCACCGATTATGATGACCAATATTTTGTCGGGGAGCACCACCGACCGACTTTTCTCATCCCCGAATTTTATCGGTGCATTTTCCATCGGCAGGTGTAAATTCGGCCTAATGCGAAATGGCATGAACACTGAAATTGTCATGGAATATTCCACACTTCTAGCACTAGCAGTGCATAATTTCACCGGGAAATTCGTCTCTCAGTCCACCAGACTTCAGTTTTCCTCTCAGTTCAAAATAGAATCTAATCAACATCTTCCATCAATTCACAGGATTTTCAAGTATCATAATTGTTTTAATCACCCATCTCAGATTTTCTTGCTTTGGCCACTGACTGCGCCCAATGAGCACTCCGAGTGGCGTGTGTAAAAGAGTCAAAGTCTTCTGATCCAATGAAACTAGCGCTAATAGGCGAAGCCGACTTGACACTAATGGAGAACATCAATCCTGACACCTTCCGAAAACAGGATGAACCACCAGCGTATTTATCAATGATAAAAACCAGTCAGAATTACCAGAGCAGTAGAATTAGTATAATTACTGCAGCTACAAGAGTTTACAGTTCTTCTGTGTTGTGCCGAACCGAACATAATGCCAGACTAAATGTTCACTTTTGAATCAAGTTACAATATTTGTTTAGCCGTATTCTCCACCGGAGATTCCCTCCACTTCGTGTTCTCTGCTGTCAGAAATACACAATCTCTATATTTTTCAAAATGATCAACAGGATTCAGACCAAACATGAATATGCTTCTGATTTGACATTAGCCTGGCCAGGTTTATCTGTTAATCGCCCATTGAGAAGGAGTTACCATACTCGCAAGACTGTCAAGTACGAGTTCCAAATGTTAAGCTTATGGACGTTTTTACCAGGCTAGATGAATGATAAAACTATTGGAACCTATATAGGACTACAAAGAGGTCACAACAATGACATGTACAGCCAATTGTATCCGACATATTTGACATGAGGGGTAACAGATTCTTTGGAGAAATGAGTAAATGAATTTGAACACAATTAAACTGACACTCCAATAAATGAATCATATCGCTACGTCGTCATCATTCTATACGACAGGTAGCTTTTATATTAGGGAGGCGGCCATCTTGCACCTAACGCCAAAAATAACACCAGTTTAGCCTCGTCTGAAAGTTATCAATGCATTTAAACCACTGATAACAGCGGTTGTCCCCCAACTACATTGGTGCTATCTTACAATTTCCTGGTTGATGATGGTGGAACTAGCAATCACTCTGTGCCCTTATCAACATACCTTACTCTGACATGGTATAACTGTGGCATGACTCACACGCAGCAGAATATCTGTTCAGATCCTTCTATTAAGGAGATCACATGATTACATTGCGTGTTTCAAAAGGAACGGTATTGTGTACGGGAAGCTTCTTCTATTGGATGTCCTCATTGAAGTTGGGATTTCGTGTTACAATAGAAATGTGGTCTGACGATATGGAAGATACCTCAGGTAGTGCTTTTTTATATAATGTTTGTATATACCCTATCCCTCTGTCTCAGGCTTCATCAGTATTATCAACCGTGTGGGCATAGTCTACAGCAAACTGTTCACTTGGAAATAAAAGAGCGATCCTTACATAAAAAAGAAAAAAAAGGAGAAATATGGCGGTGAAATAGTGTCCGTGTCGATCCATTTTAGCCACACAAACATATGTAGGTCTGAGTGTTTATTCACTGACCTTTACAGTGGCATGGACAAACAGCTCTTGCCAAGTCTAAAGGACATACTTCCCATGCCGACCGAGCAGACGACTTTTCACTTCCCACCTTCGGGGACGCGTAATTGTCTTGGTCACTGCCTGCGGCGGTATGGAAGGCGTCAGGGAAGCCAACCAGTAACAATATCGTTGTAGGGAATGACCATCAGGAAGCGCTATAGCCCAGCCCCTGTCTCCCTCCCTCTCCCCCTCTCTGTCTCCCTCTCCCTCCCTCTCTCTCCTTCTCTGTGTGTCTCTCTCCCCCTCTCCCTCTCTCTTTCCCTTGGTGTCTCCAGCTTTGAGTGTCTCTCTGTGTCTCACATTCTCTCCCTCTCTCTCTCTCTGTCTGTGTGTTGCTATGTGTATCTGTCTCTGTTTCTCCCTTTCCCTCTTTGTCTCCCATATTCTGTATCTCTGTGTCTCTGTCTCCCTCTCTCTCTCTGTCTGTGTGTGGCTGTGTGTATCTGTATCTGTCTCTGTGTCTCCCTTTCCCTCTTTGTCTCCCATATTCTGTATCTCTGTGTCTCTTAAGCGTGAGATCCACCAAGAACTGCAGAGGCGATGTCCAGCCGGCTTTGGACGACAGCCACATGTGCTATAATCGCCTAGGCTGGCTGTCCGGCCGTCTCGAATTCTCCGTGCTAGTCCACCAAATAGTTATTTCCAGCCGGCCGACGTCCACACGGCGTTCGCGGGGACGGGCCAGCCGAGTTCTCCATTGATTCGATAGGCGGCGCGCATGGTATTTTACGTAGTAATCGAGTTCCTCGATAGGCGGCGCCGCGTGCGGCGATACACTACGACGCTCTGAACCCGCGCAAGCCGCGTATCGAGCGAAGCAGTGTGTCGGCGTGCCGGAATTTGTACGGGAACGGTCAGAAAACATCAAATAACCGCGGAAATACACGTTAAATCGAACAATGAAGATAAATAAAGATAAGGATCGATGTTATGAATGTGTATGGCACGCTTTAGTGCTAGAATTCTGCCGAAAATACCGAAAGTGTCGATGTCCATTCGCGGCTTCGGGTATGACCCGTGTCGGCCGCACAGTGTTGGCGGCGATCCCTCGCTGCGGGGCCCGGCAAATGCATTGACATCGGCCGACCGGCCGCCTTTAAAAAGCTAATGAATCAGTTTTGTGTCGGCTAGCGTCGGCTAGCGTCGGCTAGCGTCGGCTAGGGAGTTTCCAGCCGACTCCACACGGCTGGGTCAGTGGACCAGCAAATAATTTTCATTTTGGGCCGGCCGGCCAGAGGCGACGCCTGGCCGGCTACCACACGGGGGCCACACGGCTACGGACGACGGTGATATGGGAGAGGCGACTAGGGCCGGGTGCGGCCGGCCCTAGCCGATTTGACATTATTTGCTGATCCACCAAAGCGATTATCTCAACCGGCTTGAGCCGACGAGAGGCGGTAGCAGCCGACGTTCACATTCCATCCGCACGGACATCGTCCGGCCCTAACTTTCGCTTGGTGGATCACTGCCTTTAGACTAGCCTCCGTCCCTGTGTCCTACTCCTACTGCTGCCTACCGCCACCGCACGCCCTCCTTACCCCTCCACCTACTCTCCCCTTGGCCTGGCTGAGCCAGTCAGAGGAACCTTACACATTGTAATTTATTGTATTCAGTGAATTTATGTTCATAATCAAAGACTTGAGCAAGTATATGTGTCTCTGTCTCCCTTTCCCTCTCTCCTTGTCCGTCTGTTTCCCCTCCCTCTGTTTCTCTCCCACTTTGCCCTCTCTCCCCTCTCTATCTCAGTCTCCCTTCCTCTCTCCCGCTGTGTGTCTCTCTATCTCTATGTGTATCTTTCTCCCGCTCTGTATCTCTTTGTATCTCTGTCCCTCTGTCCCTCTCTCTCTTTCCAACTCGGTCTCTGTCACAGTAACGAGTATAGAGACTATACTCGTTGCTCACAGTGACCAGGAGGGGAACAGATACGTGCATCCTCCTGGGTCCCCACCTTCACGGTAACTACATCCGGATCATTGCCAGCGATAACACCAGAGGGAGCTAGCCGTCCTACCTCCCATCGATCATCCTCCGGTAAACGTCTTTAAATGGGGACTTAATGAAGCGACCTGCCGGGTTTGATGGGCCGCGGATTTGCCCACACATGTGATATGCCAGTGGGGTACAAGAGGTCTCCCTAACGGAAGTGAATGACCTAATTATGCCGGAGGTGGACACCCTCCGCTTATCCCTTGGGTAACCATGCTACTTTCCCGATAGCTTACTGCAGGCACTGTCGGGAACCATGTCTTTTTAGTGCGGTTTAAGCGCGCTAGAATACGTCGTTATGAATGTATATAGAGAAAGATGAACATTTCCAGGCTGAATATTATGCTGGTGCAGAGGTTAGGTATGGCTTGGAAAAATTACTGCCCGCGCCTATATCTTGGGCAGTATATTTTCCAAGCCTTACCTTGTAACTTTGACTTATTCCCACCGGAACATAGTTTCCCTCTATTCCTATATACCTATGGCTGTACACTCTATGCTTACACCACGCTCTGGGGGGTGGAGTAACTATCTGATACTACCCAAGGTTGGTATACTACCCAAGGTTGCCGTATACTACCCAAGGTTGACATTTAGACCAATCAGATTGTCTCTTATTAAACCACATTTGAAGGTATATAGGAATAGGGAAACCAAGTACCAGTGAAAGGAAGTCAAAGTTACTCGGTAAGGCTTGGAAAAATTACTGCCCGCGGCCAGGGCCTTGGGCAGTAATTTTTCCAAGCCTTACCTCGTAACTTTGACTTCCTTTCACCGGAACATAGTTTCCCTCTAATACTGTATTTTCAAGGTTTACACAGATTTTCTGTGGGAAAATCCGCCGGTCGTGCCCTTGTTAAATATTCTATGCAAAATTAATCTGTGAGCATTCTCTGGAAGTCTCATTTCCCAACGATCTGCCATCTGTATTTAAAAAAATCGGTGGTTCCTGACGGTGTCGAATAATCTGCCAATGAACACGGGCTTGTAGACAGATATAAAGGCCCTTTTGATACATATTTAATTTACTTATCAGGAGCGGTGATCTTTTAAACTCATCTTGATATTCATCTAAGGATCCTGTTTATGGAAACTCGCAAAGAGTTTTGTTAAAAGAAAGCAGAATGAAAAACGTTGATGGCAAATCAGGTCTGTTGAAATGTTTACTCGAAAACAGTGTAATGAAACGAAGCAAAAAAGGAGAGGACTATTCACATGTTATCAGTTTAAGAAAATTGAATTTCTATGAAAAGAAAATAAGAGTTATAGCTAATTTGACTCTTAGAAGAAATTGAAACGAACAGGAAATGACCTATCGTCTGAAGCTAAAACTTTTGTAACTTTGACTTCTAGATGAGAATCCGATAATGCGAAACAAACACAAACAGAATTCTTTAACAATGGAGATTTTCATATTGTATAGCGTTGTCTTAGTACCATGGGGAAATAGAAAATATTACAGGCAATATAATGTATAAGAATTATGCCATAAAGCAAAGTTGAAATCTGCATATATATTCACGCTTTCGAACATAGAGGACTATATTTATCTTCACCAAACAGTATAATTTCCTGGTCACTCATTAACGATCTCTCAGTTACACACCCTGGTCGGGAACTTGAAAATACCCAGGAGTTTGTTTGATAATCTACAAACGATACTACGGTGGGGGAATACGATTTCTGACAGGTGGCACCATCGAATGATTATCGTTTGGGAGTTTATTGTCGTTCCTTGAACAGTGAACGGTCTTTATATTATGCTGTTTTAAGGCATCGGTTCTGGGGAGGAAAACGCCATTTATTAAAAAAAATCCAATTTTATGATCAAATCAACCATATCCTATCATATCGTAGTTGTACAACACTAACCCATATTAAACGATACTTGGCCTAAGGCAATCTTTAGATCATTTTCATTATAATCCCTTCTTTAACTAGGAGCAAATAGTATGTTCATCATTGATGAATAAGCATGCAATTATAAATGAATAACAATTAAAAGGTTTTGGTTACATTCAGTCAATGGATAGTTTTCTGTAACCCACTTGCACACAGTAAACTTACTATTTCTGCAACTGCCTTTGTTGGATCCAAACATATCAAACTCCAATGGGTCTTGAGGTATTTTGGTCTTGTGTGATTGGTCATGGTCAGCTGGGCATGCCTCTAAGACCATGAGACACTGCATCCCTACTCTGTTCTCACTATCACAGTGAATAGCATGCTGATGGTGAAGAAATGGTTTTCTGAAAGCGCACTAGAAGTTCAGTGTGTCAACTCTAACCTCTAGGCGATGTATATAGCTTGCACAAGCACAGTCCCCTGAGCGGTTCACAGCCATTGCCCATTCGCTGCCCTTCTTCATGTGCAGTGTACCAAGCTTCTATAGTACAAATTACAGTATTTTACTCATCTAGTTCTGTGCAGTGTGCCATGCCTCTGTAGTACAGATTGTGGCATTTCAGTTTCTAGTCTTGTGCCATACTTCGTAATTCTGTAGTACAGATTGTGGCATTCACTCCTCTTGTCGTGTGCGATGCTTCCGTGGTACAGATTTCGGCATTCCAGCCCTCTAGTCATGTGCCATGTTTTTGTGGCATTTCTACGGATCGAGGCATTTAATGGACGGCGGAATTTAACGCGTTCAAACAACCTTCTGAAATCTGAGTTTTCAGCAACCCTGGAGCATGCAGAGTGGAGGCAGTCACTGCTGGTGACGTCAATCCGGTTCCCGCGGGAGGGTGGGCTTACAGCTGGAGGAGGCCCAGAGGGGGAGCCAGACGCCTGTATGCTGACTCTCATATGGAGGAACATGTGTGCGGATCTGATCTGAATGCACTGAATATATATCATAATCCCACACCTGCTATATCTCTCCATGGACTTAACATAGGATACGTGTACACAATGCTCTTTTAATTACCATAAATAATAACCAACCGGGTAACACAATGTTCTCCTTTGTTATACATTTCAACAACATGCTTTTTCTGTTTTTGAATTTTGAATTTGAAAAAGATTTGGATTACAAAAACAACTTTTTTTTCAGCTGACAATTTCATTACACTTACATCTTTGGATAGTCGTTGCGAGTATAATTTATAACCAATCTGAGTGTTTCGAATTGACTAATTTGCCATTTATTTGATGACTACGTGAATTGCCTTCAAATCATGAAATAACTATACGATTAAACTCATATCATACTAGTCAGTCCTATCACTCTTTGGTTTCTTCTATATAGAACCTTGGATCCTACACATGTTGCAGTACATCACTGTTCGTACAGCCTCTCGGACGACAGGCCACTGTTTCTATGAATTACGATATTTCCGCTCAATGAAACGACTAGAAATACCATATGTTTGACATGTGATACAGTCTGAAGCGATTATGTTGTTGGGTGTCACGCCAGATTGTCCCAAACAGACACTGATAAGGATCTGCATCGAGACCCGTAAAATACTGAATTATGCCATGAATTCTGGGCCCTGTTTTTTTCAGCCACGACATAATCGGCCAACGATACCCTAAGACATCTCTGCGAATGGAAGACAGTTTGTAAGACACACAATGGTGTGTGTACTATAGACAGTGTCTCAGCGCGGCACGTTCGATCGCTGCTAAAAGTGTCCTTGCCTAAGACAGAATAGACTTGTCTTAGGCTCTACCAAACCTCACTGTGCATATTTAGAGGATTTGCCGTGCTTCCCATAAGAATATAGCAATGAAACTTTAACACGAGTAGGGCATATATATAACCTATAATTGTAACAAATATTAAGAAGATCAGTGTAGTCTTCTGTCAAGGTCACCGCATAAATTAGCGGAGGCTATTGAAATAGGCTCTACATATAAATGCAGGATTCTCATAGTTGGGTCCATTGCTTCTAATTGCAGCTAAACCGTTCATAATACGAGTTGTTCCTGTTTGCGTTTTCTCATATTTCGTCCTCGCGAGACAAGATATGAACAGCTTGTGGAAGATTGAACATCATAAATCTACAAAGTATTCTCCTTCTCCTACACTTTGATAATGTGGGGGTCGTTCCTCCCGCAATACAGAATTATATCCTTTTATTCACGCGGTGTCGCTGAATTTTACGATGTGATAGCGATACAACACTGTCAGTGGCACGTATTGAATGAGGGGAATTTCATTAGTTGTTTAATCAAATACAGATGACACCATAGTTAAAACTGGGCTGACATCTTGTGGTGTGGATCGCTGTTTCCTGAAGGTAGAAGAACAAGGGGAAGAGGGTTGTCGTGTCACCGCCCATCGTTATTGAGACCAAACCAAAATAACCTGAAGTGATGCAATCCGCAGACAATCCGCCATGGTGTGGAGGTTCGTGTTAAAATAATCGTTAAGCGCCGCTTTTTACGCGACGAAGCGGATTATATAAAATAACGACGCGTTCCGCTAATTTTCGGGAGCAAGGTTCAGGCCTTATGGTCGCTATCCTACGAACGGCACATTGTATTGCAAATGTGGAGTAATGGCCCCCAGGTGACCTTAATGAAGGCAATAATATCAAAGTAAATACTTGATAAATGGCGGTATCATAAAAGGTTCAGGTTTTAGCCACTTAAGTCAGAGCAGCTCATAAACATGCCAGTTATTTTAACATATGGTAAGTAAATCATTATGTTGGACTAAGTTTCCTTATGCCATGAGGAGAGCAAAATAAGGTGGCGAGGATGGTTCTTGGAAGTCACGACAGTAACATCTGCCTGAAAAAAGCGCTAATCATTCGAGGAAACAGCTGGAGAGACCAGCTTACTAAGGCCACAGAATTCAGAATGTCAGCCTCTCAAGTTACTTTTTAGGATATGGCCCAGTTTACAACTTCCGGAAAATATCGGGAGAGATAGCATTGGTCAGTGATTTAGGCGTTTACACCTTAAGACAGACTGTAGGTCTAATCTACACCGTGTTTGATTTCGTCAGTGGCCTAAAGAATCTATCAGTGATGCTAGATTCTGCAATTTCGGGCTACACTTACCGATGTTTTATCGGGAATGTGCAATAATCATTCGGCAATGCCATATTCTCTAGTCAAAATCTAGGCATTTAGTACCACCGATCAATTATCTGATACTTTTGTTGCAATAATCGTCAGGTGGAAACAAAAGTGGTCGAAGATTTTTATCTTACGAATTACATAATCTAGCACCACCTACTGACCTTTGAGGCCACCGACGAAATCAAACTAGGTTGAATTAATCGGTAACGGCGACCAATAATTGGTTCACCTACATCACCGCACATTTGAGAACCCCTCTATTTTGCCTATGGGAAGTGTATATATTCGGCTCTTGGTTAGGCAGGGTTAATTTACAGACTTGGCATGTCCTATTCATATTTAACAATCGATGCACATGGAACATATAATCGGTGAGGTTTTCGTCGGCAAGTGGAAGCACCGCATAAGATCGATTTTACATCTACCGATTTTGAGCAGAGATTCAAGAATATAGCACCTCAGACTGATTGTTATGCATTTCAGATCAAATATATGTAAGTGTAAACAGAGGAAATGCTCAACGGTTTCTCAACCCCCCAAATTGCATAATATAGCACCACCAACCGATTTTTAAGGCCTCCAACGATTTCAAAGCGCTTTGAAATCGTCGGAAGAGAATGAGGACAGTCACGTTTGCAAACTCATCTGAATGTAGATCGTCGGTTTGCACATATTACATAATCAATCCTCAGGTGTAAACGTCTCAACCACTTGCAGTGTCACCGATAATGGATTCTTATATTTTATCGGGGAGCACCACCGACCGACTTTTATTTCCCCCAGATTTTCTCGGTGCATTTACCGTCTGCAAATTTAAATTCGGTCTAAGAAACAAAGGCAGACGTGAACGAGGTCGATCTCTTATCGGAATATCATATCTAGTTGTAATTTTGGACATGGGGACCATGGAAGATATGGACAATGATAACCTGTTTCTCATACTAGTGGGCATACTACATAGAGTCAACTTCAAGGCCGATACACACTAGTTTCTATAGCAGATTGATATTGTATTTATTATTAAGCATTACCACATTAAGTGATCGAACGAAAAGATCAAATGGCCAACGATCTTCCCACACACTACTTTGCCCGTTAGGTAATGTTTCAGGGATATCCCTCTCGTAATTTCCGGGAAGAATACGACTATTCATATTTTCCTCGGTAGCGATCTCCAGACTCTATACTTATATAGTGACATGTTCTTATTAGGTGGCTAATAAGGATATTTTTCATACAGAGATTTATTATCTTTTGCTAAGCTGCATAAAATCAATGGAATATCAGTGAATACATAAGAAAGTACATCCTACCTAAGAAAAAGCCCATTATAAAGACAGGCATAGGGGGGCCTATTATCCCTCTCATCTAGTATCATATACCTTTGCAAGGACTTTTATAAAATACTCCCACTACTGGGCATGACATATAAATAATGTTCAGACCCACTGATAATAAGGAAAGAGAATGGCGGTTTCTCGTGATTTTGAGGTATGTAGCTAATAAGGAAACATAGAAAGTGATGCCTTGTCGGCTTTTCGTCCTGTAACTATGGCTCTTCACCTAGGGGTCGGCCCATAATTATGAGTCGAAAGACCACCTTCGGGATCGGCCCATAATTACGAGACGAAAGACCTCAATGCCTCAGATGCCTTTTGTCTTGCTATTGTTCAATTGGAAATGAAGTGACCATCTGTCGGTCCAGTTGGGGGAAGTATTTGGGTACTCTCACTGCAACTCAAGCGAGACCCTCTCAGCTATCTTGTATGTTTTTTTTGTTAAATTGTGTGTACCAAATGGCAAGATTATTTTGATAATTGGGATGGAGCCGTTTATATCCTGACTCAAATGGAATGTACCGTATTCAAAGCGAAAGGTATGGTTAGAGTCATGGTATAAGGTGTTATCTTCATTTTGTATTAGCAGTTTACTTATGATATTTTCAAAGTATCGCCAGATATGGCTAGCTACGTATTTGTTAATCTTTGTATAATTGTGTTTTACCAAATGAAATCTGTTTTATACTAGACAGATAGTACTTGTATTCAACCATTTGCACTGAGTCCGTACACAAACCAGTACAATAGTACTGATTGGACCCAGTCTAAACAAAGAAAATTAAAAAAAAAAAAAAATGAACAAAAAGCCGTAATACTCTGAAGATATAGCGGACGATGTTGTTCAGCGCCCGATGAAACATCACAAGACCTCATTTCAACTTATTGCCTAGCGTCCAGGGGAATTCAGAAAAATATCTCCACAATCGTCAACGGAATCGTTGACTTGTGGTTGCCGAGCCTTGGGTATCTTGAGAATTGTAGAGGAACTGTACACTGATATATCGTCCCTTTGGTACAGAGGGACTCAGCAAACATTTTGAGAGTATGAAGCTGGTCCCTCTTGAGGGAGCCACCAGTCCCCGGAGAGATTCAAACATAATGGGCTTCTGGCTGATAAAGGAAGGGGGGTGTCCATTGGGGATGAAGCAGACATGATAAATCCCTTCGTCAGTCACACCTGAGGCCCCGCGCCCTATGCAGGAATTTCCAGTGTATGTCGTTTGACTATTTATCACAGCATTAATTACACGCTGTATTGACCATCAGGGCGGTTTACATAGAGACTAAAGGGTGTATACTGGAGATTCGTATCTACCGAGGTTAGCCACCGTACGTTATCACATCATCATCCATCGTATAGAAAGTCTCCATTGAGAATTTAGGGGACTCAGTAAACCACGACCCATTATTTAAAAACTGTCTGATACCATAACTATTGTATGCTCAATTCAAAACCATTGTGTACAGAAAACACACACACTTTAATCAGATATATAGTTTATTGTTTCTATGTTCAGTAATATGCCTATGGTTGGAGAACAGTCAAAAATAGTCCAATATTATATACCCTATGATATGTCAATTCCTAGGTTTGATTGGTTCAAAATAATTAATAATGAATTCAACAAACTATGGTTTTGTGGAAAGGCGGCTCTGTAAACCACTCAAGGTTGACTTCATAATACACTCGCTACAACTCGTGTATTCCTACACGTGGTTTACGGCCGACTGTCTAAAAAAGAATCGATTATTGTCTAACTATGAAATGGATCTATTCTAGATATGAGAACTCATGTTTACTTAATTACTGGTCCATTGATTGATACTGAGGCCCAGTTTACACCTACCGATTTTGACCACCGATAATAAAATCTGATACCACCGGTCGATCATTACAAATTCCCGATAAAATATCGACGAGGGTAAAAAAACCAAACATCTAAACCCGCTCAAAAATTTCCCAGCCTCAAATTCCATAATCTGGCACAACCGACCGATTTTTCAGGCCACCGACAATATCAAATTGTTTTGAATTACTTTGTGATGGAATGCGGATTGAAAGAGATACTCCATCGGTGATGATACAATGTAAGAACGCCTCAATGACTAGCAGTGTCACTGGTTCTCGGTACCGATATTTTCTAATTGGATTCTGTTAAGGGAAACAAGCAGCGTGCCGTTGGCGCCGGACCTCCACCGATATGTTCTTGGCGAACAAGACCAACCCACGCTACCCTTCCCGATATTTCATTGGTGCATTCTCCGTCTGCAGGTGTACACTGGGCCTTGTTCTAAGGTCTGCTGTTGAGTGGAAGCATCCATATTCTCCAGTGTTTCCTGGGGACTCGAACAAATTCAGATATATTTGGCCCCTTTAACCCTTCGATTTCGACATCTTATACAATTTGAATTACCCAATATGTGACTTTGCAATTACATGTATTAGCACCAACGATTATTTCAAAGCGGGTTTAAATAACCATGGAGGGACACCTGGGGGTTGTTTCATAATCTAGGATCGTACATGAAGAACCTTTTCTGTACCTTGTACAAGGGTTATCGTCTAATAATATGCAAGTCTGTTGGCTAAGACAATATTGGCCGTCCATAAGGTCGTCCATAAATGTTGAATGAAATTGACCCGCATTGTTCCTGGGTCTCTATGGCGTAAAGAAAAGGGTCTACATGTACGATCCTGGGTTATGAAACGGGCCCCAGGAGTATTTAAAACATTTGTCGTCCGGTATAAAAGCTATAGGCCAATGATAATTGGTTCAGAAATTTCTTCGGGGAGCAGTAACTTTTCTCATCCCGATGAAGCATCAGTGCGATAGAGTGTCTTATCTTAAACAGATACTACCAGTACGTTTGAAAAAACGCGGCGTATCTGTTGTGAGTCGGTCTCCCACCGCTTTTTTCCAACCACGGATTCTCACGTACAAACAAACATAACAAAAAATTACGAACATAGATACTACCAGTACCTTTGGTAACCCCCAGGAAATCTCGATCTGCATCTAACTCAGTTTTCTTCGTCATATCTCTTCTAGCCCTAAAGCGTTAAACAATTCCTGAGAGCGTATGTTTTATTCACCGGTCTGTGCCTTGAAAACAAAACAGAAATTCAGTCTTTTTTAAGAGATATTTATGGTATTGATAAATGGTTTAGTCCTGCTTCCAGCACATGGTTAGACCTTATTTAGCAGGTACAGCTAATGATAAATGGGCGTGCTAATAAAGTGTCATAAAACATGCGATTGGGGTGTGATACTGGGAATTTATTACACCAGTTCTCACATCTAGTATGGCCATAGATATCCCCTGTGACAACGCTTCGTTTAGCCCGCTTACCCGTACAGAAAAAAACGTTGTGCATGTCATGTATAATGATGGGCTGTATCTCAGTATGACAGGTCTGAGATTAACTACTACATGTCAGATTGTGGGTAATAGATCATTGTTCTCGTCTAAATACACCATCCCCGCTGAGCCATAAGAGAACAGGATGTGAGACGAAGCTGGGCCCCGTTGAATAAAAAAGAAATGAACGATAAAAAAAGTATCTTACAAGTCTCGTTGGTGCCAAGGCGTAGCATAAAAAACTATCATGGAGGCAGACGAGCATTTGACGAGACGATAAAATGAAAGGTTGTGCGTGGTGTTGAATAAAAAATCGTTCATTTTTTAAATGTCGTGTATTTATCGTTCAAGTCTCCTTGCGGACGACCACGATTTCAGTATCGTAGCCGATGTCAAACTACTTTTTCATGCACTAAATCCATTCCAAATTAAAAGATATTTTCAACAGAGATTTCCATTCATATGTGATACATGTATACCGAATTTCAACATTTATTTACGATTGAATAATTTTTGTGAAATGTTTGAAAATTACTGTAAAAAAAGTTTGCCTTGCCTAACCTCTTTGCCCACAGAATTATACATGTTTTGTTGTCCCCGTGGATATAGGTCAATTATACGATCATTCTACGATAATTCAACGATATTAGGCACGGACGATAGTGCTCACATAGACGACCAGTTTTATGCTACACTGAAAATTGTCGTGTATACCTCGTCCATACTTTAATATGTCTTACCGCCCAGCCTCACGGACGATACTCTTTTATTCAACGGGGCCCAGGTAGATTCTAGTCCGAAAGACTCACTGCCTTACACTCAGTCAGAGAGCATCCTATCCTTTTCAAGCAGAAAGAAAACAGACTCCCTTGGTGATTGATATTCCTATCAATGTCAGTGGACATTCATGTACTTTTACCTTCAAAGTTAGAGGTAAAAGTTTCTCTCCCCCAAAATTGTGTAATCTGGCACTACCGACCTATTTTTGACGAAATCAACACAGGTTGAATTAATCAGTGAGGAAATACAAACCGAGAGAAATACTCTGAAATCGAATGCATAATCAATCGTTAGGTGTCTCACTAACTTGCAGTGTCACCGATTATCAGTACCGATATTTTGACGGGGACCCAATGTCCTAGCATGCACATAGAAAGTATTGCATGTCAATAACTCAGAGCATACGGCCGCTTGTGTCTGAAAGCAATCAGTATAGTGGATTTATCATATCATATGTAAGGCAGGTGACTGAGATTTTTTTTATTTAACTGTGATTTCATCGCCACTAGAATTTGCCTGTTCTTCATGTTACACACTTTGTCCTGTCTATGAGATGTGGGTTAAACGACCGTCGGAAGCATCTCCCCCGGCGGTGAAGTCCTGTGAGTGATGGCCGCTTTTTGGTGGCTTTTTACGCCTCAAACTGTCGCCGCTTGAGGTGCTCGTTTCAGTGGACACTTGATAATTGCCGTCTGCTGCCAAGGAGGAAGCTTTTGAAAGGCTTTTAGTCGTCACTGGATGCTACAACGGTTGAGGATCAAGGTCTGGCTCCACTATTCTGGTGCTCGCACAGTGGTAGTCTGGCAGGGAAATCTGATCTTTTCATTATTATGTCTTACACCTGATAACAGCTTACAGGTGATATGCGCATCAATATCTAAGAGAATCGAGAAGATATATAGAAGAAATAAAAGCTTATCCCGGCGTTTACAGTAGACAATTATAGGCGACAGCTATGAAGACTGATTACGACAGATTTCGCAATTTGGCACCACCTGGCGATTATGCAGACGATTTGACGCCGACAATTATTTCAAGGATGCTTGAATTAATTATTTAGGCATTTGGTGGCTCTGTATAACTCAGTGGTCATACATTTTTATAAAAGATTTTCTAGGGTAAATGCTTGAGCAAGTTCTTAGATCGATGAATTTGCAGCCAAAATTTCGTAATCGAGCACCCCCTGAAGACAATATATGATGTCTGACTGGTTTGCCTTGTCAGTATAATGTGACTGGTGGAGTGTTGTGTCAATAGTCTGTGACACAGCCCTTCAGTGAGGCAGCACTTTAAAACGAACATAGGGTCCAACTGCTACAAGCAGACCAAAGTTGAGTTATTATACCTTCGTTTCTCCAGAACCAGAAAGGTCAACCAATGCATCGGTTCCAAACTGATGTAGCTAGCCTAACGAGATGTGAAACTAGGCAAACAAACAAAACAAAAAACAATACTATATAAATACCAGTGGATTCAATATGCACAGTATCGATTCACTGTATAGCCTAGATATATCATGGCTATGATCTACAGTTGTGACGTTTTTAGTCGTCTAATGTAAACATCGGGTAAAGACTAACCCTACCTAAAGCACTACTGAATGATGTATTTCCCATAACAAAATGTTAGGGTTGCTCTCTATGAAAAATAGTTGGGAAAAAGATCGTTGTCAGGGATGTAATGGCCCTAATTATTATGGAAAGTAGAGGTGCTTATCGACGGCATATACCTGCATATCTGCGTTCTGTTAACCATTTCAAAAACGCTTTGAAAACGTTGGGGCCTCAAAATATGGGCAGCGGTGACAAGTTATGCATTTTCGGGTTGAGAAATCGTTGAGGCAGTTTGGACTGTTGCTGTTCATCGATATTTCCTCAGAGTAATAATCGGTCGACCGTGCCTGATTCTAGAATCAGTAGGTGAAAACTGGGCCTAAGTCGCGAGTGTCGACAGACATTTATATTATGCTTATTGCATTGAAGAAGATCCCGACGACAGTCATATTTACATTGAAGAAAGTTCCCCTTGACATTTCAGAAGGCGTCCTTGCGGCTGGCGAATGCGGCACTAGAATGTAAGAAATGATCATGAGACGACGGTACAAAATCCTACCATGAATAAAAAAGCAAACACGAAATATGATTCCTCAGATCCACAACTTAGGACTCGGAATCAAGCCTCCAGTCTGAAAGTAAAACACGAAGGATATTCTTATCCACTTTATAGAAAAATCCTTTAACACAGATAAGATAAATATAGCTTAAAGACAAGGTCGAGCAGTAATAAGAGAAAACATGGTTACTGAGCCCGTATTTGAGGTAAAACCGTCCCAATGCCAGAGGCTGAGGGACGTAGCTAATGGGACAAAAGGCCAAAAATGGCATCGCTAGGCCTCAGTCACTGTGTCATCTTAGTCTTATATATTCCTAAATATCATGAACAAAATATCATTGTATGTGCTTACAAAGTACACTACCGGCACAGTAGGCCCGAATATTCACTATGGGCTCAGTGCGACCAAACATTTATACTGCACCCCCAGCAGCAGATAGTGCTTCATAGATGTTCGGCCATAGGTATATGGTAACTGAACCTTACTGTATTGTAGAATAATATAACCGAGGAGAATTCATCGATGAGGAAATGCTAAATCGACATTGTTATTGCTAAAGGTTCAGGGGGGATATCCAAATGTTCACATTTTGGTATTGACCTCTAGGGTATATCTCGCCAATAGCTTTCTTTCAGGATATATAGAATCAAATATTGTCTTTCAAATTCACTGTGAGTTTGAATACTGTAGCCAAGAAATTCTTGGGTAGCAATGCAATGCAAAGTGTATGTGACAATGTAATCATATGCAGATAGTTGCAGGCTTCAAAATTATATGTTCAAGACTGTCTTAGATGACAGTCAATTTGGATTTATGCAACAAGGTGCGTATACCTAATCTTTACGAGGTGATAGCTGAGCGAAAACAATAGCAGTGCAGGCTGAGTTGCTAAAATCCAAATCGAATCCCACAGAGGGTTCTTTAGTATTATCATGAAACATCACGAAATTTCATATGATTGTTTATATGGCATGAGTTGTCTTTGCGGAATGATATCACGAAGCGGAGCTGAGTGATATCTGTAGCAGAAGACAATGAATGGCATGTAAACAATTATATGAAATTGAGTGATGTTTAGATTTTATCCTACCCTGTCATATGTTTTTAACTTCATATGTCACCAGTGGCATATAAATATTTTATGGCATAACCGTGGCATACAGTCCCACCATTTTAAGTCTATGGAGATTTATATGTGGGGTAGGATAAATTATCCTATCCCGTCTCCACAATTTTAGTTCAAATGATTAATTGCACAAAAACATTTTATGCTACGCCCCATTGAATACACTCGCTGTTAAGCCTACGGCGTTTTTTTTATATCAGGGGAAGGATAATTGTGCATGTCGCAACTGCTAGGGTGCAGGACTAATTGAGTTAAGCTCCTCTTTACGTATACTCTCCTTGGATAACAAGAAAGACTGAGTTTACAGGAGATCATTTCCTATGCAGGTGACGTAGTATCCTGCAAGTCTGATGACATCTGGTGTTTGTCTTCGTTAAGCAGACTGGTAATAGAGGAACCTCCTCCACCCCAATCTTACCTTCTCTCTACGTGCATCTATGGGGAGAAAATTCTTTCGATAAAGGTAAATTCTTAGAAACAGCTGACGCGAAATGTCAAAGATGATAGGCTCTTAGAGGCATATGTGAAGAGCTTCACTGGAAGTCTTCCATTTAGAGAAATGCGAGGGGTAAAAAGAGTATTTCAGTTGATGACTTTGTCTGGTAGATTTAACAGCTGTTGGCGGTATAGAGAAGGCCCTGTCTAGATCCACTAACGGCAGATGCGCCGACAAAATATCGGGAAGGGTAGAGTCGGTCACTGGTACTATCGGAACTATCGGAACCAATAATCAGCGATAGCGCAAGTGATTGAGGCATTTACACCTGACGACTGATTATATATTTTATCTGGACTAACTGGAGTATTTCTTTAAATCTGCATTCTATCACCGATTTTCTAACTTTATTTTTTCAAATACTCATGACTTGAGTTGCCCAAACACTGCACCTGGCAGATTTGAAATTAGAAGATTCTGGGCCCTGTTTTTCAGTCAAGACATAATCGTCCAACGATACCCTAAGACATCTCCATGATTGGAAGACAATTTGCAAGACACAAAATGGCCGGTGTGCTATAGACAGAGTCTCAGCGTGGCACGTTTGATCGCCGCTAAAAACGTCCCTGCCTAAGACAAGTATAGAATTGTCTCAGGCTCTATCAAACTTCACTGTGTGTATATAGAGGATTTCCCGTGCTTCCCATACGAATCTAGGACTGAAATTTTAACACTATAATCGTTCCAAATATGAAGAAGATGGGCCACACCATTCCGAAGATATCGGCGTTTGTATTTCGTAATAGCAATCGTCTGCTCTGGCGGCCATTGCACCCTCCCACCTGCCAGTGGGCAGTGAATGTCAAGGTCACTGCATAAATTAGGGTCACGTGAGGGTAGGGCTACACTGGCCACCAGAGCAGACGATTGCTATGACAAAATTCAAACGCTGACATCTTCGGGACAGTGTGGCCGATTTTCTTCATATTTGGGACGATTATAGGTTATATGTATACCTTACTCGTGTTAAAATTTCATTGCCTAATTCCTACGGGAAGTGAAGTTGCGCATTCTGTACGACATGTCCATGGATGTCTTAGGTCTAAGACACTTTGGAAGAAATTTTGAACCACGTGACCCTATAGTACACCTGGCTGCAGCCTAAGTATCCTTGAGGGACAATCGTTGGCTGATCCCCAAAGATGTCTTATCTATAGTACACTGACAGCTGTAGGATGTCTTCCATATAGGATGTCGTGACTAAAAAACAGGGCCCTGGATGTCAAGAATTATTAGAAAAAACATAGTCTGGCCATGGACGCCAGAGCAAGGTATACCCCTCTCCCTCAGACTACATAACTTTTATTTCGTGCATCTACCAGTTCTTATTTCCTCATTTTGGCCTTGTTTAGTGTAATACAGTTCTATTTCTTTTGGGGTAGTATCTATTTCCTATAAAACTACTTTTATGATAGTTCGGCTTTTCGTAAGGAAATGGGTCTGCTGTATTGCATTTATCATTCGGGTTATACCGCAATCGTATGATATGAGAAGGATACGCAGGTTAAACCATTCATTTTTGCTCATTTCGAAATGGCTGCTCACCTTGAAATGAAGGGCATCACGAAGCGCCATCAACGCCTGAAAATCCATTTGGTTCCATCACACCATTTGAAATGGGCTTCGCATTGTTTATCAACGTATTTGATTATATTGTTGCTATTGTTATAGCGGTGACAGTAAGTGGAGGATAAGCAAGTTGCGAGCCGGTCAGTCAGACCGCCGAAGGGTGTCCTCCAACCTCTCAGCAGAGAAGTTGCGAGTGTGACCCTGACATTCCATTTGAGTTCAAACGACCAAATACAACTCAGCAATGGTGTATATTGTATTTATTATAGGTTTTGACTACATCAACACTCCGATTAACTAGTTATCAGAAATTAATTCTGGGATAGTAACATTTGGTGGAAAAACCAACTTGGTTAGGAAGAATACATACAACACACTATCAAAGGCCTTACACTCTCCACCTTTGACTTTTGACAGATACCTGTGGCGGTGCTTGGTGATCATCTCCTTCGCCTCTGTTATGGTGCTCATCATCATCTCCGTGAAGAAGCTCCTGGAGCCCACCATCACCACGCAGATCGACATCTCTGTGGAGGAGGCCATCGAGTTCCCGGCCCTCACCATGTGTCCCGACAACCAGTTCAAGCGTTCCTACGTGCGCACGCACCCGGAAGTGATCCGCCTCCTGCAGACGCTCTTCCAGAGTCAGGCTGTGGCTGAGACTGAGGAACTTGCCCGACTCGCCGCTAATGTCTCAATGGAGACGCTCAACGTCACGCGGGTGGCGCTCGAGGCTGCGCACTCGCTACCGGAAGTGATCGCCTACGCGTATAGCCCGCTGCGGAGCATGCGCAAGCCGTTTAACTACCGCTCCTTCTCGCAGGTGATGACGGAGATTGGCGTGTGTTATACGCTCACTGATAGGTGGTTGTTGACTTCGCCCGGGATGCACTCGGGATTAAAGCTCATCGCCGGGATTGACCCCAGTGAGTACTTCGTCGGCGAGATGTCCAGCGGCTCGCAGGCTGTCAGGGTGAGTAACTCTTTTTGTACTAGTACTTTTGTTTCACCTCATTGAAAAAAATTATGCTCAATGAATGATGATATG
Source organism: Alentia gelatinosa (assembly GCA_950022655.1). NCBI lineage: Eukaryota > Metazoa > Annelida > Polychaeta > Phyllodocida > Polynoidae > Alentia > Alentia gelatinosa. The sequence goes on from OX465586.1 coordinate 48,060,603, forward strand.
GGTAAACGAGGCTTATCTGTGTGTGCGTCTGAACCCACCGCTATGCGACCACGAATAGAGAGAAACGGGAAACGGGTCGCTATATTGGTACGTATATTTAGTGGATGCAGGCACACTTTGATAAAGGAATATATGGGTGAACGAGGCTTTTTTTCCAACCACGGAATCCTCAGTCGAATCCATTGGAACGAAAAAATTAGTAAAAGTTCAATGAATGATGATGTCACAAATGTTAGCCAATTCGTCAGTGGTGGTGCTGAGATCAAATCTGAACCGAACTCGATCTATAGATATTGAAAAAGTATTTGTTTGCTATGTTATCTCACTAGGCTTGGCCTTGTGAGATTACTCCACAACCAAAACCCATTGCATATTTTCAATGGCTAGGGATCTTGATGCCGTTGCTTCAGAAAATGTCTTCAGTAGAATATGCTTTGGTTCGAGACCCACTGCAGCCACCTTTCTCCTTGTTTGCCAGTATTGGTAGACTTACTGCTACACCAAGACTATCTATGGAAATGGTTTCATTCAAGCCAGTTCCTTCTTATCATTTCTTTCAAAGCTGTTCATTGACTAACAAGCAATAATCAGTTTTGCACTTGCAGTCCTATACCAAAACACAAAAAGTGTTACCTGTCAATGATAATTTTATTATCTGCTTATTTTAAAAAATGAATGGCCAATTGAAATTCCGAAACCCTTCTGGATAGCGCTTTGGTTTTATGATGGCCTATATGATGTGGTTCGAGCCACCCTTCATCCCCAACAGTGGTAGACCAGTTCTTCTCATACCATATCTATGTGGTGTGGTGTGCAGCGGACCTTCTCCTTCATCGCCAGTGGTGGTAGACTTACTGCTGTAGCAAAGACGAGCCCTTCTCATACCAGGTCTATATGGTGTGGTGTGTAGCAACCTTCTCCTTCATCTGGAAAGGACCTGTAATTGTTGCCCGACCATAAAATCAAACGAACAACAGTTGAGCCTTTCAAAAGGCCTGTAACTACGGGCTAGTTGTACCTATAGCCCAGTTTCTACACCATAATCGCACACCACTCCAGAATTATTACTGTCAGGCGTAAACGGGAAATTCCCTTGATTTTTCTCGCCCATATATCATGCAATGTTGCACCACCTGACCATAAATTCCGTTAACAAATACTTCAAAATTACTGTCTACTGAAGCATTGCAAACTCGATGTGCTATTCCCACTGTGAACCAGAGAAGAGACTATATGTGCCTCTTATACAAGTATAAATTTGCCTTTGACCAAATATAAACGCTCGTACAAGGAACCCAGTGTAAACGACAAATCAAAATGAAATGAATTAAAACTTCGTTTTTTAAACGCAGTCCTATTTATAGGGGCATGATCCTATGGAATGACTTGGATAAAGAAACTCAAGATAGTAGTATAGTAATAAAACGATGTTCCTGTAAACGTAAAAATTTCGATCCGAACTCGGGCCCTAGCACGTTTACAACGAGGTGTTAACACCGAGTTGTAAAAGTGCTAGGGGCCCGAATGAGGATCGAAATTTGTACGTTTACAGCTACAACGTTTTATCTTTACTATATGCCTCCAAAACGTTCATATTACTACCTTATTTCAGTTGTAAGAGCCATTTTCAGTCCTATTTGGGCACAGAACGGTCGACGTGAACCCTAGCTTTCGCTTCGTCCGTGGAATGTGGATGTGACGTTGTCGCATAGCAACATACATAGCAACCTGCATAGCAACACTTGTTGTCAGTTGCAAACCAGCGGGGAACCAGCGGGAAAACGTTGGGAAGAAAACATAGCAGTTGTTCTCTCATTGCACTCCTGTTTTTAAGGTCGTTACCATGTTTATTCAGGTTTTTATTACTGTACTTCGAAGTTTTTCTGTAATTCATTCATGTATTTTTTATTTCACAGTATTTCAATAAGTCTTCTTTATGTACTCTAACGTTAACGTTACCTATGTCGAAGCGATAAACGTCAGCCATTTTTAAATATCCACATCGTAATTATATCCGTTACGACCGTGAAACGAACCCTAACGTTCTGCACGGCTGTGCCGTACATGGTGGACAGCAGCGTGTAGTAATCACGTTAGTTACGGCAGTAGGTATATAGTAAAGGAGTTTTCAAAAAGCGAATTAAAAATCGTTTACTGGTGCCTTGATGTCTGAAGGTCCCTTAAGTGTAGACCTATCGTCGTTATATCCTGACCACTTAACTGTACTATCTCTAGTTCAAATGAGTGACCAATGTTATTCAACTAACTACTCTCCATCTCATCTGCCATCTTATCTCACCGACTTTGTAAATGTATGATGATGGTATTTGTTCATGACGAGAATTGTAAACCACGGTTTGATAAGGCCCGATAAAAATCCGGCTACGCAGACGACGGCTGAAGCTTGTAGATTACTCTTGCTGAATAAAAACAAAAATTCAGTGGCCTTAAAGATCGGCTGGTGTTGCCATAGAACGCAGACGCAATCTGGGGTTGAGACATCGTTGAGCGGGATTAGCTATTTGTTGTTTACACCTACCAATATTTTATCGGGAATACGTGATAATCGGTCGGCCGTGGTAGATTCTGTAATCGAGGGTCAACATCGGTAGGTGTAACCTGGGCCCTAGGCAGAACCTATAACCTCATTGGCAGACTAAAGCGTTCTATTCTGTCGGTCTGTGTGAAATTCCGTCGGTGGTAACTAACCTATGCACAATTAATGGGTAAATATCCTATACAGGTCTCGTTTCCATTTACGAAATGCCAAACATATCGTTCGGTGGTGCCCGACTGCAGATCGGTGGTGAATAATCGGCCGGCCAATGGATAATGGCTTTTGGCCTTCAAGCTATCCCTTCGACAGTATTGATGCTCTCTCTGGGTGTTGTACTCTTGAAAGGGTAAAGAATTTTAGGAGAGAAAAGAAAATCAATAAAGATCATAGATAAAGGAAAGTAGCCCCTCAGGATTCAGAATGCATTTCACTTCCATTTCCACAAAGGCCATTGAGGCGGTCTTTCACCCTTTGAGAATTACCTAGATATCACAGAGACAGACAATTGTCTTCTGCCTACAAATCTATTTTATTGCAGATCCCAAAACATTCCACCAGTATTTTCTGCTATTTGAACACACCTCAGCTTCAGTGAATCCTGACGACTGCCCTGCAGCGTTTGGTGACAAGGAGAAGGGAAAGTTCGTGAACCCTAGACTGAGGGATTGATTCGTGCTCGGACAGAGAGTCTGTCCTTCTAATCTACTCCACCACATCAGTCCACCTGACTTCACTCCTCAGCCCCGCCTCCCGCCCCAGGTTTATTTCCCCGGCGAATCACGATCAATGCCCCCCCCCATCTCTCCAATCCCATTTATCCAACAGGAAAATAAATCTTCTCATTAGGAAAAAGCAGTTCGCGGATCGTCACATCTGTTTTCCTGGCACCTCTGAGTAAGAAAGAATTTGTAAGAGAGTATCCACTGTGTTGCAATAGCAGTTGGGGAGAAAAATAAATCTGGTGTGCTTTCGAGATCATGTTTTAAATCTTCGCCGAAAGACCTTCGTGTGTACATCTTGGTCATTTTGGTCATGTAATGATCATCATAATAACTATATAGAACGATCTGACCAAACCGTGATGAGCATTTAGGTTTGTTTCGAAGCAACCTGGAACTCCTATTTATTAGTTTATAGCCAGTAGACATATAGGTTGTTTTTATATATGCCCAAAATCAATCGAAGATTTTACCGTAATTCAACCTTGTGTTAGTCAAACCGTAGAGGACAGGGTTCCGAATTTTGCAGTACAGAACCCTTTTCTTTACAGTATTGTTACGTTATGTGGTCAAACGGGGTATATATTTGCAGTATATACGTCATGGGTATAAGAAAGGCAAATAACTTTACCTGATAACTTTAATTGAAAAAAACATTTCAAGTCACAGAATTATTTATTCGGGAACCTTTTGAAGATATAAATCGTTTCTATCACAACGAGCATTGTGGTGAAGGCCAAGCTTGGTACAACATTGTCCATGTACAAATACGGCACCAGGCTCAGCAATGATGACAGTATAAAGTGATATTTTAAGTTCGAGATTTAATTATGATACAATATTTAATACGCTTACAGCCATAACATCATTGGTTTAATGTAGTATTCCCTCTTATTTACTTTAGTCCACGTTGAAGTATGATAGAAATTACAGGGACGTTATTTCTTTATAACATACAATCTGGAGACTATTCCAATATATCAGCTGCTCAGTCCATACAAGCCCAACTAAATCCAGTTTTTAAGGGATCTGCAATAAAGAAAATCTTGTTCCAGGCTAATTCAGCTGTACGGCAGCTCGCTAAGCACACGAACGGTTCCAATCATGGCAGGGGAGATTGGCTGTACATCTTCCACCCTATATCTTACCCGGTAATCCCCGGGTGAATTCCCCTTCACGTCGGCGTAGGGTTCAGCTCTAGAGTGGGTCTATTCAGATCATGCAGTTAAGGTTGAAGATTGTAGGTACAGTTATAGGCAACAGTTATAGACAATATAATATGAGGAAAAGTGGTTACTGCGCCTGAAGGGATGGCTGTTCGAGGTATTTTGATGCCATGAATATGTCCCGACGCTGGAGGCGGAGGGACGTATCTCTGGCATCTAAAGGCCGAGAATGGCGTCCCTACGGGCTCAGTCACTACGTTTCCTTATTATCACATGCCTAGATATTAAAAAAACCGCCATTTTATATACTTATTAAATGTACCAATTGACCCGATGGTCACAGTGCGCCCGAATATTCACTACGGGCTCAGTGCGCCCAAACATTATTTATACCGCACCCCTAGCAGCGGCTAGTATTTTATAGACGTTCGGCCATAGGTATGTAATAATAAATGATACATGCATATGTATCATGACTTCACATTAGTTCCAAATGTGCCCACACGGTGGCATGGTGGTCGGTATGGTTACTAGGGTGGAAAGTGGACCACAGGACGTCATTGGTCAGTTGGCAGTGGATGCTGATTTGCCAGGTAGTGAGCCAATGACTGCGCATTAGGGCCAGATTTACTGCTTGTACCGACACCTCATATCTGCACTTAAGTGGATTATTTATATGTGATTAAATAATCTATTCTAGACCTTGTAACTACACCTCAAGCGTTCTAATTGATTTCATAAGGTTCTGAACGAGGTTATTATAGCCCCAGAGTTTTATGATATGTTGCGAATAGAAAGTGGTAATAAAACATCTGGCATTTTTTAACCTTTCCCGATGCGTGGATAAGCTTTAGCAACCTGAGCGGCAAGACACACACAATAATATGTTGTCTGACGAGGCATGTGTCGGGTCCAGGAATAAAACAAAATATTTTTAGAGTTAATTAAAATTCAGAGAAATCTGAGTTTTTTATTGGTAATCTAAAAAATTTGAAACCACATACACAATATTAACCTGCTTCTGATACTATTGGACCTTTCTTCCTCGTGGTTGATCCGTGCTAATATCTGAGCGTAAGCGAGGATTTTGCTTAGTGATAAGGTCGAGGAGGCTACTCACAATAATTATATAGAACGACCTGACTATGCTGTATATGCTACAAAATGAGAAAATCTAATCTAATCTAAAATTACCATGGAATGAGGCATCTAGGCCGTATTCCATAGGAGCCGTAAATTATCATAGAGTTTTGTAGCATTTACAAACATGGTATGTTGTTGCTCTATATCTATTATATACCTAAAATGAATCAAAAGAATTATCGTAATTTGGGATAACAACTTATCTTTTAGTCAGGGTTCCGTGTTTTGCCGTAGGGAACAGGGTTCTGTATGGTATATTTCACGGTGTATGGCAAAACGGTGCGTATTTACAGTATACGTCATGGGTATATATAAATGATATCAGGAACAGGTTGATATTGTATTAGTATTCAACAGTTCAAATTTAACTAATCAAAAGAAACACAGTTTCTTCTCATGCACTACTTTGCACGCTAGGTGATGTTTCAGGGACTTTATGTGTTTTCAATGGCGACTTCATATCAGATGGATAATAAAACTAGATAATCCTGAGAGAAATGATAAGATGATATGATAACATTGTAACATTGCGAGAATGAAATCTAGGTATAAGACCGTATATAGATAGACCATAGGTAGTTTGTTGAACGTTACAGGTCCTTTCCAGACTTCCCGAAGGTTCAGCTTTGTCTCGCTGGTTTTAGATCACAGGGGTGTGATCGAATATATCAGATTTATGTAGAAATCTTACATCTACACATGAAATGAGAGTTCTTTTACTTCCTGGACCACAAAGACATGGCATGAGAAAGACTGTTCTTTGATATAGGAGTAAATCTACCACTGCTGGGATCAAGGAGAAAGGTTGCAGCGCACCACACCACATAGACATGGTATGAGAAGGACTGGTCTTTGATAGCACTAAGTCTTCCACTGTTGGGGATGAAGGAGAAGGTGGCTGCACACAACACCATATAGGCCATCGTGAAACCAAAGCGCTATCCAGAAAAGTTTCGGAGTTTGAATTTTACATGTATTTTGAAAATAAGCTGATAATTAAATCATTGTTGAAAGGTAATACTTTTTGTGTATTTGAATAAGACTGCAAGTGCGAAAAGCATAAACTGATTATTGTTTGTTATTCAATGAACAACTTTGAGGGAAATGCCATGAATGAAACCATTTCGATTTATAGTCTTGAATTTCTGACACAAAGCTATGAACGTGTTTGGTTTTCCCTATTCAGTTTCGTACAGATTTACTACACAGACTAGACAGGACACTTACAGGACTAATGCAAGACACAGGTTACAAACATTTTACAGAAATATCCCCACAGTTACAGAAGATTGTAGTCATACATCCTGTCTGATTGACCATAGTCCTTGTGAACCATTTATCTAAATATATGTATCTTTACTCTAAGATATGAAATCTTCTAAGTTTCAAAATTGCACTATGTACCTTTCTATCCTATGTCGCGATATATCAAAGGTCATCTAGATGTACACTTAGATATAAAATATGATAGACTGCTGTAGTTTCATCATAGATTTACAGATAGATGATGTAACCAGATCCTGACACCTATAAATACACGGAGAATCAAAATCATTTTCTTTACTTATTGACAGTGTGCCCCAACATTATTTAGCATCCACCTGCTAGAGAGTGTCCAAATGAAAATGTATGAGAAAATAAGGCATGACTGAAGTAAACTAAAATTGGTACGCCACCAGTAAGATGAAGGTGGAAAAGAAATACAAGATATTACGAATCAACTCCTCGGAGTATATGGCCGCGGGAATCATGCATATATATATATACATATATATATATATATATATATATATATATATATATATATATATATATATATATATATATACATACAATAAGATCGTCTGCTTCCTTTTTGTGGGGTTATGAATTCTAGAAACCATACAGGCGCTCTTGTTTTTAGTCAGAGTTCCCTCGGTCAATAGCCTACACTGGCTTCTACGATGAGAGGCACACGTAATGGAAAAGTCACAAGCTATTTACCACTGCCACAACATGCCAGCAGGGACAGCAGTCCAACAAGTGCAGCATCATACGTTACATGGCCGGAGAGATATTTGCCGAATCAGGCCGCTTGCCGAGCAGACCTGTGGATTAAAGATGACAGGCTATCAGGACTTGCAGGGTATACCACCCTCTGGCCTTTCCAGGCTCCAGCACTAACTATGCAGATACAGGCGGATTATGAACCTCACAGAATCAGAAACATTTTCACGAAGCAGAAAATTCAAATATTTACTCCTCTTAAGCAGTAAAATGAGCAGTAAATATCAAAGCAGCTGTATAGCTGGCCTTTAGAATTTTATCCTCTCTTTTGGAATCTCCCTCCTTTGCATTACATCCTTTCGTGAATCATTGATATTTCAAACTTTTAAACAATGACTGCTGGGATGCCTTGTACACCCAAATAAGGCGGTCACGTTACCCATTGAGGCTTGTCTAATCATAGTTTTATTTTCTTCCTCCGGATGTCTAAACAGTGGGCAGAGGTAATTTTTTTTTGTATAGAAAAAATTCAGAACTTCCCGAGGAAGAACTGAACCAGTAGGCATAATATAAAACAAGAAATTTCTTGCATGTTCAGAAATCCATTCAAGACCCAGAACTGTGGAAACTACATGAAGGAAATATCAATCTTGGTATGTGATCATCAGCAAAGCTATTGATTGCTCAGGTTCATTACAAGGGTGACATGATTACACAGAAGCGTCAGTTAGATTTTTTTTTGAGATAAAACAAATAAAATTTAAAAAAAGTAGCATAAGCCATTAACCTGCCAGAAGCCACTCATTTGTGTATACTGAAACCAATAAAGATTGTGGATAAAGTTGTAAAACCTTTGCTCATTTGAAAAAGGAAATCCCCCTGAGCGCAAAAAACATTTTATTTGTAGTTCACCTTCTTTCAGGGCACGGTGCTTCAAATATCGTGATTTTGTAACCTCCATGGTATTCCGTTCGGCGAACTGGATCCGAGGTTTCTCAGAACTTCTCATATTCGTGGCCTGAAAATTAGTCAATCCGACGACAAAGTATAGATGCACTATACACAGACGTATGATACGACCAGTAAGGCCAGGCGTCCGACTACGACAAGAGCAATTTAAGACCTCCCAGTGCACCACAGTGCATATGTAAAAAATAATAAACAACCGAGAATATCTTCATCTCTTAAAAACGCCTACACTACTTTTTTTTTGTTGGTAAACATTTCTTTTATTAATGTCAATTTGAAGTACAGATTTACATTTCTGTTTTGTTCGATAGGAACAAGGAGAAAATTTCTCCAGCTTCATAGACAGGCAATAAAAGAGGCCTTAAGTATCAGCTCAATCAGGAGCTGGTTTTCATCACTCAGGCCCATTGTACTACGAACATCGAGGTTCATCGTAATTGGTCTTTAGGTAAATCGTAAGGCCTATATCGTATATTTGGAGCGAAGTTGACGCCGGTCCTAAAAAAATAATGGAATCAGCAGCTGCTAGTTGATGATGGTTTATCACTAAAATCTAGGCAGGCTATCTGAGTCTGTGGTCCGCGCTCAAAAACAGAAAAAAATCCCAAAACGTTTCGCTGATATCTCCTGTTTTAGGCGCCTCAGAGACTGATCCACAGGCCCTGAGCTACTTGGCCTCCTGCTTGTTTTAGTGACCAGTTACACACCAGGGACGAATAAACCTCTGACAGCGGACAATAAACCTCCCAGCATTCCGCCATCAGGAAGTCTGACCTGAGCGATAAAGGAAAAGAGCGACCAACTATTCTTTTATCGCTCAGTGGCGGCAACGGAAGTGTAATTCAGTAAGGTTATAACTTGCCACATGTTGACTCTTGGGTATTGAACTGATCGTGACGAACAACTTAATGTGCACTGAACTTGAATTGTATCGTTAAACACAGCCATCGCGAATGACAAACTTAATGTAATGCCCTGGGAATATGGTAGCCTGCCAGCCCATTGAATAATCTAGGATCGGACAGGAAAACCCTTTTCTGTACGCCAAGGAGACCCAGGGACGACGTGAGTCAACCTAATTAAAAAAAGACGACCTTATGGATGGCTAAGACTGTCTTAGGGAACAAACTTATATGTTATCAAACTATAACCATTGTACGAGGTACAGAAAAGGGTCCTCATGTAGGGTCCTAGACTATTAAACAGGCACTAGGAGCTGTTTGATAATCCAGGGGGCTGTTGAATAAACTACGAACGAGAAAAAAGTCTCCCAGAATCGTCCTTGGGGCAAAAGTGTGGTGTAAAATAATGTGCTGTAAACAAAAGATATATTGACAATAAGAGTAATCTAAACCACTTATAAGGTGTTGTATACAAATACGTTCATTTAGAAATTATATCCTCTTCTGTCATACAACACTAAATGAAAAAAAACGTCCAACATGTCGTTTATCGTTGGAGTTATCGTATCGTCCAGCACTTCGCCAGAAACGAACGAACTTTATTCAACAGTCCCCTGGGCACATCATAGAAATTGTGTTCCGCTAGTCCTAGGCCCAATGTCGTTGAATGAATCTTTTTGTTCTACAGCTAGGGCGGTTCAGAAATACAAGTCTTACTCTTTGAAATGTCATTGTATGGACTTATCATATAACTTTCCCTTGTCCCCTAAATTGTCAAGGACAATTAATGATAGGAGGGTAAATACAACACAATAAGCTGTTGCTTCGATTGTAAACAGTGACTTTGTTACAAAATAGCTGGTCATGATGGACGAGAAAGGAATCTACATCATCTAAAGGCAGAGAAGAGCTTCTGAAGGATCTGGAAGATCGTAGCATTATTCAGCACTTCCCCGGACATGGCCCTACATAGTAGGACCACAGAGGTATATGGGTTCTCAGGCTGACTACGATCTTACGACTCCATTGACTACACCGAACACTATGCCACCATGTGGGCGCATTTAGAACTAATATGATGTTATCATACAACATACATATAACTTACAATGTTCTCCATATATGTATTTGATGACTACAAAATATAAATAGTTAACAATTAGACAAGTTAGGTGCTTTATACTAGGTAATATATAATTCCGTAAAAGGCCATGAACAAAATTGGTCACAAGTAATTGAAAGGTGACTGGCAATATTGACATATGTATCTTATTATATCCAGTGGATTTTGCATCACTGGAATTCGAGGAACAATGTAGCGCACGATATCACCCAAAATGAGAGGGACTATGAATAATTCATAATGGAGGACTGTGAAGGACTTTGATTTGCCAAAGACTAATATAATAATCAGTCTTGATTTATAGGTGATATTATTACTGAAAACTCTCCGATTGCAATGGTAGACAACTCTTTGTACAGGATGATCACAGTGAAATGGTATGCATATTCCTAAATACAGATTATTTTAAACACCAGGATCAATCTTTTTTTTTAACAATAACCCCTGCGCCTTTTATTTCCATAGAGCTCGAATCTGTTGATGCTCTTACTGATTACAAATATTGAATGATATTAATGATACGCATGAATATCGCCATCTATCCATGATGGTCTTTTCAGACTATCTTCCATAATAATTGATTATTTCAAAAAACACCACCGAGACCATGATAAGATCATGTTTCTATCCAATGAGTGTTTCTTTCTCACTGGTCGAATCTATTGGCCGATGACTGACGTAATCGAAATGTTGAAGTAGAGGACGCACCAAGTCAAGATAACAATCTCTGGAATCGCCAATACAAAATAGCTTGTATATGAGATACTATTTCATAGTAATATCTTCCACCAATGGTTTAGTGTCTGGGAAGCAATAATCATACAAAATATAAAATAATAGCTCAGAGACTTGTGTGTAGTGACGCGGCATATACCTTCACAAACCACTGACACGACCACTCTGAGGCAGGTATGGGGTGGGCGACGCCGTGTTTTGGTGCGGCGTCTCCCTTCCAGTCCTGTAAGCTAGTCTCCGATTGGTGCAGCCGCTGACTGAACAGTCTTGCGGTCGTTCATTGGTCGAGGTCGTCCCGCCGAAACGGGGTCATGACCTGGTTGCGCTGTCGTAGTGCGTAGTATGTTCCTTTCTTAGTGGGGAGAGGTTGAAGGTGATTTCGCTTGTGGTGGGTGCTTACTCGTTTATGTTATGAACGCCAAGGGCTGGAACCAAAAGTTTCGGGCCGACGAATACAAAAAATTTTGTTACCAATAGCTCAGAGACTCCCCATTTTGTGTTGGGGATTCCGGAAATTACTGCGAAGAAGATAAATTGCTGCCATGGTAATAAAAAAAATAGCAATGGAAATATAAAATTCGAATCATAGCAAATATGTTACTGTATCATCAAATGTAGATACCATTACTGCAGATAAGACACTATCTAAATGCCGTAAGGCACGCTGGGGACACTGTAAAACAAGGTTTCCTCAGCCTCCAGTAGTAGAAGATTAAGGGCCTCTGAAATGAGCCGGGAGTCCCGCGCCAATATAAGATACGTGGATTAAATCGTTAATTCTGTGGGCAGTTTAGTTGCTGTGGAAATATTTCGCCCACTACTGTCTATGACGGAAAGTCCAAGCTAGATTAGCCCCATCATAGCCTGCATCTCCATGCGCTGCCCGGCACACTGCGCCGCTCCGGTTTATTGTGCCGCAAGACCTGTTTCTGTAGGTTGCTCTAGCGGTGCAGTGTGGCTGCCCGACTGTCAGGGGATGGCTTTGATTGAGATGCGTCAGTGTATTGCACAGCAGGTACTTGCGGCTAGAGTATGCGGTAAATGTCTGAGTCTCAGAACAGCTATGATTGAAATTTTAATGACAGCTCTGAATAGATGATAGGGACTCCTACCAGGAGGGGCGTTTACTATCTGGGGACAGTGGAAGGATCAGGAAAATGATAAGAAAGTTCGTGGGTGGACAATGGCAGGAATAGGAAAGTGATCGCATTAACTAAGTGTTGTCTGTACTGGATGATGCAAGCCATACTGTGATTGGCTCTTCCCTGTTTCTGTGCTGGGTGCTTATCGAGTTAAAAACAGTGGTAATCATAAGGTCCTGGGGTCCGTCGAACAACTTTTGTTCCTGGCGGAAGAATCGATCAGGGATCATGTCACCGATTAACGAACTAAATGAGGAGAGGAGACCATTCACATTTAATAAGTGATGTCGTCCATCAGGAGAGGTTCAAAGACTCTTTCAGACTGGTCCGGGGTCCCTGTGGCGGAGAGATTTTAATAACTGTAGGTAGTGCCACATATTGGCTTTTACTTTCAAAACCAAATTCTTAATTTATATTTATAAATACTTTTCGCTGGTTTATTCTACCAATATACCTGGGACCTGTTTCAGTAGGCTTGTGACATTAGGTCTAGACAGACATCAACAGCGGCACCAACAGTGCAAGCAACAGCCGAAAAAGACTAGCAAATATCAGAAAATCGGAGTGGCCAATCTTCTTCATATTTGGAACGATTATAGGTTATATGTATCTCCTACTCATGTTAAAGTGTCATTGCTTAATTCCTACGAGAAGTGAGTGAAACTCAGTGTGTCATAGATTGCAATCTTGTGATCTGTCCGTATGGTGTCACAGACGCCATCTAGACATGTCACGAAACTACTGAAACAGGTCCCTGATCTTTATTAATCTGATTCACCTACGACACCCCATGTGGACGAGAGTATGGAACACATGGGTCATCTTTGTTAAACACTTATGGCCTTTTTGCGCCGCCTCGTCTGCAGGAACTGTCCTCCGCAAAGCTTGTCTTCGTATTTAAAGGCTGTGCCTCATAAATATAAACTCTCGTTGGTCAGAGTAGTTAAACAACAACCTGTATTCAAACCCCAGACAAGCCCAGTATTTGTATTCTTATTGTTTAATGGAGAATGAGCTAATTATTCACGCTTATATAGTTGTTAAAAGCATACTCTGAAGAATATAATTCAAGGGTGTTCATTCATCATATAGTGGTAGGTTACGCTACCTGGGGCCTGTTTTGGTCCTAGCAGAAGACTCCTCCCAGGATCATGCCAGCAATCCAAGACCGATCTTAGGAGAAAAGACCTTTGCCGTTTAACAAATGATGTCCCCCGTAAGGAGGGAAATCATGCATAATTAGTCTCCTAAGAGTGAATTAAAGCTTGGTCTAGGACAAAATAGGCTGTAAGAGAAGTTAGGGGGTCCTTGAGTGGGTGAGTTCCAAAGAACTGCAGGTAGTGCCACATAGTGGGGGTTTCGGTTCTAATTGCATAATTTTCAGTTATCAATGAATCTAAATAATATTGAAGATATTCCCCTTCTTACACTAACGTTTTGTATTACATACCACAGTATACATATTTCCTCTAGTTAAATTGATAAATGAGGCTCTGTGTATTTGAATCATCTAGGAGGCTTCAGCGGGTGTCCCCCGCAAGAAAGCTTTTCTGTAAGTGAAAGAGAGTATGTAGGATATAGGTCACTTTTGTTAAACACTTATGGCCTATCTTCGGTGCCTCGTCCGCAGGAGATGTCCTACGCTAGGATAGTCCTCATATTTAAATACAAACCATCCTAGGACCTCTCCTACAGATATATCATCTCCTTGGACCACATAGTTAAACGCCCCTCCCCCCACCAGCTTCATAAAGAACACCTATTGAGATCTCTTTCCAAAAAAAGAGCTTTCAGGTTTGGATTCAGGACAAGTCTCTGTCCTTCTCCCTGTCACTTGAAAGGATGATCCATGTTTATCAAACGCAGACCGTCCTATGACAGTTATTGGCCTGTCATATGACAGCCCTTGGAGAGCCCATACAGTTGTAGGGGTTGAGTCATTTTCTTTTAGGATAATGTTTATTCTGAAGTTTAACTACTACTGGATCGTCATATTTTCAGTAGGCTCCAGGGCCATTTATGTTTACCTTGTTTCTTATATGAGGTATAGTAGTAACTATATACATAATGATATATACAATGATATTATTTTTATAGGGTTTTCTAATATGTGGGTAGGGTCTGGGCTGGAGTGTCGTTCAAGTTTCTCAACTATAGTTTGTTTGAGTGGTGGTGTGTTCACTCTTCGATAGAGGACACAGAGCGCCAGTACCTGCTGTGCGGTGGTTCAGGAGAGCCTGTGCACGGGTCTTCCCGGATAACATAATTCGGCTTTTATATAGGGGACAGAGCCATTGTTAGTTCACGAAGCAGTCATTAGGTGGTCGGGGGACAAACCTGTGTTCTGGCTTTTTGTTCTTACGAAATTCAACTGCCTTTCAATATTTTACCATGGTTCCCTTGACTCTCTACACCCATCCCAAAGCAGGATGACATAATGATTAAACCCAAGACATGATATTTTCCATATGGAACACTTTATATAAATATGTGAGCAAGGCTAAAGTTGTGACATTTCCCAATTATCACTCACTTCTTTTGCACCTCCATTAGTGAAGAACACCTACTTTTTCACCTCCATTAGTGAAGAACACCTATTCGGGGGGCGTCATGGCGGCACCCATGGATCATAGGCTATATGCTGTATAGGCCTGAGTTCACAGCAGATGCTCAGTTCACATGCTCTTTTCTTTCTGAGAAGACTGAACCCTAATAGTTTTCCGAAGCCTCTTGGTGGTTGAGCGCAGATCGGTGAAATCGGTGAATATTCAAACTCTGTCGGACATTACTTGTCATTTACAGGAATGGTTGTTGACCGTATTTCAGAGTTGTAGCTTTGGTTCCTCCGATTTCCAAAAAGTTTCAATAAAGGGCCTTTTATTGAAATTTTCTGTGTCTGGTTTTCAGTGAGTAGGGGTTATAGTCTTCTGACGTCTATTCCGAAAATAATACCTGAACCAGAACCGGCGACTGCTACACCGATACTAAACGCCCCTAGGGCAGAAGCAAATAGATCTTTTTAGTTGCTTTGTCTTTTAACCAGATTGTCCCTCGTCCTTTCCTGTTAGGATTTTCTTTAGTGAACACCTATTACGCCCCCTACAAGAGCCATGATTGCTGACATGCAAATAAGCGAAAATTAAAATGAAAGACGTACCTTTATGGCTTTTAAATGATGTCTTGTTTCTAAATTCTGATTCGTAGGACATTCTAAATGAATTATCTTGTCTGACTATTTCTTAATACACCTAATTGGGAGAGTTTTCTCATAGACCAAAGATTTGTGATAGTTTGAGTTCTTCGCTTGTCCATGACTCTTATCATAAATTTAAAACATTTTAACAGTATAAAATTCATAAGTGGTTTTTTTCTGGTTTTCAACCTACTTTAACCTATTTGCCTCCGGAAATTCTACGTTCCGAGTCGTAAAATTGTAAACTGTAAATTAACGCCGATACGACAGCACCTTCCGTTCAAAGTAATTCCTTTTATCAGTCTTTTCACAAGTTGAATTTACATACCTCCTGTGTCTGGGTTTCAATTTGCCGACGACAGCAAATGCTGTTAGTTGATATTTCGAGTTCTTCAACAGTCACACATCCAAAGGTATTTTGTTTGCTCTTTTTATATTTTGCTACCTTCTTTTATTCATGTTTGCAAATGCACACTAAATAGTGTTCCGGGGAATCTTAAAGGAAATTCTTTTTTTGAGGAGCAGTAAGGCAGCTGCAGAGGGGCTTTCAGAAGGCCCTTTGGATTGTTATTTCTTTTCCCTGGTCTTCTTGGAGGAGGAACGGAGCTTAACATGAGCAATTCATTGTTACTCCTGAGGCTCCGCCGTGAAAAGGACCAACACAAAGCCGTGTGTTCACTCACAGAACAGCTTAACTCACATCTCAAAGAGCAGCTCTGTGGGTATCTGCAGCCACTCGCTGAGGGCTCGGTGTCAAATGCAAGTCCGGCCTTCAGGGAAGCCACCCAGATGGCTTCAGGATATGCTTAGTCTTTCCGGGCTTGTTTCATGCTAACATAGACAATGTCAATATCTATTATCCACCTAATACAAAGCGTCCATAGCAAACATATAAGCACTCTGTATCCACATACCCGGCGCATACGGATATATGTTGCATGCTTACAGACTGCAAAAACACGGCGCATACAAAAAAATAGTACGTACATGAAAAATAGTGCATTTTACAAGTCAACTAAGATAGTCCTGCCACGGGGTGGATAAAGGTGGATAATTAATACAATAGAGACTGGTTTCAGATAAAAGCGACTGTATACTCCTCGGAGTTGGCCCTGTGCTATATCTTCGCATGCGCTCAGATAATACTGTACGTCAACTGCTTGGAGCATACAGCTGTTTCTATCTGAGACCAGTAAATATTTTGTATGTATACATTTCTGTTTAAGCCCACACCCGGGGAATTGACATTTTACTAGGAATGGAAATTGCGCTCGTCCATTCTTAACAAAACCTACCGATTTTACTAGGAATAGAATTTTTGCTAGGAATGAACCGCACATGTTTTCTCTCTTGCTTTGAAGAATATCTGAAAGAATTATAACGAATAAGCCCATGATACCTTTGGAGAGGATTTAACAAAATATATATGTGGGGATTGACGTAGAAGCTCATGAAATACATTTCATACGAATTCCAAAAATTGAAAAAGAATCATACCAGAGACATTTCATGGAATGTGGAAGAAAGTGAAATTAAAAAACGCAATCCGCAAAAAGAAATCTTAAAATAAAGTACATTCCAAAGTACAGACGTATATCGTAAATTTCTAGAGCATACCTTTATGTTTTCTCCTATATTGACCCTGTATTTGATGTTTTAATAATTTGGTTATTTTGTCTCAGTAAACAACTATGGTAGCGCTGCAGTGTAAGATGGCTGTGCTGGTTTACATCAGGTGTCATTAACAGGGGGGTTCATAGCAGTAAATATAACATGCGCCTGTCCCATATTATTTTATGCCTATGCACAAAAGTCCATGAAATGCTGCCTAATGATGGGAGTGGTATATGATTAACAATGGGAGGTGTGCAATAATGAAGAAACAGTAACTGAGCCAGTAGTGATGCCTTTCTCGGTCTTTCTTCCCGTAACTACCCCCTCTGACTACGGCATCGGGCCATAGTTACAGAAGGAGGGACCTCAAATGACCATCAGTATGATTCAATAAATACATTCGCTGATAATAGTATACCTATATAAAGACTTCAAAGTATCCTAAATATATCATCATTTTAATCAAGCTTGTTGTGTCTAAGGCAAGAGAATAAAGGATATACGTTTTTGTTGTTGTATGTTTCCCTCAACAAACGGTGACGGTATACAGTCAGCATAAGCTTGGCGTTCTTCCTTGGGTTGTCTTTCACAAAGACTACAGCTATAAACATATAAGAAACATGTTGGACACAACAGGAGTGACACATTACAAAGACAGGACGGGATCGTTACTCTGTAGAATGTTAAATGTGTTTCTAAAGTTTGTCACAGAGGAAGCAGACCTTAATTGTCATATAGAATCTAGCAAAAAATATGATATGCTGAGATTATATTCTAACCTAAGATAATACAGTTTTCACATTAAACTGAACAAGTAACTGAATACAAGAGTCACAACAGGGTATGATGGCAGATCGGAGTCTTGTACTAACGAATCGTACCTAATTAAAAAAAAAGGGTAAGCTTGTAAACTCTGTGCTGGGATTGGCTGTGGGAGCCACAGCCAATGAGGGTTGACCAGTTTTGTTCCGGTCTGTTGCACATGCCAAGGAGGGCCTCTCATGTCACTGACAACTGCCGGTGTCATGTCAGAACGCCCTGCCCCCATGTAGCCAGACTGGGAACTAGAGTGAGTGATAATGAAGGTAAAAATGCCATTCACTACATGGCTGCCATACTGTCAACATCAAGACATGGAGGGAGCTACTACAAGATGACGACTGTCCTAATGCAGTAATTTTGGTGCTAATAAATATGGGCAATTTGGATGGAAACCAATATTATTGGTCACTATAGGGATGTATAGATTGAAACTTTACAAGCCGATTCAAAGTTCTGTGTCATTGTGTGTCGGCAGCGTGGTGGAGCGCTTGTTTTAGTGTTTCAGGAGCTCAGTGGGTTCAGGCCTTTCATGAATTAACCATAGTCATCTGATACATCACATGAACTATATATGATGATGAAAAGAGATCAGCATATTTTTGTTATTATCATATATAGTAACCATAGACTCATGGGAAACTGCCTATGCAGACCTACTACGATGCAAATATAAGACCTTCCCACGCACTACGATGCAGAATTGTCTGCATCATAGTCCATCTGGACGTTTGTGTCCATCATAGTGTAAAGTTCCAGTCTTTACACCCCTATAGTGATCAATTATATCAAGTTGTTAGTGACATGAGAGGCCCTCCTGGCATGTGAGACAGACCAGAATGAGACAATCCTTATTGGCTGTTGCTTCAACAGCCAATCACTGCACAGAGCTTGTACAACCTCAACGTGTAGGAAGATGCCACTTGCTTTCAGTATATAAGCTGAAGAATCTGTTTTTAAAATCAGTTAGGTTCTTGACCTCTTAGTAATACCTAGTACATCTGTGTTTGAGTTCTTACTCCCTTAATCTTGAGGTCTAGACCTAGCTAGTCTAGGCTTCTAGGTTTTACAGTAGGTCTGTTTTGGAACTGCATCAGTGAAGCCTGATCCATTCAAATTTTGAATCGTAGCATCCTAAGATATGGCAATGATTCACACTGATAGCACTCTACGACAATCAGGGACCTGTTTCACTAGTTTCGTGACATGTCTAGATGGCGTATGTGACAACATACAGACATATTGGGGTTGACTAGTTTCGTGACAACACAAGTAGCGCTGGCACAAGTGGCTCGGTAGTGTCACTGTTCATCACACTGACATTGTGACACAACATGCGACAGTAGATGTGACATGCATTATGAAACGTGACTTCGCTTTGTCTGTTCCTGCTTGCACTGTTGGTGCTGCTTTTCATGTCTGTCTAACACTTTTGTCACGAAACTAGTGAAACAGGTCCCAGACCTGGTTTGTTTTTAAGGCTTTTATTTAGACTGGAGTTACTGTTAGGGGAAACAACCCTATCAACCACAGGCTCCAGTATTACAGTGATCCATGCAATAACTTACCCAGTTTATGGGTTTACAATAAATCGCGATGGGATCCTGATTTCATTATAGGAGTCGTGTACAGCAGAGATATTACAAAGTAAAATGTGACTCAACTATGAATAAACATCCAGCCAATTTGATACACTTCATGTAGCTAATACCATCTATTCATATAATTCTGAATAAGTTGATTAACGTTTAGGAAGGTACATAAGTTATGTTTCAAGTTGGTCTCAGGTCAACATACAGAGTATTTACACAAGATTGTTCGATTGTCTTAGAAGGCATGATGCAGCATTTGCGCCGGGGGCGTATCGTGGTGCGTTGTGCTGTATCATAAGCCATTTTGCTAAGCCCTGAACTATTCCTGCAATGAAACCTGACTGTAATTTGCCCCGGGAAGTGCATCGCAAGGCCTATATCATAGTTCACTGGGAGCTCACTGGACACCCTGCTGTAAGGCCAGGAACCTACTGAGGTCCCTACACACTACGACAAGCGTTTATACACACTATGTTCCCAAATATTTCAGCTTCCAACACAGTGATGATGCAGTATTTTAGTTTCATACTCTGACATTTTATGAAACCGAATTTTCAAAATGCTGACAAGACTATGATATGGGTACTTTGATTCATAGCTCCATGTCATTGCTATGCCGCAGCCATGTCGCAGGCAGTGCGTGCCCGGCCATAAGCAATCTCCATTCCTCAACATAAATAACTATTCGCTTCATTTACACTGGATATAAACGTCCGTCGTGTTCTTATTGAGACTCACGCATATCCGCGTACGGGATCAGGGGTCAACTAGAAATATCTGAGCCGCAATGTAGGCGTATATAATACTGTGTACAGGGTTCATCTGGTGCACTGCCATTGTCTCGTAGAACACATACATAATCAGGTCTAAGAGTCTGAGAAAAGACTTATTCTAAAACATATCTATTGCACCTTTTGTTTCATATCACCATGGAATTATAAATGATTGTGTTTTTTTCAGTTGTCTCCCCAAAGAGATTTTCATATGAGATGCTATTTGTGTTTTTATTTTCATGCAATGATCAGTTTAAGTTTTCCATGGTAAATACTTTTAAACATATGAGATGTGTTTTCTGTTTGTATTTTCATGGAATTATCATCTTCATTTACAGTTTTCCATCCTACATACTTGTAAACATATAAGATGTCCTTTCTGTTTCTATTTTCATAGAATGGCTTTGTCTTCTATCCAAAAATATTCCAACATAAGAATTGACCTTTTTTTTTAAAGATTGGAACAATGAATGCTTATTATGCAATGGTACCATGGTTACTGAGAGAATATTATACCAAAAAGTATTAGATAAAAAGAGACAAAAGGGTGGCAACTTCTTTAAAGGCTAGGGACTGAATAAGTTAAGCTGATTAGATAAGATGGATTTAAAAGTTTGTTCCAAAATTGAAAAAAAGAGAAGAAAAAAAGAGCAATGAGAAGAGACCACAAGGTTAAAATGGTGAAGATATGGTGCGAAAGATACACGGAAAGATATTTTAAAGAGCTGCAATTGTATGATGTATGGATATGTGGAAATATCAATAAAAGATTGCTTTTAAAAAAAATGGACCTTTTTCTATTTTAATGGAATGATCATTTTTAGATTCAGCCTTGCATCCAACATATTTATAAACATATGAGATGCTGTTTATGTTTCTATGTTAACTGAATACTGATTTTCCTTATTTCAGTTTTCCATCCACGCGCCGGACGACGAGCCGCGGATCAGTGAGTTGGGGTGGCAGGCGGCGCCGGGCCAGCTCCACAACGTCGCCATCCGCAAACGTGTGGTAAGCACGCTCACTTCTATCATCCACCCAGTAGATACTGTCCATAACAAAGACATAGCTTTTACCACTGGCCGACAAAAACGGCACCGATAAATTCAGTTCTCCTAAAAGTTGGTAGGCGGAGGCCACCTTGGTATCTAAAAATCAGTGAGGGGACTGTATGCCTTTTTAAATTTCTGCCCTATTTAACAGGACCATACCGACAGCACTGTTCTCCTAACAATGGCTATCATCGATGATTTGAAACCCGTATGATTCTGTCAGTCATTAACCCAGTCGCTTGGTGGTGGCTTTATTGCATGATCTATGCACAATTTATCAGTGAAAACTTCTCTGCATGTCTGTTTCCATTCACCGATCTGGCGTCGGTGTTTCCTGACTGCAGATCAGTGATGAATAGTCAGCTAGTGGAAGATGGCTCATAGGGAATGTGTACCACCATACCCGGCGCATAGAGATATATTGTTTACAACGGGTAGCAATAAAACCAGCTTACGGAAAAATAGTGCATACGAAACAATAATGCGTACCTAAATTGCACTAATATCGGCACACCATCTAAGCCAAAAAGTTGGATGATAAATACAATATTGACTAATTTCAGATAAAAGTGGTTCTATGCTCCGAAGAGTTGATGCGAAGTAATAGCCGTGCGCATGCGGGGATATTGCGAGGAACATACGGCCGCTTGCACCTGAGCCCAGTCAATATTTGGTATCTATATCTTCTGACACAGGGATACTGTTTGAAATATCAACTTATCCCTCTATCATTGACGGATATATTTGATTATATACCTATGGTCGAACGCTCCACACATACACTCATTCTAAAGACTCACTCTAAAGGGCACATAGTTATTGCATTATGGAGGTGACCATCTTGCCCCCGAGGCCCAAAAATATTGGGTTCCAGGCGATGCTATCAATCGATCATTTCTAGATATTTATCGGCTTGTCATAAAGATTAGCCTTGTCGAATAATTATCAATAAAATACAATTTGTAAAGTTCTGGTCCATACATCCCTATCATGGCCAGTAATAATGAAAAAGTCTCTTCTTCCTGATATTTACAGTTCAGCTGCCATGTTTTGAATAGTATATTTACCTCTACTATCACTCAGCTCTAGTTCCTATAATCTTTCCAAATGGGGGCAGGGTGCTCAGCCAATGACAGTCCGAGTTGTTAGTTTCATGAGAGGCCCTCCTCACAGATGCCAAACCTGTCATGTCAACCCCCTGAAGTATGAATAAAAGGAGAACCCATCTTGTCAATAAAGTAAATACGGTCTACCCCTCGACGAATATGGATAAAAAAAAGTCCCAGAAACATCACCTGCAAAGTAATGCTTGAGAAGACCGGCAGCCAATTTGGCTTTCATTAGATCACTTACATTTTGTAATGCTGCGTAATGAATACAATATTGATCTGTTTCTGATATAAGTGTGTGTATCCTCCTTGTGATTAACTCTACGCAACATCCTCGCTCGAGCTCTGATATTACTCTACAGCAACTACACGCAGGATACGCACAGTAGTATCAGAACGAGGATAATATTCATGTATCGAGACAAAACATCGAAGCCTGTAGATGCAGAAGAGATTGGAAAGAAGCCAATACATGCTGAAAGAACTGGAAGCCTAAATAAAATCATGAACTAAAAAACTTAAAGCTTTGAACAATAACAGAAATCATAACGATAACAGAAATCAAATCTGTTTAAACATATTTGACATTCGGAAGTAAACTCCTCATGAAAATGAACAGGACACAATGTGGTTACATTATTAATGAGCAGTGCAGGGGCGTCAGAACGTTTTGAAAGTGGGGGGGGCGAAGTAAAAATTGCTGACTTTTTTTTTTGGTATGGAGTCAGACTTTGAGATTGACCTGTCCCATTGGATTTAACGTAAATCTTCTAAAAGTCCGAGAAAAGTCAGGTCGTTACTTTCATTACATGCGAAAAAGTCAGATGTTGACATTTTTCCTCAGTGAAAAGGCAGGGCTTAGCCATCATTCCACGGTAAAAGGTCAAACTTTGACACTTTCCCATGGTGAAAAGTCAGGGTTAAGCCATCATTTTACACGCTAAAGACTCAGACTTTGATATCTTACCATAGGGAAAGTCAGGGCTTAGCTATCACTGCATGCTAATAAGTCAGACTTTGACATTTTCCATTGTGAAAAGTCGGGACTAAGCCATTATTGCATGGGAAAATGTCAGACTTTGATACTTTTCTATGGTGAAAAATCAGGGCTTAGCCATCTTTGCATGCTAAAGAGTCAGACTTTGATATTTTACCATGGTGAAAAGTCAGGGCTTAGCCATCATTGCACAGTAAAAGGTCAGACTTGGACATTTTCCCATGGTGAAAAGTCAGGGTTTAGCCATCATTTTACACGCTAAAGACTCAGACTTTGATATCTTACCACGGGAAAAAGGCAGGGTTTAGCCATTATTTTGCATGCTAATAAGTCAGACCTGGACATTTTCCCCTGCGAAAAGTCAGGGCTTAGCCATTATTGCATGGTAAAAGGTCAGACTTTGATACTTTTCCATGGTGAAAAAATCAGGGCTTAGCCATCTTTGCATGCTAAAGAGTCAGACTTTGATATTTTACCATGGTGAAATGTCAAGGCTTAGCCATCATTGCACAGTAAAAGGTCAGACTTTGGCACTTTCCCATGGTGAAAAGTCAGGGTTTAGCCATCATTTTGCATGCTGAAGAGTCAGACTTTGATATCTTACCACGGGGAAAAGTCTTGGCTTAGCCATCATTACATGCTAATAAGTCAGACTTGGACATTTTCCACCATGAATAGTCAGGGCTTAGCCATTATTGCACGCTAAAGAGTCAGAGGTTGATATTTTACCACGGTGAAAAGTCAGGGCCTAGCCATCATTGCATGGTAAAAGGTCAGACTTTGTCACTTTTTCACAGTGAAAGGTCAAGGCATAGCCATAGTTGCAGGCTAAAAAGTTACATTTTGACATTTTTCGATGTTGTAAAATCAAGACAGTTTTTACATTTGATTGAGTTAAATTTGAAGGTGCTGACTTTTTTGTGGGATGGCAAAAAAGTGGGGGGGCGGCCGCCCCCCCTGCCCCCCCTATTCTGACGCCACTGCAGTGTGAATTCAAAGATTCAGCAGTTACTTCCGAGAAGTGGAGAATCCAGATGAAACACAAAGTTATACTGAGGGTATTATCGATTTGGAACGAGAGCAGATATACTTTAATGCATTGTCAATACTCCTCTCAGTTAGCTCTCAGCATTATGACAGATGCCAAACATGGGTTTTTATAGATCTCCTGTCTGCTGTGGAATTTCTCTGATGTTTACCTGATAGCTGCCAACAGAAAAATCGATACTGCAAGCAATTAGCATATTGGACAGTTCATGAAAGCTCTGATCTCTGCATTGAGTAGGACACAAAGCACTGAATATGGGAGTATCATGAGCTCTGAACGGTTCCGTCCATTTGTTTGATGTTGCTTACTTCCCATAAGCTATTTTCCAATGGCCGACGAAAAAGACACCGATTTGTTGTGTTCTCCTAAGAGTTGGTTGGTGGTGGCCAATGTCTGCACGTCGGTATCTATAAATCGGTGAGGGTGTAGTGTATGCCTTGTAGCTACCACATTTTTATTAGCACGTTTAATTGGTAATTAGTGTTATACAACAACTCCCAGACTCTACTGGGCTGTTCTTCCGTCTGGTCCCATGAATAATTCAATTTACAGGTTTAAGTGGGTGATCCACGAAGCTGGAGCTAGCGCCGGCTGACAGCCTTGTGATGGAATTGTGGGCCTTGTGGACAATTGCCGGCCCAAATTGCGCGTCGGCCACAAGGATCTGCTCGGTGGATCAACAAATAAGGTATCCATGGCCGGCGTTGCTGACCGGCAGCCCATCATCGAATCTCCAAAACAATCCGACAAGCATCGGTGAGCAAGCAAATATCTTTTGGTCGGTGCCGACTGACGGCTGGCGCCAATAGACTATTTAGGCTGATCCACCAAGATATACCTGACAGCTTGCTGGCAGTTCTGAATGCAAAATTGTAAAATGCCTCCCGCAAACCATATACCCTGGCACACACCGTCAACATAGAAGGGGCGATACCCATGACACACTGACCCACAAGCGAAGACCAAATATTCAGACAGTTTGGGCAATCTGGGATCAATCCTTGCCCCAGAGCATGCCATACACATTCATAACATCAAGGCTAGCTTTATTTATCTTCAGTATTCTGTTAACTGCATTATTCAGCAGAAAATTGACATGCTGTCATCATTCCTGTCCCGACATGGTGCCACACTGCTTCACTTGATACGTGGCTTTCGCAGATCCAGAGCAGCAAAATGAGTGGAGAACCGCTTGGCGCGCCTCCTACCGAATGAACGGGAAACTTGGCTTGCGCGTTGGTGCTGCCAACATTCACTAGATGGCAGCAGCAAACCAATGGTGTGTTAATTGCCTCGCCGGGACCCGAGCACTATGTGTACATTGTGTGTACCCACCTGGCTGGAAATAGGGGCTGTGGTGGATCAGCTCAGACATTTTGCTGAGTTTGGGCCGGCCAGCCGCCCGGCCTCCGTGAGGATCATTGGATGGAGGTTCAGAACTTGCCTTCGAAGCGTTTGCGGAGCGCCTGTTTGGTGGATCAGCCACTCTAATCAGGAAAAGGTTAGGATTGTCCAACGAGTATAGAGCTCTATACTCGTTGGATTTTCCTAACACCTTGGGGTATGCAATCTAGCTTCATTTGCTTAAAATTATTTCAAATTTGTTTGAATTGGTCTATACTAGTTTCAAATTTCATTTAACAGGTCCATACCTACATAACTCTCCTCTAAACCCAGTGGCCTTATTGCACTCTTCTCACAGTGAACTCTTTTCTGCATGTCCATTTTCATTCACCGATCTGGCATCGGTGGTTCCGACTGGAGATTGGTGGTTCATAGTGGAAAATGGCTTTCAGCTTGATGGTCAATGACTAACAACATCTCCACTCATATGCCTAATACACAATGAGCCAGTTACACACATTACGTATGGTAGA
The DNA here is from genome assembly GCA_950022655.1 of Alentia gelatinosa. Lineage (NCBI taxonomy): Eukaryota > Metazoa > Annelida > Polychaeta > Phyllodocida > Polynoidae > Alentia > Alentia gelatinosa. The sequence continues at coordinate 48,087,119 of OX465586.1, forward strand.
GTATATTCCAAGGAGAAATATTAACACTAACAAGAGAATGATTTCTCAAATACGATACTCAGTGTAGCTTCAGTCAGATAAAAGATAGAAAAGACCTTGATGATGTGAGTAGACGAAGGTGAGCCAAGTTTTATTATCTGGAAAAACAATTGTAATGGTTTAAAGCAATAAGGAACTATAAAAAGAAAATGGGAAGCAATATCATTAAAATTGTAATACAGATTACCTTGGGTTATTGGAACAATTCCAAAACGAAGCCATGATATAAGATACTAACAATATTGTCCATATATGGATTGCATTATTACATAATATAAATACTGAAAAGCTAAGACAAGCTTGGAGCGTCACAATCTTTGAGGTAAAGGCCTGATTCCATTGGGCGATTATTCTGCAGTGATCAGCACTCAGGAATCACGAACGCAAGAATGGTGGATGGAAACAACCCAGCTTTTGAAATGGTCACCGATTCTTTTGGCGAAGATTATGCAATAATGCCACCAATGACTGACTTCATCGACAACTGACCTGATCAAAACGCTTCGATTTCATTGGTGATCCCCAAGGTTTAGGTGTGAGAATAATGGATATGGACTCAGTAGAAACATGGACAGTGTATCTCTAGAGTTGTATGTCCATGGTAGAAAGGAGGTATACACTGCGCCTCACTGATTCTTTGTTAAACATTTCTCTTGGCCAACGAAATCGGCGGAGATTTTTTTATTTACCCTAAAAGTCTGTCGGTGGTGGCATTGTCTCCATATCGGTATCAAAGAATTGGTGAGGGTGTAGTATATGCACTGTTTCTACTGTGTTGTCAATGTACACCAAGATTTTCTGTGAGAAAATCTGTAGGTGGTGGCCTTATTAGAGAATCTATAACAAATCAAATCTGCACGTCTCGTTTCCACTCACCGATCTGGCATTAGTGCACCAAAAAAATCTATCAGTGGTTCCCGACTGCAGATCGGTGAATAATCGGCCAATGGAAACAGACTTATACCGACACACAGTCAAGGCCACCACCGAGAGACTTTTAGGGAAAATAAAAATTTCGGTGTCATTTTAGTCGACCATTGGAAACAAGGTTAATATTACCAGAACTTTCGCTGCACAGAACACATAAGGATGCTAGAGTGAAACCAACCGCCATGTTTCTTCACGCCAGACGAAGACAGTTTAAGTGAACGTCTTACAGATAACAAGCTGCCTAAAACCGCCAGCCCCAGTCCAGTCTATCCTCGCCAAGCAAGGAAAGATAAATGTCATTGTGTTCCGCCGGCCGACCCGCAGGCGCTATATTCTCCACCCCGACTTGCTCACATGACAGTCCCCAACTTCTGCTTGGAGAGGTGTCTCGCGAGAAACTGCGAGAGCCGATAACCACGTGATTGTGATGGGAATGACCACTCTCCCAGCAGAGTTCTTATCGTTCTGAACGCGGTCAATCGACTTTCTCTGCTACAAAGTAAATTTGGTATTATATCCACTGAACGATTTTCTTGCCATATAATCTGATGGATCCAACTTTTACATAATATGACCTTGCTCCTCACTACAGTGTAAAAATACCCTAGAAACAATCCATCTCTGCATCACATGCGAGAAAGGCGACCCGCAGAATCATAATTCGCAATTGATTTCTATTTGGGTATTCCATTAGTAATTGCCTATTAGCTTCGATAAATGTCCTTCAGAATGTACATTCTGGAATAAGCTGGCAGTCACTTTTTAGCCTCCATCCAGTGCCTAACTAGGTGGCAGCTCCTGTTTCAGAGTGATTGCTGTAAACAGCAGTGTCTGGTCAATGAAAAAAGGCAGTCACTGATTGCTGGCGTTTACACTTGACAGTTTTGGGCGACATTCTTGAATTTTGCAACGCTTCACGAATAAGCGGCGTCGACGACTCTAACCTGGCGTTTGCACTAGACGACTGAAAATGTGAAGACTGTAGATCGTCTCGCCCAATAGTCATCAGGTGGTTCTCGATGATAAAGAAGTGGTATTGGTTTAGGCTCCATGACTACGATTCGTCAACCCACGAAGCACATCAAGCATTTACACTAGACAATTGTTGTTCACCTATAAGTCGGCGTTTAAACTAGACGACTGTGAAGGGCAATTTTTGAAAGTTAACTACAAATGAATGTATATATTGCCCATCAGAAAATTGGTAATCGCCAGGTGCCCTGACTATTAATTCACGTCACTTTGAAATTGGCGTCAAGTCATCAGCATAATCATTAGGTTGTGCCGAATTACTTAGGATGACGTAACCTGATGAGCTGTCGTAGTCACTCATTTGGCGTTTACACTAGACGAATTCAACCATTGACGGCTGAAGCTAAATTCAAGAATCGTCGCCTATAATCGTTTAGTGAAAACACTAGGTTAATCGTTTAGTGCAAACACCAAAATATCTAAAACAGGCGCCGATTTCTGATCGTCAAATCATGACACATGGCACCGCTTCACGGTTTGCAAAGGTTTTGTGCCAGAAACTATTTCAAAGTGATAATTTCATAAAGGTCATAATTGTATAAAAGCCCAGTCGTCAAGCACATAGCATTTTGGCCGAAACCAAATAAAGGTTCGAAGTCCATGACCGCAATTCCTAACTTAACCCCTTGTTCACCTGCCACATTACAATGGGAAATATATACATTCAGCCGTAGTTTTGGCAGGGTTAATGTCCAGATGATGATATCTGTGTGGCATCTTGAAAGCGTTGTAGAAAAACGCCATAATTGAAAATCGTCAGGTGTAAACGCTTGAAGTACTCCTCGGGTTGGCAATTATTGATCACGATAATACACTGTCGAGCGCCATCTCACGATTGTTCAATAGACGATCTACATCCGTCGCAATAGAAGTCGCCCAGTGTAAACACCGGCGCAAACAGTAGTTAACTGCCCCCAGTCCCAACAGATATTTAGTTGCGGGAACTACTTCCGGCCCTGTGGCAGAGCCAGAGTACTGTCGACGGGAATCTGCTCAAAGATTGAGACCTGCTTTCTTGAGTTTGGAGAACACTAATGCCACCCTTCACCAGAACCAGAAGTCATGGCCATTCTGTATGCCTACAGTCAACCCAGACGTCCCCCTGGCTAGAAGTTAGCTTGGTTTATTTGCACTTTTTTTTATGCCGCGTAGAGAGCCACAGTGGCCGCTGCGTAGTTGTATGGCGTTGACACACTGAAGTACTTTCTTCTTCAAGCGGCGGGAAGCTCCCAGCAGAGCCTTAGTAACCTCTGAGATAAGTTGCATTGGTTTAGGCCTCCGGGGTTCCGGATGGAGGAGGGTGCGGTAGGGGCAGGTCCAGGACCCTTGAGCTCCCGGAGCCTCCATTACGGCTAACAGGGTAAAGATTTACACTATAGACAGTTTTAAGTGACTATTTTTGAATTTAGGGCCACCCTACGATTATGCGTCGTCGACTGCTAGAAATCGTCCAGTGTAAATGCAATATTAAAAAAAACAGTTGACGAATTCCGATCTCCATATTATGCAATTCGGCACCACTTCACGATTATATGCTGACGACCATTTCAATGCTTTTTTTTTTTTTTTTTGGTAAGATTTCTTTATTGATTTCAATCAGTATGGTATACAATACGTTCCTTTCGAGATGTTGTACAAGCGTGGTAAACATGTCTATAAAATCAATAAAGTGGCAAAAGCCTCAGTTGGTACACAACTGGTTTTCTTGGCTATGCCGTGTATTCGATTCGACCACTAGTATTGTTTACTTTAACAATAGGATTTATAACGCATCCACGGGTATTGTAGATTCAATACACTCATTTAGGTATATAAAAAACGAATGCAAGCATGTGAATACTTTTGGTGGACACATCAGACACTGGTCATAAGGCAAGTATGACAAGGTTAGAATACAATAAGAAAAGAAAACATATCATAGATAATATAAGTATGGGGGACTTAGGTGAAACAGGTACTGTAAGTTAAATTCCTAGTTGTGAGAAAGCTATGAAAAGGGAGTGCGATGTAGTATTTCCATAGATTTTCTTTTAGTCAATGACTTAAATTCACCATAACTTTCGGTATTTTGTACAATAATTGATTGGTCATTCCATAAGGTACTACCATGGTAGTGTAACGATCGCATATATGCGGAACAATTTGGTTTCAAATTTCTTTAGGACCGGTGCATTATACAGACGTGTTGGTAATGGATCATTTACAGTATATTCATCTAATCTAGATCTCTTGAACATGTAATTCAGTATATGGGCTTTCCTCCCATAGATCACCAAAGGTACATTTGCTAATTTGTGTAGATTAATACCAGGTGTGCGATGCGGCAATTTCAAGCATATACGTAATGCTTTGTTTTGTAAGACTTGAAGCTTATCTAGGTATTTTTGGTGACTACTAGCATAAAACATATCTCCATAGTCCATCTATGGTAATACGGCCGTTTTGTACACATGAAGAGCAGCATTTTGTGATAAGTAGGACCTCATTTTGGACAATTGGTAAAGTTTATATGACATATTTCTGTATATAGCAGAAAAATGATGTCTGTAATCTAGGTGTGTGTCCAAAAACATGCCTAAGTATTTGTATGAAGCAACAACCAAAAGGGGTATATCATTCATAACGAGTTTAGTATTTTCATTTCTTTTTTTCTTTTTGGATGAGAAGATAAGATACTTACTTTTTTGAATGTTGATAGACAATTTATTTTGGACACACCAAGTAGATAAGTTGTCCAGATCGTTTTGAATAACATTGAATGTGTTCAAGTCTTGTTTGCCATGATAATATAAAACAGTATCATCCGCATACATAAGAGTTTGCATATGCCTAATTACTAGTCGTAGATCATTCACATAAACTAAAAACAGGAGTGGGCCTAAAATAGAACCCTGCGGGACACCGTGAACCACAGGCCTCCCCTCAGAAATAAGAATTTGATTGAATCGTTTAGAAACGCCATGATAGTATAAAGAGCCAGTTGTCAAGCACCTCGTATTTTTGCCAGTACCATGGGTTCTAAGTCCACAACCATGATTTTGTTTAGCTTAATCCTTTTTTTAACCTGCGATTCTACACCCAAATCCACATACATATATTCAGCTGTGTAGTTTATGCAGGGTTAGCCCACTGCCGATTAGATATACACGTGCGTGACTCAGCTATAGGTGAACAACTGCAACACATCAGTGTATTTAGATACCAGATAGTGAAGACTTTTCACCAGAAGATCTACGGTCATCCAAATTCCGGTTGTCTAGTGTAAATATCAGATAGGACCCTGTCTAACATACTGATTTTGACTACCAAATATAGAATATGGCACCCTAATCGGTTATTTCACTTTACTAATAAAATATCGGTAAGTATAAGGCCTGGCGTCCACCTACTACGATAGAAATTTAGACCTACCGATATGGCACCGATACAAAAAGTAAATATCGGAGACATATCGGGAAGGTGCAAAATCGTTGACATATGTCTGGACATCCCACTTCACTATGCATCGTAAGGATATTTTTGGTGCCTAATCGCAGAAACGTGGTCAACTGCCCCGATATTAGGTGACCTTCCGACGCGATTATGATTTTTTATTGGAAGGTGCATCGTAGACCATATCGGAGCCATATCGAAGTAGGTGGACGCCGGGCTTTAATTGCAACAATCTGAACCCACTCAATGATATCTCGCCCCCCAAATTGCATTATCTGGCACCAGCGACCGAAATTTTTAGGCCACTGACGAAATCCATCCAGGATGAATTGCTGGGTGATGAAATGCAGTTGTCGATAAATACTTTGTCGGTGCTGATAATATGTTAAATCAGTCATCAGGTTTAAACGCCTCAACAAATCGCAGTTTGAAAATTAGGGACCACTATACGCTGGTTCCCGGGGTATCCGCTAGGGGGCTCGGCGGAGATGTAAGGAGCCAGCGGCGATCACAGGCGGAACCCAGCCAAGGACCACTGCCAATTTATGCTTATCTTCCCGATATTTGGTCAGTGCATTTTCCGCCGGGAGGTGTATAAACTGGGCCTTAGGGCGGGTACGGCCAGCCCCGCGGGTTGTAGATCAAGGTGCCCACTTTTATCATTGATCCTGATAAGTGAGCCCCCTGGAGAGCCAGACAAACTGCGTCAACTGTAGCTCTCTTTATTGTCATCCCTAATAATCTCTGTTGACAAGTGCTCATTCCACCCCGCATATATCAATGTCCAATGTCGTACGTATACGTGACCATTAAACGTAGATTTCGGTTCATTTTAAAGTTTTAGTAATAAATGATAGTTCTCATATCTTGAAAACCAACATTTTAGTCTCAAGGAGTAGTGACTACTCTCTATATCTTGCAACTGAAACGGTAAATCGTAACTTTCTTCCAACTCTGCCATGTCAAAATATCTACTTGTCTTCTTTAAAACCGAAAATAACTAGAGATAATTGATAGTTATCTGGTATTTCGGAAGATGGCATCCACCACACCACTTATCAGGGGATATAAGAACTATATCCTATAGCGCCAAATCCATTTAGCAGTTTTGTCTGCGGTCGCAGTTATTTCCCGGGAGGTCGACCGGTCACATAGATATTCTCAAGAAAATTCGCTTTAGTGGATCAAGGAGTCGCATGTCTCATGTGAATTCGCATGGCCACACGACCGGCATGCGATAATATCAAAAGCTTTTAATATTTTCGCATGTATACATACAAAGTATAATAAAGGGAAAGGAAGATTAGGCAAAGCTATCACATTGTATCTTTTCAGATATAATCATGTAGGCCTTGCCTAGCCATGTTAAGTTATCAGTTAACTAGAATCTTTTTTCACTGCAACACACTTCCTGTTTGTAGAATTATTGTTTCTTCGAGCATTCGATATTTGCAACATTTAGTGAATAGACAGATAGACAAACTTACCCCAGGAAAATACATTTACAATAGTTTTCACAGTTTATCTAATCATATTCATTATGTTTCAATAGATTCTCTAGTGAATGTAACAGAATCATAGAATGACGGTTATTATTAAGAAGTCTTTTTATTGTGGAATTCTTGGTATGACATTCCGTTACACAGCTAGAAGACGGGAACATATCCTTTAATCAATCCAAGCTACTTCCCGCCGACTAACCAGTTGCTCCCTCATCATCCCACTAAATTAGGGCAATGCAATACTAATGAATCTGTCTGGAAAACTGTCTGATCCCTTTCATTGTATGTCTTGGATCAGGGAAAACCTTTGGCAAAATAATACAAAATCCAAACCTGAAGGCCACCAACTAGGCTAAACTGTGTCTCCAGACTGCTAAAACATACGACAAAGATAGAAAACACAACCTTTGGTACCTTACTTATTGTTATCGTCTGGGTGGCCTGTGCCAATTACGGATAATGGTCTCTGTGGGTCAATTGCCTGTTATCAGCAGTCTGGCGCACTGTCTCCTACCTGATGCATAGTCCCTTGAGGAAATGGCGCCTGTCTGGCGGAGACATAGGCCTGCGTGTTTGTCTGCACCAGGTAATAACTGTCTATTTTGTACCTACAGCCGAACACTGTGCAGTTAAACACTGTTGCCAGGAATGCAATATCAAGGGCGACTTTTTCGTACCGAGCATGGAAATTTCATATCAAAGCTGACCACATGAGTCATTCTCAGCCAATCAGAGACATTGTTTATGACAAATCACAGCTTGAATATGTAACTAGATAGCTCAATAAAATATTGCATATAAATGGGGTCGGTCCAATGGTCCTATAAATGATTAAACGCTTAAACGAAAACTTGTTGGTTCACATCCCCCTTTAGGTGCAGACACTTCCCTCCTGGTGAAATTATTTGTAATACCCAAACATCTGTAATACCCAAACGACTCATATTTCTATCTTGCAAAGTATTGAATAGATATCTGACCTTTGAGAGACACATTGCCAATATCTTGAAAACCACTAACGAACGCCTTTTTAAATTGGCAAAATTACTGACGAAGAAGCATTACGTACTTACTTTACTATGATCAGACCCATTGTGGATACTGTGGTTTTGCCACCGGGGAAGCAAATGAAATGTAAATGAAGTTGACAGAGCAGAGTACTAAGAACGATTCAAGGGCTCGTTTGATTATTGAGCGCGGGAAATCGCGCTCATATACGTCATCTATTAAAGGTTAGAAAGCTCACACAGGGTTTCAGCTTGCTGTTGAGAATCTAACACTTCACTATCAGTGTCCCAACTATAAAGGCATGGTTAAATGAGCAGGGATCCAGTATCATGCCTTACCATACCCCCTACCCTACTACTGACTTGGTTCCTTTTTATAGAACTTTCATGGCTGAGTGACCTTGTGATCGTGTGTGTGCTGCAGGACCATGATGATAGTGTCTAATATATGGATGTTCCATCTGAAGATGTCAAAAGAATTGATAGAAGGAGAGGGAAAACAAGCATGTTAGTAAGAGGACTAAAACCACTAGTTGTACTCCAAAAGAAGTACCCTCAAGCCAAACAATAACGAGTGCATCAAGCACTAAGGGGCTATCAGAGAGCGAACTGAGTGGCATAGCTGACCTATTAGCCAGAGAAGTAGGGCAGTTGATCAAGAACCTCAATGAAAGATTCAGTCTAACCATGACTAGTCAGGGTGACGACTTGAATGGGATACTTAGATCCATTTGTTGACACATGTAGATTTCTATAACATGTTAGATATTCCTGTTGGTGATACTTGAGACTAAATCCATTCTCTGGGTTTATTGAAACATTCTTATTTTTATTGAATGAAATGATTTAGGTATACCGCGCTCATCCATTATTAATGGAAATAACATTTGCTTCTAGTCTATGATCGTGCATGAAGACCATTTCCTGTAACTCATTACAAGGGTTATTCTTTAATGATACTTAAGTCTGTTCACTAAGACAGTATTAGCCACCCATAAGGTCGTCCATAAATGTTGAATTAAGTTGACCCGCACACGTCCATGGGTCTTTATGGCAAACAGAAAAGGGTCTACATGTACGATCCTAGATTATTAAATGGGCCCCAGGGGTTCGTTTCATAAGCTACGAGCGATTTCAGCGCTGGACAATACGATCTATCTAACGATGTATGACCTCGTGGACGTTCAATGTCCAAAATCGTTACATAAGATAGGTCATAGGGAGACACGTGAATCGTTCGTACAAATTATTGTATTTTTGACCTAGATCGTAAGGGGTGATAGGTATACTATGCGTAAGCTATGCACCCCCACCTTCACACACTGAAGTGCCAGATCCACTAAGGCGATTTTCCATGCGAATTTGGGTTCGCAGACGTTCGCAGACGTTCGCAGACGTTTGCAGACGTTCGCATGGACATGCGAATGCCTTGCGACAATATCTAATATATTGAATATTATCGCATGGGATTCGCATAGTCGCACGGATCGCAGACGCATTCGCTTCGTCGCCTTAGTGGATTTGTCCCTTGACACATGGTACATCGTTAGGTCTATCGAAGAATCGCATAGAAATCACTTGAGATATCCTTGCAAAGGAAGGAGCGCAGATAAATTACCTTTTCCCCTCACTGTGAAGATCTCATAGAACCGACGACGTTGACAAGGTGTCTATATTACGAATGGGCACCGACTACTTGAGCAGGGTACACAAAGTCGGCGGGTGGTGGCACTTGAGAATTTACCGTCACGTATAATTAGGCCTGTAACAAACAGACCATTTCCACCTGACGACTGGAATAGGCGACCACAGATCCGGAGTGGGCATCTTCAGTCCTCCACTGATTAATATTACTCGGAGAAATTTTTATAGCTGAGCCAAGAAGTTGTCAGGTGCTGTCAGATATTTGTGAATAGTCAGCGGGTGGCGCCAAAAGCCACAATCTGTGGAAAAAGTCATTAGGTGGAAATGCCGCATGGGCTGAGGCTGAGTTTACACATACCAACGGAAACATTACCAATATTACATCGGGAGGAGGAAAGGTGGGAGGAGGGGGATTTTGAGAAAATATCGTGACTCATAATCAGTGATACTGCAAGTGTTGAGGTGTTTACACTTGACAACTGAATATCCATTTTAATTGCAGTGATGGAGTCTTTCTTTAAAATCTGCATTCCATCATCGATTAATTCAACCTGGTTTGATTTCATCGATGGCCTCAGTAAAGGGTCAGCAGTGCCAGATTACGCAATTTGTGATTGAGAAATTTTTGTACTGGTTTGGATTTTTGCTAGATTCTATAATTGGTGGTCTAAATCGGTAGATGTAAACTGTGCCTAGGCCTGTGGTGGCTTCATTGACTTCAGCAATACACCAATTCTACACGCTTGGTCGTATGCATCTTTGGCAGCAACTGATTATTTTCCATCGATCAGTCTGCACTGATGATATCACAATCTTTCTGGGATCTATCACCTAGCGTCGTCTACCCCGGTCCCTATGCTTCACCAGGTGGTTCCCTAGTGGTAGTGTCATGACTGATTGTGCCCAGTAGCTAAATTCACCACCACCACCATGACATATTCATATCACACCCACATTGCGTTGCGTCTGTAGCATATATTGTGCCCCGAAATCTTGGTGTGTCTACTGTACATTCCAATGATTATTCAAAAGCTTCAAACGTAAAACAACCTCATACGTTTTCACTTGATTAATTTGTGATGCATAAAAAAGTTGATTCGTCTTGTGACACCCAATTGAAACTTCTAAAAATAACTAAAAATAACTAAAAATATGATTAAGTGACTATATACTTTTAAAGTTCTAATAAGTTTCCACTTACTGAAAAATAGGCACCGATTAATAGGCTACTATACAAAAGTAGGTAGGTAGTTTTCCTTGAGAATATATCCCTGGCTATAATCGGTGGCCAGAATCGTCATGTGGAAGCACAGCATTAGTTTTGATGTATAGCTTTATTAATTTCCAGTGAGATGAGGTAAAATGACCAGGGTTTGAAAGTAATAAGAGATAATGATCTCGGATTCATCTGGACTTAACACCAGATATACCTCCTTCCGAAAGTGAGGCAAAAGGATGCTGAACAGATCATAAACCTTTATAAAACCAAAGACTTCTAAAAATACTGAGCATTCATTCTTTACTTTAAGGCAATCGATATTCTTTCTTTTAAGTGCCCCTCTTTCAAAAGCCATTGGAATATTCTCTTAGGTGATTGTATACGGTTCTAAATGATAACCTCAGGTCGAGTTGCTCGTATTATTAGTACTGTAACTGAGCGTGCTCACCTCTATCAACATGCCAATAACCACTCTCTCCCATCTCTTACAGAACATCTACTCGTCTTTATCCGGCTGTATAGACACCGACGCTCCGGGATTTATCAACCCGCTCATCTTCTACAAGAACTACAGTCGCGAGGCGTGTCGGATGGAGTGTATGACCAAGGACATCGCCGAATATTGCGGCTGTAAACATTATTACTGGCCCGGTGAGTATGGACACCTCTCACCCCTCTCCCTGTATCACTCCACACCCCCTGCAGGATGCGGAGGCGTGACTGGTGTGCGCCAGAAATATGTGTGGAATAGTGGCATACCGATTGGAGGGAATCACGCCAGCAGGCCATCCTGTGCCCTCTCTGCATCTCGGGGTAGATTGGTTTCGGGACTGAATATCGAAGCACAGATCGGACCAGGGCGTCAACATTATAGTAAACTATCCCATATATGTGATTCCCGAACACATGGTAGGGAATAATTTGAATACAACCATTACAGTTTTATTCAGTTTCTTTTCCACAAAAGATGGAGGTCCGAATGAACACCCGTTCAAAATACCACTATTCTTTTCGCTGTAGCTGCTGTGTAGGGAACGCCAGGAACTATTATGTGTATATATCACATTACAGATTTTTATTAGATCGTACTCCTGCAAATAATACCCTTCTGAATAGTGTAAGGAAGGTTACATTACTTTACCACCATCTTCCTCACCCGGCCTAGTGGAAGAACAAAAAGACAAGTGAAGTGTAGTTAAATAGAATTCATTTGTTGATAACCAAATGTATCCAAGAGAACTCTATCATTTAACATCAAATTAGTAATTATGGTTAAATTATGAAAAAGAGATGTTTCCCAGCGAATCAATGGGGGTAGGGTGAGGGAGGGGGTGTCAGGAAAGCCGGACATTTTGCGTACAACCCTTTCATAATCTATTGCGTACAAGATACAAGAAGGAGGGCTGGGGCACATTTTTTCAGAGATTGTGCGTGCGTACTTTATGGACTGCCCCCTAATCTTCCTGGTGGTTTCCCCGAGGGGTCCTTTTCCCCGGTGATTCCCCGGCGGGGATCCCCCGGAGCAGATGTCCCCCAGGCAGATAATTCTCCTGATCCCTGTGGAACTCCCCATAACCATCATGGCCCCACTGGGTACTTCACACAGGACTCTCGCAGTTTTGGAATAACTGGGGATCAGTTTACACCTGCCGACGGAAAATGCATTGATACAATGGCAGGAATGGTAGGGTAGTGTCAGTATAGGTGGTGTTCCCTGATAAAATATTGATACTAATAATCAGAGACACTGCAAGTCATTGAGACATAAACACTTGACAGCTGCTAAAGGCGGGCACCCACTGCTCTGACATGGACCCGACACAGCTCCGACAAGGCTATATATGAATCGAAATTTCCGCATCATAGCCTTGGCAGAATGTTGGTGTATCGGAAGTTTGACAAATACTGTAGCGCAGTGTGTCGAAATGCTCGTCATAGAGTGTTGGGAGTTCAGTGGTTTCCCGGCCTTATACATTTAATCTTCATTTGATTTGGAATTGAGAAATCATTTAGTGGGTCTGGTTTTTTGCTATTTGCACGTACTGATATTTTATCAGGAACATGTAATAACCTATCGGCAGTGTCAGATTATATAAACTGTGGCGAAAATCAGTAAACTGGGCCCATGAGGCTTTATAACGGGGGCTCTCCACCTGGTGACGAAATGGTCACCGATTATTAGGGATCTGCACAAGTGGGTGTATATCTTTGAGAATTTGTCTATGTCTAAAATTACTGAACCCCAAAGTACACAAAGACCACACCCCCTTCATCGGTGATCGAACAAGGTGGTGCCGTTTTGAATAATATTTGAGATAGAAATCATTGACCTTTAATTTCCTGAAGATCATTTGACCATAAAGGGGCAAATCGTCAGTGCTAAATGCCTGCTGGTGGCAATACTCGTCAGGTGGAAAACCCTCATTATGTGCATGCTCTGTACCTGAGGGTGCAGGGCCTAGTCCTTGACATTCCGTTGCTATACTGTTTTGTGTCACCTTTAGGAAATCCGCGCAGATTACGAAATTGTGCACTATGACATTTCCTTGAGAGTAACCGTGCGATATTCTTCATTGGGTTTATAGAAATATTGTACAAAATTTGGATAATTGCAAAATATGCGAAGGAAGCCACCAAAAAGGCAATCATAGCTTTTCATAGCAGAAACTTTTAAATACCATCCATTGTAGAAGGACTTAGTAAAGGTCAAAACCATATTAGATTTTCTCATTCCATGACATACTTGTGAAATATTAATAAAGGCCCAATCGTCTTTTGGGGGTTTACGAAGCACTAAAGTACGTCGCCCTCCCAAAGCGGTAACTAAATTGGATACTTGTAAAAATAAATATTAGGAGAGGTTGGGGGGTTCTGCCAGTTGACCTTGATATTTGCTAATCAAGCCTCTTTCCCTCACGAGAATACTCAAATAACTTATTTATAATGGTCTAAATGGCACGGCAATGCAAAATAAACTGATGTCAACCTTTCAAAATATGAAAGATAACTTGTGAAAAATGGTTCATCAGAAACTGACAGAGTTAGATAGTAGTACTAGGATTTTTTTCAGCAGATGTACTCCAAGCAATCTGTGTTGTAAGTGAACAACAGGTTAGAGAATATATAGAAACCATAGAGAAACGTTAGCGTAAGGATTATAAAGTTAAATCTCATCAGAGATGGCCACCATGTGTAGGTGGCTTGAAGCTTGGTACACAACAGAAGGATTAATGTCAAAGACATCCTCGTAGAGGTAGGGCATCGCCAGATGCAGCCTACTAAAATAAACATGTGGAGCACAGAATCAACCAACATGGCTTGTATCACAAAGACGCGGCAACTGGCCAAGTAATTTTTTTTTATAATTATTTATTTCCAACATCTAGCTTGGGTGCTAGTTCTTCCTGTTGTAAATATTCATACAACAGTATACATGAGCCGACGATACATATGAGTTCGTAGGTTACAAGATAATTAACAGACACAGGTTTTCATAGAGACACATCAATGATCACTCATTACCAGTTAAAGCCTTATGTCGATCCGTCCTTATTTAGCTTTCCATTACAGTGTCCATTTCAGTTTCCATTACCCTACCTCAAGGCCAGGGGTTCGGGAGCACACTGTAAATTTTTGCCTACAAAATTACACAGCAGTCTATTACCAGGTGATTTATTGAGGTCTGCTACAACTCCCAGCAAGGGGTAGTGGCTTAAGCCCTCCAACAACTATCCAATCACCTCCAACCTACTCTGAACTATAATATTTAATGTCAGAACCTTTCAATAAATTCAGATTGTTTCTCCGCAACGGCAGCCTGTTTATGTCTTATCCTTGCAGCAGATTGTTTCGGTAGTCTGGTCTTACAGTGCTGTCCCAGAGGGCATCTGACATAATGGCTGTAGCTACCTGGCCTGACATGTGTTCACACCCGACCAGACTTCCAGGCTAAGCTGTAACCCTCGTATACAGGAGGCGTGACCCCGCTGACCTCTCACAGATCTGAGATCCGCAGGAGACAGAGAATGAGAGAGAGGGAGAGAGAGAGAGAGAGAGAGAGAGAGAGAGGGAGTTGGTGAGCAAAAGGCTAGAGCTCCCTGGCATTAATGTGGCGTTTCCACCAACCAATTATGACCACCGACCATTGCATTTAGGAAAGCCGACCGATTATGTGGCACTTTCTGTGCAATAATGGTCAGGTGATAAGAAAAAGGGTCAACTATATTTCTCTCCAACATTCCGTCATAAAGCATCACTGACCGACCTTTAAGGCCTCCGACGAAATCAAACCAGGTTGAATTGATAAGTGGCTGAATGAACTTGATTGTCTAGAATCAAGAGCCAGAGAGATAGAGATAGAAAGAGAGAGGACTCATAGAGGAGGGGAGGGGGGAGAGGAGAGAGACAGTGAGAAGCAGAAAGAGAGAGACAGATACAGATAGGAACATAACACAAAATATGCACAATTATTTGCTAAATAAAGAAAAGGTATGGTGGCTTTAGATAGCTGTAGCCCTCGTCTATAGAAGACTTGATCACACTGATCCCATCAGCGAGAGAGAAACAAAGAAAGAGACAGATAGAGAGAGAGAGGCAGAGAGAAACCATGAGAGTGACAGGGGAAGACAGAGAGGGGAGACAAAAAGAGACAGAGAAAGGCAGAAATAGAGGAACAGGAGATAGAGAGAGATAGTGATAGATCGAGCGATATAGATGGAAAGAGAGTGAGTGAGGGACAGAGAGAGACAGAGAGGGGGAAAGGGAGAGAGAGTCAGGGAAAGGGAGAGACAGAGAGTGAGAGGGAGAGAGCAGCAGGGGGAAAAAGAGAAGGTACGCAGACGTTTAGAACTCCCTGGCTTTGTAAATGGGGAGAAGCGATATGATTGATGGTCTACACCACCATCATCCACTCGATTTAAGGGACCCATGTCCGTGTATGATCGAGTGTTTACACCTCTCGACCCACCTTTAGTATACATCGAGATACAAGAGTGATTATCACCATAAACAGATTGTAATGGCCTCCCTCGAGGGTGTGTAACACTCGTGGGCTTTCTAAAGGGAATTTTACTATGCTTTTTATGGTGAATACATTTAAAAGGGAATGCATATACATATATATCAGACTGGAAAAGCGAAGGACAAAAATACATGTACTCTTTAATATGAACATATGAAATATAACCTCCCTCTTT
Source organism: Alentia gelatinosa (assembly GCA_950022655.1). NCBI lineage: Eukaryota > Metazoa > Annelida > Polychaeta > Phyllodocida > Polynoidae > Alentia > Alentia gelatinosa. The sequence goes on from OX465586.1 coordinate 48,103,119, forward strand.
AATGTAGGCTTGTACTTTCTACACATAGAACATAATAGGTAGTCTTCATGAAATCATATATCTGTGACTTTGCGAATGTCTGATAATGCCAAGGGTAATTCATATTGCTACCGTTAGGGTTTTCTTGTATCATACGATTGATTGTGACTTGTTAATTTATTATGAAATTGAAAAATGCATCGTTTATTTGCCTTTTATCGTATTGCCACATTCTTTATCACGTTTTTCATACAGACATTTATTAAATAGAGAAACTCAAGAGGGGGACATTTATATAGACCATATAAGATATCATTTCCTATCGCGACCATCACAAGCATTGTCCCCCTGTCAATAGTGTGACTTTATTGAGATATACTGTCTATAGGTTCGAGAGGGGTTATAGAGACATTTAGTCTGCTCCAAATACTATCTCTTAACTATCTGTGTGCCAACCCTGTGACATTGGTAAGTTGCAAAGGACCACTGTTTTCGTGTCTTAGAGCAGTGCCCGACTGACCAAGACCCATTACCACAGACTGAACGTCATTGACACACTGGTGCTGGACATATTAGGATTCTAAAAGAGCAGCTGTGAGAATAGCTATAAAGTTACAAACCAAACCATTTGATATTTTTCTAGATTCCATGCTCCGTCATCAATGATGGACATAGCATTTGTTCCTAGTTGATTTGGGTTAAATCTCAAGGACAGCAGAGCTCATTGTGTCCCATCCTCGATAATCCACATTGCCACTTTCACACGGTCACTTTGGTCAACATTTGCATTTGCATCTGACGACCGACTACATAAATACACATTATCTGCAAAAACGGGGTATTTTATTCTCAATTTGCATTCTACTATAAGTTTGATTTGGTCGTGCTTGATATTGATTTTCCATCGGGAACGTGTAATAATCAGTCGACGGTGCCAGATTCTCTAATCAGTGGCCAGCATTGGCAGTTGTAAACTGGGCCTTTTACGATCTTTGCGTCCTGTGGCTTTAAGTAGTAAACAGAACATTGGGTTTGACGATCGGCCGGAGCCTGGTCGCGACCACAGGATGAGCTTAGTACCGAGACTAGGAAGCAATCCCTCTGGCAGGGGAGCGACTTCCGACATGTTTAATCACGATGAATATGGATGTGGTGATCAGTGATGGCGTACTAAACCCTTGCTCGCGGCCCTCCAATAAGCCAACTCAGACCTATGGGTTTTCAATCAGACAATCTCTCGGCGAAATGATGAACTGGACTCGAGTCTATCTCTTATTGAGCAATGGGAACCAGCCTCATTTGTGACCAATTAAGTACCATTTTATCTACACAGCGCAGCACTCGCTCTTGTAAATGCACATTTATACATTACAGACTATGAGTGGACGTTGATGAATCCTGCACAAATTTATTCCCATAACTTAGGCTAAACACGGAACTAGGACACTGCATTGATTGGGCCCTGACTTGTCCATTCCAGTTTAGACATAAAGTAAAATAATGTCATAACTTTATGGGCCAATTATGGGACTCTTGTATTCTTTAAAGAAGGTAGGTGACGGGAAATAAAGAAGGAACACTGCAATTGTAGAATGATAGATAACATGTGATTTCATACAGTAGACTAGGCTGGTTGGATACCATCCAAACGCTGACAAGAATTCAACGATAAATATATGGTTATTTTTTAATGACTGTAAATCATTTTCACATATTGGCTAGCCAATTTAGACCTACATATATCATTGTTGCTATCTAAGTTAGATGACAACACATACTCTTCGGTATTATTTCTATTGAGGTAATGATTCGCAAATTACTATCTATTCGCGCTCTACCATTATTTCCATTCACGAGATTCCATACAAATAAATTTTTTCCGATCCTGGAAGACGAAAATATATTTTATAAATTCAAATGACCATAGGTTTGCCAACATGATTGGTTTGATGGTATACGGAACCCACAAAAACATCGATTAATATTTATATATAAATTCCGAAGGTTCATCTTCTGTGCAAGCATTGAAGCAAATCACAAGAGGACACTACTTTCTCAGTGACAGCTCGAATTATCACTCAGGTTGTTATCCGTGGTTCCCTCCATCAACATCCTTTAGGTGGCATTCGGGAAACATAGGGCAGGGCGCACCTGACATTTGGTGCACATATAATGCGAATGGCGTAATTTGGGAGGCAATGACCTTTTCCGTTCTACCTTGGAGCTAGACATATTGTAAAACGCAGTAAGAGTAGTCTCAATTAGCAGCGACACTGCAATCTTATGATTGGCCAAGGGAAAGACAAAGCATGTGTGCTGGTCTTTTCTTACTGGCAATGATGACCTTTAAGAATGACGGAGGGTCTATATAGTCTCACTCGGAGCCCATTACGTTTAGTATTTATATGAAATTGTCTGATTGATGTTTAATAGTCTATGTATGTGATACATTTCCCCCGTTTCCACCTTTTTAATTCCATTATCATACTTTTGGTTTACATTACGGTTTCCAAAGTGATAGACACATGGCTTGTATTTACGTTCAAAGTAGTTAGTCAAGACCTTTTGGGATATCTAGGACAGTCGATATGATAGACTTGATTTGCTATCTTGGTATCTTGTGAAATGACATGGATTGAAATAATCGCGATGTATTACATGACGTTTAACCCTTTCACGCCGGGCACCTCTGACAAAGCAGTGTCTGTAAGGCCGGGTAGGGTGTTAGTATATACCGCCAGGGGACGGGGTCTTTTCAGGCCCATTATGATAATTTCACTTTTGATCACGTGATAAAACACGTGGTCTTTAATATTATTTTATGAGTATTTCGAAATCGTAAGGCTAATGTTATACCAACATCCTGTGAAAATTTCATCATTATTGATCAATTATTTACAAAGTTATCATACATAAACTATGATTTTGTAAGTCTTAGAAAATGATGCCTTAAGGCATCATCCGGCCACACACGACGATGCCTTAAGGCATCATCCGGCCACGGGCGGCGATGCCTTAAGGCATCACCCGGCGCCAAAGGGTTAAAGAGAAGTTCTACAACAAAACATTCACAGAATAGTCTTATGACGTATTATAAATCACACAGTTGCACATAAAAAGTATAGTGAACTAAGAAAGAGAAACCAACAAAAAACGATATCTAAAAGACCATATTGGTACAATTGAAGTTCTTCTCGTTCTGACATATTAGTTCTGCAAATGAATTGTTATCATCTGAGTTGTTTTATCTACAGTAGACAAATTTTGGAAATTGTCTGACGAAGTGAGGACAAGATATGAAGAGGCAGCCTTGGTTAATAAGGCTTATTACAACTTACTTATTAATGTCGAACATTTAATTCTTTACGCAATAATTTTAGATGAAATGAGAATCCAGTAAACAAATATTTTAGGAAATATGAAAGATGGTATACATGGAAGGATGAAGAATGAAATATGAATCGTTTTATCAATATCTAATAAAGTCAGCGAACAATCACTTTTGGTAAAGGGCGCTCATCTATGTATCATCTTACATATATCTACATGTTGACACAAGTATAAATATTGGAAAACAATATAATACAACAGAGTAGACATCACTCTGATGCAGACAGAAACTAACATTACAGGTAAGGATAGCACAGGTGTATGATATAGCAGTAAGTCTACCACTGCAGGGGATGAAGAATGAAGGTGGCTGCGCACCACACTACATAGAGTCTATACCATGTCTATGGTATGAGAGGCGTTGTCCTTTGATATAGCAGTAAGTCTAAGACTGCTAAGGATGAAGAAGAAAGGTGGCTGCACCCCGCACCACATAGATGTGGTATGAGAAGGATTGACCTTTGATAGAGTCAGTCTGAAACTGCTTGGGATGAAGAAGAAAGGTGGCTGCACACCACATCGCACCACATAGACGCACTATTGTATTATTCTGTATGAGAAGGACTGGCCTTTTATATCGCAGTATGTCTGCCACTGCTAGGGATGTAGGACGGCTGCGGTAGGACTCAACCCCATACCTACCCATGCACCTAAACTATGAAACTAAAGAAAGTAGGGATACTGGTATTTTCATCTTTGATGAATAAGCGTCAAAATCCATAAGGGAACAATTGAAATGTTGGGTTGTTGTCCAGTCAGTTTATCATTGCTCTAATCTACTTGGTACCCAGACATCCAGCCAGTTCTACCTCTAGAGAGGCGTAATGTGAACGTATGTACAGGCTGTTACTAAGCCATTCAAATGGATGAATTGGGTTCCCCTAGGATTTTACTAAACACTTAGAATAAACTATAAAAAAAAGAAGACAACAACACCTGCATTCTTAGGCTCCAAATATGTCAAGCACCAGTGGTTCAATGGGGAACTTGTATTGGATGTACTGATTGTTCATTATTAGCTCTGTGTTCTTCGAAGGTACACTGGCCATCTGCGTTTTTCAGCAACACTTCAGCGATGGCCCGCAGATAGTGAAGAGATAGAGTATACAGCACTTAGTAAGCCTGTTTCCATTGGCCGAGGAAAACGGCACCAATCAATTGAGTTCATTAATAGTCTGTCGGTGCTGCCACTGACTGCACTTCGGTATAAAAAAATCGGTGAGGGTGCGGTGAATGCATTGTTTGCATTTTATATATCCATACTGATTTAAATGTCCCTCTATATAAGACATTGAGCCTCATCGATGAAGTCACAGTGTTTTGAATCTATCCGTCATTGACCAAGTCAGTCGGTAGTATCATGTAATCTTCGCCAAATTAATCGGTAACTATTTCAAATACCAGGCTGTTTCCATTCACCGATCCTGCAGTGGTACTCCCAACAACCGATAGGTGGTTCCCGATTGCAGATTGGCGGCGAAAAACCAGCAAATGGAAAAAAGCCTTGAGCCTGTTTCCATTGGCAGATTATCATGTAGCGATCTGCAGTCGGGAGGCACAGATGCAAGATCACTGAACGGAAAGGACCCAGCATTCAAAATGGTCCCGGAATATTTTTTGAAGATAGCGAAATAACGCCACAATTGACCAACTTGGCCGACAAAATCAAATTGCTTATACTTCAGCTCAAGATTTTAGCATGAGCATTCCATTAGTATAGACATTTAAAATGCAATGAAAACAGCGTATCTACTGAAACCTCACCGAATATTTGTTAACGAAGTAGAGTCGGTGGCTACCATTGTCAGGCTCAAAGAACAAGTGCCATTTCCGTCGGCCAAGAAAACGAGCTTTATGCAATGTATCTGAGCGTGTTCCATGCTCAATTAAGACAGAAACCTGGTTCAGTAGGCAATGTCATGCCTAAAAGCCTCACTGAATATTCTCATGCAACCTCGTTTCATCAAAGGTAGCTGCCTTTAAGGGTGAGGCTGGCATGAATTCTCTATTGTAGCCATTGCCGTGAGGAGTTTTTTTTTACCTCACGCACAATTAAGGCCGGCCTTGACATTAACGGGGATTGTATTTATACGTTATTCAATGCAATATGTCTGCAGCAGACGCTTAACAATCAATCACCCTCGGGCTGGTGGAAATCTCTCTGATGTACTTTTTGTCAAAGAAATGCAAAATGAACTGAAAAAAACAACAAATACTGGAGGGGAAGTATCCTTAGCGAGCCTTATCTTTCGAAGACGGTCAGAGAGGAAGGGATTCAAAGGCTAAGTGCATTTAGAAGGCTACCTTTAGATCTCTAGTTAAGTGAATCACTTCCGACTTATTCACAAACCCATTTGTACGCTTATTTTCGTCGATAACTACGAATCATCGTTATTCCGACAAATCTTTCATTATAAGCTGTTCTCTACATGATACCCATATGTCATTATTCATCCCGTTTATAGATATTTCACAGATATATTCATATAGGAATACAGCCATTTCTACATGACTGATCCATCAGTCTGTCAAGCCCTGAATTATTTTTTCATCCTTGTTTACTCAGCAGGATCTTCTTTAGAATGTACACTTCATTACAGAACAAGGACTTTATTGAGTTCATGGCCGATAATGATGCCAAACATCATCAATTATAATGTTCATTTATTTTTACGGAATGTCATCGTTTTCGTATTATTAGTACTGCAGCCATTCCCTCACGAAGAGGAGAACTAGTAAAGTAAATTCAATTATATCTTTTTTTAGTGAAAACCTCTCCAGTGCACAAGATAACTTAAGAAAAGATCTGCCTTCGACGCTTCGAATTTGTCACTCGGCGAAGCACACATACAGTTTATCGATATTACAGTAGTTTAATCAGCCTACGAGGAAAAAGTGGATTCACCATTATGATGAACATGTGAGATTTAATGGCAAAATAAGTTATACTTATATCATGTATATCTGAATAACCTATAACACAGGTATACCGCTATTTTCATTATTACCAGCATGATAATTCTAATACTTCGGTATTACAAAACAAACCTATACTCATAGTTTTTCATTATTACCAAGATGGTAATTTAATACTTCGGTATTACAAATATTTATTTCTTATATCAAATACAAGAAGGTATTTGTCAAACATTACAAACTCTCAATGTAACTCAACTTTTATGGATAAAAACATTTATAACTCCAAACTAGTGACGATCTTCCGTACAAGCATCGTTAGAACTAAGGTATTACAATACAAAATTGGGCATTATCTTACACCAGTGCACATATTTGTGTGAGTTACCTCACATTCTGGGGCATGTAGTATAAATCTTTTACTGCACCCATGTGCAAAAAGTATAGTGTACTGCACGCCCTGGGCAGAAAATATGAACTACAATCTGATTGGACAATAATATAAAAATTCATAAAGCGCCTATTCAAATCTTTACTAACATGATACCTGAAGGTTATTTCCCATGTACCATTGGCGCCAACAACATTTATCGACATGTTGGTAAACTTTTGGCAAGTGCTTCTGGAACATCGGCCGACAACTCGTCGGTGACAAAAGAACATCTCGGCTGGGGGCATTCACTAATCTCAGGGGCACCCTTGCCTACACTGCATGAAAATTGTGTTTTATTCATACTCCACTGCGTATATATATATATATGATGTGTATAATTCCCGTAATAAAAGTTATAAAAAAGACCCAACCGTATATATATGCATACGCCTATATTCTGCGCTAGCGTATATGGCATATGCAACTGAGTTTTTATTTGTATACATCATCGTAAGACTGTATTTGCCGCCCAGCATATATGAATAAACATATACTGTGTGCAATGTACATATATTTTTAAAGTTGATGTATATTCTGGAGGTTAACTTCTGGGACTGAGTCGTCCTATTTTCAGTAGGCTCAGGGCCATAAGTTCAGGTTTGCATATTATAGTTTTATTGAAAGTATGTACATCTAGACACGGACTGGGATGAACAAGTCCGAGATCTAGATCATTTCTAGCAGTTTACTATCATTAAGTTGTAATTACGTGTTAACTAGTAGGATTAGGTTCCTATTCATGATATGTACAATGAGGATGTGGGGACATGTGTTCTTTATCCTTCCTATGTGGGTAGGGTCTGGTTTGGATGCTGGTTGTATACGTGTTACTAACGTTTGGCAAATACATATAGATAGAAAATTAAATAAAGATTTACCCCCACAAATCTTATTATATGGAGACATAGTTAGTGTGACTGGAATCTGTTCCGTGTTAGTTTAACAAGGTGAATATTTCAGACCAAAAACACTCACAATGCCTTATCATAATATACCTAGAAATCATTAGAAACGCAATTTCAAAACGTCACGTCGTAGGGAGTGCACGAACTATTAGTTCGTGCACAGTCTGTAAGAATCAATCTGTACAGCTGAGGCAGAGGTTCGAGACATAAGAATGGAAACCCTACTTCTACTATGGTCACTATCTGTGGTGCCTCATCAGTCTTTCATATCACACGATTACAACATAGTTTTGATTTTTCTTATTCTCAAGTAAGCGGATATGGTTATAATTTCATATTCCTATTTCTATAAGTGTATTTTTTATTTCAGGAGAGTACGACGTGTGTAAAATGGAGCAGCAGTATACATGCGTCAAGATGAGAATGCTTGGTGAGTCATTTAAACTTTATTCACGATGGCCTTTTGTAATTATTAGGTTTTTATCATACATCAATTTGCTGTAGAGCAACAATTAAAGCACCTAATGATATATCCTATGATATGACAATTCCTGTGTTTAGAATAGTATCTATGTACTCATTACACGGTGAAATAGAGCAAAGGATTTCAAAAGATGACTCATGTTAACTAAATAACAAGAAATGATTAGGACTAATAAAAAAATACCTGACACTATATATTATAGTTTTAAAACAGTTTGCATGTATTTTTCGAGTAGCTCAGCATCGTTCCTGGAGCGTGGGCCACATGCTCAGATACTCTGCCTAAAGGTTAGAGAGGTCACATAGACTTCAAGTGTGCCGCAAAAAATACACCATCGCTATCTGCAAGCCAACTATTTGACAATAGGAAAGGTGCAGATGGCCAGTCTCTCAGTGTCTTAGAGGCCTACCCAGCTGACCATAACCAATCTCTAAAGACTGAAATACCGCATTGACCCACAGGTGATATATTTGGATCTCAGAAAGGTAGTTGAAGAAATGAAACGTTGACTGGGTGCAAGTGGGCTACAGAAAATGGCCCATAGACTGATTATAACCTAAATCTTTTCATTTAAAAGATAAAAAAACTCCACGCTCATCCATCAATGATGAACATACCCTTTGCTCCCAGTAGATTTTACTTCGTGTGGGGTTCATAAGATCTTCCTGGTGCCTCTCATGTGCTGTCATGATATAGCACTGGGCATCATATTACAGATACGACAGTGTATGGCATATGTTCGATCATCATGACATCTTCCTTTTCCTTTGCATATAGATAAAGTCAATGCATCAACTTTTATGTTGATATCTGCACAGAGCCTACGGAGACTATTTTTGTCCTGGTTGGCATGTTAGATACATGGAAATAATCAATTTGACACCTACGAAAAATCATTTATCATGTTAGTGATTCACCTTAAGGACAAGCGACCAGCCATTTCCTGAATTATAGGGCATGATCACAACTAAAAAATATCGCATTTGTCCAGTTATGATAGTTTGAAAGGTTATGAGGATAACAAAAAAAGGTTATGATGATAACAAAAAAACTCTCGTTTAATTTTTAATGCAGTAATAACACTGCCTGATGTCTATCCACCAGGTACACAGGTGTTTCAAGGTTTATTTAAAAGTCGACCTAGTTCTTCTTATTAAACTTTCAATCAGTTCATATATTCAATATGCTAGTAGGCTAAAATAAATTGAAATAAGGATAAAGGCATATAATAATTAGAAATCGATCCTTTGCTTTGGACCCTGACTCGCAATACTTCCATAATAGATACACAATATTGGCTGTTCTTCATGCGAGTAGATGAAACCTCCACGTAGTTAACGCGTAGTAAGACATGACACTCTACCCCATTCCATGAACAACACTGATGAATTTTCCAAGTTTTCTCGGTCTCTCAGGCAGTAGAGTTGCTTCCCTGGTATTTATTATAGTTCCTGCCCCCGATGAACCCACCCTGCTTGCATAAGGCTCATTGCCTGCATATCTAACTTCATTACGTTGTAAGGGCCACAAGGACCACTGACCATACAAGGAGACCAGAGTATTTTACGACTGAACGAACATAACCAACATCTGTGGGGCCAATTTTACCCTAATCACGAAATACTTTCTCTCCGGGGTGAAAGTAGCAAATCCGTCCATGACAACTCCAGGGGAGGGGTTCGTATGTCATTGACAGTTCGTAACCATGGAGATGCCCCTTGTGATCCTCCGGGCTGTATACAACCATGCTGCCCCCAACCCTGCGCTGCAACTACTGTGAAATTGCTCATTGGACAAGGGAACTGCTCTGTTGTTGACTGAGCTGCTCAGTAGCAAACTGCACGTGAATCTATTCAGGCAACACACGAAGCAGGGCTAGGAGTGGCGAGAGCATCCATTGGACCAGTATTTATGGGACATTGAGTTTCAAAGCTACGCCATATGACCGGTATCAGTTCCCTAAAGGGGCTCTTAACTCTTTAAGAGAGGGACAATACCTGCTGGCATTGCTGCGCTATGGCAGAACAATGCACTAAAGCATTTTGTCAGGAGTCTTAATTGAATGGTTTGATAAGGAATCTTTCAATAGATACTCGATGATTTTGATGCTTTTCGTGGTTATGAATGTAGCCACCAGCCATAGAATAACCAACATTTCTTAGAGTGACATTTATAGATATGATATGTACCATTAGTCATCCAATATTACAGTTGTCCTGTTCATTAGACCGAACACATTACCTTCCTCTTCCTCCGTGTGAGTAACATCATTTCTTAAGCACCTTTATGACGCGTTTACACACAGTATGTTTTTTTAATAACCCTTACCTCATGTTATATGGGGTGTGATTCATATTCCCCATTGAAATTCAAAACTCACTGGGAAGACATCAATTGACACACATACATATTCTCAAGGAATCCTCATTAACTGTCATGCATATTTCTATGCATATACAGCAGCCATAGAATAATAATGAGCTCGGCGAAAGGGCTATTCGTACATATCCCACGCTGGGCTTGAACAGGGGGAAGTTTTTAAAGGAAAGAACGATCGAGAAATTGACCGGTCTGTCCAGAAAACCATTCATATCCAACATTGAAGGAACAATTCCCGAACTTTAAAGCCCATGGATAAATCATTAATTCAGAAACACCCACACACCTAAATATACAAAAATTGACCCGTCTGTTCACAAAACCATTCATATCCAACATTGAAGGAACAATGCCCGAACTTTAAAGCCCATGGATAAATCATTAATTCAGAAACACCCTCACACCTAAATATACATTATACGTTAACATCACCCATGGTATTTTTTCCCCATAGGCTTAACATTGAAGACTCTTACTCAACGTCCAAGGAGTGAAATTTCAGCCAATTAGTCAGTGATAGAGATGAAATAAGATCTTAACCGCACCCGATCCATAGCCACTGAAAATATGCCATTCATTTTGGTTTGCTACATAATCTCATTTGGGTTTGGTTTGCGAGATTAATCCACAACCAAAGCTCATGGCATGTTTTCAGTATCAATGGATCTCGATGCAGTTCTGTCCTAGTAGCAACCAGCATCTATAGAATAACCAATACTTTCTTATGTGACATCTATAAATATTGTGTGCATCATAAGTCATCCAATATCATTGCAGTCCCGTTTATCTAAACCCAGCAGATTACTTTCCTCTCTTATTAAATCCGAGTGAGGAATACCATTTCTTAAACATCTGTGACGCATTTCCCGAACATTTCTACAGTTGTGTTATAGAAAACACCAGCAGACATTACATTGGGCCACAGCAAACAGAGGAGGCCAGGCTTACTACAAAATAAACAAAGAGATTTTTGCATGCATTCTGAACATCCTGATATTACAAAGATGGCTTCACTGCTGATTGCTTTCTGTTGGAGAGATAAACTCCCCTGTTCCTGCCACCAGGAGCTTTATCTCTTCATTTCGCTTTCCTCTGATTTTCGCTTCTTAGAACTAGGGACAGTTTACACATCCTGTTTTGCTGCTGGTGACGATAGAGTGATGTTCTACTGAGACAATATCCGCGGGGGCGGCAATATGTCAGGTGTTCCAGGTCGTATTCGGGGCTTTAATATCCGGGAGGGTATTGCCAAAATAGAGTTTATGTTCCATGACTCCTCTCAACACTGTGGACATCAACCCCAATATCAGGCTCCAGTGTTCTCCAGTGAAGTGTCTGTCACTAGACCTTGACCTGATCACTATTTTTTGTATTTAAATTTTTTTTTACAATGATATGCCTATTTATATCAAACAAACTGTTTAAATTAACTTAATTGACAACATAATTCGTATTAAACTCAATGAATGTAGTAAAACTAGTGGGTTCATTCTCATAGAACCGGTGCAAGTCCATTTTTTAACGTTTCCAGTATTAAAATTTTTGCAAAAGGTATTTAATGTTTATTTTTTCACTTTTAAATGATAGATCTCGCCGAGTGCTCGAGGGGGAGTATAGGTTTTGCTGATGAAATATCAATATTTTCGTCTCCAGGGGGTCAAAATAACTGAAAAATCACCCAAAACGAGCATAGAAATGCCCTACAATACCCGTTTTTTGTTAATATCTAAATTTTTTCCATACCGGAGATGGTTTTCTTAATTTTCTTCTAAGAATTTTGCATTCAGAGCATATTTATTTTAAAAGTCCTATTAAAAAATATCAAAAATTAAAATTCTACAGAGCAGAATAGGTTGGTGAAACTATGAAACGTACAGCGTGGATATTACGTTCCAACGTTCCATACTTAATATCAGTAACAGCTAAATATATTTGAATAACACATATATGAAGGTGGTCTGTAATTATTTAAAAAAAAAAAAAAAAATTCAATTTGTTAAAAATACAAGAATTGTGGGGCATAAACATATTTGACACCTATACCCCTGTTTTTTGTACTATTTTGCCTGAAATACAGAAAATCTCAAAATTTGCAATTTGCACAAATAATTACCATATTTAACTATTCAAACTATAATATTATAAACTCTAATGTGTTTTCACATTTTTTTTCATTAAAAAAAAAGAAATCTTTTTTTTTTTAGATACATTAAAGCCTATTTTCTCTAATTTCCATTATTTCATATAAACGTGCAGCGTGGATATATTAATAAATCATACATGTAAAACCTTTTATCTACATTTTTTTTCATTTTTTCTAATGGAATTGCTTTATATGGTATACTATATCTTACCACATTAATGTCTTAACAAATCTTAGACATTTTTCCCAGAAAAAAAGAAAATCTAATCTCATGTAACCTTAAATATTTATTACCAATTGTACAGTATTATACTTAGCATGCAGTAGTGGACAAAACGTGCAAGGTGGACTTGCTTACATATTATATATTATAATTCCAATTCCTAATATATGTTATCAATTTATTTCAAGGTAAAGTATGTATTTTATATTAATATATCTATATTTAATAAAAATGGCTATCTAATATTATTTTCAAAGGGTATTATTTAAGGAACACACAAAAGAACAAATTACCTTACTTATTTGCTGGAAAACGTGCAGCGTGCAAAATGCAATAATCACAGCCTAAAAGTGTTGAATACCATATGAAATTTGTTAAGTCTCTCAAACTACACTATGAAAACTTTCAAAGTTATCATTGGCCACTGCCTTATAAGTCCATAATCAAGGTTATTATTTTACTACTATCCATTGTTATTGGTACTAACTTACTTGTAACGTGTTTAAAACGTGCAGCGTGGATATGAATGCCATATTGCCCCTCCACCATACTGCCCCTCCACCATACTGTCCCTCCACCATACTGGCTCTCAACCATACTGCCCCTCTACCACACTGCCCCTCCACCATACTGCCCCTCCACCATACTGCCCCTCCATCATACTGCACCTCCACCGTACTGCCCCTCAATCATACTGTACCTCCACCATACTGCCCATCCACCATACTGTCCCTCCACCACACTGCCCCTCTACAATACTGCCCTCTACTATACTGCCCCATCCACCATACTGCCCCATCCACCATACTGCACCTCCACCACACTGCTCCTCTACCATACTGCCCCTCCACCATACCCCTCCACCATACTGCACCTCCACCATACTGCCCCTCAATCATACTGCACCTCCACCATACTGCCCCTCTACCATACTTCCCCATCCACCATACTGTCCCTCCACCACACTGCCCCTCTAAAATAATGCCCCTCTACCATACTGCTACTCAACCTTCCTATATACCTATGGCTGTACACTCTATGCTTACACCACGCTCTGGGGGGTGGAGTAACTATCTGATACTACCCAAGGTTGGTATACTACCCAAGGTTGCCGTATACTACCCAAGGTTGACATTTAGACCAATCAGATTGTCTCTTATTAAACCACATTTGAAGGTATATAGGAATAGGGAAACCAAGTACCAGTGAAAGGAAGTCAAAATTACTCGGTAAGGCTTGGAAAAATTACTGCCCGCGGCCAGGGCCTTGGGCAGTAATTTTTCCAAGCCTTACCTCGTAACTTTGACTTCCTTTCACCGGAACATAGTTTCCCTCTAATACTGCCCCTCTACCATACTTCCCCATCCACCATACTGTCCCTCAACCATACTGTCCCTCCATCACACCGCCCGTCTACAATACTGCCCCTCTACCATACTGCCCCATCCACCATACTGCCACTCTACCATACTGCCCCTCTAACATACTTCCCCATCCACCATACTGTCCCTCCACCACACTGCCCCTCCACCACACTGCTCCTCTACCATACTGCCCCTCCACCATACTGCCCCTTCACCATACTGCACCTCCACCATACTGCCCCTCTACCATACTTCCCCATCCACCATACTGTCCCTCCACCCCACTGCTCCTCTACTATACTGCCCCTCCACCATACTGCCCTTACCATACTGCTCCTCCACCACACTGCCCCTCCACCATGATACTGCCCCTCACCAATGCTGGTGGGGGGGGGGGGGCAGTATGGTGGAGGAACAGAATAGTAGAGGGGCCGTATGGTGAAAGGGCAGTATGGTGGAGGGGCAGTATGGTAGAGGGGCAGTATGGTGGAGGGGCATTATAGTAGAGGGGAAGTTATGTTGAGGGGCAGTATGGTGGTGGAGCAGTATGGTAAAGGGGCAGCATTGGTGAGGGGCAGTATCATGGTGGAGGGGCAGTATGGTGGAGGAGCAGTATGGTAAAATGGCAGTATGGTGGAGGGACAGTATAGTAGAAGGGCAGTATGGTGACAGGGCAGTATTGTGGAGGGGCAGTATGGTAGAGGGGCAGTATGGTGGAGGGGCATTATAGTAGAGGGGAAGTTATGTTGAGGGGCAGTATGGTGGTGGAGCAGTATGGTAAAGGGGCAGCATTGGTGAGGGTCAGTATCATGGTGGAGGGGCAGTATGGTGGAGGAGCAGTATGGTAAAGGGGCAGTATGGTGGAGGGACAGTATAGTAGAGGGGCAGTATGGTGGAAGGGCAGTATGGAGGAGGGACAATGTAGTAGTTACTCCTACTGGTCCTAAGCTCACTTTCTGTGATTTATGACCTTATGGTATATGCCAAAATAACAAAATGCATATTCAACTGACACCCCCCATACCCCCCTTAAATCTGTGTTAAAAAAAAAAAGTTAGTGAATGAAAACGTGCAACGTGGATAAATTATATGGTTATTTATTTTAAAAAAACCGCTATTTAGGGCTACCAGGAGGATAGTGCCAAATTATTTGCAAAGAAAAACTTTATATAAGTACAAATATTATTTGAAAATAATAAAAAAAATTCCCTAAAAATTAGTAATTACATTTAAGTAACTACTGAGTTGGGCTGATATAAAAAACGTGCAGCGTGGACATTTAGGTTAGTATGATTATTGAGCTTTTATGGATAGATGGGAATTTTTTTACACTATTGATAGTTTAATAAGTTGAAAGTAGAGATGGTACACTAATATTATCTTTACTTCATTTTATTTAAATATTTCTTTTGTAAGAACTACAGCAAACGAAAAATTTGTACTTTACTCAAATAGAGCAAAATAAGGTTCTTAAGAATATGTAATTCAGATTTCTGCCTATAAAATCTATTAAAATGTAATTAAATGCTTTGAAAGCCAATTAATTATGGTACACTACTTATGTTCCGTGATTCTAACCTTTAATTAATATTGATAAGATAGAATTTTTTCGTTTTTTGGCATTTTTCCTTTATTTTGGGTGAAAATCCACGCTGCACGTTCATATTTCAGTGTACCAATGTTCTGTAAGGCCTAGTAACCACAGTTTTCATATTTAACTAATGATATTTCAGGGAAAGTTGACCTATGCTATGGACAATAATACCACATAATTATTTTTCCCATACTCCCATGATTTTTATTTTTGACCCCCTTATACCCAGTTGCACTGATTCTATGAGAATGAGCCAGTGATATAAAATATAAAAAAAATTCAAATTATATCATACCATTTGATAAAAATGTACTATACAGTATAATTCTTGTCTAAAACACAGTAATCAACAATTTGTTTATTCTGGTAACCATAACCACATTAATTAAAGTGCTCACTATGATCACCTCAGTAAGTAAGCAAGTGAGATTACCACACCTGATGAAGGACAAAGTAAGGTCCGAAACGTTGTGTCAATAGAATTTCATGTATTAAAAGACTATTAAAATTACCTAAATTAAAAATCCAGGAGTTGTTGGTTTGTGATAAATTGAATACCAGTTTTGTTTTTATCTTTTTTTTTTGTATTGCGTAAATTATTATCTGTAACAATGACGATTCCTCCAATGAAACTTCTATAATACTTAACATTTAGTGGTGCTATATATCCTCATCACCATTACTGGAATTACAACAAAAGGGGTAATTAGAGCCCAACACATTTTGTTTTGTTTCTACAGCACATAGACATGGCATGAGAAGGACTGGCCTTTAATATAGCAGTAAGTCTACCAGTGTTGGGAATGAAGGAAAAGGTGGCTGCACACCACACAACATAGGCATCGTATGAGAAGGACTGGCCTTTGATATAGCAGTAAGTATACCACTGCTGGGGATAAAGGGGAAAGATAGCTGCATACCACACCGCATAGACATGGTATGAGAAGGACTAGTCTTTGATATAGCAGCAAGTATGCTGCTGCTGGGGATGAAGGAGAATGGTGGCTTGGGATTACGAGTCCAGTGTCTTCCCCACTAAGCGAACTCCCAACCCTTACTAATAAGTTGTATCGATATTATTTATCCTCTTTTTGAATTTCCAGGCAGCAAGAAAAACCTGCTCTGACTCTAATGCGGCATTTGCACCTGACGACTGAATGTCCATCGATTATGTGGTGGCTTGTCGCATAATCGTCAGCTTAACAGAGCGTCTTTGGTTGCCAAATTGCTTGATTTGTGGCTAAATAACTGTTGCCCTGAAAGTTATATGCAGCATTTCCACTTGACGATTATGAGGACAAAACTTGTCAAATAGTTGTTTGGATGTGCAAAAGGCCATTATAATTGGTTGCCAGGGGCCTGTTTAATAATCTAGGCTCGGACATGAAGACCTTTTTCAATACGCCAACAAAACCCAGGTATGATGTAGGTAAACATTATTCAAACCTATGGACGACCTGTGGTCAGGTAGAACTGTCTAAGCTGAACGAGCATGCATATCATGAACCATATCATGAACGATAACCCTCCTATGAAGTGCCCTTGTATGTACATTGTCTTATCGCAAGAATGAATTATTAAACAGACCCCTGAATCGCCGGCTGGAAATGTCGCACAAGTGGAGTGGAAACCAGGGTTCGGTGGTGAGTGACCTTAGGCCCTGACAGGAGGCTGGACCTCGGTAGAGTCTATCCATCATGTCTGTAACACGGTACACAGGGGGCTCGGACGTGACTACTTTTAACCACAACCAATCTGTATTTATACTGGCCTCAACCTACTGGGACGCTAGTGGAATTTCTTCTAAAATTATCACGGATCTGTAGAGGAAGGAGGTGTATTTATATAAAAGGTTTGCAGTAGAAATTCTCGTATTCCATCTAGTTTCAATAACTAAATATGCGACCAACATGATACATCGATTCTGGATTATGATCTTGACAGTTTGTCCATTTTAGTTAAACATAGTGGAATGGATGAAGGTGACGCTCCATTGCGACATTATCTTTTTGTTGTTAAACTTTTATTCACTTCTGTTAATTACAAGGAAATCGAGATATCGAGAGCAGTCATCAACTCAGGAAGAAGCAATAGATAACAAGCTCACAAATTTCTCTGTGCGAGATATGTAGGTAGTACAGTTTTCAACAGTGCTGTTTCAAAACCATAGACTTAACCCACGTTTTGAAACAGCTCCCTGATTGTTGCAAGTGTATAGGCAGTTTGTTCCATAGCTTGATACCATGGGACAGATGTGACTTACTATACGTATTGCTCCTGAATGTTTTGTAATACCTCTCACAGCATAGCCTAGCACTTCTGCATTTTTGGATGATTTACACATATCACCTATGGTTTACAAAGTACCCATTGCGAATGTATGGGGACTCAGTAACCACTTCTCATTAGTTAAAGACTGTCAGATATCATACCCATGGAATACGGATTAAAAACTGTGGTATACGGCCTGAAAACCATGATGTGTGAGAAAATAGCCCCCTTATGCTGTAATGCAAAGAAATAGTCCCTCGTGATATACCCTTTGATATGTCAACTGTGGTCCAACAATTAATTCAACATTGTTTGATTTCATAGGTGGCCTCAAACGTCGGTTAGTGGTGCAATATTGTGTATTACCTCACCCCAGATATTTTTTCTTCATAGACTTAACATTGGGACCTCGTATCTAATGCCTATTAGATATTTATGAAAAATATCCAATGGGGGATAATGTCACAATTATTAGCCCATTAGTCAATATTATGGGTGAGATAAATTCAGAAACCCATTCAAGTTTAGGGTCGATCCCATCTCATTTGAATCACATAGTAATTCACTCGGCTTCGCCTTGTGAATTACTATGTGATTCAAATGAGATGGGATATGGGCTCAGACCCTAAACTTTCATGGGTTTCCTCTATAATATTGGAGAGTAAGATCATTGACCCTTTTTTGTTTCCACCTAACGATTGTTCCATAGAAAGTATCAGGTTCAGTTTGAGTGTAGATGACAATATTCCCCAGGTTACTCGCCAATCTCGGTCAGCCTTGCCTCCTGAATGGAGAACAGCTGAACGTAATAGGCTTCCGTCGCCGTGCGCATGAGAATGCGGGGAATGTACTCATTGGGTCAGAAGCCATCAGCCTAGGAAAGTCATCCAAAGTTTGCCTCATTTCAAAGACTAATACCAATCCATTTTACCGATATTAGAAGTTGTGGAGCATTGTAAAAACTCATAAGATTTATTGATATTGTTGTCAGCTGGAAGGGGTGGTGTTTGGTTTATTGTTTCATCCACATTCCCCTATAGAAAAGTGCAGCCTTACTATACCTGTGTGCGAATGTCCAACGTTTATAGGTATCTAATGATAATAATAATGATAATACGGGGAATATTTGCGAGCAAAACAACTCGGAACACTATGTCTTAATATATTAATGGCCTATCAGGGTGGTTAGTAGTAATGGATATGTCAACAAAAACAAAAAACATTAAGAAGGAGTTGTTTTTTAACCATTGCTGGCGTTGCCAGCTTTTCTCAAGGGCGTTACCATTTGCTTTGAGTACTTACGTTTGAACTAGCCTATGGGAATCTAATGAAACAATTTACGATACAAAACAAAGTATGGCATACACTCCCAGCAAGGTAAATATGTTTCGCTGTTATCATATACCTCAAACATCGATAATAAAGTAAATAAATAATTAAACATAGTGACTTTGTCTGAATTACATCTGTTCCTTGTTACTTTGGTCGGAAATAGTAACATCGTTCTTCGAACTCGGTGTAGAATTCTTACACAAAACAGCACAAAACATCTATGTTTCCCTATAATACCACCTGATATCACATCTTTCCTCATCACTCCTTCGGATTTCGTCAATTATTTCAATTAATTGTATGGGATAGCTGGTAACAGAACTTATGTTAGAATTATAGGTACGGTGGTGAATGTGGATAATTACAATATAAATCTTTGTTGCACTTAAACCAGAAGTCATATAGATTACGACACCGTTATGCATAATAAATCCTCCCTGATGTTTTCCCAAGTCGTTCATATTCAGATCATACTCCCAATGCCTAACATAGGGGCACAGGAAAAGCAAGTCAATTACATTAGTTGCCCCTGCTTGCCTAATAAGGCTGATACACCATGGCATACAGACGAGGCTGTTGGAGTAAAAGCGAATGCTGATTTCCGCAAATTTCCAAGAGTGGCTTGATGAGCAAGGTAATAACATCACAGAGACCCGTTTACTCCGTGTTACCCCCTTTAAGAAAGCCAGAGGGATATATTGTCATTCCCCTAACTGGGCTATAAGCCCCAAAAGTATAAAGCAAAGTCAGCGGAAGGAATATTTATAAAAGTGGATGATGAGGGTTGTGGACGATATCGAACCATATACTAATACATGACTTACCGGTCAGCACGCCTAGCGATGTATTGTTTAGTTAAGACCGTCGCTCGGTTCATCAATGCATAGTGTGGCTTTACACCAAGGGATAGTGTTGGAAGAGAGCGCTATCACACCTAGAGTGTGAACAGAGGGTGTGATTATAAGGCTGTTGTTTTCCTGCCAGATATGACTGCCAGGGCAAGATATAGTGTTGTATTGACTGTCCAGTTGACAATTGTCTCCGTTTACCCATTGATGAAAAAGGCTCATATATCATAGCAAGGCCAATGTGTCATTGTGCAGCCATGTACAGGCGAAGGGGGTGAGCGGGGGGGGGGGGGGGGGTGTCTAAACAGGTATTACAAATGTATTGCGCTCATACACTGAGCTCCCTAACGCCAAATAATCTGTTGCTATGTACTTGTTGGGCAGAACACCTTACGTAAGCAAGCAGATCAGATTCCCTACCCGATATTTGATATCATGTAGCTTATTGTCATGGTGTAAATACCTTTGTGATGGACCGAAATGTTACTACTTGTTCCCTATGTAATATCATCACATTCCAATTCATGGTTCTAGACATAGTTCCCAGGGGGTGTGCTCTGTCGTGAGATTATAAATGTGCGTCAATAATTTGTGAATTTTCCAAAATAGCTGCGATGACTGATATTTATTTTGGGTACGAGTTATCTAAAAACAAATTCTTATCTTATGTACACACGCAGACTCAGGGTTGATATTTTCCTCTCCATTGGACATCCATCAATCATCACATTCCTCAAGGGTTACATTTCTTGATCCTGCACTTTTAGGCCCGGCGTCCACCTACTACGATATGGCTCGGATATGGTCTACGATGCACCTCCCGATAAAAAATCGAAATCGTGTCGGAAGGTCCCCTAATATCGGGGCAGTTGACCACGTTTCTGGGATTAGACACCGATAAAAACCTCATACAATGCGTGGTGGATTGGCATGTCTAGACATAAGTCTACGATTTTGCACCTTCCCGATATATGTCTCCGATATTTGCTTTTTATATCGGTGCCATATCGATAGGTCTAAATTTCTATCGTAGTAGGTGGATGCCAGGCCTTAATTTCCAGTATTTTCCTGTGATTCCATGTAAAGTTAACGTCGCTGATTCTCCTTGTTGGCAGACCACCAGACGGGGACGTTTAAGGACTCCAAGCCAGTCGCCTGCTCTTGTAAGCGCAAGTGCCGCGAGGTGTCGTACGAGGTCCGAGTGTCGTCTGCTCCTTACCCGACTCCCGCCTTTATTGAGTTCTTAAACAGGTCCTACTTCAACCGCCTGCCCCTCGCGCCGGACGCCTGGTACGTACCCTCTCCATATATAGAGTTCAAGGTATCTCATTATATACCCGTGAGTATTTCCGACCAAAATATCGAGGAACAGATGGAATTCAGTCGCACTCACTGTGTCTATTTATCATTATGTATCTAAAGATAATCATAAATGGCATTGTACGCCCCATTGATTCATCGTCTCCTCTCAAGCATGGAGTTGTCCCATTACCTTAAGTCCATATAAGGAATAGAGTAGACCGAGTAGCCAATCACTGCATTCGCAGCAAACCCCGACCTTCCCCCTGACCTCCTTACATGATATTTTCTAGCGCCTTGGGAGGGCTATACAGTCGAGAGTTGACCTCGAATCTTAGGGGCCACAACCACCCTCCCATACAGTTAGACATGTATGAAACCCAGGACATTTCACCATGGCCGTTAGTTCATGGGTGATCTGCTAGATGGCCGCTGTGCGTTGGAGTCGCACGCTTTTCTCTGATGATAAGGCTATTTATACTTTTTACAGTCTACTCGTGTATGGTTAATGGTTGGCCGCACCCAACACGCTTAGAAGATGGCGAATATATAACTAATACAGTGAATTGAACACCACATCAGTTAATTATTTTCTATGCAGCGAATGCAGGGACAGAGCTGAGTTGACATTTCGCTTTGTCACCTCCGGTTGGGCCTCTGTGAACGCAAAGCTCAGCTATCATATATTCTAGTGTGATATTGTAAGTACTGTGCATGGATGTTTATTTGATTATTTTACGTTGATTTCGGATGCAATCGTAGTTTCGTATTTGAATAAGGAATCGCCTGTCATTTGTTTGTTTATTTTCTGATATGAGTATGAAAGTAGTCATGTGGTACGGAGGTTGAACGTTTCCCTACCACCGCCACCAACACCTATACTGCAGACGCCGCTTTCACATCTGCCACTTTCACACCCATCTGCATACACCCGTCTGCGGCCGCTCACCCATAGACAATACTCTGATAATGTGTGGAGGCAGAGGGCTTGGAGTCATCCGACTACACATACTGGAGAGAGGCTGTGGGGAGCCTGGGAGGAGATGCGGAGGGAGGGAGGGAGGGGAGGGGGGAGTTGGGGAGGGCGAGTACTGTACCAACACTACAGCACAAACGGGTGGTCAGAAATTGATGGGGGGAGGCAGGATGAAAAACCTTTTTTCATTTATTGTCAGCATACATCATATTTACAGGTATATACTCCAAGCATATATGATTTGTATACGACCGGCGTATATATGTCACGCACAGAATATTTCTTCTCATATATGCTTGGCGGCAAATACAGCCATTCCGCGTCCGTATACAAAGAAAAACAATATTGTATACGCCACATACACTGGCGTGAAATGTGGACCTATATATATAAAAACATGCTAATGTACATCAGATGCAGGCATTTACGCGGTGGCGTATATATATTTGAAATAAGTGGGGGTTTGAATCATTCTGAGCCAATGAGAGAAACAGTTACGGCAATCTTTATATCACTTTGCATCCACCACTCGTGGTTTATGGACGTCTGGTCAGAAGAATCATCAACTGTTTATGAAAACGTCGAAGTTACTGGTTTATTTTTGTTTTTTAAGGTGGTCAATTAGTATAATAAATGAGTGCATTATGTTTGATGACTCTAAACAATTTGACGTTGATGACATAATACAAGCGCTATGCTCATTTTTTTTGTTTTTTTGTTTTTTTTTACCAATTTTTATTAAGGAAATATTGTGTATCCACAATCACCGAATTCGGCTATACAACCGTTTTTTTACTGGGGCCCTAGCCACCTAGTCCTCATTCTAATAACGGTTGTTAAGCCGAATGGGCAGTAAGTACCAGTTTTGGTATGACCCGAACGGGGCGTGAACCCCATATGTCCCATGCCCGATGCAACCCCCCCCCTACCACTTGGCCACCGAGCTGTATTATTTCATGTCACCATTCATTGTTTACGTTTGTCGATCCTTAAACCTATGGATTGCCATGTAGGCAACTGTCTGACCCTGTGATAATCTGCTGTAGAACTACCAATGTGATTTACAAGATTCAATATGCAGACAGCGTAAAGCCAATTTCCAGAGCTCCCACATTGCCTCATCAAGGTTCTCCCAAATCTCCTCAGAGGAATTCAATCGCAAAATCTGAAACGGAAACGCGGCTGATGGCTTTAGACCACCGGCGCCGTCAAATGGTTTCTGGAAATTGAGAAGGACTTCCAATGGGACGGTTTATTTCCCAGAGTATTTCGCGGAATGCTCAGACTGGGTAAGATGAGGGTGTTTCTGAGGGGAGGGATTTATGTGCAAGGGGCACGGGTTGGGAAGCATCACCGAGTTACTGAAAGCAGCACTCCTGTCGTCATTCCAAAGTGGGATCCATGTATCTCACAAGGGTTCCATTCCCCTCAGACAATTTCCCTGCAATTGTCGCACTGCACGAAAACCACTATTTTATTCACATATACGCCATCACAGAAGTGCATGTATTGGCTGAATATTGACTTGTTTTCATTTATATACGCCCAGGCCTTATAAACGACAGACGCGTCTTGGCTGTATTTCACACCCGGCGTATATGAGAGAAAATACCCTCTGCCCACACCCCTTCCCGCCCCTTTGTGTTGGTAGAAGTACAGGTGTCCTCAGTAGGAAGCCCTCCCGCCCCCAACCCCTGCCACCTCCCCTGCCCGCTCTTAGTGAAGCCCTGTTCACTGGACGCTTATATATATGCCCACAGATGAGGTGTATACACATGGAGATTTAGACAATCTTGTAGACGCAAAATACCTACTTATAGACGCCGGGCGCATTCATATGTAAAATGATGGTTTTCGTGCAGTGTCGGCAACAATTACCCCTAGCGAGGTATAGAATCTCATGAGATTTTTATTTTAAAGACATCTAAACTTTAAGGGGAATTTTTGTTAGACACTACTGCTAGTTCGGCGGCATTTTGGTCAGATAAATGTCCCCAATGCTGAGTTGCTGACTAAGTACCAAACCTAGACAATAGGAAGCCATCAAATAGTATTCACCAGTTCTTTACACCCCTCCCCTTAAAGGTACCTGAATCGCAGGGTGAGTATTCAGTGGGACTATGTCTGAGACCATGTACCAGGTGTGTCATTCCATGTGAATCCAAATCGCCATTTTTCCTTGAGACTGGCAAAAGCACCTTGCCATAAGATTCTTGTACTACAGGAGATTTGTCTGAGACTTGGGAAAAGGTGTACACCCGTCTCAGGTACATAAGTCTACGTGTAAATTCTACGTGTAAACTCACTCATTCACTCACTCACTCACTCACTCACTCACTCACTCACTCACTCACTCACTCACTCACTCACTCACTCACTCACTCACTCACTCACTCACTCAGCCGTGAAGTGCTCAAGTGAGAGGAGTCTACAACTTGTGTTCATCTTGTAATCACACCTCTAACACCGATGATAGTTCAAAGGATATACTGGATAATAATTCATAACGGTTGTTTATCATAGACTTACTTACAGCCACACTTTGAATGATGTTTTCTTAAAAGTATATCCTGCAATAGGCAATTTTCAGATATGTGGTCTACAACACTTTGATATCATTATATTTAATTTTCAGGATATTGGAATGGGTTTTAATTTTCAATGAAAATTGTCCGATATTTCTGTAAAGAAAGGAAAACTAATTCCGTTTTATTTCTAAAGTTTGCCCGAGAGACTACGCAAAGATGCTGTGCCAACATTGAATGGGTTCAAATTACACATAAACATCACAAGGGTCTAGATTAAAATTAAACCCAATTAATAAAACAATGGATTTAAGTCCAGATAATTACCAGCATAGTCTCTGTTTTATAGTTGTAATCATTGAGGGCCTTTTCGCTTTAATTAGGATAGGATGCTGTTTCGAGATACGGGGAATCATTTTCTAATCTCATTTTATGGCATGGTGGTCTGAGTTATCGTATGACGGTAAATTGGCTTGTTAGGTCCCGGCTTGTAGGCACGTGATACATGAGAGAGTGGCAGGAGAAGGTCTTGTAAGCGGATACACCTCGCCCCAGCACGACTCCAGGCGATCTGTTTTCAACTAACCTTCAGTGACCTAACTGACCTTAGACTGGCCTCAGTCCATGGGGTGTGTTTGATAATTCAGTGTCATCCACGACGAGAACAGTTACGATATATTGAAGGAAAGATGATAAAATAAACGAGATTTGGCTAGTCTTCTGTCATAACTGGTATCATACAGTACGTAGAGAAATCCTCGTCCATAGTTTCGATCAAGTCAAATATCGTTAGCGAGGACAAAACAAGCTGTACAGTCTGGATGCAAGTGTGTACGAAGGTTCCTATTCGCTGCAGGTGGTAACATAGAGTGGTGGTTTTAGTAAATAATTTCATCATTTTCTAGGAGAGTCTTGCAGGACGAAAATTGAGATTTATTAAACGAGACTATCTCAGACATCGTAGGAGCATCCAAATTATTCAACAGACCCCAGTGCCCTACACCTCTGCCCCTGCCGCCACCGCTTCCCTTATCCTTCCTCCTACACTCTACCTTAGACATTCCTGGGGTCTGAAG
This sequence comes from Alentia gelatinosa, assembly GCA_950022655.1. NCBI lineage: Eukaryota > Metazoa > Annelida > Polychaeta > Phyllodocida > Polynoidae > Alentia > Alentia gelatinosa. The sequence goes on from OX465586.1 coordinate 48,129,256, forward strand.
GATAACTTATGTTTACGAAAATACAGGGTAGAAGGAGACCTCTTACGAGGGCTATTGTTTAATAATATTCGGACTATAATGATAGACTGTCCGAGCCGATGGAATGTCGTCAATAAATGTTGAATAGAGTTGACCCATATCGTCCCTGGGTTTTGCTGGCGTACAGAAAACGGTCATCATGTACGAGCATAACATGCCCTGAACTAAGGGAAGCTTACATATTCTAATGGATATCATCCTGATTAATATAATTAATTCAATGAATTTTCATAACCAAAGACTTGAGCAAGTCTAAACTGGCCCCTGCTGATCAAAATCACAGAGTTGAGGGTATGCTTTGTGCTTTAACGTCAGACTGATGGCATTGCTGATTGTTAAAAAGAGATTTTATGGTGGTTTAACGGGTTTCATATATCAAATCCATGAGATACGGAAAGTACTACACTATGGAGTTCCGTCGCTTACATTAATTCCTTGATTCACAGATCGATTTCAATCTATTCATGGCTTAATGAATAGATTGAGGAACACCTTAACATGGATAAGTATCGTTACATTATCAATATATTGTAAAGATAGCAGTAGTGGTTGTCGTAACTAGAGCTTAACTTGAAATTGAGACCTAAAGTACGTCAAAATACTTTACTTTTCATCGACCTGTAACCGCGGAGGATGCTTCAATGCCTTGCCCAGTTGGCACAATATTGTCACTGCGGTGTGAATCCCGCTTCTTATGATTTTATTTTACGCTTAGCTACCAGACGGCTGGTTTAATTGCGTGGCTAGTTTATATAATACAATTGGAGCCAGAGACAAACTCCTCATTTTATGAACTACTCACATGGTTCTCTAATATCTGTATCCGAAGCCACAATCGGGGTGACATTTATATACTACTTACAGCTTTCTTTTAGAGATCACTGGGGTAGATTTAGTTCTCATGTAGACATGTCAAACTAAACAGAGACTGTTAGTGAAATGTAAAAAAGAAATGTAAAAAACATCCGAATTTTCGGAGACCGCCATACACACCAACATCCCCATCAGGGTTCAAACGATGTGTAGCGGAACATCCAGAAGACAAGGGACGATTTAACAAATAAATATAGTTCTCATGTAGACATGTCAAACTGAACAGAGACTGGTAGTGAAATCTGGTTCGAGTATCGTCTCTACTTCACATGTTTGACTATTGAGCTAGTAATGTTTACACAACTCGGGCCGACTGCCACTCGTATGAGATTGGATTCATGACAACCCAGTTCTGTTAGTAGCAACTATCTCCGGACCAGGGTTAAGCAACACAAAGTGGCATGTATTCGAGCTATTATTTCATGATAATATTTCACATGAAATTATAGCTCAAACATGCTATTTTATGTTGGCGATTACGGTAATCGCTGCGTTTCTCGCTTTGTATTTTTAAAGCCTTAAGGCTGGTATCCATCTGCCGACGTTTGGACTCGGACAAATCTGTCGGTCACCACCTAGGGATTTTAAAAATATTTTTCTTGAAAGTTAGCAAGTGGAAAATGAAATAAAAAAACATCCATCTTCCGAGTTTTGGCGTTTTTTGCCACTACTTTTCGACAATTTGATAACAGACGAATTTGTTGACGGATGGATAAATTGGGTTCAAAAGAAAACCATGGGTATCAAAAATCTTATTTCAACCTACAACTCCCTGTCCATATTTGCATATTTGAATATATCTGGCCAGTCACCGATAATTTTTGTCAGCAAGTGGAAAATCACCTAAAAAGTAAAAAACCTTTCCAAAGTCTGTCCCTACTTTGTCCCTTCACAGACATGTATTCTTTAGTGCACGATCACATATTTTCTACCTGCAGACACTTTCATGAACTGCAATTTAATTCACTAATATCAATGACGTACAAATTTATTACTGATACTTAAGTTCTCATAGTAATTTTATCGTTAATAAATGTTCCCATTCTCTGTTGACAAAACGGTTTGTGAAGTAGATTAATCCATTTGACAATGTAACCACAACCTGAGGTCCTTTAAAAAAATCAGTCCTTGCTGAGTCTTTAGAAACAAGTTCAAACAAGTACTAAACATGAAACATTGTACATTTATAGGTCTAGAAGTACCGCAGCGATTCAAACAGTTTGTAAAACTTTAAACAAATCAGCCATCCTTTCGGTTCACTTGTAAAGATAGCTATAAGATCCCCTCATAGCTAGGCCCTACAGATAAACAAACTGCAAGACACTGCTGTCTTTCTTATAGCCGAGCTCTTCAGCAGTCCCTTGATGCATACTATTGTACGATCAGCGGAGTGAATCTTTAATAATAGATCCTTCCCACTAGGCTTATTTGTCAATCTCATTACTATCGTATCCTCACATCACATCACCATACCTTACTAACATTGTGCAATGGTTCCTACTAGTGTTGCAACATGTGGGACTACTTTGTGAGCCTGGGGGTGTTTTACAGTTGTAATTATCGGAATTTTGGGGCTGTGAACGAGAGGTATTATTCTATAGTTGTTATATTGCAGAGCTAGGTGATAAATACCCGTAGTGGGCAAACCCATGTTAGCTGACTTTGCGAGTCTTTTTGCAACAATTAGGGTTTGACCATTATCGGTCACAAATTCTCTTGTGTAATGCGAGTGAGAGAACCATCCAAGGAGTGAGGATGTCTCCAGAACGAGGGATGTACATTATCGTAAGTAATTATTCGTTCGCCCATATATATCGTCCATACCATAACGATTGACACCCCTTGGCTGGGACACCGGGGGGGGGGGGGGGATCTGGCGGCTGTTGAATAAAGTTCGTTCGTTTCTGTTGCTGGTGCAGGACGATACGATAACTCCAACGATAAACACTATCCGGGGCGATTTTCTCCATTCAGTGTTGTATGACAGAATGGAACATATTTACTAAATGAACTTATTTGTATACAACACCTTGCAAGAGCGTTAGGTTACTCTTTTCGTCAAAACTTCTTATACTTACAGCACATTACTTTATACAACACTATGGCCCAAAGACAAATTCTAAGATACATTTTGGTCGTTCTTAGTTTATTCAACGGCTCCCTGCTAGTTATCATTATTCAATAAAAATTGAAAAAAAAGACTACAACACGCTTGCCCAGAAATCATATTGGAGTCAAATATTTACGAGAGGTATCACGAGTAGGTCCTTAAAAAGGTCAATATCCATCTTATGACAGCAAGCGCAAGCTCATTTCTGGTCGAGGACGGCAGTTTATTGACAATGTTGTACTCAACTTCAGAGGGATCAGTGCTATCCCAGACAAAAAAAGACCAAGATGGTCGTATGAGACGAGAACAGGGGAACGGTTACTGATTGGGTAGTGTAAAATACCCCCAGTGATCTTTTAAGACAAAAATAAAAGCCATTTTCCATTGGCCGACTATTCGGTACCGATCTACACATGGGAAAAACAGATTGATTTTTAAAAAATACTGAAGCCAGGTCGGTGAATGGAAACATCCTGGTATTAGAAATGGTCTCCGATTATTCGATGTAAATTATGTAATAAGGTCACCACCAACAGACTTATTCATTGACTGACAAATTCAAAACTCCTTGATTTTATCGTTGAGGCTCAAAACTTTACAGGGTAATTTAAATCGGTATGGACCTGGAAAATGTAAGACAAACAATGCATATAAAATCTCGTTTCCATTGGCCGATAAGAACAGCGGGGATTTTTCTAGTTACCCTTAAAGTCTGTCGGTGGTGCCATTGATAGCACATCGGTATCAATTAATCGGTGAGGGTAGTAGTTTTCACTCATGATCACTGACCAAGTTTAGCTCTGACAGAATCAACGTGGTTTGATTCTGTCAGTCGGAAAAGAAATTCGTCTGTGGTGCCAGGACTGTGCAATTCAAGAGAAAATAGTCATTGGTCATTTCTTATACTGGGTCGTTTCCATTGACCGATTTTGTGTCAGTAGGGCTAGAACATCCATCGGTGGTTCCTGACTGTAGATCGGAACCGAACAGCCAATGGGAATGGGCTTTATGGCACCCTCAACGATTGAATGATGCGATGTGCAGTTTGTGGCCACCAACAACCAACATTTAGGAGAATTCGAATAATCAGTCCAATTTTCGTTGTTAATGGAAAATGATCTATATGTGATCGCATACTTTTTTTTTTTATAAAACCATGCAGAGATTTGCAGTGGTTTCATATACTATTGCTTTTTCTACTGCATATATCAAATACAGCATCCTGTATGTTGTATTGTATTGTATTATATTGTACGGACAGGCCACATCATTTTATCTTGCTTCTATAGCTATTTGAAATAAACCATAATGAATTTAGACAGAACAATTTAAGGGAATGTTTATGAAATACCAGCTGCTGCTAGGGGTGCAGTTTAAGTAATGTTTGTGTTCACTGAGACTGCTTCATATACAGATGCAAATACAAAGAGGGAGATGTTCTCTGTCGATATTCATCATGATAGATATCAAATTGTAGAGTCGTCGACCACCAGAAGACATTGGCCTTGAAAACACTACATATGCTGAAAGTAACTTGCTCTTTCCTAGCTGATATTGATAACTGACTAGAGTCCTATGACTCTATATCAACCAACGTCACCCACACAGAAAATAGCCCACAGCATTGGGATAGGCATCCAAGGCTTGTTTTGTAATCACTACCTCATATACAGCGGCAACCTATACCTCGCATCAAATAGTATCTATGATGAATAGGCATGGAATTACGAAAGTAAATACTTATAGATTTTGGGTTTTATCCAGCCAATATATCATTTGCTCTGACCCGTTTGGTACTCAGTCAACCAGCCAGTTATACATATAGGGGACAGAGCCATTGTTAGTTCACGAAGCAGTCACCAGGTGCTCGGGGACAAACCTGTATTCTGGCTCTTTGTTCTTACAAAATTCAACTGCCTTTCAATATTTTACTACGGTTCCCTTGACTCTCTACACCCATCCCAAAGCAGGATGACATAATGATTAAACCCAAGACATGATATTTTCCATATGGAACACTTTATATAAATATGTGAGCAAGGCTAAAGTTGTGACATTCCCTAATTATCACTCACTTCTTTTCCACCTCCTTTAGTGAAGAACACCTAATTTTTCACCTCCAATAGTGAAGAACACCTACTTGGGGGGCGTCATGGCGGCGCCCATGGATCATAGGCTATATGTCGTATATGAATATATCACTGTGATAATCAAGTTTGAAGTGATTGGTCATTGGTCAGCTGGGCACTCCTCTAAGATATACTGGTCCGCTGCACCTTACCAATGCCACAAAGGTGCATGCAGATAGTGAAGGGTTAGCGAAGTTCCTCCTGGCTTCATAAATCGTTTCGTCCAGGCTGATAATCGTTCGTTCAATATTAAACAGACCCCAGGTTGGCAGTCATGTCAGCCTCGTGATTCCCGTCCCTTTAAGGCACGCCCCACACACTTTTAGTACTGTATCTTTTTCGCTCTGCCACAGGTTCCTTTTTGATGCCTCTGCCGAGGTAATTGATAATCCCTATTCACCTCAATCAGTCAAATTGCAATCCCATTTGTCTGTGAAAGTAGCAAAAAACGAGAATTCCCCAAGGCATGAATTGCTCCCGTCTACACAATAGATGAAAGATTTCTTGAAGAAATATGTATGTGTGAGATACGACTTATTAGAGGAAATGTCCATAGCTGAACGAAAACTATCATTAATAATGCTTGTTTTATTAGGAATATGTATTGGTTTTCGTTAATTGATTTGATATATGATTACTGGGTCCATATCCATGGCACTGATGGCTGGAGTAGTGATAGAAAAATACATTAGGACCCAGTGGAAATCTTTTTCTTTCTTTTTTCGTTGTAGATCATTAATGAAGAACTTTATGAATTTTCAGAAAATTACAGCAATTTCTCCATTCTCATTTGTAGGCAGTCCCATTCATTGTGTGTTCCGTGTTCTTCAAGTAAAATATCGACCTATTGAATTAAGCCTGTCAGTTTCACTATTCATAGGCCTGAAGCGAAAGTATTATCTTGATAAAATTTTAGGAAGCAAAAAGGTCTAACATGATTATTTCAAAATCCAAGATCAGACTACGTCGGTATGAACCATAGATTATAAGAGAACGCCCATTATCTCACCCCTGGTACAAGCTTCGCCATAGAAATAACATTAGGAAAAAATACTCAACGATCACCCCCGTAAAGTGACAATACTACGCCACGGCCGTGGCGTATTGAATGTGAGATGACGTCATATGTATTTGCTAGGTATATTTGAACTATTACGATATTCTGATACTATCTAATGTCATAGAAAGGGGTGAGATAAATCCAGAACCGCACTCGAATCGTAAAATAGATACTATTCCACTTGTTTGGATGTGCCATAATCGTCACTCGGGCGCATCCAAACTCGTGGAGTATTGTCTATTTATGCGATTCTCGATGCAGTTCTGTACAATCATTCTCTCTAAAAGCGTTGCATAAATTATGTGGGAGTCATGTAGCCACTGCTTGACTTCATAACTGTTGTTGCTCCCTTATTCAAAGTGAATAGTTCCAACTATCTGAACCCTTTTAGTAGATGGTGAGGAAAGGCTATAATGGTACTTTAACTTTCACATGTGAAAATATTTTCTTAATATCCCAGTGTGGAATATTTGTTCATGGAGTCTGATAGGTCACTCCAGTGGTCGCCATCTCTTCTGTTTTATCATTAATTGATTTCATCAAGTCAGAAATTATCTGCGTGGGTGTAGAGCGGTCTTGTATGTCTTTCATACTAAGAGAACTTTAGATCTACCTCATTCGAACATTGTCTATCCGGCTAAATGCGAACTAATTGCCTAGGATCAACTCCGAGTAATGTCAGAGCAAATTCATGGAAATTCTGTAGTTTCATCATCGAGAAATAGACCACCGCCTTTATCTGAATCCAGTCCGATCAGGCCATGGCAAGTCTATGTTTGTGGCTCAGTGTAAAATAACTGAAGACCCAAATTAAACGTGGACTATGGAGAAACCAAACAAGAGTTAGTCATGTTGTTGTTTATCGCACCACGGCAAGATCGCGTATTACTGCGCGAGGCGAAGCCAAGAGCAGTAATACGCGATCTTGCCGGAGTGCGATGAACAATGACATAACTAACTCAAGTTTGGTTTAGAATTTATCCTACCCCGCCCGTCTAAATTACTTCTACATTAACAAATGATGTCATTTGTCAAGTGTATCCCACTAGAGCGATATTTTTCATTTTTCTGAACTCCAGACCGAATACAGTGACCCAATGTTAACCCTATGGAGATTTTAATTAGTGGTAGGATAAAGCGCTGTTCATGATGCCTGCCCCACCCAGACCTGTGCCACACTTATCACATTCAGCAGCATGTTTCACCAGTGGGAAACCTTTCGGGTTTGTGATTAGGTAAAAGAAAAAAGCTGTCGGAATGCTGGCAAAAGCCCTGGAATAATTATCGGTGTAGGTGACAAATTGTGCACTGGCTGACAACCTGATAAAACCTATTGAACGATGACTTAAAATGGTGTGCTCACAACGCTAGAAAGTGAACTGCAGCATCTAATACTTCACTTTATAAGTGTGAGACATGCTGATATGGGAATTATATTGTCGGTCCCTAGTGCCCTTAATATAGACCTGAATTCTGTTGTGCTCTTCTTTCTATTTAGGAAAAAATCACGCATATCCCACTGGTTTGGCCAACAATCTCAGTACAATCGCGAATATTTCAGTTTGGTGTAATGAGTTTCATTAAAATGAAATAATCAAGGAATCCTAGACTGTATTGTCTAACTGTATTGTCTTGTAGAGTGTGTTTCATCTTCATGTATTGTCCCATGCATTCTGGTATAGTCTTATTTTTTACTATCCACAATTGTATATTCATCCAGTCATATGTAGAGTAGGCTGTTGTAAGAATCATAAGCTAAGGAGAACTAAGATGGGGAACAAAATTATAAAGTAGAAAAAAAAGGGTAAAAGCATATGGATTCATTCTAATGGAAAATGATGGAATGTATATAGTTGTCATAGTTAAAATATCAGTGGGACTAGGTTGTATGAACCAAATTTCTATTGCCTTTACACATTACACAAACATTACGAACTCTTATGTAAGGAAATATAAACAAAAATGAATTTATCTTTTACGAGGAAAGTTAAGGAATACAAGAAGCACAGGATACAAAACTATGTAAAGCACTAAATGGACAAATAAATGAGGGCTGATCTCTTTGATATTATTATATACCTATGGCCGTATGACCCACACATACTGCCCGCTGCTACCCATGTCATATTTATATCCGTACGACACCTAGGTGACGTACGGGGTATGTATGTGGCGTACGGGGCATGTACGGCGGCAAAATCCAAAAACTCCCCCAGAAGCAAGGTTAAAAATTGGATATTTTAAGGTATATAATAATAGAGAAACAGGCTGACTGTCTCCGTACGGATAAAATACTTGGTAAAATCGGCAATTAGATGAACCTCTGCCTCCGGCATCGGTTCATATGATCGCCGATTTTACCGCGTATTTTATCCGTACGGAGACAGTAAGCCTGTTTCTCTATATTATTCCACCAAGAATATTTTTAACTGACATATCTCGGGATTCTTATGATGACCTCGTACCGGCTCCGTTTACCTTTTCATGCATGCGGCAGCCTTTGAATTGACAGCCTCTGTGATTTATCATTGCCTCAGTGTATACGCGGAAAGCTGTGACTTAACGGGATTTCTGGGTTATCCCTCAAAGAATCTCCTAGGACGCAGGTCTTGAATAAAGATCAGGGGTGACCATACTTGCTGCTATGAGCTAATCGTGTGCTCCATATGATGAGAGATAAAGTAAGCATGGAGTTTGGAAGTTTGCAGGGTATAATTATGGATAGCGAGTTTACTGCCTAGAGTTAATTGATGAGGTTTGACGAATTCTTCTTTTTCATTTTATTGAGCAAGCCTTTATTTCACATAGTATCCTTACAATATTCATATTGCAGCTTTCAGAATTGTTCTGCAAAAAAACCTTGATTACATTGTGGTCTTCACTTACTCCTTTTAATTTATTAGAAATCTTTATATTAATCAAATACATATGTATTGAGTGCATCTACATAATTCCAGACGGATGTGGGGACTGTTGTTCTTACTAATAACATTGGTAGCTCTTGTTGGGATTTTGATAATAATTCTAGCTGTTCCTTGCTTCGGTTCTGCGAGGAATGGTACATATTTCCTTTGGGGATCACTCGGTTTACTTTAGTTATTGATGAAATAGTTTAATTTTCTGGACACGATAGACGACCTTGGATAGAGGTGTACATGTAATGATAGGCGTTGATTCATCATGATAAGACTAAAGCGGCTGTTTCCAAGTATTCACCTTGTCAGGTATCTGATACCTGATGAAGGTTCAAATAGCATCAGAAACGTTGTAATCTAAAAAGAGCAATAACATACTATCCTGTAATCCAACTTCGTTTCTTTATCTTGGGCTGGGCTTTCTTTCAACTTAACAATGAACCAAGAAATTACGGAATTCTGATACTCGCAATCGTTTTACCTATTTCACACACCGTTAAGCCGGAGACACACCAAGCGAGAAACGCAGCGAGTTCCGTAATCGCCAACACAAAATGGTCTATATGTGAGCTATTATTTCATTTTTCATCTGATCATTGCTTTCAAGATGCTAAATCATAGGCAGGAGATATTACTATGAAATAATATCTCACATACACGCCAATTTGTGTTGGCGATTCTAGAGATCGCTGCCTTCACTCGCTTGGTGTGTCCCCAGTATCAGATTACCAAGCTCGGTGGCCATGTGGTAGGGGTGTTCGCCTTGAGCATGGGAGGTTGTGGGCTCAAGCCCCGGCCGGGTCATACCAAAAACCTACATACAAATGGAAGCCACTGCCCATTCAGCTTAACACCCACCATAATGATGAGGAGTAGGGGTCTAGGGCCCGAGTGGAAGAGCGGCTGCATAGCCGAATTCGGCGATTGTGCAAGACAATTCCCCTAATAAAAATTGCTAAACAAAAAAAAGAAGAAAAAAAGATAGTATAGGTCATCTTTCCCATTTGTAAACATGCCTCTTTGACAGAGGAAGTTGTATATCCATAGCATGATCAAAATTGGGATGAAACCTTCAGCTGAGGTATAAAAACATAAGCGTCGGTATGAAAACTGTAGTTCCTGCACCTCCAGCAGCACTATGTGGCTATAGAATGTTTGGCCATAGAGATAGGAATAACATATCTATCCCCGTAGGCATTTTCTATACATTGACACCGAATTGTGCACAACCTAATACCACTGGCAAAACCAGCCTTGTCATTACAACTGTTACATAGAGTTCCCACCAACAGCTAAAAGTCAAAACATCAAGAGCTAAGAACATCCCTCAGGGAACGCCACAGCGGATTAAACATTGAACATGAGGTTTCCAATAGCTTGCACCTCTGTCACAGACACTTAGTAACCACGCCCAACACCGGAGGCGCCATCATTCTGACGAGCCACGCATGCGTGTCCGGAATTCTTCCGGCGGCGGGAAATGGCAATTACCGTCTGCGCACGCAACCCGGTAATTCTGGGTACCGGAAGTGGTTGAAGACCTTCCGGTGTAACTCGACAGTCGCTGTTTTTCGGTGTAAGATGCAATTCTGCTGCAACCAGCGCAGACGACAATGACGTCACTAATACCGCCATTTTGACTTGATGTCACGTGATGGGTGTCCTCGTTGTGACATGCCCCGTGATGGGAAATTAGAGGGGATTCCTTTTTACGACTATGATATCGGTCATTGGCGGTTAATAGAGACATGCTTTTAAAAGTAAAATCTTTGTTAAGGACTATATCGAGCGAAACTCGTGTGTAATTTATAGCGGCCAACCATCACATTTTTCATTTTAGGTAGGGAGCTTTCATTATATTTATGGCTTGGGGACAATCGCTCTGAAGATTGCTAAATAAACACTTTGTTTGACCTTTAGATTACTCTTATCGTCAAAACATCTTATAAATGCTTGTGACACATTATTTTTATACAACACTATGGCCCCCAAAGACAATTCTATCTAAAGTATTCTTTTGTCATTCGTAGTTTATTCAATGACCTCCAGGATGATACTCCTAATGGGTGTCTTAAGCGTACTTTTTGAATCAATCAACTAATAAGAAAATCTACATTATGTTAGTATCACATTGAATTATGAGACAATTTGAAAAGTACTATCGTAAAACTGGATGAGGTTTAATCTTGGCCACCGTATTCCACGACTGGAGTTTGGCCAAGTGACTTCATGAGGCGAAGCCGAGTGAAGTCCGGAGCCAAAACTTCAGGAGTTTTTATCCTACCCTATCTCCTCGATTTTGGAATATTACTTGATAACAATGCTGTCTGCCACTAGTGGCATATACAACTCCGTATGCCAGTCAGCGTGGCATACGAAAACCCAATGTTAAGTCTATGGGATTTTACATTAGGGGTAGGATAATAAAATGATCTTCTGTCCTCCAGTTTTTCCAGAATCGATTCCTTTATAAAGCACCACACAAGGCTTGGTGCATATTGGTGATGGAACGATAAAAATCCTAGACGATCATCATATAGGAGCGCCACCTGTTGTATCTGTTAGTACTTTTTTCTGCCACCCTTCACTGTATAGGGGGTCATCTATATGATAATATAGATGAACGATAATACAGTCTGGCTACGATTGGCGATATTAAGCAAGAGACGGCAGAAATCGTCTGTGATGTCCCCAGTCCCGTATCGTTTTAAATATGTATGGATTTTTTCAAGATTCGGAGGCACGCTTGGAGGCACACAGGGCAGCGACGAAGTCTTTAGTATTGACCAACATTCCCCAAACTGTATTTCAAAATGTCCATGTGCGTGCCGGCATTATATGTATATTTCCACAACCAAACGACAGTACTAGCAATTTCCCTTTTTTTTCTAATGAAATCTTTGTTATAACTTTAGTCTATGATATTATTTTCCTTGTATAGAATAAAGAACTGATCCTCATTCATACCAATAAAACAGGCATTTCAACATCCCGACACACCCTCAGCCCTATTTGATAACCAACATTGATATCTTTTCCTTGATCTCATAGTCTCTATGTGGCAGTTAATTCCACATGAAAAACATTTCCTATCCTGACACCAACAGACATTCCTGAAACGAAGAAAATAAAACCCAGAATGGTTATAACTCTAGATCTTCCCATCAGTTTGACACACTGATCTACAGCCAAGCGTTCAACCAATGCTCCAAAAGAATAGAACCGGCTAATTGGTGATATCTATCTATACGTGTTTCATCTAACAATTGTAATTTTGTTTCTTTCAGGGGAAAGCGAGCACATTTCTATATTTACTTTGAAACACTCGACGTCACGAACGTGAGGGAAATTGTAACATATGGCTTCAGCGACTTCGCAAGTAAGTAATTATATTCACGAAAAATATATAAATAAATAAATAAAGTATGGACTATTTTCTTGCTCACTCAGTGGCATTTACGGTTCACTATTTCTCGTTTCTCTGCATTAGTTTGACAATGAATGGCAAACTTTTGAATCCGAATCAACTTTAATTGTCAATAGTTACTGTATTTCCCATCAGACTTGAAGTTACAAATGTTTATCAGATAATATTCCATTTCACAAAGTATAACCCAATTGTTAAAAGAGACTGAAAGGTTCCTGGAGCTATTTTGAAGGTATGAGAATTACCTTATACAGAGGAACTTTGTTGGACATCTGAGATCAACTTAGATTGTCCAGTTATGAAATTTTATAGATATAATTGTGTCTTTATGCTTGTACTGCAGCTACCATTTTTATTAATTTGTGTAGGGAACCATAGCATCGAATATTATTTCTTATTTATGAGCTATTACATCGAGTACTGTACTTTTTCGTTATTGTCTCTTTTTGAGATCTTGTTCACAGCTATTGCATTGAGAATAATTTCTCTATCATGAATGTTTTTGAGAATTTTTGCATTGAGTATTATTTCTTATTCATGAATGTCTTCTCGCTGGTTCCAGGTGACCTGGGAGGTACAATGGGCCTCCTGCTGGGTGCCAGCGTCATGACGGTGGCTGAGATCATCGAGCTGTGTCTGGAGCTGATACCCGGATGTGGGAGATCCAGCAAGCACAAAACGAAACACTCGAGCACCAACGGAGCGGCCCACGACATGGTGCCCGAGCGGGTGGTCGTCACGGAATGATATAACGCCTCCGAGGGCAGCGACAGGGCAACCGAGCCGGGCAGATTCGTCTACTCGGACTACGCCAGGGACTACCACACAGAGTTCAAGCACTGACCCCGACATACCTTTATCTCACCCTGGGTATTTTTTCCTGATAGACTTAACATTGGGAATTTATACTCAACGCCCATAGGGTATCGTAAGACAATACTCAATGGGTGATGACATCGCGAACATAAGCTGATCAGTCAGCCATAGAGGTGAGATAAAATCTGAACCGCATTCAAACCGTAGACACTGAAAATATGCCACTTGTTTTCCTTTGCTATGTTATCTCACTTGGCTTTGCCTTGTGAGATTACACAGCAACAGAACCTCATGGCATAGTTCCTACGGCTATGGATCTCGATGCAGTTCCTTAGAACACGGAGTACGCTTGTCTGCCGGCCGCCACATGCAGTCTCCGACCCAGCCTCGCTTTGAGGTACGTCCCGTCGGAGCGCCCTCTAGTGTCTTAAGTTCTGCATGGCGTCTCCCTGGTGGAGAGCCAATCGGTAGTCGCCTTTCATCTAGGTGTAGGCTGGATTTCACTAAACCTGCCCCTGCCCTCGGAGTTATCATAAGCTGACTACTAACATAAATATGATTCTAGCATTTAGTAGGAGTTAGATAAAAGCCTACATGTTGAAGTGCAATCGGTTATTGGCATCGCTATGAGTCGCCATCCTGAAGGAGTGAGGAGAAATTGCACTGTTTCAAACAGTCGTTATAATATGTAAATACTTACATGGGTTATTGAGATGATCCATACTTCACAAGGTGTTATATGGTGAATTGGAAACCCTCACGGGTTAGGAAAGCAGTGTGACTTGTTCATTAGGTTTAATTGAGGGCTTAGATACAGATCAAAGACCACATGTCCCTCCCTGCAATGTGCTTTATATCTGAAGTTGCTGATAATTATCTATATACCACACATGATTATTAATATTATGACATCAAAGGTGGAAATGTTATCCCTTTCATACCAGGTGCTTACTACCTCTGTGTATTATTTATTGCAACGTTTGGTTCGGTACAAAAAGTGAGATGGGTTCCATGTTATGATCACCCTTGTATATAAAATCATTTAGGTTAGATAAAAGTTAAGACACTCTCTTTTGGGTCATATCAAATGCGCATGCATCATCATTCCCTTTGGATAAGACTGGAACCGTTGACTATTGTTAAAAACAGTTCTCTTCATATTACATGTTTTATTACTAATCATGTTTGATAATAATGATAATAACAATCAATTTATATCAAGAGAAAATATCAATGCGTTGAACCGTACAATTAGGAATTCGATACAGTCAATATATATACATATGCTTAAAGAATAGTTTTATGGAAATGATTCATTCGTCATTATTCTGGCGGTCCTCCATGAAGTATCAATTTAATATAAAATGAAAACCCCAAAATAAACAACAAGAGAACCATCTTCCAGCACTGAGAATAACGTTTCAGATGAGATGACATTAAAGGTATTTTATCATGATGTATACACAGTGTCATGATAAATAGTTAACAAGATGGGGAGAGCTTTTCTTTAGTAATATATTAAAGTTGGTGATTGTTATGGTCCTTTTTACTGTGTTTTTAAGACTTTATGGGGCAATTAAAAATGGTGTCTTCAAAAGGGAGACATAAACATTTCTTTATGACGAGAACGTACATTAACTTGATACAAACCTGAGCGTGGACCATGGACATGGTCAAACGTTTTGAGCCTCCTGAATCTAACAGTCACTTATGAATATTTTACAAGATTAGACTTTCCCCAACTTGTATGATAGTCTGTAAATATAGTTCTTGTTTCTAAGGGTGTTCTTCTAAACGACAGGAGGTAAAGGAATGTCTTCTATGTATATCCACAAGGAAGAAAATAACGACTCAAATTGATTGTTTTGTGATAATTGGAACCACATGTACCTAGGACCATTATTACGTTTTATTGGCATGTTAATTATCTGCTAGTATATGGTTCCGACTGAATGAATATGTGTGACAGGGTCTCTGCAGGTTTATCTAAAGGACACTTTCAAGAAATCAATCAAGTTGGTACAATGTAATGCAATAGTTTATACTTTATGGCCGAACAACCTGTAGTTACATACTGCTTCTCGGGACTGCATGCCAACACTGACCACATGACGCTATCTCAGCCAATCAGAGACGTTGTTATGGCAATCCATGGAATGTAGCATAAACAAGCTTCAGGAGTAACGGCCGTTTAATTGACATGACTTTATTGAGAAATATAAGAGATTTCCATAATATTCAGGTATTCAACAATATGGAAACTGATGGAAGTGCGAAATAATTCATGAAATCATCTGTGCGAGTACGGGGATTTTACAAGAAAGGTTTAAGTGATGTAAAATTCTGGAACCCTCACCTCGAAGCTCAGTTTCCCTACATCCACAGTTAATATCCCTTTCCGCACACATAAGTTATCTACATTTAAGATACTTCATTCAATTTATCAACGTGATACACGGAAATGGAGAAATAGTGGTTTGCCCTTGAAAGTTTTACATGGGTGTAATGCTCCATTTTGGTTATACTAGAAGTGGTAGTTAAAAATGACAATATGTCATGAGGTATTGAAGGTCGTATCATATTTATAGTATGTCACTCGGTTACAAATGGAAGCCGACGCGTTCATGTGAAGCATTCGCGCCCAGGTGTATGATAATAGGATCCGCTGAATCAAGGAGCGGGATATCTTGGTATGTGAATATTTTGGCCTCCTCAGAATGGTTCCACCCACAGGAACAAATATTTCATGAGCATGTATACACTCAATTGGACTTATTGATAGTTGAGTAGGCAAACGAATCTGAGATATGTATTGAAACGAAATTGGTTTCCAGTCCAGTGTATTTTTGCAATGGTATGTTTTAACCTTTTTATCGATACCGATTTCACCTTAGCCTCCAAGATAACCTACGGTGTGTAGGATTCTTTCAAATGTATGTATGTTACGGACATGAACAGATGTTACATTAAATTTCAAATGTAGATACATGTGTTGTGCATAGAGATGTATATGAATTAAGGCTTTCACTAATGAACACGCGTATATGGTTGTACATAAAATGTGACGATGAAGAATAGGTCTACAATGATGATGATAAAATGAAATCCCTTCTGTTCTACCCTGGAAAAGTGATAAATGTAAGTGCACTTTCTCTGCTTGTATTCAAAATACCCATAAATGATTTGTCATTGGTGTTATATCGTTGAAGTTATTTTTAGTTTCTTGGTCATATATTGTTCCATTTGCTTCCCCTATTAGTCAAAATAAGCAGACATGTCTCGAATTCTAAAACCTGATGTCAACAGTATTTACATTTGAACTAATGTGTTTCGGGCTCCATAATAAAAACGTTATATAAGAAATGAAGTGTTCGACCTTGCCCTAACACCAATAATTCATCTAAAATAATATCAGGCATTTGTACATATTTACTGAGATTTGAAAGTCAGCGACGTTCCACGGTAAATATTGTTTAATGAATGAGGCCATGGGCTCGTGACGCTTACATAGTGAAAGGTGGGTGAAATAGCGTCAATTCCCTGAATACCAATTCCCTTTTGAAAACCTAACACCAAAGGAACATTGATTCTGGTAGAGAAAGTGCTGTTAAGGGATTTAGAATGATAAGATAGACATCATATCATCCTTGCCTAAACTCCCTACAATAGAGCTTTAGTGCGCCCAATCTGCTTAGTTTTTGCGGCCAAACAACTACATGGCAATGTATTCTTTAGCATTAGAAGTCCAAGTGTATGAGTGTAGTACTACATACCTATCTGCGAATGTCACTCAAATATGGGGATGTAGTATTCGCCGACTACGGTCCATTATGATGCGCTTCGTCGCACTGCAATACTTTATCTTGCATGTATCCTAATCTCTGTTATTCGATAAGCGTGCGTAATCGACGTCATCGCGACCAATGTCAACATGGTGGACAATGTTGGTTCGGGACTTGAAACTCGTGATATAACCCCCCCGTAACAACTACAAGTGCGTAATGGCCAAATATCAAGGTAACTTACATTTGACGGTAACCTAAAACAGTTTAAATGGCTAAAATACGCAAAATCGATCGATAGTAACAGCAAGTCACTGGCCCTGATCTGCATTGGGCAATGCACAGACATGCCTATGCTGGTTCCGAGGGTATCCACCTCCAAACACTGTGCCACTCTGGTTTATTGTGCCGCAAAACAAGTTTCCTGCAGGTTGCTCGAGGGATGCAGTATGCCACCTCCACACATGCTTACCACTCTTAAATAGCATCTTCTGCTAAACGCACGCTTAGCGAATAGCATCCAAACATCCGCTAGGTCAGTGGAGGCTTAATTTACATATTTTCACGCATGCGCAATGGCCACATCCTGCGCGACTTCCGGTTAGTAGCAGACAGTATCAACGTCCGTAAAATCTTTGGGAAAAATATCCAACGGGAGATTATGTCACTTATGTTAGCCCATTAGTGAATGTGAAGGGTACGATAAATTCAGAAACACATTTAGGTTAAGGGTAAGAGCTCTATCTGATTTCGTTTGAATCGCATAGTAATTGCTATGCCATTCAAACTCGATGGGATACGAGCTCTGGCCCTATATTATCTGAATGAACGTATTTGTATCCAGTATATTGTAAAGGCTTTAGATTACTTTTATCATCAAAACATCTTATACTTACAACAGTTTATTTTATACTACGCTATAGCCCCAAAGACAATTCTAAGATACTCTTTTGTCGTCCGCAGCTAATTCAACGGCCCCCATACTCGTTGTTACAATATCCTACCTTGTGTCAATCTACATATCCTGTGGAAAACTATTGATCTTAAGTGGGATTCACACGATAGTATCCATATACCTGACAGGGTGTTGTTATGAGACAAAGCCTGCTGAGAGTCTGTACTCAAACACAATTTCTTCGTCTTAATTGTAGGATTTCATTTACCTTTTCCTCCTGCAATTGTTAGTGACATTTACCTCGAAAAAGGAACAGAATCTCATGAGACTTTGAACCCTGAGAGTTACGTGAATCCCACCGTGTGAATTCCATTTTAACACCGCTAGCTAGTGCTGTAGGTAAAACAGCAATTACATATTTGTGGGTGTAGCACTGGCGCATGCAGCACTCCTGACTCTATGCTCAATGTGGCAGTATCGGGCCATGAAAACATCATGAGAGCAGTATGGCAACTGCTCTCATTAAAATTCTACAGGTATAAGGCTGCTTTCATCCCAAAGTCTCAAGTCCTGTTTTTTCCCATCTTAATACCGTGGCGTAGAAAGTAACCTTAAAAGAAATTGTTTTGATGATAAGTCAGAATGCTCCTGGCAGTATTCCTCTGTAACATTGTGGCCTGAAATTGTGTGATTGGGGTATGCTAGCTTCTACTAGCATGGGCCATTAAAACAGAATATGAACATAATAGAGTTTAAACTCATGACAAGGTGGCCGATGGCGTCAGACGGCCGCTTCGGCAAAATAATGTAAATAACTTTTAATTCATAAGCATAAGAGATTCAATTTTATCATATTGTAACAGAACAGGTTTAGGGGAGGGGATTTATAGTGGTAGCTGCCGAAATAGTTCTAGAATAGTTTAGACAAGAGTTTGGGTTCTTAGCCTGTTCTGTACAGAGGAGACAAAGGAACAAAACACATGAATGTATTAATATAGATCTCTGTATTCAAGTGACAATATAAGCAGTGATAATAAGACAATTATAGCAATGATAATGGAACCAGCACACTTACCTATAGAAATCAGGGAGGAGAGGTCACAAGTCTGTAGTACTGGCACAATCAGAACGTTTCTGTTGTACCAATACCTGTGAGTTGTGACCATGCTAGTCAGAAATGATTCAGGATGCCCCTATATAGGGGTTGTAGAGGGCAGCACTGAATGGGCCCATATATGGAGAGGGGATGAGGGGGAGTCACTATGGCAAGCCATTTCCGTTACACTCTCCCCTCCTTAAACTCTGCTTGTCCTCAAGCAAAAACGATATTTCATATTTTAAGCTAAAACACAATCAATAATATTTGTTATCCATGACAATACAATAATTTCACTTTTTCCATTCGTAAATGTATACATAGACACAACAGTAATCAAAGTACAAAAAGACCTTTTTTTTTTAAGTGGTGCTGGTTCCAACAGAAATATATAAGTATATGTTTTACATAAGCTCCATAACAGTTATGAGTACATTCATATATTTAAGTTTGTAGCAATACTTCACTTGTAATCAACCAAACAAGTTATAATCAGAAAATGATAGATGCATTGTGCAATAGACAGAAACCTTAAGTACCATAAGCTATACCAATTATTACATGAGGATTAAATGTGGTTATATGAACTAATGTATCTATATAAGACACTTCCTCGATCACCCCACAACAAAGCAACAGGCAGGTCTATGAGACCATACAGCACTCATGATGATAGTGTAAGAATGTCAATGAACTTGTCCAGCAGAACCAATTATTGCACAGGTCGACTGGAGTGCAGGATACACATGATGATGCTGCAGGACATCATATCGCTGTAGGCTGTAGTCAGGTTTGCCACAACAGACTATCTAGCATACTGCTGGCACAGATGATGAATGGGTCTCAGTGAACCCAATATTTAGCACAAGTTCGTTGGATGCAGTATGCAAGATGACAGTGTAGGACATCCTATCATTGTAGGCGGTGGTCAGGTCTACTGGAACATACTGCTTACCCACTGTCAGCACTGATGATGAAAGGTTCTGGCAGAACCCAACAGTTAGTGTACAGGTCTGTGGAAGCATAGAGCATGTATGATAATGGTGCAGGACATCCTGTCGTCTGCAATCCGAGGTCAGGGCTACTCTGATGAACTGCCTAGTCCACCAAGACAAATGATGAACCGGTTCTCCAACTGGTCCAGCAGAGCCCCACAAGCCCAGGTCCTCTCAAAGTTCCAGCCAGGCCAGTGCCAGCAGGGAAGACGAAAGTTCAGCAATCATTGTGAAAGGAAGAGGAGGGGGCAAGAGGTTCTGCTAGAGTCTATGTTGGCATGACTTGTCAAGGCAGGCCAGGTGGATGTGTAGTCGCTGGGAGACTGCAGGCACATGACACTTCCTGAAGGTGTAGTCACAGGGAAGACTGCAGGTCCTGATGGCATCATACACTCCCCGCCCTGTCTATAGTAGTCTACAGCTGATTGGACTGGGGCTGCAGGAAGTAGTGAGTCTCTTGGTGATCCCGATAGCATCACAGTTAAAAATACACCGGGCACTGAGAGGTCGTATGACAAGTATGCTGCACCATACATACATATTGCCATGCTGTGGGGAAACAGGGGAAACATCTCTTTTTTTTTTTTTCTTTTTTTTCTCTTCTACAAACATCTTTTCAGAAGAATAGGTTTCTATGCACAAAACAATAAATCAATAACTGATGAACTAAACATTTGCAACATGTTCTCAGAACAAAGCTAAATATGATAATCGATATGTCAAGTAACTAACTATGAAAATAAGCATCTTTGCAATTCATAATAATTCTTGGAAACATGAGTAGTAAGAATTTCATAGAAGGACATTTCATGAATGTCTCAAGTCACATTTGTTTTTCATTGTTGTCTGCATTACAACTAGTTATAATTTACCTCAGTTTAGATGCATCAGGGTATCTTTGTATCAATTTATCAGTTAGTATTCCTACTTAATATGAAGCAAATCATAGTACATAATATCTATTCCTATCTAGAATACAGTAAAGCATAAGACATAATTTTCAAACACCTGTCGAAAATAGTAGACTGCAGAATATGATATCTACTCCTATCTAGGATAAATAAAACCATAAAGCCATTAATATCAAAAGAATAAGCTGGAGTGATATAAGGTGCATAGTAGAGTATACTAAGCATTTTTCCCATGACTTAAACATAGGAGGTTGTGGCTTGAAATGTGCACAAACACAGACAGAATGTCAACAAGTAGTAAACTGCATATCCTTTATGTTGATTGACAGCAACCCTTAAATCAATGTATGCGGTTATAAAGTGAGATTTCTCTATAAAATCACTTTTATCTGTTCACCCAGGACTGGTCAATCAGTTTGATGAGATGTCTGCATTAAATCTTCGTTAGGTTTACTGGCCCTGATGGCACTGCAACCTTTGATGAAGTTGACCAGGGCCACAGAAAGACTGAGATGATAGGTCCCTATCATACCGATCCCTGTCCGTCCCATGCAGCCAGAGGATTCCCATGGGTGAAACGGCTGTAGTTGCTATATTCATGCCATGACAACACATGACAATCCAGTTTTGTGGCCTAACAAACATTTTCTCAAAAACTGAGACTGGGGGAATCACCATGATTATGATGCTGTCACTATAGTTGTCACAACCGAACTGACCAATGATGCAAGGTGATGTCAGGCCTCAAGCTCATTCAAGTGGTAGCTTCCTTAAAGACTATGTCTATCCTCATCCCAGTCATATATCTATATTACCGGATAATAGAAAACATATAGGGATTGTATGCTTTGTGGAGGTACTCGAGACAAGGTCACATAGCACCCTATCAAAGAATCTCTATCTCTTGTGTAGTAATATCAAAGTCTCAGGTTTTAAGAACAATACAACTTTACACTGCTTCATCAGTGCAATACAGGTGTAGCTACATCTGAATTGTAACTAAACAATTTATGAGAGTGAAGGACACAACTTAATAGATATCTCCATATCACACTAATAAATCTGGCATAAATATTTCCTGACAAACTCTAATATTCTTTCCAGCCAGGTTATTATGTATACCCATGGTATACTCCCAAATGCCTCAAGTAAGAGAAACAGGTCTTCAAAAGTATACATACAGCAAGTGCCCTCTGAGATTACTATATATGGAATATTAACCATGTAGAATTTACTGAGAGTAAATACAATATCAGTGTAAGGATCCGGACACTGATGGGGATGTCATATTTGTAGAATGTAAGGAAGCACATCATGCCAAAATAAACTGGTAAACGATTAAACATTCAGGTCAGGAGTAACACAATGATATCTGAAAAAATATCTCATGTAGGAATTAATATGTGACTGACAGGTACTGATTTAATTAATAAACCAGTAATTTACTGGATGGAATTTACAAAGTAATTTCTTTTTAGGTACCTAATTATCAAAATATTTAAAGGTAAGGTGCTGGTCCAACCATCAAAACAATGGATTATCACTTCTTTGGGAATACTGTGGCAACCAATATGATTATATATTATCAAAAAGAAAAAATACAATCTATGGAGGATTTGACAAGTCAGAGTTACAGTCCACACAAATGCAAATTTGGTACTGTAAATACTAGGATATCTGGTACCTCTCCCCTCCTTAAAGTGAGGTATGGAAAGACCAGATATCAATCAGTTGCCACAATATACCTGTGTCTAAACGAATACAGAGATCTCAAAGTGCATGCAATAGGAAGTCTGCCTGATATGGTATCTAACTTGGCTTGGTACAAATACCCCTACCCCACAGGGAATGGCATATAATATGCCCACAGCTTCATTCCATCAATCCGTGTGTGGCACTGATATTTGTAGGCAGCAAAGACACTGCTGAGATCTGCTACTGGGATCTGTTACAATTAAAATCAAACTCTAGTCTTTAATAAAATGGACTATGTTTGTTTTAAAAGTAACTGGTACTGAATGAAGTATAGAGAGCGCCCACAACAGAGCCTGTATATGTGGACAAGTCATCAGAGATTTCTGTGGAAAGGGTGGTTAGTTTCCAGACCTCTATAGACATTTTCAGTAAAGGAGAGGGGGGTGTAGTAGGGGTGAGGAGACACGTGCAGGACTGTCAACAGGTTGTGGATTAATGGCCCACGTGGTGCCCTACCAAGGAACAGTGGTGGGTGAGTGTAACCTGAGTGACTCAATGAGTTTCTAAAGAAAGAGGAAGTGTACTTAGTGCACTTGAATAACTCAATTTTCGTGACAATTGAAAGTTGAACAGGATATAGATGACCATGTGGTCACAGACTAGCATAGAATATAATTTTGAATCTGAAATTTCGCTTTTGTTCACACAGCTTATATATATCCTGAGAAAGACCTTTAGTGGATTTCGTATGGTAATCCTAGACAAGGAATACTTGAGATGATATATTATGTAGGCCCAGTCTACATAGACATTGTTTGTCAATTCAAATTGAATTACAAAAATAGGGGGCTGACTATTATAATAAATATGATTCAATCAGAATCTCTGCAGGTTTTAGATTGTAATATAAGATCTTTGATACTATGGTGAAGGGAATAAAAATTATATTCCACTAACGAATGTGTATTAATGAAATGAAATTTCAGCCAGGATTCCTCCTGGTCTGGGGAAGATTTAGAAATAAATTTAAGGAAATAAATTTCATAAAACACTGACACAATGGTAAGGGAACTGAAATGTATCCTAATGACTGCTGGAAGACCACGTGGCTAAAGCAGACTGGGCTACTCAGGCAAAGTGATTGGTGACAGCACCACGTGGCAAGTAGCTCAACATGTGCTCAGTGAGTAGAATAACCTCTAAGGGCGAAATTTAGAAAAGTCTAAAAGAAGCGCTCTGAGAACAAGCAACGGGGAAAATTATCAATGGCCAATATCAGTGTAAATTCTAGATGTAAAATAATTTAGACCTAAATGAACTGTACAGAGAATAGGACCCAGCTCAATAGACCACGTAGTGATTAATGGACAAAGCAGATTCAGGTTTCTGTGCCTGTCACCACGTGCTCAGAGTATAGAAAAGGTCTTAAGACAAATCCACAGAATATGAGTATCAGACTGGCTAGACGTTTTATAGGAATGATATTTTGTTAATTGGATTTCTAATGGAAGATATATGTAAATGTAGTGGATAATCTTTGGAATAATAAGGCTTTTATACAAAAGAAGAGAACTAAACAAGCTGCGTTATCCAGCGTGACAGAATGGGCCTGCTCAAAGTAGGCCTATATTGTAGAGAGAAGTGGGGGGACCACGTGGAGACTGATGAACAAAGCAGACTCAGGTTCTGAGCCTCTCACCACGTGCTCATTGAATAGAATAGCCTCCTCAAATATATAAAATTCAAATTTGTGATATTCTAAAAGAAGCGCTCTGAGAACAAATACACAGAGAAAATTATGAATGAATTCTGGATGTCAAATAATATAGACCTAAGTAAACTGTCCAGAGAATGGGACCTGCTCAATAGACCACGTGGGGATTGATGGACAAAGCAGACTCAGGTTTCTGAGCCTCTCACCACGTGCTGAGTGAACACAACCGGATATAATGTATAACATTCAAAATTAGAATACTATGAAGGACATGGTCTGAAAATAACCACACAGTGACAAGTATGACTAACCAATATCGGAATAAGTCCTGAAGATTAATATGAGAAATGATCGAGGTCTAAACACACTGTAATGAAAATGGGACCCAGTACTGTAGACCACGTGGGGACTGAGGAACAAAGCAGGATCCGTTTCCTGAGTCTCTCACCACGTGCTCA
This sequence comes from Alentia gelatinosa, assembly GCA_950022655.1. Taxonomy (NCBI): domain Eukaryota; kingdom Metazoa; phylum Annelida; class Polychaeta; order Phyllodocida; family Polynoidae; genus Alentia; species Alentia gelatinosa. The sequence goes on from OX465586.1 coordinate 48,154,171, forward strand.
GAGTATTTGGGTACTGAGAGATATGTGAGAATAGCCAAGATAATGGCTATCCCACCGCTGCCACCAGTTGTAACAGAACAGGTTTAGGGGAGGGGATTTATAGTGGTAGCTGCCGAAATAGTTCTAGAATAGTTTAGACAAGAGTTTGGGTTCTTAGCCTGTTCTGTACAGAGGAGACAAAGGAACAAAACACATGAATGTATTAATATAGATCTCTGTATTCAAGTGACAATATAAGCAGTGATAATAAGACAATTATAGCAATGATAATGGAACCAGCACACTTACCTATAGAAATCAGGGAGGAGAGGTCACAAGTCTGTAGTACTGGCACAATCAGAACGTTTCTGTTGTACCAATACCTGTGAGTTGTGACCATGCTAGTCAGAAATGATTCAGGATGCCCCTATATAGGGGTTGTAGAGGGCAGCACTGAATGGGCATGCCCATATATGGAGAGGGGATGAGGGGGAGTCACTATGGCAAGCCATTTCCGTTACACTATATACTGAGCTCATGACTCTTATTCTGCAAATAAACATTGTTATGCAAAAAGCTTTTACCACCCACCGGTGTCCGTCTTAATCAAGGATGAATCTGGAGACATAGGAGTTTGAACTCACACCGAGGAGCAGGTGGGCGACTGCGTTACACTGACCGTAAGGGATCACCGCCTATGTGTACCCAGGGCATCCACACCTCAGAACAGCTGCACTCACCCTAACCCGGCGTTTACATTAAGCCCAATGCCCATCTACCGATTTCGGAACATTTATGTTCGTTTGTCGGCGACAAACGGAGGGTAATTTGTCTCAGCCGAGCCATCCTAACGGAGTCGGTAGATGTAGGACAGCTAGGCAAGGCTACCCAGCGATTAGTGAACACTCAGTTTCTTTGGTTTTTGCCCTCCCCCAGTGATTAGTGGACCATACACTGATTTTATCAGTGTGCGGATCGAACGAGGGGTTACGTAATTTGCCTGCGACAAGGTGATTTGGGAACTATACGATTTGGGAACTAATCGTTCAATCCTAAATCGGTAGATGGGCATTCGGCTTTAAACGACTATGTGGCGACTGTAGATCTTCAAGCCAGTAGTCATCAGGTGGTGGCAATGTCCACCGCAAAGATTGTCAATCTCAAAATGTACTCAAGCATTTACACTGATGACATAGTGTAACATGCTATAATCAGACGGTATGTAGTCGCCACACACTTTGCGTTTGCATTAGACAATTTCCATCATTTTACTGCTGAAAGTCTTCAGAAGGTGCAAAATGCGAGCGCCTGCCAGAATCATTTACTGTAAAAGGTGGGGTAGGCTGCTGCACACGCTTCAAGCTTAATTTTTTTCTATAGTAATCCATATAATTCATCCAGGTTTACAGACATCAACCCCTCTTTTGGTGTGATGAAAGTGCAGTTATACAAATACCTTACATTCCTGATTTTCATAGTTCTTTGTGGTCAAGCTGTTGCTGCTTTAAGAAAAATGTTTATTGTGGTACAGCAATGAAGATTTTCTAATTAACTAAGCGGATAGTGGCCACCCTAGAATTTTCACTTTCGATCCAGCTCAAATTGCCATCCATTGTTGTTGGGATCATTTCATCAGCCTCATAGATATTTGAGGGGACTGCTTTTATCTGCAACCATTATATAGATATTGTATTCATTATTCAGCATTGCAAATTTAAGTTTAAAAATATCCAAAAATTAGGCAAAATTACCAGCGATCTTCTCCCGGTCTACATTGTAGTCAAAAGACTTTTTTTATCCTGTAATCCACACTCTGTATAGGGTGGGGATAATGAGTACCCATAATCTCCGGCCAGTGAATGACACAGTCCGTATAGGATTGGTATAGGAACTACTCAATCGGTGTATGACAAAGGCAATAAGAAGTATAAAAAGGAACTGCATCGAGATCCGTAGCCATTGAAAATGTGGCATGAGTTTTGATTGCGGAGTAATTTCGAGAGGCAAAGCAGAGTGCGATTATATAGCAAACCAATATTGATAGGATATTTTCAGTGGCTACGGATCGAGTGCAGTTCCGATTTTATCTCACCCTATCACTGATTGATTGGCTAACATTATTACGTCATCGCCCATTGAGTTTTCCTTTTACAATACTCCATGGGTATCCAATACGAGTTCCCAATGTTAGGTCTATGGGGAAAATATATCAGGGCTGAAATAAATCCTAATAACAGCAAACATAAAACCAATGACAGATTTTCTTTTCAGAAACCCTCCTTTGTCATAGGTTCTCAATATTGACAGGAATGCAAACCATGCCTCTCCTGCTGTCTAAGCTCCACTTCATCATATCGTGTGACAGGGGCACTGACGCCTTGTGCCCTCATCACCGCAGCTCTCACCACACTCTACGTGCAGTGGTCGCAACTCTAACCAGGCTTACCTTGGCAGCACCTCCCCTAGCCTCCTGCCCCCAAGTCACTCTCCCACACTCAAGACATGCCTGGCTGTGCACACTGCAGAATTAGCCTCCAGAATGGCATCTATCATGGGATTTTTCAATTCAGATAAAGGGTAAGGTCGAGTGGCCTCAAATTCAATCGTTGGGGCTTGGGAGACTGAGGTTGAGTCCGATTTATGAGGACGTGTTCAGAGACTTATTCATCAATATCATCAATCATCTCATTTTGTTTGTCTTTTAAAAGGAATTTAAGTTTTTCCTTTGAAGTTTTAAGCAACTTATTGTATTTCAGTGCATACTACATCCAAGTATTCCCACTTGTATCATGATGATGCAGTAACTTCTGTATACGCTGAAATAAGTTCACAGTTGTGATAAAAAACAACAATATAAAAACGTTTACAATAACAAGGATCGTAGAAAAGCACATTGCCAATGCCCTTTCAAAGATGTTGCCTTATATTTGATGGACTCAAATGCCCTTATCATGAAGAGAAGTAGAGGACAGAAGGAGGAAAGATGGAAATTGTGGAATTATTAAATCTTGTCTGCAAGAGTTTACATTGTTAATTCTCAGGGAAGGTCCAATAGTCTTTGAGTCAGAGTAAGCCCTTTACATGTCTATGTAGTCTAGTACAATCCCGGAATATGTCTTTAAGATTAATGAAGTAGGTTGGTAAAGTGTTGTTGCCATGTGGTTTGTCTTTTCAAATTTCAACTACAAAATTCTATTGCCTGTTCAATTGATAAGCTATATTTTAGAATATCCATTTTCAGTTTCGGTTTATATCTATTTGTTCTCCATGAAATAATAAAGAAACATCTGAGGAAATACATAGGAAAATGTGTGAGGGAATATGTAAATGAATTCGGGGGCACAGGATGTTTTGCTATATAAGTGTTCTGTTGTGTGTTCTGTGCTTTCAATTTATCTCAACCCTTGTAATCTTTTCCAAAAGGCTGATTGTTATGAACTCGTTCTCCATGACCCTTCAAGTATTAGTACTAATATTCAATGGTTGGTGGCGCCAGACACACCATGACTATTTTGTTTATTTTGTGTATACCGGGGTGAGATAGATACAGAAACCAGCTCATTTTGGTCAGTGTAATTGATCTCAATATTGTTTAAATGGTTCGCAATAATTACTTGGCTGTCGCCTCATTCATATCACTCTGCGTTCCAACTCTATGGTGAATGACGACTGTTACCAAAATGTGTTTGTTTTTCTTTGGGACCTGTCCCATTATTTTTTTTTTTTGTGATAAATTTCTTTATTGAGTCATGAAGTGTACACATCTTTTACAATTACACCATTTGGGTTGATTTCCTCAACAAAGAGGCAGAAGGCCTCAGCCTTATCATAAGGCTGGTTTTCTTGGCCAAGCCATATACTAATAGATTTATAACCAGCTTATAACATACTATAGTAGTAACATAAAAAATTTGATCAGAAAGGAAAGTAAAAGTAAAATAATAATAAGAAATACAAGTTTATTAGTCAGGAGCAATGTTTGGGTACAGTAAAAATCTAGTACAGTTTTAGTGCTTCCGAATACAAATTCAAATTCAGATTCAAATTCAAGATGCAGCATAAACTAGGTCTGCCAAATTCTTTCCTTCATAATGGCTCTGGTTAAGGCCTTAAACATTTTTAGGGATTCAGTATTTCGTACAATAGGGGCTAAGTTGTTCCATGCCACACCACCATGAAAAATTACCGATCTCATGTAAGCTCTCCCATTTGGGCGATCAATATGTAAAACAGGAGCATCTGTAAGCCTAGTATTCACCTGTTTTTTTTTATGTTTTCAATCATCCGTGATTTCTTATACATATATTTCAGTAAATGGGCGTTTCTTCTGTCTTTTAGCAATGGAATCTCAGCTAATCTATGTAAGTTACTTATAGATATATAGGGATTCGCTTTAAGACATATACGAAGAGCACAATTTTGTAGTTTTTGTAATTGGTCAGTAAATTTAGTCGGGGCACTATCGTAGATGACATCACAATAATCAAGGTAGGGTAGAATTGAAGTACAATAGACAGCCAAGGCGGCTTTTTTTAAAAAGAAATATCGCATCTTGGACAGTTGGTACAATCTGAAGGATACATTTCTACGTATAGCAGCAAATTGATGCCTAAAGTCTAGATTATACTTCTTTCTCATTAATAAAAAGTTTACAGGATTTTCCCAGCTGAGTCTTTCTCTTAGCTGTAAAACACATGTGTTTGGTTTTTTTTATATTTTGGGTACACCACGTTTGGAGCATATCCAGATCATTCTGCGTTTCTTGATACAGTATCTTCTCATTATTGCCATGCCTGAATATTACTGTGTCATCAGCAAAAAGGATCACTTTGTTATTTTTCATGACCTCTAGAAGGTCATTTACATAAAGGAGGAACAACAAAGGCCCAAGAATTGATCCTTGCGGCACACCATGTTTTATAGTATTGACAGATGAGAAACGGTTGTTAACTTTTACCTTCTGCTCTCTTAAGGCTAGATAATCCTCAAACCAGTGGTAACAACTGCCCACAATACCACAGCGAGATAATTTTTTTAAGAGGATACCATGGTTGACAGTATCAAATGCTTTGCGTAAGTCAACAAAAACTGCTAGAGTTGACATACCCATATTCTTATGCGTTAGCACACCATCTGTAAATTTCGAGATCGCATCTACAGTAGATTTGTTACTTCTAAAACCAAATTGACTGTCCGTAAGAATACCGTTTGAGACAACATGGTTGACCAAGTGCTTGTATACAATTTTCTCCATTAGTTTGTGAGTGATTGGGAGTAGGGAGATTGGTCTCAGGTTATTAGCCTGGTATGGATCACCCCCTTTGGGTATGGAGACGACCGTAGCTAACTTCCAACACTTAGGTATATCAGCAGTATCAAAAATACAGTTATAAAGTTCCTCGTAAATATGGGGAATTGCTTTGACTGAATCAACAAACACTCTAGCCGAGATTTGTGGTATCATGGATTGCTTATGTGGGCTAATTTTTTAACCATACTAACAATTTCTTCTGAGGAAGTGACAATGGAATCAATACTATCGTCAGTCTCATCACCATAAGGTTTCCATGGTAAGTACATATCAGCTGCAAGCTGAGAACCTATATCCGAAAAAAAGTCATTAATATAATCTGGTACTCTCTGATCATCAACTTGCTCGCCCAAATCATTTTTGAGTCTGATAAACTCACTATCTTGCCTGTCAGCAGTTCCAGGCAGAATTGTTTTTATTTTGTGCCCAAATTTTTTGTTGTCGTTTCTGTGCTTCTCCAGCTCAGTTAGAGTATAATTTTGCCTGGCAAGTCTAATCATTTTTGTAGAATCATTTCGTGCCTTTCTAGCTCGTGCCCAGTCACTAGGATCATTTGTCGTTCTGGCCTTAGCCGGTAGTCTATTTTTGTCTTCAATATTTTCCAAAATGTGGGCAGTGATCCATGGTTCCTTGGACTTTTTGATTTGGAAATATCTCAGTTTGCAGTCCCTATCAAGAAAGGCAATTATAGCCCGACTAATATGTTTCCATTTATCTGAGCTAGTAATCTCATTACTAAATTCAGTCCAATTATATTCCGATAAAAACGTCTTTAAGTTCTGGTAAGAATATTTCTTATAGGACCGACCCTGAAAGCTAACTCTACTCGTTTTTATCTTAACTAGTTTTTTGATCACAAAGACAATCTGGTGATCACTTAAGGCACTACGAAGTACACCACTATGTGCTATATCATTAGCAGAAGTAAAAATCAAGTCAATGGTAGAACCTCTATCTGAGTATCTGGTAACATCTTTGATAAGTTGACTTAGTCCCAGATGTTGCATTTCAGTTATAAGCCTAACTACCTCAGGTTTACGGTTTTCTAGTATATTGATATTACAATCCCCTAGTATAAAGATATCCTGAAAGTCTGCGTCCCTGAGTGAAGAAACAGCATCAACAAGCTGGTCCGTAGAAACCTTCGGGTCGCCATGATTTGGTCGATATACATTTAGAATAGCCATTTTCTTAGTGTAGGGCCTTTCCAGTACAATAACCTGGAGCTCCAAATCCTTTACACTAAGATTTAGGGAACAGTATTTATGTACATCATGATTAATGTCCTTTCTAACAAAAGTACAAAGTCCACCACCAATTTTTGTTTTTTTGTCACTAGGGTTAGTTTTCCATTCCCTATCCAATCTATATTTTTTATAACCACTTAATATAAATGAGTTACCTACATCCAGGTCGGTATGCCAAGTCTCGGACACACAAATTACGTCCCAACAGTAACTCTGGGCTTCAGCAGCCAATGATTCATAGTTCGCTTTGATACTCCTTACATTAGCATGAACAATTTTTAGGCCCTTCAACTTGGAAATTACACTGCCTTCATGTAATTCAGTCATTAGGAATGTGACAGTTTAGATTCTTTAACCTCAAAAGGGTACTTAAAGATCTTAATCTAAAGCTAGCTAGAGTATAGAATTTCTCCTGATAGAACAATAACAATAACAATAACATCAAGCGCACAACAACTCTAGGTGCGTATATAATAGCAAAAATAGAAACAAATATATCGGTCATTTCGACCATTTTTGTGAAAGAGTCAAGATGGTTGTTCCTACCGGTGCTTGGTAGGGGCAGCAAAGTTTCACCGTCTGGGTATCCTCAGTTGCACATTGCATGTTAATACTATATCAGATACAAAAATCGTAGAGCACTGGTGGGAGTCAGTGAGTTATACACTATAGGTAACAGCATATAACTATAACTTAAGGCCAGGCTTTGGTTTTATATCGGAGTGAAAAGAAAACCCAAAATCAGAGTTCTGGAATTAGAGAATCAGAGCTCTGGGGTTAAGAAATTTTGCTAGGGATGAATGAATAAATGAATTTCCCGAATCCCTGAGTAAACAAACGTAGCTCACCATAGGTAACGGCAAGCTAGGAAGTTTTTGCAGGGCAAGTTACCATGTGGTTTTAGCTGTTAACAAATTCCTATTAAAAGCATTTAAGAAGTCGGTTCCCCATAAGTCTAACAGTTTTGGTGAGGGGTGGATCCCATCTACCAACAGGTCATAGTGGTGTTTCAGTTTCCCTTTCCTCAGTTTGTGGGTATGATTTGCAATCCAGGGAAAACGGGTTTCCTGGTTGGCATTAAGTCTGGTGAGCGTCTTGTTAAATGCAGTTACTGCATCATTTACCACACTTTGCTGCATCTCCAGTTCCTGTTTCAAATCCTGAGTGAACTTCGAGTCAGAGATCTTGAATTTAGTTGCACACTTTCTTAGATCAGCACCAACAAGGGGGCAGATGACAATTTGAGCTTTTGGGTGGTTGTTGCAGATCCAATCGTACCCAGCAGTCGCGTACGCTGATAGGTGATCTAACAGTTCTGAACTGGAGGACCATAACATTTTGATTTCGCGGGATTTGGTCTTAGTGGTAATATTACAAACTCCACCTGCAACGTAAACAATGGCTTTCTGGCAATGATCTAAGTGGTTGTTTGCTAATACTATGAGATCTTGAATTTTTGCACCCGGAAAGCAGTAGATGTTAAACCTTTGGTTATCAGTGTTTTTTTGAGAAATAACCTCGTACAAATTTCGAACCCTTGAGTCACCAAAGACCACATTATTTGGTAGAGGCGACCATGTTCTAATTAATTCTTTTTCAAGTGTTTCAATATCCTCGTCCAATTTGGTGGGATAATACATGATTTTTACATAATATAATTACAGATCGATATCCTAGACTATAATATGCAAGAAAAAACCCGAGTTAAGCTATACAGAATTTAACCCTAAGGTCAGCAATAAAAATGGGTTGTTGGGTTAAGACTACTTTTCAGCCAGAGTGGCCCGAAGTTGGGTGAGAAGAAAGCCCAGTTTGTTCCCTTTGAGCGATTCCTCTGTGAGTAAGTTCAGTTCTCCGAGATGGTAGCCACATCCCCAATACTCATTCTTTGTAGCTTCAAAGAGACGGTTGTCCTTGGTAGCAATCAGCTCTTGACGTAGTTCATCATTTTGGGTGAATTTGGCAGTGACGATGTTCTTCATCACAACATCACGAGTTTCCAACCATATTTTGGTCGGCTTTAAGTCCCTGGTTAGACTGAGTATATCTTCTGGTGCGGGGGCAGTCAGGATTTTGTCAGCAACCTTGTCAGCTCCCACTGTCTTAGCAAAAGTGTACTGGTAACCGTGTTCTGAAGAGGGGAACGTGTGACCGTTATATTTGACCTTCGCCTCGTACAAGTTAGAAAAAGGCGAGAATCTGCCTTGAAAGGCAATGCCCATGGGCGTCACCACTGTTTTGATGTTGCTTATAGAGAGACCTAAAGGTAGGTCATCAATTTGCTCGGCAGTATATCTCTTTTTGTTGATAAAGATGACCGTGCCACGGACCGAACAACTGATATTTTTCTTGCGTGCTACCGCCTGTACGGCCCTGAAGTTTTGATTTATATGGCGTTCTTCCCTATCGAGCTCGTCTCCAATCGACACTCTTCTCCATCGATCGTTTCCTCTCAGCTTATTTACATTGTGATAAATCAGGGCTTTAGCTGACTGACTAGCTAGTTGGATCACAATAGGTCGTGGCCTATGCGAGGGGAGCCTACCCCGCCTATAGATCGCCTCTACAGGAAAGCGACTGGGTTCCAAATCTAGGTCACTGATAAGTTGATCAAACGTGTCCCGCAAGTTTTCCCCCTCCGCATCTTTTAAGTCCTCAAGAACCAAAATCTTGCTTCGTCTTTGATTATCTAAATACTGGAGCTTAACCCCTTGATCAACGACAGCTTTCATTGTGTCATCCGTGGTCGGGAACAGTACATCTAAATCATCGCTGTGCTGATTCACAGCTTCCTCAATATCAATGATAGACTTACTGTTTGACGCGACGTCACCTCGTGTCGTCAGCAGATCGTCTTTGATGGTTTTAAGTACGCTCGCGGTTTCACTTTGAAGGTTGTCGTATCGTTCAATTCTGAGATTCAGCTTCGAAATCAGTCCCGCCGTATTCAGAAACGTGACCTCTTGCTTCTCTACTCTCTCCTGTAATTCATTCACCCTGCGAATAATGTCATCGTGCGTAGAATCTTCGGAAAGTTTAGGTGCCGGCGTGAAGTTAACCACTACCGTCGGCTCCGAACCGATGTCTTGCGCGGTGGGCGATGATGGGGGTTGTGGGTCAGCATTGTTCGACAGCGGCTGCAGCAGTCTGTTTCGCATTTGTTGTTGCTTCTCCTTTCTATTTAGTCTTCCTTTCCCAGCCATTTCGCTTCTATATCTGTAGTTGTATATTAATTCCACAGAGTATGTGCGGATGTCTGCGATTGATCAGGTAATTTCGGCGATGTTTGCTAGCCCCAAGTTACCGGTAGTCCTAGTCGGCGGCCATCTTGATTATGTATGTCCTCTTGGTTATATCTATATCACACCTTTACTGGCAAAGAATAGAAGAAGTGGTGGGTTGACGGGGCAGTTCTTTCAGACGTAATGTAAACACAAATGATCTCTCCAGATGAAATATAATCGAATAGGAAGGCTCTCAGTTGTAATCTCATCTCCCATTGGTCGATGTTGACATGGGGTTGATCAGAGCGCCACTCTCCTAGCAGAGATTCTGTCCTATACTTCTTGTGGCCGCTTATATCTCTTATATATATTTTTTGGGGGGGGACAGAATCTGGCCTGTGTGCCAGTTTCGAGATATCAATATTTCTGAAATCTTTGAGTAATCTTTTGTGTTTATTTCACTCTGACCTAAGTATAAACATGGATTTAGCAACCTTCTGCTTTGTTTGTGGCTTACAATCATGCTTGATATTTAGGACTATTTCTTTTGTGAGGTGAAAACCATATATGTGACAGGGTTTTGACAGCATTAGTAAAGAAAGGCAACATTCGCTCTTTTGAGAGTTTCCACTGTTTCAACTGTGGATGCATCTTTAGATTTATGCTCTCTCATTTACACTTCCTACCTGACAATTTATAAGCTCTTTTTTTGGACATGTCTCCGATCATAAGTCAAATTTAGATATCTTCACTTGAGTAACAGCTTCTTTCAAACCTTCGCAGTCTGTTAACAAACAGACACAGAGTGTCGTCCCTCTTCCTGTACCGCTCTGAGGCAGAGATTAGCAAAAGTGCTGTGAAACATCTGCGAGAGTGTCCGAGCTTGACGACCACTACACGGGTTTATGTGTCTCCTTGTGTTACACGCTGACAGTGTGTAAGCCGGGCCCACCAAGCTTTCTCTATTATCCGTTACGGGAGGTGGGGGGGGGGGGGGGGGGGGGGGTTCGCAGTGATCATTCTGTGAGGGTGTGGTGGGCTAGCTATAGTTAGTCACACTGTTTTATTGACATATGTGGGTTTCTTTATTCTTCCAGGTTTTATATATTTTCCCGCGGATTTTTTCTTGATTGGATCGCAGTATATGTAATCCTATCGTTTGCACACATTTCACCGTGTCCTTTTTATCTCAATCCATTTTACTGCATGGTAAACCAGTTTTGCTCTGACCAGATGGTCTAGGAGTTTATTGATCTCTGGTATCCTTTCACCAGTCTTTGTTGTGGCCAAGGATGTTCCAGTTTTTTACACTATGTCTTCCAACCTGTTATTGTTTGGCTGTACCAATAAAAACAGTTTTTTCTTCTTCATCATAAATCGTCACTATTTTTTGGGTTGGCTCAATAGTTCCTTCCTTCCTCTTTTTCCACCCACCTTGTCATTGCTGTCCATTAGAATTCTCTCTAGCCTTTCTCCCTATACTACTGAGGTTTAGATTTGATGTGCCTATCATAGTCTTCTTGTCTGCTGCATATTCTATTTATTGCATAGCAGTTGAGAGGCTGATGGGTGTGCGTTCTCGTATCTAAGATATGTGTTCATGTCAGTCGGTTTTGTGTACAGGTCGCTGAGTGGTTTGCCGTTCTGTAGTTTCACCTTGGTATCTAGGGAATGGATCTCTACCCTTCAATACTCTATGATAAATTTGATTGACTCATAGCTTGAGTTTGGAAACTTCAGCCAATTATTCAGTTCCTATTCCCCGTGTTCCCAGATAAAGAATATATCATTACTATATATCCACAACACGGCTGTTTTGTAGAGTGAATCTGGGAGTAGGTTTACTTCGACCTTTTCCATGAAGACGTTCGCATATAAGGGGGCTAGTCTACTCCCGATCACTGTCCCTTTGGTCTGTAAGTAGTGCTCACCATTGAATACTAGGTTGTTCCTGGTTAGCACCAACCGCTATGAGTTGCAGATCGACTTACTTGTCAGGTTTTTGTGTCGACCCTTTTTCTCTATCAATTTTATGACTTCATCTTTAGGTTTGTTTGTGTACAGTGATGACACATCCAGTGTACCTAAGATTGTGTCATTCTTCCATTTCCCAGATCCTTCGATTTTGTTTACAAAATTATTTTTGACCTCGATATAAGACTTGACTATGGGGACGAGTGGTTTTCCACAAAGGTTTTCTTGGCCGGACAGCCGTTTGCTGAAACCACCGGGCGTCCCAGTGGTAGTCTTTCCTTCTCATGTGTTTTTGGAAGGAAGTATATGTTGGTGGTCTTTGGTTTTTCGGTTTTAAGTGCCCCTAGAATTTAGTTTATATTGTTTATTTTCTGCTTGATTTCTCTAGACAATTCCTCAGTGGGGTCGTATTTCAGTGGGCGGTAGGTATTGGGTGCCTTTTCGTTTCAGTAATGTATCAGGCTGTATCCATGATTACCGTAGCCCCACCTTTATCTGCCGGTTTTCAGAATATTCTTATAATACTTTGAGAGACTGCGCAGTGCATATCTAGTGAATATTTTGTCAATATATATGTTTATTCAACGAAGGAAAGAACAAACAAAGTGATACACTGTACTTTATACCTGATATATAGTTTTACCAATTTTACATACTGCTGGGACCTGTTTCATTAGTTTCGTGACATGTCTAGATGGCATCTAGATGGTGTGTCCGGTTTCATAAGAACTAGACATTAGAATTCGCTTTTGTCCGTTCTTGCTTGCACTGTTGGAGCTGCTTTTCATGTATGCATGTCTAACACTTTTGTCACAAAACTAGTGAAACATGTCCATGATGTGTAAATTTGTCTAATTCTCATGTTTGGGGTCTGTCTTTTCCTAAGGGCAGTTACTTGTGTTGTCACGAAACTAAACAACCCTAATGTCTGTATGGTGTCACAGACATGTCACGAAACTAGTGAAACAGGTCCCAGGTTGTTCCTGGTTAGCACCAACCGTTATGAGTTGCAGATCGACCTACTTGTCAAGTGTTTGTTTTAACCCCTTTTTTGGTCTATATTTTTCTCTATCAATTTGATGACTTCATCTTTAGGTTTGTTTGTGTACAGTGATGCCACATCCAGTGTCCCTAAGATTGTGCCATTCTTCCATTTCCCCAATCCTTCTATTTTGTTAAGAAAACCATGTGTGTGCTCGATATAGGACTTGACTATGGGGATGAGTGGTTTTAGGAAGTTTTCCACAAAGGTTTTCTTGGTCAGACAGCCGTTTGCTGAAACCACACGGCGTACCAGTGCTGGTCTTTCCTTCTTATGTATTTTTGGAAGGAAGTATATATTGGTGGTCTTTGGTTTTTCGGTTTTGTGTGCCCCTGGAATTTTGTAGCTGATTTCACCTGTTTTGTCTATAATGTTTATTTTCTGCTTGATTTCTCTAGACAATTCAGTGGGGTCGTATTTCAGTTGGCGGTAGGTATTGGGGGCCTTTTCGCTTCAGTAATGTATTGGGTTGTATCCATGATTACCGTAGTCCTATCGCTATCTGCCGGAATATTCTTATAATACTTTGAGAGAATGCGCAGTGCATACCTCACCGGGTTTATCTAGTGAATATCTTGTCAATATATATGTTCATTCAACGAAGGGAAGAACAAACAAACCGATACACTGTACTTTATATCTGATATATAGATCTACCAATTTTACATACTGCTGGTCCCTATCGCGTATATATTGTGAGGCTTGACGTCAGTCATGGAACTGGGCCTCACAGCCTCATCTCATCTTGAAAAATGTACAACCAAGGTAAAGTTGTTCTGAATTAGAAATACATACACTACACTGCATCAGTATCCACTTTGACTAATAGACATGTTTAAGCCTTGCGTTTATGGTGATTATATGACTAGACTACGTCATATCCCCGCATTCGCTCAGATATTACTACGTGTCTAGCCCCCACAGACTACGGCCGCTTGTATTTGCAACCAGCTAATATTGTGTATGAATCACACACAAGGATACAGTAACTACAAGTCACCCCGATGACAGTATGGTTTTGTCGTTAAAATTTCTCGACCAGCATTTCCTTACAAATCTGCCGCTGATGAGTTGAACACGGTTGATTTTAAGAACCCGTTCTTCAAGTAGCATCAGGTTGTTCTCTAGAAAAAGGCTGCAAACACCATCTACTTATTTCATTGGCAATCTTACATTTTTGTAAAATGTGGCCTAGACACCTTCATCATTTTGGTGAAATGTTTTATTTCCTTCGACAATCTTTCCTGGAGGTGTAAATGACATCTTGCAGTGAACTTGAACTTGCCGGACACCTCTTCCTCTCGTATCATGCCCTTTGAGAGTTAACAGATCTGTTCATGGTTTAAAGTAACGAGACATACACGTGAGACGGAGGACGGTCACATCCCCACACTTCTGCTGACACACGTGGCCCGTTCCCAGTGTGCAATAGTTACTCAGACATGAGCAATTGGCAGAGAAATTTTTTATTATAGCTATTATCTTGGGTTAACAAAATAATGAACAAGCTGTAGCAAGAAATTTATGATTAAGTCAGGAATCAAGCCCCAGAATAAAATTTGTGACTTTAAGGCCTGGCGTCCACCTACTACGATAAAATCGTAGACCTCCCGATATGGCACCGATACAAAATGTCAAAGTCGGTGCCATATCGGGAAGGTGCAAAATCGTAGACATATGTCTAGACAAGCCAATCCACCACGCATTGTATGGGTTTTTTTATCGGTGTCTAATTGCAGAAACGTGGTCAACTGCCCCGATATTAGGTAACCTTCCGACGCGATTTTGATTTTTTTATCGGGAGGTGCATTGTAGACCAAATCGGAGCCATATCGTAATAGGTGGACGTCGGACCTTAGAGTTGTGGGGCGGGTGGTGGTCAAGAAGATTTGATTGCCGTTTGATGATGCCGCATGAGTGAAGGGCGAGGAGTGACGTCATCAAGAGAAGTGAGTCCACGATCCGGTAGATGTCGTGACAGTGAATTATTCACCAATTAACAATTAATGCACAATTTCGCATCGATTTGCAGTCGTGAACCACCGATCACTTATCGGTCATTTTCCATTGGCCGATTGTTCTGCACCGATCTGCAGTCGGGAACCACAGAAAACCTGGAAACGATGTCCTAGGCTATTTTCAATTGGCCGAGTATTCGGCATCGATCTGTATTGAGTAACTATTTACAGACGCAATTTCGTCAGCAATTAATTTGACGAAGGTTACGGAATAAGGCCACCGCCGACCGACTTGGTCAAATGACAGAATCAAAACGCTTTGATTTCAGCAGTGAGGCTCAACGTTTCAGGCTAAACTATTTCATTGTTATGATCAAATGAAATGCTTTGAGAGCAAGGCATAGAATGCATCCTCTATGATTATATGATTCTGACGTGCAGTCAGTGACCACCACTGACAGACTTATAGGGGAGCTCAAAGCATCGTTGCCATTCTCGTCGGCCAATGGAATCAAGCTTTTACACTAACAAGCAGCCCACGTCCAAACACAACCACACGGAGTCGACATATCGACTTCCCACATCATGTGGTGAAGCCGGGTCCCATTCTCTTCACTAGAAAACAGGAAACGAGGTAACACCATATAAAGTGCTAAAGTGCTAGTGCCTACTTTACCTATCGGACCCATGGGACAAGAGATCAAAAGAATACATGTATAAACTTTGCGGGATTATTGAATGTTAACTACGAGGGATGGTGACATGTAAATTGTAAACTACGAAGGAAGGTGACGTATAAACTACGAGGGATAGTCACATGTATATTACGAGGGATGGTGACATGTAAACTACGAGGGATGGTGACATGTAAACTACGAGGGATAGTGACATGTATATTACGAGGGATGGTGACATGTAAACTACGAGGGATGGTGACATGTAAACTACGAGGGATAGTGACATGTATATTACGAGTGATGGAAACATGTAAACTACGAGGGATAGTCATATTTATTATCCACCTAATACAAAGTGTCCATAGAAAACACATAGGGAGTTTGTATGGACATGCCCGGCGCATACGGATATGTTGTATGCTCCGGGTGGCGCATACGGAAAAATAGTGCGTATGGAAAAATAGTGCATACTGAAATGAACTGATATCGACATGTCACTTGTGCAGAAAAGGTAGATAATAAATACAATATAGACTGGTTTCAGATAAAAGCGTTTGTATACGCTCCTCGGAGTTGACTCTACACAATATCCTCGCATACGCTCAGATATTACTACGCGTCAACTCCTCGGAGCATACGGCCGCTTGTATCTGAAACCAGTCAATATTGTGTATGTATACTACGACAGAAAGAAATACTGAAAAAAGGGAGCACTCTTTCTTTTGAAAACGCACCCCTGGATGATGCACACACCAATCATTGCTGAACGGATAAATCATTCTGCATACGTCTTATATAATACTAGGCTTAGGTTTAATGGTCCCCCTCAGCCTACCTAAACAAAATGATAATAGCACAAAATACAGGCAATCACAATAGATTATTTGAGACTGTAGGTAACTCAAATGATAAGTGCCATCTTTATTGAAAATGGTCTTACATAGTGGGGCTACTAAAAGTAGAAGGATACAATGTGTTGAGCACAGGACAAACATAATGATGGTCTTATTCTTACAAAGTATGCATATGTATCTAGACACGTAACACATTAGTTGGTCATGGAGTGTCACATCCTCATTGGGCTTTGATGGATGCTCTTCTCATAATGCTCTAAATTCATGGAATTGCTTTCTCCAGTGGAAATGACAGATAAATCAAAGCTTCCTTAGGGAATATGATGGATGCTTAACACTGATTCCTCGAGCGGAAATCAAGGAACAGCCTAATATTTCACTAAGAAGGCTTATCAAATTTAGACCAAAAGATGTTTTGGCCTGCTGTCATCCCTTATAAACCTGGTTGAGTTTCGGGAAAACTATCAATTCAGTATCCTACATATACTATGTTTCTGAAACACTTTAACATTTGCAGAAGTGATCTCCAATTCCCTCCCAGGCTAATACATGCTTTTGATAGGTTTCTGCTATTTAGCACAATTGCAGAGTCTGATATGGTAATGTAATTAAAGTGCCTAATGACGCTAGTTGATGTGAATACGTTGCGGCGTTACTTTAGGGACGATCGACTCATCTAAATGCATTCTAGGTATGCTTATTACCCACATATCCTGAGTATAAGTTGAACAAAGCTCTATGGATCTAGCATTGACTAGGTTTCGTTATACTGATCAGACCACGGGGCTGAGCACGATTCTCGTCAATATGAGTCTCAGATGCACAGTGTGATGAATATCTAAGTCATATGCCTAGCATAAATAGTAGGAACTGTCCTAGGTGAGAGTCAATTTCGATTTATACAATAAGGTATGTTTGCTTAGTGATTTTCGCGATGTGACAGCCGAGCTAAGACAGTAGCAGTATAGGCCGAGTTTCTCAATGCAAACCAATTCTCACTGAGGGTTGTGTTAAGTATTTATCCAATCACGTCTCTACGATCTTAGATCAAATGATTAGTTGATTAACAACAAACTATGCAACGCCCTATCGAACACAGTCGCCCATGGCGTTTTTTATTAGGGGTAGGATGATACTTGGTAATTTCATCAGTGCTTTCAGTGTTGGTCATTGGTTATTATCTTGTACATGGATGCTTTTACTCGTTGCAAAGCGTGTGCCCAGTGTGCCCTTACCTTGGATAGGGCATAGCAGCAGAGTAAACAGCGATAACCCACAACTCACTCTATATACTGGCCATCATAGCCCACTCTGCTCTGGGCCCCGTTGCTCCAGGATTACGATAGAGCCGCGGATCGAAGAATAGCGATCCGAGGGCCTAAACGTTGCTCCAGAAATTTTACGGATCGTGTCGTAATCGCATAGGCGCATCGCCGCGTAAAATACTGCTTTTTGCGATACATTTTACGCGGACCTTCACAGCACTGCGAATCGTATCGCTGTGGGTTAAGTACAGCCTTATCTGATATTTCAAATAACGATCCATGGTGGCACCACCAACCCCTGCCCCTTGTTATTCTACCTATAGGAAATAGTGATCCACGACACAAGGTGTCAGGCCAGTTTTAACTGTAATGCCATCTGTATTTAATTAAAGAACTAATGAATCTTCCCCTGTCTCATTCAATATGTGCCCCTGAATTGTTGTATCGCTATCATATCGTAAAAATTAGCGATAACGCAGAAATATAGCGATACGATCCGATATTACGGGAGCAACGCATTTTCAGTCGGATCATTAAAGTAATCGTAAAAATAAAATTGCGATCCGATTATAGCTAGCGATACCACAAAAACAGGAGCAACGGGGCCCAGGCCCTCTGTTCTTTTAGGAGATAGCGATACAAACCACCAGGTGGCAGATCAGTTCTAACTATGGTGCCATCTGTATTTAATTGGTTACTCATGGCCTTTGGTCAGGGGAAGTCATTGCCCCCTCTGGTGTCCCCCTCTACCGCGCCTCCCAGGTGCCCCTCAGTCAGTCACGTGGTCGACCCCGGTCCGGAGCCCGGTCTCACTTCTACTCCAACCTCACTGCAGTACACACGTACTCCAGTTTTTTCTCGACCCACCCACCCTCACCTTCTCTCCCCTTTCCTCTACTCACGTAGGACAATCTTATTAACATATACAATTATCACTGTATTATCTCTCATACATTTCAATATTGTATTACATCTTATTATACAATATACCACGGATTTGGAAGACCTTTATATAGGTCCGTGAATATACTAATTGACTAATTTTCTACCGTGAATTATGCCATGTATTCTTACTTACCTCATATTAATATTTCATTCTAATATGTCGTCCAGTAAGGTCGACATAAAATTTTATACTACTTTACAACATAAAATTCAATAAAATTTTATTTTCCCAGCTACTGCTTTTCTACTTTCATCCAGGGGTAGGGTAACGAAAGAACTAATTGATCTTCCCCTGTCTCATTCAATATGTGCCCCTGCGTTGTTGTATCGTAATCGCATCGTAAAAATTAGCGATACCACGGAAATATAGCGATATGATCCGATATTACTGGAGCAACGCTTTTTTTGTCGGATTGTTAAAGTAATCGTAAAAATAAAATTGCGATCCGTTTATAGCAAGCGATACCACAAAAACAGGAGCAACGGGGCCCTGGTGGGGTTAAATCCGCGGCTACCTTGACCCACAAGCTGGAAGTGTAGTCACTCTCACTACATATCCTTCTTACTGCCTGGACTTGTAATAGGAGAGTGTAGTACTCTTAAAGCTATTTTCCCATATTCTCACCTCATTCTTAGTGTAATTTGAATAACAGTACCACAAAACTGACGTTCTTTTTCTTTTGATAATTTCTTTATTAAGTCGATAGTGATTACAATCAGCACATGTATCATCATTTCTGTCCAGGGGCCCGTTTAATAACCTAGGATCGTACATGAGGACCCTTTTCTGTACCTCGTACGAGGTTTATTGTTTGATAGTCTTAGCCGTTCATCAGGTCGTCCAAACGTGTTGAATAAAGTTAACCCACATCGTCCCTAGGTGTCAGATGTCTCATAACATACAGAAAAAGGTCTACATGTACGATTCTAGATTATTATTGTCTTGAGCACATTTGCACATCATATTTTTATACAGGTGACAATCTCTTCTAAATTTCAGTAGGGTAATGTTGGCCCTTGCATGTAATGTATGTACATATACGTACATGAACAATATATCCCGATAATCAAAATAGGGTAAAAGAAACGATCATACATCTATCAGGCTACGTCAACTGTGAGGTTTGACAGCGTCTTGGTAAGATTGTAAATTTGGGTGATACGGTCTTATAAATTTTATTGATATGACAATTGCACTTAGGTTTTCGGCCCATAATTACTCCCAAGTAATTATAGCTATGAACATTCTGTAACTTAATGTTATCTATTTCATATAACGGTTCAACATAGTTCTTACCATGAATTAATGTAGGGTAAATCATTAACAATCAAAAACATTATATCAAGTTCCTTCTGGAGCTTGGTATGCATTTCCAACGGATCAGATACAGATAGATTGAGAGCTGTGTCATCAGCAAACATACAACTTCTAACTTAATCTATAATTTTGACAGGTCATTCTTATGAATCAAAAATATGAGTGGTCTGAGAATTGAGCCTTGCGACACACATAACAAAATATATTTATATATACTCATATATAGCCTAAGATAATAGGTTTGATTCAATTATTACAGCACAAGTACATCGACAACGCTTTTTGCTTTCAGAACCCAAATAGAATGAAATTCCTTGGTTCGAGATTGATTTCATGGACATGACATGTTTGGACAGAATGGAGAACGAGTCGGCAGCCAATCAACTCACACTGGAGGTCTTCTTAGTACACTGTGTATACGACAGGTGGCAGCAGCCCTGCGCGTCTCATATCTCCTAGCCAAGTGCTGGATAGTACCACATCTGTTAGTGGCATTTTTTTAATGGATAATTTACGAAGGAGATGCAGGAGCATAAGAAAATATCATACAAGCTGTATTTAGATAAAATACAGTGCGGAAAATGTATAGCTTGCTCAATAACTTACGTGATCCTGGGTTTTGTGAATATTTACTAAGTATGAAAATAAAATAGAATTATTCATATCCGTCAGTACAAATATTTATACATATAATAAAGTAAAAAATCGGTATCATTATTCATCATTTGATTGTATTCGAAAGGATACTAAGAAATCCTAAAATAAGGTAACTTTGAGGATTCAGCGGAAGTCACATCTTAGAACCTTTTAATTGCCATCTAGCATGCGATTAGCTAACATGATGATGGCCTATCGTAGGCCTTCTTTGGATTTTTTTTATACTGTAAAGCAACAATTTTACTCTTCAGTGTAATAAAGATGAGAGATGGGTTTTGCGGGGAGCATCTGAATATGCTGGACTATTACGTACTAATTACAACTTTTCATTAGTTAATGAAATTTTTATTATCGTTCGTTGTTATACATCAAGATTCTCCTTTCTTCTTACTGATCAGAAAACACATTGTGGATTGTTCTTCCTGTAGTATAAAACCATTCACGAAATGGAATTAATCAGTAGTATTGATTAGCTAACATTTTATCTCTCCTGTTGCCTCAAAGCTCCTTTTTTTAATCTAAAACATATATATGAGGTTTGAAAATAAAAGAACGGAACAAGTGGACAAGACAGACAGACAGACATTCATGTACAAGGACATTCACTATGCTGAGGCGTTTCACAGACAATATTATTTCATGTATTGAAGTATTTGATGATCGGACGCTTCCTCTTTTCTATTCGTCATCGACTGCCAGGACATCAGCGGAAGAACACACCTTATCTACTAAAAAATGTCTATATTAATCTATGATGGTATTTAATCTGTTCAGATCTACGTTGTGTCGGAATAGTGGGAGGTAAACAAGACCCCCAACGATCATTACTATCAACCTGCCGAGATAGCCGCATTGCGTTGCCGAGATAGCCAATGTGATGTGAGTACATGAACCCCAAAGAGATCAGTAAACTATGTCTGACCGCAAAATCAAGGTGCGCAGTTGAGGTCACCTATCTGAGAAGTTGGAAAATATTTATCTTTTTACTTATAAGATAGTTGCATTCAGTCATTTGCGTTTGTTATATATAGATGTCGGTTTGGGGAGAAAAAATACAATTTGAGTTCAATGATTAGTCATACAAAGGTAGATCGACCATACCAGTTCAAGGGGTCTTTTTTAGTTTCTTTTGACAATTTCTTTTGTTGATGTCACTTCAGTATTACAAACATCTGTATGTGTACATGTGCATTTATAGTACCACCTTTCTCTTGTAGACTGCAATAAAAGGGGCTTAGCACGTCAGCTTAACTAAAGCTGGTTTTCATCGTGCGAGCCTGCACTAGTTTAGAGAAGGTCGCTCTCCCTATATTATTTCTTTTATCTATTTGTAGCCTCTTCTGTAGGGCTCATGTATACAGAGGCAGAAATGTGATACATGGATGGGGGAGTGCACATAAAGAATTATGAAGAAATCAATAAATTCAGAATTAAAGAAAACTATCTCTAAGATGATTTCCCTTTAGATTTGAGTGTGCAGGGGAAAAGGTTTTTATATTCCAAAAAGCCAGGGTTTCTGATATCTCTTTCCTCTTTCTTTAGCCATAAATCAGCTTAAAATTCGCATTATACATATGTTTCTCTCTCCATTTGTTGTCATCATTAAAAAGGGTAACAATTCTTGGGTGTTTAATAATATGTAAATAATCATAAGGGGAAGGTTTTCCGAGCCGAAAAAAATTGCACAACAGATCGTCGATTTTGAATTTCATTGAACCTGTTTGCAATTGCTGACCGATTTCCTAAAATACCTCTGGCTCAATTGATACCAAACCAAAATCAACCTAAGTTAAATTCATCGGCGACAAATTTGTTGGGAAGCGGTTCCAAAATATCTCAATAATCAGAACATAGATCGGTCTCTAAATTTTGATAAATGATTTCTCACAGGTCGATTTCGGACAATCATGATGAAAGTCCCCAGTTACACCATCTTCCGATTGAGGAGTTCAGGTGTGTCGCCACTGTAGTCAGGGATGAAATTTATTATCCACCTAATACAAAGTGTCCATAGAAAACACATAGGGAGTGTGTATGGACATACCCGGTGCATACGGATATGTTGTATGCTCCGGGTGGCGCATACGGAAAAATTGTGCGTATGGAAAAATAGTGCATAACTAAAACGAACTGACATCGACATGCCACTTGTCCAGAAAAGGTGGATAATAAATACAATATAGACTGGTTTCAGATAAAAGCGGTTGTATGCTCCTCGGAGTTGACTATGCGCAATATCCTCGCATACGCTCGGATATTACTACCCGTCAACTCCTCGGAGCATACGGCCGCTTGTATCTGAAACCAGTCAATATTGTGTATTTATTACCCAAGTGACAAGAGCAACACCTAGCCTGTAATGCTATGCTTACACCTGTTTCACGGTGGTTCTGGCAGCAACATACAGACTGGCACGTTGAAACCATTCATAACTCAAACCAGAACTATTTTGTACGTTACAGCGATTTCCTTAATACATTCTAGATGTCAGCTCTCCAAATGTATTCTATAATTAGTCTCACTGGAGAATATTGACTGGTTTCATAAACAAGCAGCAGTATTCTCCGAGGAGTTGAAGCATAGTGATATCGGAGCGCATTCGAGTCAACTCCGAGGAGCATATGACGGTTTTTATCTGAAACTAGACTATGTTGTATTTATCATCCACCTTTTCTTATATTAGTTCTTTTTAGTTATGCTATCTTTCAGTCCACGCCTTGATGGTGATCGTTACGCATCCAAACTTATGAAGTATTGTGTACTTGTACGATTTTGGATGCAGTTCAAAATAAGTATCAATTATTTTAGAACTCTCTAATACTATCATTACGTACATCAGTAACTTACTTCATGCTTGCATGTACAGAAAAGCAATCAACTTGTACATATACTACTCAATGATAACTCCAGATACTAAACTATAGACCAAATCAGAATTGAATCAAACACTTAGCAACCGTTACTAAGCAACGTTGTAATATCATAACAAAAATGATCTTCAAAATGTACTAGGGGCAAAAAGTGAAAAAAGATCATAATTGCCTGAAGAAGTCTAATTGATTTAGACGAAACGTCCCAACTCTCAATGTCTCAATGTCCTCAATAAAGTTTTTTAAAATCAGCTTGTCTGTTTTTTTTGTGGTTTACAAACATTACTTGATATATAAGTATTTCCAGAACTGTTTATTGATACGTTGCGTTTGCATCAGACCCATTCACCTGAGTCTCAGGTCATACAACATGTGACCGCTCCACAACAAGGTCAGGTCCAGATAGCAGGGCACAGTTACATAAACACAGAACACAAGGTGGCCTTGCCGTGTATCCAGTAGCAAACATCGTAAAAACAGAGTGATAAGTTGTGGGAGGATGCCACCAAGAAATGCAGGTATATGGCTATTCAAGTATGGGCGCTGCCATTTTTCCCCCGATGCCATACAAACCACCTGGTGGATTATAATAGCAGTTGAACCCGAGTTTGCAGATATTGCATAACCTTTAGGCATTTTACAAATCTTGGCCACAGACTAATAGTAAGAGAATAAGAAAATGAATTTTCGAAGTAAGACACAAAAGTTAATAGGCATGTGAATTAGTGTAATTGCCTTAAAGTTACCTACCAGTATACATGTATGACAATAACATCTCGGATGTTCCCTGAAATATATAGAAATCGCATATAAGTCACAAAAGACAAGGTTAGCAGTGTAGGGTCTACAAGACTAGCCGAATATGTTCCATTTGACTGCAAATGATATTCTCTGCAACAGAACTACCCTTTTATACCCTTCAAGAAATGGCTTTTGACTATGAAATGGCCCTGGAATATAAGTAAAATCACAATCCTAAATCAATTGCCTTACATCGTCACCATTTCGTTGTTTAAATGTTTAATTGAGCTACATAATCAGCTACTATCACACCCACCCCTGCCCTATATCTTCGATCCATCTGTATCTAGACCACATTCATGCTTGTAATCCAGCTAATCTGAAAAGACTGACACATTACAATCGTATAGAACAGCATAACCAAAATGTACCCTCAATGAGGTTGAAGATTATTTACTAAACTCCCCATCATCCACATTTTCTCATAGTATCTTACCATGAGTTGGCATAGAAACCACATTAAAGTAAAAGTCTAAGCTATAGGTATATGTTATATAGGGAGACATAGTTAGTGTGGCTGAATTGAATCTACTCCGTGTTCCTTTGAGACAAGTATATTCATATTCCCGACCAAAACAACAAAGAACATGTGCAATACAGCCACCCTGACTACGTTTCCTTATTATCATATATATATCTGAAATAATCAAAAACGCCATTTTGCAACAAGTCATATGGTACTGGGTGGACGAACTATTAATTCTGCACAGAGTGCACGAACGGAATCCGGCTGATTAGTACGTGTGAGACATTCGTGAACAGATATATAATATATGGAGACATGGTTAGAGCGCCTAAATGGAATTTATTCAGTGATATTCTAGATCAAAATATCGAGGAACAGATGGCATTCATGTCAAAATCAAATCTTAGAACAGACTTTATCGAGATTGACAGTAGTTACGTGTTAAGGAGGAACGTATAATGATACTACTACTAATAATGAGGATGATAATAATAATAGTAATGATAATAATAATAATGATAATAATAATAAAGAAGAAGAATACCTTCGATCCTCTCCCTCACTGGATTTAAGCTTGTAACTGGAAGCATATATAATGGTAATAATGATACTAATAATAATGATGATGATGATGATGATGATAATGATAGTAATAATGATAATGATAATGATAATAATAATGATGGTAATAATAATAATAATAATAATAATAAAGAAGAAGAATACCTTCAATCCTCTCCCTTACTGGACTTAAGCCTGTAACTGGAAGTGACTCTGGTTTGGGTGTTGCTGAGGGGATGACTTACATTATTGAGATTTTCAACCCGAACAGCCACTCCTGTCTAGCACGAGGAGGCAGTGTGTGCCGCCCCTGAGTTCGCTGAATGAATCAGAGCGGTTAGCAGCCTGAGGATGAGGTCAGGCAGGGTGATTGATCAAACAAGTTATCACCATATTGTGTTTATGAAAAAATTCAGGTTTTTCGGTTATCAGCAATGCGTGCGGTCGTTCACATTCCACGTGAATGCAAGTTCAGAGGTTCACGCTAACCCCATACCACAAAGCCAATCCTGCCTGCCCTACCCCACTATATGCGTGATAATAGTAGAATAGGGTCCCGTGACCCATTATCATTATAAATACCCACCTCAGCAAAGCATGGGCATCAGATTCAACCCGGCTACGCTTGAGAGAGTACCCAGAGGTATAACAGGGTTCACACAGGTATAACAACCCAGACACAGGTATATCATAGCCTATACAACTATAATAAGCATAGACCGACAAGGAAAACAGACAAAAAAAGCATGGAAGCGCTAAGAAACCTAGTGGAGAGTTTAAGCTCGGGTATGGAGGATTTAGAGATGTCTACTCCAGGGTTGACTGTAGCGGCGGTGACGGCCGGCGTGGCTGGGGCTGCGGCACTGGCTGGAACGAGTTCGGTCATTTCCGGGAAGCGTCGGCGGGCAGCTGCCGACCGTAAGAGGGACCTCAAGAGAGAGACCTGCAGGAAAAGCATCGAGGAACTGCAGAAGAGGCTGGGCAAGGATCCCATGGCCGTAAGTACTGGTATTTCAGAAATACATGTATGCATCAGCAGTAGAAGGTTTCAGGTTGTAATTTTCACATTTGTAGCACTTTCATATAGTTCCAGGTGATATTCTGCTTGTACACAATAGGGAGGTTTATAGTGATTGATGTTTCAACTTTTAGATAGGCTTAACCTACTTCTTGGTATTAGACAGATATCTAGGGGTGAGATTCAGAACTCAGTTAGCCAGATTTTCATACACGGTCCCCAAACCGTATGTATTCAATTTGATAGGAAATTATTTATATGTTCCTAATTCTCAGATCACTTTTGAATGACACATCTACGATGAGATCTTTGCAAGTATTGCCCAATCACAATCGTATTCGCTTATTTAATATCGCTCTTTGTTTAAAAAAAACACACCCCGGAACTAGATCTAAGAGGAATGCTATGCTTCTTTCCTTTCCATATGTCATTTCATTATACGCCCGTACGCGTATACTTTTGATAGTTACATATTGCTACTCTCTATATCTCATAGTGTATACGGCACACGTATCCCCTGCTGTCTCTCCAATAAGGTTTAAGTATCAAGTATGGAAGGAGTGAAGAAAACATCTCACTATTTTTACCTGGGAGTTGCCATGATATTCATGTGTTGCTGTGTCTGTTCCTGTTCAGCTATATCATTGTCTGAATCTAGTAAAGAACCAAGTATCTCAGTAAAATATACAACTTCTTTCTAGGGGAATAATGATACCACTTTGTCTTCGACAAATGAGGTAGGCATGATTAATCTTCAGGAATGTCAAATGCCTTCTTGAGGTCTATAACTAGGCATACTATGTTATTTTTCGATGTGTTTCCATTACACAGTAAATGTAAGGACTCAAAACTATGTCAGTTAGTGCCTCTGTTAGGTAGAAAACCTTATTTATTCCTTATAACTGATCCGATTACAACCATGTTCTACCACCTATTGATGGACTGAAAAAATCAACTCTTCATATGCTCTCGCACATTTATAGACTGCAGCATAACATGACTCCCTCTACCTTTTCCTCAATGCCTGATTCTTTCTCAATGAACAGAAATAGTTCGGTTTGCAGGTTTTGTGAATAGCTGAGAGGAAGTGATAATAGATCTATATTCACACAGGGTATTCTAAAGGGTCTTTATGTGAGGAGGGAGATGCAACGTTGTAGTCCTAAAAGGGGGTGGAACCGACAGGACAAATGACAGCCCTGTCCACCACCGCCAGCCTGCAGATTGTGTTCATTTTCTTGTAAGGGGAGAGGTCTTTGTCACCTCTCAGTCCGGGGCTTATAATAGACTCTAGACCCCCCCCCCCCCACCCGCCACTCACACATACACGTCCTCTCATGTTTCAGACGTTCACTGCAACTCACCTTCAGCTTTATTGAAACCTCCCCTGATTTCCTTCATCCCCTACCCAACTCAAGTTGATGAACGTATATGGCAGGACAATGCAAAGTAGACATGGGAAGTCTTCCTTATACCATGTCTATGTGGTGTGGTGTACAGCCACCTTGCCCCTTTATTGCCAGCAGTGGTAGACTTACTGGTATATTAAAGACCAGTCCTTCTCATACTATGTTTATGTGGTATGGTGTACAGCCATATTTTTCCTTCATCCCTGGCTATGGTAGACTTGCTGCTATACCAAAGGTCAGTCCTTCTCATACCATATCTATGTGCTGTGGTGTGCAGCTAACATCCCCCTCCATCCTCGTCACCAGTATCCGAAGCCAATTAATATCGTGTATTGAATTTCTAAAGGCATACATTCCGAATGCATTTAGTACAACTCTGATTCAGTCTGGATCCACGAGAGGGCAGCACTCTTCCCTGTGTAGATGCAAGTTTGAACAATTCAAGCCGGAGTTTCTTTCTCGGTGGATACTAATCCATACGAGATTCCAGATTAAATACAGACATGTAGTTTAATGGTTTATTTTCAGGTGGAAGATATCCAACGGATTACCGACCTGAGCTTGACCGATTTAGTGGCACAGTTAAAAGAGGGACATTTGAGCCCATCACAGGTTCTAAAGGCCTATCAGACCAAGGTAAAAATATACTCCAGGAGTATTTTCCACACATATTTCACATTTTGATAGTCTTTATAAGTTACATAATGGAAAATTGAATGAGAAGAGAAGATATCAAGTTACAGATTAGAAACTGGACTTGTTTTCGTATCATTAACTTCTTATATGTATAGATACAGGTATCTGTCCTTGATACCTATCAAACATGTGGATTGTATGTCTTCATAATTACTTTATGTGCGTTGGCTAGGTGTATATTACCTTACTTTTATTCTAATTGGGTCAAAGTTGGATTCTCAGCAAATAGCTTGAACATAACATACTTTTCAAAAGTCTGATTTACCGACCGATGCTGTATTTGGTCTACAATGATAGCTAGAAATGAAAACTGTTTAGCAGGGTAGAGTTAAGCTCAACCGTCACATAAATATTGAAGTAAATTTGGTGTGTGATAGCGCATCGCGTATAGTATAGAATATTAGTTAGGGAAGACCTTTTACATACTTAAAATGAATGTTTGACATAATTTCAGGCACTAGAGACACACGCTGTGACGAATTGCCTCATCGAGGTTGTGACAGAGGCAGAGGTATGTATATAGATCGGATTCCTAATGATATCAAATCGTCCGACAGGACAGCCAACAGAAGCAACAGGTTTTTATAAATCCGCTGGACACGCTTGGTCCAAAACTTTTGGGAGAGCCTTTGTAGACTTTTAATGTGCTGCACCCTCTAACCCTTCATTATCTGTTGGACAGCTCTGTAGGGTTGGTAAAGGTGGAAAGGACGCGTACCTGATACCGGAGACACACCAAGCGAGTGAAGGCAGCGATCTCTGGAATCGCCAACACAAATTGGCGTGTATGTGAGATATTATTTCATAGGAATATCTCCTGCCTATAATTTAGCATCTTGGAAGCAATAATCAGGGGAAATATGAAATAATAGCTCACAAATACGCCATTTTGTGTTGGCGATTACGGAAGTCGCTGCGTTTCTCGCTTGGTGTGTCTGCGGCTTAACGCCGGAGACACACCAAGCAAGAAACGCAGCGAGTTTCGGAATCGCCAACATAAAATGGCCTATATGGGATCAATTGTTTCATATTTCACCTGATTATTCTTCTGAGATGCTAAATTATAGGTAGGAGATATTCCTATGAAATAATATCTTATGTACATGCTATTTTGTGTTGGCGATTTCAGAGATCGCTGCCTTGACTCGCTTGGTGTGTCACCGGCATTAGTGTTTAAGGGGATTGTCTCTCTGACCTCGCTGACCTGGCAGGTATAGGCATTGGTGCGATGGAACAGTACACACTTAACGGTGTCAGCGCTTTTGCAATAGAATGTCCAATAGCTATTGAAACCAAATGATGGGAGGCAACAAGTAGTTTCCTGAACTTGATGAGCTTATTTACTGATAGATAAAATAGAGCACTATTATGAATAGTTTGAATCAGAGACAAAGGTGTGGTGCATCATAGGTAGGCTGTTGTATCCGTCAGATGGCATCGTGTTGCTTCTAGAGTGTCCCATATAGATCGGGCGATAGAGTTGCTGCCCCAAAATTAGCCCCAATTTCACAATCAGCCTCAATTCAATAGCCCTTCATTGCTTTGTGATTATCGTTATCCCAACCCCTGGTATTTTTCTCCTCAGACTTAACATAGATAAATCATACCCAACGCTCTTCCAAGGAGTATAAAAAAAGTATCCAACCTGCTTTGCTTACGATGACGTTCTCTGTTTATACATTTGAAACATGTTTTGCTTTTATCCGAATTGAGGGATGGGATAAGATCCGAAACCAATTTGAATAGTTAGTTAGACCAGTCCGTAGTATCCCTTCGGTTTTGCCTCGCGAATTGATTATGCGAACAAACTCATGGCATATAAGTAAACCTTATAATTAACCACTCTCATTGACCATTTCTTCTATACTGCCTCACTCAAATTATCTCTATGTTAAATTCTATTCGTCCGGTCTATCTTAAATAGAGCTGGGCACAAGAACTGGAGGGCAAGCCTCGAGAGGGACTTCTTTATGGTGTCCCCATCTCCATCAAGGAGGACATTGCTCTAAAGGTGAGTACCATCTCCATGAACGAATCTCCTGAAGCAGCAAACTAATCATGATGACTTTCCAACATAAACGGCTAGAAATCGTCGAATGTAAACGCCAAGTGCGTGGCGACTACTGATCGCTTGATTACATCAGATTATGCAAACATCGACCATCTCTCGTTCTGGTTAAAAATGACGTGAGATCCACACAGTTACTACGGGTGTAAACGCTGGTTTAGGTGAATTTACTTTAATGTAATACATCAAAGTTACAGCACTAGCAAAAATAATTGTGATAATGGCAATGATAGTATTTACGTAATCAGATCATGTATGGAGGTTTGTGATCCAGAAGGCTTTATGTATCTGATAAATGATAGGGATTTTCAAAAGACATGATTAAATCATCAGGTGGAAACGCTGCATCGCCAACTGAAATAGATCAGACACTTTATATGTTGGTGTCCACGCTCATAGCACAGGCTCATATACTCTGCCTAGAGGTTATAGTGGTCACATAAACTTCGAGTTTGCTTAAATAAAACCGGTTCCTTCACTAATACTGTGACATTGGGAGAGGAGCAGAGGGCCAGTTTTCAGTGTCTTAGAGGCCTGCAAATTTGATCACAACCAATAACAAAATACCTCATTGACCCACTGGTGCTTGATATATTTGGATGCTTAAAAAGGCAGTTGCAGAAATGTCAAGTTGACCAGATACAAGTGGGTTATTGAAAATGACTCATAGACTGAAAGAACCCAAACCTTTTTGATATCATATTTTATAGTTCCACGCTCATTCATCAACGATGAACATACCATTTGCTCCTTATTTATGATCTTTGGTGACTGTTGTGTACGTTGATGCATCTTGCAGGGCTATGACAGTACCATGGGATGTGTTGGTCTGATAGGCAAACCAGCCGTAGACGACGCCGCTATCGTCAAGGTTAGCATGCAACCCTTTCCTCCATCTTCTAAACATCGATTAAGAAGCTGTGTCCGTTCTCTGTATACTTATATTTATTTACATTCTATCTCTATAACCAGTTCAAACGGTTTTAACCACCAATATTGTAAATGTATACCGGTAAACCTTAAAAGATTTTAAGTGGCATTTTCGATGGTCATATTTTACTGTAATGTGTATTGGACGTTTGGATATAACTGTGAATTGGCGCATTCATGCCTTCTTTGCAGATAATGTTGTTTTTGTTAGAAAATGTTCATGTTCCGTTAAACTATAGGTATACATTACCTGGTCATATAAATAGCTAAATACACATTTACCATTTCAAACACCTTCAATTATCGGTGGTCTATTGTCTTGCTTGCTTAGTTTGTTTGCTTTGTTTAATATAATTGAATATGAGACTACTTTCTAATAATTCTAACTATATAATCTAGGTACCTGGTTGCTACCCTTGTTTCCTTATGAACATATTTGGAGTTTTGTCATAGCATGATAAATTATTTTGTTTGCATTGACAGGTTCTCAAACGCCAGGGAGCCATTCCATTCGTCCGGTCAAACATCCCCCAGTTGTGCATGAGGTAAGACTCCTGTGTGGATTATCTTAATAAATAATCAATCACCACAACTAGCAGGAACTACAGAAACCTCCCCCCCCCTACCTTTCACAATACTATCGCCTTTGATATCACATTCTTGTTACTTTAAAAATTACCATCAACAGTACCGAATGCTTCAGACAAGGCAGAGACTCTTGTGCAATAATAGCTTCTCCAAGTATATTTACGCAGATTCTTGTGTGCCTTTGTAGAGTACAGTGTCCAGGGTTCCATTTAGTAGGAACGCTGAATGAGCACTAAAAATAGTCTTAATGGAGGCTTCAGAATTTGCCGGAACGTTGTGTCAACTAACTTCACTGCTATACCATCTTCACGTATCATTAAAAACTTTCAACTGAAACTTGAAACTTACACTGGTGTTTGTTAGTTTTGTGATTATTTCCCAAGAAATAATCCTTAGACTTTGCTGGCTTTGTATACATGTCTCAGAGGGTACTTGTATATTGTCATTGTTTTGCAGTTTTGAGCCGGGGAACCCCATCTTCGGCGATGTGCTGAACCCACACGACCTGCGGCACGGTCCCGGGGGCTCGTCGAGCGGCGAGGCCGCGCTCTCCGCCGCCGGCGCCTCCCTGCTCGGCTTCGGCAGCGACCTGGCAGGGTCCGTCCGCGTTCCCGCCCACTTCACGGGGGTGTGCGGCTTCAAACCCACAGCGCAGAGAATGAGGTAACGGCTGCTCCACCTTTATCTCACCCCTGGTACCCCCCCCCCCCCCAAAAAAAAAAAAGACTTAGCGTTGGGAACTTGTATCCAACGCCCATGAGATTTTAGGAAAAATATCCGATGGGGGATTATGTCACAAATGTCAAGTGGCATTCACACGATGGGATTCATGTACCGCACAGGGTGTTTTTCTGAGACAAATCCTGCTGAGATTCATTTCAATGAGACATGCCTCCATGTGATTATTAAAGACATTTTCCCCTAAAAAGGAACAAAATCGCATGAAATCTTGAGCCCTGTGAGGTACATGAATCCCACCGTGTGAATCCCACTTTAGACCATTAGTCAATGTAAATGGTGAAATAAATTCAGGAACCCATTCAAGTTTAGAGTCACAGCTCGATCCCATCTCATTTGACTCGCTACGTAAATCATGTGGCTTCGCATATTCGCGTATTCCAGTTGTTCTGTAAGGTCGCAAAACGATCCGAATCGTTTGAGTTTCGGCAAACAAGTTGAAACTACATGTAACTACAATGCACTGAGCAGTATGCTCGTAACGGTGCCTGCATCGATGTACCACTCAATCTAAATAAAGTATCTTAAAAATATTACTACGCGATTCACACTCGATGGGATACGAGCTCAGACCCTAAAGATTTCTTCTATCTTATTATCCATCGTATACAAAGCCCCCATTGAAAATGTATGGGGACTCAGTAAACCACACCCATTATATAAAACCTGTCAGATACCATAACTGTGGTATAAGGATTCAAACCTGTTATACCCGTTATTATGACAATTACTGGGTTTAATTCATTCGAAAAGATGGATGATAAATAAAACAAACGATGATTTTGTAGACAGGCGGTTCTGTAAACCACTCAAGGTTGACGTCGCAATACACTCGCTAGCGCTCGTGTATCACTACGCGTCAACCCCTCGTGGTTTACGGCCGTCTGTCCACAAAACCATCGATTATTGTCTATATATGTACGCCATTCCGCAAGCCGCCCCGACAATTGCACTGAGCACGAGAGATTCAAGCAGATACCTCGTGGGGCCCCTTGAATAATCTGGGGTCGAACATGAACTTTTCTCTATGCGCCAAGGAGACCCAGGGTCGATGTGGGTCAACTTAATTCACCACTTATTGACAACATTGTGGACGGCCAACACTGTCATGGCCAACGATCTTAGATACTATAAAACGATGACCCTTGTATGAGGCACAGAAAAGGGCCTTTATGTACGAGCCTACATTATCAAATGGGTCCCAGGAGTACTGGCTCAAGATATCTGCTTGTAGCTATAGGGCGTTAACATAAAGCTTTCTGTCCCCACGACTGGTTCCCTGTCCAAATGAATGATATATATGACAGATGGCAGGATATTGCTACCTTGATCTTTGTTTATCAACCTGGTCGAATATGTAGGTACATGAGCCAGGTTTCCAGGCTATCTGGACTGGCTTGTCTGTGGTCTGTGTACTAATGTCTAATCTAATTAGCCCCACCTTTTCAATTAGGACAAGAGGATATCACTGCTTAAAATATTGTACTACATATTCACTAGATTCTGTGAAAGTTAATAGGAAATGACTTCGGCTTTCCTGTATATATGTGAAAAGCAACATTTTAGAATTTCTCTATAATCTATGATAATTATATCATATTGGTGATCTCTAAACTCAAAAACCAGCGCGCTGACTTCCATTTTTGAAATAAGCCATGTGTCCTCCATCACCCATTTTAATTTCGAGGAAATTGACATGGGATTTACCTTTCAATGAAAATTGTCAGACATGAACATCTAATTTCTCCATCTGCTTCTGTTTGCAGCAATGTCGGATGTCTGGCTGATTATGCTTGCTATGAACAGAATGAAAGTAAGTACAACGTGGCTATTTTACATTTTTATTTGAATACCACATATATCATCAAATATTAGGTTTTACTCTTCCCCCTCACCCCTGGTATATTGTACCATAGGGAACTGGTAGCCAATGTCGTTTTACATAGTGTAAAAGAATTCCCAATATGCATTGGGCACAATTTTGTTCCAACGTCAGCCAATCGGCGGCCAGAATTTACAACAAATCAACACTGTGATCAAATTGTGGGCGCACGTTACGACTGAGAGCTACTTTTCCTAATAGAAACACAACAAAACTCTTTACTTGGCTTTCTATACTTGTCATATCAATGCCGTTCTTTACTCAAATTAAGGGGTGAGATGAAATCTGAAACCAATTTGTGTGGTTAGGCGTGGGCAATACGTCATTCATTTGATCCTCTCGTTATTCAACTCGACTCTCACCTCGTGAAATCATTACACGATAAAACCTGGCGCGTATTACCACTCATAACCATCCTCAATGAATTCCTTGTTAAATGTGGGAAACACTATCAGATACGAGAGGTAATATGGACATTCAGCTTGCTGCAAAAACTTTCACTTTCTGCGCGCTGACTCTGTGAAATTGGTATGGTGCAGGGAGCCAGTATCTTAGTGTCTCACTATCAAGCAGACTCAGAAGACCATGACCAATCACTGCATACCGTAGGTGATTGACAAATTTGGACCTGCCGGTGGCAGGCAGTCGCAGAAGTAGCTAGTTGCCAAGAGGGTTACAAAGAATGGCCAATGCACAACTAGATAAAACCCAAACCTTATTTCTATTGATAATTCCACGGTAATCAAATAACGATGAATATACCTTACTACACATGGACAAGTATATTATGATGTGATCGAACAAACTACAGTGTTTACATTCTGAAAATTAAAGAGCTAAGCTTATACAAAACCCAGAAAACCCGAACCTACAATTTGTTCCTAGTTTATTGTTTACAATCGTGATACATGTACTAGACTCCATAGCCTCGGATAACTAGTTGTGGATTATATAAGTTAATGCTTGGTGGTTTGCAGTTGGAGCAGTGTTTGGACCTCTTGCTCCGGAAGTCGAAAACATCGTCCTGGGATTACGAGCATTATGGGATGGCGTCTCTCCGTCCTTGACTGACCTTGACCCGATTAGTTTACCTCTGACTTTCAATAACCAGGTATTTATGAATATTTGATTATTAGAAATTTATAACATCGAATTCCTTGGAAAATCTTGTCATTCCCAAAACTCCGAAACGATACATATGGCTCAAGAGAAAAGACTTTGAGGCTTGGTGGGTCAATACGAGAATTGCTCATATTTTCTATTCCCATCCAATATCCAAAAGACCATTTTTCATTTTCACAGATTCATACATCTAATATTTAATTTTCGTTTCTATTTTTCCGAAGTAGTATCTATCACCAGTTCTTGTACGTGATGGTTTGACGTTGTATACTATAGTTTATTTGAATCTTTAGATTAACATAAGACAGGTGTACACATATTACCAGTTCTTATTGCTAGAAATCGCGAAGTGAAACGTATTTGGCAAAAAGGTTAAATGGTTATAAGACAATATGTATACTAATTTTCTATTAGGTCGGGAATAGCACGATGTAAAGTTCTCTGTCTATAATAGCCTGCTTCAAAACATTAAGAAGAATCAACACTTGAGGTAGAGTTTCAAGGACTACGTTTAAAAGGATGCATATAACCACGGACACTGTATTCCATGTCTATGATATAATATTGCGTCATACCTTCCTTAGAAGTCACAAATAGACCCAGTTTTTAAAATTTTGAACTGACACGTTTCTGTGTTGTCACAGGTGTACGAGTCGTCCCGGAAGTTGCGCATCGGCTTCTATACGGAGGACGGCGTATTTCCGCTCTTCCCTGGGTGCGCACGCGCAGTGATGGAGACAAAGGCCTGTCTGGAAAAGATGGGTCACGAGGTTAGTGTCTATAACCACTCCATTATGACTTACATGCCATCCCCCAATAAACAACTCGAGGCAGTGGGTTATTATAGATAGGGAGACTATATAAGATGTGAAATTATAAAATTTTGGGTTGCAGGGTGTGTAAAATTGAGTAGATACGCATATGGTGAGAGTTGAATTTAAAGTGAATGGCAGGCGCGCGGGTGTTGGGTTTGAAGCTCAAAGTGTAGTGTGGATCTCAGGAGAAACTTCAATATGACTCAGTTTACTTGTGAAAACTGTTTCCCATACATAAATATGGGGGAGGGGGGAGGGAGGGATTCCCATTGTAGCCCTCTCGTCCCAATGCAACCCTTTACACATATCCACAAGTCATGTTGCAGTTTCTCTTGAGTTTAAATGATTTCCGTATATTTTAACATTTTGCTAAACATTATCTGAAATTTAGTCAGAGCTGCCTAAACAGGTCGCTCCCAAATAGATATTGATATTCACAATTTTTCATCCTTTTGTTCCTGGTTTTTTAGCTTTCTCTGGTGGTTTTCCCTACACATTATCTTATAAATCATCACTGATGGTGACTATCACTTTCAATCCCTTATCATCGCCTCGCTTAGTTTATTCAACTTTTCAATTTTCCCTTTTTTCCTGCATTACTACTTATTTTCATTAGTTCTGCAGGGGCCTTGTCTTTCGGTCCCATGTGATTGTCCCCTGTAGCCGCCGTATTACCTACTCACCAATCTCATTGGTCGTTACCAATATATATCGCTTCGAAAATATCATATTCAATATAGAACATATATTCAAAACAGAACAAGATAGAATAAAATAATCATTATTGTCGTTGCCTTTGCGGAAAATCTTTTAGAAACGCTGTTTCTTTTGTTAACATCATTTAACATATATTTCATAGATGCAATACACTTAAAACTACATCGTAATTATTGGAGCAACCCGTCCCTACCTCCCCTGCATCTGTTTAGCTCTAAGCTGATGGGGGTGGCGGAACCTCGACCCGCCGCCGTCTGGTTTTCTCAGTAACACTGCACGGTTGAGCTTCACGTAATGACAGTGTCTGGTTGGAGTTGGTGCTCGGCTAACACGTCTTTACCCACCTATCTACCCCACACAGGTGTTCCCCTGGCGGATCCCTGACATGGCCCAGGCCCGGGAGTTCATCTTTTCTGTTGTACAGTCTGACGGTGGCGACCTACAGCGGCAATTACTGTAAGTACACCACAGTAGAGTTCTTGTTTGATCAGACTCCTAGATGACCTGTTTCCACTTGTGGATTTTTGTTTCCCGATAAATTTTTCAGCCTCCACCAATTTTTTTACACTATTACCGAGGACCTCCATATATGTCAGTGCTTTTACTTAGAAATCTGTGGAATTATAAAATGAAAATCCAACATTATTTTACTGTTTTTCGCACCACTTTCAAACGAATTCATTACCAACTTAGGCGGGTCTCCGATGACTTAGTCGGCAAGTGAAAAAGCACATATAGTTTGGTGATCTTTAGGAAACCCTGCAATGATATGCAAATAAGCGGAGTGTGATGAGAATACTAAACGTCCACAAGGAAGATCGGTAATTTTGGAAATTGTTGCTCGGTCGCTTGTATGCTTGTTTTAACTAGATGACTTCTCCGAAAATAATTAGGGAAAGGTACTTAAATAGGAAAGCACTTGAGGCAGATAAGCGTGAGATACGTGAGCAGCAGGTAGAGACATGGTCTCATGTCTCTCTAGCTGCTGCTCACAGGTTGGTGGCAGCTGACAAATCTCTCAGGACCCACAATACTGCAAGTGTAAACAAGACGTATATGAAATACATGCCATACAGAAGTTGTAAATAGTTTTGTCAATTGGTCAGCTTATATCTATGCAAAAGAGACGATGTTTTCATTTTCTATATTTGTGATTTTATTCATCAATTTTCAGTAAACACGACATTATGCACCCGAACATAGAACCAGTTGTGGGCGAATCACCTTCCTTTGTGTGGCTGAGACAACTCATTGCTAAGGCCATCAGCCCGATGGTAAGACAAAGACCTGCTATTTGTTGTCTAACTCGATGAAGGTATGCTCTCGATGGTTCTTTGTAACCCATCGATCACTTTTGGCAATGTATTGGATCACAGTAAACCACCACTCATTGTCTGTATGTTGTCAGAAACCATAACCATTGGCTACGCATGAAGCCGATGAGTGTTTGGTCTGTGTCCTCGTTCGCCATCGAGTTTGGAGTGCGCAGTAATATGAACGACTCGATAGCTGAGGGAATATTCTGAAGCACTCCAAACGAGTTGGCAAATGGGGACTCAGACCAAGCACGAAAACGTCTCTGATTTTGTCTTAGCTTTGAAATATTTATCTGTTAATTACCCGTTGAGAATGAGTTACCATACTCGCAAGCCTGTTGAGAACGAGTTCCTAATGTTAAGCTTATGGACGTTTATTCCAGGCTAAGATAAAACACACGATGGTTTTGTGGAAAGAAGGCTTTCTAAACCACCTGAGCTGACTATCATGTGTTACTACGCGTGAATCCCCCGTGGTTTACGGCTACCTGTAATGAAAACCATCGTTTATTGTCCATACCATTCATATTTGTTCACTGGTTCTCCGGGACATAGGAAACAAATTCAATTTGAAAAACCATTGATCAATTTGGTTTACCTTCGCTGAAAATTGGTCTGACATTCCCGCTGCATCCATATAAAACTAGTATATTACGTGTGATATTAAAGTCCCATCTTTATGGCTCATATTATCTGTATACTCCATGTTATTGCACTTCAGCAATCCATGCGGACTATCTGGCTTCCACTTATTTATGTACATATAAATATAAAATCCCCATGAGATAATGAGGATTTTCTATTATTCTATTCTGATGAAAAGAAATGTTATAAACTAGGTTCGGGTAACTATCAAGTCAAGAATGGCTATATACAATAACGAATAGACAACGATGCCATGAAATGATCCTGAATTATTTTCTTAATTCAGATGCCTCAGCTTGCTGCAACAATAGAAGCCGCAGAAGGCGAACCGTAAGTTTTGAAATACCCACACTTTTCAGATCAAAATATGATAATTTGTTTCAGAACCTAAGGTTATAGCTTCAGAAAATAATCTAGGTGACAAGCTTCAATGATTTTATTTTATTTTATTTTTTTTATTCAGTAAACACATAGACAAATGTAATCGCCTATTGGCGTTCTTCCATACAAGTGCCGTAACATCAGACAAGGACATTCACATAACACATTTATAGACAGGACAGGTCAAACAATGACCACATACACCTTGTTGAGACTACTAGGTGGTTAATATATTACATTGAAATCCAATAGATGCTTCATACATGACACTGCAAATACTATATGATCTTATGATCACATGTTTATCCATTATGAGAACCCATCTGTAAACAATAAAGAGCTCATATCATTTGATATCTAACTGATAGGTAATATGCTACACACAGTTCAACATTGGTTTTTCCTACAAATAACAATATACACTTTTGATATTGATAGAGATGCACCTAGAATATTTTATGGATTCACTCGTTTTAAAACATATCTATGTCACGGTTGGCATCCATTATCCTACCCATAATAAAAAAATACGATCTGCTTAACATCGATCGACTGTATTCGATGGGGCATGGCATAAAATATGTTCATGCAACTAATCATTCCATCTAAAATCGGAGAGACGGGGTAGGATGAATGCCAACCGATCCTCGTTGGGAATCAATTTAGATTTAAACAACTCTGCCCATACTGCTACTGTTTTCACTTGGCTACTGCCTTCCGAATATAACTATGCACATGGACCTTCTTGCAAATCAAATTTCACTGTCACCTAGGGCCGTTTCTACAAATTACTTCCTGATGGTATGACAGCTCTGTGATTAACATCAAATGCTGTATTGTTTCCTTTACAGAGACTTACCGTCGTTTTTCCTCCTGGTTTCCAAACTGCGGGTAAGCGAAATCGAAATAATATTTATAACCCTCCGTAATCTATCCATGATATCTATACCGATTAATTGAGCTTATTGAAATGAACTTGAATTTATTCCCGTTTTCACCTGATGATTATACAATATGCACGAAAGGTTGCAAATAGCTGACGGGTGGTGTCAAAAGCCATAATTGTCAACTA
Organism: Alentia gelatinosa; assembly: GCA_950022655.1. Lineage (NCBI taxonomy): Eukaryota > Metazoa > Annelida > Polychaeta > Phyllodocida > Polynoidae > Alentia > Alentia gelatinosa. Next base: position 48,194,717 of record OX465586.1, read on the forward strand.
ATGTCAGAACCATTAGTTGGAACCACACATTAGCTTTACCTTGATGAAATGTAGTGCCATGCCCATTTTCAACATGACTGACACTCGTTTGTCTCTCCTAACACAGAACTACGTTGTAGAGGTGATGCAGGAGTGGAACGCAGCTGGCCTGGACGCTGTCATCTGTCCCCCGTTCGCAATGCCCTCTCCGCGTTTCGGGAACGCTGACCTGTGTATGAGTAAGTAGCAAATATGTCAATCGATGATATCTCTCATAACACACATGACTATAGATGATATCTCTCATAGCACACATAGCTATAGACTTTATCTCACTCCTGGTATTTTTCTCCATAGACTTAACATTGGGAACTCGTATCCAATGCTCGTTGAGTATTTAGAAAAAATACTCTATGGGGGATTATATCACAAGATGAATTTAGAAACATATTCAAGTTTACGGTCAGAGCTCGATCCCATCTCCTTTAAATTGATATGTAATTTACGCTGCTTCGCCTTGTGAATTATTATGCGATTCAAACTCGATGAGATAAGAGCTATGACCCTAAACTTTCATAAGTTTCCTGTATCATATCCCTCATAACACATGTTTCTATACACTATATCTCTCATATAACACATGTCTATACATTGTATCTCATTTGACACATGTCTATAGATGATATCCCTCATAAAACACATGTCAATAGATTATATCACTCATAGAACATATTTCTATGTATTATATCTCTCATGGCATATACCACGACGACAGCAAGCTGAACCTACCTATCAGGATATTATATTCTAGTCTTATATCACTGACACATTTTGATATTATTACTCCAGTGTCCGGGGCCTACACCATGGCCTACAACTCACTCAACATGCCTGCAGGGGTCGTGCCAGTCACCAAAGTGACATCAGATGACATCGACAAGTTGGCGGACTACCCTCAGGACGAGCCTTTTCACATCAGGGCCAAACAGGTGAGCAACTCACTCCTGCTCATCAAGCGGGGTTCACACAGAGAGATTAATGTACATGCCAGGGCAGTTTGTCTCAGCCAAATAGCCCTGAGATTATGTATCAGTAGAAAATCAACCCATTTGAGCAACCTGTGGACGATCTCAAGACATAAAATGTCCACCCCTTGTGGCAAAGAGGATTCGCCTGAGACAAAGTCTCCTTTGAGGTAAAAAAACATCATGTGGTTTTTAATGTTTTTAAAGCCGGATTCACACGGAGAGGTTCATGTATCACCGAGGGCAGTTTGTGTCATACTAATAGACCTGTGAATCTATACCGGTACAAAATGTCACTGTTTGAGCATCCCATGGTTAATATCAAGAGGCAATATTTCCAGCAGTTGTGGCAAGGTGAGGGGGCTTTGTTTGAGACAAAGTCCCCTCTGGAGTACACAATCTCTTTTGATTTTGACTTTGAATGTGTTTAAAGTGGGATTCGCACAGAAAGCCTTATATACCTCCAGGTGTGTTTGTTGCAGATAAATTTACCAGTACAAAGTCTCCCTATTAGCACCTAGTGTTAATTTCAACAGACACTATTTTAGTACACCCTTGGGAAGGGAGATTTTTCCCTATTGGTACAAATTTCTTTAAGATTTTCTATCTTAAACATGTTCAGAATTTGTGTGTGTGTGTGTGGGGGGGGGGGGGGGGGTGGGAGTGGGCTTTGTGTGAGCCACTTATAGGTCAGCTGTACTTATTTCATTCTTTAAATATGATACTACCCTCCACCCTTGTTGTTTTGTTTAGAAATACAAACCTTGTTCTTCCGACTCGGTTTGCATTTCCGACACAAAACGTCAAGGAACAGATTTCATTCAGCCACCCTTGTTCTGTCTCTTTATAGTAATTATTCATTGTTTACTGGTTGTTTCGGTACATAAGAGCTACTACCCCTGGCTTTGTATTAGTCTCGCCGTTATCAAACTTTCTCTGAAATGAATCATCGTTTTCTGCACCAAAGCTATCTCTATCTCTAGTGACTATAGCAAAAAGGGATACAGACAACAAAGTTAGATAGTTTGTGAGGTAGGACCACCAAATGAAGAGGGTATGTTTTCTGAAGTTGTAAGGCAACATAATATTATAGAAATGAATTTTTGTTTGGAGGATGGACTCTGGGGTAATAGAAAGATAGATTTATGGCTTCATTGAGTATTTCCAAATTCCCCAAATGGTGTTAGTCAATATGAGTTGAGTGTTTCAGTGGCTAGGCAGCTAGTAGTGCGCACATTCACTCAATACCACGGCAAAAAGTAAGCTTTCATTTATTCATTGATTCAACAGGCTGGTGTATGTGGAACGTGTGTGCTAATATCCCGTAGAGGGACAAATAGTCACTTAAACCATGCATTTCCACTGTTGAATTTCTGAATATTAGGGGTATAGTATGATGCCAAAGATAACTCCCTACATGCGCATATGGAGCATTTGATACATCCTTGGTCTATGGTTTTTGAATACATCTTTGTACTGAGTAGTTCAGAGTTTGGTCTAATTCTATCTCAGACACGTATACTGTACACTTATTTGAGGTGTGCAATTCAATTGTATGATTGGATTTTGCTGCATTTTGACCCTAAGATCATTATTCATGTTTTCCGAGAATTTTTTTTAATGTCACACGAATTTGCAGGAAGGGACAGCTCCAGACTAGAATTCATGTTCTAAATCTTATTGATTAGATCTAGCTATAGACCAGAGGTGGTGGCACATCGAGGCCAAAAGTCGTCTGGTGTAAAAACCGTGTTGAACATCGTATTTGTACCTTTGACAGGCCATGTCTGAGACACTTGGGATGCCGATGGGTGTGATGGTTGTGGGAGCTCGCTACCAGGACGAGGTGTGTCTGAGATTGATGAAGGAGATCCAAACTGCCCTCCGTAATCACGACGACAAGCCTTCACACTAACGGACATGATCATACTTACATCCATGATGATTACGACAAGCCTTCACACTAACGGACAAAATCCTACTGACATCCGTATCATGATGACAAGCCATCACACTAACGGACAATACCTCAACGATCCTTAAGATGCGACGTATACAGAGTGTTTTGTCATTATTCGTCATACTCTCATATTTCCGGTTTTAAATCTGTATTCATGGTTGTTGTCGTCACTTATAGTCAGAAGTAGTACATTGTCAGTGGAAACTCTACCGTGAAGGTACACATGTCTAAAGCATGTAAAAAGATTAGAGTTTTCTGACGATTGCAAAATGTTGATGTTTTTCATAGATTTAATGGAGATACTGGCATTAGATTCATACTTCTTTAAGGTTTTAGTGATAATGCATATTGACAGCCAGTCTGTTAGAAGGAATACCTGACAGGTTTTATAGCACTGGACCTACATTGGCATGTTTAAGGAAACAGGATAGCTAGATAGTCTATATGATATTAACGAAACATTAATATGTTGAAATAGTCTAAGTAACATTAGATGGAGACCTCTTAGAGGTCTAGTGCATACATCTAATCCTTATGTAGCATTAATGACACTGTTATACCTCCTAGAGGCCTAGTGGATAAACTGACATAACTTATTTCATAGTAGTGTATTGATACCTCTAAGGCTGGACCATCTAGTGGACAGTATCAGAGGTTTTATAGCGACTACATTTCAACACCCAGTAGGTGGATAGATTTACAAATCAAATATTCACTGATGATAATGGCTGAACTCATAGGGTCACATTGCCTATTGTCAAATAGCTTAGGCTGCAAACATTAATCACATAAAGTACTGAGACCCCTATTTGTTGAACCTGAGTTGTATTGGGGGTATTTAGTAGATATGCCTAGCGCACTCTTGCATGACTATATTTTGAAGCTATCTACAAAAAGGTGAACTCTCATCAGAAACAAATCAAACTGATGGAAGCATGTATACCTATTAAGAAACACATTTTGGAAAGCATCCTAGTTTTAGACAAATATTGTTGTTCCCACAGCATTATGCATGACATGGTCATGAGTTTTACGATCTATATACGACGGAAGAGACAACCTCACATGTTGTTCCCTGTACACTCCTTGTTTACTGTGTATTGTGATGACCTGTGTGTGTTCCCATACTTTAACCACACAATGTTGACGAGCATTGTAATCTGCAATGCAAATGATTTTTCATTGTATTTCTTCAAAATGAAAGTTATTGAATTGCCAATACGATATAATATATAGCATTATGTCATGAGTTTTAAGATTTATTTATGACGGAAGGGACGGCTTCTCGTGTTGTTCCCTGTACTCTCACTGTTTACTCTGTATATTGTGATGACCTCTGTGTAAACTACAATGGAAATAAATATCTTTTCTATTCCATTACAATGGAGTTTACCAAATCATTCGTCATCGATATACAATATATTGCGAAATCATTTTTATGTCCCTTTACCAGAGTATGCCTTCCTCTCTGTGTTACCGGTACCATACTAGACAAATCAAATGTATCAAACTAATACTAATCTAATCTTCCTGACAACTGCTCCCAATTCCAATCTGTAATGTTTTTGTTCGTTTTTACTGTAGTATTCTCAATTCGTTGTTGGACAAGTAGATAATGATGCTTATCAAGTCCCTCCATGCATTACTCATTCCACCATCGGTCTCCCTTCTGCGCATGATAGTCTAACCTTACTCTCGGCATTTTCTGATAGAATGTCTTGTCCCTATTGGATATAAAGAACGCAGTTATTATTGGCTCTGTAATTTTTGTAATTTTGACTGCATAGCCTTTTTAGCACCCATAATGAAATATTAATTAGACCACCATGCACATTAAGATTGTATGCCCAAGGGTAGACCACTGAATTAGTATAACATAATTGTATACAGAACGACTAAATAAGTATCATCATCTACTTCTTTAACAACGAAGTGAAGATTTATGCAGTAAGAACGAAGAAAAATATTACAGATTCGAGTAGGGAGCAGACGGTAGTCTAGTTTTAAATAGATGCGTTTGAACCGTCTAATCATTAGCCATCGCCTCTATTTTATGTATTTACCAAGGGTTTGGTCATAGAATAAATATCATCAGTGTCTCTCGTTGGTCAACTTCTACAATTATGCTCAGGCAGGAGTGGCGATACAGACCATGAGAGAAATGACTAGTTGGATAGACAAGGCATAGAATGGAAACTGAAAAGCATGCCCAGAAGAAAGATAACTGCACTGATGTTGATTAGACAATGGTTCTTCGGGTACCATACATCACATAGAAGGCTTTTAAAATCGAGCGACGTATCCAGACTTTGCCTTCGCGCCGGGGAAATTTGAATCAGGACTTATCATAAAGCTTGTATCCACCTGCCAACTTCTGACCTTCGATAAATTAGTTGGACAACCAGGATGGCTTTTTACACAAATCATTTATCTGAAGTCAGAGAGTTCGTGGAAAAGAAAATTAAAAAAGTCAGCGATCGATCTATGTTCCGATTTATTGCACTGCTTCCAGACAAATATGGCCCCGACAAATTGATCATGGGTTGATGGAAGAATTAGGTCAGAGGTATCATAGAAAATCGGTCGGCAATTTGAAATAGAACAACGATGTTTAAAATCGCCGATCTCTTGTGCAGACGTTAAGGACTAGCGCTTCCTTCCTATTATCAACATATTAAAACGAGTGGATCCTAGAAAATCGCTGATCATTTTGTCGACCGTTGGAAATTTGACCTTAGGAGGTTGGTATAAGCAGACGACATTTCTGGACTTTGTGAATGTAAATCAAGGCTGGGTATCTCTCAGAGAATGGCGTTGTTTTCTCAGGGGTGACTGGAGATAATTATACGGCGAGCCATGGGTCACTTTGACGGGATTCCTCCCCGCGGGTCCCGGCACTTCAGGCCCACAGAACACAGTCCCTTTCGGTATCTCAGTCCCAGTCTCAGCCTGTTTCTACATTCAGAGGAGTGAGATGGGAATCTCCGCATTGCCCCCAAAGGAGACCAATCAATGGAGGGCTGCGACTGGCTGACCCTGATGTGACGTTTCCATTTGCCGATTTTTGACTCACGATTTGTGGGTCCCCACAGACCGATTTATAACTTTTTGACAGAAACTAGAAAAAAAAATCAGCGAACGATCCTTGTTTTTATGCTGACTTTTAGCATTCGTACCACAATCTTCTTATTTGCATATTTGAAAGAATGGTTCCTAAAAATGGCCGATCATATTGTCCGCAAGTGGAAAAAAAACAATATATATAGCGATTATTTGTAGCCTCTCGAGGGTAAATGGATTATTCGACGGGGACCTGGAGAGGTGATAAATGACAATAATCGATCGTATATTGAGCAGGCAGCTGTAAACCACGAGTGGCTGACGCGTAGTAATACTCAAGCGTTAGCGAGTGTATAACGACGTCAAACACGAATGGTTTACCTAGACCCCTGTCCAAAACCATTGTTTATTGTGCTTAGTATCCATCATCTCTAATAAATCAATCCCAGGAATTCCATTATTAAAGGGTATTTCAGTAGTCCCCTACATTTACAATACGTCAAGAGTGTCCAATGTATACCAGTGGCCTTCTATGCAATGGGCAATAAAATGCAAGGTTTCACTTGCATATTCGCGGCTCCAGATTAATTTGTCGTCACCACAAACCGATATTTAAACATGTTTCTCAGAAATCAGCAAGTGGACTCAATCATAGAAAAACATTGGTGACTGTTGTTTCCTCCAATTTTGAGCTTTAAGCCGGGCCCCCACCTACCACGATGGTCTACGACATACTTCCTGATAGCTACGATTTAAATTGCCCAAATCGTGGCCTATCGGGATGTCCCCAGTAGCTCCAAATCGCAGACATGGTTTGAAATCGTAGAGCTGTGAATCATATTTGCTGACCACGATATCTTCCCGATAGGCTATGCTACCCTACAACAGACTACGAAATCTTCAACATGTTGGAAGTTATCGGGACCTCTACGATTGGCGTTTTCTATCGCAGCCTATCGTGGGGTATCGTAGAGTGAATTGCAGAAACCTGTTCCACCTACCACGATTTTGGCTGACCTCATGATAGAATCGGAATGGTGTCGGGAAGGCAGTCGTAAGGCCTATTGGGACCAGAATCGTGGTAGGTGGGGGCCCGGCTTAAAGCTGGCCCCCACCTACCACGATGGTCTACGACATACTTCCCGATAGCTACGATTTGAAAATGCCAAATCGTGACCTATCGGGAGGTCCCCGATAGTTTAAAATCGTGGACGTGGTTTGAAATCGTAGAGCGTAGAAATGCCTTTGGAGGACCAAAAACATAAACCATGGTCACGATTGCCTCACGATTCAATCGGTGTACCAATTTAGATCTCAGGCAGAGTTTTAATATTGAAATATATTATAATTTTAGAAATATTTAATGAATCTGAGTATTCTTTTAGAGGTATTTACAACATATTATGATATTATTTTCCAGACACTAAAACAATCAAATTGAAGAATATAACTGTGATAGAATCATAATTCTGTTATGAAACTATTATTTTCAGACACTTAGACTTCCTCAAATGATATCATATTTACAGCGATTATACATCTATATGCGCCCTACCTAATTCCAGAATTTCATAATTTTCCGTTAAGTATTTCACCCGAGAGAGATATTTTCCCGATAAATCACACACAATACCCTACGACAGGCTACGAATTTTCCAACATGTTGGAAATTATCGGGACCTCTACGATTGGCGTTTTCATCGCAGCCTATCGTGAGCTGTCGTAGACGGAATCGCAGAAACCTGTTCCACCTACCACGATTTTGCAAAACCTCACGCTACAATCGGAATGGTGTCGGGAAGGCCGTCGTAAGGCCAATCGGGACCAGAATCGTGGTTGGTGGGTGCAGGCTTTTAAGGCCTGGCGTCCACCTACTACAATATGGCTCCAATATGGTCTACGATGCACCTCCCGGTAAAAAATCAAAATCACGTCGGAAAGTCACATAATATTGGGGCAGTTGACCACGTTTCTGTGATTAGACACCGATATAAAACCCCATACAATGCGTGGTGGATTGTCATGTCTAGACATATGCCTACGATCTCGCACCTTCCCGATATGTATATTTATTCCAGATAGGCCTTATTTGGCACCACCTCAAAACAAATCCTTCCCTGATGATCAATTCAAGGTTGGTTGATTTTATCGCAGATGAAATTGGTCATCATTTTGATGTGTGGTTCCTGATCGCTTTGTTGGCAGGTGGAAAATCAAATGTGATGAGATTTCAACTTGCTGACAAAATGACGGGCGACTTTTAGGTACACCTCCTTCTGATATGCAAATAAGGGGAGGGTAGTGCAGACGTTAAAACCTGTAAAAAGCGGCAATTGTATATGTTTTTTTTGGCCTTCACAAACTAGAATGCATCCTTGACAGTAATGAAATCCACTGCACACACGCCATTTCCACTTGACGACTGATTATTTTTATCTAGGCCATTTCCATTCTGCGACAGATTAAATGTATAACCATCAAAATTAAGTAGGTGAATAAAAGGCGTCATCATGTATTGCCGAATTACCAAATGTTGAGAATAGACAATGTCATCCTGATATTGTTATCCCCTTTAGCACCAATAATCTGCTGAGAAGTGCCCGATAGTCCGTGAGTGGTGTCAAGAGCCATAATCGGTGGCCAAAATCGTCAGATGGAAAAGCCACAATATATTCGTCAGGATAAAACAATTTGCAAGTGGAAGCAGGGCACAGAGAGAGAACTGACCCAGCATTGACCTCCCCAAGGGTGTACTAGCCATCTGCGACAGTGGCACCACCTCCATTGGGAATGCCCTCGTAAAACAACCCTTTTTTCAAGTAGTCGACCATTTGCCCCCGATCTGCAGTCGGGAACCACCAATCGATCTATTTTGTATACTGTCACCAGATTGGTGAATGGAAGCAGCGGATATTTGAAATGGTCACAGGTTATTTTAGGGACGATTGACCCATTTGTTACAGACTAACTGAATTAAAACGATTTGATTTACGTCGGAGAAGTATGTTTTGTACATGAATATATGTAAGTAGATAAGCATAAGCCGGGGCAGTTGGGGAGGTGACATCTGTTATCTCATTGCCTTTAAATTCTATTCGTTACAAAATTTTTGTCTACGATGTTAGATGGCATTCACCTAAATATTCGGTTAAATGTGCACTAAAATGCACTAATGCCTCGTATGCTTCCAAATCGGTTATTATTGAAATAGCTTACTCTGGTGTAAAGAATTAGTCCATGCAAATACTACTAACCTGGAGCAAAAGTCAACTCCTGAAATATTCAACCAGCTTCTTGATGTTGTTTCAACAAAGGGATTTTTCTGCCCACCTTAAATGTGGTACAAACCACTTTCAGCGACCCTGGGCGTTCCCGGCTCCTCACCACGAATTAGTCACATGACAGGAAACCAGGGCACTGTTTAACAAGTTTTGGTCCTAGGGGAAGAATCCCCCTAGGATCAGACTAACAATCCAAGACATATCTTAGGACGAAACACCTTTCCCGTTTAACAAGTGGTGTCCCCCGAAGGGTGTGAAATCTTGTATAATTAGTCTCCTAGGACTGAATTCGGGGTAGGACAAAACAGTCTGTAAGACAGTTGTGGGACCCCTATGAAAGAGAGTTCCTAAGAACTGCAGATAGTGCCACATTGGGGCATTTTCAATTATCAATGACTCTTAACTAAATATTCAAGCTATTTCCCTTCTTACACTGCTGATTTGTATTACATACCATAATATCCATATTGCCTGTAGTTAAATCGATAAATGAGGTTGTTCTCTGTGAATTTGAATCATTCTAGGACACTTTTGGGTATGTACAGGACAGTTTGTAAGATGTGGGTCAAACTTGTTAAACACTTTTTGACAATCTGGCTAAGATCCTTGGCTATGACAGTCCCCTGCTAATGCCGGATGTCCATCTGCCGATTTTGGTATGAACGATTAGTTCCCAAATCGTATACGAGTCGGTCACCTTGTCGCAGGCAAATTATGTAATACCTCGCTCGACCCGCGACCCTAGAGGAGAGGGGGTAGAGGGTATTAGTCCTAAGCAAATCAGTCTACACCTACCGACAGAGATACGATTATGCACCCCGCTGACTGAATTAGGATTTGGGAACAGTGCCTTCAAGCGTTGGTCTTTGAGTGTACACCAAACGACTGAAATATGATATATTACTTTTTATGGTGAAGAAAAGATATAGCACACTGATAAAATCGGTGTATGCTCCACTAATCGGTGCGGGAGTGCAAAAACCAAAGAAATCAAGTGTGGCACCCCCTACAAGCCTCACCAAGCAATTATTGAAGGTCCTTCGTCGGCCCTTGTCGGCCAACCAATCAACCCTCCTTTCCCAACGTTCCGTTGTCGCCGACAACATTTATCAACATGTTGATAAACTGATCCCCACCGATTTTGGAACTTTGAAACCACAACTTGTCGGCGACAAAAGGACGTCTGAAGGCGGTGGTTCACTAATCGTTGGGTAGCTTTGCGTAGCTGTCCTACATCTACCGACTCCGTTAGGATGTGTTGCCTGAGACAAATTACCGCCCGTTTGTCGCCGACAAATGTACATAAATGTTCCAAAATCGGTAGATGGGCATTGGCTTTAAGATTGTCTTAATAGTTAAACGCAAACCGTCCTAGGATCCCTCTTACAGACATAACTCTCCTAGTACCACATTGTTAAACACCCCCCAGGTCACGTGACCACATCCCCAACGCCCCCTGGTAGGTAAAGCCAAAGTTAGACAATAATTGATGGTTTGTGGACAGCCAGCCGTCCACAAAACATGCATGAAAGGTTGATGCTTAGTAATACACAAGTTCATTCCCATAGTCAACCATGAGTGATTTGCAGAACCTCCTGTCCACAAAACCATCGTGTGTTGTATTTACTATCCTTTTTCTTGAATAAATTAAACTGAGGAATTGAATGATTCGAACTTATATTATTTGGGACTATATTTTTGCACTCCAAGTATAGACATGGTGTTGTATGTATACAAACTGGTATGTTCATCGTTGATAAATGAGCGTGAAATTATAAATGAATGACAATTAAAAGGTCTTTAGATCATTTTCTGTAACCCACTTGCACCCAGCCAACTTGCCTTTTCTGCAACTGCCTGGGCAAAGAATTTAAACATATGAAGCACCAGTAGGTCAATAAAGTTTTCAGTCTGGTGATTTGTCATGGTTAGCTGGGTGCGCCTCGAAGACCCTGAGACACTAGCCCTCTCCAACTTTCACAATATCACAGTGAATAGTATGCAGATATATTGTGAAGGAATAATTTTTTTTTTTATCAAGCTGGAATTCCATGTGAGGACTCTAACCTTAAGGCAACGTATATAAGGTACCCAAGCACGTTCTAACAAATAGACTAGATATCTGTTAAATAGTGTACTTTCCGTATATATTGGTTTTAAATTCCGTCAATCTGTATACAATGGTTTCGGTATCTGACAGTTTTTAAATAATGCGTAATGGTTTATTGAGACCACATAAGTTTTCAAAGGGGACTTTGTATGGGATGGATTATAAAGCATTCGGAGGTTTTTCTGAGAGAAGTCAACTATGATGCTAACAATGACCTCCTACGTCGCAGTCAGATGAGATTTGATTGAACGGGTCTGAGGGTATCGGAGGAAACAATGGCTCCTTTCTAATTTCACTTTTACAAAGCCAGGGTTGTAATTTACTTCGTTTTGGACCTCCCTTTGACACGCTATACCTCCACCTGCATTAACCAAGCCCTGTTTGTATCCATCTTCCAACATTCACCCTGTTGTAAGAATGGCACACCTGATTTATCCACGGGTTTTAAATGAAACAATTTATGGCATACAGCAGTCCATCAATGTTTATAAATCCCCTATTACAATCAGATAGTCTTCAGCAATAAAAGTATCGCGCATGTAAATCGTAATTGTAGTCGTTGATTCAGTATTATTCTTTATTTCAAAAACCGACTTACTTAAAAACACCTCCCTTATGGCTTCACTCAGGTACAAGAAAACCATGATTATGATCTCATACTAGCCATCGTAAACCTCATTTTGTAGCCTACTCGTGCACCTGGTGCAGCAGGCATTACGTCAACAATACTCTCCACGTGTTTAACATTCATCCCCGGTACTTCCTTCCTGCAGGTTTATTGTTGGTGCCCGTTTTTCAGCTTGTAATTTTTCATCCACTTTCCTCATGTTGCTTTTTGACCCCAGCCAGCCTTACTCTGTACAAATATTCACAAAAAAGATATTTTCATGATTGTCTAGAAATATGACCTTCAATAAAGATGGATCGGTTCTTAAAAACAGAAAGCAACAAAGACCACAATAAGATCCATTTTTGATCACTCTTCCTTTGAATAAGAAAATATCCTGATGCCTTTATTCGGTTACAAAAAATTAATGTCTACATTCGCATCCCTGAATACCTGACCTCACTTAAGTAGCGTTCGCGTGCACCTGATGCAGCAGGCATTGCACAAACAATACTCCTCACATGTCGAGCATTCATTCCCGCCCCCACTCCGTTCCTTCAGGTATACTTTTGGTTCCCATTTTTTAAGCTTGTTATTTTTCATCCACATAGCTCGTGTTGCTCTTTGACCCCAGCCAGACTTGCACTGTATTGGAATGGGGTGAGAGGGTGGCGCCATGGGCCAGAAGCATATCCTTCCCCTTTTCCTTTCTGTATTGGATTTCCACAGTGGATTTCGGGTGTGTTGCTGGGAGTAGGAAAGGTGAGAGGAGAGAGGCGGGCAAATTGATGTTACACGGGGCGCAGGGGGCAGTGTTGGGTCGGAAATGGGCGGGCGGCGGCGGGCCGGGGGCGGGCGGTGGGCGGGTAGCCCGGCGGCGGCGGGCGGGATGGGGCAGGAGGGACACCGTCAGACACAACGCCAGCCCGCAGTCTCCTCCCACCCTCACAACGTCCCCGGCCGCTGGTGTGAAAGGACCGAGTGCTCCCAGCGATCGGCGAGGATCTATTGGAATTCATAACGCACCATGCGCCCAGCCCTGTGGGACTCTGGGCAGTGAGCGGGAGTCACATGTGCATGGAGTACACCGCCCACAGAGCTGCTCACAGGGCTGCTCACAGATCTGCTCTTAGACACTGCTTTACGTATGCATTACACAGCACAGGAACTACAGGGATACAACACCGACGTAAGCCTACTATATACTACACCAACGTACACTACAAACCTCCAGGATATCACCAATAGATTGCTACAAGCACAAGACCAATGCAATACACTTGAACGTCCGTCTTTCATCTTGGAGCATATCGCAGCGGGGCACACAGTGAATGTTTGCACGCCTAGTGCCTATCACGTCCCACTGTTTACTCAGTCACTTGACTCACCTAAAAGCGTTCTGAGGAATAGCCACTGGAGATGAGCAGTGGAAGCCTGGAGTACACAGTGGCCGAGCAGCTCCGAGCAGCTCCGAGCAGCTCCGAGCAGCTCCGAGCTTAGACAGGCGACACCATGCCCGAGGGAGGCTCTCTGCATAGCTGTCAGCTGGATACCGAGGTAATCATAGCCCTAGGCTTCCCGCATACTGGAGCAATGCACTAGGGGACTCTAGCAATACTCTGGAGTATTTATTTTACTCATCACACCTTGTAACGAGCTCAAACCCATTACACAGAGTGCAGGGTCCCACGTGAGTGGCCCACTGATGAGCAGGTAGAAGTGTGTTGTAGGGGCTCAAAATGGGATACAGCGTAGCACTGTGCAAACTACGAGGTGGTAACAGAACACGCTGTATGTACACCTGCCAATACAACAAACACCACCGACTAGGCTCTCCAAGTGAAGGACGCAGAAATCCCAACTCACCGAGCTACTCCCTCTGTTGACAATGATTCACACCTCAGTTTGAATTACTGCGTGTAATCATGTCCAAGCCTTCCTTTACGTACTACATGATCTGTTATCAGCAGGATTTGTATACGCCCTTGTTGTGAACGATGATAATGGTAGCAGGGTAGAGATAGTCTCACCTCGTTAGTGTCAACACCCCACTCAGCCCCTTAGTGCGGCCGTCCTGAGTGATGCCTCTCCGTTTTGTTTGTGGTGATTTACCTGACTCGCTGTGGTTTCATTAGGGCCACTAATGTGGGTGCGTGCCTCTTGGTGTCCCGTTGGGGGAGGTGTTAGTCTTCCTCAGCTATTCATTCTAATTCTACACATGTGGAGCCATACAGGAGCCACACAGGAGCCTACTCCATGTGGTGAATGGAATATAAACCCCCTGGAGTTCACCACATTTAGGGCATGCCTGATGCATACCAGGACATAAATAATTGGTCGCGTTACTCCTCGAGGCCTCGTTTTAAGAGATCGTATAGGCCGAGGTTTAGGCCTATCAATAGCTATCAGGTCTCTCGTGAATCATGTTTCCAGCGGGAATATTGGATTTGTGAAGCATTTCATCAGCACCAGCCTGCAGATCGGAGATGCGGAATATAGGGCAGAGAGTGATTGCTAGTTCTGCCACCAGCCGCCCGGAAATTATACAGTCTGCAGTCTAGGGACAACCACCATTATCTGCTGTTATAATCTATAGAGACGGGACTAAAACCCCTCTATGGCAAGGCAAACAACAAAAAAGAAATCCATTGATAACTAGCCCCGTCACGTGGTGATTTGTTTGGTGCCGGGCGCAAGATGGCCACTTCCATAACACAATAGCTATATGCCCTATACATCAGGTCTCCGTTTACCCACTGGAGGGTTTGCTGTGATATACCCACGTGTGCCGCAGTCAACCAGGGAGCCTCTGAGACCGTGGAAGAGGCGGGGATGGCTGGAGGAGGCCGGGAGTGTAGGGGGCGGCGTGGAGGGGTGCTGGCAGAGCGACCCCGGCCGATGATCCCGGGCACAGCTGGGGCGACGCCCGAGAATAAGGCAGCGACTACGGCCGGGACTACGGCCAAGACTACAGTCGGGACTATGGCTAAGACTATGGCTAGGAGTGTGGCTGGAACACCTACAGCTCAAAGTATGGGTGCTACTTTGGCTTGGACTATCGCTGAGACAACGGCTGAGACTACAGCTAACACTCCAGCTTTGAGTATTGCTGGGACTAAGGCTTCAAGTACTGCTAGGACTATGAATAGGAGTGTGTCTGGGACTATGGCCTCGAGTATGGCTGAAACTACGGCTAGAAGTATGGCCGAGACTACATGTTTGAGTATGGCTGGTACTAAGGCTAATATTATGGGTGACCCTAAGGCTTTGAGTATTGCTGGCACTGGAGCTTTGAGTACAGCTGGGACTACAGCTTTAAGTATTGCTGGAACTACGGCAAGGAGTGTGGCTGTGACTATTGGTAGGAGCGTGGCTGGCACAACAGGTTCGAGTATGACTGGCACAACGGATAGTAGTATGGCTATGACTATGGCTTCAAATTTTGCAGGGGCTACGGCTTTGAATGCAGCTGCGACTATGGCTAGGAGTACTGCTGGGACTACGGCTAGATGTACGGCCAGGACTACGGCCAGGAGTACGGCTACGTGCTGGGATGTCCTGTCCAGCCGTCCTCGTCTCCTGCTCCTCCTCCTCATCGTGCACGCTGTTGACGCGGTGCCCGCCACGAAAGAACCTACACTGACCCGGTAAGAAACACCTCTCTGTATGATGCATGTATAATCACTGTCATTATGAATGAAATGTTGATATTAATCACTTTTACAATACGCAACACACAATGTGTATACACTCATCAATCTTAGGCCAAATGACGTGTGATGAAAGTGCAAACATTGAGCCATAGAAACAAGGTCCCTGTAATTATCCGTAAAAGATGTGCGATACAATTCATCGCATTATCCAGATGCCAAAGGCAGAGGGATAATTAAATCATGGACAATTTTACCAAGTTTTTGAAAGATACAACTACAGTCAGCCTGCTTTCGTATTTATAAAATGGCGAATTTTACCTCCAATTGATATCAAGTGAATTGAATGGCTGTATCCTGTCACAGTGCGACGTACAGCCATAGATACGGTATGGGTAGGAGCGGGTGAGACATGATAGCAACAGCCTTGGGCCGCTTGATATTTGGGAACAGTGAGAAGGATTATCACATTGATAGGAGAGATCCTGGGAGGAGAATGACCAGGGTGGGAGAGTCATTGAGTTAAACAAGTGTTTTCCATATATTATCATCCTTTTCCTGACCTCAAGCCTTCAGAAGGACAATTTTATATGTTTTTCTTAAATATAGAAAATGTCTATTCTTATTATTCAATGGAGAATAAGTGTATTATCTACCCATGTTTGTTAGAAATTCTGAGGGATTCTATTGAAGCGTGCACATTGACTATATTTTGGTTATATAGGCTACAAGCATAAGAAAGGACACCTCTCCTTCTAAAAGGAGAGATTTCAGGATCGATGTCAGGAAAATGAAAGGCTTATTAAACAGCTTAGAAAGACATTTCAAGTCTACGTCCTTTTCCCTGTCCTTTGTAAGGACATTCTATATTTATTTAACACAGTCCCTCCTAGCATATGACCTATCCTAGGAGAATATTTTCAAATATTAAACGGCCCCCAGGATACGGCACTTGACACTGTATATGTGGTACATTGATTATATTTTGGTGTTTAGGCTACCAGCATCAGAAAGGACATCTATTGAGTTGTCCTTCTAAAAGGAGAGATTTCAGGATCGATGTCAGGAAAATGATAGGCTTATTAAACAGCTTAGAAAGACATCTCAAGTCTACGTCCTTTTCCCTGTCCTTTGTAAGGACATTCTATATTTATTTAACACAGTCCCTCCTAGCATATGACGCATCCTAGGAGAATATTTTCAAATATTAAACGGCCCCCAGGATACGGCACTTGACACTGTTTATGTGGTACATAGGCACTTTATTTTGGACGTCGTGATAGAAGTGCACCGTGTTATCTCTGAGAGCCGTTGAGCGTTGTCCAGGACACCCCGCATACTTACCGGTGGCTGGATAAATATTCTGGTTGATCCTGACATCAAGAGTCAGCAATATTTGAGCGATCCGAGTTCATGTCTCCCTTCTGTGGCAATCTTAAAAAGCCCATAGCTGAAGATTGAATGGTATTGCTTGTGTATAAATCCGCCATACTGGAAATGATGCGGTGGCAGTTCACGATTCCCCGCTGAGTTTGAGAGATTGTTCTCTACAGAGTGGAAATATAGACCTCAGTTTGGATCGGTAGAATGAAGACCTCCATCCAGAATAAGGATCATTGACGTCTACTCCCTGGCCAGGACTGATTCTTACACCCATACCTTTAATAGTTGTGTGTCAGTACTTATACGTAAATAGTAAGTGCGGCATCTTGGGCCGTGCACTGCTTTATTGTACACCCGTGCACTTTTGATAGTTACGCACAGTGATAAAACTGACTGGGCGTGCAATCTGTGAACTGTTACGAACTCACAGATTGGCAAATACTTGCCCCAACACCGTCAGACGTGAGGGGCGTATTTACCAGCGTATTTTCCACTATACAATGTACTTACCAGTGTATAGTGTACAGCAGAGTAGGCAGAACCTGATTTTTATGTTTTAGGGAGCAGAGGCCAGTAGATAATAAAGCAGAAACCAGCAAATTTTGGTCAAAGTCATCATTCTCCACAAGTAAAATACGGAGTGATATGGACGTGGCGACAGCCGAATGAAAATCATGTAGCATTTAAACGAGTTGGAAAACAAGGACTTTAACCAAAACGAGTTGCTTTCTGCATTTATCTCACCCCTGTACATACTAACAGAATGGACGACACACAGGATATAGGCCATGGAGGACGGACAGCAATACTCGTAGGGGCATGGAGAACGAGTTCCCAATGTTAAGCCTCTGGGAAAAATATACCAGGGGTAAACTAAAGTAATAATGTCAACAGGTGTATGTAAAGCTGCCCTTTATAGAGCGGATGTTATGTGCCAAAAATAATATAAACACGGACTGGTCATTTCGCTTTGACATTGTCTCAAAGCCCATTCATAGTAAGACATGGTTAATCTTAAACATTTGAAGGTGTATAATTATGAAAAATTTGAAAGACATGGCGTCGGTAAGGCGACTACTGATTGAGTCAAATGAAAAATTGACTAGGTGTTTGATTTTGCTTATTCCTATACCCGTATATATGGACACCTAACACATAACGGCGTTGGAGCACATATGCAATACAGAAGTGCAAAAAGCATGCAGTCAATGTTCATAGCGATATTTGCCAAGACACAAATCCATCAGGAAAAAACCCAACATCAGACTCATTTTCTATCAATTATGAAGTCCCCATTAAAAATGTATGGGCCACAGTAAACCACTATCCATTGTCTCTATGGTGTCAGAAACCACAACCATTGATTACGGATTGGATACTCATTGATTACGGCTTCAAAGCCATTACAGGAAAATAGTCTATTTGTGATGGAGAGCAAAAAGAATAGCTTCAAATAATATATCCCCTGATATGGCAATACATGGGCTTAATTCATATGCGAAATTTATATGTGAAACTGGATAATAAATACAACAAACGGTCGTTTTGTTGACAGAAAGCTCTGTCAACCACTCGCATATTACTACGTATCAATCTCTCATGGTTTACGGCTGTCTGTCAACAAAGCCTTGGGTAGGGTATTCTATTGATTAATGATGTTTCTGACCATGTTAACGGGGTAACTGCTATATAATTCACAAAGCTTCGCTTCGTTAATTACTCTGCAGTCAAACTTGGTAGAGTAGGGACCAAGTTATCACCATCTCTTGAGTTTCCTTCTAAGTACAATTTGTTCTCAATGCCCACCGAATGTGTAAAAACTATACTCGATGGGAAATGATGTCACAAATGTTAACCAATTAGTTAATGATAGGGGTGAGATAAAATCCGAACCGCACTCGACCCATAGTCGCTGAAAATATACCATTCATTTTAGTTTGCTATGTAATCTCACTCGGCTTTGCCTTGTGAGATTACTTTACAACCAAAACTCATGGCATATTTCCAGCGGCTACGGATCTCGATGCAGCTCCTTCTCAATATATTCCTGGATGGCACTAGCCCTGGCTGCCTGTTATCCCCGAAACGAATAGCTTATGAGCCTGAATTCAATACGGTGCCATTGTGAAACCGTATTGCTGGCCAAGCCTCATTCCTCCTTTGTCACTCAGAGGTCGTGCACCCAGCAAGCCTTATCTCCCCCAGCCTGGTAGATCCCGCTCTCAGCCAATCACAGACCAGCACACGCACGTATTGATCACGTGATGTGCCAAGCCTTTTCCGAGGCGACTTGTCAACTGCAATCTGATTGGATGTTGGTCGATTGGGATTACACAAAATGCTTAGCAAATCCAACGTGTTAAGATTAACTACAAATGGAATTGGTACCTCCTTTCAAAGTTCAATAGAGAAGTTTGAAATAACTACATTCATCTTTTGGTCTATATTCTTTCTTGATATCCCCAAAGGCTATAACAATTATATAAATGTGCACATAAATGTGACATATACACACATGTATATATAGAAAGATAAATAGATAAATAAATATAAATGAGCAGGCAATCATCTAGTAGTCAAGGGCTGAAGTTGCATATACAAAATCCATGATATATGACAGGAGATATTAAACCCAAATATGAAAAGTAAAAGGTAAACCCAGAATATCATCCCTGGATTTTGTTTTCAATGGGAACATTACACAGAGAAAGGCATGAAACAATATCCATGTGTGTAAGAAGAATGGCCATAAAATGAACAATTCACAATGTTTACCTAAATGAATAAATACCACTTGTCAATGACAACACGCATCTTCTGTTTACCCAGTATGCAGTTACTCGTATTTCAATGTCGACAGCCATGGTATTATTTCTAAATAGGCGCAGAACACGAACAAAGCAGTCTTGTTTCCTGGCATCAGCGGCATTTGGAATATCCAGAGGAGCCTTATACTTTTTCTGTCAAGGATGGCGTGCGTGACCAGTATGTAACTGTAATTGGCCTAAATACTCTCTTTTAATGAACGACTGGATGGTATTCCCTATATTACCATTGGCATCTTTACGTCAAGTGGTCCTTGGTAATGTCAATAGAGAACAAGGATGAATACATCCTTTGTGCGGAAACATAGATTGACAGCATACCTTTTGCGGGAACTACTTGAAAATATCAGTGAAGAAATACTGTATACAATATGTATATATAACGCAGGAGATATTTGTGAATAACGTCATATAATACGGTCGCATTAAAGTGGCCATTATAACGGAGATGACGTCCGACACATTACCATTATCCCCAGATCACTAATGACCCCTATTTTCTGATCCATCACGAAACATACGTAGGGCCAAATAAATAACAATATATCAATAAATGCATTCTAACGGATCGGATTTGACAACATTTAAACCTGAGACTGCTGAGGTTAGATTTTAAAACCAATAGCGAACAAATAATCACCTTACAAACCAATGATAAATATATATGTGTTTGTGCCATATTATTCTATATATGTAATGGATAGGTATTTCAGACACGTTTCAACTATAAAATTACCAGGCGATCACATTTGAATAATGCGACGACAGGGAGATCAATGCTAGTCCACACGCGTAGATCATACGGTCATTAATTCAGTATCACTCCTTGTTTGAAAAACACACCCCAGGTTTCTAGAGATGTGAATTCGGCCTTTGGTCATGTCCTGTGCGTCCGACATTTAACAGAAACCGTAAGTGGCAGGAGGTTGACCACCTCCAAACAGGACGTGTGTGTAGCTAGGTATTGATGCAAAGATGCGGCTATACCTTTATCTTGATGGAGGGCATCGACGACCTTTGATAAAGTATGTGTGTCTGTCATAGACAGAGATGCCCTTTTCTACGTGCATCGACATTACGGGTGGCTTTGATGGAGAGGAAAATTACACGATCCAAAAGCACCGGCTTCCGATAAAGTGCGCATACAGAGCAATACTGCCTGTAAGGTCACCAAGTGGGTGTACATTATAGTAATCAAGGTGGAAAATAAATACCATTTTGAGTGCATTCAGAAGCATGCTGCTGTAAACCATGAGAAGTTGCCATGTAATGATACATGAGCGCTAGTGATTAGGACGTCAACCTATGGGACTATTTTCCCGTAATCAATGGCTTTGAGGCCATGATCGATGGTTTCTGAACATAGAAACAATGGATAGTGGTTTACTGTAGCCTCATCCATTTTCAATGGGAAATTCAAAATTGATGGATAATACATATCGCTTGTAGTACGTTAACTGCTAAGCAGGCATCCCTAATATAGTGTCTGTGGTAGTGACTGGTGAGCATTACTAGTGTTATATATCGATTCTCATTCTTCTATGGCTTCTGTCTTTCTTTCTCTCGATGCCACTGGTTGTCAACTGTGGATGTCACACGTCAGTTTATCGAAGCGGTTTCCGAGATTCACATCGCCATAGTGTGAGGGAATTGTATAGTTTCGAGGTGAAGGATAATTCACACACTCATCATAGGTTTCCCCATTTCCATACACATGAATAACTGGAAATCGCTTATATACCATAAAAGTCATATTGCTTCAATGACAGGCACTAACAAACGTTGTTTATGCTACATACCGCAGATTGCCGTTACAGTGTCTATGATTGGCTGAGATGGCGTCATGTGGTCAATCTTGGTATGAAAAAATGTAAGCCTTGTTATATAAACTGTAGTTATTACATCCCAAGAAGTAGTTTATGACTATTGAGTGTTCCGCCATAGGTATAAGATAAGAAGGCCTTCTTTATGAGCACGGGGGCGTGTTTGTTGGTGGTGTCTGCTGATAACGCCTTCTAGGTGGTCCTCTCCGGGGCAGCAAAGTGGCTTCACGTGAACATATCAAACCCTGGTGCATCCCCAGAGAGGCAGACTGCATAACGCTGGTAATTAGGGGCACGGTTATGTAATTACCATGTTTATATAGGATCAACCTCGTAGCTTCGGTAACAGACTCAATTCTCACCTCAGATACTTTGAGGTGTGATCTGTTTACTTCCTTCAAATTAGCAAGAGTGCACCATAAGTGATCACAGCTGAGGCGCGTTTATCTAGGATTTCACAAGGGGTGTGCTTTATTCATCTTCATGAGTTTACGAAGGCAGCCGATCATAAAGTTGTGAAGTCCTTACAGTATAAACAAAGAACATAAAAGAAAGGCCGCGTTATGTTTATGATGACCGCTCGTAAGAAACGATATGTCTTAATTCAGAGTGATATTTTCTATATCATTCCTGGTTATACAACCCAAATCAAACTGGCACTAAGTTTCTTTACATAATATTCATTCCATTCAAGCACGTTCTTTGCTGATTAGTTTTACTTTGTATGGACGAAGCACTTTTTCTATTTTTACTGAAATTTATATCTAGAATTTGTGATTACTATTTTTTTAACATATTCCTGAACAACCTTCAATATCATCATCACATGATACGAACTTGTCAGGACAAACGATTGATAAATACAGTATCAACTTGTTCCTGACACTAGTAAATGTATCCTCCTAGTGGTCGATTCGACGTAATTTCCTCTCTCTTGCTTGGACACCACTGCACATCGACTACAACGAAGTTACACACACGAGTATCAGAAACAAGTTAAAATTGTGATTGTGTAATTCTCAAAACTTAAGAACTCGAAACTGAACATTGAGTTTTTTCCCCAATGTAACAAATCCTTCATCCTTTGAGCAATCCTAACAAATTGCTTTCTGGTTCCTATGAGAAGCCACAGGGGACAGTTCGGAGATGGACCCATTAGGGGACCACATGGGGACCACTTACATCGCCTCACTGGAGGGTAATTGGATCCAGAGAAATGCCGAGCGTGTACAGGCGTCCCTTGGCCGCGGACAGCCAATCATACGTCGCGTACTGTTGGGAGGGGGAATAGTGTCGGTGTTTACATATACCTGTGCCTTATACTCGGTTGAACCTCGTTATTTGCAATGATTGATGTATCCTGTCAGCCATAAGGACATCTGTTCTGCACTCGATATCCATTACCAGTTGGACCGACCAAACAGGACAGCAGTAATATCTCACAACTGAAAACCATGTATACCATGGATAATAATGATATGCTTTAATATAAACCAACCGGTTATTACACGTTTCTGATGAAAGGAAATACACCGGTGTAAACAGCAAAAACCCAATCCGTTCAACGTATAAGCGTGTAATCTGGCAGCACAGACCGATCCTTTTAGGCCACGGACAAAATAAAACTGAGTGGAATTAAATAGTGATGGAACGCATATATAACGAAATACTTTGCCAATGCAGATACAATATATAATCAGTCATCACGTGTAAACACCTCGACGACTTGCAGTGCCACCGAATGTTGGTACCGATATTTTCTGGGGGAGCACCACCAACTGAGGCTACCCTTCCTGATGTTTAATCGCAGCATTTTCCGTCGGCAGGTGTAAGCTTGGCCTAACATTACGATTTACAGATAAGATACTGGCAAAAATGTCCTTGTAGTTGTGTTATTTAAACGTGACCATCTGTGCATTGTCAAGAGTTATTGTTCAAGCCTACCCGAATGTTATGGAGGACAGATCTTTGTGCAGGACTTATATAACACGTCCTGACCATGCTGTACAAGTCACAGAACGAGATGGTAATTTACGGTTTTACGGAACGAGGCATTTATGCCGAATTCCGTACAAACCGTAAATTATCATCGAGTTCTGTGACTTGTACAAGCATGGTTGGACGTTATACATTTACTATATACCCAAAATTTAAAAAAAAATCATTAATTTAATTTTTAACAACCGATATGTTAATAAACGTGTTTGGCAAGGTGGTCCTTATTTTAGTGTACGGACCAGTGGTCCGTACAGCATTTTTACGTTATATGTCAAAACGGTACAGTAAATACGGCATGGGTATATAGTAAAATCCTAAAAGGATATGAGCTTCTAGTGAAATCGTTATACATCGCTACAAACTTACTCATTAAATATCATGAATGGTTTGAAGATATATTCCTGAACAAACAATATGGACATCATCGTCTTGTAAACCCGCCTAACATAAAGACTTATCATTTTATGGAATCAAAACACAATAAAGAAAAAGATAGAATCTTTTTTCATCGCTCATTCACCTGCCAACAAAATAATCGGAAAATCAAACCATATTGAATTGATTGGCAACAATTTTGTCTGTAAGTGGTGTAAAAAACCCGGAGCATATTGATCGGTAGCCGATATTTTTTGTTTCCGTCTCCACTTGCCAATTTCTGACATGAATGATAAAAAATCCGTCGCGGTGGATGACAAATTTATCGGAGGCCAAACGTCTGCTGTACAGTGTTGGTGTCTCCTACAGACACCTGACCCATCACTCAGGAGACATCACCTGGTGGCTGGAGTGGGGGGTGTTCAGGGGCAAGTTTTTAAAAGAAAGAGCCATAAAAATTCATTTTGCCTTGGTCTTATGATTGGACGTTAAGTATCGTAATTCAAATTAGGTAGTTCAAGCTATAGGAAAGGAATTACTATAGAAGTACGGAAATTAATATAAGGATGTTGATAGAAAATTGAACTGGACATTTCTAATAGTTTAATGACTTGAAAAAGGCTACTCTTGCCGAAACGTTGTGTACGACTGTTCATACCAATAAACCATCCATTAAACCGACTTGGGCAGATGTTGAGTTGTACTTGTTTAAACTTACTTCATTTTTAATAGTTATAGATGTATGATTTGGAATACTCGACGAAGGCAGGCTACGTGTAAAATCGAGGTGGGATGTTCACATGTATGTACCGAGATTGAAATATAGATCAATGAAAATAAGGTGAGCTGTACTCATTAAAAAAAGAGAGAAGAAAACCCGGTGAAAATAGGAGAGAAAATCACACACAAAAACAAACTCGCCCCTGGCCCATCAACCAGAGGATTTCAGTCCCTGTCATTGAGAGCTGCTCTGCCCTGGGGCGGGGTGTGTCGAGGTGCTCGCAGCTGTCAGAAGGTGGGGTCACCCTGAAACCACATGACCTGCCACCTGCCGACAGGCCCGCACAGATCTCTAGAGCATGAGTTAACTCACAAAAATATAACACATAAAAACTGAAGTGATTAACAATCTACCAGTAGATGTGGGAAGTTAGTTTATACTTTGTCCGGATTCAGGATAGGAGTCACGCACCAGACAAGGGAGATGATATTAAGAAAGCAAGTCAGTGCATTCACTCAGTTGAATTTCCTTGTCAGCACTTAGCTTTGATACCCCAACATATGGTGACAGCACAAACATCATTACTGAGGGATCTACCCGAGGGTAAAAAGGTCAATAGGTCTGTAGATGTCCCAAACCCTACAAAATATAGAATGACATTGGCATGAAAAGGTCAACTTTTTTCTGGAGGTCACTTCCTACTTCAAAATAGTTTTCGCTATTTCTGTTGGAGGCTCTGGATAGGTACAGCCGGCATTTGACCATCCATTAACCTTTAGCGGTATTGACGAAATTTAAATATGAAACTATCTACAATTAAAGAACCAATAATGTACTCACTTTGACCATTAGCAGTTGTGCGATTCAGCTTTAATAAGGGGCGGGGTCTATTCATAAACATACCATACTATAAATGTAAAATACTGCAGTAGCACGTATGTCGAGGTGGTTGTGTATCTGTTCTTTATGAAAGGGTGCGGCCTTGTGCACGAGGTGGGTTCTTCAGTGGAGACGCGCCGAGCACCGATAAGTAATAGCTGAAGAACAAGTAGGCGATAAAACAAATAGACCCTTTGATCTCCAAAACGTGTTTCGAGAACGAAGTGAATTATGTTTGCTTTGATGTGAATGTTGTTTTAGAACGGACCACCCAATAAATCCACAGATCTATAGCATAACTCATTAGTATTCGCATTATGCGAACATGGGGTCTGTTTTATTAATCTATGCTTGCGAAAGGATAGCGTACAAGGAAACCCCGTACGGGGTTACCGTTTAATAGTGTTCAAGCTCGTCCAGCTAAGACTGTTCTACCTGACCAAAGGTCGTCCATCAGTGTTGAATAATGTTTCGCCTATTGTACCTGGGTCCCGTTTGCGAATAGAAAAGGGTCTTCATGTACGATCCTAGATTATTAAACATGCCCCCGTTATTATTTGTGTACATATAGAGTATCGTTACTGAGGAGAATACGAGTTGTCGTAATTTACTAGGAAAATATGGAAGAAGGTCCCTCAAACATCAAAATAATGCTTGAGAATATCATCGGCCATTTTTTGTTTTCTTTGATAACTTAAATTTGCAATGATGGATAATAAAGACAATATCAACCTGTTGCTGATACTAGTTTGTGTATCCTACTAGTAGTGGATCTAGGCAATATCTTCGCTCCCACTCGGATATTGCTTTTAATGAAGTTTATACTTTGTAACTTCTTTTCCTGTGTAACTTTGTAACTTCCATGTCCTATTATGACAAGACCTCAAAAAACGATGTATTTACTAACCGGTCTCTTTCCTTCATTCAAACTACTTTCACATTATCTTTTATTTAATTACTTGGGCACATAACATAACACCAACAAACACCAGTAGAAGTTTAAAGTTTCAGTTGTAAATCCATAATGATACGTTCAGATGACTTGCAAGTAAAGTTGATTGACTTGACGCTTTGGCACCGGGTTAGGCCGTCATAAGGTTACTCTTTTTTATAATTCTGAATTCTCCATTTACAGGTACAATGATCGTCCATTTGGTTTACATACTCTTTTTCAATCGTAAATCTAAATTTTATTACATGCGTTCTTTCTAATGCTGAACAATGGGAATGTCCTATAGTCTACTAGTGCCCGATCCAACGTTGAACAATAAACTTTCTTCCTATTATGATACAAGTGCACATTCCATCGTTGAAAAATTCACTCATCCAGATAACTGATCTAAGAAATACAACAACGTAGCTGAGATGACGAGATATAAACGAAGAATTTTGGGGCATTTTTTCACATAGTTTGCTTATGTCACTTGCCAAATTTTCGGTAACCATATATTTTCCAAGTTAGCTCAGACTGACATGTCCATAACATCTTTGTTTGATTTATTCAGTTGCCTTGGTCGAATTGAACATGACATACAACTGGCGACATGTCATATCAATTCTTCAGATTAATAAACCGATATGTTGTCATATTTATCTGCAAAGGTGTCTAGGATCATTAATGGCTTTCGTGTGGCAGATGGTTGGGTATAACTGGGCATGACAGTCACTTCCAGGTGGCAGGTGGCTCCCGCATCGTCGAGGTGTTTATATATATTTATCTATGCATTTTCTGGATGGGCTGCCGTAAACCATGGGAGTACCACGTCGTTAACCTTGGTTAATTTACAGAACCGACCGTCCAAAAACCATCGATTGTTGAATTTCTTACATTACATTGGTCATTTATAATATTCGATAAAATTAGAAATTCGATAAAAAGCCATTTCGAAGCTGTACACCATCGGTGTGGTGTACGACCACTAATAAACAATGTGAAGTAGTTTAGGGGGTGCGTCCACCAACCACGACAAGGCTGCGACAACGGCTTTCCGACAGGGTCCACGACAGCTCTACGATTGGAAGCCTTGTCGTAGCCTTGTCGTGGTTGGTGGACCACAGTTCCTGACAAGAGGCTATGACAAGGCCACGACAGGCTGCGACATGAAGCTTGTCGGGGGCCTGTCGGGGGCCTTCTGACAAGGTTACGACAAAATCGAACATGTTCGATTTTGGAGCCGTGTCGTGGCGTGTCGTGGCGTGTCGGGAGGTTGTCGCAGAGGTCTACGATAGAATATTTAGGTGGAGCGTGGATGTCCCGATAGGCTGCGACAAGGGGTCACGACAGCCCCCCTTCTCACGACAAGGCTGTGACAAGGCTGCGATTGGAACTTTCTTGTCGGCGCGTGTCGCAGCCCTGTCGTGGTTGGTGGACGCACCCCCTTACTGTGCCACCATACATTTCCAATGGGGAAATTCTAGCCCATGGGTAAGAAAAAGTCAGTTTTCACCTGCCGATTTCTGCCCTCGGTTAAATTTGTCAACCACCACTAACGGACATAAAAGAAAGAGTTTTCTCAAAAATCAGCAAGTGGAAACCATTCCGATTTTTTTTAGTATTTTGGGTACGCACCTTTTCTCTACAGAATTGTTCCCTATACGATATTAGAATGAGTGCTTCCTAAATATAACCGGTATCGCTAAATTTTACGATGTGATAGCGATACAACAATTCAGGGGCACATATTGAATGAGACAGGGAAGATTCATTAGTTCTTTAACCAAATACAGTTGGTATCACAGTTAAAACAGGGCTGCCATCTTGTGGTGTGGATCGCTATTTCCAATAAGTAGAAGAACAAGGGGCGGGGGTTGGTAGTGCCACCAAGGATAGTTATTGAGAATATCAGGTAAGGCCGTTTTTAACCAAAGCGATACCATCCCCACTGTGGTGTGTTTAGAATAGCGACCCGAGGTCAAAATCGTTGCTCCAGATTCTTTGTGGATTGCATCATCACTATGTCGCCATCTATATTCAATCAAAAATATAATGAACCTTTCACCTTTGTCACTGAATATGTGGTTTAAAATGTAGCGATACAACGTGAAAATAATTCACGACACAATCCACAATTCTAGGAGCAACGAACACCAGGAAATGTTGATAATTACCTCCGCACTTGTTTAACTACAATACTCATACAACCTCACTAAAAAGCATCTATAGAAAAAGCCATATTGACAGAAAGGCTTTCCACAACATCTGGTTTCATCAATAACTGATATTATCTCTCTTGTCCTATCTTATTTTATTTTGTATATTAGGGATATTGACAGGAATGTAAACGTATTCCGCAACGGACTTTTGATCGATTATCACCGTTTGTTTTGGGTCCCATACGCTAGATTCTCACTATGTAACGGTAAAAGATATTTGAACCAAAGTACATAGACAGCCACATGTTCGTCAATATTTTAACAAAGGGTCGCACTACGACTACCAGGTCAAAGCAGTAAGAGACTGCGCAATGGTCGAGGTGTCAAAAGTTATTTGATAATATTCGGTTTGATCAGAATCCTTACAACAGTCTAGATGAAGTGACATAATACTATCAGTTGTACTCAAGACAACTTGCTAAAAAGTGACATAGTCTGAATCTGAATAGAAACAAAATCTGAAATCAAAATGTGAGGCAAAAGATAAGGTCAATGTTGTGTATATTTATGGGCTTTTCAACCTGCCGATTATGACCCCCGATCATACCATTTCACTTTGCAAATTTCTAAAATGGTCGCCAATATTTCCATGCACTACTTTGCACGCTAGGTCATGTGTCAGGGACATATTTTGGAACCATCATTAGTATGTGTGATGGGGGATACAAGGTACCATCATTAGTATGTGTGACGGGGATACATGGTACCATCATTAGTATGTGTGACGGGGATACGTGAAAACCTTTCTTAGTATCTGTTATGGGGAATATGCGGGTACCATCATTAACAGGTGTGATGGGGGATACATGGTACCATCATTTGTATTTGTGACTGGGATACGTGAGAACCTTTTTAAGTATGTGTGACGGGGAATATGCGGGTTCCATCATTAACAGGTGTGATGGGGGATACATGAGAACCATCATTAGTATGTATGATGGGGGATACATGGGTAACATCATTAGTATGTGTGATGGGGGATACATGGGAACCATCATTAGTATGTATGATGGGGGATACATGGGTAACATCATTAGTATGTGTGATGGGGGATACATGGGAACCATCATTAGTATGTATGATGGGGGATACATGGGTAACATCATTAGTATGTGTGATGGGGGATACATGGGAACCATCATTAGTATGTGTGATGGGGGATACATGGGAACCATCATTAGTAGGTGTGATGGGGGATATGTGGTACCACCATTAGTGTGTTTGATGGGGGATATGTGGGTACCATCATTAGTATGCTTGGAAGGGAATACATGGGTACCATCATTAGTTCGTGTGATAGGGGATATATGGTACCATTATTAGTATGTGTGATTGGGGAATGTGGGTACCGTCATTAGTATGTTTGACAGGGAATATGTGGGTACCATCATTAGTTCGTGTGACAGGGGATATGTGGTACCACCATTAGTGTGTCTGATGGGGGATATGTGGGTACCATCATTAGTTCGTGTGACAGGGGATATGTGGTACCATTATTAGTATGTGTGATGGGAAATACGCTGGTACCATCATCAGTATATGTGGGTATCATCATTAGTGCGTGTGACAGTAGATCATTAGTGCGACGTCTTAAACCTAGAGATGAGTCTTTTGGGAATTGAAGGATATTCAATCCAGTCACCTTCAGTCTATTTCATAGACTGAAGCATAGACTGAAGTATTTTGTTCTGTTTTTTTAAGATATCTTTTTAATGTATCTTTTTCAATTGCATAACGTTCCTCGCCATCGTCCCTCATCGGTCCCTTGAGACTGAGTCTGAATTATGTCCACTGCCTCATTACTATGGTAATAGAAAGTGGCATGAATGTGCCCAGGGGGAGTCGTAAAGTTTGCAGAATCATTTTTAAACATAAAAAAACAGAATAAAATGGTACATGTCCACTTTTAGAAATAATAAAGAATGATGCCTCAGGGGTTTGCGTGTTATAAAACATAACTCCACACATCCCTTCCTATGCATTCTGTCCCTGGTGTGGCTGGGCAGAAATACACAAACACTGCTGTTGATACTCTAATCTTGATACTAGATCTAGATTCCATGTCGGCTCGAGTATCCCACATGATGTATGATTCGGAATAAGAAAACACCAAGTTGTTGTGGAAGTATATAGTAGGATGTTTATGTGAGATGAGAGAGGACGGGCTATACACATCACATGGTCTATATTTCCACGATATCTCACCAATGAGCACGAGGATTTGTAGGTAACTGCTCAGACCTTCTTAAATCTTTATTTTAGTTGCTGCTGATAACTCCGATATTTACATAGGGGAAGGGAATGATGTGATGATCTGTTATATGAGGCTGGGTTGCTATATTGCGCCTCCATTGAATTCTTTGGGATTAGATTCGATGTAAGTGTTAGGCCAGGCGTCCATCTATTAGGATGAAAAGTAAGACCAAACGATGCAATAACATGCAAAATAACCTGTATTGCAGTGTATCGTAGTGCGTCGTTACTCTCTATTGGTAAAGCCTGACCCATGGAATTTGTGTTATAGCACCAACGATACTCTCCAGACACACAATGATGCACGCCGACACCATCATAGAGCTCATCTTCGATTATCGTATCGCATACATTTTAGTGCATCTTGAGCATATCGTAGGATATCAGTTTGCATCATAGTGTTTACAAACTCTCTGTATAGTTATAAGAAATTTGTTAGGCTAAAGTGTTTCTCCGAAATACATAACGTTGTTTTTTAACGGACTGTATAGATGCATGCTTAGTAGATGAGACAAAGTTATCTATTGTGCAAGACACACTGCCTAGTTTAATTAACATTGAGGAAACAGCAAGCTATCTTAAAGTAATCTTGATGGTTTCTCGCTTCAAATATGTAAACCTCATCATTCATCTTTGTACATTTATATCATAACGAAATGACGATGTCAGTTGCTGTCAAACGTATGTTTGTGTTTATAGAATGACCAGAATACCTGCTTCGGCAGAGGTCATTTTTTCCTCTCTTTAGTACAAATACAAAAATAATAATAAAAAAAGCCCAGACGAGCTAGGTGTAGACATTGAGAAGAAAGGAATAAGAAAGTCAAACACAAAGGTACTGACACTATGAGTCAAGAACTTAACTGTTTTATTGACAAAATGGGTTTTCATTTATACACATAGCAGGGGGTTCGACATGACAGGGTTAGCATCTATCAGCTCTGCATTCTCATTGGCTGTTGTACCAACTGCCAATAGGGGATGACAAAAACTGTTCCGTATGTCAGGAGGCCACCCTACCATCATGGGGACCGACTAGGAACTAGAGTAGAGTGGTAATAGGGGTATTATATGTCATGCTTTGAATGACATATAATACTGCAGCCATACTGCAGACATCAGGGAGAAGGAGACTAACCAAAATGGAGACTGTTCCAATTCAGTGAATTCGTTCACTAATTAATGTGGGTAATTTTGATCAATGATTACAGCAGTTGACCAGGTGTCCTGACACAGTTTACGAGACATTCCAACATGGTCCCAACACAAGCGTCATACCGCAGCCCTCCAGACACTATCGAACATGTTTAATTTATCGTAGAGACCAAAATTGGTCGGGGAGTGTCAGAGTGTGTTGGAACCAGGTCGGGGAGTACCAGGATGAAAGTATGTAGTGGACCAGGGCTTCCGACAGTGTTTACGACGTGATTCCGACACAAATTACCAATGTTGCGAGGTACCACTGGGAGGTGACATGTGTCACCCTCTGGTATGATACTGTGTATAAAAAAAAATAGACGTGTCGTGGAATGTGGTCACCTTTTTATTTCTTTAAAACCCGTCCCGATACTATCCGACATAATACAACACAGAACTTTGTCCACCTTCCACTATTGCTATGATGAGGAAATTTCATGTCGTAGCTGTGCCGGAATGTGTCGGAAGCAGCGGGTGCCGAGCCTTACTGGCATGCGATATGCTGATAAACTAAGGTAATCTCACACAAACCTGTTGCCTGGTGTTAATCTAGCCAAGATGCCAGGAGGGATTTTGTTGTGTTTTTTTGTTTTGTTTATCAACCAGTTACATTTCTATAAAAACGTAGATCCTCCAAGGCAGAGTAGACCAAACAGGTTAAGTAAATGTACATCTTGTTATACCTGGTAGTGGCTTACTCATCTCTACTGCTGACACACGGCCATATATCCAGCACTTTTACTGCCAATTTACGGAGTAAGTACATTCCGGACACCTAGGACCATTAATGCATTGGCATAAAAATGGCATAAAAGCTTTCCTTTATGTTGCATTTTAAATGAGGGAATTTAGATTTATGGTGTGGACATAAAGAATAGCAGCTGTAGAACATTAGGGTTTTACAAGGTTAGCTTAGAAATTACGTTTTTATAGCGCTAAAAAACTACTGATGGAAGCATCGGTGAATCTCTAAGGACCAGTGAAGCTTTATCTTCTTTATATATTTTCGACTTTTTCTTATGCGGTGCACCTGTGCCAAATGGCTAAAATTCCATCCTTTACTGCTCTGCTTATCTTTTCTCTCTTGCCGGAAGCAGTCTGCTTTGTATCAAACAAGTTTCTCTAAGCAAACATGAACTTACAGCACTTGGTTTTCTGTTATACCATCATTCTTCCATTTATTTCTATCAATGATAATGATTGTACATCAAAAATGATGCGTTTGTGTATATTCAACAGTATCTGATGATGACACACAGAAACATGTTTTTGTTGATCTCCTCGGCGTTTATGGCCACTGAACCTGGCAATAACTGGCAGTACTCAGCTAAGGCCCAGTTTACACCTGCCGACGGAAAATACGAGAATAAAATACCGAGAAGGGTAGCGTCGGTTTGTGGTGCTCCCCGATAAAATATTAGTACTGATAATCAATAATATCGTAAGTAGGTGAGGCGTTTACACCTGTCGACTGATTATACATTTCATCTGAACCGAGCCCATAATTGAAAAACAGAAACTACTCTGACCCGCACCGATTAAGCGCACCCATAATATCTTAAACAGAACCAGCGATCGATTTCCGTACAGGGTACATATAATCGTTGGCCTTTTCGTTGGTAAGTGAAAACTGGTCCTAAAATGAATGTTGACACATCGAGCTTGTTATGACCCAGTAGACACAGTGATGTGCCAAGAGTATCGCCATGCTCTCTGTGTCTGCGGTGTTCCGCTGGCCAAGTAGGATGACAGATAGCTCCGGGGAAGATAGGGAACACGTGCGAGGTCTGCCGCGGCCCAGCATGGGAGAAAGATGATCATTTGTCATGAGGTAGGATAGGTAGGTAGGTAAGCCAGTGCGATGGATGCAACGCAGAACATAAATATACATGAACCCCACACAGAAAAACACACACAAGATCTACAAGTCCCAAGTAACATCCTTTTTACATTGATCCAGAAAGCCATTATCAATATCAACAGTTATATATTACCAATTGTTTAGGTTATATCAATATTACCATTGAAATATTGGCAGTATTGGTAACACTTTATCAAACCCTATCATCACTGAATGTTGCATAAATGATCAAGATGTTGATATATTTTGTTGGCGAAAATAGAACTTAACAAATATCCCCCCCATGGCGTAGAACGACGTAGGTCCCGCTTAATTGCTGACAAATACCGATACATTACTTTCTGTAATAATTTCACATGAAAACATCTATTAATCTCTAACAGAATGAGATATGTATTATCTAAAAACGGGGATTTATTATCTAGAAACGGTTCTATAAACAAGCCTAGCCTCAAATTTTAGACGATACAGCAATCTTGGTTTAAAAGGCTTATTTGAAATGTTTAGACAAGCTGTAAAGGCTTCAAAACAAAAGATTAGGGATTGGTTTGCTGGATCGTTTCACATAATAGTGCATGTATTCTCCTTGAATATGACTGCAATATCCTCGGTCACACTCGAAAATTACTATGCTTCAACTACAAGGAGGATACCCCACTATAGTATCAGAAACAGGTTTATATTGTGTATATGACATCAAAAGTGGAGCAGTATGAGAATCATCATACTGTAATGCTAAATGCAGAAGTCCTAGGTAAAAATCGTCTGGTGTAAAAGCCTCTTAGGTCCTAAAGGTGTGGGATCCAGACTGGCCTTTACCAGTGTTGACAGGTGTCAGATGGTCCAGGCTGGTCTCCATAGCGTGCACTCTGTTTCAGAGGGATCCAGAGGGACGCACCACTCATCGACATCGCCACTTGTTTTCTATCTGTATTGCTGTATTCCGTTTTAAATGAAGTATGAGAAGGCGGTTCACAACTTTATATATTCGGATATGTTTCATTGATAGTTAGTTTTATACGTTCTCCAAATAGTAATATGACAGCTGATAATCTTTCATCTATCAATAGAGAGGGATCACTATGAATATCTACTAGTTGTAATCAATGGTGTATATGCTTCTATGATCCTATGAAGTACTAGAATAACTGTTATGTAGTTGTCTCAGAGGAGGTGGGTTGCATATGGGTATAAGCCCGTTTCCATTGGCCGACAAAAACGATGTAGATCTTTTGAGTTCTTCTAAATGCCCGATTTCCTGTCACCGATCTACAGTCAGGAACCACTGACAGACCTTTAGCACTGCTGAAACAAAATACACCAATGAAAACGAACGTTAAGGGGAACTTAACAAAATGGAAATGGGCTTTATTTTTGATTATCGGTCAGCTATTAACCTGATCAAAAGTGTCGATCCTCGATAAATCAAATTTGTTCACCATAATATCTGATACAATTCAAATTCTACTCATTTTCGTCCAAAGCATTTAGCAAAGGAGACAAGCATATCAAACATGCATACATTACAAGAACACTATGGAATTCTTTGGTTGGCTTAAAAGATCATATATCACTGATGTAGCTCAGGTGAATTTACTTCAAATTCTCCACTTTGTTGATCTTGATTTTTGCTTTATTGTTCTTTATGTTTGGCTGACGAAGATGTGAACGAGTTGGTAAAATTCTAATGGCTGTTCCACAGATTGACCACCCTCCCCCTAATGGAGCGTGTGCGCTGTTCCACCGGCTCTTCCCACTGGAAATGTCTCGGGTGAGGACCTGCATGCTGCGTGCGCATCCAACCGGAAGTACACGATGCGCGCACATGGTTTGACTTCCTGCCGGACATAGTGCTTCCCTTAGATCATTAATTCCGCGTGTATTATTAAATACCGGTGCACGAACTTCTATGAACTAATACCTACTTTTTCCCTTTACTATCCACTGCATGGCGTATGAATGATATTTGTTGCCGCATTGGGCATATTTGTCTCATGACTTCTCCCCATAATTATCAGGTATATATATAGTAATAAAAAAACATAGCAACTGACCACGTAGTGCTGAATTTCTCAGTCTTTCATTCCGTAATTACATATATAGTCCTTCCCCTACAACGTCAGGCTATAGTTACGGTGCGGAAGACCTTGAACGGCCATCACTACTGGGTAATATACGTTTCCTCACATTACTAACCCTCAGAGCAGTGCAAGCAGTTATATTGTCTATTTACCTACTGACACCATCATCGGCAATATTTTAGGAAGCATTCATTCCAATATGCAAATAAGGGGACGGTAGTGCAAGCGTTAAAGATCAAAGACAAAGCCCGGCGATTTTGTTTCTCGATGATTTGTTTCAGCCTGCCGACCGACTTTTGATCCCTCTTTTTGAGCTCGCAATTCAAAACGAAATCAAGCCGAATTGAATTGATCGGCGTCAATAAAAGATCCACCAGTGGCCGAGAAATCTATGATAACTGATGAATCTTTGAGGCACGGTCATGTATACAGAGAGGAGATGTGAAATTGAAACGGCCATATCTAGAAACCGCCTCAACCTCGGATACTAATAAAGAACACTCAGGGGTGTACCCATTGGGAGGCACAGGGGGCACGTGCTCCCCCCCCCCCCTCACCACCGAAAGCTTCCCGAAGGTGGTCTGTTCTAACTGAAAATTGTCTAAATACTCTTTTCTGAATTAGGCCCGGCGTCCACCAACTACCATAGAATTTTAGGCCTACTGAAATGGCTCCAATACAAAAAGTCAACATCGGAGACATATCGGGAAGGTGCAAAATCGTAGACATATGTCTAGACATGCCAATTCACCACGCATTGTATGGGTTTTTTATTGGTGTCTAATAGCAGAAACGTGGTCAACTGCCCCGATATTAACTGACCTTCCAACGCGATTTAGATTTTTTATCGGGAGGTGCATCGTAGACCATATCGGAGCCATATCGGTGTAGGTGGACGCTGGGCCTTATGTTTCTATCTTCTATAGTTAAAAACTTACAGCAAAATACAAGAATGAGCGATTTATAGATATGAAACATATTGAAACCTATCTCTATAGGGGGACATGGTCAACTGGAAACCCAAGGAGGCACCTTTTCGCCAGACCCCTTTAAATCCTCACAAATTGTCTCAGATCGGTAACCATCCATCCCTGAAAGAAACCCCAACAGACATCTTGTATTATGTATAAAAACCGAATAATTCTCTTCTCTTGGTCCCCTGAACCCCCAGATAGAGTTGGCCCCTTGGCAATCTTCCCATGTGATCTAAATTGTGTAAAACCTCTTCCTGAGAGAGATTCCTGCCAATCTCTCCAGCTGTGTAACCCCCTACCTGGAACATTACTGGAACAGCTTGTATAATTTCTGATATCCTTATGTTTCTGTGGGTTTTGCCTCCTGATCTCCCAGGATTAGCTTCTGGACCACAAGTCTTCCCAGGATGACTCAGATGCTTCCCCAGGCTTCGCCCCCCCCCCCCCCACCATCCAGACTACACAAAGAGGTTTTGGGACTCAACCCCCACTGTCAATTATGTAACCTAAAACAACTATCTTATCTATAAAAGCCAAGCACTCTGGGGCTTCACCCCCTGGACCCCGAAGGTTTCTCGGGCGTGTAACCTCCTCCTTAAGACAGCTAGTAGAATATCTGAAACCTAAGAGCTTCCAGTGGCACTGTCCTCTGGACCTCCCGATGGGTTATGCTATTGGTCCTCTACTATCATTCGAAAAACCTGAATACAGCTTGTATAAATTCTAAAAACCCAAGTACGTCTGGGGCTTTGCCTCCCGGACCCCCAGCATCAAATTCATCAAATCCAAGTTTTTCCGGGGGCTATGCCCCATAGAGCTCCCCAATAGAGGCTTTGTTACTGAACCCCTTCAATTTTCCCATATAGCCTCAGGAGTGTAACCCCTCCCCCCACCCTATCCCTCGAACAAAATCCTGGATACAGATGATTCTAGGGGTATGCCCCTGGATCCCCAACAGGGTTTTGCTGTTGGACCCCTGGCAAAATTCTCAGGTAGTCTCAGGTGTGTGACTCCCCCTCCCATAACAAAATCCCCAGGAGAGCTTGCATAAATTTAATCTATCATATTCAAATTCTTCGAGAGGCTTTGCCCCCCGGACCCCCAAACAGGGGCTTTGATAATTGGATCGTGGCAATATTCCCAGATAGCCGCAGGTGTGTGGCCAAGCACTCTGGATACAGCTTGTATAATTTACAAATCCTAAGTGCTGCTTGAGGCTTCGCTCCCTGGAACCCCCACTAATCGTCCAAGCTAGTCCGAGGTATGCCCTCCACGAAACAAAATCAGGGTACGCCCCTGACGTTACTAGAGTATACACAAAATAAGAAGGTCACTGTAACCAACACCGGTATGGTATCTTCTTACCCTACTAAACAAGGTGTTGGGTACAAGTTTCTTATGTTTCTTATGTGGGCAAGATAAGATGCTTATATTGGGTGCTAAATTTAAGATTTATATCTGGTCCTGTAAATAGACATTCTGAGCGGCAGATGATAACAGGACTCATTGGTCCAGACACGATACACGTCAAGGTCTTTTTTATTTATGTTATCGAATATCTTTTATGGAGGGGCATTTATTGGGTGTGGGTTTAAATATTGTTATTTTAGTTCTTATGATGATATAATATACATTTTAGTGAATCATCTTAATACGGCTATAACACATAGTACTCTTCAGGTGATTTCGTTGTCTTTTATATCAATAGATGTACATGTGTTTCTTCTCAATCGATGATAGATAGTTGAAAGGAAATTTGCATAATGAAGCTTTTGTTTTATTTGTCTTTGTATTTGTTACTTTTTCGTTGTCTTCGCATGATATACATGATAAATCATAAGTGATTAGGTCCGGCGTCCACCTACTACGGTATGGCTCCGATATAGTCTAAGATGCACCTCCCGATAAAAAAATCAAAATCGCCTAATATTGGGGCAGTTGACCATGTTTCTACGATCAAACACAGATACAATCCCAATACAATGCATGGGGGATAGGCATGTCTAGACATATGTCTACGATTTTGCTCTTTCGCGATATGTCTCCGATATTTGCTTCATGTAGCGGTGTCATATCGGTAGCTATAAATTTCTATCGTAGTAGGTGGACGCCAGGCCTTAATCACAAATATATATATTCGTATATATTGGTGCCATATCGGTAGATCTAAAAGCTCTGAATGACAAAGATGGAA
The DNA here is from genome assembly GCA_950022655.1 of Alentia gelatinosa. Classification (NCBI taxonomy): domain Eukaryota; kingdom Metazoa; phylum Annelida; class Polychaeta; order Phyllodocida; family Polynoidae; genus Alentia; species Alentia gelatinosa. The sequence continues at coordinate 48,234,106 of OX465586.1, forward strand.
AAGGCAAGTAAATCATGAGGCGGTGAGAACCAGGAGTGAAGCCCACACATCGTCAGTCAAGCCTTACGATTACTAGGCGTACGGAGATGGGATATTTGCGGGCTTCCAGCGTGCGTCAGAACTGACACGTCTGGCCACAGCTATGACTGCTATAAAGCATGTTTCCACCTCCTTCGGCTCACATTGGCCTCAGATAAATTTGTCGGCCGCCAACTATGGATTTCTTTTTATCATTCATGTCCGAAATTAAGTGGAAACAGAAACCAAAGAAAGTCTATGACCGGTCTCTGTTCCGATTTTGGACATGCTTTTGCAACAATTCCTGACAAATTTATCGCAGATCAATTCAACAGGCCACTTAGAGTAAAATTAGCCGATCTTTTTCAATACATCCCTTCCACCATTTCATTTCGTATTTGTACGAGTGGTTCCTAAAAAGACAGCAATCGGTTTGTCTTCAGGTAGAGATCTGTTGTGTATTGGCCTGTTTCCACCTGCAAACTAAATAGTCCACAGGGTGGAATTTCCTTTATGATCCTCTCTGATAAAACTCTCCATCGAAAACGTATGGGCTCACGTCATCAATACCGGATGAAGATACAGACCCGATATCCTCCTAGGAGGATATAGGAAAAGTCCTTGAAACATGACCTCTAGTGTGCAAAGTGGTGTAGCCATTTTGTCTTTTCTTCGATAAATCAAATTGGCAATGCTGAATAACAAATTCAATATTAGCCTGTTTCTGATACTAGTGTGCGTACCCTCCTTGTAGTTGATCGTCGCTAGCGCTCAGGAACCGGTTGATATTGCGTATGTATACAAAGAAAGTAGGACAAAGATTGATCATACAGGTAGATTTTTGCAGAGAAGGTAAAAGGAGATTGACAGAACTGACACGTCTGGCCACACCCATTTCTTTTGCTTCAGTCTTACCTGTCATACCAACGACATTCGAGAATCGACATTATTATTTTTGTCAGTGGCATATCTATTCTCACAACGTCACCATGCCAAATAACCCTTTTTTTTACCAACAGCTAATCATAGGAGGGATCCTTTTTATCCGTTAGAACATTTGCTAAACCTTTCAGGAGAAGATTCCAGAAATGAATGGAATTCGGTTAATAGTTAATTATTCAGGCCTGGCGTCCACCTACAATGATAGAAATTTAAGACCTCCCGATACACTACAATGCATGCATAATGTCAAAAATCATAGATAATCGGGAACCTCTTTACCTACATGAATGTCAAAACTAGGAAAATCGGCCGGGCCTTAGTATTGACGCTGGGCCTTAGTATTCAGTGTATTTTGTACAACAGCCAAGGAATAATTCTCACATTAGCCTTATCAGATTTGGATATGCAAGGGCGAATGGTCAGTCATGGCCTGAGAGGTGTTACTACAGGATCTTCCCCCAGGAGAGATACGGTTGCTATGGAAACACTTTATACGGGTGATGATATATGGGCTTGTTAGGCGGCTTGTTATGAGGCTTGTCTGCATACCCGAGCATGGAAACGTAGTTATAAGGCATAAAACTAATCAGTCAGCATATTGTTACGTATGCCCACAGCACATGTCATTATTTAAATTACCATTGTTATGTAGACGGTCAAGATGAGTACTGTCTGTAACAAGAGACCTTGAGGCAAATTTACACCGACCGATTATGACCACCGATTCTAGAATCTGGCTCCGGTGACCGATCAGTAAACATCCCAGATAGAATATCGTTAAGTGCAAATAAAAGACCTTGTCAACGATTTCTCACATCCAAATTGAGTAACATGGCACCATCGACCGAGCTTTTAGCCCTATGACGAATTGAAATCTTCAGTGATGGGACCACGGATTTTGCAAAACACTCTCTTTGCAAGGACCTCTACCTTTCATTGAAAGTGCATTTACTTCACTGTCAACGATTTTCATCATAACCCCATTTCTACATAGTGGATCCTTCGTTTTGTGCAAGGGGAAATAAATACTGCAGTCTAGGCAAGGTTGTTATATTCAGATTTTCTCCTTCTCTTTATATGATCAACTCTCATTAGAATCGAAGCTATCATAGTTAGGTGTGAGGTATCCACTGAATAAACGATTCGTTGGTCGCCAGGTGTAAACACCGCAATGACTGACAATGTCACCGATCATCATTACAGATATTTTCCCGGGTAGCACCAAATGCGACGATTTTCTTCCCCATATTTTCTCAGCGCAATTTCCGTCGGTAGGTGTAAATTGGATTGTGCTGTGGTGTCTGGCACTAAATGTATTACAGAAACATTTTTATTGCAATAGATTTGTTATTATCTTGTAGGTGGGTAATAAATACAATAACGACTGGTTTTGTATACGAGTGACCGTAATCTCCTCGTAGTTGACGATATTACTACGCGTCAACTACTCGGAGATTACGGCCACTCGTATACAAAACCAGTCATCATTGTGCATATATTCACCCTGTACAAAAGTCGGTTGGTGGTTCTATTTGGGAAACTATTGGTGCACATAACATATCGGGGTCAGCAAAAATGCTGTTTTCTGAAACCTAGGTGGTCGCGGACAGAATGTTGACACTCCACTTCATTCCGCCACCAACATATTCAACACAGAGACATTTCATTGATGGTTTATTATTATGTAATGTTGGACAAAACAAATTGATTACCGTTTTTTTCCACCAAACGATTATTACCAAAAGTGTCACATAATCGTTCGGCAGTGCTTTACGCAATGGTCGGTGGTCATAATTAGTAAGTGGAAATACCCCATTAGGACATGTTTACACCTGCCTACAAGAAATGCACCGATAAAATGTTGGAAAGGGTATCATCTATAAGTGGTGCCCCCCTAACCAAAATCCACGCCGATTATTGGTGAAACTGCGAGATGTTGAGGCATTTACACCTGACAACTGATTAGACATTTTATTTGCATCAATGGAGTACTTCTTTAATCTACATTCCGTCCCCGACTATTTGAATCTGATTTCATTTTGTCAGTAACCTCAAAATTTGGTCAGTGGTGCCAACTTATGCAATTCGTAGTTAAGAAAGCATTGATGTGGTTTTGATTTTCGCTTTGTACACTTACCGATATTATATCGGGAACATGCAATAGTCGATTTTCGGTGCCAGATTTGATATTCGATGGTAAAAATCAGTAGGTGTAAAGTCCACTTGTCGATTATTTCTACCCTCTAAGCCTACTTGTAGTCAATTGATGTGGCCTTCCCACCTGCCAATTATGGCATTTAGCACTGCCAACCGATTATGTGACATTATTTGGACAACAATCGTTAGGTGGAACTAAAGTGGTTTAACGAATTTTCTCTCCCACAAATGGTAATATATAGCATCACATTCAAGGCCACCAATGAAACCAAACCGGGTTAATTAGTCGGTGTTGTCAGTGGCCACCTCCATTTTCGTCTTAAAACAGCGTCTTATCTCAGTGTCACATATTTCTATGTTAGTTTAGAGAGGGTAAGTCTTCAGGCTTGTCAGGTACATACATGAATAGGTGCATATGGATCACATAACCGTTCGTCAGGTGAAATCAGATTGTGTTCTTGGGGGTCAACGATTATTAACACGGATAGATTGTCAAGGAGGACCACCGACCGATTTTTATACAAGGTGCTCATGATCGGTGAGGTTTTTGTGGGCAGATGGAAACGCCACATAACCGTCAGGTGGTAACGGGGATTGGAATCACAGGTCAACGACTAATGTCACAGAAGAACTTTGTGTGCGCTCTTATAGAGTAAACGATTTTTTGCAGGGATAAATTCTAAAGAAGAACCGCCCGCCGACTTTTGTACTTTGGGTAAATAGTTGTTTCCCAGTTCGCCGTCATATGGAAAGCCTCCATATCCCTGACCTTTAGTGTCTATAGAGATGCACCTGAGTTACCAGCCCCTGGCACATGCACACTCACTAACCTCACACTGAACACTTGTAGAAGGTCACCCAGTTCAATCCACGCCCTTTCAGCACATCTTGTAGGTAATCTTCACAAATAACATACAGTTCCGCATTATGTATTGTACAAATATTTAGCATATTACTGATTCCTAAGATTCAAATAGGTTTTTGAAATACAGAGCTATGGACGATTTCATTAGATTTGACTTGAAGTAATCCTGGGAATAACGCATATTTCTCTCATCGTTTTCTGTCTATAGAGTTACCAGATTACTGAATACTAAAATTCAAATAAGTTATTGAAATACAGAGATTTGGTCAATTACCTTAGATTTGACTTTCTGTGAAATTATCCTGTGCATAACGCAAATTTCTCTTTTTTTTTTTAGAACGCAATTCCTGCAGAAGCTACTTGAGGGTTACGACAGCCGGGTGCCGCCAAACTTTGATAACAGTGAGTATGTTTATTGAGCATGGGACAGGCTCATATATACTGCTTAAAGCGATATTCACACCTGGGGATTAATGTACCTGCAACGGTTATACTTTGGTGCGACAGAGGTTTCAGAGAAATCGGTCGTCAAGTAGAAACCGAGCAACAATATTCAAAATCGCTGAAATTATGTGTGGTTTTTGGCTCTCGCACCAGCCTCTCACTATAACTACATATTTGAACGAGTGGTTCCTGAAAAGTGGAAAAGCACTAGTATTGTCCACTTGGGTCTGTGCAGCCCTCACGGGTAAAACATCCACCTCGGGATGGTTACAATAACATTGCTCCAGTGTCACACTCCACTCAATGTAATCCCCGGAGACCGTTCTTTATGTGGAACAACATGGGCCATGATAGGCCAGACCGGAGAATCACAGGCGCTCCTCTCAACACTACCCTCAGTATTCATCAGGTTACATTCATTGGGTACACATTTATTATCATATACCTGTGGTCGAACATCTATGAAATGCTACCCGTGCCAGGGGTGCAGTATCAATAATGTTCGCGCCCTAGGGCCATATTGAATTCCCGCTAGCACATAAGTAATCGTAAAGGTAGTTTTAAAGGCTTTTCAGGTATATAATAATGAGGAAACGTATTGCTGTCGGGGAATTGGTGTCCCGGAAATATGCCCTATTGCCGCAGCTATTCATGAGACAAAAAAAACCAACATGAACCGACATCGATTCGCCCACAGTCAGTATGTTTCCTCGTAATATTATAGTAGAGAACATTAAGGATCTATCAATGCAGATGCATGTGGTAGAGTCGTATAGCATATCTGTAATGATAAGTCAATTGATTTGTCTCTTGTAGGAAGGTATGCAATGGAACCTACCATATTGCATCTCCTATATTCAGCCTCAGAACCAGGATGATATACACAATATTGAATGGTTTCAGATACAAGCGGCCGTTTGCTCTGAGAGGTTGAAACGCAGTAATATCCGAGCGTATGTATGCTAGGATATTGCATAAAATTAACTTCCAGGAGTATTCAACAGCTTTTATCTGAAACTAATCTGTAGTTTATTTATCATCCACCTGCTTTGTACAATTGGCATGTCAATATGAGTTCAATTTAGTTATGCATTTTTTTTCCGTACTTACCTTTTTTTTCCGTATGCACGCCCCGGCGCATACAATACATCCGTATGCTCCTTTATATTAGGTGGATTATAAATACACAATATTTCTGGTACTAGTAGGCATATTCTCCGAGTTGTTCATGTGTTGTAATATCCGAGCATGAGTTAACTATAGGGAGGATACACACAACATTATCAGAACCATGTTAACCCTTTCCTTACCAATGATGCCTCAAGACACTCCCGTGGCTAATGCAAATGATGCCTCAGGGCACCCCCGTGGCTAGTTCATATGATCTCTCAAGGCATCAATTTTCCTATTTTTTGTTAGAATGTTATTCATCTCAGCTCAGAATTGATTTTCATATTTTTTTTCAGAGAATATGTGATACACCCCTAAAATGATAAGCAATGAATAAGATTATATTCATGACCATGGAAACATTGATAGACAACTCTAAATATGATATAAAATTATACATTTTCTCAAAAATTGTAACTTAGACCTACAGGTATCAAGGGTGCGGCAACCTCAACGATGTATACCTGCAATCGGGTCCATTAAAAAAGGGTTAATATTGTATTTATCATTCAGCATTGCAAATTTAATCTCATGCCCTACTTTGCATGCTAGGTGATGTTTCAGGGACCTTTTTCCCGTTATTTCCCTGGAGATAACGACTATTTATATTCTCATCGGTAGCGATCTCAGGACTCTATACGTTTATAGTGACAGGTTCGTAGTGGGTGGATGATAAATGATTGAATCTGATTATTTGTTTTTATAGATACGCCGACTGTGGTAGAGGCAGACATGTTCATTAGCAGTTTTGACAGCATATCCGAATCTACCATGGTAAGGAAAATAGAAATATTTTTTCAGTCACTGATGGTATAGAGGGCCATCCATAAAGGGGTTGGTGGGCTTGGAAATCGTGCCTGCATCACTTCGTTAATCTAATGTGTACACGATGGATGGGGTAAGGGGAATTATTTAAGAAAATGTGTGTATGTGAAGTTAATTGATGGCCCCCACGTGTAATCTACATGAAATACAATGGAATATATACATTTTTTAGTTCTAAGACCTATACTATCACCACTGTTGTTCTTTCAATCTATTTGTAAAGTTCTGGTCTACACATCCCTATCGTGGCCATGTAATATTGGTTATTATGAGAAGAAAGTAATCATCTAAATTACCCCTAATTATTGAGGAACAAATTGACTGAATTGGAACAGTCACCATTTTGGTTAGTAACCTCCTCCCTGATGTTTACAGTACGGCTGCCATGCTTTGAATGGCATATAATACCCCCTATTGTCGCTCAGCTCTAGTTCCCAGTCTGCCCACATGAGGGCAGGTCGCTCTACCAATGACACTTGGAGTTGTTCAGTGTCATGAGCGGCCTCCTGACATGTGCGACAGACCGGAACGGGCGCTCACCCGGAACGGATTTGGTCTTCCCCTATTGGTTGTTGGTCCAACAGCCAATGAGAGCGCAGAGCTCACAGATGCCAAACCTGTCATGTCAACCCCCTGCTAAGGGTATAAAACAAGGATCCCTTCTTGTTAATAAACAGTTAGTTAGTTGAGTTCTTGACTCATAGTAGTACATAGTACCTCTGTGTTTGAGTTCTTCTCTCTCTTCCTAAGGTCTACTCCTTACGCAAGTAGGCTGTGAGACTTTACATATTGTCAACTTTCAGAACCACACGTATAGCTGTTTCACGTGGGTGGAATCTTTCTCTGTTTCTTGTTCATTGTCTGCTCAAAGAGCTACAAGTGATAGCTGCAAATATTTGCAGGACTTGAATAATTCTCGACATGTTATACAAAAATGGAAATATAAATCTGAAGTCACAATGCGAGAGAGATACGCTAAAGACAGTACAAGTGGTCTCGATCGTTTTTTCTTGAAAACCCCAATACTGCAACATTGAGTTTCTAGATTTGATTCACTCCAAAACAGAATTCGGGTCCTACATGAAGTACAAGTTCAAAAACGTACTCTGTATAGATTATGGTCTTGCTCCTAGTCTGAAAGACCCTATACTATAACATTGAGTCTCTAGCTCTCACCCATTATATAAGAGTATTCCTCTACATATATAAAACCAAGGACTCACCAAGCGAGTCAAAGTAGCAATCTCCGCAATCGTCAACACAAAATAGCATATATGTGAGATACTATTTCAAAGTAATATCTCCCACTGATAAATTAGCGTCTCAGAAGCAATAATCAGGTGACATATGGAAATTAGCTCACATACACGTCATTAAGTATTGGTGATTCAGAAAATCGCTGCGTTTCTTGCCTGGCGTGTCCCAGGCCTAAGTTAAATAAAAAAGATATGCTGACGTTGATATTCATTCCTGATTGCGTTACTCCAAGGACTATCTAGTGTTGACATTCATTGCTGATTGTGTTACTGTCAGGACTATCTGGTGTTGATATATATTGTTGATTGTGTTACTGTCAGGATTACTTGGTGTCAACAGTTATTGCTGATTGTGGTGTTACAGACAGGACTGTGTGATGTCAATATTCATTGCTGATTGTATTGTCGTCATGACTATGTGGTGTTAGTATTATTGAGCAGAGCACTGATTGTGGTGTTACTGACAGAACTTTGTGGTGTCGATGGTCATTGATGATTGTCTTACTGTCAGGATTACGTGGTTTTGATATTCATTGCTGATTGTCTTACTGTCAGGACTACGTGGTGTCAATATTCATTGCTGATTGTCTTACTGTCAGGACTACGTGGTGTCAATATTCATTGCTGATTGTCTTACTGTCAGGACTACGTGGTTTTGATATTCATTGCTGATTGTCTTACTGTCAGGACTACGTGGTGTCAATATTCATGCGGCAGATGTGGCACGACGCTCGCCTCGACTTCCGCCACCTCTCCAACGAGTCGGTGCTCTCCCTGGACGCCAGGCTCGCCGATAATCTGTGGCTTCCAGACCTCTTCTTCACCAATGAGAAGAAGGCCTACTTCCATGATGTGACAAAGCCCAACCGCTTCATCCGCCTGTACAACAATGGAACTGTTTACTATAGTATGCGGTATGTTTAGATCTTTCATATTCACGTGATAACTCAGACCATAAAAGGTCCTTTTTCATGAACTTAGCTCTCGTTATGGATTCCTTTATAAATATTACCTAAATTCATTTTTATTTCATATACTTTTTAGGTTTTCATTTTCACTAAATAGATGGTGTAATAGTGCATAAGGACAAAATTATATTCCCATAGTTTCCCTCCCCTCCAGTACCTCAAGCTAGACCCCTCTAGTACCTCAAGAATCATCCATTTTAAAGTGTCCTTAATCTTTCCAAACACATATATTCATGAAAACCCAGTATATTCTGTCGCAATAGTATTACAAATTATTGCATGATCATGGATACAGTTTATTCACTCTAAAAGCTTGCATTCCTATCCCATCTTCTGAATCTGTACCCTTCTGAATCTTGATAAATGCTAATGGCAAATTTTTGAGAAAGGAGTACTATTGTGTAACTGGTATTTCCTCTGTTTCTCTGTAGGGTGTCTTTGACAGTGTCCTGCCCGATGAAACTTCATAAATTCCCCCTTGACACGCAAGTCTGCGCTCTGCAAATGGAGAGTTGTGAGTAAGAAATAACATGTCTGTCAATACCTGCATTCTATCTCTTTTTTTTAATCCCATTGATTTTACAATTTTCACATGAATTCAATGGCGAGCGTAATATCTACATATCCAACGATTGTTATGCCTTGAATTTAGAATCGGGAATAGTATATATTGAGGTGCCTCATGACTATGAATTTTGCCTTTCATCCAGTCTATCAATTCTGAAAGATTTGTAAACTGAATTCACCATGAGGTGATATCATATTTACATATGGCCGAACGCCTATGAAATACTCCCCGCTATATACTGAAAGTTTTAGGTATATAATGAAAAGAAAACGTAGTGTCTTATACAAAAGACCTCGAACGACCATCCTACGGGCTCAGTAACCATGTCTCTGTTACTAATCGTGAAGTGGTGCGCGATTTAAGAATCGTGGATAAAAATCATCTGGTGTAGAAACTGGGTTAGTGTATAGCAGAACAAAATCAGTTTTAAGACTGTTATCATGAGGATTTCTTCTCGACACAGATGCGTACACTCTGGACAGGTTAGTTCTACAATGGAGGCCTGACGAACCGGTAGAATTTAACGATGAGCTAGAACTACCACAGTTCAAACTGTCAGGGTTTAACCTGAAGGACTGCACCAAGCATTACCATACAGGTAAGTAAGATAAGTAATAGAGAAATAAACCTATCAATAGGTTACATCAAACTTTGCTTGTGACCTATTCCTACATGTAGTTCTATAATAGGAAATTGATATTCCCTTACGATGTAATATTCCCCCAGTAAATATATATACTATATTCCGACGAATTGGACACCCGAAAATGTTCCCGATAAATACACAAAGTCGTCGTTCTCCATGAGTTTCACATACAATGTAGTCCGTCAGTGGTGTCCTTATTGCACCATGTATGCACAATTAATCTCCGAGCATCTCTATACCTACTTGAATTCACCGATCTGGCGTCGATATTGAAAAAAAATAGGTGTTTCCTGACTGCAGATCGGTGCTGAATAATCGGCCACTGGAAAATAGCTGTAAACCCATACATCCTGTCCATGATACTTCATGTCACGCTGACTCTCCTGCAGGGTCGTTCACGTGTCTACAGGTGGACTTCATCCTGGAGAGGGACATCGGCTTCTACATGATACAGACGTACATCCCCAGCGCGCTTGTCGTCATCCTCTCCTGGGTATCTTTCTGGATCAACATTGACGCCATTCCCGCCAGGATCTCACTCGGTCAGTGTTCATTACTATGTTTCCATCTTTGTTTGCCACTATCAAATATTCCCCCAATAAATGGCCACATAAAAAAGCAAAACATGCAGCATTTCTGGGTAAGATGTCACTGTCCAAACACAGGCATGGTCACACTGACCTCTATGCTGCTCTTCATATACAGGCATGCTCACATTAACCTTTTTGTCACTCTCAATACACATATGAGCTAATATTGACTTCTATGTCAGTCTCAATACATATGTGCTTGCATTGACCTCCATGTGACTCTCCATACACAGGTTTACTCATATTTACCTCTATGTCACTCTTCATACACATGTATGCTCACATTGACCTCTATGCTACTCTCCATACACATACATGCTCACATTTACCTCTATGTTACTCTCCATACACAGGTTTACTCATATTTACCTCTATGTCACTCTTCATACACATGTATGCTCACATTGACCTCTATGCTACTCTCCATACACATACATGCTCACATTTACCTCTATGTTACTCTCCATACACATACATGTTCTCATTTACCTCTATGCTACTTTCCATACACATGCATGTTCAAATTTACCTCTATGTTACTCTTCATTCATATACTCTATAGCACTCTCCATTCACAGGTGTGCTATCATTGACCTCTATGCTTCTCTCCATACACAGGCATGCTCACATTGACCTATATGTCACTCTTCATACACAGGCGTGCTCACCATCTTGACAATGACAACACAGAGCTCTGGGTCGCGCCAGTCGCTGCCGCGTGTCTCCTACATCAAGGCCATTGACATCTGGATGACCATGTGCCTGCTGTTCGTGTTCGCCGCGCTGCTCGAGTTCGCCATCGTCAATGTGCTCAACCGCAAGGAGATCCGCCGCATGGTGACCATGAGGCGGACGCGAGCACGGACCCGGGCCGACAAGGTGGCCGCCAGCCGCACCTTCCACGACCCGGTAGGCACCCAGTTGGCTTCCCATGCATACAACGTGTTAAGGGGTTGCCTTAACGAAATAGCGTTTTAAATGATTTAGAATGAAAAAGGTTAATACTGTGTATGAATCTCCTTGAATGGTTCTATAAGGGGATCTACAGTTCCCCACACAGGGCCATAATTTAAAACGTTAATCAGAAACAGGTAAATATTGTGTATCAATCTACAATCTCAGAAACAGGTTGATATTGTGTTTAACTCCAACTTAAGGGGTTCTATGAGGTGATCTCCCAGACAAGGATAATTTAAAACATTTATGAGAAACAGGTGATTATTATATTTAAATTTGACTTCAATGGTTATGCTGGGTGATCTACCATCTCCCACAGAGGGCGATAACTTAAAACTAGTATCAGAAACTGTTTGATATCATGTATAAATCCCACTTAATTGGTTCTCCATTCTCCCGCACAGGGCGCTGAGGACCTGATGGAGGACGGCGCAGCGTCGCGCCAGGAAACCTACATCCGGGACCCGTACGGCAAGCAACGCGCGCGCAACGTGGACAAAGTGGCGCGGAAGTTGTTCCCGATCGTCTTCGTGGGCTTCAACGTTGTGTACTGGATCACGTACGCGTTGTGGACTCCCAACCCCATCCCCACAGTCATCAACAGCTTCCGGTGACACCCGCTTCCCATCATGCTGCAGTCACAGTTTCCGTGGCACTCCATTATCGCTCATTGAAGTTTGTATTGTGATACCTACTGCCCGCTCAATGTCCTGTGATTCGAAGTGCAGATAGATTCGTACAGCTGTGTAGATACAAATATATTGATTGTTTTTTTAATGCGTTTAGGCAGACCTCCATACAGGGCACAGAGGTGTTGTTAGTCCAAGAAGCAGATCAGATGGCTGACGATAGTGTCTGTCAGATGGCGCCACCAGTGGGACACAATTCCTACGTAGATTCACCTGACTCTCACACTTGACTTACTGTTCGCTCCACCCCCTTACCAGTGTAAGATAACTTAAAAATGAAACCCAGGACAAGTATGTCCATACACGAAAGGCTTTTAACATAGATGTGAGAGGGGCTACAGTAATGAATTATCACTGCTTGTCAAGTTTTTTTGGACAAACCGGAAATGGAAATCTGAGGTAAAAACATGAAAACAGGGTTTCGTTTTAAGGAGCGTAAACAAACTCATTATGGAAGTACATCTGGGCAAAAAAATACAACAGTGCTGCACTGCATCTAACGCCACACCAAAGGGTGCGGTATCTGAATCTCATCGAATTTTATGCAATTGCTGTGCTCATGACTTAGGTATGGAAGTCTGTATTGCAATGCATAAAATGTTTAGCGATGGCTCCACAGTTGGTTTGCCAATTTTCAATCAAATATACTTTCAAAGTTTGTTTACGCTCTTGTTTCAAATACGTAACCACTTTTCATATGACCATATATGGCAACTCTATTTCCGCGTATGTGAATGTAAAGTAACTGACTTTTTCACATCCAGTGGTATATCTCCAGTATGGCAGCACCCAGGGAATAATACCTCTCTGCCCTTTAAATTACACATAGTAATACACGAGTGACTGCGAGTGTATATTGTGAAGAATCAACTTCGAAGAGGATATCCATTTGCATCAAAACCTGTATTGTGTTAATGTTTATTATCCACCTTCAGATATACCTTGAAGAATGAACCGTGAATTGCCATTCCCGATGACTAGAAATGTGACAAAGATGTCATCTATTGTTTATATCTGTTATACCGTAAATCCGGCTGGGTAACGTTTAAGGGACTATTTACTTTACCCTCCGCACGGCGATAAAGATTGTTTGTATCCTCCACTAGAAGCTTACTGACTCGCACTAGTGTTTTCCGTGAACGGTTCGTGTCAGGTGGATAATGACAGATCACGCATATATATATACATTATACATCACTTTGTATCTCGGGATTCTATAGGAATATCAGTGCTTTTAGTGGACCTACACTTAATGTTATTCATCCTTTTCTTGATTAGAAAGCAATCAAACTAGCTTTTAGACTATAGCAGGATATGCTCTTGTTAGACTATGACTTGCGAGATTTGCGATCACGTGATTGGGTAACATTTCGCCATTTTTAAGTGTTTTATACTACGAAAATATGCTGGCTTCTTAAGTCAAAATACTTGATAAGATTATCGGCATTAGTATATATCTTATCGACAACATTACCGTGTATTAATGATATACAAAGAAAGTAAACCAGTTTCCATATACTATGATCAGGTATTGAGATCAATACCAAGTTTACACGGATATGGGATTTTGTTAAATCGTCTGAATACATCTAACTAGATGAAGTAAGTAGTTGCACTGTTACACTGGCTATAGCTTTACAAAATGCAAATAAATACATTAATTTCAATCATTTGAAATACAAAACCACATAACTAACGTTCGTATTACCGTCTTTATTTGGTATTTGGATATTTTCTAACTCAGATTAAAGTGCATAGGAATAGATGATTAACAATATATTTTCTCAACGTTTATCCATTTCGAGATTTTACTGTATATGTTCGTATATATATTTGGTTTCAAAGAAATGCACAAATCTATAGTTAAAAGATTGAATACATCTTATAAATGATTAAAATCCTTGAGAGGGATACTTATACAGATGGAAACGTCAAACATGAATTTTTCCATTCGGAAATTTGAATAGGCATTCTACCGAAGAAGAATTCTTAACATACTCACCTCCAGTACCGATTTACTTGATGAATTAGTATATAAATATTTCATATATCAAGATATTATTTTGAATCACATCCATTGCTTCTGAGCTGTTTGGTAGCTAAAGGGTGATTCCATCAGAATGACTCTGTCTCTGATGCTGCCGGGCAGCTGCCAAATAGGCTTATATTGTGCAAACCCATAGGCTCGTTCAACAACTGGCATCACACGGCAGCCCTGCAGGCACTCCCAATGGATACCCAGCACACGTTTTTAGGTTTTACCATGTTGTTGAGATGGGGCTGCTGCAGTAGAGCATGTGGCCTCCTTCACCAGACTAACTTCTTGGCCCGCCTGATATAAGGTGGCCATGCAGTTGTCATGCAGCGGCTCTGAGGTAATTTTTTATGAATGTGCAGTCAGCCCAGTGGAAGAGGCCCTACTTTAGCAATGGTTTGTTGTTCCCCTTTTCCATATACTCGTACAATTGTATCTACATGTCCTTTACAGTCTGTAAATACAAGAAAGCTCAAGACAGGATGCATGATCCGAACCTTCTACAGCCATTCCACCTTGAATTCATTCAAATGCAACTTGATTCTCCCTGTACTCCACCCCATAACACACCCAGTTGTTCTCTCTGTAAGTACACATACAGTCAGGATACACTTTTACCTTACGTAGTTTTGGACATAAAACTATCATATTCAACATGATTACAAGTCTCTTTTAAGTAATAAAGTGCTGTGCAGAAAAGGCAACATTATCATATACCCATGGACGTACTTTCAGTAATTACGTATTGATGCTCTCAATTACTGTTTACGAGTTTCTCTGGCGTACCCTGTTGTACAGAACACGTTGAGATTTCAGTTGAATGCAGACTTTGCTTCATCATGATTTCTACACTAATTCATGGTAAATTATTATTAATTTCGGTTGTTTGATAGATATAAAACAAAATACCATCCTGTACTTGATACCAAATTCGATGAGGTTTTCGTTTATAAACGTAACTTGGGCAAAGGCCTCGTCCCGTAAATAAACGTCAAGCCTTAACTTGTTTTGTATTGTGAACAGCATAGCCATGTTGTTTTATATGAGTATTAATTTACTTATTCATCTGATGTGACAGTGAGTTTTACTTTTCGTTTTGTGTAGGTGGACCTGCCTGGTGACAGACTAGTCACAAGTCATCGCCAATATACTCAATTGTACGTTGCTCTGAATTATGTAACTCTGTATACCTCTATTTTCAATCTATATCTAGCTAGATTTAGTTGTAAAAATCATTTCTGAAATAATATTCATATTATAATGGTGCAGTCTCCACTTCGCCAATGTCCTACTTTTGGTAAGTGATGTCAATGGCCACGAAAGTATCGGCAATATTGGGCGCAGTAGATTGAACACTGGAAATGCGAGAGGTGCAACAAATAATGATAACATAGTCTGTATTCTTCGCGTCCTATCTTCAAGTGCCTGTGGCACAATATGAATATCACTTACCAGAAAAAATTGAATTAGTGTGATTTAGTTCCAAGGAAACTGAGTCATTTTTTCTTGCGGTTATGCTCTTGAAATGATCTCAAAAACGACAGACATGTCAGTGTATCCATGTTATTTGTAATTCGCTGTCATCTAACAATTCATCTGATATATACATATATATGTTTGGATGTAGTAGATTAGGAGCTAAAATGACCATAGCGTTACTTGAACGACAAATTATATTCTAATGAAAAATAGATAATTCGGAAAATGAAACAACAGAAAATGATGAATTTCACCCATCATGATATAATTGTAAATACTGTAATATCCTTAAAATCCAGGCCTGCCCTTGTGTTTATCCAGGCAAAATCCATATGACATTCACAGGACGAACTTTGGAGTTTCCTCGTATTTTATTTCTCCGTGAACGCGGCATCAGCGGAAATAGCAACTGACGTATTGGTCATCGTATTTTCGTCAATTACCCGTATTTATGCCACTGTCCACTAGTTCTAACCTCTGCACATAGAGGACACCACTGTTTTCTTGTCATTGTATGTACTAAACCCAAGTATGATCGCAACCATTTGTAGCAGTTTTGGGAATGAAGTCTTATAAAATCTTGCCCAATCTCAATTGGTTTATCGTTTAAGAGGGAGAGGGGAGATTTTTTATCAGTTTGTACAGTGCAGGAAATACAGAGATTGTGCAGCGTCATTGATGCAGATGCCAGCGGACACAATGGACGTCATCATAACAAACATAACAATACCCGGCCTTTACTGGTTTTAACACGAGAATGGAAACCTGAAAATTCTCGAAAGTTGGTCCTGTGATTTCACTTCTATTGATATGAAATACCGATGTTAGATGAGAATTTCACAGACTTGTCTCATCAACCCCTGTTGTTCAGAATTTCTTTTCAATATCGCGGTGATGTGTATGGTGTTAAGGGAATCCTCATGAACATGGCCGTAGTTGTATCTACCATCTCATTTAAAACAGGAGGATTTATAGGGCACAGAGTGACTGCTAGTTCCGCCATCATCTGCCAGGAAATTGTATGATAGCGCCACTGTAGCCGGTGGACAACTGCAGTTATCAGTTGTTATAGTCTATTGATAATGGTGAGACGAGGCTAAACCCCTTCTATGGCAAGCTGAAATAAGTCACTGACGGCTGCACCCACCACCTGGTGTTGTGTTTGGTGTTAGGGGCAAGATGGCTGCCTCCATGAAATAATAGCCAACTGCCCTTTACAGATGATGCTGGTTCTACAAGAACTTGGAAAGAGAACAGGCTTAACGCCACCTCTACTCGTCTATGTATCGTAATGCGGCGTTTCTACCTTACAAATCGTGGCTTAAAATAAAGCAGCACCCGCCGACTATTTGTCACTTTTGGTCAGATAATTGCCAGGTGGAATAGGAGATGAAAATTGCAGTCAACAGATTTTTCTCTGGAACATGGTACAAAAAGGCTCAACCTGACGTCATTTTGGCCTTCCGACGAAACGTCTCCAGGTACAATTAATGGGTGATGGAATGAAACTGTACTGGGGGTGGGGGGGGGGGGGGGGAGGGGTGTAATAATCAGTCGTTAGGTGGAAAAGGTGTATGTGTTTTGGGGGTCAACAATTATAGACAGAGATAAACTTTCAAGTGCACCAACCATTGACTTCTGTACAGTGCCCAATTAATCGGTGCCCAATCGGCAGGTGGAAAGCACGCAATACACTTACCAAGTATATTATTTATGAATGTGAATGAGAGAGTGGCTTAGTGTCATAAAGCATCATCTGCCATTGTATAAGCTATGCTCATCTCATAAGCATTTGACATGTGTATGAAAGATGAAAGAAAGATACGCTGATTTAATTTTTTTTGCGTTTTTGACAGTAAAAGTATCATTTTCCCATGTTCTGAAACTATGTTGTAACTTTGCAATAAAGTGGTTTTGTAATCAAACAGAATTCGTTTTGCCTATTCTAAACTAATTATTGACAAATATAGGATCTTCTTCCTGTGTTTGTTTGGAAGCAGTTTGTATTACCACCTACCGATTTCGACCACCGATTGTGGTTAATTGTAAATTGACATTAATTTTGAAGACTGAAGTGCCCCCCTTCCCTGATCCGGATGTCTACGATCACGTCACAAGTCACGTGTCAACCTCACGCGACCCAGTTTATTGCTGTCCACCACACTGACTGTAGGTTCGTTATTTTTACGTGTGCTAGCCACCTCACAAAACCACAGACACAGACATATGCATAAACATAGTTGCAGCACCAATGGTACTATTGATATAAAAGATATAAAAGATGTAAATTAACAACTACACTGAAGAAAAGACATGCAAGCACACACTGCATGAAGACCACCATTTTATTCATATATAAACCATCGCGGAAGTGCATGTATCGGCTGAATATTGACTTGTTTTCATTTATATATGCCTGTATTTCACGCCAGCGTATGAGGCGTATACAAGACTGTTTCATTCTAAATACAGACGTATCTTGGTTGTATTTCACACCAGGTGCATACGAGAGGAAATATCCTCTGTGCGATATATATTTATACACTAGGTGTACGTGTACCGATAGAAAATAACAAAGGTTTCAAAATGGTAAAAAGGTCAAGAGAATGCTGGGTTCATTATATATGATTAATGAATTGATACTGATTAGGGTTTTAGAAAGATTTTATAATCAAAATTGATAATGTATTACATTGGACTTTTTATATACCACATACTTTGATAACTAATGAAAACACTCTCCCAGCAGATATCCTGCGCTCTATTTCCTGTGGTCGCTTTGTATCTCTGCCCCAACCTGCCTGTTTGGGCTCAAATCTGGCCCATACGCCAGTTATTAAATTATCCTAAATTCTGAGAGATTTGCAGGGTATTTTGTGTTCTACATATAAATAGAGGTGCACATATTTATATGATAAACAAAATACTCTCATTTCTATTATTATTTATGTCAAACCAGACACAGCCTCTGGGATTACTTTCTAAAGTGGAAAGCACCTCATGTGTTGCAGGGCTTTGTTTTGTCAACAATGCCATGTGCTCCTCTGAAAGAGCAGTCTAATCAACTGTGAATTCCCATTATAAAATGGTTTAAGTCTGAAAAAGAAACAGCTAGATTTTCTGTCAAGCTCCCTTAACAGTTCCTATATTTCCAAACTCATGATATGTGGGTTGTTTGACTTGTATAACTGTCGACAGCTGCCTTGTTTTGAATCTGAAATGCTCGCTGGTTCCCCTTGTACTTAGTTGATACCCTGAGAACCAGCATATGGTGTCGCTGGGTTGGGGCAGAGATTAAGCCAGCACTAGCGCCGCGAAAGATCTGGGGGGAGAGTGTAATGAAAAATGAAATAAAAACAACAGTGTTGTCCCCTAGGTGCAAAGATCATAATTATTGGATAGTGGCATAAATACAACAGAATCAGGCGTATATATGACATATATATGACTGCAAGATGTACACTTATATATGTCTATAGATGAAGGGTATACACGATGGAAAATAGGACGAACTTATATACACAAAATCATAGCTATATATGCCAGACGTATATATATGTGTAAATTAGGGTTTTTCACACTGTGATAGTGATGACTGTTCATTGCCTTTTGTCCAGTAACTGTGGCCTGATGCCATAAGTAAAGGGCTGAAGTTATGGTCTCTTTATTGATGATAATGATGACACATGTCTTATTACGTCTGTTAGTATGTATGAGTTAGGTCTATTCCTTGTTGTTTTGGGTCTGAAATACTCAATCAGTGAATATTTGCGACCAAAACAACTTGGAACACTTCATTCAGGCACACTTACCATGCCTCCCTAAATTATATAACTCAAATCCCTGAAAAATCACCATTTTAATGTGGTACAGTAGAACCCCACATTAGCAGACACCCTCCATTTCGGTCTGAAGTGTGCGCTCATGCAGGGTGTCGGCTTACAATTGGTTAAGATAAACATTTAATAGAGGGATCTGTTCCGAGCAAAGGTGTCCGTTAACGCGGGGTGTCTGCTTACACTGGCCATCCATTAGGCGAGGTTCTACTTTACAGAGTTGCAGTCAGAGTGGGCAAAGATATCATTTTTCTGCACTACTGGCAGTGGACAGTATTTGATAGACAGTCACAAACAGGTATATGATGATAAGGAATATAGACAATAACATATTATTAACTATACATTTATTCAAATTTGGAAAGGAATAACACAAACATCATCTATTGCCTATATCTATACATTACCTGCAAAATTTAAATGATTAGAATTTTAGCACATTGGGTAGGCTGAGTTACTAAGATGCCTCCAAACCTCTACAGATCTCCAGTGAGTAATGATTAATTTGCGAGGTCAAATCCCTGGTTATATTGAATTAATCCAATCTATAAGCTAACCCACTAGCAGATTACTATCATGAAACATCACGAAATTTCATATGATTGTTTATATGGCATGATTTGTCTTCATGGGATGATATCACGAAGCGGAGCTGAGTGATATCTGTAGCAGAAGACAACGAATGTCACGTAAACAATTATATGAAATTGAGTGATGTTTAGATTTTATCCTATCCTGACATGTGTTTTTTACTTCATATGTCACCAGTTGCATATAAATATTTTATGGCATTACCGTGGCATACAGGCCCACCATGTTAAGTCTATGGAGATTTATATGCGGGGTGGGATAAATAGATATATACAATTTTGAGCACATTTGCATACAACACTAACGCCTCTGTTAAAAGATCGGAACATTAAGACTAGTCTGATGACATCTATATCTCTATTAAACATTCTATTTGGAGACACATTACTTCAGAAAATATAAATATTATTCCATATTTATACATTGTATTTACATCCCAGGCCCAGTTTACACCTGCCCATGGAAAATGCACCAAGGAATTATCAGGAAAATATCTGTATCAATAATCAATGACACTGCAAATTGTTGAGGCATTTACAACTGAAGACATTATGCATTTTATTTGCACCGATATTGAGGGAATTTAGATTTTTGCTGTTTATTCATCAGTATATTGAAAACGGTAATGAATGGTTGATGGAACCAAATTATATAATCAGTTGTCATAATTGGTATAAACACAATGCCTTGACATAACCATGGATACTGCACACACAAATCACCTACTTCCCCTCAGTTGACAGTGAGGCATTTCCCATTTCAACTGCCTGGAGGCACTCAGCATTCTCTATGGGCATTTTGCATTTTGTATTCATTTTGCATTCCTGCTGTCTACCACAGAGGAGGTGTGAAGTGCAGCGCCCCCTATCATTTTGGCATGGACTCAAATGACAGCTGATACAGATTCCTATGCAAAAATATAGAAAAAATAGGCTAACTCGTAACAGCTACTACATACAAATTATTAGAGCTCTATCAAAAATCTTTTCAGATATTGATAGAGTGGCATCTAATGTATTCCAAACCACAATAGAGCTCAATAGAGCTCCACGTTTTATGCCTGTTCTGTGCTGTGGAATACAGCCTTATTTCTCATAGGTTAGGGCTTGATATAGCCACACACAGTCCATTGTCCAGAGCTCCTTCCCCTCTGCTGTCATGTTTGAAAGTGGCGCTCGAAACCTGCGGCGGCGGCGGCATATATGAGTCGGCTCGGTATAGGGGGCGCTGCACTTCACACCTCCTCTGTGTCTATCAGTTTGTGATAACAGTATACTCTAATGAGACTTACAAAACTTGACATACTTCACATAGATGATCTGATACTCAAGACCAGTTGCAATGTACATTGTGCTACCATTTACCGGTTGTTAAAGTAGGAACACTACTTATATCATAGTTCCTTTGAAACTTCATGCCTGAGACACAAGTGACTCAAGGCAGCGACTTCTGGAATCTCCAGTACAAAATATCATGCGAGATAATATTTCAGAGTAATATCTCCCACCAACAATTTAGTGTCTGAGAGGTAATAATTATGGGAAATAATTATGGGAAATAATAGCTCAAAAGCTCACCATTTTGTGTTGCTTTTCTCGACTGGTGTGTCCCTGGCTTTACAATGTTGCTTGGGTTGTAAAGTTGGTTGATTAATGATGGTTCAATCCCTAGTGACAGTCAGGGTCTTACAACAGTGATATGTGCAATTTTTGACAACCAGTACAGACCATTATAACTGCTATGAAATACTATCTGCTGCTAGCCCTTTCAGGGCGGATAATGCCTTGAGGCATTCCCCAGCATAGACCGTATAATGTCTTGAGGCATTCCCCAGTGGAGACCGGATAATGCCTTGAGGCATTATTTATGGAATTTTGTAATATTTACTATTTCATTGTTTTATGAAGAAATACTTGATCAATAAATCTGAAACCTTCAGAGAATATACCCATGATAAAGTGATTAATATTATTTGGTAAAACAAATGATATAAATAAAAATGATGTGTCATATCATATGATCGAATAATAGAATATGGGTTTAGATGAAAATTGGCACGTCCTCTGGAGTTATATCAGTCCAAAATACCTACCTTGACCAACAGGGCTCTGCCACAGACCTCCATCTTTAATGGGTAAAGGGTGTAACATTGATAATGTTCAGGTTCACTGAGTCGTAGTGGATCAGCTATGAGTCAATGACTTGGTAAATAAATAAAATGGCATTTCTCACTATTATTTAGGTATATGACAGTAAGAAAATTGATTGACTGAGCTGTAGGGATGCCATTCTCTGCCTTTTGTAACATAAATATGTCCCGATGGCAGAGGTGGGGGGACATGTTATACAAAAGACCTCGAATGATTTTTCTTGATAGTTCACAAAGAAGATGCTTATGTTTTGCAAATTCAAATACTAAGGTTGACGGATGGAAAGATATGGGAGAACATGTATTCAAGAGGGTGGTCTGAAAAGTATTTCTCAAGACAGCATTATTTATAAATATTGTTATGACACCATTACTCACATACTTATTGAGGTATAGCTGAATGACTTTGAAGAACCAGTTCTGAACTATTTCATCACCAAAATAAGTATGTGTGTATTGGCATTACCACTATGTTATTGTATAATTATATAAGTTATGGCTTGCGGTTATCATAAATAGATGATATAACAGACAACAAACAAGTGAATTGGTTTGGCGGAATATAATAACACACTCAGACTTTATTGAGTAAAATTCAAAATTTTTACACACACTGAAAAATATGTTTGTCCAAGTCAGTGACAAGAGACCAACTGGCTTAACTGTTTGGAATTCATGACATCACTGGTTACAAGCAGCGGTTACCTGGTTACCAGTTGTTGATGGAGATGAACATAACTACTGTTGTTACATGCATAGATAGAGTCAACACATAACCTGGCTGGAATTATATGATTATACCAGTATAATGTTACATACCTTAGATTGCTTATAAGTTGCCAAACCTGACTGTAACATGTTACTGATGTCACTTTCCACCAGCACAGTGTGCTCATAACAAGATTAACCCGGAAGTGAAATGCGCCTGTGCAGGTCATCTTCAAGACAGATATTTGCTTATCATAGTATTGGTGCCTAGGCTTGGATAAACCAAATATAACATCAGCTCAAAGAGTGCAACTCCACTTTGCTCAGTCTCATATTGTTTCCTCTGTTAAACACCTGCTTACTGAATAGCGGAAAAAAGACATCAGCTCTGCAGGCGGAGAGTTGATTAACATAATATCTTCATGCCTGCGTAGTAGGCACATCCTGCGTGTTGGACTTCCAGTTATGGTTGTAGCACTTCAAGCGTTTGGAGAGGCTTTACAAAGTCTTACTAACAAATAAAAATGATCACTAGGCATTTTGCTAATTGACTCTATCTATTCTTCACAGACGAGTTCTTTGGCCTCTAAGCCAATCAGAGTACCTTATTTGTTCAATGCACGCCACAGCAGTGGGGGGGGGGGGGGGGGGATCATGCAATATGTACAAAGCTACAGGGTGTACTTCGTAGCATGTACAGAATCAGTACACCCCCAGCAGCAGTGTGTATCTACACTGAGTTTGCTTAGGTATATAATAATATACAGAAACTCTCTTCGTATGTCAAAATTACACAATAAAATTGTTGATGATTAAAAGATATATATCTAATTAACAATTTTACCAAGTATCTGTCTATGAACACAATCTGTTTTCACATTGTTATGTACCTCAAGGTGGTGAAATATAATAGTTTTCAGATATCAGCCCCAGACTTCAGTTTCAAGCTAACATAATTCTCTAACCTAAGATTACCTTAGTAAATACATGTATCCAATGCATATTTTCTGATAACACATTTTCATGATATCATTAGATTATATTTGTCATAAATTTCTTCTAAATGTTTAGCATTTTGCTCTTACCAGGCCCTGTTAACTCTTTCCCAGCAAGAATACGTCCACCTGCTGATGAATGCCACATCTGCTATGTGCAACCTGTGCAAAAGTCGATTGGTGGTCCTCCCTGAGAATTTTGTCTGTGTTAAAAATCATTAGCAAACACTCGATCTATGGTGTTGAAAAAAGACACTATTTTTAGACTGAAATGGAGATGATCACCGACCAATTTTTGTTTCCACCTGACGATTATTGCACAAAGGGCACCAAGTAGTCAGTCGGAGGTGCTAAATGCTATAATTAGCTGTCATAGTGGGCAGCTGGAAACACAACATTAGGGTGGCATGTCAGCAGGGGAAGGCAAGGCCTCAAAAATATTTTAATAAATACTGGAAAAACTACAGGTCACGTGACAATTATTGAGAGAAACTGCTTTGGCAACTTTATATTCACAGCAACCTGTCTGCTGGGAAAGGGTTATCTATGTTGGAAATTGATAGTCATGTGAGGATTGTTTTATCACCACTCTTGTGATATAGAACCGATCATGCTTGGCTTCATACACAAAATTTCTTGCATGTTGTCGATGCACAATAGTGGGAAAGACTGCTGCCAGTCTATCATCACATGGCCATACCACAGACAGAGTTTGTATAACTGTGATGACCTCAAGATTATCCAATACATAACCAACAGTGTTTGCAAAGTTGCCAATCAGAAAATTAAGCATGAGGACACCCAGAACAAAAATGAAGATCATGTGTAAAGTATAGACTCCTCCAGAGTGTTCAAGGTTCATCTGGCTGAAGCTTACCATGTTGAAGACAACTGTAATCATTGAATACAATCTATCATACTCTGACATGATATTCTTTAGGCATTCACCTTTGATGTTTTGAACAATTAATCGTGTTAATCCTAAATAGAAAGGGACAAAAACAATAATGAATAAGAAAGTGAATTTCAGAAGATCAGAAACCATTCTCTGGATGGTGATCACAAAGGTTCCTAAAGAGGGTAATATTTGTATGAAGTAAAAAAATGTCCAGACTTGAATTACAATACATGTAACATACAAGATATCAACAGTATTAGTGTAAATAAAATACATAGGACTAAATACATTCAATCTGAAGTGTGCTATACGCAGCATAAATGCTGACCATAAGGAAGCGGCCATAATGAACTGAGCCATACGATAAAAGAGAATGTTCACTAGAAGATGTTTCCTGCCAGTAGGACACACTAGCCGCCATCTTTGTTTAAATCTTAATAAGTGAATAAATTCTGCAAAATCAAATATTACGCTGCACAGACTGAAGAAGAGAATTACCATTGCAGGGGATGTGAAGTAAAAAAAATTATATGCTGGTATGTTTTCCATAAAGCAGGCATAGTCAGTCAAAAAGCTTGAATTTTGTGAGTTATTCCCCCTTCTTATTGCATTTAATGTATTTATCTTGTTCGTTTCAACCCAACCTCCTGTGATCTCGTACATCATCAATGAGGAGAAAAAGAAGACCCTGAGGAAGAACCAGACATAAAGGTTTAATCTATTTGACTGCATTTTCATACCGACCCAAGTCTTCAGAAGGCTAGAGGAAAAGAAATCCCTACAGCTATGATTCGAGATGGCACGTTTGTCTAAGAAAAGAGCGAGGACTAGTGGAGACAGTCGACGTCTATTACCTGGCTTGGTGCTCTCATACTCAGTCACCTCAAACCACTGGATATTGAAGTAACTCTGTGACTCCTGCCTCATCAAATACACCCCCTCAGTTTCAAATAAAGCCTGGAAGAAACCAAAACACCCCAAATGGCTGGCCAGTTCGAGAGGCCTAACTCCATTGATGTTCTCCTGATGAAGCAACTGAAGAAGTGTCTCTGTATCAAGGAATGATTTCAGACTAGTGTAGGTTTTCATAAGCAATTCTTCATTAGCTGGTTTCAGGAATGCCATGTTTGCCATGGCATGCAGTATGTTCACTCTGTTGGCATCCTGCTGTAGGATATTCACACCATATTGAATGAACTTCTGCAGTGTGTTCACTGATCCATGAACACCAGCCAAGCAGAAGGGCAACCTCAGTGTACAGCTATCATACCTGACAGAATCCTTGGCTTTCAATCCCAGTTCCTCAAGACTGGTACAGGTTTCAAATTGTGCATTTAGAAGTAAATCCCTCCTGTTTGTTTCACTCCGAGACAGTTCCTCCTCTATCACTTCATAGTTGTCTGTTTTGATTGCAGCCAACCAGTAACCATAGTCGAGGAGGGACATCTGGTCTTCTATCATGACTGAAGTTGTCACAGCACCAATTTTGTTTCTCGTCATGATGAAGACTGTGTAGTTACCAGGCAAGGTGACTGTCAAGCAATGCTGGGATACTCTTTCATTATACATATATATGCACACACAAGTAATTGTATCATTACATAACCTAGTAAATGACATCATGCAACTAGACTTGTCACTGGCCTCCTGCCTTCTGCTACGAAGATATGCAACTGGTCTCTGCAGGCTTCTTTTGTATACCAATGTATGGGTCATAGATTTGAGGATATTCCAAGTTTTCAACTGTTTGTATCTACATTGATAGATTATTATGTACTTTAGAATAACCTATTATTGAACCCTGATGTAACTATTTTATCAAATTCATAGGGCTATGATTCATATTTATAATTTCTCTCAGTTCCCTAATCTTGAGATCTCCATCACCGTTTGCATTAAAATACAAAAGGAAGTTTGAAGTAAAAGATGTATCTTTTTGAAATTTCTTTGCTCACACAATAAACCATAAATCACAAATCAATCTCCAAGAGAATGTGACGGGGCTCGAGTGAAAGAAATAAGATATCTTTTGAAGTTATTATCACCTATTAGAACAAAATATGATATCAGGATATTCAAATATAGTCCAATATTCAATTAAACGACAATAAGCATGTTTAGAAGAGTGACTTTGGCTTTTTATTTAATAATGACAAACATAACAACATTTTTCAACAATACATTAATAATCTTATAACCTCCTGAAATTAGAGGGATATACCTGAATGTGTTTTTTTCAGGTATCAATATTGTCATTAGTGTAAGTGTGATTTTCTATATGTGCAAAATTTCTTTTTAATTCAGAATTAAAAAAAAATTGTTCTATTCACCTTATTTACCCTGCAAGGACATCGACAAAAGCTGGTTTGACTTACCCCAACAGCTGAATTTTTACAGTAGCCATAAAACCTATGTTTATCAGAGTACATCTCTTTTAGAGCATGGAACTTTGACAAGTAGAACTTTATGGCAAGTCTTTGCTCACTAGTATCTTTTAGATAAGTCTTTGCTGGTGTTCTGTCCTGAAAACAAGGTAGATAATTAGTCCACTTAAGACATTTGTGACGGATTGCCAAAAGTCTGATGTTTCACCAATTTTTGTCTTAATACAAATGTGTGAAAAAAACCACCAACACTGGACACCACATTTCTAACATCTACTTATGAAACGTTCCCCCTCATGGAACTAAAAGCTTTGCCCTGGCATTGACTGGTTAATTGATTATTGATAATTGGGCTAGACAGAAATGCATTAGGCAATCTTTATTACATGATTTTTGTATACTTAACATGTGGGAGCTTGGTGTTCTCTAAAAGCTTAGTGTTTGCCATACATATCAGTTTGAGGGGAAGCCAATGAATCAATACCTCCATGGTATGTGTAAATAAGAGAGGGAGTGGGGGGCAGTCTCATATTTAAGACTCAACTAAAGCAGTAAATGGTTCTCCATGGAAAATAACTTCCAGGAAAAAATATCAGTTAACAATACAGGATGGAATATAGCAAATAGTAATAGAGGGAAACTATGTTCCGGTGAAAATCAAAGTTACAAGGTGAGGACCAGAAGAATTACTGCTTAAGGCGTCAGCAGCGGGCAGTAATTATTCCTGTCCTTATAGAATACCTTTGACTTTCTATTACTGGTACTTGGTTCTCCTATTCCCATATACCTTCAAATATTGATATGCTTACCATTGATCAATCGTAAAGCCAAGTCAAACCTTATTGAGGAACTCCACTACATATATTTTTGTCTGGCCCGTTTTCTGCCCAATTGATAGCAACGATGCAGGTTGCTATCCAGGTTGCTATGCTACAATGTCACGGTGACGTCATAGCCTCATCAATGTTTACATTTTGCAGGCTCCGAAATCACAGTGAGGTATATAGGAATTAGGAGAAACCAAACAAGAGTAAGTTGAGTTGTTGTTTATCGCACGATGGCACCTACAATTTATCACAGGGCATTCGTACCCCGAGACCAGATTACATCTTCCACAACACAACCAGGAATCGAACAAATAAAAGGAAAGGCAGGGGCCCCCTTAAGAGAACGACTAGATATCATCTGCTCTTTGACAGCTGCCACCCGACTAGCTCAATTCTACCAAATATTGCCGAGCACTACATTAAACTTATCAAGCAATCTCTGAACTGCTGAGTGTCTCATGAAATCGATATGAGCCTTAACTCGAGGTTCCATGTTTTCATGGGGTAAGCAGTGGAGTGACGCCGGATTCCTAGACATACTCTGCCCTGTTTCGACCTACAACCAGTATATGCTCTACGCTCTTCGGTCCATGGGACATATCAATATTAAGTCTTGTTTGGTGATTGGACAGAGCCTTAAGTTGAGGTTAAGTCTATTACCGCCAGACTATCTGAACTGCTGCTTGTACATAAGTACATAAATACATAAACACTGCTGTGCTATGTTGGCTGCGCGGAGCCTTAACTCGAGGTTCTGTAGTAGTTCATAGCTCAGCCGGAGGCAGTGCCTAGTTACTACTATTACTACTATTTTTATTATTATTATCATCATCGCCTAAAATGGACTGACGAGTCTTAATTTGAGATCCTCCAGACAACCCTGACGTGACTATGGCTGTCCTTACCCACTGCCTTCCACTCCACTCTGCTGGGCGACCTGTGGCTGCTGCCCGGAATCCAACGAATCCAACACTGTCTTTTCTTACAGGATGACTGACTGTGTTTATGTTGGATGCTCTACCGCTGCGGGGGATCCAACGCCTCCAGTAAACTAGACAATAATACTACGAGCAGACTTACACGCAACGATAAGTATACTACCTGCTGATATGTGAGTACCAAATTATTAAATTTATTTCTTTTCTCACTGGACTGAATCTACCCAACTTACAGACAGGTACAGACAGGTACCCAATCATTGGCACCTACCTAGCTCGCTATATTGCCTTGTCTATAGTACCAAAATAGTCCTTGGTCTGAACAAACTTTGTTTTACTTTTCCTGACCTACTTGAATTAGACCTGAGCTGATAAAATGTGTAATAGAACTCTATGGACTAGGACTAATACTATTTTTTGGTGAAATGTCAGTAATGTGCGCCTGCTGCGTATCCTGAACACGAAGCTGCCTTGCCGAACAAACCAAACAAACTATCATTATTATCACAAGCCGTTACTTCTCACTCGGTTGCTGAAATTTCTCTGACCTGATTTTGTCAGATCGGCGATTTTTTACGTAACCTTCGCCCCAACCCTGCACTGTTTTTGCAGTCTCGGGACTATCTGTATATCTGTCTAATTCCGTACATACTTCATCCTTGTTCATCATTACATTTACATTTATAGTTGTGACCCTCAAACACATTTTTCTATGTCAACTCCAGTCTCTGAACTTAATGAATCTAATGGCTTATGTTTCACGCATCTTAATTGTCAGAGTCTCTGTAACAAATCAGATGATGTGTTTACTAATCTGGCTAGGGCCGACGTTGCAACTTTTAGGGAAACCTGGTACACACCTAACTACCTTGATTCGATGGTGGCATGGGGAAGTCGACGCTTTATCGTATTGATCGCCTAAATAAAATCGGGGGAGGGCTTGCTTGCTATCTTAATTCCGAGATAGCGAAACACAGCTCTCTCATTGATAGCTATACTGAAGTAACACACGACATAGAATGCCTGACCATTGAAATAACGAAACCCAAGACCAAAAAACTTTTAATATCCACTGTATACTTTACCCACATAGGTAAAACCCAGCTAGCTCTTGACTATTTATCCAAACTGCTTAGGGACAAAAAGTTTAAAGAACATGAATATTGGATATTGGGCGACTTTAACATTAACTTTTTAAAAGAGCGAGATACTGATGTGGAAAAGTTAAATGACTTCTGCATTGAGCATTCATTAAGGAAATTGATTAGCCAATGTACTAGACCTTTTAGGATGAACAGTTCTTGTATAGATAACATAGTTACTAGTTGTGACAATGTTACTAAGCATGGGGTGTTAAACTATTTTCGCAGTGATCATCTACCGGTATATGCTTTTAAAATGTTACCCCCATCCTCCAGGACCAAAATAACAGTGACTGGTCATAGTTATGTTAAGCACAGTACAGATATCTTACGAGAATGGCTGCTCCATACCAACTGGGATGACTTTTGGGTGTTACATGACGTAGAACTGCTCTGGGATTTCCTACATAAAACGTTAGTTGATTACTTGAATTTCTATTGTCCGATGAAAACTTGGGATACTAATGACAGAAATAACAATTGGATGAATGCTGAGATCAGATCCCTCATGCATGATCGTGATAAATTATCCAGTAACTATTATGACAGAAGAGACCCCTTAATAATGAATCAATTAAAGAAACTGAAAGTGGAAATACAAACATCAATCAAAAGTGCTAAGGCTAATGTAATTAATGAAACTCTAGATAACTCAGCCGCGAAAACCTAAGAAATTTTGGCGAGAGATTAATAAACTAATTAAACCCAAAACTCAAACTCTATCACCCCTTCTCAAAGATGCAGATACAAATACTGATATACCCCCGTCCCAATCAGCAGATTACCTAAATGACTTTTTTGCAAATATAGGTGCTAAACTAGTAGGTGATAGGACTATTAATCTAGATGCGTTAAATTGTGAATATGAGATAGCTCAAGGACCACAAGATCTTGTCATTGATAAGCACATTTTATATACTCTAATCAATGATATTGCGCCTGGTAAGACCTCGGGACTAGACCATATCGGATCTTCTATACTGAAAGAGTTCATGCAATTAACACTAGACCAATTTTGTCATGTATATCAAACCAGTTTTGACACAGGTATTTTCCCCTAGACTTGGAAACATGCCAATATCACCCCAATCCCAAAGAATAATGACCACAGTAAACCTGATAATTGGAGGCCTATATCGCTCCTACCCACACCTGGTAAAATTGGTGAAAAACTGTTTCATAATTACTTAATGAGACACCTTGAGGAAAATATGATACTGGTGGATGAGCAGTATGGTTTTAGTCAAAGAAGGGGCACAGTGGATGCAATCTATCACCTGCTTTCAGATTTATATAGAGCTCATGATAACAAGCAGTATACGGGTGCAATCTATATCGACCTGTGTAAGGCGTTCGACAGTGTGCATCACATTCTGCTTTCGAAAAAACTTTAAAAACTCAGATTACTAGATAATCATTTGGCTTGGATGAACTCTTACCTATCTGATCGGATGCAGAGAATTAAATTCCAGGACCAATCCTCCCGCTGGGTTGATATCTGTTTTGGCGTCCCCCAAGGCTCAGTCCTTGGGCCGCTACTTTTTATCTACTTTATAAATGATGTTAAATCAGTTATCAAGTGTTGTAAATTTATTCTATATGCCGATGACCTTATTATTTACACCTCGGATAGGAAAACAGACCTAATAATTAACCGGCTTCAATCAGATTTTGACTCTTTTTTAAACTGGTGTGACGTAAATTTGTTAACCATCAATATTAAAAAAACTAAAGTGTGTTGGTATGGTCCCCCAAACCAGCGCAAGAAACTTCCTCCCCTAAATATCTATGCTGGATTTAACTTGCTCTGTAGAGTTGAATCATATTGCTATCTTGGAATAGACATTGATTATGCGTTAAATTTTGAAAAGCAAGTACGTAGTCTAACTAGACGTATTCAACATAAGTTATTCGTGTTTAGTAAAATCCGATACCTTTTACCTAAACATGTGGCTATTAAGATTTATGAGCACACAATCTTACCCATTTTGGACAATCCTGCTATATATCAGGATGGTGCAAATAAGATATGGTTAGCGAAACTTCAACGATTGCAGAATCAGGCTTTAAGAATATGCCTTCGTGATTTTGGTGGGGTGCACACTGTCGACGCCTTGCATGCACAAACTGGAACTAAAATGTTGCAACGTCAGCGTGAAGAACTGATACTCACTTATATGCGCAAAAAGTTTATAGATCAATATGGTGAAATTGTTGTTGAGAATCCAAGTGATGCTGATACTGATGAAAATGCTGATGAAAATACGCAAACCATGCAATCGCCCCGTCGAATCTTAAATGAAACGAGGAGGCTTTTAAGGTCAGACAAAATACTTATGTTTAAGATGGACAGGCCTAAATCGGAATTTTTCAGAAAGTCACCAAGTTACCGTGGTAAACGACTCTGGAACGGTTTAGATACCGAAGTTAAATCTGCTCCTTCAAAGGACAAGTTTAAAGCTAGGCTTAAACGACTTGACGTTATATAGGCACTCTGTTATGTCTTACTTCTACATTCTATATGCTATTGTGATCTAAACACATAGCATGAGTTTACAGTGAAACATGCTTTATTGAACTTGACCCTTAAAATATATAGCTGTTACAATGTATATGATATATTTACACATAATCGGCATCTATTTAGTCCGCGTATAACCTTTAATGCTGTTGACAGTTTGGGCTAACAACTAGCCTGTATTCATTACCTGTCTCATTCCATCTCATCATCATACCTGTTGTTCATTTACCAATTTATCTCGGGAGGGGCATTTTTTTATGCCACTAATGCATTAATACTTGACTCACTTAGTCTGTTCATGTACAAACCAAAACCAAACTGTACCCAAAACTGATGATGTATGACAACAGATGAACCCTGTACTTACTTGAATGATGCACAAAGGAAGACCATCCCTGTGATGATTTGTGCCAATAAACAAAAAAAAAAGAAAAAAAAAAAGGTTGCATATTACTGCGCGAGGCAAGCAAAGCCGAGTTCAGTGAGGAGCAGACCTTGCCGGAGTGCGATAAACAAGACTTGACTAGTTATAGTCTTTGTTCATAGTCTGACATCAAGTCTATAAAGACTGACATGATAGGCAGAGGTCTGTCATACAGACCATGAATGAAATCCGCTTCATCACCAGCCAGGTTGTTATCACTACATATCTAAATGTGAATTTCTCACTTTTACTGACCAGGAGTATGGATTTCGTTCATTACTGACTGACGACACAACAGCATATTCATGCGTTCCTCCATACCACCTGATTTGTTCTAAAATGACGTTATTTCATTATTTCTGGGCATGTGATAATAAAGACACATGCTTAGTATGTCTGAGTTACATCTTTTCCATTTGGTTTTGGTTGGAAATACTTAATCAGTGAATATTTCCAACCAAAACAACTCGGGACATTTCATTCAGGCATACTGACCATGTCTCCATAAATTGTATGATTCAAATCAACAAAAATACGCCATTTAATGATTAACTATATACCCATGCCGTATATACTGCACTGCACGAAACCTACCGCTTTACATATGTATGCGAAACGCGTCTAACAGTAGGATTTTGCGTCTAGAAGTTAGACCTGTTATCCGTCTCGTAGACGCCTTATCTAGTGGCGTATATACATGTCCATGGTGCGGTCTCATATACGTCATATATACGCCTGATTCCGTTGTATATACACCACCATCCAATAGTTCCGATCTTTGCAACTTGAGGACACTACTGGTAGCATATTTCATTTCCGATTAACCATCCAAGTCTGTATTATATGAAAAATACAATCTTATATTACCAATTAATTTTATAAAAACCTAATTGAGTATAAATTGATTAATTACACATAGTAAACCCTGCATTATGTTGTTTTTTATTGTTTTTCTAATAGATCTTACTTTCAAACACCTTTTGAATGTGTGGACAGGCAGGCTTACTATATAATGACCCTCTTCAGACTTGAGGTTGAATCCTGAAATCATCTTACACAAGCGCAGATAATCTGCGGTGTATTTCCTCTTGTTTGCGTATCTTCAAAAGAAGCGTCTCCTTTTGCGAGAGTTCCTCCGAAGGTCGGTCCGAAGGTCCCTCCAAAGGTTGACCAGAAGCCACGTCGCCCTCGCTTGCCGGTGGTCCACGTGGAAGCAGGTTTTTGCAATATTTCCCAAAAGGGGCAATATGCCATAATCCACATCCAGAGCAGTTCTTTTCAGTACCCCCCCCTTCAGGGTTTTCCTGGTCTGACATAATCCGCTTTTTCCCGGAGGAAAATTGACAAACAGCGAAAAAACTTGTCAGCTCGCAGGCTAGGTCCTACTTGGGGGCCCGATGGCAGCGGAGTGAGCGAGCCAGGTGAAACGAGGTGCCAGCAGCGCCCTCAACTGGACCTCAAAGGTGGCGCCCCCTCACATCAATACCCTCAACTACGTGGTAGTTCACAACCATATATCGCACAGAGCATGTTTTATCTTAGATACGCCAGGCGTGAAAAACAGCCAAGTCGCGTGCGTCTACATATGGAAACTACCTCGTAGACGCCCGAAACGCAGACGGGGATAAGAGGTGTATACAAATGAAAACAAGTCTATATTCAGCCAATACTTGCGTTATCGCGATGGCATATATATATATATGTAAAATAATGGTTTTCGTGCAGTGCTGTAAATACGCCCCGTTTTGGCATATGACGTAAAAGAATTGTACGGACCACAGGTCCGTACACTGAAATACGGACCACCTTGCTATACACGTCTATTAACATATCGGTTGTTAAAAATTGAATTAATGATTTAAAATTTTTTTGGGGTATATAGTAAATATATAACGTCCAACCATGCTTGTACAAGTCACAGAGCTCGATGATAATTTACGGTTGTACAGAACTCGGCATAAATGCCTCGTTCCGTACAAACCGTAAATTACCATTTTGTTCTATGATTTGTACAGCATGGTCAGGATGTTCTATATAAGTACAAAGTTGCAGTCAGTGCGGGCAAAAGTATCATTTTTACTGCATTCTTGTGGGCAGTATTTGATGGACAGTCACGAACAAGTATATGATGATAAGGAATATGGACAATAACATATTATAGTCATATATCTATTTAAATTTCAAAAGGGGTTACACAAACATCCTCAACTATTGCCTATATCTATACATTGCATGCAGAATTTAAATGATCAGAGTTTTATAACATTGGGTAAACTGAGTTACTAAGATGTCTCCACACCTCTACAGATCTCCCGTGAGTAATGATTAAATCCCTGATGAATACCAACTCAATCCAATCTATGCACTATCCCATGAACTATCAATTCAATGCAAATAGCCGTACATCAAAAACAGATTATATAGATTTTTACAATGACCAACAAGATGCGGGACTGCCGGGAGATAGACGAGGATTATTTGTCTGGCGAGGTAGAAGTCAATGTAAACAAATGTGAACGTTGGTGAAATGAACGTAAGGAAAAATAGGTAAAACCTTAAGAATTTGATGAGAAATTATAGGGTGGGTGGGAGGTAAGTTTGAAAGTGTTCTGTTGACATGCTGAGAAACTGTGACATCAGAGGAACTGGTAGAACCCACTAGATGGCATAGGAGTTCCCCATCCTAGCCATAATACTTAAAAGGTTCGCAAACAAAATGCGGAAAATGCCAGAAAATATATGGAATTTGTCTGCGAGGTAAATGTCATTGTGAAAAAATGTGAACATTGGTGAAACGGAAAACTAGCAAAACTTTAAAAAGTTCTTTGTTGTGTATGCAGCGGCTAGGAACAAATTGGCATCGAGTTGGACGGGGAGACTGGAGTAGGTCAGGTTTATTTGACAGGCAAGGTAAATGTCCATATGAACATTGGTAAATATGGGAAGAGAAGGCCAAACTGGAAACAGTTCTGTGAGACGCGTTTGGGAGGTAAGAGAAGATGGAGTGCCAAGGGTAGAAGGTTGCTGAAGCAGAGAGTTGTGAACCATGGAGATCTGGAGGAGGGGGGACAAGGGTTTGTGAACCTGATGTCGGAGGGGCTAAGGAAGGAGTGTGGGGTCTGGCAACTGCCTGGAGGTGACACCCTATGAGATCCCCACACCCTGGAAAATGGGTAATTCGGCTAGAGGAGTGAAGCTTTTGACGAAGGCATGAAGTAGATTGGAGGCAGGCTGAAGCCGACACAGAGGGACGTTGACTGTAGCTGCTCTTGGAGCGAGAAGAGCGACGATAGCAGCAAACAAAGTGACAACAGTCGCGAGGGTTCTGGTGACCGCCGGGGGGCACCCCTTGTAGTGAGTCTCTAGAGGCGCCGCGGGTGGGCGTGGGGCAAAGTGTGGGAAGGTGTGGAGCGAAGTAGACCCTGGTGAGGCGAGATGAAGTTGCCATGGTGCGACATTGCAGTGCGATGTGGAGAAGGTGACGAGTGTCAAGATGCAGGCGAGCTGTAAAGACAAACCCCAAACATAAGAATTAGACAAATCTACCCATCATGGACTGGACTTTCACTAGTTTTGTGACAAAAGCGTTAGACAGACATGAAAAGTGGCACCAACAGCGCAAGCAAGAACGGACAAAACGAAGTCTAATGTCTAGTTCGTATGAAACCGGACACACCATCTAGACGCCATCTAGACATGTGACGAAACTAGTGAAACAGGTCCCAGATCACGGAGAGAAGGGCCCGAAGCAAGCCGCCTGCCTGGTGGCAGTGTCTCGCTGAGAAAGTGGGAGCCCACCACGGGGGGCTCCATCTGGTGAGGGTAACGGGAACCCGCGAGCACAGCAGGCCATGCCATAATATCACTGCTACCATCATCCACATAATAACATCAAAGGCTTGACAGATATGAGGGTAACACAGGCTTACCCTGAGAGGGTGTCGGAAACCAGTGTTGTGGAGCCCTGAGGAAACGATCCCGTGACAAGCCATCAATGCAAGGCAGGTGCCTGGGGCTCCAGGCACCGCTGAGCCAAGTAGCGGCCCCCTGCGAGATTGACTGCTTGATTGAGAAACCAAGAAAACATAGTTTGGAATGGACAGATAGGTTGAAGGTGTTCCGTCGACACCCTGAGAAACGGTGATGTCAGAGGAACTGGTAGAACCCACTAGGTGGTATAGGAGATCGGGTATACACAAGACATCTGAGAAGTGCCATGAGGTGCTACTGTGGTCGAGAGTCCAGTGTCCTGGCCATTATACTTCACAAATTTGACACAATATATATTGAGGATATTAAGATGTATGCATTGAAAATTACACAGGGTACTCCCTAACTGATTCTCACTCCAGATAGTGGTTAGGGCCAAACTGTGTGGCCTGCCAACCCCAACGTTTGAACCGTCCCATGTCTTTGCTTGACTAACCCCCATATAAGGTACATATAAACAGCAGATGTCCACACAAAACTCTCTACTCACCCAGACACTAAGGCATCAACATCTCCAAGATGCTGAGCATTACCACCACTGCAGTGGCTGGAAAACCATAGTGTAAAGTTTCTAGGCTATACCATAGCGGTTCTGCTCCTAGCGGTCGATATACGTTAAATAAGGTTTGGAGTCAACGCATAGATGTTGTAGGTAACAGAATCCAGGTAAGACTGAATGGTTCTTTAATTTGGGCCCGGGTTTATATACAATCGTAGCGCCTTTGTCTCCAGGTGGGGGACGCTTATACGGGCGGTCGTGTTAGGCGCCAGTTAGCGTCACCTTTGTAACAACGAGCGCGCCCGCATCTCCAGGAAGTTGGGTTAACAAACAACCGCCGGCCAAAGCCGGGTTCAAAGGGGGGATTATAGCTACAGCAGGAAGGACCAATTAGCCGGGCCAGTGTCGGCCATCTTGGATTCGGGGGAAAGAATTTAGAATAGATTGAATATATATATTATAATTAATAATGCTGCTTTTTCAACGCAAAAATACCACAAAGTTAGAATTATTGACTGCAGATCTTTACAAACGTCCCTCACTCTGAGTTCGAAGAGCAACGGAGAACTTTTAAAAGAAAAGAAAAAGATGTGCAGTCGCTAAAACCAACCTAACCACCTTGCTCCGTCTCAGAGCAGTCGTGCGGCTGCTGAGACCAGCCGGGAACGGTTAGTTCGTCGAGCGAACGCGGAGGCGCCACCAGCGCGCGCTCACGATCTCTCGACCAATGAAAAGGCAGCAATTCCCAACTTCCGGTCACCACCCAGAAACAACAAAAATGGCAGCGCCCGCATCTCGGCGTGCTAAACAAACGGGTCTTACGCAAACAATGGCGGCCATCGGGTCTTCAAAGAAGGTAGGTTCAATCATTAACACATATAGATCACACGGGTAAAGAGTAACAGAGATGATAACAGAAATACAGGTTATATTTTGAAAAAATGTCACTGCGGCCCGCTCGGCGTCAGAGCTCCGACCGTGTCCGGGTTATGGGTACTCGGCTGTACAACCAGTCGCGAGTGTAGAAAATGGCCAGCGAATGTCTTTATAAAATATAAATGCGTA
Source organism: Alentia gelatinosa (assembly GCA_950022655.1). Taxonomy (NCBI): domain Eukaryota; kingdom Metazoa; phylum Annelida; class Polychaeta; order Phyllodocida; family Polynoidae; genus Alentia; species Alentia gelatinosa. The sequence continues at coordinate 48,272,682 of OX465586.1, forward strand.
GTCCATTTTAATATAAAGCTGGGATACGAGTGTCTGTATCCTGTTGCTTCAGGAGGGGGGTTATGAATTAAAAAAGATAGATCACAGGGATCTCACAGGGTATGGCGAGCGGTCTTCGGCGTCAGTGTCTCTTGGTTGACTCGCTCGCCAATCGTAGGGGTGGAGTCAATCGCGCTAAAACACACTTTAGCACGATTGACACGATTGTTACTCTTTGTAGAGGTATATACACGTAGGAACGGCCTGTCAAGTGCAGAACACACCTTTGTTCGTTGTTGGCAGGCCGCCGCGACGGAACTCCGCGTCCCGGGCTACCGAAGTGCGACAGCTGGCGGTCCGAGCGTAGGCGCCAGCCCGAGACCGCCGCCCACGCGAAGCACTTCGCGGGAGGATCGGAGCCCGTCATGTCACAATCAGGTCATAAAAGGTTACAGAAAAATAGATGTGAGTCACACGTACTCAGTTGACACGTAGATTACACGTTTTCCTCAATAAAAACGGTAATTCAAACAATTTTACACATCTCAGGCTCCTCACCAGCGCACATCCTGGCAGCCATTTTGATAGTACAAAAAAAAAGAAGATAATATCGCCGTGAAAGGCATGACATATAAGTAGCAGCGGGGTGCTTAACGATAAAAATAGACAATTTGGTCGCCGCTGAGGACGGTAATTCTTACGATAAAATTGATAAGGCGGTAAATGACACCAAAAAGGGGACGAGCTCCCGTAATCTTGATAAAGATTGTAGAAAATATGCTGTGGCCGTATTATAAACATATATATACATGGTGATAAAACATAATATTGGCGTTTTCAGCGTGGATCTGAGTAATGCGTTAAGGCCTGGACATCGCCATTCTCTACATATCGACTGCAGCTAGCGCTCGACTTCTGGTGACGACGGGAGATCAAGCCGCGCCACTCGCTACTCACAAGACGCTCGCTTACAGCCTTCATCCCTTCCCAAGTCTACTCAAGTTACCGAGGAGTGGTGAGATAACACTGTGGCCTAAACATAATAAATCGTAGAGCCCTCCCGATTAATCCCCGATTTATAGAAATTTTCAGCGGCCTAAAATATCGGCCCATCTCCAGCTATTGCATACCTAACCGATAGTAACTCACTGTATCACTACTTGTTGCCTAATTTCAGAGTCTAGAGATCAATATAAACGATATTTCTCGTTATTTAATTAAATTTTATGGTTAATTTCCGAGTAATACTTACTATTCGCACGCGGCTGGTATGCACTAGATGATTATAATTTCTTAATTTTTTTGGTTTGTAACTAATATTTCTACCTGTCTCAGATCCACCTTGATACTAACCATGTCGCCTCGTTGGGCTATTCAAAAGAACATAAAATAACATTTGAAATTACATAATAATATTAAACAATTCTGGCCAATAGACTAAGGAACCGACATTAATTAAGAGAATCATTTTAGAATTAAGTAATACTTAGCGCAGGGCTGTGATTGTAGTATGGTCGGTTCCTTATAAAATATAAAGCATAGCATATTATATATAGGCAGGAGCTCGTCAATATCAATAAATAGGTGTCATTGATATACATTGTAAATTGAAAAGGAATATAATATCTTGCTGCGTGGCCACGTTAAGTATAGGAAAAACCCAGACATATAGTCGTGCAGCGTGGCCACCTTAAGTATATAAGACTCGTGCAGCGTGGTTATTAAAAAAATAGGGGGTTGTGAAGCAGCTGAGAGTGGTTCCTTCTAGGAAATTGCCAAAAATTTCAACCGGTGCCAGGGGATACGTAGGCATCATACGTACTTCACTCCCCCAACACTCTAAATTTTTGCAATACTCAAATTACTCTAAAAATAACTCAACCACTCTCGGCGTGCCCACCCAAGAAGAAAAATTAGCGCGGCAAAGCACGGTAAGTAACATGTTTGATATATGTAAAAAAAATTGTTTTCAGACTAGTAGGGCAGGTCCCATCATGGACTCCTCCCTGGGCGCATAGGCCCTTAAAATCGTTCCTACGATAAACGATAAAAAACACAAAACGATATCGTACACACACGATATTTAGACCAACACACACAGACGATTTAGGCTGAGCTAGGCTGCAGACCTCTCGTGCTCCTCGTGCCTCTTCAAAATCGTCGTTTCTCCACATAGTCATCCTTCGGCCAAAGGGTCTGGGGCGAAGGGGCTGGCCGAGTGGCCGCAAGGCCAGCCTTTGACCGCCAAACACAGGGCCAAGGTCACTTCGAATAACCAAGGCCCTTACCGATGGCCGAGCACATAAAACAAAAACTCGTGGGTCTCAGCGAGGCTGCAAGCACCCCACGGGTTTCACCATGCTATCGGTCTTAATCATTCCAGTTTCACAATCGTGGGTCAATTCCGTATCGTCAACGTGTCATTCATAAAAAAAAAGGTTTTACACGGGGGGAAGCCGGGGATATATATCTTGGGGGCGTAAGTCCGCGAAGGAGCCTGCTAACCGCTCCAGGGTTGGGCGTAAGCGGAGAGGGGGTATGGGGGCGGTCGCGGTTTCTGATCGTATAGGAATTACGGGTAGGGATTGGGGGAAGGGTTCAGTGGGGGGATCTTCGGTAACGATGGTGGGGGCAGGGAGGGACAAAAAGGGGGATGCTGGTGCTGCCTGTAGGCTCTGTAGGCTGATCTCCTCGCGTGGGCGGTCCTCTTCAGCCGACCTCGGCGGACTCCGCACGCAGATCAACCTACAACACCAGCGAGTGACGGGGATACAACAAAGCTTTTTGTATCGCACGCAACAGACCGTCAGGAGGATAAGGACTATTAGCAGGGTCACAGAGGAGGTGGACACAAAGGGGACCGAGGATAAAATAGAGGTCGGGGAGCGTAAGCCCTGTAGGCGGCCTACTTCCATCACGGGCAGGACTACGCGGGGGAGGAGTTTGAGTGGTTCGGAGAAGGTGGGAGGAAGGGTGCGGGGCCAGGATATGTTAAGGGGGGAAAGCTGAAGGGGGCGCCGGAAGTGGAAATTGAGGGTATGGTGCCCAGCCGCGATGCCGTGTAGGCGCCACCCACGCGACTCCAGCGAACATCCTGGGGGTAGGTCGACGAGGGTGGGGCCGTTGATTAGCAGGTTCACGGGTGGGCGGCCGGTGCAGAGGCGTAGCACGGAGGTCGACTGGTAGGCGACTACCACAGCTTGTCGGCCTCCGGCCTCGGGCCTCGACACTACGGCCGTCGCGTTGTTCCGGGCGGTGATGGCGATGTGGCACGAGGTCGGCTTGGTCCCGCGCACGAGTGCCGACTCGCAGGACCGTTCGGTGTACACTACCGTAGGCCTACACACTCGTGGCTGCCGACCTACGCAGACATCAGGGACGAAGGACGTGGAGGACGACGAGCTCATGGCCAAACGGGGCCTACCCTGGACCGTCCGCAAGTGGGACGCGTCCAGCTGCACGGGGAAGTACTGCAGCTTGTACACCAGGTAGGCCTCGCTCGTGAGCCCGGGAACAACAACACGGTAGATCAACTCCCGTCCCTCCTCCCAGATGGGGTCGATGTCCACGTAGTTGTAGTACCACATCGCCGGTAGGGTGTGGAATCCGGCGTCTTGGAGGCGGCGGAGGACAGCGGGTTTCCGCGGTCCTTCAAGAGTGGGGGGAAAGGATAGTGGCCAATACACTATATTGAGCAGGCCCCGACGCTGCGCTCGGCCGCCGGCCTACCGTCGGCCTCCAGCTTGCCCGCCCTGGGTAGTGCGTGCAAGCGAGCTAAAAGCCGCGACAGATGCTGGCATGTAGGGTCCACAATTCATTACCCGCAGCATCTACAGTCAGGAGGGCGCCCTGGAGCCATCGAGCCCCATTCCAGGAGCATTGCATGAGCCCCACCATCAGTGCCCACCATATCGTCTGAATGCGTGCACCCTCCCGGGTCATAGATGGGCCGGTTGGCAGAAATCACTACCTGAATGACTCGTCGGTCACTCACACCTTTAGCGGATCTCTTCCTTGGAGGACGCCTCTTCCAGCTATACCGTTGCCTGATTGTCACAATTCGACGGCGGGGCATCGCAGGCTGGGTGCACCTGACAGGCCCATCCTGGCAATGCTTCCGATCCTCTGGCAGCGGTGCTGCTTCCCACGCCTCCGAGGGACCAATGGGTGGTGTCAACAGGCTCAATGATGGCTGCAGTGGTTGCTGGGGTGGTGGTGGTGGAGATGGTTGCAGTGGTTGCTGGGGTGGTGGTGGTGGGGATGGCTGCATCGGAGGCGCTGCAGAAGCCTCGGGCTGGATCTCAGACTGCAGGCAGGGACTCACGAGGGATGGGGCAGCAGGCTCAGACATGGAGACCGGCACCGTGTCCTCCCAAGGCACATACCCGCCAAACTTAAACCTTGTCCTCCTTTCCACCTGCCATACTGCATCCAAGATGCGCTCCTGAGCAATCTCTGGAAAGTCCCCACAGGCCTCCTCCTGCAGACGACCGAACATATAGAACCAGAAGGGGTCCTCATGCTCCTCCGGTGAAGCATCCCACTGTACCACCCCACATTGCTTTTGCCTAGCAAACCACTCCTCAAAGTCCTGCGTAAACCACCCAAACAGCGCACGGGTGCGTGCTGTTCCTGCTGTTAGGTTAATTCTCATCACTGCACTCCCATGGACCAGCCTGGGACACCTCGGGGTCGACTCGGGACCACTCGCGGTCGACTCGGGACCACTCGCGGTCGACTCGGGACCACTCGCGTCCGACTCGGGACCACTCGCGTCCGACTCGGGACCACTCGCGTCCGACTCGGGACCACTCGCGTCCGACTCGGGACCACTCGCGGTCGACTCGGGACCACTTGGGACACCTTGGGCCGGCACCCACAGAGCAGTAACAGAACTACCGAGGGCGGGATACTACTTTCCCACGCTTTTCACAGGTCGTCACAGACATCATAAAATCATCAAGTCCAATTTAAACTCTGTCCTTGTCTTCACATTCCTAATATAATCAACATGGTTCCCGTAGAGGTACACACACGGCCACACAACTTGCTGGTAACCAATACTAAGTGGGACAGTCTCTAATTTACAGAGTATAATGTTACTCATGCCTGTGTCCTGTTCACCCGGCACGGGGCGGGGGGAAACGTTCCCCGCACACTCGGCCGAGTCAGGGCCCGTCCATCACCGTCCATCGTACGGCACCTAACGCTCACTGTCTTGCGAGCTGCACTTCTCTACAACCCCTCCATGTTCACAGATATGATAATCGTCTCCTCGCAAATCAACCTCCAGCATAATACAGTCTTAATATACGAGTTTAAATACACTTCCCTGCTTTCTCTCGGTAGGCGTGTGTAGCGGTGTCTTCAAAGTGCGGCCGCATTCTCACACTCCGCCGTGTCTGCTTGCGGGGGCGCTCCCCGCGCTATCGCCCAAATTCCAGCTTGTTTTCGACACCTCCCGGCTTCCAGGGTTACTTCATAGTCTAGATACAATTAGGTTCACTTCCCTATTCGGGTTTGAAGTAACGGCGGTGGGGACAGAGGTGCCGCAGTCGATCTTTGTGTGGTCATCCTCGTAGGGTTTTGACGTCGTCTGGCTTCGAATCAATCAACGCTGACGGCAGCGGGGCGCGGACGTCTCGTCATGCGGCGGCGGTGACGGCGGGTCCTGCCGGAGCTCGGCCACAGATCCCGCCGCCGCCGTTAGCGTCGTCTCGTCGTGGTCACCAATGTAAAGTTTCTAGGCTATACCATAGCGGTTCTGCTCCTAGCGGTCGATATACGTTAAATAAGGTTTGGAGTCAACGCATAGATGTTGTAGGTAACAGAATCCAGGTAAGACTGAATGGTTCTTTAATTTGGGCCCGGGTTTATATACAATCGTAGCGCCTTTGTCTCCAGGTGGGGGACGCTTATACGGGCGGTCGTGTTAGGCGCCAGTTAGCGTCACCTTTGTAACAACGAGCGCGCCCGCATCTCCAGGAAGTTGGGTTAACAAACAACCGCCGGCCAAAGCCGGGTTCAAAGGGGGGATTATAGCTACAGCAGGAAGGACCAATTAGCCGGGCCAGTGTCGGCCATCTTGGATTCGGGGGAAAGAATTTAGAATAGATTGAATATATATATTATAATTAATAATGCTGCTTTTTCAACGCAAAAATACCACAAAGTTAGAATTATTGACTGCAGATCTTTACAATAGTACTCTCAACTACAGAGGTCTTTACTGAGGATAGGGCTTCTCCACAAGCTGCTATCACCCTAGCACTATGTGACAATATTTACGTTTTTGGTTCAATCATGGTGCATAGCTCACTTCCTTTAAAAGATCGGAACACTAACACATAGACAGGTCTGGTGAAATTTACATTTTTATTAATCATTCTATTTGGAGACACATTACTTCGGAAATTACTTCAGAGACATTATTCCATATTTATACAATGAATTATATCTCAGGCCCAGTTTAAACCTGCTGATGCAAAATGCACCAATATATTATCGGGAAAATATCTGTACCAATAATCAGTGACACTGGCGATTGTTGAGGCATTTACAATTGTAGACTAATTAAAATCCTCCTTTTTGCACCGATATTGAGCAAATTTAGATCTTTGCTATCTATTCTCCAGGATATTGGGAATGTGTGATAATCAGTTGATGGTGCCAGATTATGCAATCAGTTGTTATAATTGGAATTGTTATAAACTGGGTCTAAGAGGTATAACCATGGATACTACACACATAAATCTACTACTTCACCTCAGTAGACAGCGATGCATTTCCTGTTTCAACTGCCTCGAGGCACTCAGCATTGTCTTTGGTCAATTTGCATTCCTCCTATCTACCAGTTTGTGATAACAGTATACTCTCATGATATACACAAAACATTACATACTTCACATAGAAGATCAGATACTTAAAACCAGTTGCAATGTACTGCCATTTACCGGTTGCTAAAGAAAGAACAATACCTATATCATAGCTTCCCAGAAAACTTATACAATGCTGCTTGGATTGTAAAGTTGGTTGCTTGAAGGTGGTTCAATCCAAAGCAACAGTCAGGGTCTTACAACAGTGATGTGTGTATTTTTACAAACAGTACACACCATTGTTATACACCTATGGCAGAGCTTCTATGAAATAATATCCAATGCTAGGGTGTAGTATTGATAACGTTCAGGTAATATTGAATCAGCTATGAGTCGATGACTTAGTAAGTGAATAGAATGGCATCTTTCTGTACTATTTGGGTATATGATAATAAGAAAACAGAGTGCCTGAGCTGTAGGGATGCCATTCTCAGCCTTTTGCAACACAAATATGTCCCAATGCTGGAGGCGGAGGGACAAAATACAAAAGACCTCAAATGTTTTCTCTTAATAATTTACAAAAACAATATGCCTACATGTTTTGCCTTTTCATATATCAAGGACAACAGCTGGAAAGATGTAGCAGAACAAGTGACGCTATCACTTTCTGACAGCACAGTAAAATTTACCCGGAAATCAAATGCACCTGTGCAAGTCATCTTCAAGACAGATATTTGCATAGTGTAGCACTTGTGCCTAGGCTTGCATTTATAAACCATATATAACATCAATGATATGCAGAAACTGGCTTACTCTCTTCATATGTCAAAATTGCGCAATAAAACTGTTGTGAGTCTCACCTCTTTACTATGCACCACTAGTGCACCTCCCCCCTGGTGTCTCATCGCTGCACCAGGCACCTCACTTGCGCTTCTGCTCCCCCTCCCTCACCCTCACTCCAACTCCTGCTCTCTACTTTTTTATCCATCACCAACACCTTCTCAACCTCACCTACCTTCATAGGTTTTTTCTTGTGTATTTTATCATAATATATTATCTTATAATTTACTCATTACCCTATTAGTCAATTATTAAATATATTATTATCAATACAGTAGAACTTTTACTGCCCACAGCACACAACAATGGCAAAAACTGGTTGAGAGGCTTTCATGCCACTCTTTATCTGAATTTTCGGCCAATGAGAATGCTAAAAACGGGTCACCTGACCTAATCAACCAAGATCTTCCTTTGTACAAATATCAACCCCGGGACGCCTAGGAACAGGCGTCTGGTCAGTCACTTGCTCAACAGTCACGGTCACTGACATGTCCAAACTATCTTTTCGTTTATTGCACAAAAAGCATCACTTAATTAGTCAAGGGTAATGAATACCGGTGGTCATAGTGGGCAGGTGGAAACACCACATAAGAGTGGCATGTCAGCAGGAGAAGGCCTCAAATATATTTTGATGAATACAGGAAAAACAACAGGTGACGTGACAATTGAAATTGGTAAAAAAAACTTTATGGAATTCTTGCCTGCCTTGGAAATGTTTGTTTGAAATTATGATTCATGTGAGGATTGGTTTACCACCAGCCTTGTAATATAGAACCGATCATGCTTGGCTTCATACACAAAATTTCTTGCATGTTGTTGATGCACAATGGTGGGAAAGGCTGCTGCCAGTCTATCATTGCATGGCCATACCACAGACAGAGTTTGTATAATTGTGATAACCTCAAGGTTATCCAATACATAACCAACAGTGTTGGCAAAGTTGCAGATAAGAAAATTTAGCATGAAAATACCCAGAACAAAAATGAAAATAATGTGTAAAGTATAGACTCCACCAGAATGTTCAAGGTTCATCTGGCTGAAGCTTACCATGTTGAAGACAACTGTAATCATTGAATACAATCTATCATACTCTGACATGATATTCTTTGGGCATTCGCCTTTGATGTTTTGAACAATTAATCGTGTTAATCCTACATAGAAAGGGACAAAAACAATAATGAATAAGAAAGTGAATTTCAGAAGATCAAAAACCATTCTCTGGATGGTGATCACAAAGGTTCCTAGAGAGGGTAATATTTGCATGAAGTAAAAAAATGTCCAGACTTGAGTTAGAATGCACATAACATACAAGGTATCAACAATATTAGCATAAAAAACATAAATAGGGCTAGATGCATACAATCTGGCATATGTTATTTGCAGCAAAAATGCTGACCATAAGGAAGCAGCCATAATGAACTGAGTCATCCGATAAAAGAGAATGTTCACTAGAAGATGTTTCCTGCCAGTAGGACACCCTAGCCACCATCTTTGTTTGAATCTCAATAAGTGAATAGCTTCTGCAAAATCAAACATAATGATGCACAAACTGAAGAAGAGAATTATAGATGCTGGGGATGTATAGAAAACCATAGGATATGCTGGTATGTTTTCCATAAAGCAGGCATAGTCAGTCAAAAAGCTTGAGTTTTGTGAATTATTCCCCCTTCTTATTGCATTTAATGTATGCAACTTATTCCGTTTAAACCACCCTCCTGTGATCTCGTACATCATCATTGAGGAGAAAAAGAAGACCCTGAGGAAGAACCAGACATAAAGGTTTAGTTTGTTTGACTGCAGTTTCATCCTGACCCAAGTCTTCAAAAGGCTAGAGGAAAAGAAATCCCTACAGCTATGATTCGAGATGGCACGTTTGTCTAAGAAAAGAGCGAGGACTAGTGGAGACAGTCGACGTCTATTACCTGGCTTGGTGCTCTCATACTCAGTCACCTCAAACCACTAGATATTGAAGTAACTCTGTGACTCCTGCCTCATCAAATACACCCCCTCAGTTTCAAATAAAGCCTGGAAGAAACCAAAACACCCCAAATGGCTGGCCAGTTCGAGAGGCCTAACTCCATTGATGTTCTCCTGATGAAGCAACTGAAGAAGTGTCTCTGTATCAAGGAATGATTTCAGACTAGTGTAGGTTTTCATAAGCAATTCTTCATTAGCTGGTTTCAGGAATGCCATGTTTGCCATGTCATGCAGTATGTTCACTCTGTTGGCATCCTGCTGTAGGATATTCACACCATATTGAATGAACTTCTGCAGTGTGTTCACTGATCCATGAACACCAGCCAAGCAGAAGGGCAACCTCAGTGTACAGCTATCATAACTGACAGAATCCTTGGCTTTCAATCCCAGTTCCTCAAGACTGATACAGGTTTCAAATTGTGCATTTAGAAGTAAATCCCTCCTGTTTGTTTCACTCCGAGACAGTTCCTCCTCTATCACTTCATAGTTGTCTTTTTGATTGCAGCCAACCAGTAACCATAGTCGAGGAGGGACATCTGGTCTTCCACCTTGACTGAAGTTGTCACAACACCAATTTTGTTTCTCGTCATGATGAAGACTGCGTAGTTACCAGGCCAGGTGACTAGCAAGCAATGCTGGGACACTTTATCATTATATAAATATATATATTTGAGTAATTCATTATGTAAACTGGAAAATTGCTTTATGCAACTAGACTTGTCACTGGCCTCCTGCCTTCTGCAATGCAGCAATGCAACTGGTCTCTAGATAGATTATTATGTACTTTAAAATATTCTATCAATGAATATTGATGTGACGATATTAGTAGGACAATGAGTTGTTATTTTTACAATTTATCCCACCTCCATAATATTGAGATCCCCATCACTGTCTGCACAAAAACACAAAAGGAATATGAAACTTAAAAAACGGTATCACTTTAAGTCAAACTTATCAATAGAGGTCAAATTAATCACTACATACAGCTCTTAAAGGTATTGAAAAAAACTATTTCATTTTAAGTGTACATTAATATATAGCATCCAATATTCATTGACGATAATCTTCCATGTTGCTTGTCCTTTAAACTACAAAGTCAGCGACTGATATGTCCTTTAGCAATAGACTTTACTATCTATTTGACAATATTATCATCAACCTTTCCCTGACTCTAAAATTGAACAGATCATCTTTTCTTAAATGTCGAATATTGATATGTAATGGATCCCATAATTGAACACCCATGTGGGTGCATGTGTAAATGTATCTGTATTTGGTGTATTTAGCTTCAGCTTCTGTTTTACAGCTCCTCTAGTATTATAACCTTTCTCCTCACAACAATTGTTTTGGTTGCTATTGTACCATATAATGACAAATAATGAATGATATTTTCCCAGTTATTGAAAATTCTTACATTCATCCCAGGTTTCTTCTACACCTATCTGTGATGCTTTGTACTTGCTTACCACTACCCTCACCCCCATATTCATTAACACCCATAATTTCCTTTTCTTTGTAACACCCATTAAATCAAAATATGATATCTGCATATTCAGGTACAGTTCAGTATCCAATTGAACAACAGTAAGCATATTTAGAAGAGTGTCTGGGTTTTTTTATTTAACAACGAAAGATATAACAATGTTTTTCTTCATCAATAATCTTATAACCTCCTGAAATTAGAGGGACATAAATGAATGTGTAAAAACTTATGCATGTAGAGTAGGGTGCAAGGCTATTTTGTCAAACCTAACATTTGGTTTAGCATTGTCAGTGTTGCCTTGGTTCATACGTATACTCATACAGGTATTCAAAATACTCATTAGTGTAAATGTGATTTTGTATATGTGCAAAATTCTGTTTTTTACAGTACCGTCTTTGGCAATTCTTAGCTAACTAGTGTCATTTAGATAAGTTCATAAAGTATTTGTGGTGCTCTGTCCTGAAAACACAGGTTTTGATTGTTTGTTTGGGTAGTTTAATGTCCAATTTGTTCGATTAGACTTATGGATAATCAGTCCACTTAAGACATTTTGTGGTGGATAACCATATATATCCAATGTTTAACCAGTCTTCATCTTAATACAAATGTGTGAAAAAAGAATACTAACAAAGGACAGCATGTTTCTAACATCTACTTATGAAACATTTCTGACATGGAACTAAGTACTATGCCCTAGCATTGACTGGTTAATTGTTTATTGGTAATTGTGCAAGACAGAAATTCATTAGGCGATCTCTATGACATAATTTGTGTATATATATAACATGTGGCAGCTTGGTGTTGGCTAAAGGCTTAGTGTTTACCATGCATATCAGTTAGAGGGAATGGAATCAATACCTCAATGGTATGTGTAAATGGAAGGAGGGGTGAGGGGCAGACTCATATTTGAGACTCAACTAATGCTGTAAAATGTTCTCCATGGAAAATGACTTCCAGAGAAAAAGATCAGTTAACAATATAGGATGGAATATAAAAAGAGAATACTACATGATATTGAATATATCAACAGTATGAAAATGCAGAAGCTATACCTTCTATATTCCCTTACTTTAATGGGAGCAATAAACAGAAATATAGGATAGGCGCTAAAGAATTGTCTTACAACTAAATATATGATGATGTTGGAATACGTGGCTAACAGCTTGAGCGACTCAAGCTGTTAAAAAAAAAATTCTGTCCGAAAGAGTTCACAGATCCCACCAGATCGCGCAACGCACCCGAGAAAGAAATATTTTTAAGCAAATAAATATATGATGATTATGTATGCTGCACCCTAAAAATAAAATAAAAAAAGGCTTAGCCTGCAGAGAGGCACAAGTCGGGGCTATTGCACATTACCATATCTATCATTGGTTCAGATAAACTAGCTATAGCTATCAGAGCAAACGATAATATACCGGGACTAAGAATCCACCAAATATAAATGAAGATAGTGCTATTTCCAGATGAAATGATTTTGTTCCATTTAGACAACCTGTCGCTGCTTAATTTTTAGACACACTGCAAAGATTCAGGAGATCCTCTAGTTTGAAATCGAATCATGAGAAGCCCTGTCTGGTGCCTTTTGGTATTATGAAGGTAGGTGATGAGACCTCTCTGCCTGAAACCCTAGAGATGAAGAAACAAGTAAATGTATCAGGTATGGGTGAATAGAAGGATTTCTTTGAAAGGAAAGGTCACTGTTATTGATCAATATTTTGATAATACCAATATTATTCTATCCAATGGCAATTGTGTCAGTACCGCAAGCAGAACAATATTTAAGAAGATCATTTATACTTTCAAACAGTAATGTAAACAAGGTCGCCTACTCCACAGTATGGAAACTGGCAGGACTGAACTTGCTGGACATAGAAAAGATGCATGTCGCAAAATAGATTACAGTCGAAGTCAAAGGCTATGTAAGAATGAATGCGTTTCATGGACAATATATTCCATGAAAATTACCAAATTCATGAACCACTGTATGATTTTTTTCCGGCGTCTGCAATACCGTATCGTATTACATGGGATTGGAATTTACAATTTGCCGGGCGCGAGGGCAGCCATAAAGGCCAGGGATCAGGAGAAGCGCCAAAGGCTGAAGGTCACGAAGGGGCCGAGGGGTCAACCCCCTCCCCCTTTCGACCTCCTTGCCGCTCATAAAGGACTTTTCTAATACGTATTCTCAGGATAGAAAACAAGATATCCTTAAACATCCCCGAAAGCCACAATGACAGGGTATCCTCGCATGGTTCCAATGCCACTGTCACAAGTGACACCAGCTCGAAAGAGTGTCGGCAAGCAGGCTGACCGAAGTCAACGAAAAGGTTATACACATGGAGACAGATTAGGATACGCTACTGGAGGTCAGGATTAGCAGCATGTGACCGGCCAGGAGCTCGACACCCCCACCAGCAGAACCCAGGAGGCGTCCAATGCTCGTGCACCCCGAGTAGTCGCAGGAATAGGCTTCATAGATACAAAGGGAATGTCTCGTGTAAGAGTGCTTTGGTCAACAATATAGCATCGATGATTATCTCCACCCTAAGCAATACATATATTTTTGTGACCCGTAAGAGTAGAATTAGACCCTAGAGGCAACCTGGGCTCCCTTGTGTAGGTAATAGCTGCTCTAGCATTCCTAAAAAAACCTGCGCCCATGACCATACAGACTTCCCCCATATTTACCTCCCATCTTGCAGGAGAGATAATGCTTGTTCAAACGATCACAGAAGGCGACCCACTCTCAAGGGGGGCGTCCACCAACCACGACAAGGCTACAACAATGGCTTCCCGACAAGGTCCACAATTGGCCTACGATTGGAGGCCTTGTCGTGGTTGGTGGACCCCAGTTCCCAACAAAAGTCTACAACAAGGCCATGACAAGGCCACGATTGGAAGCTTGTCGGGAGCCTTCTGACAAGGCTACGACAATATTGAACACGACTGGACCCTTGTCGTGGAGTGTTGTGGTTTCATCGATATCACTGTCGTAGTGTGTCGGTACCTTGGACCTCTTTTTCATGGGAACCAGTGATGTCTACGACACGCCCCGACAACGCTGTCGTAAAGCCCCCCTTCTTATGACAAGGCTGCGACAAGCGCCGATTGGAACTTTCTTGTCAGCGCTTGTCGTAGCCTTGTCCTGGTTGGTGGACGCCACGCTTAAATGTTACCACTCACAGCCATAATGGGGAAGAGGAGATGGGACGAGGCACTAATCACGATAGGGGCAAAACCGAAGAGGTACTCTCTTCACTTGCTATGGAAGAGTGCAGCCACCAACGCATACGCATAGGCAGCAGGATACCTGCCTTACAGATAAAGCGCCTTGGCGATGAAGATCAACCGCCTGTCAGAAGTACATGGACATGCCAACCATCCCAGCATCGGAAGCCATTGTGCAGGGGGTACAGTGACATTTTCACCAAACAAAGACTCTAATACCCAAAGTTGTTTCCCCTCCCCCTTTTACCAGAATTATTTATCTCATATACACATCACATTTATCTTCGTTCATAAAAAGACTTTTTATCACCACCCCCTTATATCTTTTATTACCTATGAAATCAATTTAAATCTTAGATTTTATTTACCCAAGAAGCCAGTCTTTCTTTTCCTTTCGATGATGCGTAGCGGTGTTCTGCATAATTTTTCAGGACGCTTACCCGGGACAGGCAACAAAGAAATTGGTCTGAGATTAGTTACTTGTCCAGTATTACCTTCCTTTTTTTAACGGGATGATTACCGCCTTTTTCCGGCAGGTTCGGAAAACACAAGATGATAAAGAGAGTTGAAACAAATATTCTAGTTTATCAATAGCTGTGAGTAGGGCTACCTTAATAAGGAATCTACTCGACATGTCAGGCACACCATATGTTTCCATATATTGATTTCTTTTATTAATTTTCCATTTCTTATCTATAAGTCATAATTTCATTAAATTAATTAATACATAAGTGTTTTTGCCATCGTACGTCGAATCTGGATTCTTAGATAAATTTGGATTTCAGAAAAGAATGTATTGATATAATCTGCGGTCCGGGCTATGGGGACTCCAGTAGTACTCCTTTATTATTTAAAATAACATGTTGAAAATGCTTTGAGGCATCTTCAGGCTCTACATGGCAAATGAGATGATGTTTGATAAATTTGATAGCGATGACAGAGCTCTGCTTATTCAAGATGGGTATTAAGAATGTTCTGAATGTACTTGTTTGTGAGGGAGCAATAGATAATAAGATAAAATGTATATACCTTACTGGTACATACTCACATACCGCGTTTCTTTTGATAAAAATATTCCACTCGCTCTGCGAGCTCGTGGAATATTTTTATCAAAAGAAACAAGGTATGTGAGTATGTACCAGTAAGGTAATACATTTTTATTTTATTATATACCTTCAAGTATAAGTATTTGATGAATTACAGAAGGAAATCTGCTGTCCAAGCTGGATTCAAAGTGTGCTGGTATATCTGTTGACATCTTAGTGAAAGTCAAGCACAGAATATGCTCTAAGCACATTTTTTACTCTTTTTTTCCCTTCAACTCCTGTGATCCTTTGCACACATAAATTAGTGGAGTGCTGCAAGTCACTGCCAGCATTTCATAAGTAGGTCAATGCAATTTTTTTCAGCCAATCAGAATTTGTATTCAAGGTAGGGTGGTACATCATTTTATACCACATACTGTGCCGGTATATATTTAATACCAATACCCTAGCAGAGGTTGGTATTTGTGTAACATACTGGCACAGGTATATAATAAAGCAATATATAAGTTCTTTATAAAAGACAAAGAGAAACCCCCAACGTGCCAGAATTGAAAAAAAACGGAACTGTGAATTTTCTGAAAATATACTACCATGAGACAAAATTTGCATCATAGTTCTTATTTCTTTTTTTCGGTAGGAAGCGTTTATTTTAGTTTCCATCCGAAATTTCAGATTTTACACATCTACTTGTAAAAAACATTCTGTGAATCATGAATAACAGTAAAATATAGTTTATCGTTGCACAAGGCTTACTAAGTGTCAATCCCTACACTTTAGATTTATCAAGAGAGTTGTACCTATCTAGAAATACATATGTCTCACTGCACGAAACTTACCGTTTTATATATGAATGCACCCGGCGTATATGGGTATGCTTTTGCGTCTACAAAGTCGTCCTATTCCCCGTGTATATACGCCACATCTGTAGGCGTCTGATACATGTTTACACCTTATTCATGTATACGCCTGATTCTGTTGTATATACACCACTTCAGATCTCTGCCACTTGGGGACACCATTGTTAGCATATTTCATTTACCATTAGTCATTAAGTCGAAAATCCAATGTTATACTATTAATTTTTATTATAAAATTGTTCTAAAACCCTATTTATTATCTTTTCATTAAATACATATAACAAGCCCAACTTTTTGGGTTTTTTAAAACGTTTTTTAAATAGATTTTACTTTTCAAAACACCACTCTTCAGTTGTCATACTTTGGGTACTGTATATATAGCACAAGGTCTGTTCAGATACCAACATTGCCTATCCCCCACCCCACCCTGTGAATGCGGCCGCTCACATGTAAATGCGGCCGAACACGTGTGAATGCGGCCGCCCGGCCCCCGCCCCGACTCAAATGCTGAAACAACACACTGAGGGTTTCGTACTAAGGCCACCTATACCTGTACACACAGAAAGGGCCAGGAGGTAGAGGGGGTGAGGCATTTTTATTTTCTATCGCGACATGTATGCGCCAGGCGCATACATGTCGTGCAGAGCATGTTTTATCTTGGATACGCCAGGTGTGAAATACAGCCAAGTCACGCACGTATACATAAGGAAACTATCTCTTAGACGCCCCATACGCAGGTGCGGATTACAGGCGTATACAAATGAAAACAAGACTATATTTAGCCGATACGTGCGCTGCCGCGATTGCGCATACATGTATAAAGGCGTTAGTTTCGTGCAGTGTCTACGCCAGGTCATAACCACGTGCCCAACATACAGTTGCACATGTGTACTTTATGGCCTGTTCAGAAAGATATTTGTGAAGCACATAAAGGTGCAGGATACACAACTAGTATTGAGGATAGAGGCGCCACTTGGTTTGTCGGTATGAACTGTTCGCATTAGTTAATTGACTTCAAATATTGGCCATTTTCCAATGGCCGATTATCCGACAGTGATCGGGAACCATTGATCGGTATATCAAAGCCAGATCAATGAATGGAGACAGCTTGGTGATTGAAATGCTCACCAATTAATTTGATGTCGTCTACGTAATGAGGCCACCATCATCCAACTTATTTGAAGACCAACAGAATCAAAACGCCTTAATTTCGTTGGTAATTCTCAAGGTTTATCAGAAAAATGTAATCGGTATTGCCCTGTAAAATACAGGGAAAACGATATATACCCTACACTCTCATCATCTATTTGTTACTCAACGTACTAACGTGCATTCGGTGGCAGCACCGACAGACTTTGAGGAGAACATGATTAATCGGTGCCACTTTCGTCGGCCAATGGAAAATCGTTTATCATAGACTGGGGGATCGGACTCTCATATGTTATCTATAATTCTATTCACCATTCACAATCCTCTGTATACATCTTTATTGCTTCTTTTCTAGATCATGAAGAGCTGGAATGTTCATAATGTCTGTACAGCTGGAGAAATGATGGACATTCTCAGCACATCTTTAGGGCCATACCGGACAATATGCTCTGGAAATCATAACCCATGTCACTTTCCTGGAAATCGAATATGATGATCTTAAAATATAGCAGAACAAATTTCTAACTTATAGCTTGGGGGATAAACTTGGTCAGTGACAGTATACACATCACCTAGACTGACCCCCCCCCCCCCCCCCCCCACACACACACACACAGAGCCCGGTGTGACACATTCCAGGTCTCAGTCGTGTCCGCCCATCTTGGTGCTTGGTCATTGGGGGCGAGGGGGCGACTAATCTTCTTATTGCGCTGCTTATGTCCCTCCAGCAGATCAATGGTGGGTTGGAGGCGCAGAAATTATATGGCTTACATAGTCGTAGGAGCCCCAGACAGAGCAGCGCAATGGATATTTGTCCTGCTGTAGTCGGCCGATGCCTTTAAACACTGTCCTGTAATAACCCGACAAGTCCTTGAGACACAATCCTGCGGTTTACCTACCACAAATAAAAAGTTAGAATTTCGTCGGATCCGCTTGGAGTTGCTCCCGTACATAGAGACATAGTGAACCAGACCTAGGCGTGGAGACGGAAGGGCCATGAGAGTGAGATTCTCGTGCAGTACTTAACTGAATCCTGCTACTCCTTTTTGTGTTTGTCTACACAGGCCATCATTAGGATTTGTTTCTAGCCATACTGAAAACGTGATTTAGAACTGTAGCTTTTCAATCGCCTTTCCTTGCGAGAATGCAATAAAATCACAACATTTCGCTGGTAGTCTGCAAAATCTGTGTCACATGAAAGAATAAGTGGCACGTAAATGATAGTTCCGGGTATTAATAGTAGGGGGCGCCACTAATTACGACGCGACAAAGTCGCTCGTAATTATATAGAGCTGCATCGAGAATCCTATAAATAGACAATACTCCACAAGTTTGGATGTGCCCGCATCGTCATCGAGGAGAAGCCGAGTGATTATGGCACATCCAAACGAGTGGAGTATTGTCTATTTTACGATTCGAGTGCGGTTCTGGATATATCTCACCCCTTTCTATGATGTTAGATAGTATCAGAATATCAGAACAGCTCGAATATACCTAGTGAATCCATATGACGTCATCTCCAATTCACTACGCCACGACCGTGGCGGAGTATTGTCACTTTACGGGGGTGATCGTTGAGTATTTTTTCCTAATGCTATTTCTATGGCGAAGCTTGTACCAGGGGTGAGATAAATACACAATATTACCATGATTTCGATCTGAGTGGCCGTATTCTCCGCGTAGTTGACGAGTATTGCGTAGCGTCAACTACAAGGAGAATACGGCCACACAGATCAAAATCATGGTAATGTTGTATTTATTACTCACTTATTTTTAGATTTAAGCAATAAATATGATCGTTAGAAAACTTTTCAACATAGTTAAGAAGTTATGTTTGGGACTACTTTCATCTCAATGGGACTACTTTCATCTCAAAAATCCGTATCCTCCTAGGAGGGTACGCAGCTCCGTATCCTACTCAGTAGCGATCTGTAAGCTACATAGACTTAGTATGGAGACTCCGTATCAGGTGGGTAATAAAGGGTTAAACCTTGTTGGTGGTAGTATATACCGGACTGGAGATACAGGAGGAGTCCCCTGCGCTCCTCCGCCGCTCCATCACCCTGCTCGTTGCCGCCTGCAGCTCACTACTCCCCGCCTGACTCCCCAGAGCCTGCACGTCCCCGCTCACGTCGCCCGGATCTGACGTCACAGACTGCCCCCGGTGCTTGGCGCGCGCAGCTATTGACGTCATGGCCATGAGTGCCCGGATCTTGGCGTTGACACGGCCCAGGTCTGAGTCGAGTGCGCCCACCTTGGTAATGTCACTGCGGGCGAGGATGCGACTGATCTTCTTCTTGTGCTGCTTCTGCCCCTCCAGCAGCTCACTGGTGGGTTCGGAGGTACAGAAAGTAAATGAATTACATAGTCGTAGGAGCACCAGACCACAGAATTTGCATATTTGCGACACAGAATTGTAAAAACTTGCCACTGGTACTGGGATACAGACTTAATGGAGAGTGTACCGGGGTCACATGGTTCTAAATGAGCTGCTGTTCCCATGGAAATAGCTGAATTTCAAGTAATTACGTTTTGATGCAATAACTCAAGAAAAATCATTCATAATCAACCGAATTAATCTTAAGCCTATCAATCTAAAAGCTCAAGCAGAACACCAAACGATCAATGCTAAATCTTCATACTATGGGAGCATGTCTCTTAATTAGTCATCCATTATGTAGAGAGGACAAGGTCAAGAGCTACATATATGTGACAGGAATTCTCCCTATCGTCCATTCTATCGGGAAACCTCAGACATAGATAATTGCTGACGTTAGCAGTAAGAGGCCGTCTTTACCTGAAGTCGACCTCCCCGTCACCGTCCGTGTCCAGTTTGTCGATGAGCTCATTCAGGGCGTGAGTCGACAGCGGTATGTTCACACTCTGCAGTTGTCAAAGGTTTTCTGTTAGACGTGTTATCAAAACCATAACCTACCTATATAGCTCGTGGTGCACCAATCGCTTCCCACAGTTATAAGGCTAGCTCAAATTCTAAAATATAACATTTACATAGAACAGTACGATCATGCTGTATAAAATACTAGACGAGATGAGGCTTGACGTTTATTCTTGGAACGAGGTGCTTGGCATAGTACCGCAAACCAACTTCAAGCTGATCAAGTCATTTTGTATAAAGTAGAGCATGGCAAATTGTTCTATCTTGCAATGTACCGGAGATTATTGATCCTTTACCAAAAATTTGCATAGAAACCATGTCTCTACTCCACCATGTTTCAACATGTTCCGTATAATAGTGTACGACACAGGGTGCCGTATACAATATGAATATATACAGGAGCAGCAGTACATAAGTAGTAAAAGTACATGCACGGGTTTAATGAATGTAGGTATGCAGACATATCTTTCTCCGAGGTCTTTCATCCAATAACTGAGGCTCGGCACCGAAATTGAGGAATTCTTGTCGTACTTGCCGTAATTCATTCGATTTTCTCGCTTTGGCGATCTAACGCAGTCGTCCATATATCGGGATACAGTTTTGATATGTTCGGCAACTTAGGCAATCAGATTGCCTTATTTCTTCAAAGCGCCCGAAGTGTTCCGAACTGTGAAATATGGAACACTGGTCCCTATGTTTATTCTACGTCATACAGCGAAACGGTGCATATCTATGAAAAATACGTCATAGGTATGTAATACATGATGATGAGTGGTTGATTTGGGAGCAGGCTAACCGTACCATGAGTCCGTCCCTGAACTCCTCCCGGCTCAGAGACTTGTTGCCGTCCTTGTCGAGGCAGGAGAAGAGGTCGATGAGGCGCAGGTTCCTGATGCGCATGAACTCCATCAGCACGGTCATGGGGTCGTCCACGGAGAAGGGGTCGGAGGTGGGTCGCAGCCCCAGGTCGTCGTTCTTCATGATCATCCCGTGCCTCACAGCCAGCAGCCGCTTACGGCGGATCGACTTGAGCAGCTTGATGAAGGAGGAGTCCACGCAGATGTCCTACAATAAAGGATAACTATATTTGAATAGTTATATATGATCCTAACTGACTGCTGTATTACGATGAGTGTGAATAGTCAATATAAACCTGTATGTGAGACTAGTATAGGCATATCCCCTGCGTAGCTGGCATGTAGATATCCGAGCATGAGCGGGGAGATTGCGTGGAGTCAAATACAAGAAGAATACAAATACAAGATTATATCTACTACAACAGAAGTTTGAACTATCTAAAAAATAATTCCCCACCACACCACATGATATCCTGAGCGTTAACAGCTGCCAGGTAGGTAAGTGCAACCAAAACTGTTATGATTACTTCCAGAAGGGATCACATCCTTCCACTCTATGTATTTAGTAAGGCAACACTTCATCCAAGATATCATAGATATTTGTCCACTTTGTAAATTAGTTCAGTTTTGCTTGCTCTCTATTTTACATAGGTGTTTTTATACCTTCAAATAGTGTTTTAATTCTAGACTCCATGCATAGATATTTGTTGCACTTCCACCAAACAAAAACGAATATTGTCTTTATCTATAGAAATATGAACACCGACGAATTGACAACTCTACTTTCGTAAATGTTTCCAAAAAGTATTGGTGGCTTTACAAGAGAGTAATAAGTGCGCAAGGTAGTCTTCTTTGTCTTCATGAAAAAATATACAGTTCAGGGGGTCTGCAATTTTACGTATGTATAGGTATTTCCTGGTGGGGATTATTCTATTAATCAATTTGTATTGAATGGAGTGGTATTTTGTAGCCCTTGTGGCTTTAAAAACTATTTTGTATAGTTGTAAAAAAAATAAAATTCCGACGGTATGACGCCGAACCAATACGCTAGCACTTAACTGACTTTCGGAGACGCATCCGACGGCAGAATTTGATACACTATTTTGTATAGTTGACTCCAGTTTAGGATTGTAGAGTTTAATTCTGATCCTTGGACTATTTTTGGTATCAGTATGTAAGTATGACCAGATTACAGATACTCATGCTAAGGTCTAATTTCTCTTAGTACTATCATAGCGTATAACCTTGACCTACGTTTGTATAAACCTTCAGATTAGAAGCTAAACTGACATACAGTTACTCACACTAAGGTCAAGTTCACGGAGGGGTAGGTCTGGTCCCCTCTCGTCTATCGCCTTCAGGATCGTCACGGCGCCCTCAGTGGTGATCGGGTTGTAGCCCACCTGAAGAACAGGGAACCCTATCTCATATAATCGTCGGGTTATATGTGGGTTAGAACTGGAGCAGGTTGAATATACAGAAGACCAGAGAAAGAAATACGAGGTTAATATATCAGTTATTGCTGAGAGATTATTTGTTTTAATTGAAATATAATGATTGATAGATATGGCGAGGGTTGTGGTATAACATGAAGCTTTTTAAAGATGAAATTGTTACTATTGTTATTTCATTTCTGAAACAATGTCATTGAGACCCATTTTCATCTGCCAACAAAATGATCGGCGATTTTTAGGAAGCAGTCATTCTAACATGAAAGTAATGGTAGGTGATACATGCACTAAAACCTTCACTATAGCTATGCCATTTTTAATATGTTGCTCTGTTCCCACATGCCGACCGATTTTCTATAATACCTCTGACCCAATTCATGACAAAATAGATCCATGTTAGATGCGTTGGTGACAAATTTGTTTCCGCCTGTTGACTTTTGATCAATATGATGAAAAAAATCTGTTGGTGATGACCGACAAATCTCTTGGATGCCAAAAATCAGCAGATGGAAACAGGCCACAAAGACGGTAGCCCAGACATGGTCGTTGATCGAAAGTGCAGAGCTCAGTCTGATGGGAACATCGTCACAACAAATATTTACAGCCTCACATGGCAAGCTAGGGGATTAGATATAAAAAGATATCAAAGTAAAACCTCATTCATCTTAACCCCCTGCAGTTTGTACTGCCTTCAGACTTCGCAGACAAGTGGAACTTCCGACGTGTCATGTTCTATCACAGCGACCAGGTGTCACACAAAATCTAATACATGGAAATTGAGTGTCCTAAAACCACCACTTTAACGGCATATTGGACAATTTACCTTGAATAGTAAAGGCCACGTTTATTTCCTAAATATTGGCGTGGGTCTAAGTGATGTAGAATGCATGTATATACAACCTTTAAATCTAGCATGCTAGTGTTTTTTTTCCTAAATTCAAAGCAGTCTTTTTTTCATTTAGATATACGTATACATTCATACATGTGCAATAGTTGAATAACCTCCGGTGATAGTCTATTTCGCTGCATTTTATTTATAATATTATTTTGTGAATCTCGCGTCAAATACTTCCTCCCCTAACAAAATCATCCCATGTTGAATTTGTCGGCAGTAAATATGTCTGGAAGTGGTGCCAAATAAGACATAAATCGAAACAAAGGTCGGTCATCAACATTCTTATCTTGTTTCCACTTAGATTCAGAAAATAGTCTAATTTTGGTTGGTGTTGACGAACACATTTTTTGGGAGCCAATTTTTTATAAACTATATTTAATCAGCTATCTTACTGCTATAAAGAGCATCAATCTTATCTAATCACCTTCTCTCTTCTCTCTTTCTTTTACCAGAGTACCTGGAGGAGTACTCTTTGCTCTATTGGCCTGATTCCACCTGCCAACTTTTGATCTATGATAAAGCTGTCTGTCCCCATCGACAGATTTTCCATCATTTAGATCTAAAGTAGGCAGGTAGAAGTTTTTTTATTTTGAGCGTTTTTAAGCACTACTTGCCAAAGATTTCAACCTGGGTCGATTTTTCTCAGGATGAATTCGGTCAGAGCTATTATAGAACATATGTCTACAAGTTATAACACTGCAACAACATTCAGAATCGCGATCTGTCGTGCAGATCATTAGCACATGCACCACCCTCCCTTAATTTGCATATTAGAACGAATGCTTCCTAAAACTCCTGAGAACATCCATGAACAATTCTCCCTGACCTTGAGGACGGAGATGGTGCAGTTCTTCTTGAGGCCATCGAGCAGGAACTTGAGGGCGAGGCAGTTGATGCGGTTACAGGAGAGGTCGAGGTAGGTGAGGGTGGAGGCGGTGGCCAACACGTCAGTGAGGGCCTGACACCCCTCCACGTGGAAGCCATTCCAGGCCAGGTTTAACGTCGAGATGGAGCTGTTCTCCTGAAACAACCCCAGCAAGAACTTACAACGAACTGCATCCAGATACGTCGGAGTGGTTGAATACGCCACAAATATTTCCTGTATATCATAAGTAATTGCTTAATGGCATACACTGTTTTCTTGGTGCCATATTTCACGTGTACATCTTAATCTGAAATATTACAATGACAAATAAATGGTTTCCTCTGTTATACCGTGAAATTACTTCATTAAAAAGAATCGGAAAAGGTCCCTTACACCCCCATCAGTAGGAAGGGATCAATCCTAGTAGAAGGTAAGGTTTTGAAACATTTTTTTCAAAACAATGTTTTGCCCAGACCATGTATTCCTAATGAGCTTACCTTGAGTCCTAATACCATGGCAACTGCACCCTGCCGTCGTAGGTGGTTCCAGCTGAGATCCAGCATCTCGAGAGCATCGTTGACAGCTGCCGGGTGTACAAGCATTAAGTTTCTATTTCATCATTACTGCAGCGGGTGAAATGATAACAACTTAACAGTTCTATATGGTTTTAGCGACCTTTATATGTGCTTTTAAAGTTTTGCATCAATTTATCTATGGATAAAAACCAGCCTTTTGATATAACCTTATTTCCGGTCGCTCCCTATACTACATGTATTTTGTACTCTACCTGGTGCCGTATACTGCCATACGGCACACGTTCATACATTTGCTTAGTGTGGATATATATCCTCGGTAGATTTAAGACTGGAAATGTTAAATCGCTACAAATGATAGTAAGAAACTCTGTGCACTTCATGCCTTATCTCCAAATGACAGTGGTAGATAGTACGAACCGATAGAGGGAGCCAGGTATTCCCCAGCGGCTTCGGAGAAGGCGTTGTGTGCCAAGTACAGCTCACGGATTGTCCGGTTCTCCTGGTAGATGACATTTAGTTATAGTAAACCGGACTACATTTAGTTATAGTAAACCATACTACATTTAGTTGTAGTAAACCAGACTGCATTTAGTTGTAGTAAACGGGAAAACATATAGTTGTAGTAAACGGGAAAACATTTAGTTGTAGTAAACCAGACTACATTTAGTTGTAGTAAACGGGAAAACATTTAGTTGTAGTAAACGGGAAAACATTTAGTTGTAGTAAACCAGACTACATTTAGTTGCAGCAAACCAGACTCTATTTAGACGCACCTTACCACTGCTTAAACATTTTATTTGCACCAACGGAGTATTTCCTTAAACCTACATTCTATCCAAACTTAATTAAACCAGGCATAATTTCGTCAGTGGCATCAAAATCGGTCGGTGGTGCCAGATTACAGATTTTTGGGTTGAAAAATCGTGGCCCAACATTTTGGTTCATTGAAATGAGATGAGAAAGATTATGAATTGTAGCCTGAAATTTCATCCTAACCTCAAGCATATCTCCGATGAACTTGGCATCTTTATCGTGTAGATTATTTCCTGAAACAGACAAAATGAATTGATCACAATCTGTACTTAGAAATTCAAATTTAGACAGCACTGACAATAAGTGAGTTAATTAGTGCTGAACACTGGATGTATATGAAAACCAACTGTTACAGCTGAGTATATACCACGATAAAAAAAATCTTTTAAAATAATTCTTCTGCCTTTGGCATCGGGATATATCTGATCAACAATTCTAACACTAATTTTTGACATACAATGGCATTCAGCCATTTTCCATATACTAGATTTGCCTCTCTTGTCTATTTGATAGTAGACTCTACCCGGATTATGGTGACATCTTGATAGATCAGAAACTGTTGCACAGTGCTGCCACTCACCGGAGAGATCGAGAACTTTGATCCGCCCGCGCTCCTTGAGAACGTCACACAGGATCCGCAACCCTTCCGACTCCAGAAAGTTCTCCTTTAAGTTCTTCCACATGAAATCATAAATTATGAGAAGCAATTTTGTAAATGTAGTTGGTCTGTATGCATCTTTATCAAGTTTATAATTTTGTGTTATCTGAACCTTTTGGCTGCAATAGGGTAATATCCACTTTAATCAGTAGCTCTCTTTAACTGTTGAAAGGCAGACAGTATTTCATAGAAGTTCATGCACACCTGTATATCATAATGAATCGTCCAACTCACCAGTTCTGTGATGGTGAAGTTTTCCTTCAGCATCTGCGCTATGTACGCCGTACCCTGGCTGCCGAGGTCGTTCCCCTCAAGGTCCAGCTTGTTTACATCTAAGTTGTTCTGTATGTCAATGAAGTCAAACATAAACCAAAACAGAGGTCAAAGAAAGTACCGTGCGTCTTTCACCATCCTCGGCGAGAGTTCAACTCTCCCAGCTAGATCATTGGTGCCCCTTGCAAACCACGCGTTAGTCCGTCCACGCACCGCGCCGCCTTCGGGTTACGGTACGTGAAGGTCTAACAGATCATGGGTCCCATTGGCCAGTCCCATGACGTAAGAAGCACTGCAGGGTTGGCTGTTCTATTGATAGGAGCAGTATGACAAGAGGGATACAGTATCATATTGCTGGTGACTGGGTCGCAATACACACAAGGTTAGAACCAGCGATCCGCCATTTTCCAGGTGCATGTTGGGAAAAAGGTAGGAATTCCCACCTTAAAATGGCAGCGCAAAACAGTCCCAGTATGAGAGCCTGTGCGCCCTGGCCCTGGTGACAACGGGCTGTACTACAGTCTAACCACGCGTAACAAAGAATCTATCTGGAGAGTAGGAGAGTTCCGGCCCTTCCGCGCTCTCCCAGCAGAGACCATGAACTGTGGTGAGCATGAGCGGCACAAAAGATTAGTTTGGAGAGTGTTACATTAGGCGGCATATGGCAGCCCCGCATGATAATAGATATGTCCCCTATACATCCACGATTGGCATTAAAGCTAATTCTATATGTATCATTTCAATTTCAAAAAGTGAATCGCTGAACATCTGTGTGGAATCGTAGCACTCACAGTACCCGCTCCTTATTTGCATATTAGAAGGATCGGTTCTTAAATATCACTGATCTGGATGGGAATTGTAATCTCCGAATGTTCTTATTTCAGAAATTGTTGAATTGAAATTCAGCACTCACCACGAGCACCGTTGCGCATGCGCGGGCACCTTTGGGACCCAACTTCCGGTTCCTGAGCGGTAACTCGTCGGTCGTCAGATGGCGCGCTAAGCCCGCCACCGGAACCACCCCCAGGCGCCGGCACGCGCAGGCGTACATCTTCTCTTCCGTCACTCCGGGGGAGGTCATGAGCTCAAGGTCATGATCTGTAAGAAATATCAAAATGTGGTCAAATGGTTAACATTTCTTGATGTGTTGGTAGATCATACGATACAGCCATAATTCAAATTCTCCAGTCATATATTCAAATTATTTTCCTAATTGATCTGTGATTTAGAAATTCATATGTGATGTAACAGACCCTTGTACCCGTTGCGAATAAATGAATCAGGAGCCTCTATGATTTAGTAAATAGCCTTCACGGACGACACATTCGGCGAAAGTTCGTAAAACCCTCTCAGTACATAAAGAAACCCCACCAGTGTACTTATCCGAAGTGTACACTTGGCTGCACTGTAGGGAGAGTTAGTTTTCAAGGTTGGAGCAGAATCAATATTTTTTCAGTTTTTCAGGAATGGCAGGATAATCAACCATCGGGTGGAAATGCTGTCTTTTTTATGGGGTCGACGATTATGTTCCAAGACTAAATCTCAAGATCCACCACCCAACAACTGATTTTAAAGTGCCCACATTTATAACCATTTGGTCATCAGGTAGA
Source organism: Alentia gelatinosa (assembly GCA_950022655.1). Classification (NCBI taxonomy): domain Eukaryota; kingdom Metazoa; phylum Annelida; class Polychaeta; order Phyllodocida; family Polynoidae; genus Alentia; species Alentia gelatinosa. Next base: position 48,300,913 of record OX465586.1, read on the forward strand.
AATTCTGCATAGGGGTAGGGGTTCACAGACACTTGGAGGTGCACAGCGTATCGCTGAAGATACTACTTTAAGTGGGATTCACACGATGGGATTCATGTACCTCACAGGGTGTTTTTCTGAGACAAATCCTGCTGAGATTTTGTACCTGTATCGTATAAGTTATAGGGATTCATTTTAATGAGACATGTTTACCTCCTTGTAATTGTTAAAGACATTTCACCCTAAAAAGGAGCAAAATTGCATGAGATTTTGAGCCCTGTGAGGTACATGAATCCCATCGTGTAAATCTCACTTTAGGGTAATAAAGGAATCCACCTTGTGCTGGAATAATAAAATCAGATGTGGATCGTAAGTGTTGCATGTAAAGAATTAGCTGTCATACA